>BSBK01000529.1:11270000-12595000 GCA_027943335.1 Chamaecyparis obtusa
TGGAATGAATTTTAGTGTTTCTAAAGATCATGAAAGATAACTTGTAATTAACAAACACTAAACTAGTGCCTAATCCAATGGGAGAAAGAGTCTAAATGCAAATCCACAAGGCTATCTTAGAAGAAATACAACAGAATGCCTTACAAACTATCTGTAACCTGAAAAGCATGCCTTAAAGACTATTCTATCAATCCAATATTATTACCATCAAAATATCTAAAAATACATTTAGTCTCTAAAATTGATAACAAGGATTTTAATTCTCTGCTTGAGAGAAACTCATAATCAATTTAAGAAGTTGCTTAACAACTGGTATATTTTAAATGCCTTGCAAATAAAACATACAAGAGCAAACATAAAAGTAAAGAGACAACAATAATACAAGACAAAAATTGTAGTGTATTTATATTTAAAATAGACTTGTAGATTACATATAAAAATTCATGCTCAGGAGCTCAGACACAAAATTTAGAAGTTTGCTCTGTAGCAATTTGTACTCTATTTTTCTATTATCTTTTCCACTAACTCCTCAAAATGAGGTTACAACTTATATATGCAGCTCAACCATCTTGGAATTTTCTTATTAATGAGAATGCAACAAGCTTCGGATGGTTGGAACCCTAAACCTAGAAAGCATATAAGAAAAATTGCAATATAAACCTTCAGGTGGTGGAAAGACAAAAATACTTTGGACTGTTCTGCTCTTGGCTCGTTGATCACTGACACCTTTTTCTGTCAGTATTCATGATAGCTTCTTTGAGTTATTGTGAGATATGGTGACCACCATTCCGACTAACTTACACCATTCTAATTGATAGCTTATCATCCCTGTGCTATGAGATCTGGTGTCAGGTACTCTAGGTGTCCTCTTTATTCCTTGTCCAAGATATCAAAGTCAACTACAATAGATTTTATCTTCTTGGGCCTGGTGAGCTCATCCCATGTAGTTATCTCTTCCTTTGTTAGCCATTTATAACTCTGAATATGTTGCAACCGTGCCTTTTTCCTTTCCCATCCGGCATCTGTTATCAGCTTGACATCTGTGATGAATTTGGTGAGCTCTATCTCTACCTTTATGGCTTCATCTAGGGTGATATTAAACCTTTCTATATCTATTTCATTATTTTCATTAAGAAATACCTCTTTTCTAGGTAAAAGAGGATCAAAATCAAATCTCCACTAGTTGAGACTCTTCATTGCACCATCTCCATCTTTAATTGGAGGAATGAACCTGTTGAAATCTAAGCTAAACATGGCTATCTTTCCCTCAATCTGATTTGATTTACCCTTGAATAATGGTAGAATGGCCTGAACTCGATCTATTTCCTCACCCACTTGTAAAACTATTTCCGATATACCAGTTCTTAAAGATTGCATAGCTGCTAATCTTTCAAAAAGTCGTGCCCTTACTAACCAAGTTGCATAAAAAACATTCAAAATTGAAACATAATTATTCACTTCTCTCTGCAAACTAGGTAATTTGTTGTAAGCTAAAAAAACTATATCTGCTTTATCTTTAAGCACACCAATCCTATGCTGCAAAATATTTAATAGGCTTTGTAGAATAGCCTCATTCTTTTCTAATCTTATTTTCTCCAGATTTGCAGCAACCTCTTCTTCACTTATATCTTTGTTCTCTAGTATAGCAAGTTGTTCTAGTGGTGTAGGGGTCACTACAGGTGTATTTATTATTTGTTGTTGCAAATATTCTACAGTTTTTTCCAATGCCTTTTCTTTTATTATCTAGACATCCCTATCCTTCAAAAGTTCATTGTAGTCCTCTAACAGGGAACCATACCTCTCTGATAATTACTTTGTCTTTTCCTCATTGAGCCTTTCAAAATGAGTCAGTACCTGAGATATCTCTAAATCCCTAGTATTGTGGATTGACCACACAATTTTGTCACCCTCCATCTGTTCTTTAACATTCAAAATTTGGGGCTTCCTATCTTTGGGGTATAGGCTCCATCGAGCTAATGCCTAATTCCTTGGGCTATACCCAAATCCTTTGATGATCTCCCCTACTTGTATATCTAAAGATAGAGTTAAATCATGTTGCCTCTTGATTTGATCAATGACAAAATCAGAATGCACATTCCACCCAGAAACTAGTAGCATATTGCTAGCTCTAACTAGTTGTCTAGCTTCCTCTAGGGTGATTGTCTCAAATTCAGGGTCATACTCTCTTAGTGTTTGGATAGCCTCATCAGGCACTTGACCTTCTTTTCTAATTTGGACACTTGAAGCAACCTTTTGTTGCTTATGCCATATTAAGAAGCTCTTGAATTCATCTAACTTAATAAAATTATCATCCTTCAAGAAAGCATCTTTCTCTATCATTCTTTCATCTTGGCAAAGGGCCAAGGGCAACTCAACCTCTTCATTTTCAAGTTTTTGTTTTCTCTTCTCCTCCCTTATTCTCTTCCTCAATTGGTGGTTATGAACACCTTTTCTAGTGAAGAGGGCTCCCACTCTATCCTTTTTCCTTACTTGAGAAGATTCTCTAGTTAGTAACTTTTTCTTTTTTGCAGGAGGTTCATTTGTATCTTGGGAGCCATGTAGTTCAGTTAAATCAACAATTGCATTCTCACCAGTCTCATGTTTTTCAGATATTAATTGCTCCATGGTAGGGATGCTATGTACCGAGAAGCCACCATCACTATCTTCATCACATTTTGACTCAAAGTGGACATCTTTCTTTCCTTCTTTCTCATCAATCTGATCCTTAAAAGTCCTCATCAGTGTGTTAAACTAGGCCATCATTTGCTCTAGCCTTTGGAGATAAGGCAAACTGGGGAAGAAGCCACTGAATGATAATCTCTTTTGTTTCAACTATTTCTCCATGGCATAAAACTCATTTATTTGGTCAGCTCTTCTTACCACCTCCTCTTCCTCTATTATATTTCTTATTACATCCTCCTTAGGATATTCTTCATGTCTTCTATTGAAAGGTATGGTAGGGATATAATATTTTCTAGTAGCAACCATGAATCCCTCTGTATCAACATATCTATAAGAAGTATCATGCATTCTAAACTACCCTAACCAATCATTCACCTGATTGAAGGCATTCTTTCCTATTGTGAGATTATGTACTTTGAAGTGTCTTGGAGTAAGGGTTACTTTCATGTGGGAAGCTAGGTGCTCCTTATCGATCAGCATGAGCTACCAGATGAACTCTAGAAATGCCACCCTAGGTGGAACAAAGAATGGAAGAATGTGGGGTGGTTGAGGGCACCCATAGACCCTGATCAATGTATAACCCTTCTCATAATAGATATCACCCTAATTATGAACCTTGGTCCACTTATCAATAAATTTTTGGGGCCTAACTAACTGTAAAACTTTGGTTGACAACCTTGAAAGATTTAACTCTAAACTGAGGAGGATAGGTTGTACTATCCAATTTTCAAATGCACAAAAATCACACCTTGAAGAAGGACTCCAAGCCCTTATCCAAAATTGCACTGGGTTTGGTTTCCCTTTCCACATCATTTGTGGTTCGAGGTCCTCTAGGTCCATGATATTATAATTGAAAAATAAAATAAGATGCATCAACAAGGAATAATGCATAAACCTAGGTGAAGAACCAGATGTATGATTCTTCAATGCTTGTAAACCCTCATGCATTCTATTGATTACATAACCTATGTAATCATATCCTTTTATCACATGAAGACTATGGGATTCCAATACCATCATTAGGATATCTGAAGTAATCCTCTCCCCACCATCAATCCCTAGAACTTTGCATAATCCATATGCAATATAATTCATATAAAAGCGGAGATCTTTGTAGAAAAATGGGGTCGACCCGACTATTGGTGCAATGTAATTTATGTTCTCCTGGGGACATGGTTTTGAACTTCTTTTGCTGCCACAAAAGACTCCCTAATGTATCTGTTGGCCAGGGCCTACAAGTTGATTTTTGTGGCCATAGGGATCTGAATACCAAAAGCTTTCATGAATGAATTTCAGTCAAGGGTGACCAGAGGAGAACCATCACCCTTCCTAATTGTTTTGGACAGGGGATCATAGCTATGAGATAACATAATCAATACACCTACATCTAGGAAAACCTCGGGAACAATCAATTTTGCTAACCCTAATGTCCACGGGTTTGAGATGGGGACTGGACTATCAAAATTCTTATAAAAATACTTAAATAAACACATGCCAGTGACATTAGGAGTCTTAGCATCTCTATAGTATGCGAGCTCATAAACAAAACACTCATCACTAACCTTTTTGTTTTGTGATGACTTGGGCAGTAAGGTGAGGAATTCATCCGAAAAGCTCTCCTTAGATTTCTCCTTGGTACCCTTGCTAGTAGAGGCCTCACTGACTAATAATTCACTCATCTTTTTGGTGAATTCAAATTCTGCTACAAATTTTGAACGTACGAAACCTTGAAACTATTTTGGAAATCTCAATAAATTTTATTGCCTTGGCTCTTCTAAATGCTTGGTAATTCAAAATGAGTGATGACCAACTATATTTATCTTGTAGAATTGAATGCAGTGGCTCATTATAGATTGAAAAGATAAAAATCATGTCACTTCTACCATTAATTGGCATGCTAATTGTAGGCTAAGAAAATGATAGGTAATCAAATTTTAACTTTCTAGCGACCTAGCAACTACAACATATTCTCATAATTGCTAAAAGATTTGGCGCCTCCTTTACATTCTTGAAGATCTAGCGACTAAAGAAAACTTTAGTCATTTAATAACATTTTTCCTTCTTGAGACCTGGTTACTATGGTGAGAAATCATAGTCACTAAATAATTTGAACCCTTTTGAAATTATCTCGAGACTGGGCGACCTTGTGTCTTTTAAGTTTTTTCATTCTAAGACTTGGCAACTATAGTCAAGCTTTTTAGTCACTGTAAAATTATCTCCTTTTAATTTTATCTCAAGACCTGGCGACAAAAGGCCATCAAGAGATCTAGCGACCGCAGTGAATCTCTTAGTTGTTGAAGCCTGTTGACTTTTTAATCTTTTTCTTGAGACCTCCCGACTCACCTATCCAGAGATTCAGAAACTGAAGACAAGAAAACTTTGATTTATTTCTTTTGGAGATTCAGTGACTATAGTCTGATCTTTGTAATTGTTTATTACCTTCCTACTTTTTCAACCAATCAGAAAAAGACACATCAAAAAATTTAGCAAACAGATACTCATATTTTTCAACCTTTCCTCAGTCAACTTAACCCTCAAGAATTTGGTGATTGCATGACTGAAGACAATCTCCCAATCACTGAGTAACTCACTTAACTTGGGTTTGGTTAGGAGATTAGGTGACAAGCCAAATCTCAAGGTTTCTAGAACATTTTTTAATCCATGGTTTGATTCTGAGACTACGCGACCACCACTTGATCAAAACTAAATCAATGGTTAGAAATTTCTATCTATTGACCCTTTTCTTAACTCACCATCATCTAGTGACCACGTGAATAAAGATATCTCCCCATCGCTTGGTATTTATTTTAACTCCGCTTAAGACTGGAGACTAGGTGAACACCTTTATTCTCCAAGTCGCCAGACAATTTGCTTAACCTTAGTTTTTTGATAAGATTAAATATCAACCGCCGATAAAATCTTCATCCAATGGTTCCTATTGAGTCGCAATACCTTTCATGACTTAACTGCTGCTTTAAGAGACTTAGAGATAATCATGTCACTAAATCTCTTACCGCTTGAGATATAATCGCCAGAATCATGAGAACACATGACCATTTGAAATTATCGGGTCGCTAAATAAAAAGACTAACTGCTAGATAACTTGGAGATTTGGTGACCCACATAAAATAGACTACCACCTTGCATTTGGAGACTCAAAAACCAAAGGAGAACCTCATAATCGCTGAATACTACATCAATTCCTAATTTCTTTCAGAGATCACCTGACTAAAGGTATTTTGATTCGAAGATAAGGCGACTATAGTTGTTTTGAAAATATTGAACATAGTAGTCACTAGATCTCACAATAATCATCTGGAGACTTAGAGATAAAAGGAAATCGTTGGGTCATTAAAAGACAAGGAATATTCATTTACCTTAAAGAGACTGTGCGAAAAATGGTTTTGGGTAATCACTAGACAAAAAGGAATATGTTGAAACCATTGCGAGACCAAGTGACTAATTGGGGAAATAAAAGTGTACATGCTTTAAAAAGCTCGTTAAGTGATTGAAAAAGGTAATAGCTGAATAGACTTGGGCAAGCGATTTTAGGGCTTTTTGGATTTTCAAAGACAATCTAGACATAACACTTAGGGTTTTTTCAAAAAATTGGAGCTCTGGTAGTGGAAAACGCTGGAGACCAATTCATGAAACTAATAGATAAACTTCAAAAATAAAAATTTCGAAGGACAACTTCAAAAACCGGGAAACTAGCCAACACACCCTTTGAGGTACATGCATAAGTGTTTATCACACACTAAAATAGAATAACATAACTATGATTATATACAATAATTGGCAACATCCAAAGAAGATATTAGATATAGAAAACTACCATGAAAGGACTAGTTCATGTGTATGGCCTGACAACTATTAATAGTAAGTCATAAGAAATATTTAGTTCTACATTGAGGAAAAGGATGAGAAAGACTTGCATATGAGGCATATAGGTATAGTTTACTCTCTCTCTCTCTCTCTCTCTCTCTCTCCTTATCTTTTTTGTTCCTAAATCATCCCTACTTATCTTTGTTTCCCCTAAGTCATTCCTATCACTCTACATATCTCTCCCATCCTCCTTACCTATCCACTTCTCTTTATCTGACCTATCTTTCTACCATTCTCTATATGTCACTCTCTTTCTATCCTTCACTCATTACCTACCTACCTCTTACTAACTCCATCCAAGGGCTATTATATTTCTCTTCATACATATAGAGAGAAATTTAGAGGAAAGGATGGTTAAAAGGGAATGGTTTGTAGAGAGAGGGAGAGGGGAGATGGAGATAACAAGAGTGGGGACTTGATATAGAGACTAGGAGGAAGGGAGGTAGAGATAGGTAGAGAGAGGTAAGGAAGGATATATATACAAAGAGAGAGGGAAGGGAAGGGGGGAAAGAAATATTAGAGGGAGAGATGGGAGAGAGTTGTGTGTTGAAAATAGTTTTAGCATTGAAGTTGTAGTGTCATAAATTATACTCCTTAATTACAAGTCCCATTTCATACTCTCCTTAGCACTTATTTTTATTTACAGTCCCCTATATATTTTTAGGACCAACTCCAGCCTTAAAATCTAATCTCCAACTCAAAGAGATAATTCCTAACCTATATATCAAAATTCAAATATCTCACTTTCCAATCATTGTCAAATTTAGAAATTACTACCGGATCCAATGTCAAGACCCTAATCTCTTGCATCTTTCTTGTTGACAACCTATTTTGGTGGGTCTATGCCAATTTTCACACTTGAGGTTTTTGAATCTCACAAAATTTTGAATATTTCAAGTGTTTGGCTTGACATTCTAGAATGTGTTGTATATTTATTTTATTTTGACCATTTTATGTCAACATTTTGTAATACATTAAAATACAATGAATATGTTATCCCTATGATGTTAAACTCTACCTTTGAGTCTATAGGTATTCAAATATGAAGAACAATTAAAACAACATCAAATATTTATCAAGTACATGTTAATTGTCATTCATTGTGATATAAGATTCAAAGAATATTGATGGAGGAGAGGGAACTAAAAGCTTATGATTTTTGTGTACTTGTGCTCAATGGTTTGGTATGATTTCATGTTACTCTTACATTTATATGTTTTAGCTTTAGGATTGCTCTTTATCACTTATTTCCTTTTCATTTGTCAATGCATGCATCCTTGAGTTAGTTTGTACATAGTGTTTAGATTACATTTTCTAGTTTTTTCTTAATACACTGAAATAGGAATCCTATTGGTAGTTATACAATTTATCACTTATTACAATCTTAGAAAGACTTAAGATTTAGAGTACAAAGTTTTATCTCAAATCTAATTTGGTTGTTCGTAGAGGTTTGAATAAGAACAAATCCTATATAGCCACAACAATTTTTTCCTTATTTTGTGCTTATTCATCTTTAGGCACAATATCCCACACCATTTTGTAGGTACAAAAGACTTGAGAAAAATGCTCGATAAAGGCTAACAAAGAAAATTTAGGAGAAAATGTCTAGTCTATGGTTCCTAGCATAATAGTCCTAATAGTTTAACCTGAAATTTGGAGGAATAACAATTTCAAGCATTTGGATAATAGATCTGGATAGTTTCCAATAGTTGGACACTATTTTGTCTAAGACGCCTAGAAAACTTGATTGATAGTTTCAAAAACTATTGGTTGTCACAAGTGCGCTGATGTACCTCTATTTCAGTACTTTTTTGTAGATTTTTATTTGTTAAAATTAATCTATTTTATCAATTTATGTGATCATTTATGCATGCTTTCAGATATAGTCAGCTCACATATGGGTTAATTAATTGATCTTATATATAAAAAAAAATGTATATAAAAAGGAATTAAACCAAGGTTGTTTGACTCTCTTTAATTAGAGTTGTCAAGCATAAAAACTTTAGCTTTTTTGTATCCTAATATTTAATAGAAGTGATTTTATTCTTGGTTAAGCAAGTAGCTATATTTTCCCATCTCTTCTCCATATAAAACAATTGTCAAGGAGATTATAGATTTCAAGGATTATTCTAATTATAATATTTTCATTCATGTCAAATAATTTCAGGAGAAAATATGATAGAGCCTATTAATGTTAATATTATGAATGGTTCTCCCATATAATATTAGTGCCATTATTATGCATCATGATTTTATGTTTTTAATTTCCTAGTACATTTTTTGAAGTCCTAAAGTGTTTGTGTTGAGTTACTATGACTTGTTTCTTAAAGAATGCATGTGTATCAAGTTACTCTATCTTATTTCTTGATACCACATTCTACCACTATAAAGTATTTTGGTTTATAATTTAAATAGTAAGTAATACTAAACACAAAGAAAAATTTATTTGAGTTCAAATGGTCTTCTCTAGAGGAGGTGAATTTATCTTTGATGAATTTGTTGGAAAGTTGGCTATACTGATGTATATGACTAGTATAGTGTTGTCATTATGGCAACAAAGTCATATAGCAATTTGGAGTCAGTGCACTTGATGGGAAGATCAGAAATCACCTAAGTGTTGAAGACTGGATAGTGTACAGAGTTCCTGAAGCTCAGAGCATCAGCGCACATGCATATGACTGAGTTATGGCATGCACCCTAGAAGATAAGTTGGTTAGACTATATTCATGCTTAGTCTATGAGCGCATGATCAGATATGCAAGTATGAGAAAGATATAGATAGTTGAAGTTACATAGCCAGTGTGTGCTAGAGAAGAACAAAGTAAGCAACTGACTGTTAGCATTTTGAGTTGTGATTATATTCTAATGATGTAAAGGCTATGTGCCTATTGTAATTAGGTTGCTGACATGTATATATGTTTTTTTGTAAACACACTTGAGCCAATTCAATTGGAAGCATTGTATGTAATAGGTTTAAGGGCCAACCTAGTTGTTTATTTTGTATGCGCATATAAATATGAGATGCACCCATTGTAATTGGTATGAAAAAAGTTTATAGAGAGTTGTGAGAAGAAAAGTAGAAGTGTGCAAAGAGACTATAAGATTAATTAGAGCTTTGCAAGAGGTCAAAGCATCAACACATCAAAGGAACTGATTTGACAAGTAGTGTCATAGTGATAGTTCATTCAACAAATATAGTGTGTATCTGAGATCAGAAGGTTGTAGCCTTCACCACTTGAGTAGTGAGCTCTAGGACAATGTGTCCATTCCCCTAACAGGGACTATTGTAAAATACTCCTAACAGGGTCAGACCCTCGACAAGGTCTACTATACTTAATGCATTATAAAATAACTCCTAACATGGTTAAGGATCTTCTAACAAGGACCATAAAACACTAGTAAATAATATTAGTGGGTGTCAATTCCCACTGGGGTTTTTAACTATTTGGGTTTCCCCGTAACCATATTGGTGTTATGTTTTGATTTCATGTTTAATCTTTATGTGGATGTTCATTTCAGTACTTAATCATTTAAGTTTAGTTTAAAGAATAAGTGAAAAGATAAAATACAGTGAACATTGATTCACGCCCCCCCTCTCAGTGTTCCCATTCCTAAAAATTGGTATCGAAGCTCTGGTCCTCTACAAAGAATTTTAACCACTTGAGAAGATCATGGACAAAGAAGAAATGAAACATCTAAAAACAAATCTTGAAGCTTCTCTTGAAGACCTAGACAAATTTGAAAGAGAAACTGAAGAACTAAGGGAAAAACTCAGTGATGTTCAACTAGTCATCAAAAGGATAAGGAAGGATTTGAAAGAATGATCTACCAGTGATCTAGGGACAATGGTCAATAAGTTGAATGAAGAAAATACATCCTTAAAAGAACAACTTGAAGAATTAGATGATAAGATGACTAACAATCAAGAAATCTATGATGAACAGGTCAAAGAGAACCTTCAACTGAATTAATAATTGAGGCAAGAAAACATGGAAATCTTAGAGATAAGAAACAACAAAGAAAGCTTGGAATCTGAATTGAAAGATGAAAAGAATCACATTGACAAATTACACACCAGTTCTAATTTTATAGAATCTCAAATATATGCAAGAAGAGCTAAAGGAGATACTAGTTGCATTGGATACAATGAAGCACAAAATCAGATTGACAACATGCGAGCAAGAATGAATGCACAAAAATACTCTACTAATACTAAGAAGACTGAAGATCAAACTAAAAATAATGGTGAACCACCTGAGAATGAGCACAAGCCAGTAGACCACACTTGTTATGCATGTAACAAGCATGGACACATAGTGAGAAACTATACAGAGGTAAGACCTTTTAATGGTTACTCTTATTCATGCAATAAATTTGGTCATAGAGCTATGAATTACAAGACAAGTAAAAAGAACAGGTGTCAGCATGATCAGAGAAATCAAAATCAATCAAATATAAGAATTTCTCTGAATGTTACATGTCAGATATGTAACTATAATGGTCACTCAGCTAGACAATGTAAAATGATGACCCATGTTAATGCGCTAAGGTTGAGTTCTCTTCTTCTATGTCTATCTTGTGAGTTTTGGATTTATGGTCCATTGCATGGTTTTTACCTATGTCTATGTTGCTATTCCTTAGATTTTGATCTAGGATCAAATTAAAGTTTCTTTGGATAGGACATAGATTCATCTGATTTTCAAAAGGATAGTTTTAATTATTGTGGGTCTGGATATACAGATAAATACTGTCACCAAGTGGTTGTATTCTAGATCATGAATCATTGATAGTAGTTGGTCTCAATTTTCTACTTTTTGTTTAAGTTTTGGCCCAAAGGATTGTTATCATATTTTCACTCATCTTTGGAGGCCTAGTTACTAAGTGAGACTATTGTACCCTAGTTTGCATTATTAGATGATCTTTCTTAAATTTGTGTTCATTTTATAGTAAAATGCATGAAAGGGAAAATAAATGATCTACATCTAAGCATTACATGTATATGTGCCAATGTCTTAAGTGTGATGTACAAAAGGGAAGAACTGAGAAGACCATTTATCGGAGCTCACACAGGTCATGAGCATAGCCATTTTTAGAATTATATGAATGAGTACAAACATACATGAAATGAGGAACATAAATACAAGGGTACCAGACATTTCTTGGTAATGAAGTTATGATCCATGATGTTTCCATGTGCTCTTGAGATCTGGAACCTGTAGAGAAGAGAGGAAGAGATGGGGGTTAGATCCAATGGATCTAAACAATGTATGGTACCATAATATTTACAAGAATGCATATATGCACTCAGTCAAACACCTCTAAAAGGGGATGTGCTCAGGGCATGTGCACTAAGGAGGCTGTAGAAATAAAAGAGATACCATGTTTTCACTAACTTGTTTGTTCCATGTGTAGATACAGAAGAAGCTAATTCACTGTTGTTTTCCTCATTGAGATAATCAAGGGGCTAAGAGGATGGTGTTCCTAATAGAGACCATCTTTGAAGCTCTATGAATCTTTGAGCAAAAACAATAGAAAGATGCTAGGATCCAAATGAATGACCTTGACCTGTGATGCGGGCCATGCCAGGAAAACCTCAAATTTCCTTGACAGTGAATGCATCACAGGCCAAGAATACCCATGATCACCAAGGTAACAACTGGATGATGCAATATCAGTGGGACATTCAAGGACTATAAAGCCAAATCAAATAAAGCATGGTCAAAGGAATTGGAAGATTCAAGGGGCATTCATCATCAACATGTCAAAAAAGGTACACAAATCTATACACTAAGGAAGGGTACACTACAACATGAATGTGCTTCAAATCTATATTCAATACATTGATGCTATAGTATGAACATATTAAAATCTATATGATGAACCAAATATAAAAGGGCTATAATTGGTGGATCATATACATAGTTCCTCTTTGAGATGGCACACCATGAGGAGAAGCATACAATATCAAATGAAGATGGTGTCACAAAGCATGATATTCATGGGCTTTAAGTACAATGAGCATGCACTTAATAACAACTGCAATGTTGTTTACTAGGTGTCATCAATATAAAAAAGAACTGATGTTTCATGAACATATATAACATCTAGGCTAAACAAATAAATGAACAATACTCATCAGGGTTGCAAACCCAGCTCGACCCCAAATTGAATAGCAATTAGATTCAAAGAAACAATTCAAAACTTATCACAAAGGTCATGACTTGTGCAAAAGATCAGTACAACAAGCATGGAACAAGTAAGAAATGGACATATTAATGGCATGAGAAGGCATAAGTAGTGACAAAGAGTTTAACATCACTAAGTGGTAACCAATGATGCCATAGCTAGCTCACAGTGTCTTTGAATCAGCAATAATACCATAATTTCACAAGCATATACAATAGTTTGTGGACCCGATAGATGTTTAATTAGTGAATACAAATGGCCTATTAAGAGCATGGGTTGTGCATGAAGGAGAAAAACATGCCACAAATTTATAGTTCATGGGCTACATCAAATGAATGCATGGATGCTTAGATTTCATAGCTCATGGCCCCAAAGGTTAGCAATAGTGAACTATAAAGATCTACATTCAGCTATAAAGAAAGAAGCATAAACAATGGGTAAAATCAAATAGCCAGTGGTATACACTATAATCATATATAACATGGACATATTTACATGCCGTCATTCAAGGTGCATAATTAGTAACATGCCAAGGAATGAATCAAGTAGCTACAACAATAAGGATTAAGCCCATCAAATGTAAAATAGTGAACAACAACAAATGATGCCACAGTCTAATGGCATGACATCATCAACAAGGTATCAATGATATTAAGATGGAGAAGCTCACGGGCTGTATAAACTGTGAATCAACATGCCCAATTCAAGATTAGCTCACAATTTTTCAAGACTGTAACAACATCTTGGCACCAATAGCAAATAGTTAACCATAACTCACAGGCTGAACAATCATTAAAATATAGAACATGATGCCTAGACCACCGGCACATTGACGCCCTACCATAGCCTCAAAACAAGTAGTGCTTCCAAAGAAAATATGGGAACAATGAACATGTGCGTCATTTGAAACTGCGAGCTACATTTCAAGAAGAAACATAATGCCCTAGCTTGTGGGCTACCCCCATGCCAAGCATTATAACATCAAACAAATGGGTCATGGTTTGAATGATGAACTCCAACAATTGTGTGAGAATTGGCTTACAGTTTATTATGGTAAAAGAAGATAATGGTGCCATCAGAGGCAACTATAGGCACTTGATATAACAATAAACAACAAAGATCAAAGGGCACGATGCCATTAATAACCACGAGCATCTCAATGTCTTTCACAAACAATAAAAGGTAGAATTACTTGACAAGACAACAACATATGATGCAAAGAACATAGTACAGGCTCAAACCATTAAGAAATAAATATACACGGATGCAAATCAAGACTCACAGGCATTATAGAATTAACAATGAGTAAAATATGATGCCCTAGCTGCGGGCCTTAAAAATTTAAGGCACATGAGCAGCCAAGCAGCATGGCAAGGATGCCTAGGCCCTCAAAACAATGCCATCAGTTGTGCCCTCAAAAATGCAAAGGGATGATACAATAGAACAAAATACAAACATACCACAACACCCTTGAAACTAAAATGAAATCAAAACAAGAGCCACAATACCTACCTCCAATAACGATGCCTCAAGGATCAAAAGGCTCCCAAAATTGGAATGTTTCCATATCCAGCTCAAGGAACATATGCAGGAGTGCCAGTGAAAAGGGAAACTTTCCAAGTGCTAGAGGGAGAAGTGTCCTATGCTAGCGGCTTCCTCATCTTCAAAGGGGTTTTTGACATAAATGATTAATTAATATTTTTCTCCCCTTTGTAGGGTTTAGTTTTATTAATCATGTTTATTTTTGGTGCTATTTTTTATAGGTGGATTATTTTTTAAAAGATGTAAATGTTTTAAAATATGTTTTCCCCATTTTTGGGTTGAGAACTATTTTAAAATATAATCAAATCCATGTTATTTGTCATAGGGGTAGGGTTTTAAATGAAAAAGTCATTGCAAATTCTTGTTGTAAATTATGGCGATGGTATTTTATAAACCATTCGTCAGAATATTATTAGTGCATGACTTAGATGGACAGAGTGGTTTCCTTTGACCACCTCTTTTAGGAGTCTTGTTTTTCCGCTACCCCTATAAACTTGGGAATCTGGCATCTGAGTTTATGAGGGATCCTCATGGGCCTATTTTGAGGGTTTTTCCATTTTTAGGAGGTTGAGGAGGTTTCAATGTTGATTCCTCACCTTGTTTTATATACCTCTCACTTGTATGATTAAGGTTAGCTCTTCATTCCTTCTCTCTGATATGATTGTTGTAGCTCTGAGAGACACATTTTGTACTTAGCTTCTTTTTAGTAATACAAAATTGATCCTTCTTGTTTCCTTTCATTTATAAGTTCTTCCTATTGAATTCCATGCAAAGTTTTTGTGATATAATCTTATCCTCAATCTGCATGTTGATTCAATTTAATATTCATAAATTTTTCTTGGCTTTGGAGTATTGATTTGTGTACAAACTAAAATTAGAATTGTGGAAACTACCTTCCCTTTCTATTTTTTTCAAGTACCTTATTTTCTAAGGAGTCTAAGGTGGTGGGATCAAGTTGTGAAGTGCAGTCTTGTTTTAGCTATTATAGTAAGCTTATTTTAATTGTGGATCTTATCTTATTTCAGTGGATCACCTAGTTCAAGCTAAATTTATTTATTTATTTCATGCACTCTCTCCCTTTCCTCAAAAGTTAGTCAATTTTTCAAGTGATCCAAGGGGAAGTCAGCCCCTAATCCGGAGGTCTACTCTCGAATAGGTTACCCACAGCCTGAGAGTAGTCCCATGTTTCATAGGATTGCTAGGTTCTACACTTAGCCATACTTGGGTGCAATCCCTAGTGACAACAAGGATATGGCACTGGTCAAGGATAAGTATCTTTTGCAATAATATGTGTTTGATGTGATTTGGTTACATTCCTCAAATTTCAAACATAACCTATCCTAAGTTCTTTAAACTATTGAGGTTATAGGGATATGTGTTCATTATGGTGATTTAGAATCAAAGAATGATTGGTTATCATTTAGTATTTTATAACCATTTCATCTGTTATAAAAATCCAGAGAAGGTTGTGAAGTATAGAATGTTGAGCTAGATTAGGTGTACCCACCTTGGTTTTGTAGAGCCAGATTTGTAGAGGGTAGTTGTATCCCTATAGTTGGTCTAGTTACCTATAGATCTCCCAACATTTGATACGAAACCCTCTTTGAAATCTGTCTTAGGTATTGTTATACACTAAATTTGTGCCTCTGATTTCAAGCTCTTGTAGTCTTGATAATCCAGTATAACATGGGAATCATCTCAAGGTTGTGGGACCTTTTGCTAATTGAGATGAGACCTCCAGATTCTAGGCTGGTTCCTCTTGGATAATCACCCTGATTTGCTTCTTAACAGGAAAGTAAATTCTTTTGAGGGAAAGGGATAGAAGGAGTGCATGAAAGGGAAATAACAAAAAGAAAATCTATCCTACCAGGTGATGCAATGAACTTGGGTTTGGATCTCGGTATAGAGGGATGAAACCAATGAAGGAATCAGGTCCAATAAGTTACAACTCACTAGATAGGCTTGCATAAGTATTTCATAGGAGGGTCTGAACAAAGGCTCAACCTATGACCTGCAAATAGACATCCTTTTGTGCAACTAGGTGTAGGAATGAGACAAGGCTGCTAGGGGCTGTAGTATACCCGCAAAACACCTAAATCATATCAGACACAGGAAACACACAAAATTGTAGAAAGCAAAAGGAATCATGAAACCTGAGATATCATTGAAATCATGCATACACTTTGATCCAATAAGAGATAATCCAGACAAGCAAGCATGAGGACAACAAGAATATCACAGAATACTTGCAATATTTGAATAATCAATGGGAATTTTACAATTGTAGAAAGTTAAGGAGTAGAAAGAATGCCTTCAATAACCTTTGGGGAAAGAAACTTTCCTTTTTTACAATTGGCCAATTTTGCCTACTACAGGCTCCCAAAAAGAATTATATACATCCCCTGCACGCAAGCAGGAATCAAACTTTTAGGGCTACATAGATTTTAAAATATAATAATCAACCCTAGGCTAGTCATGTCTGATCATAAATGTGCTCTATAAATATCTCAATAGATCAGATATCTTCTTTGCGTGCCCATACCTGAATTGATCAACCTGTAGACAAAAACCTCATCCATCTACCTCCCTGCAAGCCCACTTTGTCATGAATGTTCAAATCCGATCCCATACTTGAAAGGACTCAAAATGGTGGCCTAAAAATCCTTTGCAAATTCTTTGACTGCAACCGCTCTCAGAAATCATCAATTTTTTACCCACCCACACCTCCAATAATTCTCCTCAAAAGAAAGTCCACGAAAGAACTGGCCGCACCGCTTAAAAATAATCATCAATCACATGATCACATGAGCCAAAAAGGCTTCATGTGATCATGTGACAACCCCTTTGAAACTACCACTGCATGACACACAGATGCTTGGACCCGCGAGATCTGCCACCTGCAGCTGTTAACGGCTTGTCGCATGGTCGCATGGGCTGGAAAGAGCCCATGCGATCATGCGACCAACCGTAAGAGGTTACCCGACCGAACCTAGAACTGAGCCCACCTCCAACTATGCAACCACGCAAAGCTTGCCTACCCTGAGCCCAGAACTGCCACGTGTCACTCCCTTATTTGTCCTGACCGCTACATCAGCAAACATCTCAGCACTTCCGGCACGGACCCATAGCAAAACCACCCGAAAGCATGCTAACCGCTGATGGTTTGTCACATGGTAGCATAGGCTTGGAAGAGCCCATGTGATCATGCGACCAATCACATGATGCTACCTGATAACCGCTGGCGGCACTATCCATCAAACCCCTGCTGACCGCCACGTTGCTAAGAAAACTGGACCCAATAAAACCACTAACGGCTTGTCGCATGGTTGCATGGGCTTGGAAGAGCCCATGTGATCATGTGACCAACTATAGGAGGTTAGCCACTAACCACCACCAAAGATTGACCACCAATCACCAACACCACATCAACGGTTGTTGCATGATCTCATGGGATCGGAAGATCCCATGCGATCATGCGACAGCCGTCAGATCTTCCACACTGGCATGGCCTTAAGCATTGGGACCCGCTTGATCAAAGTTGCACGCTTAGGGTCGAAAATGCAGAAGGTGCCAAAAACATAGAGGGTTTTTGAGTGAAGGTAAAAAATACACCAAATTTTTAGAACGGAGAGGTTGAAAACACACCAAACTTTCAGACCAAAAGGCAGAAACATCCCGAGCCTGTAGAGAGGAGGTCGAAAACACACTGGGTTTTTGACACCTGAGCATTTCATTTGGAAAATAGGACTGTGGTCGAAAATGAATGAGAGGGAAATTTTGGGCAATAGGTATATTGGTGTCTCTCTGAGTGTAAAGTCCTTTTTTGGAACCAACAGATATCTTGAAAACATTCAATATGGAAGACTCAAAATCGGTGGGAACACCGATGGCTTCTAGTTACAAATTGTCTAAGGAAGATGACACTGAGGAAGTGAATGAGATACTGTACCGATCTATGAATGGTAACTACAATATGTGGTACATATTAGACTTGATATAACACATTTAGTTGGTATTGTTGTGAGGTTTTTGACAAACCCAAGGAGACACATTTGTCTGCAGTTAAGAGGATATTTAGATATCTGAAAGGGATTGAAGATTTTAGTTTATTATACATAAGAGGAGGGGATTTTTATCTTAAGGTATATACTGATGCTGATTGGGTAGGAAATATTGATGACAAAAAAATCACTAGTGGCAAAGCTTTCTTTTTAGGAGAAAGGCTAGTGACATGGTTAAGCATGAAACAAAGATGTATTTCACAATCTACTACCAAAGTTAAATATGTGGCAGCAACTATGAACTATTCTAAAATTGTATGGATCAAACAACTACTGGAAGGTATGCATGAAGAGATTACTGATCCTATTACAATTTATTGTGATAATACGAATGCTATTAACATATCAAATAACCATGTGATACATTCAAAGACAAAGCATATGTCTATCAAGTATCACTACTTGAGAGAGAAAGTACAAGATAAGCATGTGACATTGGAATATGTGAATTCTAAAGCACAGATAGTTGATATCTTTACAAAACCATTACCAAAGGATTCTTTTTAGTATCTCTGAGGTAAGTTAGGGGTTCTTCACCTATCCAATGTTCATTAAGGAAAGATGCATATTGCATCAATTCAAGGACTCAATATAATATCTATCTTATGATTTCATGCTAGTGTTCACTCTTTAGGTGAAGCCTGAAGATGTGAAAAGGAAGTTTATGACTGCAATGGAAAATATATACACTTGAGGTATAATCTAAGTTTATGTTTCTTTGGAATTGTTATCAAAGAGGGAGAATAATGATAAATTTGTAAGGGAGATGAATTAGTATATGTCAAAGAGGGAGATAAATTAGATGAATATAGTAAGAGGGAGACTATTATCAAATAGAGATGAATAAGAAAATATTCCTGATAAAATTAGAATGGATAGTGTTACTGACAGAGAGAGACACACTAAATATGAAAGGAGAAGTTACTACTCAAAGGGAGTACATAATATGAATGAAAGTGAAAAGATACCATCATAAATTGAACACTGAATTTGTTTAGTGTTGCCATCAATGCTGAAAAGGGATATTGTTACCATAGTTAATAGTAATGTTGAAGATTGATTATCTGATGGAGCCGATGATAAAGACCAACCAAGATAAGAGGAATATAAGAGGAATAAATGATCGTAGAAAGGTTAGATTAGTTATAGTCTTTTAATTTATTTCAAGAAATTGATTTCTGATTTATATTATGTTTCCATATCATTTGGTAATGATAGAAGATGAATGAGTTAAGGAGAACAAGAAATGAGAAGTTGAGAAGTTGAAGAACTTAATTGGGAAACAGATACAAATCAGACAATGATTTGATTATGTTGATATAAGTTTTTTCTACCTAACATATGACCATATTAAGTTGGTAAAGCATGGTGATGAAGATTTGACAATTCGGTAAGTAAAGTTGTTTTGGCTATCGAGATGGATAAGTCACTTGGTAAGGTAAAGGTAAAAAGATAATTCACTTGGTAAAGAAGAAAGGTTTAGGCATCAAGTGATGTAACCAAATTTATAATGAAGGAAACCGAGAAAGGAACAATATTAAATAAGGATTGAATTGACATTTAATGATTAGCTATGATGAGCTGGATTATCATGATGATGATGAAAGTTAGTTACAACATATCTATGGACAATAAAATTCAAGATGAAGATCCATGGAAAGCTCTAAGTGGAAAAAAGAGATGGAACACATTTCTAGAAAAGTTCAAGTTCCTAGGTGAAAAGAAAATGTGTTACTGAGATCCAGATTTGAGGTATAATGAATTGAATGGTCAGGATTGATTAAAGGAACATGTAATAGATGAGATTAAGAGGAAAAAAGATGTCTATATAAAGGATGATCTTATATGGAAAAATGGTTGGAAAATTGAATAGTTGAAGGGTTATCGACTATTGAAGAGAAGAAGGAACAAAGAGATTCTGAGTGGGAAAAGAAGGATTTGAAGAAGTGTTAATGCCAGTGGATAATGAAGAATTGAAGTGAAGACACAAGAGCGCACAAGGATCTGATTGAGAAAAGATAGTTGCAAATTAACATGTCAATTTTATTATTGTTTCTTTCTAGCATTTGTAATAGATAAATATCTTAACAGAGTGGACTTAAAAATCTTATTGTAAAATCCTTGAGAAAGGTGAAATTCTAAATAGTGTTTAAATCCCTAACAAGGCCACTCCTAACAAGGTGAATATGCTAAAAGATTCGAGGTAAATCGCTTAACCAGGTCACACCTAACAGTTTGTTTTGTAATCTTTAACCAAATTACCTCTTAACCGGGCATACTTCAAAAGAGTATTTTATTAGTGGGTGACAATTCCCACTGTGGCTTTTCCCAAAGCTGGGTTTCCACATTAAATATTGGTGTTACATGTTGTGAATGATTTATGTGAATGATTTACTAATAGTTATAGTTTATTTACAGTTGTCAGTAAATAGTGAACTATGTTTCTACCGATCTATTACCAAGTTAATCAGAGAAATTTTTTAAAGGTATTTGGGATTAGGGATTATTGATTCACCCCCCCTCTCCATAATTCAACAATCTAGACATCATGAACATCCTATGTATAGGTTATATTAGAATATGATGAAGATGATCTTATCCTGGATCATTTGTTAAATTATAGTGTTGTTATTATTGGCAACAAGTCTTCTAAGAAGATTGAATCATATATACTAGTGATAAATATTATTACATAAGGATCTTCTAAGTGTTCACTCTACTAGTGATAACATAATTAGTCATGGAAAATGTAATGTGTGGTGATGATATAGACTATTTAGATGGTGTGATCACTCATATCATCTCTATAGATTCATGTTTACCTACATCGTTGATTGCTCAAGAAATTTAAATTACAAATGGATATTTGAGTCAAATATTAGAATTATTGGCAACAACAGATAAATAGTCAAGTCAAGGTGACTAAACCAAGGTAGCAATCATATATTTGTCAATGTTCAATTTTTTTGAGTTGAATTATTTAGAGTTGACATTGAGGATTTCAATTTACTATGTTGGCAAGATCGCTTATGAAACTTGAATGGATTTTTTAGGCCAACTTCAATAACATGTTTTGGGGTTTTCCACCAACCTCAATATTTATATAAGGAGATGAAATCAAGAGTTAGGGTTGTTGTTAGTTAATGTGGTGGTTATGGTCTATGAAGGTGATTTTGTAGTTATGGAAGAAGAGTTAGAGAAATAAGAGTAGTGGATTTAAGTAGTACAACAATAGATCTATCAAGTAGAGGGTGATATATTCAGATCACTTATTGAGTTTCTTACTAAAAAAAGTGCTAACAGGCTTGCAGTCAAAATCCTTTAACAAGGCTACTCTTAATAGGGTTAGAAGAATCATAATAGGTCTAATGATTAAATATTCTAACCAGGTGACTCTCAGAATGATTTTTCAATCCCTTAATAGGGTAGTTCCTAACAAGACTTTGCAATAGCCTCTAATCGGGCTATAGATACTCTTAACTAGGTATGCCCTTAACAGGATGATGTACTTCTCCTAACAAGGAAGATATTATTTGTGCACTAGTGAGATTTGTTGGTGATAACTCCCACCATGGTTTTTCCTCTAACAAGGGTTTCCGTGAAAAAATATTGGTGTCCTTGTATTTTTTGTTTGTGGATGTTTTATTTTCTATGCTTCTATGCTAAATTTACATATCCAAGTTTCTTAATTTGGAAGACAATTAAAAAAGGTTTTTGATTTTTGGTTGCATTAGTTTACCCCACCCTCTCACTACCTTATAAGACTAACAGGTTCATAGCTTGATTTGATGTTTTTAGATGAAGTTATCTTATGATAGTTCTAGTCTTATATTGCTTTCATGTTCTAACAGTCATGATTGGCAAGATCCATCTTGTGATGGAGATTCATGTTATGAAAAAATTCATGGTGCATCATTCCATAGTCTTATACATGTATTTGACCTCCTATCATGTTCACATTTCATGATCTATCTATTTGGGGGTGTTCTTATGGATTTAGGTCATGACCTATATGTTGTAATACATTTCCTTTATCTTTGAGATTTTTTATCAGATAGGCTAACTTGTTTTTGGATAGCTTATATATAAGTAGGGTAGTAGTTATTCTTTAGGGTGGAAAATTGGTAATGAGGTTAGACAATATACTTGATAGTGAAGATCAGGAATAAGGCTTATATCCTTAATAATGAGGCATGTCTGTTGAAATTTTTTAATCTGCATTTGTAGGCCAACTTGATGATAATTGAAGAACATTGTTCCTTATTTTCTAGTGTTGATTATTTCTTTGTTTTATCATTTCTGTTGTGTGATCTCTAGCTACAAGGTTGGAAATATCCATTGGGGATTTCTCATCCCTTGAATGTGTCAATATAAAACACATAATATTATTTGTAGATATAATAATAGAAAGAGCATCAACCTTATTTATAATATGAAGGATGTCATTATCATGAATGAAAGGTACATGAATAAATCACATTATCATACTCGATGCATCACTATCACTAATCATGGGAAGATGATAAAACATAAAGGTGAAGACAAATGCGATAACTACACATAGGAAGAAAGAAAATATATTAACTAACTTTAAAAAAAAGGACAATCACATGTATTAATAAATGATTCACCATTGTAACTTTTAAGAAGTAGAGTCCACACACAACTGAGAGGGGGGGTGAATCAGTTGTGACCAAATCAAATTAAATCCAAAAATTGTAATGTTGATTATGAACAAAAGTAACAAGAATAAACCAAACAAGTAATCATGCACCATAACACATATATTTGTTATTGAGGAAACCCTTGATTAGAGGGAAAACCCTAATGAGGACGAAACCCACAAGATAGTGTACTAATATATAAATTCCTTGTGAAAGGATGTGACCCTGTTAGAAGTCAAATGAAGTTCATTTAGTATAAAAGACCCTATTAAATGAAAGATACCTACTAGGAGACCTTGAAACCTTGTTAGAATGTTCTAACCCTATTAAAGTTTGAAATGAAACAAGTAGAACCACTATCCAAATGCTTCAACAAACATGATAGATTGATCTTTCAGAATAACATATCCAAAAGGGTGAACTGACTTAACTTGCAACTCAATTTTCCATAATAGTTCCTTTGAATTCCACAACTAAATTTAAAAATCTCTCTTCTCTACTCTTCACTATCTCATATATCCATCCATTGAATTATCCTTACCATACATACCGAACAAGGAAAACAACTTTTCTTTATACCTGATACAAAAATACTAATTAGGTTAGCTTGTTAAAGCTTCCCCAATCATCATTTAATTACATGGGGCCATGCTAAGGCATACATGCCTTTTTAAGAATTATTATAAATTTTACATTATGGTTCCCACATGTTATAATACATATATTATATTTTACAGTGAAAAACAACACGGTTCCTCAACATAGTTGGATTCAAGTAAAATATGTTATATGTTACACAACATTGGCCATTCCATAATAATCCAAATGCCATTATATTATTAAAATACCTACATTAACAAGTCTTCTACCATGATCCAAGCTCGCAGATACTGATTCCATTTTGCTAATAACATATAGAAAATATTCCACATACTATCACTATTAACAATTCATGTACATTGGTTTGCTATCAATCTTCACCAAATGAATCGTATCTCATCCAAAACAAAATATTAGATCCAACAAACATAGATATGATATCTATACTCATCCATGAATACAAAACTATGCTTTCATACCAAAATAAATCAACTTGTAACTTTGTTGTCTTGATAACTGTCTGTGATGTACAAAATCTTTGTCTGTCATGAATACATAAGCATATTTTGTCATCAATGACAAAACATACCACTAATACTACATAAAATTAGTACATCCAAGTGCCAACAAAACTTTGTTTCCAACAATCTCCCCCTTTGGCATTGATGGAAACATATGGAGAAAAACCATCAACCCAAAAGTAAACATTTCCTCAACATAGAAAATCTTCAACTCTACTACGAGATTTAAAATTCTTCTCCCATTAAGAGAGGTTTTTCACAACTTTCTCTTCCCCTTTGACATAAATGGAAAATGAGCCAATATGCCAAACATTAGATCACTCCCCCTTTAATAAATAAATCAAAGTTCTTACATTGACTCAAACCAACCTGCAATCTCAAAATAATGTCAAGTGCCAACAAACACTATTAGAATTAAAATCATTACATAAGATCTCTTGGACAAATCTACTCAATGTGACCACTCCCCCTAAGGAGTAATACCCAACATCACATCCAAATGAATAAATATGCTTTGAATACACTAGACTGATGTATTTCTACATCTTCTACTCTTCATAAGGAGGGTCCATCACCCCAAGCATACCTATGAGATAATCAAAGGTGTCTTTATCTAATGTCTTAGTGAATATATATGCTACCTCATAAATTCTAGTATGGTCTCTTTCTTAGTGACTTTATCTCTCAAAAAGTGATACTTAATAGAAATGTGTTTAGTCTTCAAATGTAAAATTGGATTCTTTGACATGATAATTATACTTGCATTATCACAATGAATAATAATAGGTTCTAAAAAAGTTATACCAATATCTTTCAGCATTTTCTTCATCCACATTATCTGATTAGAATTATTTGTTGTTGCAACATATTCATCCTTTGTATTAGAATGACGTGCAATCTTGCTTCTTACTCAACCATGAAACTATTCTTCCTCCAAGGAAAAATACTCCCCCACTTGTGCTTTTTATGTCATCAAAATTTCCTCCCTAATCAATATCAGTATATGCATATAATATAAAATCATTTGATCTGTCATACCATAATCCAAGTTCCAAATGTTCCCTTCAGATATCTAAAGATTCTTTTTACAGTTGCAAGATGTCATTCTTTAGGATTTTCCTGATATCATGACACAATACAAACTACATTAGCAATATCTGATCTAGTGTGAGTCAAGTATTGTAAACCATTAATCATGTAGATCTATACCTTTTCTACATTATACTTGGTGAATCATCATTTTTAGTAAACTTACAATCTGTAACCATAGGTGTCCCAAGTGGTTTGCAATTTTCAAATCCAAATCTTTTCAATAAGTCTATAAGATACTTGGTTTGAGATATGAAAATGCCATCATCAGTTTGTGTAATTTGTAATCCCAAAAAGTATTTCATCTCACCTATCATGGACATTTCAAATTATCCTTTCATCTCATCAAAAAATTTGTTACTTACCTCATCATTTCCTCCAAAGATAATGTCATCAACAAAAACTTCAATGATCAATAGTCCATTTTCATTTATTCTTAAGTACATATTGCTATTTGCATTTCCTTTCTTCAATCCCAAATGTAACAAATATGTATCCAACCTCATATGCCATGCTCTAGGTACTTGATTCAATCCATAGAGTGCGTTCTTCAATTTACATACCATGTCTTCTTGCTCTTTTAAAGGAAATCCATCAAGTTTCTCAATGTATACCTCTTCTTCTAATTCACCATTAAAGAATTATGATTTGACATCCATCTGATAAACTTTAAATTTCTTGTTAGTTGCATATGCCAAAAATAATCTTATTGCTTCTAATCTTGCTATAGGGGATAAGGTTTCTTCAAAATCATTACCTTATTATTTTGAATATCCTTGACATACTAGTCTTGATTCTTCCTTACCACTTCTCCTTGTTCATTTATTTATTCTTGAATACCCACTTAGTTCCTATAACATTCTTATATTTAGGCCTTGGAACCAATTCCCATGTATTGTTCTTTTCAATTTTTTCTAGTTCTTTCATCATAGCTTTTATCCATGATTCATCTTTACATGCTTCATCAGTACTCTTAGGATCAAATAGTGAAATTAGACATATTTCATTTCTCATTATATTTCTTGTCATAACTCTATCATACATATTACCAATAATATGGTCATCAAGATTATTTAAATTAACATACCTTGGAGTTCTCTGCTATTCCCTTGGTTCTTCAAACTGGACATGAATCACATTATCAATATAAAATAATTGTTCTTTCTTTGTACTCTAATTTTGTTTATTTCCTTGATTTGTGCTCGCATGATTTATATCTCCATTTGAATCATACTCAAAAGTTTTCTCTTGTACCTGAAATATCTCATCAATTCTTACATTTTAACTTTCAACAATCTTTCTCAATCTCTGATTATAACATCTATATTCTTTTCTCTTAGTATAATTGCCAAGAAATATACCTTCATCACTTCTAGGATCACATTTGCATATTTCATTATCTCGCTTGATATAACATTTACTTCCAAAGATTTTGAAATACTTAAGTATTGGTGTGTGACCGAACCAAAGCTCATAAGGTATCATGTTGGATCCCTATCTCATCTGAACCTTTTTCATGGTGTAAACTATTTTATTAATTGTTTGTCTCCAATGTACATGTGAAACCTTTCCTTCAAGAAACATTGATCTTGATGCTTCACAAACAAATCTATTCCTTCTCTCTGCTACTCCATTCTATTGTGGTGTCTTAGGAGTTGATGTTTGTCTATGAATACCATTATCCTCACAATATGCATTGAATTGATTAGATGTAAATTCTCCACCTCTGTCAAACCTCATACATTTAATCTTAAATCCTAATTCATTCTCAACTTTTTCCTTACAGATTTTGAACTTATCAAATGCATATGATTTTTCTCTAAGAAAAGTGACCCGCATCATTTAAGTGAAATCATCAACGAAAAGAGTAAAATACTTCTCACCGTAAAATAAAGTTTCCTTTTTTGGTCCACATAAATCAGCGTGCACAATCTCCAATTTCTTTGATGTAGAAAATACTTTTCTCTGAAATGAAATTTTTGTCTTCTTTTCCATGACACATTCCTTACATAACATGTTATAGGGCTTTAAAATCATAGGTAAGTCTATGACAACATTTAAATTGTTGACCTTCACCATGTTATCAAAATTTCTGTGACAAAATATTCTATGCCATAACCAACTATCATCAAATTTAGCAATAAAATAATGTACTCCAAAATGATTTATTTGAAATACATTATCTTTGGTTAAAGTACCAGTTGCAATCTCATTTCCTGCGTTATCTTTGATTGAAAACATCTTATCAAAAAATTATAAGAAATATCACTTATCAACAAGTTGTCCAACACTTAACAAGTTATATTTCAGTCCATCAACAAATAGTACATCATCATTATTAGTCTTACCATCAAGTGTTATTGATCCATTCCCTTTATCATGCAAGGAGTATTGTCACAAAAACTAACAACACCACTATCATACCTTTTCAATTCATTAAATCTATCTTTATCACCTGTCTTATAATGCAAACAGCCACTATCTATGATCCAATTTTCCTTCTTCTTTTCAACATGTGAATCAAGTGTTTTCTCTTCTGTAATAGGATTTTCATCTTTGACAGTGGAACAAATCCAATTTCATCTTCATTATCACTATCTTCTAGGTTAATATCCTTAAGCTCAATTTAATGATCATCATTAACATAGAAACATTCTTTAGGTAATTATAACTTGTAGGGATTGTGCTTAATATTAGATACTCGTGTAGGACATCTTGATTCAAAATAACCAATCTATTTACATGAATAAGAAACAATCCATAACGTTCCTTTAAAATCTCCCTTACCTATATGTTTTATTTTTGTGATCAAAGCTTAAGTCTCATCCAACTTATTTTCTTCTTCCTGAATTTCTTCCCAATCACTTTCATACTCTCCAAGATTTCTACTTCTTGTACTCACACTTTTTGTTAGTACCTTTTTATCCTTTTGTGCACTAGCTCTAAATGTTGTCTCAACTTTAGGTAAAGTATCTTCTAATTTTATAGATTCAAAATCTTGTAACTTACCATTCAACATTTCCCTATTAAATCTAGTCATGAGTGGAATGACTTCTCAATATAATTTTCCTTTTTCTCATAAGCTGGTGTAAGATATCAGAGAATATTTCCAACAATTTCATCTTTAGGCATAATACCTCCTATGCTCCTTATTCTCGTGACAATCTCAGTGATCCTTTGAACATATGACCTAAGGGTTTCATCTTCCTACATTTTAGCTTCTTAAAATCTTATTTTCCAATAATGTAACTTATCCCTTTTTGTATATTCATCACCTTCATATAAATTTTCTAATTAAATCCAAATATCATGTGTAAGACCAAGATCTTTTACCTCAATGAATCCAGCTTTAGAGAGGGCACTTATCAACTCTTTCTTTGTAATTATTTTGTGTTGAAATAACTTCTTCTCATCATCAGTGCACATGCCTAGATCACTCTCAGCTTTGACTTGATTTTGTGCCTTTGTAGTTGGCCAATAGTCTATTCCCATTTAGATCAGGTGTGTTCTCATCTTGTTCTTCCAACCATCATAGTTATCTCCATAAAACTTAAGACTCTCCTTTCTATAGGTCATTGAAGATCTCCTCAAGCTACTAAGCTTCCTTCTCAAAGAGGAATTATTTCTCTGATACTGATTATTTATAAGTAGAATCCACACACAATTGAGAGAGGGGGTGAATCAATTGTGAACAAATCAAATTAAATCCAAAAATTATAATGTTCATTATTAACAATAGTAAAAAGAATAAAACAAATAGGTAATCATGTCCCATAACACAAATATTTGTTCTTGAGGAAACCCTTTATCAGAGAGAAAACCCCTGTGGGGATGGAACCCACAAGATATTGTACTAATATATAAATTCCTTGTGAAAGGGTGTGACCTTGTTAGGAGTCAAATGAAGTTCATTTAGTACAATAGTCCCTATTAAAGGAAAGATCCCTACTAGGAGACCTTGAACCCTTTTCAAAAGGTTCTAACCTTGTTAAATGTTGAAAGGAAACAAGTAGACCCACTATCCAAATGCTTCAGAAAAGATGATAGATTGATCTTTCAGGATAACATATACAAAAGGGTGAACTGACTGATAGATTGATCTTTTAGGATAACATATCCAAATTTCCATAATAGTTCATTTGAAGTCCACAAATCAATTCAAAAATGCCTCTTCTCTACTATGCACTATCTTTCATATTCATCCATTTTATTATCCTTACCATACATACCGAACAAGGAAAATAACTTTCCTTTATACCCGATACAAAAATACTAATTAGGTCAGCTTGTTAAAGCTTCCCCAAAGATCATTTAATTACATAGGTCCATGCTAAGGCATACAAACCTTCTTAAGAATTATTACAAATGTTACATTATGGTTCCCACCCGTTATAATACATATATTACATTTTACAATGAAAAACAACATGCTTCCTCAACATAGTCAGCTGCCAGTAAAATATGTTGTATGTTACTCAACAAGGACTATTCCAAAATAATCCAAATGCCTTGCTATCATGAACATAGATGAAATAACAATTCTTCTACCATGATCCAAGCTCATGGATAATAATTTTACTTCACCAGTAAGATATAGCAAATATTCCACAAATTATCATTGTTAACAATTCATTGGTCTGCCATGAGTCTTCACCAAATTAATCATAACTCATCCAAAACAAAATATAAGATCTAGAGAACATAGATATTATATCTATACTCATCCATGAATAAAAAACTAAGCTCTCATAACAAAATACATCAACCTGTGATTTGGTTGTCCTAATAACTACCTGTGATGAACAAATTCTCTATTTGTAATGAACACATAAGCATATGTTGTCATCAATGACAAAAATTGCCACTAGTACAACATAAAATCAATACATCCAAGCTCCAACAAAACTTTGTTTCCAAAAATAAAAAGGAATTTTGAAGTGTCAAATAACTCTAAAATAATTAAAATTTCAATCCCTATCTTTTAATGGTGGAGACTAATAATTTTGAGATGCATTTCAGTAGTAGTCCTTGCCTCAAAAAATCGGAAAACTATAAAGAATTTTACTTATCCTATGGTCGAAGTGAATGTTTTCCTTTAAAAGAAATTTTTAATTTTTAATTTCTACTTTGTGATTGGTTGTCTTCTTCTTCCCTAGTAGTATTTTCATTTTTCCTATGAGAAAATTAGGCAAAAAATAGGGTGGGTGTTTTGGAAGGTTGGGAGATGTGGAAACCTGCAGATACATCTCTCTTGTAGAGAGTTTGTGTAGCATTTTTCATAGTAGTATAGTAGGGTAATCTCCACACTCACACAAATGAGATTAATAGAATTGATTTAAGAAATAAATTTAAATCTAAACTACTAAAAAAATGCACCTACAAACAAAAAATAAGGAATATTAAAATTGAAAATAAGCATACAAAGTAATGCAAATAGTAATAAGACTCCATCCTTCTGTTGCTTCTCTTCGATCGATGGAAGTGGTTACACTCAGTAACGATTATCTCAGCAGTTCAACTCTCATAATCTGAGAAAATATGATAAGTAATGATTGCTAAAAGACAATGTTGATAATTGGACAGAGATTCGATGCATAAATATATGATGCAAATGTGAAGATTGAAGGTTGATTATATAGAAAATTGGGTTTGAATGAACAATCCAGATTAATCAGTGAAAATTAGAATCAATGAGTGAGAAGAGATAAGACTGAAGAAAAAACTAGCAAGTTTGTATTTCAAACTAAAGAAAAAGGTGAGTGATTTAGGAAACTGGAAAGACGATAGGAATTGAGAAGATATTTTCAAAATGTTTCCATTACAAACTGAACTAAAAATATTATGAGGATATAATTGATTTTCCAAAATTAGATTTTCTGATAAATAAGATATTTTGGATTTAGAAAATGTAAATTGAATTTAAATTTAAGTTTTAGAAATGTGATGAAATTAGCATTAAATTAATCCAAATTAATTCAAAATGAAATTAATGATAATTAATTTCAGGAAATTAATGAGAATTAATTTCAGGAAATTAATGAGAATTAATTTCAGGAAATTAATGAGAATTAATTTCAGGAAATTAATGAGAATTAATTTCAGGAAATTAATTTAATTTCGGGGGAACAATTAAACAATTTGAATAATTACATTCAAACTATAGACTTAGGAAATGGAACTTAATTAACCAGTAAAGATTAATTAATTAAATAAAATTAATTATTTAAATTATTTTAGAAGAATGATTTAATAATTAAGGAATTTGATTATAGAAGAAATAAATGATTGATTAACCATTAAATCACCATTAATTAATAGAGGAAAGGTTAGTACATTAATGTTTGTTTGCAAGTTTGTCCATTCTTGGGTGTCTATATTTTCCCCTCTTTGACACAATGCAATTATAAGCGTTGTGTCAAAGAATATATGATCAAGTCCCGCTCTAGCTTTGCTCGACAATAGCAGATGGATTCAAGCCCCCTCAACAAATTGAGCGAAAAAACATCATGTGAAAAACAATTTGTTGAAAATGTTGAATTTCTATATGATGATCTAGGATGCATTAGTTAGATGATATGATTCCTATATGATTTACTTTCATTCTTTTTTTGGTATTTTCTATGCAAATTTAAGAATGTAAGATGAAATGATGTAATCAAGTACTATTTATAAATTACTAAGTTAATTAGAAGAATAGTGAGTTGGAAGAAAAGTTAAGAAAAAATTAGTAGAAGAAAATGACAAACTTATGTTATCATGAAGATGTGTTGAGTCACTACCAAAAATATTTTTTATTTTTCATTATTGTACTCTATTTGAAAAGGAAGAGATTCAAATGCATCAAGATATTGACCATCTAGACACCACTATGACCTCTAACATAACAAGAAGAAAACAAACAAGGAATGTTTCAACATCATTCTAGGGTTGTCTCAGATCGTGGATGTGTGTGGTTTCCAGATGCGTGACATTACTTATCACATTCACCCTACATCAACCTTGACCCATAATTTTATCAAAATATTCCACAAATAGAAAATAAAGAAAACTGAATAATGAGCCATCATAGTCATTCTCACTATGCAGTGGTATCCTTGAGGAGCATAGGAACACAATCATGAAAGATAAATCGATAAAGGACTAACTTTGTCAAGAACCTCACTGATCCTTGATTGGTTTGATCTTGATATTTGATTGTATGTGGATGTGTCTGGCTTCAGAAATGGACTACCCATATAAGACCAATCTATTTGGTTTTGATTGTATCCGCTACTGTATAAAACCATCAACTGGTTGATTGATTGACTAATCGATAGATTATAGATTGGATTGTTGATAAAGATAGGTCTCATGAGTCCATTGCCAATTTATGAAGCTCACTATTTTCATTGAAATTTGATGCTTGATCTTCACTATCTGCTTGTTGTGACAGAGATTTTATTGCAAGATTTTTTTACATGCTTTAATTTTTTCAGTTGATTTATTTATTCAGGATATTTTATGATGTTTTTGGTCCATCATAGGATTCATATGTTTGGATTCAAGGTATGTGTGGCATATCACATAGGTGAAGGCTCTTATCACATACACCCCTAACATTGATTATCTTAATGAATATTTTTATGGTTTTTAATTTTTAGGATTATTTCATGATCTTTTATGATGTTTTTGATCATTTTTTTAGGACATCATTTCAATGTTTTTAGATTTTTCAAGACATTATGACTACCCCCAGGTTCTAGAAAGGTAAGGAAATCATGGATAGATGGATAGACTGGTAGATGGATGAAGGTGAAAGGTCTCTTAATGTATAAGGTAAAATATGGATCGGGTCCTAGAACAATGGTTCGCACATAAAAGAGACCCCAAAGCCAATATTTTACACATATATGAAATTGTATTAGTATGAAAAGTAAATATAGGTGATAAATATTGAGATTAGGAAATAAAGGTACTTACCTCCGAAAAAGAATTAGTTGAAAACCCTATCAAAAAGTCTCAAAAACTATTGATTTTTGCAATTTTGTATCGAAACTGCGAGATCTACAAATATTTTTCAATTTTGAGGGAGATCATCCTTGACCCTGATAAAAGGACAAAGACTACCTAAAGATTTTGAAGGTCGACTTTGACTTTGTTCATGGATCTCGAAAGTTCAGCGAAAAGGGTATCCAGATCTGCACTTTAATTCACCATCCCACACCTGTACCTACAAGAAAAATGGTTTTATTTGTTGGGGGGGAGGGGTTTGCCTTAGTCAAACCCCAATTTAGGAATTAACCTTGAAATTGAATTGAAATTGTAAAGATAAATAAAGTAAATGAAACAATTCACCTTGCTTATGTTGAAAACCCTTGTGGAGGATTCAAATCCTTGAATCCACAAGCATGGATGATCCAAATGAATGTAGGATGTGTCAAATTAATTTTCTTTAGATCTTCAACACCAATCTTGAATGGATCTTGAATTAAGAAGAGGCTTGAATGGAAATGGAGGAATCTTCAACAAGAGGGCTCCATAGAGCTTGAATCATTCTATGGCTACTAATGGATCTCTTTGATGAATTAGATCATGAATGCTTGAAGGCTTGAATGCTTGATCTTCTTGATTGAGATTGCTTGAGAGATTATGAGATGAGATGGAAAAAATGAGAGAGGAAGGCTCCCTTTTATAGTGATCTAGGGCACAAACCCCTAGAGAGGTCAACATAGAAAACAATAATTAAGGGCCCATGGCACAAAAATCTAGAGAGGTGCACATGGAGAGGAAATTAAATTAAAGTCTTGACAAAAAACTCTAGAAGGGGACCACCCTTAATATAGAAATCAAAATAATTATTTAGAAGCCTTGTCACAAAATTCGAGGTAAGACCAACCCAAAACTTAATTTGAGCATTAGGCACAAAAATTGAGAAAGGCTACTCTCCAATAACAAATTAGGAATCCTATACAAATATCAAGAAAGGTCCACCTCAAATTTTAATTTGATAATTCGACACTTAATCTAAGAAATAGTGGCCCCAAAGAGGGCAAAGACAAGATTTTGACGAAGCCCTGAAACTAGAAGCTAACCCTGAGGATCCCAGACCCTAGGGTCAAGGATGAGGTCAACCTTGACCTAGGTCAGGGTCAAGGTTATCCCTAACCTAGGTCAGGGTTGAGGTCAACCTTAACCCTGAGGTCAAGAATCCCAGGTTCTTAATTCAGGATGGAAGAGTTATGCCAAGAAGAAGTGGAGAATGAGGCAGAATAGGGGAAAAAGCCAGATCCAAGTTGAGTACCCATTCAAGGCATTCAACATGACCCCAAACCACTTACTCAGAGGGTTAAATGTTCTTAACATGGAAGTGCTTCCATTTTAAGATGATACATTAAGCCCCCACTTTAGCAAGAGTATGGACTCGATGCAAGCTCTTGGTAAAGGAGATCACAAAGAAAAAGATAATCTTATTGAAAGCAAAGGGACAAAGGAATCCTCAAGACCCTAGGGACTCAAGTCTTTGTCAACTCCAAGATTGCAATAAGAGATACATCACTAGAGAAAAGAGAGTAAAGGAGAGCGAGGAGTGGCTAGCTCACCTAGTAAGATGTGTATATCTCACCGTGAACAACAAAAGGATAGGATGGCCTACCAAGAAAATACTTGATAGTCACCCCATAATGTTGTACACATTCTGGCAGTTTTGTACATGTATGTAATGCATCTTCTGACAGCTTTTATAAAGTACCTATGGATCCACTTGTTGGTGTTTTTTCTTATTGGCCAAAACATACCTTCTTTCACCAGCTCACAAACTGACTCAACAAGAGAAAACCCAACTTTGACAAGGCTTAAAATGCCTTCTGCACTTCAGGCTCAACAAACCCAGGCGGGTGTACCTCAAAATATCTGCTCACAACACCAGCAAACTATTCCTTCTTCACAACATGAGCAAATATAAAAATGGATCAACAGGATATTAATGTCCTGCAATTGGATTCACCCTTTCAAGCAAATCATTGGACGGTTTCTAGCCCATCATGCTAGATTTAACAATCAAAGTACCCAAAAATAGAAAGGGAAATGGTTGATTGAATTGGTTTGGATGCAATTCTGGAAAAAGACCAGTGCCTAATCCATTGGGTATGGAGTCAAATTGAACAGACATTCACAAAGATTTACAACTCAACACATCTGAAACTAGTAACATGCCTTACATACTAGTTTTATCATTACAAACACATGATCATCAAATCCATATATCTTGACATTCTCAGAAACTATCCAACAAGATTTACTCCTTCCTTAACGGAAACTGAAGAATAATATCACAGTCTACCTTATAGAGGACGAACCAAAAATGCCTTACAAATCTAGCTCATAAGAATTCCAAAAAACATACAGAGACATCAAGTCCTTGCAAAGAGACTTCGGGTGTATTTTATTAATAAAACATTGCTTCAATACATTCAAAATGCCAAAATACTCAAAAAACTAGAACACTAAACTTAACCAGAACTTGCATTAGTGGAACTTGCTTTGATTTTCTCCCTTGGAGAACCAAAATTTGAACCCCGTCCCTTGAAAGAATTGCAGAATAAGAAGGAGAAGGGGAACATTCCAGAAGGAATCAAGAGAGGACACTTGTCGAAGTCTTCATCTGATGAATCATCCCTCTGAACTGAATGAACAGTCTCCTCTTTTCTCCTGAGAACACCTCTTTTCAATCTCCTCAAACTGACTTATGAGTCACTGGATGCAACAAACCAGATATTTTCCAAATATCTTCCTAGCCCCCTTGAAACTTTCAACTACAAATAACATGAAACTAGTTAGACCAACACTGAAATTGATCCCAAAAATGGAATCCTCATGTCGAGACCTTTCTGACGGTATATAATACTTGCTATTTGGGCAAAAAATAAAGCCCCCAACCATTAATTTGGTCTCACATGTCTACAACTTTAATATTTGAATTTTTGGTATAGTCGAAACTATATGAAAATATCTTTATAAGTTTGATTTTACAATTTTGAATGTGCACGGGAATGCTCTTGAATTTTTAATTCATTTTATGCTTCCACAGGTGCAGGACCCACTTGACACATGGCAAGCATGGATTGGCCAGCTTGCCACCTCACCGCTAGCTGGACCTGTGCCACTTCACCTATGCCATGTGTCATTCACCGATTGACTTGTGCCTCCACTTGGGTGCCCACCTGCATCATACTGCCATGTCACCGAATTGCCACATGTCAATCTATCGCATGTTCGCAAGGGCTGAAGTTCCTCCTTGCGATCATGTGACCAATTGACATGTGTCCATCTTGACTAGTTAGCACACACATCATTGCAAAATTTCTTTACCAGTGGGCCCAGGCATAGAAATCAAGGCATGTCATGGGCAGTCACGCGGGCATAGCTTCCTCCATTTCAACTTATTTCACTATGTTTGTTGCATTGATTATATTCATTTGAAATTCCAAATTCAAGAGCAATGTGGGATTATTAGTTTGATATGTTTTAAAGACTTTGCATATTTTCACTCAAAATTATGGGCCCACCACTGCACAAAGAGCTCCAGTGAAGTGGGCCCACCAAGAGCCTCTGTGGCTTCTTACTTACCATACCATTTGAGTGCTGACATATATAAACAGTCCAGAAAACCTCTTTCTAAGCAATGTGGGATAATTAGTTTTCACAATTTTAAATAGTTGCACTAAAATCTTCATATCTTGCCTAGCTGGCAAACAGCTCCACGCAGACCCACAAGGGTAGAGGCCACACAAGCCCCTATTCCCTTTGATTTACCTTTCAATCAAGTGCTAGGGAATATAAACACAACAAAATACCCAAATAGGGTGCATGTGGGATAAACCCACATGCCCCTTCCTTTGTGTTCTTCCTGTCTTGAAGTTGTGCGGCTCCTTCCATATGTTATAGAGAATACCATATCGCGATGAAAGCCAGGAGTTTCTCTGATAGAGAAAATTAGAGAGTACCTTCCATTGTAAGAAACACGGCATGCCGAATCTTCATTTAGAGTTGGTTTGTCAAAATTTATGTCAGGCCATCGAGGCCATTTTAACTCAGTCTTTTGAGTGAAAACTCCTCTGCTGAATTCAGAAAATCCTAGCTTGGAAAAACTCTAAGCGTCATGAGAATACTAGTTGGTGAAAAAAAGTTGCAGGCATATGAACACTGCATGTCATCCGAATTGAAACGAAGGTAAAGTTCTCAGTCTTGTTGCCTTCAAATGCATCATATTCCTTGCATGAATCTGCTTCGTACTCACGCTGCCTGCCACTTTCCATTTGCGCATTGGACTTCCCCTTTGGCATTTCACTTGAACCTCCAGCTTGGTTTGATTTGGAACTTGACTAAAGAATTTTTGCTTCTTTTCATCCTACACAATCTATTTTTTCTTAAGCCTGGGATCCTCTATTTCACAATGCGAACAGTCTCTTTCCATCGCATATGCTAGTCTCCTTCCTGTGGGTGCCAAAACTCATGCTAAAGCTTCCATTCTAGCAGGCTGCCTGCCCATTGCATTGCATAAGCTGTCTATTTTATTTCTCCCTACTTACTCATCAACAGTCTCCCCTTTTTTATTTTAAAACTTGCATAAGCGGTGCCTTCAATTTATGCATGGAAGGCCTTCTCATTCCCACTATTTGGGAAATACTTAGACTCATCAGCAATCAAATGGCACCTTCCTCATGGATATGCTAGTCATATTCATTTGTTTAACATGCCCACTTTTCCTTTATCAGTTGCACACTCCTTACAATATGCTCATCCCCAAATTATGTTCGCTGCTTATATAAACTAACATAAGCTCCCCTCTATTTTTCTTATGGAAGCATTGCAACACTTCTGTATGGTTCATATGCTCCAAGAAGTCCATATAAGAAATTTATCACTTGAGGACATGATGTACTCTCGCTACTTTGGTTAAAAGAATCTCGCCTTCCAAAGTTTCAAAAGTATCTACTACTTCATTTGTAACAAACTCTCAATCAACATTTAACTCTTTGTCGACTATTCATTTATTTCAAAAAGGCACGTTGCCCTTTGGTCCTCATACCAACATTTGGATAATCACTATGTTTTCAAAGAAACGAGCAACATGAAACGGTGCGCACATCCCAATATGTGGTGCAAACACTTAACCCAAAGAGACACACACCATTTTAATGGCAAATTGACATCTTTCGAGAACATGACACGGTCAACATGTTCGCCTTCAATTTTTCTTTACCATGCAATCACTACACAAAACCTGACCATAGCGCATCATATTGTTCATCATTTTTATCTTGAAGTTGTATCAATTCATCAATTCTCTCATTTTTTGCAATGAGTGCAACAACATCAAATATCACTAACTGGCCTCCTGAATCTAGCCTCAAAAACTGACAAAAAGGCCTGATATAAGAGCGTTATCAACAAGACAAAGCCACCTTCAGTATTATAATACGCTGGTCAGAGGAAAACTCATGAAGAGATCCGAGCTGAAAGATACCAAAGACTAAACATAGCATCTTGAAAGCACTGATCGTCCGCACTGTCAAAATAGCATAAACTGGCTTTGGAACCAACTTAGAAAACTGACCCACTGAAACTTTTAGTAATCAGAAACCTGGGCATTGACTTACCCCCAAACAGAGAACATGAACTGATAACCAACTTGCCAAAAAGATCAAATAGTCGCTTGCAATTTATCACCAAATTCAGCTTGTTAGTGAAAATCAGGATATAAAATAGTGAAAAACATAGAAACTGAGTTCGGATTTGGCTTTGAAAACTAGGCTAGACATGACATGAGGATCTGGAAATAGGGGCATTGATTCTTTGTCATATGGAGAATATAATTCCACAATTAAGGCTCTTGACGAACAACAGGGCACATTTGGCGATCAGGCAAAGATAGGCTTTCAAAATTTCAAACTGGAAAACACAGTGAAACATAGATTTTTGCAAATGAAATGACCCTGGGAAAGTATGCTAGAAAATTCGTCAAGACTTCTAACTTGGCATACTTGTAGAATTTTCAAAGTAGAATGCAGTGGTACAACCCAATTAGACTCATTAATCACTGAGAAAAAGTTATAACATCATGAACAGGGGTACTGACCAATCTGCACACTTCACAATTTGCAAAACAGCATAAATTATGTTCGGAATCACATTTGGAAACTGAGCAAATGGATTCGTCATGACCTCAAAATTGGAACATAAGAAGTATCTAACCCCTAGAATATGATGCAGAAGGAATTATCTTCATATGATCAACTGATCCAAAGATATAGCTGCTCAAACAGGCCCTTCCAGAATTCTAAACAATTGCACAAGTACATGATAATAGCAAATTACCAACTTTGAGGGGTTCGAAACCTAATCAAACAGATTTGAAATGACTTGAAACTTGGAACATAGGTTCTCTGATATGCGTACTAAACATCCTCAAAGTGGTGGTTCATGAGACATTTCTGGGCATAAGATATTCAAAGGAAAACTGGGCTACTTTACTCCGTTTGACACTGGCAGATTTTCACATTTTGACAAGTGCTAAAAATGGGACTTCACCAAATGATTCAGGATGACAAAACAACATCATGAAATGCATACACATACTGAATGGAGTGTGTTAAATACCTGGAATACTTCATAGGCTTCAAAATGACAGCCGGGTACATATGCATGAAAATCATTTATAGGGCCTCAAATGAAAAATTTTAACATATTACTCAAAAATCCATGTATTTTTTCATCCCAACAGTGGCTCTGACTGTGGACGCATGCCCCATGTGGGCATGTAGAGAACCTCAGAATCTCTTGGTAGAAGCAGACCAACCAAACTTTTATTCTCTCGAACAACTTTATTGAAAGCAAGAAAACTACTCCTACTATGTACAAATGATAACCCTGGGTCACCGGAAAGTTTTCAGAACTTCTTACCTCTATCATATACCTGATTTTCATTTCCCTTTTCTGGAGGTAAGCTAGATACTTCATTCCCATTCAATTTGCCAAACATATAAGTATTTTCAATCAGCTCATTAGGCAAAATGAAATAATTATGTTCATTTTCATAGTGCATGTAAAAACTTGAAACATGTTCCTCATCTTGCTCACTATGAAAATAGGACTCAGCATGCTCATGAATACTATCACAAAACTAAAATTGATCTTCATCTACTAATTCATACATGCTATCAACTGGAAACACAAAAGTCTCATACTCTATCTGATAGAAATCATCATTCATACCTTGACTTTGCATATCCTCAAGCGTAGCCGGTTGGATGTCAAAAGAAAAATCAGACTTATACTCACACATATAATCATCATCAAGTTTTGAAACCACTCCAAAACTTTCCAATGTATCTTCATAATCAAAATTCTGATTAGTATTCTCATCACATAAACCATTATTAAAATCAGTAGAAAGTGTCGGTTGGTCTTCAAACACAACTGTATCCAGCATTTCATCATCAAACTCATAAGATGCAACATCATCAATCAACACTCGGTCACACGTGGAAGAAAAACACTTTGATTCCTCATAGCAACATGACAATATGTCAACACCTACATCCGGCTCAAACAAATCTGAAACCTACATGTCTTCTTCAAACAATGGATTGGTAACTCCAGGTAACTCTCCTCTTTGAACATTGTGACAAAAAATGGGCTGATCATCATCAAAATCTTCATCATATAAAGCATTAGTAAACACTTTAAACTCACTACCCATTTCATTTTCATGGAGACTCTCAGCATATGAAGAAAAATCATAACTATATGAATATTCACTGTCAATATCACCTATTAAGCATACAGTATCCATGAATACATCCTTTTCTTTACCTGGCTTAGGATAATCATTACTGAAAGACTGTGATTCAGCCCTAAACCTTTTGCTATATGCTGCAACATCACTGTCCACTATTGAACCAACCTCATTAGTATCACATTGAATCATTATTTCCTTATCTTCATACTTAGAGGATGAATCACTCTGAAAAGCTTCATACTCAAACTGATTTGTATAACGGACAAACTGGGATGCATCTTCATTTTCAGATTCAGAAAAAGAAATCAGACTTTCATTTTCAAACGAGTGTTCACTGTCATCATTACTTTCTTCTTCCCATGTTGTATCTGACTCATATGAAGACATCTGAACATCATTGCATTCATCACTCTCAGTTGAATGATCATTTTCAGCACTATGTTCCTCTGACTGTAACTGATATGCATGTGAATCACATTGTTCATTTTGTGTTATCGGTTCTTCTTGAAATGTCAAACTAGCAACTTCAAACTCATCATTAGAGACATAACTTTCAACCTCTTCAATTGCACAAGACTAAGATATAGATGCAGCAACTTGATGTCTAAAAACATTAGCAACATCTTGTTCATTACCAGCATTACAAGAACTCACTACTGTAGCTGATTCATGATTCAGAACATCAGCATGCTGCTCACTCTTGTCAAAGTCTGAAATACATCTTACTATTGTAGCATCATGAACACAAGTTTCATCAATAGCAAAAGACTCAACCACATTGACACATATATTTTGATTTGAAATTTCAACTTGATTACAAGCTACAGCTAGAATATTGATATGCTGATTTGAAACTGATGCACCAACATTATATTCTTCTTTTCTTTCTAATTCATTATACCAGCAGACATTCATGGCAAAATGACCTCTAGTCAATCCATATTTCAAATTATTCTCAATGTCCATTACAGTTATAAGTGCCTGATATAATGATTTAGGTGCCTTATCCCTCAGTAAGTAATTCATCTTCTTATCAAATGCATTGAAGTAGACACTTATACACACTTGATCATCGGGTCTACAACTTTCAGGTATTTTAGTCAAAATGTTTGCAAATCTGATATTGAACTGAGGGACAAGTTCATCTCGCTCAATATGAATATTCAAAAGCTTACTATAAGAATCAAATATGCTTACCCTTTCTCCAAATTGCTCCATGAAGGCTGAATGCATCTCACGCCAAGATGAAATAGAACATGCCGGTAGAAAAGAAAACCAATCTCTAGCATCACCTTCCAAAGTTTGAACAAATAATTTCATATGCACATCCTCATGAAGAATTTCAAAGTCGCCCATCAAGTCACTGAATAACTGAACATGATGACTAGCTGAAACAAGACGTTTCCCATTGAACTTTGGCAAACCTTTTCTAATATCATTTGGAATGACATTTGGGAAACCATGAATACCATCAAAACATAATGGCATATATCTCTTGGTAGAAATAGATCTAGAAACTTCTCCTGTTAGCTGCATGATTGATGAAAAGAAATTTGACATTCTTCAAAACTTTGCAACTTATTCACCAATGATTATTCTAATTTTCAACTTACAGCCAACCTATATACTTCTACCACATTAACTTCTTCAAACACACTTCATAAAATTTTACTGGGTTAACAAGCTGAAACTCATTGCAGTGAGGTGTATGAAGAACTTTCAAACCACTCTCCTTCTTAGTGCTGATAATCACTTGATGGAGACATTTCTTTTCAACATTTAATTTTCACAATAAGAGATAGCATGAAAATCAGAATACCTCAAGTGCTGATACTAAAAACTCTGATCTGCTGATTTGTAATGATGTGGACAAGAACCTTTTCACACCGTATATGAAAACTTTGTAGAGCCACCACCTCCTTGAAGAGGACCAATATAATTAAAGTTGTGACTTATTTCTTTGAAACACTCTTTACTTCAACAAATACATACAACACTATCAATCGAAAACACGCTTCTCTTTTCTTGTCAAGAACTTCAACACCAAATTCATATTTGCCCAATTACAATGTTGAAAGTCTTTAACAAAATATACATACAATTAAATGCAACTAGTACAATGATTTAGAGTCGCCACTTACAGATTGTGAGACAAGATTTTAAAAACATAATTTATCACTTAACAAATTCTGAACTAGACTTTCAACTTGACGGAAACTTGCAGATCTTCAAATACTTTGAAAATAGAACAAACTTATGAATAGTTCCTTGACTCTGAAACTTGGTAACAGTACTTGCAAAAATTGAACTGATTGAAGATAGACCTAAAAAGGTTATAGAACACAATTTTCATCCAATTCTTACAAACTACTATTGTCTATGAATAAAGCATAGCTGGAGAAATAATTTCTTGCATACAAAACTGAATATGCATGATATGTAAGAGATTTCCAGCTCCTTAACTTAGGCTTTCACAACATTCGATTCCCCAGCAGAGTCACCATTTTGTTGGTGTTTTTTCTTGTTGGCCAAAACATACCTTCTTTCACCAATTCACAAACTAACTCAACAAGAGAAAACCCAGCTTCAACAAGACTTCAAATGCCTTCTGCACTTTGGGCTCCACAGACCCAGGTGGGTGTACCTCAAAATATCTACTCATAACACCGGCAAACTATTCCTTCTTCACAACACGAGCAAATATAAAAATGGATCAGCAGGATATTAATGTCCTGCAATTAGATTCACCCTTCCAAGCGAATCATTGGACGGTTTCCAGCTCGTCATGCTAGATTTAACAATCAAAGTACCCAAAAAAAAAAAGGGAAATGGTTGATTGAATTGGTTTGGATGCAATTCTAGAAAAAGACCAGTGCCTAATCCATTGGGTATGGAGTAAAATTGAACAGACATTCACAAAGATTTACAACTCAACACATCTGAAACTAGTAACATGCCTTACATACTACTTTTATCATTACAAACACATGATCATCAAATCCATATATCCTTGACATTCTCAGAAACTATCCAACAAGATTTACTCCTTCCTTGAAGGAAACTAAAGAATAATATCACAGTCTACCTTATAGACAACAAACCAGAAATGCCTTACAAATCTAGCTCATAAGAATTCCAGAAAACATATAGAGACATCAAGTCCTTGCAAAGAGACTTCGGGTGTATTTTATTAATAAAACATTGCTTCAATACATTCAAAATGCCAAAATACTCAAAAAACTAGAACACTAAACTTGACCAAAACTTGCATTAGTGGAACTTGCTTTGATTTTCTCCCTTGGAGAACCAAAATTTGAACCCCGTCCCCTGAAAGAATTACAGAATAAGGAGAAGGGGAACATTCCAGAAGGAATCAAGAGAGGACACTTGTTGAAGTCTTCATCTGATGAATCATCTCTCTAAACTGAATGAACAATCTCCTCTTTTCTCCTAAGAACACCTCTTTTCAATCTCCTCAAACTGACTTATGAGTCATCGGATGCAACAAACTAGATATTTTCAAAATATCTTCCTGGGCCCCTTGAAACTTTCAACTACAAATAATGCAAAACCAGTTAGACCTACACTGAAATTGATCCCAAAAATGGAATCCTTGCATCGAGACCTTTCCGACGGTATATAATACTTGCTATTTGGGTGAAAAATAAAGCCCCCAACCATTAATTTGGTCTCGCATGTTTGCAACTTTAATATTTGAATTTTTCATATAGTCAAAACTATATGAAAATATCTTTATAAGTTTGATTTTACAATTTTGAATGTGCACGGGAATGCTCTTGAATTTTTAATTCATTTTATGCTTCCATAGGTGCGGGACCCACTTGACACATGGCAAGCACGGATTGACCGGCTTGCCACCTCACAACCAGCTGGACCTGTGCCACTTCACCTATGCCATGTGTCATTCACCAATTGACTTGTGCCTCTACTTGGGCACCCACCTATATCATACTACCATGTCACCGAACTGCCACATGTTAGCTTGTCGCATGTTTGCAAGGGCTGAAGTTCCTCCTTGCAATCATGCGATCAGCTAACACGTGTCCATCTTGAATAGTCAGCGTGTGCATCACTATAAAATTTATTTACTAGTGGGCCCAGGCATAGAAATTGAGGCATGTCATGGGCAGTCACGCGGGCATAGCTTCCTCCATTTCAACTTATTTCACTATGTTTGTTGCGTTGATTATACTCATTTGAAATCCCAGATTTAGGAGCAATGTGGGATTATTAGTTTGATATGTTTTAAAGACTTTGCATATTTTCACTCAAAATTATGGGCCCACCATTGCACAAAGAGCTCCAATGAAGTGGGCCCACCAAGAGCCTCTGTGGCTTCTTACTTACCATACCATTTGAGTGTTGGCATATATAAACAGTCTAGAAAACCACTTTCTAAGCAATGTGGGATAATTAGTTTTCATAGTTTTAAATAGTTGCACTAAAATCTTCATATCTCGCCCACCTGACAAACAGCTCCATGCAGACCCACAAGGGCAGAGGCCACACAAGCCCCTATTCCCTTCGATTTACCTTTCAATCAAGTGCCAGGGAATATAAACACAACAAAATACCCAAATAGGGTGCATGTGGGATAAACCCACATGCCCCTTCCTTTGCGTTCTTCCTGTCTTGAAGTTGTGCGGCTCCTTCCATATGTTATAGAGAATACCATATCGAATGAAAGCTAGGAGTTTCTCTGATAGAGAAAATCAGAGAGTACCTTCCATTGTAAGAAACACGGCATGCCGAATCTTCATTTAGAGTTGGTTTGTCAAAATTTATGTCAGGCCATTGAGGCCATTTTAACTCAGTCTTTTGAGCAAAAACTCCTCTGCTGAATTCAGAAAATCTTGGCTTGGAAAATCTCTAAGCATCATGAAAATACTAGTTGGTGAAAAAAAGTTGCAGGCATATGAACACTGCATGTCATCCGAATTGAAATGAAGGTAAAGTTCTCAGTCTTGTTGCCTTCAAATGCATCATATTCCTTGCGTGAATCTACTTCATACTCACGCTGGCTGCCTCTTTCCATTTGCGCATTGGACTTCCCCTTTGGCTTTTTGCTTGAACCTCCAGCTTGGTTCGATCTACAACTTGGCTAAAGAATTGCTACTTCTTTTTGTCTTGCACAATCTATTTTTTCTTAAGCCTAGGATCCTCTATTTCACAATGCGAACAGTCTCTTTCCATCGCATATGCTAGTCTCCTTCCTGTGGGTGCCAAAACTCACGCTAAAGCTTCCATTCTAGTAGGCTGCCTGCCCATTGCATTGCGTAAGCTATCTATTTTATTGCTCCCTACTTACTCATCAACAGTCTCCCCTTTTTTATTTTAAAACTTGCATAAGCGGTGCCTTCAATTTATGCATGGCAGGCCTTCTCATTCCCACTATTTGGGAAATACTTAGAATCATCAGCAATCAAATGGAACCTTCCTCATGGATATGCCGGTCATATTCATTTGTTTAACATGCTGCCTTTTCCTTTATCAGTTGCACACTCCTTACAATATGCTCATCCCCAAATTATGTTCGCTGCTTATATAAACTAACATAAGCTCCCCTCTATTTTTCTTGTGGAAGCATTGCAACACTTCTATATGGTTCCTATGCTCCAAGAAGTCCATATAAGAAATTTGTCACTTGAGGACATGATGTACTCTCGCTACTTTGGTTAAAAGAATCTCGCCTTCCAAAGTTTCAAAAGTATCTACTACTTCATTTGTAACAAACTCTCAATCAACATTTAACTCTTTGTCGACTATTCACTTATTTCAAAAAGGCACATTGCCCTTTGGTCCTCATACCAACATCTAGAGAATCACTACATTTTCAAAGAAATGGGCAACATGAAATGGTGCGCACATCCCAATATGTGGTGCAAACACTTAACCCAAAGAGACACACACCATTTTAATGGCAAATTGACATCTTTCGGGAACATGACACGATCAACATGTTTGCCTTCAATTTTTCTTTACCATGCAATCACTACATGAAACTTGACCATAGCGCATCATATTGTTCATCATGTTCATCTTGAAGTTGTATCAAGTCATCAATTCTCTCATTTTTTGCAATGAGTGCAACACCATCAAATATCACTAACTAGCCTCCTTAATCTAGCCTTAAAAACTGACAGAAAGGCTTGATATAAGAGCGTTATCAACAAGACAAAGCCACCTTCAGTATTATAATACGCTGGTCAGAGGAAAACTCATGAAGAGATCTGAGTTGAAAGATACCAAAGACTAAACATAGCATCTTGAAAGCACTGATCGTCCACACTCTCAAAATAGCATAAACTGGCTCTAGAACCAGCTTAAAAACCTGACCCATTGAAACTTTTAGCAATCAGAAACCTAGGCATTGACTTACCCGCAAATAGAGAACATGAATTAATAACCAACTTGCCAAAAAGATCAAATAGTCGCTTGCAATTTATCACCAAATTCAACTTGTTAGTGAAAATCAGGATATAAAATAGTGAAAAACATAGAAACTGAGTTTGCATTTGGCTTTGAAAACTAGGCTAGACATGACATGAGGATTTGGAAATAGGGGCATTGATTCTTTGTCATATAGAGAATATAATGCCACAATTAGGGCTCATGACGAACAACAAGGCGCATTTGGCGATCAGAGAAAGATAGGCTTTCAGAATTTCAAACTGGAAAACACAGTGAAACATAGATTTTTGCAAATGAAATGACCCTGGGAAAGTATTCTAGAAAATTCTTCAAGACTTCTAACTTGGCATACTTGTAGAATTTTCAGAGTAGAATGTAGTGGTACAACCCGATTAGACTCATTAATCACTGAGCAAAAGTTATAATGTCACGAACAGGGGTACTGACCAATTTGCACACTTCACAATTTGCAAAACAGCATAAATTACGTTCGGAATCACATTTGCAAAATGAGCAAATGGATTCGTCATGACCTCAAAATTGGAACATAAGAAGTATTTGACCCCTAGAATATGATGCAGAAGGAATTATCTTCTTACGATCAACTGGTCCAAAGATATAGCTGCTCAAACAGGCCCTTCCAGATTTCTGAACAATTGCACAAGTACATGATAACAACAAATTACCAACTTTGAGGGGTTCGAAACCTAATCAAACGGATTCGAAATGACTTGAAACTTGGAACATAGTTTCTCTGATATGCATACTAAACATCCTCAAAGTGGTAGGTCATGAGACATTTCTGGGCATAAGATATTCAAAGGAAAACTGGGCTACTTTACTCCGTTTGACACTTTGGCAGATTTTCACATTTTGACAAGTGCTAAAAATGGGACTTCACCGAATGATTCGGGATGACAAAACAACATCATGAAATGCATACACATACTGAATGGAGTGTGTTAAACACCTAGAATACTTCATAGGCTTCAAAATGACAACCGGGTACATATGCATGAAAATAATTTATAGGGCCTCAAATGCAAAATTTTAACATAGTACTCAAAAATCCATGTATTTTTTCATCCCAACGCCACCTTCTTGTATCACCATGGAATATAAAATGCATGTCTCCTTAGGATTTAGCAACTTATGTGCGTTACCTTTGGAAGATTTAGCATATTTGAAATTGAAAATGTGTGTCCCTTTAGGATTTAGCAACTTATGTGCGTTACCTTCAGAGGATTTAGCATATTTGAAATTGGAAATGCATGTCCCTTCATGATTTAGAAACTTATGTGCGTTACCTTCAAATATTTAGCCTGCTGCAAAACAAAAGGTTAGAAAAAAAATACATAATATAGATCGAGGGAGGCCATATATATGCCCCCCTCCTTAAGATTGGCAAAAACATACTATTTTGACATGTTAAGGAAATTAATGAACAAGGATAAAGCCTTCTTCAACATCAAGACAATATCCATAGACAACACCCAATCCAAGTCGAGAAGGTCACAACTCCTATGAGGCCATGGAAGGGATAAATGCAAAGATATATAATGCAATAAGTGAAAAAGTAACCCTTATGAGGGATAGAACACTATTCAGCTTCCAAGGTGAGAGATTTATCAACCATGGAAACCCAATATCAAACAACAAAATAGGTTGTGATCAAGGACAAAGATCCTCAATGCAAACCAAAATTTTCATGTATGATTGGATATCACAAAATACATAGATACCACTTAACCATCGAAAGAGGTGAATCTCGGAAAGACATAAAAGAAAGAGATGACATACTTGCCCCCCAAGAATAGGAACAAAGATGGAAGGGGACCTATTATATTGCTCACAACACTATGCAAGACAATGAGCCCTCAAGAATTAGGATAATATTGTTTACATAATGCGGAGCTCTATAATAAGAACATAGATGTTATTTAGAGAAAATAGGATTGAAAAAAAACTCATTACCACATGATCTATAAATAACCTTACTATCAATGAGCTGCCTAATCTTATAATGTAAAGCTTGACATTCATTAGTTGAGTGATCATGAAATCTATGATATAAAAAAAAGGAAGATACTTCAAGTGTGGACTATGTTTCTTTTTGTGTTTAGGTCTAGTAATCATCTTAGCACGAAGGAGTTTAGGCAAAATAATTTCTTGGTTTAATTCCTTCATAGTTTCATCATGTTTTGAAGTGTTAATTGAGATGTTGTTAACATTGATTTGTTGTTAAGGATTAAATCCCAATCCATAAGAATGCTCATGCCCCCCATTCCATAAGGGCATTTGAATTCCCTATTTATGCTTACCACATCCTGACCATTAAATCATTGTTTAACTAGGAAATGATAACCAGGACCATAACAAGAAACCATATCAGAGGGAGTCAATGGAACTTCAGTAGTCACGATGTCATCATCAGTAGGCTTGGCAGATTTATTGTGGGTAGAAGTAGTGACAAATTTATTACTAAGGGTGTTAGAAGTAGAAGTAAAAACTCATTGTTCAAATTCTCTTTGTTGCTTCATAAAATCAAGATCATTAATCTTATACTCTCTAATAAAGGTAGGATTAAAATCCAAGGTTCCCCAATCATCTTCAGGAAGATCATGAGAGGAAGAAGGATTACTATTAAGAGTAGGAGTAGTGTGGGTTTCAATATTCAAACAAGGATTAGGCGCATCATATGCATGAAGCATATAAATCTTGTTGTTATGTATAAACTTGACTTTACGGTGAAGGGTGGAAGGAACAACATGCATCTCATGCAACCAAGGTCTACCCAAAAGAAAATTATAATTAAGAGGTCCTGGCATAACATGAAAAGGAGTATTCAGGATGACCAAACCTACTTTTATAGGTAAGGTAATGATGCCTAAAATGTTCTTAGCAATGTTATCAAAGCCACATATAGGAACATTGTCAAGTTGAATAGTTGAAAGATCAACTTTAATCACTTTGAGCATGTCCATGCTACAAATATTAAGCCCAGATCCATTATCAGTCAAGGTCCTACGAATGATACTTTTATTGATAGAAATAGCAACCATAAGAGCATCATATTGATTCTAAACTTCTTTAGAAGATAAATCTTTTTGAGTAAATATAATGTCAGGAGGACCTGGGGTAGCATGCATGCATTATAAGAAGTTATTGATGTTCTCTTTATTAGGAGGTGGAGTGGGAAGAGTTGCTAGAGCTTTTTGCAAGGCTTCATAGTAGGTAGGTGAAGTTTGAAGAAGCTCCCATAAAGAAATCTTGGTAGGAGTATTTTGTAATTGGTTTATCAAATTATACTCCTTGCTAGGAAGACGGAGTGGAGGAGGAAGAATAGGTTGAGAAGGTGGTAAAGAAGTAGAAACCACCAAATTAGGTTGAGGGTTATTCCTTGTACAATATGTGTGAGCTATCAAATCTTGATCATTGAAAGACTGTAAAGACTCCATAGGTTTACCTTTGATTGTAATGCGAGGACAAACTTTGACAGTCAACAAGGGTTTTGGATAAACCATGTTAGTTGTCTCAACACTACAAATTGATTCACAAGAAGGAAGCAAAGAAGACATTCTAGGAGGAGATGAGGTAGGATCTTGATTCTCCATAAGATCATCACTAAAAGGGAGAGAATTAAGGGAACTCATAGCACTATAAGGAATCCCAAATAGAGGTAAAGCATCTATAATATCATCTTCTTTCACTAAAACGTATACATGTATTTTAGAAAAAGAGTTATCATCAGGTATGAATATGTCACCCTCTTGTATCAAAGCATCTTCATGAGGAGGGGATAAATCAATGTCTTTGTCCAAGGGATCATCCACAATGGTTTCATGAGGAAGAGAGTAATCAACATCCAAATCCAAAGGTTCATCCCAAATAGGAGGATTATCATCCCTACCAATAAAGGACATTGTAGGATCACCATAAATCACTAAATTTTGATCCCTAGAGGGGAAAGAAGGTAATTTGTAGTTGAAAGTAAGCTTACTAGGAGAAGAATGAAGATCAATCCTGAACTCCTCTCCATAAAGAGAAATATGATGGAGATCACATGTACTAAATGAAGTTTTTCTAGGTGTGATGCCATGCAATGGTAAAGTAAGAGGAGGATTTTGCGTAATCCCAAAAATTTTGGAAAACATTTGAAACAACTTGTGCAACATGATAACAAATAAATAAATGCATAGAAAATAGATCTAGATAAGTCCAAATGCATTCAAAAGAAATTTATAAGCCTAAAAAAGGAAAATAAACACAATAGGGCATCTAATTCCACAAAAGAAGGAGTTTTTGTAAAACGGGTTCACCAAAATGTATAAGGTAAAATATGGATCGGGTCCTAGAACAATGGTTTGCACATAAAAGAGACCCCAAAGCCAATATTTTACACATATATGAAATTGTACTGGTATGAAAAGTAAATATAGGTGATTAATATTGGGATTAGGAAATAAAGGTACTTACCTCTGAAAATGAATCAGTTGAAAACCCTATCAAACAATCTCAGAAACTGTTGATTTCTGTGATTCCAAAAATATTTTTTAATTTTGAGGGAGGTCTTCCTTGACCCTGATAAAAGGTCAAAGACTACCTTGAGATTTTGAAGGTCGACTTTGACTTTGTTCAGGGATCTTAGAAGTTCGACAGAAAGGGTATCCAGATCTGCACTTTAATTCACCGTCTCGCACCTGTACCTACAAGAAAAATGGTTTTGTTTGTTGGGCGGGAGGGTTTGCCTTAGTAAAACCCCAATTTATGAATTAACCTTGAAATTGAATTGAAATTGCAAAGATAAACAAAGTAAATGAAACAATTCACCTTGCTTATGTTGAAAACCCTTATGGAGGATTCAAATCCACAAGCATGGATGCTCCAAATGAATGTAGGATATCTCAAATCAATTGTCTTTAGATCTTCAACACCAATCTTGAATGGATCTTGAATTAGGAAGAGGCTTGAATGGAAATGGAGGAATCTTCAACAAGAGGGCTCCATAGAGCTTGAATCCTTCAATGGCTACTAATTGATATCCTTGATGAATTAGATCTTGAATGCTTGAAGGCTTGAATGCTTAATCTTCTTGCTTGAGAGTGCTTGAGAGATTTTTAGATGAGATGGAGAAAATGAGAGAGGAAGACTACCTTTTATAGTGATCTAGGGCACAAACCCCTAGAGAGGCCAACATAGAAAATAATAATTAAGGGCCCATGGCACAAAACTCTAGAGAGGTGCACATGGAGAGGAAATTAAATTAAAGTCTTGACACAAAAATATAGAAGGGGAACCACCTTAATATAGAAATAAAAATAATTATTTAAGAGCCTTGTCACAAAATTTGAGGTAAGGACAACCCCAAACTTAATTTGAGCATTTTGCACAAAACTTGAGAAAGGCTACTCTCCAATAATAAATTAGGAATCCTATACAAATATTGAGAAAGGTCCACCTCAAATATTAATTTGAGAATTTGACACTTAATCCGAGAAATAGTGGCCCTGAAGAGGGAAAAGATAAGATTTTGATGAAGCCCCAAAACTGGAAGCTAACCTCGAGGATCCCAGACCCTAGGGTCAAGGAAGAGGTCAACCTTGACCTAGGTCAGGGTTGAGGTTTTCCCTGACCTAGGTTAGGGTCGAGGTCAACCTTAACCTAAGAGGTCGACCTTGACCCTAAGGTCAAGAATCCTAGGTTCTCAATTTAGGATGGAAGAGTTATGCCAGGAAGACGAGGAGAATAGGGCAAAACAGGGGAAAAAGCCAGATCCAAGTCGAGTACCCATTCAAGGCATTCAACATGACCCCAAACCACTTACTCAGAGGGCTAAACGTTCCTAACATGGAAGTGCTTCCATTTTAAGATGATACACTTAGTATTTTGTGAAGTTGTTTGGGTGCCAAGGACTATCCAAGAAATAGGATAACATGTCTTTACTAAGCTAAGAGGATGATCAGATAGTGTAAATATACATTGCATTGATTGGCATGTGATTTACATGAGTGGACATGTCTAGAGGATATTGAAAACATGTTTTGCATTTTATATTATTTGTTTTTCCATCAAGACCAAAAGAGGGATTTTGATAGGATAATGATAGGAAATGAATAGGACAAGTAAGATAATGGATATTGACTAAAGGTTGTGATAAAACAAGAACTACAGGCCAAAGGGATGTGGATAACATAAGGGATATTGACCAAAGGGATGTCAATAGGATAATAGATATGGACCGAAGGGATGTGGATAGGATAATGGATAAGACATGTGATGCTTCTTGGGAGATCCCTAGCCTTGTTAAGATAAATGTTGGGAAAAGGGAATATGGATGTTGATAAGATAAGGAATATGAGGGACATAGGATAATAGAGGAAATGAAAGGGGTGCATGATATGATAGGAAAAAATGGATGAAACCTACCCCCAAGTATGGTGATGTAGTCAAAGGATGGTGGATCCAATGAAGGATAGTCCAACCTTGCAGCTTTAGAACCACACAGCAGAATAACACAACAAGATCTATTTCAAAAAATATTTTCCATTAACATGTCCGGCTGTAAGGCCTTCCGGGTTAGGGCCAATTACAATCAAGAAGTAATTCTGCAAGATCAATAAGATCTAACACAACTCCAGCTAGTTTAGTTCTGAAAACTATCAGCAACTGATGGAAACCCTAAGGTAGATCTAAACTTGAGCTTGCAAGCCTCCAAGCAATCTCCTTGTCTCCAAGTAAACAACTACTACCTCTACTATTACAACTATTAGATAATAATCTGATCTACAAGATCTCACAGGATCTTTTCCACAAATTCACTTATCTGGTTCTCCCAAATCAGCTCTCAGAACTTCCAATCCCATGCCTAAAACAACTACCCAAACATCCTATAAATACTAATCATCAGCCACAAGTTGGTTGGATGACACAATTAACTCCTCCCAAAAAAATATTAAATGCAATACAAGTCAGCTCTCAAATAGCCTTATAATTATTAAATTCAACATGTCAGCCTCCAAATACACATAAGAGAATACAACAATAGCTACCAACAATAAATGTACCAAGTTAGCCAACCAAGCCACCAAGAACTCCATTCAGTAAACCAGAACTACCCAGTGCTAGAGAAACAACTAAGCACTAGTGAAACAACCAACCAAGCCAAGAAACACCGAGCAACATAGGCATTACCGAGCACTAGTTCCACCGAGCATAAGAAGTCTCACTAAGTTCCTTCAACAATCAAGTTTCCTTCAATAACCGAGAACATCGGTTAAGGATGCAACTGAGTAACACCGACCAAATAATAGACCACATTGTAGATTCACCGAGGACCCAAGAATGCCCCAGCATCAGACACCCTAGGTTCAAAAAGATGTTGATATGTGAGAAGAACATCTTTCAGGATTCAGCACATAAACCCCGAACTGGTTCTTCACATACATGTCCTCCAAATTTTCACCTCGCATACTCATCCACTCCAACTTCCTCTATCTCTTCAATTTTTTCCTTGATAACACATAGGTTTGTTCTCTAAACTAATCATCCATACCTTCAGGATCTACCAACTCAACTTGGCTACCAATACTTAGACTTCTCCTACTGAGTGTTGTATCCAGCAAAGGCATGAGGGAAAACTTACTGTCATCCTTCTCAATAGTAAACACATTCTTGACACAATCATACATAGCTCTGCACTCATATTGCTAAGGTCTACCAAGCAATATATGACAACTATTCATCTCCACACTATCACATAACACAAAATCCTTATACTGGCCAATCTGAACATCAACAAAGCATTTTTCTCTTAATTCCAGAGCATGAACATCTTGCAACTAGCCAATCCTATAAGGATGTGGATGTCTCATTCTACTCAAACCAAGTTTCTGAACCATGTCCTCAACAACAAGGTTATCAATACTACCACTGTCAATAATAACATTACAAATTTTACCTCTAGACTTGCACCAAGTCCTGAATAAGTTACTCCTCTGACAAGGTTAGTTCTTTGTACCAAGCAATGTTTGCTAAACCAAAAAGTTCTCAAATTCAGGTTCATCCTCAACATTTTCATTCACCATAGCATCTCATCGGTCACCAAGCTTCTTCTGTGTACACTCAAAAGAATGGTGTCCTTATTCACTATAGTTATAACAAGTACCCTTAAATATAACTCTACATGTCTTCTTCTTTCGTTCTATAGGTTTCTATTCATCTTTTGCAGTTGATTTATCCTTCACCGAGTGATCAATCTTCTCCTTCCCTTGGGGATTACCATGTTGTCTCCTCTTCAACTTATCTTCTACCTTTAGAGCATATTGATAAGCATCTTCAACAGAATCAATCTTCAATATACCAAGATCATCCTAAATATTGAACCTTAAACCATTCACATACAAAGCTACCTTTTCCTTACCAAGTTCTTTGTGTCTAGACCAAATAGTAATCTTGTAGAATTCCTCGGTATAATCTTCAAAAGTCAAATCCTTCTATTTCAGATTCTACAACTTCTTAAACAAGTCAAGCTCATAATCAGCAGGTATGAAATTAGCTTTCAAGTTAGTCACCATCAACCTCCACCGATTGATCTTCATTTCACCTTCATCTTCTCTATCTCTTTGTAATTCTTTCCACCAAAGAGCGGCATGTCCTTTCAATTTTGTCTGTGCCAATCTCACTCAAAGAGGATCTTCAATTTATTCCAGCTCAAAGCAATCTTCAAGTTCACCAATCCAATCAATCAAGTTCTCAGCTTTCAAAGTATCAGAGAAAGTAGAAACTTCCATTCGGTAACTATTACTTAACCGAGCTCCAGATCTATGTAAATGAGCAGTTCTATCTTCACCAGATCTATCCCTCCAGTCATCACCACTAGATCTAGTAGCTTCAAAGTCTTCAATAGCTTCCTCATAACTATATTTAGTACCAACATTATGAGGTACACCAGTCATAACTCTCATGATCTTGGTGACCATGTCATTCTTCATCAACTCCATCTCAGATCTAAAATTAGATTTCACCTTCTTTGTAATCCTAGATTCCATAGTGTCACAGAGATCTGCAATTACTCTAGGGTCCAATCTTCTCAGAGGTATCCTTAAAGATAAGAAAACCCTCTACAACAATTCCTACACTGACCACCTTGTGACAATCTCCAAGTTGTATACAAGTCAGATCGCAACCTGCCACCTTGCAAACAACTAGGGAAAGATTCCACAAGTTTAGTGCCACAGATCCACAACTCAGATCATACAATCTCTTCACCAACAAGGTTAATTTCGTAGGATCATCCCTTGCAAGATCAACCTTCACTCAACAAGATCAACTCAGCTCTGATACCACCTGATGTAGTCAAAGGATGGTGGATCCAATGAAGGAAATTCCAACCTCGTAGCTTTAGAACCACACAGATGAATAACACAACAAGATCTATTTCAAAACATATTTTCCATTAACATGCCCAGCTGTAAGGCCTTCCGGGTTAGGGCTAATTAGAATCAAGAAATAATTCTGCAAGATCAACAAGATCTAACACAACTCTAGCTAGTTCAGTTCTAAAAACTATCAGCAACTAATGAAAAACCTAAGGAAGATCTAAAATTGATCTCACAAGCCTCCAAGCAATCTCCTTATCTCCAAGTAAACAACTATTAGCTCTGCTATTACAACTATCACATAATAATCTGATCTACAAGAGCTCACAGGATCTTTGCCACAACTTAACTTATCTGGTTCTCCCAAATCAGCTCTCAAAACTTCCAATCCCATGCCTAAAAGAACTACCCAAACATTATATAAATACTAATCATCAGCCACAAGTTAGCTAGATGATACAATTAGTTCCTCCCAAACAAATATTAAATGCAATACAAGTCAGCTCTCAAATAGCCTTACAATTATTAAATTCAACATGTTGGCCTCTAGATCCACATAGGAGAATGTAACAATAGCTATGAACAATAAATGCACCAATTCGACCAACCAAACCACCAAGAACTTCAGTCGGTAAACCAGAACTACCAAGCACCAGAGAAACAACCGAGCACCAGTGAAACAACTGGCCAAGCCAAGAAATACTGAGCAACACAGGCATTACCAAGCACTAGTTCCATCGAGCATAAGAAGTCTCACCGAGTTCCTTCAGTGATTGAGATTCCTTCAATAACTGAGACCATTAGTTAAGGCTGCAATCGAGTAACATCGGCCAAATAACACACCACCATGTAGATTCACCGAGGACCCAAGAATGCCCCTGCATCATATGGAATGCAAGAAGTTCATAGATTACACATGGTACCTTTTTGTCAGGTTTTCATCATGGTACTTTCCCAAAGCACCTATTTGCCACATTGTCACAAGTGGATGAAATTATTTCTCATTATTTATTTTTATGTTACCAAGACACTTTTTTGCCAGGTTTTCATAAAGGAAACAATTCTTTTTTCTTTCTTTCTTTTGACTTTTTTTGACTTTTTGAGAAGATGATAGACTCATGATAGGACATATGGGAAGGACTTAAATATCTTTTTCCTTGTATGGTTCTCTTGAAGGACACAATAATTGACCATAGGTTTTGACAGTGTTCTCAAAGACATTGGTAGGGTAATGAAAAAGTAAGGTAAAATTGACGGTTATATGAAGTGGGATAAGGGTTTATGCAAAGGATTGAATAAGGGGCATGGAAGGATAGAACATATTGTTAGAAACTACAATTGAAGCAATTGTTGTATTGTCATTGATGTCAAACCTTAATTGGTAAGACTATTGTTATTTAAGAAAGTACTATATCTATTTGAGTGTTGCTAAGGGGATAGGCAAGGTTGGTAACAACAACACCTAAGGAAAGGTTGAGTTATCTTGATACTTCAATGAGTACTTGATTATGTGGCACAATGATAAGACAATGTATTGTTTATCTAAGTAAGAATGAAGACTATACTGGTAGGCTTAATCAAGCAAAAGTGAAGAAATCTAGTTTAAGCCGAGTGTTGTTTGTGTCGATCGAGCTAGTGAGTGCTAAGTAAAATCAGTGTTGATCGAACACCAATTAATTGACGAGGAAGATAGTGTTACTTGAGGAAATAGTTTACGTGGTGACCGAGCTTTCCAGAGAAGACCGAGAAGTTGGACATAGTATTGACCGAGCGTCAGTATTTTGCATTTGATGAAGAATTCAAATTTCTAGCCGACATCGTTGAAATCTTGGATTATGTAAAACATGTTGACTTTATTTATTGATTATATGAAAGCATTTAATGCACTATAAAATGTTTTATTGTAAATATTTAAGAAGATTCAAGATATTTCAAAAGGATAGCCGAAGAACATAATGTAGGACGGATTCAATGAATCTGACCAAACCCTAAGATCTACGAAGGAGATTAAGCGGCAAAAGATGTATTGAGCTAACAGAGATAGTATTAAGGAAACCTAAGTGAGAGGTTGAATGTGTGTAGAGAGAAAGGAAGTGGATGTTGGAAGTATTGTTGATGTTATTGACTGTAAAAGCATAAAAGGCTGAAGGAGAAGTGTTGTGATCGCTTGAAGGGTTCTGCGCAGATCAGTGATGGAGATAGAAAAGGTTCACAGTCATTAAGCCATCATATGTGTATGGAATTGGATCTAATATTTTTAAAGTGAGTTGTATGTTTCTCAGATCAATATTACTGCTACTTTCTAACCATTGCAATAGTCAAAATCCTTTTAATAGAGGTTGACCTAACAGTCATAGGTATAAATCTTTTGAACAAGGTTGCATTCTAATGGAGTGTATGTAAGTCCTATAACAAGGTGCACTTTTAACAGAGTGGTTTAAATCCTTTCACCAGGTCACACCTGACAGTGTGTTTGTAACCTTTGATAGGGTTGGCTTTTCACCAAGCTCACTTCAGAAGAGTGAATATAATAGTAACATCTTACAAAGTGGTTTTTCCAAAATTGGGTTTCCACTATAAATCCTGGTGTTTATACTTGTGTGAATGTTTTGGTTTGAACATTTTTGTGTTTTACAAGTTAGATGCTATTGGATAAGTGAACTGCACTGTTATATGTTTCTGTTACGCAATCAATAATGACCGAGTAGGTGTTGGTTATTAGATTTGATCTGTTGAAGAGTTTAAAGATTGTTTTTATACATCTGGACCTGAGAACAACTAATTCACCCCCCCTCTCTATTGTTCTAAATCATATTAGCAATTGGTATCAAAGCTGTCAGTGCTTATAGAGAACAAGTTTGAAGGTACTTGAAGCAAATGATCAAGATGTATAAGAAGGAGGTACCTAAGCTAAATAAGGAAAACTTTCCTGCATGGCAAACTTTGATGAAGCTGCATTTGGCCGGTATTGGTGGTTTTGCTAAGTATTACATTGAGCATGACTATGTCACACCTACTGCACCTCTGACTGCCGAGGAAATGAAAGCTAAACAAGAGCACAACCAAGCAATGCTGGAAATTGTGTCTTCCCTAAGTTACCCAGAATTTGAAGACATCAAAGACTGCAATACTACAAAGCAAATATGGGACACCCTTGCAAGCATTTATGGTGGTGATGTGAATGTGTTAAGAGCAAAAGCCAAGAGCCTAAGACGTAAATTTGATGAAATGAGAATGTAAGAAGGTGAGAATATTGCACAATATTGTGGTAGAATAAAAGTTGTAAATGCTATTGGAGGAGCAAATAGAACTATTGAGGATGAAACTGTAATAGGAAAAGTATTGAGAACTCTGCGTCCTATCTATGCAATCAAAATTTCTGCAATCAAGGAATCTAGATGTAACTCTCCTAATGTCTTTACTTTAGAAAGTTTGGTTGGTAAGCTTACTGCTTTTGAACTTTCTAACTTCATAACTTCACTATTGGTAGTATTGAATCTGCTTTTATGTCACACATGGTTTTGAATAAGTCAAAGAAGGAAAAAGAAAGATGCATCGGTGAAAGTGAAAGTGAAAGTGATAGTGACAGTGGCACATCTGATGAAGAACTTGAGGATCTAGAAGCTCTTATGGCTAGAAGACTAAAAAGGGGAAAAGGAAGGTACAAAGGTAAACTCCCTATTATATGTTTTTCATGTAATAAAGTTGGTCATATAGCTACTAGATGTCTTGACAGGGATAATAAGGATGAAGAAAGAGACAGAAAGTATAAAGACAAAAGAGAAGATAGAGGTTACCGAAGATATAAAGAATACAAAGGGAAAGGTAAGAAATACTACTACATTGCTAAATAAGAGACTGACACTGATAGTGATGATCTTGAAATTGAAGTTGTCTATGTTGCAATGAAAGATGAATCTGATGAGGATGAGAAAATTGCATTGATATCTTATGTGAACAAAAATGATAAATGGATTATTGAGAGTGGTTGTTCACATCATATGACTAGAGATAAGAGTAAGTTTGATACCTTAAACCATTATAAAGGTAGGAGTGTGAAATTTGGAAATGATGCACCATATCCTGTTAGAGGAAAAGGATTGATTAAGCCAAATGATAAGATCTCTTGTGAAAATGCTTATTGGGTTGAGGGTCTTAACTATAATCTACTGAGTGTTGCACAGCTTAATAGCACTGGCTACTGAGTGGAATTTCATCATAGGAAGGCCAAAATATTTGATGCCACATGTGAACTGATTGGAAGTAGAGAACAGACAAGAGGTAATTTGTTCTATCTAGACCTATCTGGAGAAACATGTATGATTGCACAACTTGATGATATTTGGTTATGGCATACGCAGTTGTGTCATGTTAACTTTGATAATCTGGTAGAAATTAGCAAGAAAAATAAAGTGAGAGGTCTACCTAGATTGAATAAACTTGAGAATGTAATGTGCAAAGAATGTCAGTTGGGTAAGATGACTAAGTCTAGTTTGAAGAGCAAAACCTTTACTTCTAAGAACATATTAGATTTGGTTCATATTGACCTTTGTGGACCAATGGGTATACAAAACTATTGTGGTGCTAGATATTTTATTCTATTTTTTGATGATTATACCAGAATGATGCATGTAATGTTCTTAAAGGAAAAATCTAATGCTTTCAAATTCTTTAAGTGGTATGTGGCCAAGGTTGAAAAAGATACAGGTAAAAACCTAAAGTGTCTGAGATCTGACTGAGGTGGAGAATTTACATCAAATGATTTTAATCTATTTTGCAATGATAGAGGGATCAAAAGAAAGATGTCTGTACCTAGAACTCCTCCATAGAACAGTATAGCAGAGAGAGGGAATAGATCTATCTTGGACTATCCACAGACATTAATGATTGAAAAGAATGTTGCACATAAGTATTGAAAATAAGATGTAAGTACAATTGTTTATACTCTTAACTGAGTACAGATAAAAAAAGGTACAAATCTAACACCTTATGAATTATGGCATGGGTATGCACTGAATGTAAAGTACTTTAGAATTTTTGAAGTAAGTGCTACATATTAAAGGATAGTAGGAATGGAAATTTTGATGCTAAAAGCGATGAGGGTATATTCCTAGGCTATTCCACAAAAAGTAAAAGTGTTTGAATTAAGCTAATAGTAACAAAGTACCAGAAGATTACATATCTTTTATGTGTATAGAGGAAGAAGAGGCAAGTGATAGACCTACACCTGATGCTGAGTCTTAGGTAAGCAATGCCGAGCATTAGGATAACAATGCCAAGAGAGAAGAAGAATGTGCCAAGCGACAGGAAGAAGCTATCGAGTATCAGGAAGAGGTTGCCAAGCATTGAAAATCTAAATTTTACAATCTTGTTGGTGAACCTGATGAGCCAAATGAAAGAAGAGCAGAACCTGTTCTAGCACAATATGTAAGGAGACATCACAAGCCTAAACAGATTATTGGAGATAAAGATACTGGAATTCAGACTAGAAGCAAGGCAAAAGATCCAACATGTTTAGTATGTCAATATGAGCCTAAGACAAGAAAGGAAGCATTATAAAATGAAGACTAGATAGAAGCAATGAATGAAGAGATTGACCAAATAGAGAAGAATGATACCTAGACTCTGGTGTCGAGACCAGAAGATAAGAATGTCATTGGGACAAAGTGGGTATTTAATAATAAGCTAAATGAGCATGGTCAAATCACAAGAAACAAGGCTAGGCTGGTATGAAAAGGCTATGCACAAGAAGAAGGAATAGATTATGAGGAAACATTTGCCCCTGTAGCAAGATTGGAAGGAGTCAGAACTCTGCTTGCATATGCTGCCTATAAAAGTTTCAAGGTATACCAAATGGATGTCAAGTTTGCATTTTTAAATGGTATACTAGAAGAAGAAGTATATATTGAAGAACTAGAAGGATTTGTTGATCCAAATAAAAGACGCATGGTTTGCAAAATGAATAAAGCACTGTATGGACTAAAATAAGCTCCCAGAGCATGGTATGAGAGATTGCACAACTACCTAATATAGACTGGATTCTCAAGGGAAAATGACACAAGCAATCTTTTCATGAAAGATGAAGAAGGTAAAGGAATCCTGTTAGCCAAGATCTTTGTAGATGATATTAGATTTGGTGGACAAGATGCCTTGTGTAAGAAATTCTCAAATGAAATGCAAACTGAATTTCAAATGAGTATGTTTGTGGAGATCAAATTTTTTGTTGGTTTGCAAGTATATCAGATGGAGAAAGGAATTTTCATCACCCAGTCTAAATATGTTCATGAGATACTGAAAACCTTTGGTATGGAAGATTCAAGGCCAGTAAGTACTCCCATGGCTACTGGACAGAAGTTGTCTAAGAATGATGATGTTGTAGAAGTTAACCAAACTTTGTATATATCTATGATCAGAAAGCTACAATATGTTGTACATAGCAGACTAGATATTGCATTAGCTATTGGGATTGTGGAAAGATTTTTTGCCAATCCTAAGGAAAGTCACATGATGGCAGTTAAAATAATCATGAGATATTTGAAGGGAACTGCTGACTATGGATTGTACTACAAGAAGCATGACAAATTTGAACTAAGAGTGTATACAGATGTTGATTGGACAGGAAATGTAGATGATAGAAATAGTACTAGTGGTGGAGCTTTCTTTCTTGGATAGAGATTAGTTTCCTAGACAAGCAAGAAACAAAATATCATTTCCTAATCTACTGTTGAAGCTGAGTATGTGGCTACAGCTGTCAATTGTTCAAATTTGATATGGATAAAGAAATTGTTGGTAGGCAAGAAAGAAGAAATCACTGAACTAGTTGTCATCTTATATGACAACACAAGTGCTATCAACATCTCTAAAAACCAAGTGATGCACACAAAGACCAAACACATTGCCATCAAGTATCATTACTTGAGAGATCTGGTACAAGATAAAGAGGTTCGCAGGGAATATGTGAATACCAAGGAACAATTAGCAGATATATTCACTAAAGATTTACCTAAAGAAGCCCATGAATACCTGAGAAGTCAATTAGGGGTCCTTCCCCTAACTAAGGCTTCCTAGTCAAGCTAGGAGCACTGCATCAAGTGTGTTGCAAAGAACATCTAACATATTGATGCAGAGAAAGGTCACACTTTAGGAGCAGCCTAGAGTTGTGAAGAGCACAACATAGTCAGAATCAGTCATAAGCAAGATGAAAAAGGGAGAAATATTCTACTGAACTAAAAGGATGATACCTACATCTACAGGATGTATGTTTTTGTTGCTGCTTTGGCATTTTTGTCAAAGAGGGAGATGATGAAAGATGAATACACAAAATGAGAAGATCAAGACAGTGAGAGAAATACAGTGGATGGTCAGGCATAGCTAATTGATTTTGTATCAGAATGAAGCTAAGGATATTATAAATTTCTTTGATGGATAGATAAGTTTTTGGATTGGTTGGTAATTCATGTGATATTCATATGGTGGTACCATCAATGCCAAAGAGGGAGATTGTTGGAAACTACAATTGAAGCAATTTTTGTATTGTCATTGATGTCAAACCTTAACTGGTAAGACTATTGTTATTTAAGAAAGTACTATATCTATTTGAGTGTTGCTAAGGGGATAGGCAAGGTTGGTAACAACAGCACCTAAGGAAAGGTTGAGTTATCTTGATACTTCAATGAGTACTTGATTATGTGGCACAATGATAAGACAATGTATTATTTATCTAAGTAAGAATGAAGACTATATGGGTAGGCTTAACTAAGAAAAAGTGAAGAAATCTAGTTTAAGCTGAGTGTTGTTTGTGTCGACCGAGCTAGTGAGTGCCAAGTAAAATCAGTGTTGACCGAACACCAGTTAATTGCTTTATAAAGAAGATCGAAAAGTTGGACATAGTATTGATCGAGCGTCAATATTTTGCATTTCATGAAGAATTCAGATTTCCAGCCGACATTGTTGAAATCTTAGATTATGTAAAATGTGTTGACTTTATTTATTGATTGTATGAAAGCATTTAATGCATTGTAAAACATTTTATTGTAAATCTTTTAGAAGATTTGAGATATTTCAAAAGGATAGCCAAAAAACATAATATAGGACAGATTCAATGATTCTGACCTAACCCTAAGGTCTATGAAGGAGATTAAGTGGTAAAAGATGTATTGAGCTAATAGAGATAGTATTAAGGAAACCTAAGCGAGAGATTGAATGTGTGTAGAGAGAAAGGAAGTGGATGCTGGAAGTATTGTTGATGTTATTAACTATCTAAGCATAAAAGGCTAAAGGAGAAGTGTTGTGATCGCTTGAAGGGTTTCGAGAAGATCAGTGATTGAGATGGAAAAGGTTCATAGTCATTAAGCTAGCATATGTGTACAAAATTAGATCTGATATTTGCAAAGTGAGTTGTATGTTTCTCAGATCAATATTACTGCTACTTTCTAACCATTGTAATAGTCAAAATCCTTTCAATAGAGGTTGACCTAACAATCATAGGTATAAATCCTTTGAACAAGGTTGCATTCTAATGGAGTGTATGTAAGTCCTATACCAAGGTGCACTTTTAACAGAGTGGTTTAAATCCTTTCACCGGGTCACACCTGACAGTGTGTTTTTAACCTTTGACAAGGTTGGATTTTCATCGAGCTCACTTCAGAAGAGTGAACATAATAGTAACATGTTACAAAGTGGTTTTTCCCAAATTGGGTTTCCACTATAAATCCTGGTGTTTATACTTGTGTGAATGTTTTGGTTTGAACATTTCTATGTTTTACAAGTTAGATGCTATTGGATAAGTGGACTGCACTGTTATATTTTTCTATTATGTAATCAGTAATGACCGAGTAGGTGTTGGTTATTAGATCTGATCTATTGAAGAGTTTAAAGATTGTTTTTATACATCTAGACCTAAGAACAACTGATTCACCCCCCCTCTCTATTGTTCTAAATCATATTAACACATATTAGATGAATAATAGATGGGGTATTGGAAGACTTGTGTAGGATTATATGGAAAGGGTGAAAAGGTAAATGTTGGCACACACCTTGAAGGGTGATGGAGGAATGGAGGAAAAGTGGATTTGGACTTGCTTTATATTTTGATGGAGAAGTCAAGGTAGATTTTGACTTAGGGAAATAAGAACCCAAAATGGATTTGGAAGTGGATGAAATTTTTTTGGATGGAGAGTGAGAAATTTTGGATGCCAACTTGGATTTTTATATGGAACATTGTGACTCAAGAAGTTGCTTAGGAATCCACATGGATTTTGATTTTTTATTCTTTTGTGGGTCCTTGGAACACATTGTTTCAACAAGAAATTGTTGATCTCTATAATTTTGTTGTCTATTAGTGTCTTACACTTAGTCATTTTCAAGGAAATGTTGGTCGGTCATCACTACGACTGAGTCATCATGTATAGGCTGAATCATGTATATTGTACATGTACCGAGCAGTAGTCAGTGCCGAGTAAATCAGTGGTCCCTAATTACTTTTGTATTAGCCAAGTCATCTTTTGTCAAGTTATGTAAAGAAGATAATATCGAGCACCATAATATAGAGAATAGTAAATGTAGAGTGCTAGAGACATCCAATGCCGAGCAAGCCAGAATTGATAGATGTATTCATTATGGCACAAACACTTAGGTAAACCATTTTGGCTGATATCTAATTTTGTTTACTATTTATTGAGGAAATCATAGAGGTGATGATGCTTGTATATTGTAATCATTAATCCCTATGTATTGTATGCAACCAATCAGAATTAGGGAAAGGTTAAGCGGCAAAATGAGATAATCTAGAACATAGATCTTAAATCTTGGAGGAAGTTAATTGTCTATATAAGATGAGATCTAGACCCTAAAATGTAATATGTATGAGAGGAGTATGATGAATGTAAGGATATAGAGCTGAGAGAATATCTTCAAATCATTGAAGTATTCTAATAGAGTTCAGTGACCGAGTAGAATAGACTCAAGCAGTGAAGAGTGGAACATAGATATACTTTATAGATAAGATCAAATCAATACTGGAGGGAGAAGATTTATAATCAAAAAATACAATGTAGACCGAAGGATTAGTATTAAGACATTCTAATAGGTGTATCAGTTTTAATCACTTAACATAGTGGTTTTAACCGACCTTAGTTAATCTCTTAACCAAGTGCTTACTTAGTTGCAAGTTATAAATCCTTTTGCAAGGTACATTGTATAAATCTTATAGCTCTTAATGAGGAAGACCTCATAGGGTAGATCATATTTTGTGATCAAAATTTGTAGCCCTAACATGAAAACTTTATATTGTAGTAGTAAATATTTGTGGGTGTCACCGCCCTCTCAATATCACATTTCCCAAATATATTTCCAACAATTGGTATCAAAGCATAGGTCTCCTATAGAATTCTAATCACTTGTGAGGTAAAGATCTTGAGATGGAGGTTTATAAGTTGGGAAAAATCATAGAGAATCAGAAGATTGATATTTATCTTGCATTACAATAACTTGAAGCAGCCAGAGGAGAACTAAAGAAATCTTTAAGTAGAAGAAGAGAAATTTCTATTCAACAAAATGAAACACTATATCAAGAAGAAGACACTACTGGACTATTTGATAATGGGAACTCTATAGGAATTGACAAATCCATAAAAGAGAAACTCAAGAAAAATAACATACTGAATGGGAACATTAGAGATCTGAAAAGAGAATAAGAAATTCAGTCTATGAGACTCTGTGAAATAGTTGATCAGAAAAAGAAAGCAGAAGAAGACAAGACAATGACAAAAGAATATAAAAGACAAATATCAATGAGACTTGATGAAAAGACAAATGACACGCAAAGGATGACTAACAATCATCTAGACATGGTAAATCAAATGTTACTGGTTAATTAGGAATTAAGCATAAAACAGATGGAAATCACCAATCTGAGATCAAAAAACAATCAACTAAAGAATGAACTGAGAACTGAAAAGGAAGTCAATGAAAGGATGAACAAGCCTAATGAAGCTACAAGATATTTTGAAGAGCTTTTAAGGACACCTAGAAGATCTATTGATAAATTTGGACTTGGTCATAATGACCAATCATCATCCACTGAAGAAGGAGAATCATCAAAAAGTGGAGAGAAAATGAATGCTAAAACAAAGAAAAACAATCCCACATATCATCATTGTGGAAAGCTAGGACACACAACTAATGTCTGTAGAAGCAAACATGGTAAGTCTTAACCTAAACCAAAATTTAATGGATTCAATTTTAACTAGAAGAAACATGGACATCAGGCACAAGAATGCAGGACAAAGATTAGTAATTCACATATCTCACTAAAATTTCAAGGACATCGTTTCAACTATCAGAAGTATGGACATAGAGCATTTGAATGCAGATCAAAACCTAAATGGTCATCAAATCAACAAAATAAGTCACCAAAGAAGGGTAACACATACAATTAGGATTACAACACTTGCTATAATTGTCATTACTGTGGAAAATATGGGTACATTGGAGAAAATTGTTTGAAGACTCACTTTAGGGATAAATCCAAGAGTTGGATGAATGGAAGTATGGTGTGCTACAAATGTAACAAGATTGGACATTTGAAGAAAGACTATAGGTCACCCATATCAATCAGTGATCAAAACAATAATGAAGAAATCATTCAGCAGATGAGAAATCGGATGAACAAAACATGGAAGAAGAAAGAAGAGGGAAGCACTAGTGAAGCCAGTGCACCTGAGGTCACCCAATCCGATGGATTAGGTGATCACACTACTTTGAACTAAGAAAAGAAGGTATGTATGGAACTGTGTTTTACAATGTTTTATCTTATATCAATTCCTAACATATGTTGAGAAAAATTCCATATCTTCACGAATAAAGATGCATTAGGAAAAATTTGAGCAAAGTGGAACAATCCATATTTGATGTCGAGCATTAGTGTTTTAGTCTAAAATGACTGAGTTATCAATGTATGTCGAGCACCTGTCATAATTGAGATGTGATGTACACCAAGCTATAACTGAATGGTTGTGTTGACCAAGCTTGTGTTAGTCGAGTTTAATATGAGATTGATGAGATAGTTGTATCTCACCTAGAATGTGTATGAAACATTTAAGAAGCCCTAATCTAACCATTTGAAGTGTATAAAGTGGGAAGTTACCATTCATTTCATTTCACAGGTGAATTGAAATTTTTTTGAGTGATTCAAAGTGCATGTAACTAGTTTGATTAAGAGCTTAAGAGTGATTTCAGAAATCTTCATAGTGTGCCATCGACAAATCATCTGAAGAACACTTGTGCAAAGGTACTTTACCAAGTAAAACCTTTACAAGAATTTTTAGTTGAGATAAATGGCATCATCATCATTAGTTGTAATGAAGAAACAAGGAAAGGAGGTATTCAATGTTTAATATTTAAGGAATGAGGCATGTATGCCATAGAAGTTTCAAGTCATCCCAGAGAGCGTGATCATGGGAGATCTTAGTGGAGCCCTATCGTCAATCCCTAAGAATGTTTTGATGATAAATGACATTTGGTCATGCTATATGTATAAAATTGGAGAGATTGGAGACTATGAACTAAGGGAAGCATATGATAAATTGTGCAGCAACAGGGTGTTGAAATCGGAACACCAGAAGGTTTGTGAGCAAGGGTTAGTTCATTCCCTTGACTTTCTGCAAAATTTCAAAGTGGATTGGATTAAGATATTTTTGAGCAGAGTACATGACATGAAGATTTTGCTAGAGGATGGACCAGTCCAAATTACTAAAGATATGATTCACTAGGTAACTGGATACCCTAAAATCCCCGGTAAGAAAATAATGAGATGTTAAAGAAAGGAAGAGATTCAGGAAAACACTCAAGCAGTATGGAATAAGCATGAAATGACAATCTCTACTATCACTCATCCAGAGATTGAGTTTGCAGTAAGGGTAATTGCTCACAAATTCTATCAGTCTAGTCAGTTGGACATCATTCCATGCATGGTAGTGGACCAGGCTTGGAAAAATCATTAAGTATCATACATATGACCTTGCTGAGCTCCAAATGACTCAACTTGTCAAGAACCTTACTTCTATATGGAAAGAGAAGAATTCTATGTGTAAGTTTGATTCCTTACTTAATTTTCTATTCTTCTATATTTAGAAAAAATTTCCTATTGTTGGAGGCATAGTTTGAGATAAGAATAGGCCAATCATAATTCAAATTAATAAGTTTATTAGTCAAATAGGAAAGAATTTTGAGGGTTTAATGGAAAACTACTTTGTAGAATTCAAGAAGAAAATGAGGAAGAGAAGTAGGATTCTTGTATCCCTACTTGAGAAGTACAAACAAGATATTTGTTTCTTAGTAGATACCTACTTCACATATGCTCAAGCTGCTATACCGAGGGTATCATGGCTAATGCCATTACCTTATCAAGTTAATATTGATGAGACCACAACAACAATCACATCATTTTTAGCCGAGGAAGTTGATAAGAAGGCTACCTATTTTGGAACTTATGAGGAGGCTAAGGCTAAAATAACCATGGGATTGAAATATGCTACCATGGAAAGGAAGAGGAAAAAGATAGGAGAGAGAGAGAGGTAGATGCACCTATAGAACTGACACAAGGTCTAGGAAAAGACAAATTAAGCGAATCCAATGAAAGTGAAGAAGAGGAGAAGGTAGTAGAGAAGAAAGGTAAGAAGGAAGTAATTGGCAAGCCTGTGAACAAGAAAATGCAAAAACCTAAGGCTATTTAATCATGTGTTCTTAGGCCAAGAACAAGGGCAGCCTCTACAACTATAGTTGTCAAGCCATAAAAGGAAACTCCTGCATCAGGGAAAAGGAAAATTGTTTAGCCTAGGGTAGTGCTGAGCTAGATAAGGAAGAAGCCTAGGAGTAAACTAATTTTGGAGAAAGATGATGAGGAAATAGAGAGTGATGAAGAAATAAAGAAGAAGTCACTTGTACAAAGAAAAACACTGACTATGGATGAAATATGCTACAACATCAAGAGCTCTGCTAGTTTTGTAGGATTCAAACAGATAAGATTTGAAAATATGAGTATAGAAGACAAGGAGAAAGTTGAAGGAGCAATGCTAAAAATGTTGTGCGCATTCAAAATGGTACCACTTTAAATGGCTAATTCAATTCCCAATGAGCTATATCAAAGGATTTCACAAAAGTGGGAATTTTCCCTTGTGACCAAGAAGCAAATAAGGGAAAGTACATTAGATCAAGTCTCACCGAACCTTCCCATCATAAGAATTCAAGAAATAATAGAGCAATACAAGTATAGATTTGTTCCTAAGCTCAGGGAATACTCTATCCTTAAACACAAGGTTGAAGATGTTGTGCAACAAAGTCCTAGAGTATGGAAAATTATTTTTGGTTTATTGGTTTATAAAAGTGTACCACAAGAAGCTAGCACATCTAAGGGTGTTGAGCTAGATAATAAAGAGGATGTAAATGAACCACATATTCAGGAGGAAGAAGATCCCAAGGAAGAGAAATGTCAGAAGTTAGCTACAATAACTATTGTTGACATCACTAAGGATACCCCAGTGAAGACTCAGTTATTGACCAAGGATGAAATATAAGTTGAGGTAGCAAACGATACATCCTTGTCGAGTAGTAACACTATGCTATTAAATGTTGTGGACTATCCACAAATTGAGGACACATCAATTTTCAACACTACCACCGCTAGTCCTCAAGTTGTTACAGTTGACATACTAGCTGATATTAGCACTACCAAGGAACAGGACTAGTCCACAACTGCACTTTAGTCTACATCTATTGAGGAAACATAGAAAGAGATAACAGATCAATCTGCACTAGTGATTGTAAATCCTCATGTGGAGGATAAGGAAAAAGAAGAGAAGGAGATAGAAAAATCTATTTGTGTTCAAGAGCCTAAGGAACAAGAAGTAATAAAAGCTCTTGTACATATGCCAAGTGAAACTACACCGAAGAAGAAGGCATAGAAAAAGAAGGTGAAATCACCTACACCACAGGCAACACTCGATGAAGTTATTGTGATTCCAAAATGGGACACATATAACTTATCATATGAATAGATATAGATATTGCAAGATTTACTGAAGAAGAAAAGCAGACAAGAAGAATTGAGAAGGGAACATCAGCAAAATCAAGTTCTTCATGAGATAAAAGGTATATTCATTAATACTTTTCACATGATTGATGTTAATGAATCTGACCCCATATTGGAACAACTTGTCCACATAGTTAAGAAAGTGACAAATGATGAAATTGAAGAAAATGATAAGTTGTTGAAGTGGTCAAAAAGAAAATTTGAGATAAAGGTACTAAATAAGGTCTCTGCCAAGATAGCAGTGAAGCAGGTAGAACTTTCTACCATAGTATCTGATTCAGAAGAAGTTGTACTCAATGCACAATCTTTGTACAAGAAATTGTGTGATGTAGAATTATTTACAAAGGATAATAAGGAGCTAGTAGAAAATCTACATTTAGATATAAAATCTACAGGTCATTCATTGAGATTGGATGCAAGTTCCAACTCTATACACTATACTAGGCTTCTACATGCACAAGGAAGGATAGCCAAGTTAATGGATAATGATGGTAAGATACAAGCTCACTTACTCTCTATTCAAATAATTCTAACACCTCATCTAGAGGTCATACAAAGAGAGTTAGGTAAGGAAAAGGAATTAGTATAGAAAGATCCTCATCTTTCTACTGCCAAGAGCTTAGTTGATCTAGCTGTCGAGCTAGAAGTAAAATTAGAAGCTTTGAAGATTGCCACATCTAGTTGGGACTCTCCATTACACATGGTTATGATGCTTCATAAACCACTTATGGAGAAATATTATAAGCTCCCTACCAACGAAGAACTTAAAGTGACAAAAACAAGGGGGAAATAATAGAATGACATGTTGAGTCACAAAGGGAGGCAACATAATCAGAGAGCAGAAGTAGAACTAAATGGTATGACATACTCAATTTTGTATATATATACATGTATTAGAGTGTATGTCATGTAAAGAAGTCTTATATGTACAAATGTAAATCTTTTGTTTTGTAAGACCACATTAAGTTTTAGGGGGAGTATTTAGTATACTTTTATTAATACTAAATTACTCTTGTAAATGTAATATAAATGTCATGACAAAGTGTTTTTGCCACTAATGTCAGAGGGGAGATTGTTGATCCCTATAGTTTTGTTGTCTATTAGTGTCTTACACTTAGTCATTTTCTAGGCAATGTTGGTCGATCATCACTATGACCGAGTCATCGTGTATAGGTTGAGTCATGTATATTGTACATTTACCGAGTAGTAGTCAGTACCAAGTAAATCAGTGGTCAATGAGTACTTTTGTATTAGCTAAGTCATCTTTTGCCAAGTTATGTAAAGATGACAATGTCAAGCACCAGAATATAGAGAAGAGTAAATGATGAGTGCCAAAGACATCCAATGTCGAGCAAGCCAGAATTGACAAATGTGTTTGTTATGGCGCAAACACTTAGGTAAACCATTTTGGCGGACGTCTAATTTTTTTTACTGTTTATTGAGGAAATCATGAAGGTGATTATGTTTCTATATTGTAATCATTAATCCATATGTATTGTATGGAACCAATCAAAATTAGGGAAAGGTTAAGTGATAAAATGAGACAATCTAGATCATAGATATTAAATCTTGGAGGAAGTCAATTGTCTATATAAGATGAGATTAGACCCTAAAACATAATATGTATGAGAGGAGTATGATGAATGTAAGGATATAGAATTGAGAGAATATCTTCAAATTAGTGAAGTATTCTAATAGAGTTCAGTGACCGAGTATAACAGAGTCAAGTAGTGAAGAGCAGAACAGAGATATACTTGATACATAAGATCAAATCACTATTGGAAGGAGAAGATCTGTAATCAAAAAATATAGTTCAGACCCAAGGATCAGGGACTGAGACATTCTAACAGGTGTATAAGTTTTAATCTCTTAACATAGTGGTTTTAACTGAACTTAGTTACTCTCTTGACCAAGTGCTTACTTAGTTGTAAGTTATAAATCCTTTTTCAAGGTAGATTTTATAAATCTTATAGCTCTTAATAGGGAAGATCTCTCATAGGGTGGATCATATTTTGTGATCAAAATTTGTAGCCCTAATAGGCAAACTTTATACTACAGTAGTAAAGATTTGTGGGTGTCATCCCTGCCCTAGTTTTACCTTTCAAGGGTTTATGGGTAACCAAAATCAAGGTGTTATGAGTATTTTCATGAATGATGTTTAGTTTATTAGTTTCATTACATTGATGAAGTTTATGGTAATGCTATGCAAGTTTTCAGTAATGTTAAAATGGTTCAGTAGGTTATATCTAATTCACCCTCTGCCCCTCTTAGTATCACATTTCCCAAATAGATTTCCAATAATTGGTATCAGAGCATAGGTCTCCTATAGAAGTCTAATCACTTGTGAAGTAAAGATCTTGAGATGGAGGTTTATAAGTTGGGAAAAATCATAGAGAATTTGAAGATTGACATTCAACTTGCATTACAACAACTTGAAGCAGCCAGAGGAGAACTGAAGAAATCTTTAAGTAGAAGAAGAGAAATTGCTATTCAATAGAATAAAACACTATATCAAGAAGAAGATACTACTAGACTATTTGATAATGGGAACTCTAAAGGAAGTGAAAAATCCATAAAAGAACTACTCAATAAAAACATCATACTGAATGGGAATATCAAAGATCTAAAAAGAGAACAAGAAATTTAGTCTGTGAGACTATGAAATAGTTGATCAGAAAAAGAAAGCAGAAGAAGACAAGACAATGGCAGAAGAAGATAAAAGACAAACATCAATGAGACTTGATGAAAAGAAAAAGGATATACAAAGGATTACTAACAATCATCTAGACATGGTAAATCAACTTTTACTGGTTAATTAGGAATTAAGATGGAAAGAGATGGAAATCACCAATCTAAGATCAGAAAATAATCAACTGAAGAATGAACTGAGAATTGAAAAGGAAGTCAATGAAAGGATGAACAAGCCTAATGAAGCTGCAAGATATTTTGAAGAGTTGTTAAGGTCACCTAGAAGATCTAGTGATACATCTGGACTTGGTCATAATGAACAATCATCATCCAATGATGAAGGAGAATCATCAAAAAGTGGAGAGAAAGGAATGCTAAAACAAAGCAAAGCAAGCTCACATGTCATCATTGTGGAAAGCTAGGACACAAAACTAATGTCTGTAGAAGCAAACATAGTAAGTTTGAACCTAAAGCTAAATTTAATGGATTATGTTTTAACTGCAAGAAACATGGACATCAGGCACAAGAATGCACGACAAAGGTTAGTAATTCACCTATCTCACCAAAATTTCAAGGACACTATTTCAACTATCAGAAGTATGGACATAGAGCATTTGAATGCAGATCAAAACCTAAATGGTCATCAAATCAAAAGAATAAGTCACCAAAGAAGGGTAACACATACAATTAGGATTGCAACACTTGGTACAACTATCATTACTATGGAAAATATGGGTGCATTGGAGAAAATTGTCTAAAGACTCACTTTAGGAGTAAATCCAAGAGTTGGACGAATAGAAGTATGGTGTGCTACAAATGCATTAAGATTGGACATTTGAAGAAAGACTGCAAGTCACCCATACTGAGTAGTGATCAAAACAAGAATGAAGAAATCATTGAACAGATGAGAAATCAGATGAACAAAACATGGAAGAAGAAAGAAGAGGGAAGCACTAGTGAAGCCAGTGCACCTAAGCTCACCCAATCTAATGGATTAGGTGATCATGCTACTTCGAACTAAGAAAAGAAGGTATGTATGGAACTGTGTTTTACAATGTTTTATCTTATATCAGTTCCTAACATATGTTGAGAAAAAGTCCACATCTGCATGAATAAAGATGCATTAGGATAGATTTGAGCAAAGTGGAACAATCCATATTTGATGTCGAGCATCAATGTTTGAGTTTGAAATGACTGAGTTATCAATGTATGTTGAGCACCTATGATAGCCAAGATGTGATGTACACCAATCTATAACTAAATGGTTGTGTCAATTGAGCTTGTGTTAGACGAGTTTAATATGAGATTGTCGAGACAACTGTATCTTACCTAGAATATGTATAGAACATTTAAGAAGCCTAATCCAACCATTTGAAGTCTATAAAGCCTGAAGTTACCATTCATTTCATTTCACCAATGAATTGAAATTGCTTTGAGTGATTCAAAGTGCATGTAACTAGTGTGATTAAGAGCTTAAGAGTGATTTTAGAAATCTTCACTACATGTCGTCGACAAATCATTTGAAGAACACTTGTGCAAAGGTACTTTACCAAGTAAAATATTTATGAGAATTTTTAGTTGAGATAAATGGAATCATCATCATCAGTTGCAATGAAGAAACAAGGAACTGAGGTATTCAATGTTCAATTGGTAAGGAATGAGGTATGTAGGCCACATAAGTTTCAAGCCATTCTAGAGAGCATGATCATGGGAGATCTTAGTGGAGCCCTGTCGTCGATCCCTTAGAAAGTTTTGATGATAAATGACATTTGGTCATGCTATATGTGTAAAATTGGAGAGATTGGTGACTATGAACTAAGGGAAGCATAGGAGAAACTGTGCAACAACGGGGTGTTGAAGCCGGAACACCAGAAGGTTTTTGAGCAAGGGTTAGTTCATGCCCTTGAATTTTTACAAAATTTCAAAGAGGATTAGATTAAGATAGTTTTGAGCAGAGTAGAAGACATGAAGATTTGGCTGGAGGATAGACCAGTTCAAATCACTAAAGATATGATTCACTGGGTAACTAGATACCCTAAAATCCCCTATAAGAAAACAATGAGATGTCAAAGAAAGGAGGAGATTAAGGAAAACACTCAGGCAGTATGGCATAAGCTCGAAATGACAATCTCTACTATCATTGATCCAGAGATTGAGTTTGTACTAAGTGTAATTTCCCACAAATTCTATCAATATAGCCGGTTAGACAACGTCCCATGCATGACAGTAGACCAAGCTTGGAAAATCATCAAGAAGAATCACACATATGACCTTGCCAAGCTCCAACTGACTCAACTTGCCAAAAACCTTACTTCTATATGGAAAGCAAATATTTCTATGTGTAAGTTCGGTTCTTTACTTATTTGTCTATTCTTCTATATTAAGAAAAGTTTTCCTACTATTGGAGGAGTCATCTATAATAAGAATAGATCAATCATAGTTCAAATTAATGAGTTAATTAGTCAGATAGAAGATAATTTTGAGGGTGTAATGGAAAACTACTTTGTAGAATTCAAGAAGAAAATGAGGAAGAGAAGTAGGATTCATGTATCCCTAGTTGAGAAATACAACTAGGATATTTATTTCTTAGTAGATATTGACTTCACATATGCTCAAGCTACTATACTGAGGGTATCATGGATAATACCATTACCTTATGAGGTTAATATTGATGAGACCACAACAACAATCACAACCTTGTTACCTGAGGAAGTTGATAAGAAGGCTACCTATTTTGGACCTTATGAGGAGGCTAAGGTTAAAATAAACATGGGATTGAAATTTGCTACCATGGAAAGGAAGAGGAAAAAGATAGTAAAGAACCTAGAGAAAATGATAGGAGAGAGAGAGGTAGATGTACCTCTAGAACTGACACAAGGTCTAGGAGAAGACAAATTAAGTGAATCTAGTGAAAGTGAAGAAGAGGAGAAGGTAGTAGAGAAGAAAGGAAAGAAGGAAGTCATTGCCGAGTCTATGAACAAGAAAATGCAAAAACCTAAGGCTATGTCATCACATGTTCTTAGGCTAAGAACAAGGGTAGCCTCTACAGTTGTAGCTATCGAGCCACAAAAGGAAACCCTGCATCAAGGAAAAGGAAAATTGTTCAGCCTAGGGAAATGCCAAGCTAGATATGGAAGAAGCCTAGGAGGAAACTAATTTTGGAGAAAGATGATGAGGAAACATAGAGTGACAAAGAAATAAATAAGTCACCAGTACAGAGAAAATCACTGACTATGGATGAAATATGCTAGAACATCAAGAGCTCTGCTAGTTTAGAAGGATTCAAACAGATAAGATTTGAAAATATGAGTATACAAGACAAGGAGAATGTTGAAGGAACAATGTTGGAAATTATTTGCACATTCAAAATGGTACCACTTCAAATGGATAATTCGATTCCCAGTGAGCTATATCAAAGGAATGCACAAAAGTGGAAATTTGCCCTTGCGATCAAGAAGTAGATAAGGGAAAGTACATTAGCTTAAGTCTCACTAGACCTACCCATCACAAGAATTTAGGAAATAATAGAGTAGTACAAGAATAGATTTGTCCCTAAGCTTAGGGCATACTCTATCCTTCAACATAAGGTTGAAGATGTTGTGCAACAAAGTCTTAGAGTATGGAAAATTATTTTTGGTTTATTGGTTGATAAAAATGCACCACAGGAAGCTAACACATCTAAGGGTGTTGAGCTAGATGATAAAGAGGATTTGAATGAACCACATATTCAAGAGGAAGAAGCTCCCAAGGAAGAGAAATGTCAGAAGTTAGATGTAATAACTACTATTGAAATCACTAAGGATGCCCTAGTGAAGACTCAGGTATTGACCGAGGAGGAAATACAAGTTGAGGTAGCAAAGGACACATCATTTTCGGGTAGTAACATTGTGCTATTACAAGTCATGGACTATCCACAAATTGAGGACACATCAACTATAAAAACTACCACTACCAGTCCTCAAGTTGTTACAGTTGACATACTAGCTAGTATTAGAACTACTGAGGAACATGACTAGTCGGCAACTGCACTTCAATCTACATTCGTCGAGGAAACACAAAAAGAGATAGCAAATCAATCTACACTAGTGATTGTAAATCCTCATGTGGAGGATAAGAGAAAAGAAGAGAAGGAGAAAGAAAAATTTATTTGTGTTCAAGAGCCTAAGGAACAAGAATCAATAAAAGCTCTTGTACAGATGCCAAGTGAGACTACAACGAAGAAGAAGGCATAGAAAAAGAAGGTGAAATCACCTACACCATAGGTAACACTCGACGAAGTTATTGTGATTCCAAAATGGGACACAAATAACTTATCATATGAACAAATGCAGATATTGCAAGATTTACTAAAGAAGAAAAGAAGACAGGAAGAATTGAGAAGGGAACATCAGCAAAATCAAGTTCTTCATGAGATAAAATGTATATTGATTGATGCTTTTGACATGACTTATGTTAATGAATTTGACCCCATACTGGAACAACTTATCTACATAGTCAAGAAAGTGACAAAGGATGAAAGTGAAGAAAAAGATAAGTTGTTGTAGTGGTCAGAAAGAAAATTTGAGACAAAGCTACTGAATAAGGCCTTTGCCGAGATAGAAGTGAAGCAGGTAGAAATTTCTACCTTTATATCTAATTCAGAAGAATTTGTAGTCAATGCACAATCTTTGTACAAGAAATTGTGTGATATAGAATTATTTACAAAGGATAATCAGGAGCTGGTAGACAAGCTAAATTTAGATATAAAATCTACAGGTCATTCATTGAGTTTGGATACAAGTTCCAGCTCTATACACTATGCCAAGCTTCTACATGCACAAGGAAGGATAGTCAAGTTAATGGATAATGATCATAAGATAAGAGCTCTCTTACTCTCTATTCAAACAATGCTAACACCTCATCTAGAGGTCATACAAAGAGAGTTAGCTAAGGAAAAGGAATTAGTATAGAAAGATCCTCATCTTTGTACTGTCGAGAGCTTAGTTGATCTAGCTGTTGAGCTAGAAGTAAAATCAAAAGCTTTGAAGATTGCCACATATGGTTGGGACTCTACATTGCACATGGTTATGATGCTTCACAAACCACTTATGGAGAAATATTACAAGCTCCCTACCAACAAAGAACATAAAGTGACAAAAATAAGGGGGAAATAATAGAATGACATGTTAAGTCACAAAGGGAGGCAACAAAATCAGAGAGCAAAAGCATAACCAAATGGTATGACATACTCAGTTTTGTATATGTGTGTGTGTGTGTGTGTGTGTATTAGAGTGTATGTCATATAAAGAAGTCTTATATGTAAAAATGTAAATCTTTTGTTTTGTAAGACCGTGTTAAGTTTTAGGGGGAGTATTTTGTATACTTTTGTTAGTACTAAAGTACTCTTGTAAATGTAATATAAATGTCATGACAAAGTTTTTTTGCCACTAATGTCAAAGGGGAGATTGTTGATCCCTATAGTTTTGTTATCTATTAGTGTCTTACACTTAGTCATTTTCTAGGCAATGTTGGTTGGTCATCACTATGACCGAGTCGTCATGTATAGGCCGAGTCATGTATATTGTACATTTACTGAGCAGTACTCACTATCGAGTAAATCAGTGGTCACCAAGTACTTTTGTATTAGCCAAGTCAGCTTTTGCCGAGTTATGTAAAGAAGACAATGCGGAGCACTAGAATATAGAGAATAGTAAATATTGAGTGCCAAAGACATCCAATGCCGAGCAAGCTAGAATTGATAGATGTGTTTGTTATGGCACAAACACTTAGGTAAACTTTTTTGGCCGATATCTAATTTTTTTTACTATTTATTAAGGAAATCACAGAGGTGATTACACTTTTATATTGTAATCATTAATCTCTATGTATTGTATGGAACCAATCAGAATTAGGGATTAAGTGACAAAATGAGACAATCTAGATCGTAGATCTTAAAGCTTGGAGGAAGTCAATTGTCTATATAAGATGAGATCTGGACCCTAAAATGTAATATGTATGAGAGGAGTATGATAAATGTAAGGATATATAACTGAGAGAATATCTTCAAATAAGTGAAGTATTCTAATAGAGTTCAGTGACCAAGAAGAACATAGTCAAGTAGTGAAGAGCGGAACAGAGATATACTTGACAGGTAAGATCAAATCAATACTAGAAGGAGAAGATCTGTAATCAAAAAATATAGTGCATACTGAAGGATAATGTACTGAGACATTCTAACAGGTGTATAAGTTTTAATCTCTTTACAAAGTGGTTTTAACTGACCTTAGTTAAACTCTTAACCGAGTGCTTACTTAGTTGTAAGTTATAAATCCTTTTGCAAGGTAGATTGTATAAATCTTATAGATCTTAATAGGGAAGACCTCTCACAGGGTAGATCATATTTTGTGATCAAAATTTGTAGCCCTAACAGGAAACTTTATACTATAGTAGTAAATATTTGTGGGTGTCATCCCTACCCCAGTTTTACCTTTCAAGGGTTTATGGGTAACCAAAATCAAGGTGTTATGAGTATTTTCATGAATGATGTTTAGTTGATTAGTTTCATTACATTGATGAAGTTTATGATAATGCTATGTGAGTTTTCAGTAATGTTAAAATGGTTCAATAGGTGATTTATGATTCAGCCCCCCCCTCTCAATATCACATTTCCCAAATAGATTTCCAACATAAATTTAGGAACCCATATAGTTCTTCACTTCATTTTTTCTCAAGGGGCATTTGTGGCCTTTCAGACATTACTTTTTTTTGGATCTTATTTTTCTTTGTATTTACATGTTGATTACATTGGACATGTTGACCCTTTATTGCATGTGGATTTATTGACTTATGGACCTTATGCTTGGCATCCAAATTGTTTGAAAGTTGAGTATGATTCATGGGTGGATATGAATTGTATGGAGTTTTTTTGGATGGCTGGAAGGTTCTCCAAGATGCGTGCCTCTATTGACCTTGATTTAGGGTAGGATAGGTGGATGGTGAGAAAGAAGTGATAGGGATAGGTGATGGAGGGATATAAGGACCCAAGCTAGATGGAAGGTTCAAACGATTTAATGTATGCTTGCATTTAGATGGATAAATATAGGATTTATGGATGGTCCCAACATCTTGAGTGTATGAAATGTAGCCTAGGCCATGAGTTTTGGAGTTTACTATTATATAAGGGGGTTCTAATATGCCTTGTTTGTGGATTCCCAACCCTTTTCCTTGATAACACATGGTTTAGAAGACATTATTATAAAAGGAATACTTGTTGCTTTGATAGAAAGATACAAATCCATTTTGAGGTGGAGGAGGTATGTAAGGAATGATAGGGTCATGAGATATATTGGCCTGAATGAAAGTGGATGAACCAAGTTTATATGTAGGAGGCTCATTATTAGCTTTTGTAAGGGTGATGGGATCTTTTGGAGGAAAATTAAGTTCATGGAGTGGACCAGATTAGATGGAAGTGGATGAACCCATTTCACATGCATGGGGTTCATGAAAAACTTACGTAGATGTGACTAGATCATGAGGGGGATCAGGAGGAATAATAGGCTCCTGCTATGGAATAGGAGGAATGACATGATCATTTGGTAGGATAGGATCTTGTGGAGGATATGGAGGATTGGGACATGGAGTTGAAGGAATGGTAGGCTCATGAGGAGGATCTAGAGGGATGATGGGATCTTGTGGTGGACATGAAGGTGAAGGGATATTTGTATCTTGACTTGGAAGGGGATAATTGGACTCCATTTTAAGGGTAGTTTTTTCTTGACTATGAATGGAATAATTTGGAATAATGGGAAGAATGTTATGATCTTCCTTAAGAATATGAAATGGAAGGTCAATAAGACTTGGAAGGATAGTTTATTTTTGGGATAGATAAGAATAATATTTGTTAGGATGGACATGGATGGTAGGAGCATTATTAAATTCTAAGAAGATAGGATATTCATCAAAAACTGGACAAGTTTGGTGATTTTTGGGATCTTGATCTTGATTTATTTCAGGACTTGTTTCTTCATGCTCTACATCACTCTCTTGACATGGGGTATGCGTATAGATATGTATGGAGGATTCTTGGAGGGTTTAAATGATTTGACATAGGGGAGAAGGACTTTGAATGGGACTTACTAGATTAGGTTTGTTTGGTAATGGAGCATATGGTGGAATTATATCTAGGATAACTGAGTTGTATAAGGGATCTATATCATGAAAGAGATTATCTTGGAGATCCATTATGGATAGCCTTAGAGAGGTCTCATTACTGGATATATCATTGCATGGAAATTGAAAATATTTCTCTTTTGATGTTTCAAGGGATGAAGGAATGGGGAGAATATGGAATTTTCTTGAGGGAAAATATCTTAATGAGAGGTAGATGTGTCAATTACATGATTATTTTGGAATGTGGCATTGCTAGACATGGGTCGATGATTTCAATCTTGTTCAATAATAACATGATGTTTATCAACCAATTTTTTATGCAAATGATTGAAATGATTAGATTGGAAGTCTTATTAGTTGAGAATTCTTGTTGGTGATACCACATTGATATTTGCATGTTCAAATGATGACATATTTGAAATTGTGATTGTTTCAGAAATCCTTGGTGGTAGATTTGAGAAAATAAGATGTTCATTGACGTGTGATGTGATTAGAGGCATATAGGTTGATTTTTTAAAAGGGTAGGGATATAAGTCCTCTATGGTGTAATAATTTGGTTTACTTTGACTTTGAAGATTGTTTAGATAAGTTTTTAAGTCTTATATTTATTGTATGAGGGTGTCAGTTTACAATTGTTTGTGTGCCGACTTGAGGAAGCTTTTTGAATACACAAAATAGTCTATGTCATCATAGTCGTTAGGTTGTTGTTCTTATTGATATGGAGGAAATGAATTGAAGTACATGTCATCTGATTTATTTTTTGTTTGATATTGGGTTATTGGTCTCAAACAAAAGGGGTATGGAAGAGACATCTTGCTATTGATTTGAGGTATTTGGAGTGTGGTTCAAATTGTTGTAGCATTGATTCTAAGAATAAAGGGTGTCTTTTGAATTGAATTATGATAGAGAAAGACTTATCCCTATGAGTAAGAATTGTTGATGTTTGATTGTGATCTCTTGATCTAAGGACCTAGGATCCATGGTGGAAAACTTTAAAATCTTGATCTTAAGGTTGTCTTGACGACACTTGTAACATGAAACTTCAATGCAACAAACAAAATGAATTGCACAACACTCACTTCAATCAATACCCCTAGTAGCCAAACATTGAGTGTATGTTCTCAAATGTTTTGGCAAGTCTTGTACAAGAAGAGATTCTAATAATAGAGTCAACTGAATTCATTTAAGAGATTACAATGTAGATGTGCCTTCTTATATAGGCAACACAATAAGTGAACATGATAACAAGGAGATAACTTATCACTCACACAAGGTAGAATCAAAAGGTGGAGACAAAACATAAAGTGGAATGTGATAACAACTATCACCACCTAAAGTGGAATGTGATAGCAATTATCACCACCTAAAGTGAAATTTCTCATACACCACGTGCAACTAAATGTGCAACTCCCTAAGTGTCACAAATGCAAACTACTATGATATGCATTATCTTAAGTAAGTTTAAGTTTAAAGTGTAATTAGGTAAATAATTAATTACAAAAACAAATTAAGCCTAATGTTCTATCTTACAAATCTTATATTCTCAAACACCCTTCTACCCCAACAATACAACTCTACGCAATAATCTATGGCTAATTTAAATACTTAACATATGAATTGAGAAATAATTTTTACCCTTCAACAAACTGCACAAAATAAAAGATTTTCACTATAGCTTTCAATTGTAAACTAACAACTAATATAAAAACAACAAGTGGGTAAAACAATTTCACTACACCCTTTAGATGTGAACTAACAACTAATATACAAAACAACAAGTGTGAACTAAGAAACTCCTTGAACTGCCTAAATCATTTGAACAACAATAGATACAATATGCATAAGCAACATAGACTATGTCTTCTATTGTTTTATTGAATGAATCATACAAAATCACTTAACATCAAAGATAAATAAACTTATTATCATTATTTTAGAATATTGACATATAAAAATCTATAGCTCAAGAACTACATGAACTTTGTCAATCTTAACAAATACCAACCCTTTCACATTAAAAATAGAAGCCCATACATAATATGAAAGAGAAAAATGTCATTATTTTTAATAGGAATGTCTAATGTAAAAAAGGTATTTATTACTATTTTTGATTACGTAAAATAGGTTTTATAGGGTTCCTAAAACACAAAAAATAAAGAAACAAAGCATTAAAAGTTCAAGTCATAAGACAACATTAACAAAAAATGAAATAGGTCACTGGTAGGGCTAAGAGAACTACCATGACATAGATAAAACAAACAAAAAATAGAGACAGGTAAGAAACACCAGAAAGAAAGGTCAAAGTGATTCCTGAGCATAGTAGCCACATTTGACTCAAGAAGCTCCATCTTCTCAGTAGCCTCCTTGATCTTTTGGATGTCAATGGAGTCTTCTTTGTCCTTGTTCTTCTTGGATCTGACCCTTGTTCTCTTTCTTGGTCCTTCATTTGGCTTCTGCTCTTTTTCCTCTTTTTTTATCTGCACTTCTTTCCCACCAAATTTTCTTCCATTTTCTCTATGAGCAATTTAATGTGCTCCTTTGAAGCCTTTAGGATATTGAAGCTCTACTCTACTATGCCTTTGAGGTTTTCCTCAAGGCTCTACATTTTTTCCTCTATCTTGTTAACCCTAGAATCTAGTCATTGGTAATCCTCAGTAGATTTGCAATCCTTGTTGTTGTCGATTCTGTGCATTTTGTCCATGAGGTCCCCCAGTTTGTGATAGAGCTATTTAATAGACCTGAAATGGTCCAACATACTGTTCTTAGAAATTTTAAGAAGGTTAAGCTCCATTTCTCTAGTATTGTCACTGAGGATGACCATATTTGGGTCAATCAATTCCTCTTTTTGAATCCCACCATCCTCATCCTCAAGAACTTGGGGGTTCATAGCTTCCCTAATTATCCCCATCTTCATATTATTCACATTGAAGTTATGCTAGACATTTTTCCCCTTGCTTGAGTCATTGCTGCAATACTCCTCTTGGGTCTGGTCCTTATCATTTGACAACTCATGGGGGTTTGGGGACTGGGTGGAGGGGTCATCCTAGTAGTCACCAGGCACACCCAAATTTGAGTCTTGGATCTTCTCATGGGCACCAGAAGGGGGAGGGGGAGTTTTTCTATTGCTGCTAGCCAAATCCATAGATAGTTGGCTGGAGCAATCCCCCCTAAAATTGATTTTTTTCCCCATAGCGTGATCCCTTTTCTTCTTGACCTCTCCACTGGAAATTGTTAGAAAGTAAAGTCCACAAAGATAACTGAGAGGGGGGGGGTGAATTAGTTATCAAATAATTATAAATTTTATCATCTTCAACAAAATTTAACCATGTAAGCAATGCAATTACTAACCATACAAAGATATTCATACACAATGACACAATAACACAAGATATCTTGACTAGGGCACCTCTTGATCAAAGAGTAAACCCCGGTGGGAATGATGTCCACAAAAGATGCACTAATATGAATATTCCTTGTGAAAGGATGGACTCTATTAGGAGTCTTATGAAATACATTCAGTACATATAAATCCCTGTTAGGAGATTTTGAATCCATGTTAAAAGATTCTAACCCTGTTAAGAGTTATGGAAGACAGAAGGACCCATCGCCCAAACAACTTCAAGGTAAGATCACTGAACACACTTTCCAAATAACCTTAATAATATTTAGAAGAATAATATGAAATATTTTACCTCCTTATTGTGACAAACCGCACTCACTGCTACATCAGATCTCAATTCCAGATCTCTGTACTTCGCATGTCTTCCTTCACAATTTCACTTTCACAACCTCTTAGACTCTTTTCTTCAATTCATGCTTACATTCGCATGCAACCAAAACCATGCTCACAATTATTTCATATTACCACTACATACAATAATTAAAAACATTCCTTCCTTTATACCACACTCAAATAATTACAAATGAGTTGGCACACAATTACAAAATAAAAGTTTTCATACGCTACATCAAAATTACACAAAATTGCCAGCTTCCAGATGCAATAACTCTTCACTTGTGTGACCTCAAAGTTTCCACTGTAAACCACATCACCATCAATGTGTCTCAAACTTCCCTTTAACTACACAAAATCAGATTCCATCTCGATTAGGAGATATCATCCGATTTCCACAAACCACTACTCAGGAACACTACCTGAATACTGCTTTTACCAAAATACTCATAACTTTCATGAATCAATGAATTACTATCTGTGCTCTTAACCATAGACAAATAACATATCAAAGAGTATAACATCAACATCACATATCTCCAACTATAATATCCCATGTGCACTAATCAAAACACTGTCTACTTCTCTGCTAGTCTCCAGAAGATCACTATGTTGACATCAATGACAATCATAGTCATGAATGCAACAACTGCTATAGAATGAATGCCAACATCTAGCATTCATTCCTAACAATCTCCCCCATTGGAATTGATGGCAACATAGATGAAAAACATCCAATGTTCCAAAAATCCAATACTGTTGCACTGATACTCTGAAAGTTCTTCAAATCTTCTTCATTAATCAAATCTTGCTTCCTTATCCTATTAAGTTCTCTCCAATAGATGGTACATAGGATTTTTCATGTACACTTCTCCCCCATTAACATCAATGATAGAAATTTCATCACTATGTCAACAACAACTCAATGTCCAAAGACATTGTTTCAAAAAATACATTCACAAGAGTCCTCATGACTCAGCTCAGATACACATACTCCCCCATAGAGGAAGTACCAACATCTAATCTAGAAAAAGATAGGGCTCATATACCACTAGACGGATGTAACCAACTGCATCATTACTCAAAAGTAGGCTGGGGCATAACCCCAAGCATACCTCTCAGATACTCAAATGTATCCTTAGGCAAAGGCTTTGTAACTATGTCTGCTATCTGTTCCTTTGTGCTTATGTACTCCAGTCTAACTTCTTTCTCAGCTACTTTCTCTCTTACAACATGATACTTGATCTCTATATGCTTAGTCTTAGAATGTAAAACAAGATTCTTAGACATACTGACTGTGCTGGTGTTGTCACAATGTATGACAACAGGCTCAACAAATTTAATTCCAATATCCTTGAGCATCTGCTTCATCCAAATTATCTGGTTACAATTGTTTGCTGCCACTACATATTCTGCTTTTGCTATACTCTGTGAAATACAATTCTACTTCTTGCTCAACCAGGAAACTAATCTTCCTCCAAGAAAAAAGGCTCCACCACTAGTGCTTTTCTTATCATCAACACTACCTCCCCAATCAGCATCTGTATATGCACATAGGGTAAAATCATTAGATTTTTCATACCATAATCCGTAGTCCATTGTGCCTTTTAAATATCTCAATATCCTCTTTACTGCTACATAATGTGACTCTCTAGGGTTAGCTTGAAATCTTGCTACCATTCCAACTAAATGTTCTATATTCGGTCTAGTGTGTGTTAAGTACTGCAATCCTCCAATCATGGATCTGTATTTCTTCTGCTCAATTGCTGGTGTTTCATCTTTGCTTGATAGTTTGTGTCCTGTAACCATAGGTGTTCCAACTAGTTTACAGTTCTCCATTCCAAATCTTTTCAGCAAATCATTCAAGTACTTTGTCTAGCTAACAAAGATACCATCATTGTTCTATGTTATCTGTAATCCCAAAAAGTATTTCATCTCACCAATCATGCTCATTTCAAATTCAGTCTTCATTTCATTAGAATATTTTTCACTAGCTTCATCTTCTCCTCCAAAGATAATGTCATCAACAAAAATAACTATAACTAACATTCCATTTTAAATTTCTTTTGTGTATAGATTACTATCTATTGTTCCTTTAGTAAATCCCAATTTCAATAAATACTTATCCAATCTAGCATACCAAGTTCTAGGTGCTTTCTTTAGTCTATATAATGCTTTCTTTAGTTTACATACCATATCTCCTTCTTGATTCAAAGGAAAACCTTTAGGCTTCTCAATGTAGACTTCTTCTTCCAATTCACCATTTAGAAATATGGACTTCACATCCATCTGATACACTTTGAATTTCTTAAAAGCTGCATAAGCCAAAAACATTCTTACTGCTTCAAGTCTTACTATTGGTGCAAAGGTTTCTTCATATTCAATTCCTTCTTGCTGTGAGTATCCCTTACATACTAAGCTTGATTTGTTTCTTACTACTTCTCCTTGTTCATTCATCTTGTTTCTGAATACCCATTTAGTTCCAATCACATTCTTGTCTTTAGGTCTAGGAACCAATTCCCATGTCTTGTTCTTTTCAATTTGATCTAGTTCTTCTTTCATAGCATTAATCCAATGTTCATCTTCACAAGCTTCATTACTAGATTTAGGTTCAATTTGAGAAATCAAACATAAATGTACCTTATTTCTAGTCATAACTCCTTTGTCCAAACTTCCAATAACTTGCTCAATAGGATGATGTCTAGATAAATACATGTTCAGTGTCATAGTCACTGATCTTGCTTCAACTATAGATTCTTCTCTAGATTCTTCTTTGGTTTCTTCTGTAGTATGATTCTCATTCAACAATTCACTGTCAGTCTCATAGAATAATTTAGTAGTTTCAATGTTAGGCCGAGGATTAGCTTCTTCATTAGATTCATAATCAAGCATTCTTTCCTGAATTTTAAACTTCTCATCAACTTTAACATTTGCGCTCTCAACAATAGTTTTAGTTCTCTTATTGTAACATCTATATGCTTTGCTCTTCAAAGAATATCCAATAAAAATACCTTCATCACTTATAGGATCAAACTTTCCAATATCATCATCTCCTTTTATATAACATTTGCTTCCAAAAATTCTAAAATACTTAACTGAGGGTGCATGTCCAAACCATAATTCATAAGGTGTCTTATCTATGTTTGCTTTGATTTGTACTTTGTTCATTGTATATACTGTTGTATTCACTGCTTCTCTCCAAAATGTCTTCGCCAAGTCATTCTCAAATAACATAGCTCTTGTTGCTTCAGTTACTGACCTATTTCTTCTTTTTGCAATACCATTTTTTTCAGGTGTTCTAGGGGCTGAAAACTGTCTCTTAATACCATTCACTTCACAAAAAGTGTTAAACTCTCTAGAAGTAAATTTTCCACCTCTATCAAATCTCAAACATTTAATCTTCATTCCAGATTCATTCTCAACTTTATTCTTAATCATCTTAAACTTATCAAATGCTTCAAATTTTTCTTTCAGAAATGCAATCCACATCATTCTTGTAAAATCATTAACAAGAATCATAAAATACCTTTCTCCATAGAATCCTCTAGTCCTGGTAGGACCGCTCAAGTCTGTATGAACAATCTCCAACTTCTCTGCTGATGTGAACTTCTTACTAGGAAATGAACTTCTCTTCTACTTAGCCATCACACATTCTTTGCAAATCATGTTAGTAGGCTTCATAATTTTAGGCAAATCCCTTACTGCAACTGTAGTACTCACTTTCACAATGTTATCAAAGTTTATATGACAAAACCTTCTATGCCATAATCAACTGTCATCAATTTTAATAATAAAGCATGTCATCTTAGTAGGATTCAACTGAAATACATTACCTCTAGTTCTAGATCCAGTTCCAATTAGATTTCCATCTTTATCCTTTATCACACAAGTTTTCTCAGTAAACCAAACTTGATATCCCTTATCCACTAACTGTCCAACACTCAAAAGATTATGTTTCAATCCATCAACAAAGTAAACATCATCAGTATTAGTCTTTCCATCAAGAGTAATAGATCTTATACCTTTTATCAAACAAGGTGCATTGTTACCAACTCTAACAACTCCTCCATCATAATTGTTAAACTTTATGAACTTCTTCACATCTCTAGTCATATGATGTGAACAACCACTGTCTATAATCGAATCAGCTTTCTTTTCAACTTGGGAAACTAATGCTTTTTATTCTTTAACATCAGATTCAAAATTTTCTTCTTTAATTGCTACAAATCCTATTTCATCATTATTCTTAGTATCACTTTCACTCAAAGTTCTTTCTATACTAGCTTCAAGATCTTCATCATTAGCATAATAACATTCCTTAGATCTTCTAGGCTTGAAATTATTTCTGTACTTCTTAACTCTCTTAGGACATTTAGATGCAAAATGACCATATTCTTGACAAGTCCAACATTTAAAAATTTTCTTACCTTCTGATTCTCTTTTCACAAGCAAGGCAATACCTTCTTCAATCTTCTTATCTTCTTCATTTTTAGATCTACTACTGCTGGCGTAATCTCCACTCACACTGGTACTTCTTGACAAAGTAGGGTGAATACTAAGAGCACTGAATGTTGTCTCCATTCTAGGTAAGTCTCCTGATAACCTCAGGTTCATCTCTGCTGCTTCCAATCTTCCAAGAAGAGTCTCTCTTGTAAAGTTTGTAGTATAAGGTATAACTTGTTCAATCATTTGTGTTGTCTACTTAAATATAAGAGTCAATGTCCTCAGAATTTTCCATATTACTTCATTCTCTGTCTTTGATCCTCCAAAAGATTTTATCCCTACAACAATTTTTGACATTCTACCAATATAGCTTCTAATAGATTCATCTTCCATCATTCTAATATCTTCAAATGCACATATCCAATTATGTAATCTAGCTCTTTTTGCATGTTCATCACCTTCAAAAGTAGAGTGTAAAGCTTTCCAAATTTCATTAGATTTCTTAAAACATTTTACCTGACTGTATTCATTCTCTGGAAGTGCTGTCAAGAGTGCTTCTCTTGCAAGTATGTTACACATGAATAGATCTACCTCATCTTTAGTACTTGTTTCAAGATTGTCTTCTTCAATTATAGTCCTATTATTCTTTGTAATCAACCAATAGCTTGGTCCTAAACACAATAGATGTGTCTTCATCTTTTCCTTCCAGCTATCAAAATTTACTCCATCAAACTTAGGGCTTTCTTTCCTAAAATTCACCATGGATCTCCTTAAGCTGTTAAACTTTCCTTTCAAGGACCTACCGCTCTGATACCAATTGTTAGAAAGTAAAGTCCACCAAGATAACTGAGAGGGGGGGGGTGAATTAGTTATCAGATAATTATAAATTTTATCATCTTCAACAACATTTAACCATGTAAGCAATGCAATTACTAACCATACGAAGATATTCATACACAATGACACAATAACACAAGATATGTTGACTAGGGAACCTCTTGATCAAAGAGTAAACCCCGGTGGGAATGATGCCCACAAAAGATGCACTAATATGAATATTCCTTATGAAAGGATGGATTCTATTAGGAGTCTTATGAAATACATTTAGTACATATAAATCCCTGTTAGGAGATTTTGAATCCCTGTTAAAAGGTTCTAACCTTGTTAAGAGTTATGGAAGATAGAAGGACCCACTGCCCAAACAGCTTCAGGGTAAGATCACTGAACACACTGTCCAAATAACCTTAATATTATTTAGCAAAATAATATGAAATATGTTACCTCCTTACTATGCCAAACCGCACTCACTGCTACATCAGATCTCAATTCTAGATCTCTGTACTTCACATGTCTTCCTTCACAATTTCGCTTTCACAACCTCTTAAACTCCTTTCTTCACTTCATGCTTACATTTGCATGCAACCAAAACCATGCTCACACTTCTTTCATATTACCACTACATACAATAAGGAAAAACATTCCTTCCTTTATACCACACTCAAATAATTACAAATGAGTCGGCACACAATTACAAAATAAAACTTTCCATACGCTACATCAAAATTACACAAAATTGTCGGCTTCCAGATGTAATAACTCTTCACTCATGCAACCTCAAAGTTTGTGTTGTGAACCACATCACCATCAATGTGTCTCAAACTTCCTTTTAACTACGCAAAACTAGATTCCATCCCAATTAGGAGATATCATCCGATTTTCACAAACTGCTACTCAAGAACACTGCCTGAGTACTACTTTTACCAAAATACTCATAACTTTCATGAATCAATGAATTACTGTCTACGCTCCTAACCATAGAAAAATAACATATCAAAGAGTATAACATCAACATCGCATAGCTCCAACTATAATATCCCACGTGCGCTAATCAAAACACTGTTTGCTTCTCTGCTAGTCTCCAGAAGATCACTGTGTTGACATCAATGACAATCATAGTCATGAATGCAACAACAACTACTACAGAATGACTGCCAACATCCAACATTCATTCCTAACAAAAATTTCCTCCTCTTCATTAGTGTTCATCCCTTCCTTATTGTCATTATATTCCTCTTCAGAGGAAATCTCCATTCTAGCCTATTTTTTGTGGGGTTTTTTTGATAGAGCTAGCAGTTCTCTTCTTGGAGGAAGAACCTTGTTTCTTCTTTTTAGTTTATCCATCCTCCTCATCCTTAGATTGTAAACCCACACTATCGTCTATGTTTGAGGGGACATAATCAGAACCAGAAAGATCATCTCTTTCCTTTTTATTAGCAATTTTCTTCCCCAGGGTTTGGGCTTTGAAATATTCATAAATTAAAAGTAATAACGCCTCATGAAAAGCAAGATTAGCAATATTCTTGTCCCTATAGCCATTAATATTTTCATTAATAGAAGCATAAAAGTAGAACTAGATGGAGACCTTCATACCATGTCTGAGATGATTCAACAACACAAAGTGGTAGGTCCTAGTCCTATAAAACCTAGTGTCCAATGTCACATAAGAGATGAGGGCTCTGAGGACAAATCTCCATAACATTTTAATTCCTTGAGGCTGGTAGTGTGTTCTCACTTTGGTGATAGCATTCTTCTCGTCCTCATCTCTCACAAAATCATTAACGACGGAGTTAGGGATTTTACGATCCTTGTAAAATTTATTTCCCACAATGGGTATCCCGATGACATTCAAGATGACCTCCTCTATGACAACGAAGTTCTTTCCTTCTATCACCACACAACCTTCATTCCATCTTTTCACAAACATTTTGGTAACCGTTGGCTTGCTTCCATATAACCTTTCTATGAAAGTCAAGATTTCCCCTTTTTGCAGAGCATTCCAAACCTTGGTGTGTCTCCTCCTTTTCCCGCTGTCATTCGTGGGCTCCCTTCTGTATCTTTCACCTCCCATCGCATAAGGTTGGTTTAGGACAACTCTCTGGTTTAACAAGTAGTAGTTATTCTAATTCTTTCTCACCAAGATAATCCAAAAATCTCTTCTATTTTGCCTTAACAAATAGATGTTAACCTTGGGAATGAACACCCACAAAGTGTGCAAGAGGGACACGTAGTTATTCTTCTTCCTATCAATCTGGTACTTACTATTTATAGAATGACACATCCAATAAACAACATTACAATTCATTATTTTCATTAATGATTCCCTCCTTTCCTTGATATCTATCTCTTTCAACTAAATCCTTCACCTCACGAGGGAAATCTCCACCATGATGCCATCTAATCATTGCATTCTTTTTGACAGCCAAGTTGGCAAACCAGTCAGCAACTTGGTTGGCTTCCTTGTACATGTGGGATATGTGTACTTTTAAAAATGTCCATGAAAGGGAGTGGTTAGAATTTAAAAAATTTATGATATTCTTTGAATCTCCTTCAAGCCAAAGCTTTTTGAAATTGGTGTCAAGGGAAAGTTTAGTAACTTGGAGGGTAGTGTTTGCTTTAGTATAGTGGTTTGTTTGAGAGCCGAGAGGGAAGGTGATGGAAAAAATCCCAAATCTATAGAAATTTATGATCACACCTCCACTTCCCGCCTTTCCCAGATTTCGTTTGGCCGCTCCATCGAAGTTAGCCTTGAACCAACCTTCTGGGGGACAGCTCCAGGTGCAATTCTGTCTTTTCTCTATACTCTTCTTAGGGTCATCAATCTGGTCTTTTCCTGTAAAAGGGTTAGAGCCACCATAGAAAATAAAGTTTTCTTTTAATGCAAAGTGGATCTTTTTAAAGATTATTTTAGGAGGAGCACAAAAATCACAGAAGATGAGATTATTGTGTTATTTCCACACTCCCCAAAAAAGATGCGGGAGAATCCAAGAGAAAAATTTATGAGAGTCTATATTTTTAAAAGGAAGAGCGCATTGAGAAAAAAGGTCTTGAAAAGACAGGGGAAGGCACCAGGATAAATCAAGAGTAGAAAGAAGAGACTGCAATATCTTGCTAACATAGGTGCAATGGATGAACAGGTGATCCATTGATTCAGCTTGGCATCTACATAACACACACCTATTGGGGATTTGGAAACCTCTCTTTATAAGATTATCAACCATAAGAATGTGGTTATGAAGTAAAAGCTAGAAGATGTTAATTTTGGGAGTAAGGTTAGGGAACCAGGATTTAGCCCAAATAGGATTGACTTCCTGATACAACTAAAAAGAAAGGCAGAAACCACTGAGAAAACCCCATTAGGAGAACCTTCCCAAATTAACACATCCTGAGAAGGGGATAGGGAGATTGCATTAAGCACAATCATGAGAGGAATCTCGTCTCGAGAAATAGAGGAAAGGTCCACCCAAGCATTGTCCACTCAATAATTACAGACTCGAGAACCATAATTGTGGATGCGCACCTCCATCCAGATATTGAAAGGCTCATAGTCCCTCAAGGGTCCCATCTGAAGCCAGTTATCATTCCAAAACTTGATAGAACGACTATTCCCAATTTTCCATTTAGCCTTAGATTTAGCAATATCCTTTGCATTGAGAAAGCTATTCCAAATATAAGAACCTTCCAAAATATCATTAGCACCAAAGAAATGATTTATGGAGTTGTTAGTAAGATACTTATCTTCAAAAGTGTCGTGCTATTCCCCCTTGCAATTAAAAACATGCCATATTTGTTTAGCTTGGAGAGCTTTGTCGAAAGGTTTGATCCTCCTTATCCCTAATCCACCAGCTCTCTTTGGATGAAAAACTTTGTCCTAGGCAATAAGAGGGAGTCTCTTGTGATCTTCAGTCCTTGACCAGAGAAACCTTCTCTGAATTCTTTCCATAACCTCCATAGCTTTAGCCGGAATAGAGAAAAGACTTAACGCATAGGTAGGAAGATTTTGTAGAGTAGATTCAACCAACTGCATTTTTCCAGCCTGACTTAGAGTGACCCCTTTCCATCCAGCCAACTTCCTATTGAATCTATCAATGAGTTTATTTCAGAAGGCCTGCGGGGGTTTAACGCCTAAAGGAAGACCCAAGTAATTGGAAGCAAAAGAGTCGATTTTGTATCCCAGTATATCCACAATTCTCCTCTATCTCTCCTCAGGAGTGTTAATAAAGAAGATTGATCTTTTATTCCAATTAATGGATTGGCCAGTAGCCCTTGTATAGGAATTAAGCAAATTCTTCACCACTCTGGCTTCACCCACCGAAGTCTCCCCACCTAAAATGGTATCATTGATGAATTGTTGGCGGGAGAAGACATTGGTACCAGAAGATGGTTTGATACCTTTCAAAACCCCAGAGCTCCTAGAGGCAGTAATGAGTCTCCCAAGGCATTCAACACAAATAATAAAGAGAATGGGGGAAAGGGGGTCCCCTTGTCTCAAATCCCTGGAAGATTTGAAAAAGGTCGATGGGGTGCCATTGACCAAAACTGCCAGAGAGGGAGTGGAGATGATTTGATAAATAATCTTACAGGTGTTCAAATTGAAACCAAAGGCTCCAAGAACCTTGAGCAGGGACTGCCAATCAACATAGTCATAAGCCTTGGACAAGTTAAGCTTGAGAAGGAAACCTTCTCTTTTTCCTGCATCTAAAGAATGAATCACTTCGTGCGCCGCCATTATGGAATCAATAATTTGTCTTCCAGGCACAAAACCAGGGTGCTGGAAAGCTATAATATATGAAAATAGTTAAATAGATGAGAATATATGAAATATTTGTTATTGATGCCAAAAGAGAATTAATGTCACTTAAATATTTAGGAAGTCTCTTTCAATTAGAACCAATTTTAATTTAGCATTGTGTCTACACTTAACTTGTCTATCATTTAGGAAGTTTATGAGTAAAACAATTTTAACATAGGAATGTGTCTAGATTTACGATTTCAGTTGTCATTATATTTGAGTTCCAAACTATTTGTAGATTTAGGTGATCATAGTCCAAAATATAAAGATATCTAAATTAATACAATTGTTTTATTGTATAACGATTTTATTTTAACTAATTTTAACTTTAACTTGCACATCATTTAGGAAGTCTCTTTGAATTAGAACCAATTTCAACTTAGCGAATATGTCTAAACTTAACTTGCCGTCATTTAGGAAGTCTCGAGTAAGAACTAATTTTAACAAAGCAACGTGCCTAGACTTAACTTGCCCGTCATTTCCGATTTCGTTGGCCGTCATATTTGAGTTCCAACAATTCGTAGGTTTATGTAATGATAGCCGAAATTAACAGACACTTAAATTAGTACGATTGTTTTATTCTACGCGCTTCATTTTTGAGAGCCACTTTAACTAGCAACGACGATTTCAAAAAAAAAATTGTACGTCGGGAAGTGCACTTAATATGTACTCGGAATTTGTTTATTTAGGTTAAAACAGTACGCTATCTACCTTAAATAATCCAAACGAACGTACAAATATTTCCCTTGATATGGTAATTTTGAGTGGCGGAGAACGGCTGTTTGTGGGAAGACTCTTTCTTGCACACTGCAATTGCATTCTCCAAACGCAAGGGCGGAACGCTGAAGAAGGCTAAAGAGCTGAAGTTGGGCTCATCACTTTCTCGCAGACGGGGAAGCTGTACGATTTTGCAATTCCGAGGTAAGGAATTCCCTTTTCGCTTCTGGATTATAGTCTCCAAGCGAAGGCAAATTATTTACTATTTTATTTCCGAAGTTGAGAATTTTTTAGATTTGAAAATTCGTACAAACAAATAAATGCAGCACATGTGGAATAAAATCTGTACAAAGATCGAGGAAAAAGTATTCATGAAGAGTTAATCTTTGTTTCTTAATCGAAGAACGTTAAGTTTAAAATTGTTTAAATTTGAGTTATATTAAATAAGGGAGAAATATTCTAAATGATGTATAGCTTATCTCCATTAAAAGATAGCAGTACAAAGTGTAAAGACCTAAAATTCAATAGAAAGCCATGTCATCAAAATATCAAAAATATCACAAGGTCAAAAGATAGATTTCTCAATTTGAAATATATAATAATACAAGATTTGATCAAACCGTCAAAAAGAAATCTAACAATTTCTAGTATACAATTTTACATTATCAACCAATGTGTCAAAAAGTACATTAAAACATGAGTCAAGTTACATTTTTAATCACGAAGGATGTTGACCAAAATGGCTGTCATCTACACATCTCACTAGCACAATTCATACATCAATTGCTGGACCCATAGGTAGAAATGGAACAACATGTATAAAACCAACATGCAATTGGAACTGTTTATCGTCCAATTGCATGCTCATCACTTGTCATTCTGCAAATCTTGAGACGAGAGTGTGATCCAGGCACTTTTCCCACCCAACCATGGAGTGATTAGCTTTCTAAGGGCTCATCCTGAAATGAAGAGTGCACCGACCTTGCCCAAGGAACCTAGCAACCCAACAATGGTGGATTAGAAGAATATGGCAAAATTGTGATTCGAACTACTTGTCAATCATTAGACTAAGCATAAATCATAAACACAGAGTGGCAGAGAGAAATGAAACAACAACTAACCAAACATACTATTGAAATATATGCGAATTAAACTTTGGCCAAAGCATCTTTTAAAAAAAAACCAGATAAAACTGATAGGTAATTTACCCTTCTTTGTCCTTTTCACATTACACAACCACTTTTAATAATAACACCCCCTATTCAAATCACTAATAAATATAAAGAACACAATCTAAAAACAACATCCCCTTATTCAATAGAATATTCCTTATTGATCAAAGAGAATTAACATATTCACCATATGATGTTTCTAGAATTAAGAAACCGGTACCCCTAAACTAAATAAAGAATGAAAATTTTATAAAAAGCCAATTTGTTATCTATAGATTCCTAAATCAAACAATTGTTAAATCAAAACAATTATTACGTATCTCATTTAAGACCGTTGAACCAAAGTGAGTCTAAACAAAAAGTCAAATTTATCGACTTAGATAGATTGCTTTAAGGTTGAAACTCGTAACCTCATACACTAGTTTCTTTTAGCCCCACTAAACCACACGCACGCCATTGGTATAAAATAAAAAAGACATATATTTTAATACCAATATTTGAATACTTCCTAATAGCATGCCATCATAAAGATGGTTAAGAATTTATAAAAGTTATACCAGAATAGTGTTAGTTCTAATTTCTTTCATTTCTTAAAAATATGATCTATTGTTTATATGATGTTTTCTAGTTTTACCAAATTCTTCTCTAAACTTGATACTCTTAGAAAAGAAAATAAATTCAAATATAACTAATGTATTTTTTATTAATAAAAAATCTAACAAGTGTCACGTAATGACTAAGTACTTGTCATTGAAGGAGAAGTAATAATATATTGATTTTTTAGTCATTATGTTTTTTATAGTTATAGTTGAAGTAATAACTTTTTTAATAATTAAGAAATTGTAATGTAGAATCATATTGATAGCATTAATGATAGTTGAAATTTTAAGAATAGAAATCTAATTATAATTTAAAAATATTTTGTGTTCTTTTTAACCATAATTTTAATTTTAATTAAATGTATTTTAATTAATAATTAAATTACATAATTATAATGATCTATTTTAATATAGTTGTAACAATAAATAATTTTATTTTTAATTATAATTATTTCAATAATTATAACTTATAAATTATAATTAATTAATAATGCATTGTGAGTATAAAAGTGCTAATAAAATTGATATGTTTTAGAATCCGAGAATTTCGTGTATAAGGCTCAATTTAATTTAACCAATCAAATGATAGAAAAATGATTTTTACAAATTATAAAATTAAAAAAATTGTATGTAAAATTTAGAAAATGTAAAATTTATATCAAAACAAAAAATACAAAATTTTATAATTGGTTTAAAGTGTTTTATTTAATCATTAGTTAAGACGAACAATTCAAAAAATGATACAATAGAACTTAGCCTACCGACAAGTACTAATAAGAATGTTGCAGAAGAAGTTCATTGTTTCGAAACTAAAGGAGATGTCTTGCATGAGACATAACATAGCTCAACATTGTGGAAAATGAAGTCGGTTGGGGTGGTGTAGAATAAGTTCCAAGGAAAAACATGTATCAATTGTACGTACACGGGGAAAAATTGATCGTAGGAAAATCCTCCACAATCATAGGTACACCAGAAACGATATTAAAATGAGGAAATGGTTGGCGGAGAGCAGAGATGAAATGAACCCTTGGTGAGGCTTTCACGTCATTTTTTTGAACCGATTTTCCAAGTACAGAAATCTGACAAATAGCATATGCCAATTTTGGAATGTGAAGAGGACTAACCGGGGGAACGAAGGTGTAAGAGCTAAAAAGAAGAAGAAGATGATAATGCGTTATGAGGCAATGGAAAATCTCTCCATTCCAATACCTAAGTAACATCTAAACTACCAGTGCCTTACTAAAATTAAAATAACATAGGAAATAAAGAATAAAAATGGCAAGAAAACCTCTAAAATATTATGTATGGCTTGCGAACTACACATAAAGAGTGTGTTTCTTATGGAGGAAAACACTAAGTTGTCTAGGTCCAGCAAGACACATGCAAGGATGTCTATGCTTTACCTGGAAATAGAGTATAAGAAAACTATAAATTTGTTTCATCTAACAAAATTATCAGGGAGAAAATGTACTAAGAGTCAGCGCTACAAAACTTTTTAAAGTGATGCCAATTCAAAAATTTAAACAATTTAACAATATTCCATCGTACCCAGGCTATTATTAAAAATCTAATCGTACAGAACTGATTATAACAATGATAAAATAAATGGTAAAAAATTGAACCGTTCTCTTCTCTACTCAAAGTCCAAAATTTCTCTCCTTCCTTCCTCTGTGTGCACTCCCTTCTCTATCCTCACAATTACCGTTTATAGAATTACTCATTACCTCCTTCTCCACCTTGAGTCATGCATGTCGCACCCTTTGTTGTGATGTATCCTCATTGAAATAAGTTCCACTTTCATTTTAAAATAAATCCCCACTATCTCCTCTACATAACTATCATAAACTCTTAAATTTATTAGTTGTTTTAATAGCCAACAATCTTCTAGAATTTCGATAGTTTAGTTTAAAGATATTTTTAACATTTTCCATAAGTGTCACGCTTAGTCTTGTTAGGAATAACAGTCCACAATACAACTGAGAGGGGCGGTGAATCAGTTGTATGACAGATTATTAAACTTTAAACTTTAAGTAGTAGCAATATCAGATCCAATGAACATAATGAATGCCAACACAGTAACACAATATTTTGGTGTCGGGAAAACCCTGTTAAAGGTAAAAACCCCAATGGGAATTAACACCCACAAATTATGTACTGAGAGAATAGTTATCCTTGTTAGAAGATATAACCCTATTAGGAGCTTATTGAAACATTATAGTACATAGTCCTTGTTAGATGACATACCCTATTAGGAGTCAAGAAGAAAAGGGAGGGCTCACATCCCAAGGCTCACTGCCCAAAGAAGGTTAAGTCCACCTTCATAACTCACTGTTTGCAACACAAGTGTATATGAAGAAATACACAATCTTTTTGAATTGTTCGGCAACAACTGTCTTTGCTTGATCAGTTCTAATGAAGTCCACCAACAAACCCCTTCTCTAGATACAACAGACACAAGCTCGCAGCTTTCACAACCTCTCTATATCATCTTCTTCTCATCCACATCTTTTCCAAAGAAAAGACCTTTCATTTATATCTTATTACAATTCTCATGAACAGGTTGGCCCATAAGGCTTTCCATTACAAACAATTACATAAACCCTTGCTAAGATACACACGGTATCTAGAACAAGTATACAATGATTACATTACAATAATTAAGGACCGACATCCTTAATTCAAGTTCACCATCCATCATACACGCTACATCTCTGTAGTCGGCTTCCAGATAGATCACCTCTAGAACACACTCCACAACTGACATCATCCTGCCTTCCGTACCTTGCGTAGTTCATGGAACATTCTTCAATACTCTATCTTTCATCTGTTAAGTTTGCATACACTGATTCCATATCACCTGTAAGCTATACACAAAACAAAGAGACTAACTTTGTCATTTCTCATTGTCACAGTCAGTGACCAGTCTTCACCAAAACATTTGTAACTCATCCAATATGAAACATTGCATGATGCAATCTTGGATATAAGATCATAACACCCTCCTGAACTCTTATCTATCTTTGCAGCATCTGAAACATCCATACAATGTTAGTACACTATGATAACCAACCTATTTTCCTCACAGAAACATATGTTGACATTAGTGACAAAACACAGATGACAATAGTATGAGTGCCCATTAAGTAACGTAGTGATTAAACATATTAAATGTCTCAATCAAATTCCCATGCATTAGCAATATCCAACAATCTCCCCTTTTGGCATTGATGTCAACATATGGGAAAATCGTCATCCCAAAGTTATATCAATCGAAAGTTCTACAACCAAACAATCTCCCCATATAGTAGGTATTTTCTCATAGAAACACTCCCCCTTTGACAATAATGGCAAAGGGTGCCATGAGTCATCAACTGCTTTCCAATATCTTTCTTCCATGATCACTCCCCCTGAGGAGTAGATCCCTACATCCAGTCTAGATTATGATAAGGCTCTCAAAACCTCTGGACTGATGCATCTCTGCATCATTTAATTCTGACTAGGAGGGGTTCTTTTGTACTAGTATATTCTAATTTTATTTCCTTCTCTTCCACCTTGTCTCTCAAGAAGTGATATTTGATAGAAATATGTTTAGTCTTAGAGTGCATCACCAGATTCTTTGACATATTCACTGTACTAGTATTATCAAAATGGATAACCACAGGCTCATCAAAAGTTATTCCAATGTTTGTCAGTATTTGTTTCATCCAGACAATTTGAGTGCAATTTATGGTAGCAACAACATAGTCTGGTTCAGCAGTATATTGTGCTATACAATCTTATTTCTTACTTAGCCAAGAAACCAACTTTTTCCAAAGGAAAAATGCACCACCACTAGTACTCTTTATGTCATCAATATTTCATACCCAATCAACATCAGTATAAGCATGAAGTTTAAAGCTATCATTTCTGTCATACCATAAGCTGCAATCTATGGTTCCTTTTAGATATCTCAATATCCTTTTCACAACAGCTAGGTGTGTTTCTTTGGGTTTTGCCTGATATCTAGCCACAATTCCAACAACATTAGCAATATCTGGTCCAGTGTGGGTCAGATATTGTAATCCTCCACCCATTGATCTGTACAAGGTTTGAAAAACATACTTTGATTCATCATCAATTGTTAGCTTATTACCAGTTACCATGGGTCACTAGTACATTTGAGACCTTTTTACGATGTCAGGTCGTTTGAATTGGGATGGTTAACCGTCAATATAATGATAGCACCCGATGTCGTAGTTTTGTAGTAGGAAAAACTGACGGTTTTGATTGGCGTCATAATTATAATGACATTGGATGTCACAAGAAGGGGGTGCCAACAAGGCGAACTTGGCATTAGACCTATTTGTGGTTGTCCCAATTGCGACGCCTATCCATCGCAAAAAATAAAAATGACAGTGACTCATCAGAATCGTCTGACGAGTTACAATCATTTGTAATTTGTGTGTCGATGGAGATGCTGTTAGTGCGACAGATATTTGTTGGAAGTGTGTGACAAATATACATCGTTTGTATTTTTTAAAGACTCAATGCTGTGCATTTGACGGAGACCCGTCAGAATTTTACGATGACTATACGTCATTTATAGTTTTTCAACGACAGCAATGCTATACATGTGACGATTGGATGTCAGATTTTTTTGAAAGATAACCATCATTGTTTTATGGCTGTCGCTAATGTGACGCTAATCAATTATATATATATATATATATATATATATATATATATATATATATATATATATATATATATATATATTTGTTGATTGAGCTGGTATCAATTCAGAAGGGTGTTCTTGCAGATCTGGTTGCTACTCCTGATTTGGTTATGGATCATTCGGAGATGACTTTGCAGTAGATTCGGTAGTGGCTTGTGGATTATTGAGTTAGATGTGATGTCGAGAGAGCGACATGCAAAACTTGCACATTGGAGATTCATAGATCACTATGGTGTCCATGATGAGTTGGGCGAAGTCTTCTTCTTGGTGAACTGAGCTGAGAGACTTAGATTACAGAAAGTGGGTCATTTGATGCGACTTATGAGACATTGGATACCTCTTCATAGCGGGTTCGTGGTGCCATCTGTGGTGTTTCTTTGCAACTAGGTTCATGGTAGAGATCTGTTGATTTGGTAGTCATTGAGATAGATCGATATATTTATCGTACGTGGATTGAGATCTTAAATTATTGAGCTTCTCTTTGTTTCAAGAATAGTTTAACATTCTCTACTTAACAGGGCCAACCACGTGAAGGTGGAAGCTCATCTGACTCCTCCTAGGAGCCTCTTATGACCCTTTATGACATTTTAAGACCTCTAAGATGTATTCTTAGGGATTGTAAAGGGTCGTAAAGGGTCATAAGGGGTCCTGGGACACAACAGCTGAGAAACATAAATGTAGGCATCATGGTCAATTTTTTTTGGATATCTACATTTATGTTTCTCAGCTGTTGTCATATCTATATTTATGTTTCTCATTTGTCATGTTTATGTGCATGTTCTTTATGTGTATCATTGTGTTCAGGCAAAAAAGAAATTGGATCGCTCGGTTATCAATGGTGAAGAATTATAATACCCTATAGGAGCAGTGGTTGTAGCTGGTACATGGCTTAGATGATATGCTATGAAGAACCCTCGGTTGTGGTTGTTTAAGAATTGGGAGACACACATAAATAAAAATTATGACTGTGCATCCCTCTGCTCATCTCTTTAATTTTTGTTTTCATAGATTCCACCATCTAACGTTCCTTTTCAGTAAGAGATGGATGGAAATGTTCTTGAATCTTGGAAGAATGGCCTGCATACAAATAAAAACTTGTGGTTATTCAAATGGTAAGTTCAGAGTTTCCCATAATTTGGGAGAAACAAGTTTGGAAACTCTTCAATCTTTCATTGAGGGAAAGGATTTTACTTACATTGAGAAGAAACCTTCAATTTTTTCACTTCATTTCCAGCGTCTTCTATTGATTTTCTATTCAACTCAACAATTAATTTTATGTTCATCAAGTGATCAGAACTCATCAGTATAGCACTTGTGGAAGGATCAGGGCATTTCCTCTGTGACTCAAAATCACTCTAGATCTTCTCAGAATGAAAAATAGAAATATCTTTTTTCACAGCCATCTCTTATTGAAAAGGAACGTCAGATGTTGAAATCTATGAAAACAAAAACTGAAGAGATGAGCAGAGGGATGTGTAGTCATAATGTTTCTAGCAGATGTCCTATTAACGCAATAGAAAATAAAATGACCCTAGAGGCTGCTAAGTCTTTCGAATCTGAAAACCGCTTTGGCTTAGTAATTAAGAGGCCATATAGTGATATACTGACATTTTAGGCTTGTAAGATTCTTTGGCCTCTCTCTATGCTCATTAGGAGCATCAGAAGAACAAAATGGTAAAAGAATGTATTTGACAAAGATAAACATGACACATTTTGTTGGGCTGATTGGGTTGGCCTAGTACCATTTACATGGCCTATTTTATTACCGATGTCCCTATTTACATATTTTCATCAAATGACCCAAAAACATCGAGAATGGTCCTATATGGTCACTAATAGCCAACTTTCAAAAGAATATGAATGAATGAAAACATACATAAGTGGATGAACATAAATAATGAAGGTACCAAACATTGCCTAAAGTAATGAAGTGTTGACCTGAGGTTTAATCCAGTATGCTCTTGTATGATCCAAAACCTGCAAGGAAGGAAAAGATGGGGTTAGATCCAAAGGATCTAAGCAATGCCTGGCACCATATTACTGATCATCATCTATACATTACAAGCATGTGTATATTCAAGCCATACACAGACTCAACAACATAATAGCATTAATCTAATAACAAAAAATACATTACAAATGCCAAGCTCATGGTCTCAATGAAATAAATAGTGTAAAAAACAATATATGGTGCACAACAATAGCAAGCATGCAATGACAACAATAACATTGCATGATGCCCAAGCTTAAATTCAAAACAGTAAGTGTATTAATGTATGTTTGCATGATGCCATATATTAAATAGTGAGCTCATGAACAATGCCAGTATTAAATAGTGAGCTCATGAACAATGTATGATGCCCTAGCTTGTAGCCCGCGAGCCATCAAGACATTTCCTCATGAAATGATCATATACAGGGAGTACCACATAGTGAATATCAAAAGAAAAAAAAATAAAGAGAGATCAAACACTTCACACAATGCCTTGAAGGTAATAGCAATGATACCCTAGCTCTCAAAGCTCGCAGGTCATCGAACATTCCAAATGCTAAGATGTAAACAATGCACACTATTAACATTCATATTGTGCCATTAAATCAAGAAATGCCATCAAAATGAAATTGAGTTAATGAGAAGACAAAGCTCGAATGCCTACCTCAAGTGCCAGTGCCCTCTTCCCATACGGTGTCGGCCTCTTTGTGCACGCCAAACTCAAATTCCCTCTTTTTGCCACGCAAAAGTGCAATGTCATCTTCACGACAGCTCTTCAAATTCACAAAATCTACAAATGACACTTTCTTTTTCAAAATTACAAAATTACAAAAATTTCATTGGCTCAAAGCACATAGAAATTTAAAACAGTAGGATATCTTAATCTTTATGAGCTCAAATTCAAAACAGTAAGTGTATTATTTTATTACTGATGTCCCTATTTGATCTAATAGCATCAATATAACAAATAGAGCATCGACCAATCAAATAGGGACATGAGGTGCTCAAATAGTGAGCTCATAAAACAATATATTTAGTCTTAATAAAATCTTATAAAACAACATATATTGTGTGAAGTGTTTGATCTCTCTTTATTTATTTTGTTGTTGATATTCACTATGTGGTACTCCCTGTTTATGATCATTTCATGAGGAAATGTCTTGATGGCTTGCGGGCTACAAGCTAGGGCATCATGCATTATTTATGAGCTCACTGTTTGAGCACTGACAAATCAAATAGGGACATGAGGTGCTCCAATAGTGAGCTCATAAACAATATATTTAGTCTTAACAAAATCTTATAAAACAACATATTGTTAGAATAACTTAGAGGGAGGGTGAATCAGTTATCCAGTGTCCCAATGCAAAATGTATAATATAAAACAATTCTCCTACTTCTACAAGTCAGTAAACATAAAATACTTCCACTGTCTGTGTATTTACCGACTGACAATCTAAACTCTGTAATAATTACCGATTAAATCTAACATGTAATATGCAAAGTATGATCACAAAAAAATATCACAATCAACACATAACACAAGAGATTTAACATGGAAACCCTGTAAAGGGAAAAACCACCTAGGACTAGCAACCCAAAATTGTTCACTCTTCTGAAGTGAGGTCGGTGAAGACCCAACCTTGTTAAAGGTTTACAAACACACTGTTAGTTGTGACCTTGTTAGAGGATTTTAGACCAAAAGTTATCATCCAACTAGCAGTCACTCTGGGGTTGATAGGATAACAATGTTCACTGTATGAATGAAACATCAAAAGACTTTCATAGTCCACTCGGTTAAGAGATTTGACTGTGTACAATGGTTAAATATGTAACAGTAGATGATCTGCCTAAATGCAACTTTAGTTTGTAATTTACAGATCAATGTTCAGCTCATTCAAATATTTCTGACCAATATAATACTTCAGATTCAATATTGTATCAACTTACTATCTGTCGGTAATAACTCTCTATAGCTCGGTAACTGTTCTGCAGCTCGGTTCTTATTAACTAGTATGATCAGAAAAACTTCTACACGTGATTATTTTGCAGTATCTTCTTCTTCCGGCATACGTTTCATAATGAAACCAATGTCTCTTATATAGATGAGTAAATCATTTTCTTTTCCTCCATTAGATTTTGCCACTTAATCATATTCATAGATTTTTCTGCTTTAAGCTCCCTCGGCTGATGTGTCAGTAACACGTTTCAATCTGCTCCATTAGATCCTTTTGATTTATGTTAGCTATCGATCTTCATAACAAACATTATCTGTTACCTTGATTTCATACACTTTACAACTCATCACTTTATCGGCTAAACTGATCATTTAATTCCTTTCTATTTTTCTCGGTTAACAAAGAAATGGGTCGGTGAACACAAGCTCAATTAATACTATGCTCGGTATACACTACACTTCATCGGTGTATACTAAAATGCTTTATTTACCGACAACACTACTTTGTGTCTTTCAGCTCTATTCTTCATCATCGATGAATGCAACATAATAAAGTCAATTCCATCAAGTCATAGACTCATCAACAAGTTACTTAGTGTATTCCTTATCCTCGTCTGTCATATACATCTTCCTCATGTAGATATTTTTGTTCTTCATCTCTTTCACCTTCCTTCAAATGTGTCGGTATAGTAACTTACAAGATAAGTACTATCAAGCTAGTTGACATCAATGACAACATAATACTGATTTAATCATCTTGCATATGTAATCATCAACTCCTCAGTAATCTTGAATTACAGATTCTTCATTTTGGTTCTAAATCAGTTGTAGTTCATCACATATATTGTGTGAAGTGTTTGATCTCTCTTTATTTGTTTTGTTGTTGATATTCACTATGTGGTACTCCCCGTTTATGTTCATTTCATGAGGAAATGTCTTGATGGCTTGTGGGCTACAAGCTAGGGCATCATGCATTATAGGTAGTTATCTCTTCTATAATGATGGATGAGTGAAAGGTAATGATCATGAGGTTTCTGCTATTAGATCATACATTAATACACTTACTATTTTGAATTTGAGCTCGGGCATCATGTAATGTTATTGTTGTCATTGCATGTTTGCTGCTATTGTGCACCATATATTGTTTTATGCACATAGAATAATAGGTTTGGGGACTTAGACTTATGTTCAATCCTTAGTAATGGTTTGGGGAAATAATTACTAGATGAGTGACTACAGTACCCTAGTTTGCATTATTAGATGATCTTGTTTAATTTGTGTTCATTTCATGCAAAGATACATGTAAAGGAAAAGAAATTTTTGCATCTAAAGATTACATGTATATATATGAAAACTAACTTGTATATACTATACAAGGAAAATAAATTTTTGATGCAGGGGCATCTGAGGTTAAGGCAGGGACATTTTGTGTCCTCGGTAAACTACATGGAGTGTTTGTGTTTTGGCCGATTTTACTCGATTGCAGCCTTGACCGACGGCCTCGACCATTGAAGGAAGCTCGGTCATTGAAGGAACTCGGTAGTCCCTGGCGCTTAGTGAAATTGTTACTCGGTCATGCCTGTGGTGCTTAGTCGACACTGGTGCTCGGTGATGTCTGACGTGCTCGGTAATTTTACTATCGCTTGATAGTTCTGACTTAATTGACTGGAGTTTTGTGTGATTTGTTGAGCCGGCTTGGTGAATTAATTGTTGGTAGCCATTGTCTTGGGCCAACATGTAGAATTAAATGTTTTTATACATTTGTAAGCCGACTTGTATGGCATTTAATAATTATTTTGGGGAGTTAAGGGTTTCATCCAGCCGACTTGTGGCTGATGATTAGTATTTAAGGAGGGCTTGGGTAGATGTTTAGGGAGATTTAGGAGATTAGAACTTGGAAAAATTAGTAGATCTGGAATTTAGATGCGAAGCTAAAGTTAGTAAAGTTGTGGAAAATTTCTTGATGTTCTTGTAGATCAGATTGTAATTTGATAGTCCTTTGTAGCAGAGCTAGGGGTTTGCATACTTGGGAACAAGGAGATTGCTTGGAGGCTTGCGAGCTCGAGTTTAGATCTACCTTAGGGTTTCCATCAACTTCTAATTGTCTTCAACACTGAACTAGCTGAGATTGTATTGGATCTGGTTGTGGATCTTGCAGAATTGTTTTCTGATTGTAATTGGCCCTAACCCAGAAGGCCTTATAGTCAGGCATGTTAATGAAAATTAGTGTTGAACAATTACTTTGTGTTGCATTGTTGAGTAATCCGCTATATAATTCTTTTGGCTGCAAGGTTTGGACTGTCCTTCATTGGATCCACCATCCTTGAGTGCATAAGGTGGTATCAGAGCAAGGTTTATTCTTGTTGGTGATCTTGTTGAAGCAAAAGTTTGACCTAGCAAGATTGATCTTACGAAGTTGATCTTGTTGGAGTAGAGATTGTGCGCAATCAAGATTGCAGATCCAAAGCATTGAACTTGTGAAATTGTGCCCTAGTTATTTGCAAGATTACAGGTTGAGATCTTACTTGTTGCAACTTGGAAATTGTCACAAGGTGGTCGGTGAGGGTTTGTTGCAGAGGGTTTCTCTTATCTTTAAGGATGCCTCTAAGAAGATTGGACCCTAGAGTTATTTATGATCTTTGTGATACTGTTGAATCTAGGATCACAAAGAAGGTGAAATCAGATTTCAGATGTGAGATGGAATTGATGAAGAATGATATGGTCACTGAGATCATGAGAACTATTGCTGGTATACCTCAGAATGTTGGTACTGAGGATGGCTATGAAGAGGCTTCTGAAGAATTTGAAACTGCTAGATCTAGTGGTGATGACCAGAGGAACAGATTTGGTGAAGATAGAACTGCTCGGTTGCCTAGATCTACTGCTCGGTTTAGTAATTACTGAATGGAAGTTTCTACTTTCTCTGGCACTTTGAAGCCCAAAAATCTGATTGATTGGATTGGTGAACTTGAAGATTTCTTTTAGCTCAAAGAAATTGAAGATCCTCTTTGGGTAAGATTAGCACAGACAAAGTTGAAAGGACATGTTGCTCTTTGGTGGAAGGAACTACAGAGAGACTGAGAAGATGAAGGCAAAACAAAGATCAATCGGTGGAGATTGATGGTGACTAAGTTGAAAGCTAAGTTCATGCTGGCTGACTATGAGCTCGACTTGTTTAAGAAGTAGCATAATCTAAAACAGAAGGATTTGTCTATTGAAGATTATACTGAGGAGTTCTACAAACTTACTATTTGGTCTAGACACTGAGAGCTTGGTAAGGAAAAGGTAGCTCGGTATGTGAATGGTCTAAGATTCAATATTCAGGATGAGCTTGGTATGCTGAAGATTGATTATGTTGAAGATGCTTATCAGTATGCTCTAAAGGTAGAAGATAAGTTGAAGAGGAAACAACCTAGTAACTCCCGAGGAAAAGAAAAGATTGATCACTCAGTGAAGGATTGATAACTGTGGGGAGGAAGAACACCGTTCTTTTGAATGCACACAGAAGAAGGTTGACTAATGAACTAGTGTGATGAATGAGAACATTCAAAATGAACCTAAATCATAGAACTTGCTACTTTGGTGAACATTGCTCGGTACAAAGGATGAACCTTATTAGAGGAGTAATTTGTTTAGGACCTGATGCAAGACTAAAGGTAAACTCTGTGATGTTATTGTTGATAGTGGTAGCATTGATAACATTGTTGCTGAGGACTTGGTTCAGAAACTTGGTTTGAGTAGAATGAAACATCCTTGTCCTTATAGGCTTGGCTGGTTACAAGATGTTCACGCTTTGGAAGTTAGAGAACAATGCTTCATTGATGTTCAGATTGGCCAGTACAAGGATGTTATGCTTTGTGACATTGTGAAGATGAATAGTTGTGATATATTGCTTGGTAGACCTTGGCAATATGATTGCAGAGCTATTTATGACTGTGTAAGAAATGTGTTTTCTGTTGAAAAGAATGACAAGAAGTTTTCACTATGGCCTTTGATGTATACAACGCTCGGTAGGAGAAGCCTAAGTATTGGTAGCCGAGTTGAGATTGTAGATCCTAAGAAAATGAATGATTAGTATGAGGAACCGACATGTACATTGTCCAGAAAAGACTTGAAGAGATAGAGGAAACTGAAGTGGAAGACTTTGCAAGCAGAAAAGGTGGAGGACTTGTATGTGAAGAACCAGTTCAGGATTTATGTGTTGAATCCTGAAAGATTTTCTTCTCACATATGAACATCTTTTGGAAACTAGGGTGTCTGATGTAGGGGCATCTAAGGTTAAAGTAGGGACATTCTATGTCCTCGGTAAACTACATGGAATGTTTGTGTTTTGGCTGGTTTTACTTGGTTGCAGCCTTGACCGACGGTCTTGGTCATTGAAGGAAGCTTGGTCACTGAAGGAACTCAGTAGTCTCTGGAGCTCAATGAAATTGTTACTCGGTCATGCCTATAGTGTCAGTCGACACTGGTGTTCAGTGATGCCTGGCGTGCTCGGTAATTTTACTGTCACTTAGTAGTTCTGACTTAACCGATTGGAGTTCTGTGTGATTTGTTGAGCCGACTTGGTGAATTAATTATTGATAGCCATTGTCTTGGGCTGACATGTAGAATTAAATGTTTGTATACATTTGTAAGCCAACTTGTATGGTATTTAATAATTATTCTAGGGAGTTAAGGGTTTCATCCAGTCAAGTTGTGGCTGATGATTAGTATTTAAGGAGGGCTTGGGTAGATGTTTAGGGAGATTTAGGAGATCAGAACTTGGAGAACTTAGCAGATTTGGAATTTAGATGTGAAGTTGAAGTTGGAAAAGTTGTGGAAAAGTTCTTGATGTTCTTGCAAATCAGATTGTAATCTGATAGTCCTTTGTAGTAGAGCTAGGGGTTTGCATACTTGGGAACAAGGAGATTGCTTGGAGGCTTGCAAGCTCAAGTTTAGATCTACCTTAGGGTTTCCATCAACTTCTGATTGTCTTTAGAACTGAACTAGCTAAGATTGTATTGGATCTGGTTGTGGATCTTACAAAATTGTTTTCTGATTGTAATTGGCCCTAACCCGAAAGGCCTTATAGTCGGGCATGTTAATGAGAATCAGTGTTGAACAATTACTTTGTGTTTCATTGTTGAGTAATCTGCTATGTAATTCTTTTGGCTGCAAGGTTTGGACTATCCTTCATTGGATCCACCATCCTTGACTGCATAAATTTTAGAAGAAAATGCAAGAGTATAGGCATACATAAGAGGATGAACATAAATAATAAGGGTGCTAGACATTGCCTAAAGTGATGAAGTTTTTATCTGAGTATGAATCTAGTGTGCCCTTGTGTGATCCAGAACCTGCAAAGAAAAGAGAGATGGGGGTTAGATAAAAAATATCTAAGCAATGAATGACATCTTATTACTGATCCTCATCTACAAATATGCATGTGCATAGTCAAGCCATACACTTTTGAAAGAAAAACCAAGCTCACAGTTTCAATAAAATAAATAGTGTATAAAACAATATATGGTGCACAAAAGTAGCAAGCATGCAATGACAACAATCCCTATTTTATTATTGATGTCTCTATTTACATCTTTTCATCAAATGACCCAAAAACATCAAGAATGGTCCTATATGGTCGCTAATAGCCAACTTTCAGAAGAATATAAATGAATGCAAACATACATAAGTGGATGAACATAAATAATGAAGGTCCTATATGGAGAGTTCTAATGCTTTTCCATTACAACAATTGATCATTCATCATTTGGTATATGAACAAGTGAAAAACATGTAGACATCCAGACATGTGTATTGTGAGCTTTCCTGCAACAAATGGACTTGTGATGATTTTCACAATAGTACATGTGTTGGTAGGAAAGTTCAAAGTACTGCTTAGGAAAATGTGAATGTTCATCACTTGTGCATATCAGAGTTGATTAGAGAGGGTATATGCACAAAAAAACAAATAAAGAGAGATCAAACACTTCACAAAATGCCTTGAAGGTAATAGAAATGATCAAACACTTCAAAATAGGGACATCAATAATAAAATAATACACTTACTATTTTGAATTCAATCTCATAAAGATTAACATATCTCTATTTTATTATTAATGTCCCTATTTACATCTTTTCATCAAATGACCCAAAAACATCAACAATGGTCCTATATGGTCACTAATTGCCAACTTTCAGAAGAATACGAATGAATGCAAACATACATAAGTTGATGAACATAAATAATGAAGGTACCAAACATTGCCTGAAGTAATGAAGTGTTGACCCAGGGTTCAATCCAGTATGCTCTTGTATGATCCAAAACCTGCAAGGAAAAATGGGGTTAGATCCAAAGGATCTAAGCAATTCCTGGCACCCTATTACTAATCCTCATCTACAATTATGCATGTGCATAGTCAAGCCATACACTTCTAAAATGAACTATGATACAGAACATGTGCACTCAGGAAACATATGTATGCAGTGAGTAAATCAAGACCAAAATGGAGCAACAAGTATGATGTCAAATGTGTTATCAAGAAACACCTCATTGGCTATGAGTCAACATGGTATATATGTTGTTTATACAAGATCAGTAAAAGGAGATCTACAACCTCAACAACATAGAAATATTAATCCAATAATAGGAAATACCTTACAAATGCCAAGCTCACAGTCTCAATGAAATAAATAGTGTATAAAACAACATATGATAACCGAGCTCAAATTCAAAATAGTAAGTGTATTAATATATATATGATCTAATAGCAGCAACCTCATTGATCATTACCTTTGACTCCTCCATCATTATAGAAGAGATAACCACCTACAACTATATTTCATAATTCCTCCTTTGAAGTCATAGGTTAGTTTAAAATGGAGAAAGTATACAAACTCACCAATTTAATCCCAAAATTTCATAACATTACATCCTTGTTGCTGTTATTGTGCACAACAACAGCAAGCATGCAATGACAACAATAACATTGCATGATGCCTGAGCTCAAATTCAAAATAGTAAGTGTATTATTTTATTACTGATGTCCCTATTTTATTACTGATAAATTTTGGGGTAAAACCTTGCAAGTCTTACACAAACTCAACAACATAGTAGCATTGATCCAATAATAGAAAATACATTACAAATGCCAAGCTAACGGTCTCAATGAAATAAACAATGTATAAAATAATATATGGTGCACAACAGCAGCAAGCATGCAATGACAACAATCCCTATTTTATTACTGATGTCCCTATTTACATATTTTCATCAAATGACCCAAAAAAATCAAGAATGGTCCTATATGGTCACTAATAGCCAACTTTCAGAAGAATATAAATGAATGCAAACATACATAAGTGGATGAACATAAATAATGAAGGTCCTATATAGACGGTTCTAATGCTTTGCCATTACAACAATTGAGCATTCATCATTTGGTATATGAATAGATGAAAAACATGTAGACATCTAGACATGTGTACTGTGAGCTTTCCTGCAACAAATGGACTTGTGATGATTTTCACAATAGTACATGTGTTGGCAGGAAAGCTCAAAGTACTACTTAGGAAATATGAATGTTCATCACCTGTGCATATCAGAGTTGATCAGAGAAGGTATATGCATAACAAAACAAATAAAGAGAGATCAAACACTTCACAAAATGCCTTGAAGGTAATAGAAATGATCAAACACTTCAAAATAGGGAAATCAGTAATAAAATAGGGACATCAAATAGGGACATCAGTAATAAAATAATACACTTACTATTTTGAATTTGAGCTCATAAAGATTAAGATATCCCTATTTCATTATTGATGTCCCTATTTACATCTTTTCATCAAATAACGCAAAAATATCAACAATGGTCCTATATGGTCACTAATAGCCAACTTTAAGAAGAATTGTAATGAATGCAAACATACATAAGTGGATGAACATAAATAATGAAGGTACCAAATATTTTATGAAGTAATGAAGTGTTGACCCAAGGTTCAATCCAGTATGCTCTTGTATGATCCAAAACCTATAAGGAAGGAAAAATGGGGTTAGATCCAAAGGATCTAAGCAATTCCTGGCACCCTATTACTGATCCTCATCTACAATTATGCATGTGCATAGTCAAGCCATACACTTCTAAAACAAACTATGATATAGAACATGTGCACTCAGGAAACATATGTATGCAGTGAGTAAATCAAGACCAAAATGGAGCAAAAAGTATGATGTCAAATGTGTTATCAAGCAACACCTCATGGGTTGTGAGTCAACATGGTATATATGTTGTTTATACAAGATCAGTAAAAGGAGATCTATAACCTAAACAACATGGCAATATTAATCCAATAACAGGAAATACATTACAAATGCCAAGCTCACGGTCTCAATGAAATAAAGTGTATAAAACAATATATGATAACCGAGCTCAAATTCGAAATAGTAAGTGTATTAATATATGTATGATCTAATAGAGGTAACCTCATTGATCATTACCTTTGAATCCTCCATCATTATAGAAGAGATAACCACCTACAACTATATTTCATAATTCCTCCTTTGAAGTCATAGGTTAGTTTAAAATGGAGAAAGTATACAAACTCACCAATTTAATCCCAAAATTTCATAACATTGCATTCTTGTTGCTGTTATTATGCACAACAGTAGCAAGCATGTAATGACAACAATAACATTGCATGATGCCTGAGCTCAAATTCAAAATAGTAAGTGTATTATTTTATTACTAATGTCCCTATTTTATTACTGATAAATTTTGGGGTAAAACCTTGCAAGTCTTACACAGACTCAACAACATAGTAGCATTGATCCAATAATAGAAAATACATTACAAATGCCAAGCTAACGGTCTCAATGAAATAAACAGTGTATAAAACAATATATGGTGCACAACAGCAGCAAGCATGTAATGACAACAATAACATTGCATGATGCTCGAGCTCAAATTCAAAATAGTAAGTGTATTAATGTATGCTTGCATGATGCAATATATTAAATAGTGAGCTCATGAAAAATGCCAGTATTAAATAGTGAGCTCATGAACAATGTCAGTATTAAATAGTGAGCTTATGAATAATGTATGATGCCCTAGCTTGCAGCCCACAAGCCATCAAGACATTTCCTCATGAAATGTTTATAAACGGGGAGTACCACATAGTGAATATCAACAACAAAACAAATAAAGAGAGATCAAACACTTCACACAATGCCTTGAAGGTAATAGAAATGATGCCCTAGCTCTCAAAGCTCGTGGGTCATCGAGCATTCCAAATGAAAAGATGTAAACAATGCCACTATTAAACAGTGAGCTCATGAACAATGTATGATGCCCTAGCTTGCAGCCCATGAGCCATCAAGACATTTCCTCATGAAATGATCATGAATGGGGAGTACCACATAGTGAATATCAACAACAAAATAAATAAAGAGAGATCAAACACTTCACACAATGCCTTGTTGAAGGTAATAGAAATGATGCCCTAGCTCTCAAAGCTCACAGGTCATCAAGCATTCCAAATGAAAATATGTAAATAATGTCAGTATTAAACAGTGAGCTCATGAACAATGTATGATGCCCTAGCTTGTAGCTTGTGAGCCATCAAGACATTTCCTCATGAAATGATCATAAATGAGGAGTACCACATAGTGAATGTCAACAAAAAAACAAATAAAGAGAGATCAAACACTTCACACAATGTCTTGAAGGTAATAGCAATGATGCCCTAGCTCTCAAATCTCGCGGGTCATCAAGCATTCCAAATGAAAATATGTAAACAATACCAGTATTAAACAGTGAGCTCATAAACAATGTATGATGCCCTAGCTTGCAGCCCATGAGCCATCAAGGCATTTCCTCATGAAATGATCATAAACAGGGAGTACCACATAGTGAATATCAACAACAAAAAATATAAAGAGAGATCAAACACTTCACACAATGCCTTGAAGGTAATAGAAATGATACCCTATCTCTCAAATCTCACAGGTCATCGAGCATTCCAAATGAAAAGATGTAAACAATGCTAGTATTAAACAGTGAGCTCATGAACAATGTATGATGCCCTAGCTTGCAACCCACGAGCCATCAAGATGTTTCCTCATGAAATGATCATAAATGGGGAGTACCACATAGTGAATATCAACAACAAAAAAAATAAAGAGAGATCAAACACTTTACACAATGCCTTGAAGGTAATAGAAATGATTCCCTAGCTCTCAAAGCTCGCGGGCCATCGAGCATTCCAAATGCAAAGATGTAAACAATGCTAGTATTAACATTCATATTTTGCCATTAAATCAACAAATGCCATCAAAATGAAATTGAGTTAATGAGAAGACAAAGCTCAAATGCCTACCTCAAGTCATGACTACCATATAAAGATCAAATGCTAAGGAAATATGTTATAAAATTTCATGCCAAATTTCAAGGCATGAAATTTTATAACTGTACATATATTTTCTTTGACTCCCCAGCACATTATAAACTCAATGCTAAGGATAAAAAAGTATGATGTCAAAAAGTATGAAATTTCATACTATATCAATTTCTGGATTCGATTGTGTAGAGTTTTTAACCATCAACATTTCAGATCATACTGCATGATCCATCATCAGGATGCAAGAGAGAAAGAAGAACAAAAGATGAGTGATTGCAGATCAAGAAGACCATAAAATCTCCCTCCTCCCTCTTTTATGGTCTTCTTGATCTGCAATGACTCATCTTTTGTTCTTCTTTCTCTCTTGCATCTTGATGATGGATCATGCAGTATGATCCAAAATGTTGATGGTTAAAAACTTTACACAATCGAATCCAGAAATTGATATAGTATATACATGGATTGTGGAAATCTAATAGATTTGATTAAATTTTATGCCTTGAAATTTTATAACATAATTCCTTAGCAGCTGCCATATGAAGAGAAGTGCAAGGTGGCAACTTTACCATTTTACCATAGTTAGGGCCCTCTTTTACCATGCTTTATGAGCTTTATGTTTTTTTTAAGTGAAGACAAAGATTATCTTAATTTGTTATCTTTAAATTTTATTCATTTTATGATTTTAAAAATTGAAATAAAAAATATAAACTTTTAAGAAACTTTTACATCTTTTCATCAAATGACGCAAAAACATCAAGAATCGTCATATATGGTCGCTAATAGCCAAATTTCAGAAGAATATAAATGAATGCAAACATACATAAGTGGATGAACATAAATAATGAAGGTACCAGACATTGCCTGATGTAATGAAGTGTTGACCGGGGTTCAATCTAGTATGCTCTTGTATGATCCAAAACTTGCAAGGAAGGAAAAGATGGGGTTAGATCCAAAGGATCTAAGCAATACCTGGCACCCTATTACTGATCCTCATCTACAATTATGCATGTGCATAGTCAAGCCATACACTTCTAAAATGAACTATGCTACAAAACATGGATATGTGTTAATGTGATTAAAAAACTATTATGCAAGATTATTTTATTATTGAGATAAGGATATCTTAATTCTACAAGAATAAATATTTTGATAAATATTTGAACTTAATTTTGACAAGAACATGAGGAGTGATATATTTCAAGTTTCAGCAAGACTTCATACCACACAGTGTTCGTAGATTACGTTCAATGTGTTATTTACACTTGTATTGGTGGGAAAACTCTTGAAAATATGCAAAAGAGATTGCATTCAACCATGTTGTTTACATGACACATGTAGTTTACCTCTAGCCTAAATCAGCGTTGCATACAAATCTGTGGACAATGTGTGGTATGAAGCCTCACTGAAGCTTGAAAATGATAAGCATTATGATGTTGAGGTATGGTGTGGTAAGCACAAGTATGGTTTCTCGTAGGTTGCTATTGGTATAGTTTTTTTTTTTTTTAATAGTTGCAAAATCCAGCTTCTCCTATACTTACACGTATGTATACATTTTGGGCTTGGCTTTAATGTCATGTAAATTTGAGTGAAATGGTAATAATATTTAAGAGCAACAAGTATGGCATTTTAAACAAGTATGCATATACATTATATAATAGGAGGAGTGATATATTTTAATGGCAACACTTAATGAGAAGGATGCCTATATAACATGAGGAGTGATATATTTTAATGACAGTGGACATAAAAATTGTAGTGTAAGTAGTAGGATGATTGTAAGTGGACATAGAAATTACAGTGAAACTCTCTAATTTATTATGGCTCAGTGTTGTATATTCATAGTCAATGTCTATTTAAACTTTAGGATGATACTTATATGATGGCTTAAGTAAATTGTTCTTACCTTGAGACTAGTACACCATGGGATTAGAGGATGGTTTTTATAATAGTAACTATGTGTCTATGGGATACTTTTATATTTTGTATTAAATGATGATAATATGTGTTTCGTCCTTTTACAACAATTTATATTCTGATATTTATATCTTGAATTGTCAAATGACCAATGAGTGATAATTTTAAAAGTGTATAATAATTAAAGGCATGTGAATTCATATTGTACTTAATCTGAATGCCACTATGTAATGTTTCTACTTACGATATAAATCTTAATATATTCCTATTAAGATATCCCTATTTTATTACTGATGTCTCTATTTACATCTTTTCATCAAATGACCCAAAAACATCAAGAATGGTCCTATATGGTCACTAATAGCCAACTTTCAAAATAATATGAATGTATGCAAACATACATAAGTGGATGAACATGATTAACGAAGGTACCAGACATTTCCTGAAGTAATGAAGTGTTGACCCAGGGTTCAATCCAGTATGCTCTTGTATGATCCAAAACCTGCAAGGAAGGAAAAGATGGGGTTAGATCCAAAGGATCTAAGAAATGTCTAGCATCATATTATTGATCCTCATCTACAATTATGCATGTGCATGGTCAAGCCATACACAGACTCAACAACATTGTAGCATTGATCCAATAATAAAAAATACATTACAAATGCCAAGCTCACGGTCTCAATGAAATAAGTAGTGTATAAAACAATATATGGTGCACAATAGCAGCAAGCATGCAATGACAACAATAACATTACATGGTGCCCGAGATCAAATTAAAAATAGTAAGTGTATTAATGTATGTTTGCATGATGCCAAATATTAAATAGTGAGCTCATGAACAATGTATGATGCCCTAGCTTGCAGCCCGCGAGCCATCAAGACATTTCCTCATGAAATGATCATAAACGGGAGTACCACATAGTGAATATCAACAGTAAAATAAATAAAGAGAGATCAAACAATTCACACAATGCCTTGAAGGTAATAGAAATGATGCCCTAGCTCTCAAAGCTCACAGGTCATCAAGCATTCCAAATGAAAAGACGTAAACAATACCAGTATTAAATAGTGAGCTCATAAACAATGTATGATGCCCTAGCTTGTAGCCCATGAGCTATCAAGACATTTCCTTGTGAAATGATCATAAACGGGGAGTACCACATAGTGAATATCAATAGCAAAATAAATAAAGAGAGATCAAACACTTCACACAATGCCTTGAAGGTAATAGCAATGATGCCTAGCTCTCAAAGCTCGAGGGTCATCAAGCATTCCAAATGAAAAGATGTAAACAATGCCAGTATTAAATAGTGAGCTCATAAACAATGTATGATGCCCTAGCTTGTAGCCCGCGAGCCACCAAGGCATTTCCTCATGAAATGATCATAAACAAGGAGTACCGCATAGTGAATATCAACAAAAAAATAAATAAAGAGAGATCAAACACTTCACATAATGCCTTGAAGGTAATAGCAACGATGCCCTAGCTCTCAAATCTCGTGGGTCATCGACCATTCCAAATGCTAAGATGTAAACAATGCCACTATTAACATTCATATCGTGCCATTAAATCAACAAATGCCATCAAAATGAAATTGAGTTAATGAGAAGACAAAGCTTGAATGCCTACCTCAAGTGCTAGTGCCCTCTTCCCACACGGTGCTGACTTCTTCGCGCACACCAAACGTGAATTCCCTCTTCACGCCATGCAAAAGTGTAGTGCCATCTTCGCGACAACTGTTCAAATTCACAAAACTTACAAATGACACTTTCTTTTTCTTTTTTTTTTGTTTATAACCAAATGGGTGTCATAATTATGATGTCATCATCGCTATTATGACACCGTCAGGAGCACTTGCAAAAAAAAAACACAAATTGTAGTGGCGTCACAAATTGGCGTCAAAATTTGACCCCAAATGTTGTAGTGGGTGTTCCTACTGGTTTACAGTCTTCCATTCCAAACTTCTTTAGCATTTTTTTGAGATACTTAGTTTGAGAAATTTAAAGATACCATTCTCATTCTAAGTTATTTGCAATCCAAGAAGGAATTTCATTTCACCTATCATGGACATCTCAAATTCTCTTTTCATTTCCTTAGAAAATTTCTTACATAGATCATCATTACCTCCAAAGATAATATCATCAACAAAGACTTCTATTATCAAGATTTCGTCTTCACTAGTTCTTAAATACAAATTACTATCTCCATTACCTTTTCTAAATCCATGTTGAAGTAGGTACTTGTCTAACCTTGCATACCAAGCCCTTGGAGCTTGTTTTAGCCCATACAAAGCTTTCTTCAACTTCCACACCATATCTCTATCTTCGCATAGAGGAAATCTATCAGGTTGTTCTATATATACTTCTTCAAGATCCCTATTCAAAAATGTAGATTTCACATCCATCTGATACACCTTGAAGTTCTTATGTGCAGCATAAGCCAAGAACAATCTTACTGCCTCTATTCTAGCAACATGAGAAAATGTTTCTTCAAAGTCCATGCCTTCTTCCTGTGAATATCCTTTACATACTAGTCTTGCTTTGTTTCTTCAACAATTCCTTCTTCATTCATTTTGTTTCTAAAAACCCATTTTGTTCCTATTACATTTTTGTTTTTAGGTCTAGGAACCAATTCCCAAGTGTTATTCTTCTTTATCTGATCCAACTCTTTCTTCATAGCATTTAACCAAGATTCATCTCTACATGTTTCATCTTTAGTTTTTGGTTCAACTTGAGAAATCAAACAAATTTCTTCTCTAACCTTTGATCTAGTTAATACTCCTTGATTGGTATTTCCAATAATTTGATTTTCAAGATGGTTATTCTTTACATACCTTGGTGTTTTAGGAACCTCAGTAGTCTCACTTGTGACAACATCACAAGCCTCTTTTTCACTTTCTTCCTCAACAAGTTCTTCTCCTTATGCAGCAGCAGTAGCTTCTTTGTTCACTGTAATCTGATTACTGTCATACATTCTTTCTTGTATCTGAAAATTTTCATCTATTCTTACATTGTTACTTTCAATCATCTTCCTCAATCTCAGATTGAAACATTTGTAATCATTTCTCTTAATAGAGTAACCAAGAAAAATTCCTTCATCACTTCTAGCATCAAACTTTCCTTGCTCATCATCTCTCTTGATATAACACTTACTACCAAATATTCTAAAATATTTTATAGTAGGAGTATGATCAAACCATAATTCATAAAGATTCTTACTTGTACCTTCTCTGATTTGAATTCTATTCAATGTATACACTACTATTCCAACAGCCTCTCTCCAATGTGCATGAGATACATCTTCTTCAAGCAACATTGTCCTAGCAGCATCAAGTATAGTCCTATTCCTTCGCTCTGCTATCCCATTTTGCTGTGGAGTCCTAGGAGAAGATGTCTGTCTCTTTATTCCATGCTCTTCACAGTATGAATTGAATAAGTCTAAAGTAAACTCTCCACCTCTGTCTAACCTTAGACACTTAATCTTTAAACCTGATTCGTTCTCTACTTTTTTTTTGAAAAACTTGAATTTATCAAATGCTTCTGATTTTTCATTTCAATAAGTAACCCACATCATTCTTGAAAATTCATCAACAAAGATTATGAAATACCTTTCACCATAGTATGATTTTGTCCTTGTAGATCCACATAGGTCTGTGTGTACCAGTTCCAACTTTTATCTTGATGTATATGCTTTTCTTTTGTAACTATTTCTAGTTTGTTTTCCCATGACACACTCTCTGCAAACAGTGTTAGATGGTTTCACAATCTTTGGCAGATCTCTTACTGCATTAGTCATACTTGCCTTTCCAATGTTATAAAAATTAACATGACAAAATATCCTATGCCATAACCAACTATCATCAACCTTCGCAACGAAACAAGAGGCTCCAGATGTATTTAATTCAAATAAATTACCTCTGGATTTGGTACTGGTTGCAATTAGCTTACCTGCCTTACTTCTAATAAAATATTTACCATTAACAAAACTTAATTGAAACTCTTTATCCATTAACTGTCCAACACTCAACAAGTTATGTTTCAATCCTTTAACAAGCAGTACATTATCTTTATTAGTCTTTCCATCTAGAGTAATAGATCCTACTCCTATGATAGATTTAGGATGATTGTCTCCAAACTTTACAACACCACCATCATACTTTATTAATTTAACAAACTTGTTTTTATCCCCATTCATATGATGTGAACAACCACTGTCTATTATCCATTCAGTTTTCTTGTCAATATGAAATACTAAAGCTTTTTCCTCATGCATTGGCTCATCTCTAATAGCAACAAATTTGATCTCTTCATAATCTAAATTATCATCATCAGAAATGCCTTCACTAGCATAATAACATTCTTTGTCCCTTTTAATCTTGGCAAAATTAGGTTTGTACATAGGAACTCTTGTAGGACATCTAGATGCAAAATGACCTACCTTATTGCATGAAAAACATTTCAAGGGTAACTTGCCGTCAAATTTTCCCTTACCTCTCTTTTCTCTTCTAGAAATCAGTGCAAAAACTTCATCCATATTTCTTTCTTCTACCATTATCTGTTCACATTCCTTGGCATACTCACCAAGATCTTCTTTTAGGTCTTCATTACTGGTGCTCAGAAGTGTAGACAATTTCTTGTGTGCAGATGCCTTAAATGTAGATTCAACTTTAGGTATAGCCTCTCCTAATTCTGCAGCTTCAAAAGTAGTTAGCTTTGCAATCAACATCTCTTTGCTAAATTCAGAGTCAGAGGTATAGTTTCTTGAATAGACATAGCCTTGATCTTGTAAGCAGGTGTTAATGATCTGAGGATCTTCATAATAACTTCTTCTTCATCATAAGTGCCTCCACAGTTTCTAATTCCAACTACATCTTTTGTAACCCTTTGGACATAAGCCCTAATGCTTTCATCCTCATTCATTTGTAGCTTCTCCATATTTGTCTTCCAATTTTGTAACTTCATTTGTTTGGTATACATGTCTCCCTTATATAGTGCTTCTAATCTTTCCCAAATCTGGTATGCCGAATCTAGGTCTTTAACTTCAGTAAACTCTCCTTCACGGAGTGTGCTGATCAATGCTTCTCTTGCAATCATGTTAAGTAAAAATATATTCTTTTTATCCTTAGTAGAAGTTGTCAATTCATCTTCAATATTTATAGCTATCTTGTTCCTTGTAATCAACCAATAGTCAATCCCTAAACAAAATAGGTGAGTTCACATTTTGTTCTTCCAACTGTCAAAGTTTTGAGGATCAAATTTCAGAGTATCCTTCCTATAGTATGACATCTCCAGAATCACCTCAAGCTGTTAAGATTTGTCTCTAAGGACCACTTGCTTTGATTCCAATTGTTAGGAATAACAATCCACAATAGAACTGAGAGGGGGGGGTGAATCAGTTGTATGAAAAATTATTAAACTTTAAACTTTAAGTAGTAGCAATATCAAATCCAACGACCAGAATGAATGCCAACATAATAATATAATATTTTGGTGTTAAGGAAACCCTGTTAATGGTAAAAACCCCGGTAGGAATTAGCACCCACAAATGATGTACTGAGAGTATAGTTATCCTTGTTAGAAGATATAGCACTGTTAGGAGCTTATTGAAACATTACAGTACATATTCCTTGTTAGAGGATAGACCCTGTTAGGAGTCAAGAAGAAAAGGGAGGGCTCACTGCCCAAAGAAGGTTAAGTCCACCTTCATAACTCATTATTTGCAACACAAGTGTACATGAAGAAATACACAATCTTTTTGAACTATTCGGTAGTAATTATCTTTGCTTGATCAGTTCCAATGAAGTCCACCAACAAACCTCTACTCTATGTACAACAGACACAAGCTCGCAGCTTTCACAACCTCTCTATATCATCTTCTTCTCATCCATATCTTTTACAAAGAAAATACCTTTCATTTATACTGTATTACAATTCTCATGAACAAGTCAGCCCATAAGACTTTCCTAATTACAAACAATTACATAAACCTTTGCTAAGATCCACACAATATCTAGAACTAGTATACAATGATTAAATTACAATAATTAAGGACCGACATCCTTAATTCAAGTTCGGCATCCATCATGCATGCTACATCTCTATAGTCAACTTCCAAATAGATCACCTCAAGAACACACGCCATAGCTGACGTCATCCTGCCTTCTGTACCTTGTAGAATTCATAGAACATTCTTCAATACTTTGTCTTTCATCTCTTAAGTTCGCATACATTGATTACATATCACATGTAAACTATACACAAAACATAGAGACTAACTCTGTCATTTCTCACTGTCAAAGTTAGTGACTAGTCTTCACCAAAACATATGTAACTCATCCAATATGAAATATTACATGATGCGATCTTGGATATAAGATCAAAACACCCTCCTAAACTCCTATCTATCTTTGTAGCATTTGAAGCATCTGTAAAGTGTATGTACACTGTGACAACCAACCTATTTTCCTCACATAAACATATGTTGACATCAGTGACAAAACATAGATGACAAGAGTATGAGTGCCCATTTAGTAACGTAGTGGTTAAACATATTAAATGTCTCAATCACCTTCCCATGCATTAGCAATATCCAACAAGTCTTGGATAAGAGTGGATTAAATTCAATTTGAGTGTTCAGTTAGAATTTAAGTTACACCATTAGATTTGATTTAAGCTAAAAGAATAATAATAACAATTTATAATAAAACAAAATAAATAAGCATCTACCTTTTTCTTTAAAAGAATCTTTATTGTTTATTTTCCTATCAAATTAAAATAGGATAAGAAGCACACAAATCATTAAAAATTTACATAGGCACGATTTAAACTAAATTACTTTTAAACAAAAATCATTTACTTTAAAATAAACTTTTTAAAATATAACTATCAAGAAAATGAAGTTTTTGGAAAAATCTCACATACATCTCTTGCAATTTATAATTTAAATTCTATTGTATAAATAAAAACTATGTGGTGTGTGCACTTAGTCCCACTTTTCCAATCACACCCTTACCGAGGAGCTAGCCTCCTCTATCTCTACCACACCCCCATCATCAATCCCTGATTTCCATTCCAAACTCAATTCATCATTAGTAGGTTAGTACAAAAATCCAAATCAAATTGAAATAACTTTATTTCACAACATCATATTCATCTATAATTTTCAAATTTCTTTTAAAAGCACAAAGTTGTGTCACGTTTCAGACTAACTTATCAGCACAACTGAATTTGAGTATTTTTTAACTAAATTTATTTTTTGTCAAACATATGGTCTAGCTAGATTCATTCTAGCTAAGTTAAATAAGTGCTTCAACTTTTTCAATTGAAAATATCTATTAAATGCATGTTTTATACCAATTACTAAAGAAATAAAATTATTTCAGAAAAGCGATGTTTCAATAACTCCTACTTTTTTTAATGATATTTTTTTACAAATATAAAAATACCATTTTTTAAAGTACAGAGTCAAGATTATCATCATATAATTTTTATAGTATTTTAATTAGATCTAATATATTATAATTTCAAAATACTGCAAGTAGGTATTTTAACATTCGAGAACAAGTTGCTTCAAAAATAGAAAAAAATAGTAAAGCTTATAAAAAAAATTGAAATTTTATATTTAACACTAGAGGAGAGAGTTATCTTCAAGAATGTGTAATTTTTTTTTAATGGTGTAGATTTGATAGGGGAAATTTAGTGGGAGATGAAAACTGTCGATTTCAGGTATGTTCGACTTTGAATAGTTATAATGGAGAAAATATATATTGAAAGCTATTTTTTCTTCTTTTTTGCACTAGCTATACATTTCATCTATAAAATATTTTGAAATCAAAGGAAAAAAAGATTATTTATATATACTTTTTTGGTGGGAGCAAGACCCTCATTTTTCAGCAAGTAAAGAATGGACTTCAAAAATTAAAAAACTATGTGAATTCTTGTTCAAAAATAAAAATAAAATTATAGGCATAAACTTCATCCACTTTTACACATTTCATTAGTTTACATCATCTCCAAATTCTAAACATAAATGTCATTTTTATGTTGTTAAAGTTAAAAAGTTTATGTGTTGTTGACCTTTTCCTTTATAAAAGTGTGACACAGCTTTGTACTTTTACCCAAATAATAACCATAAAATGAAAATATTGACACCATTAAAAAAAATTAAATCCAAAGTACATTTGATACATCAAATTAAAATAACACTTATATAATTTACCCAATTGACAAATATAGACTAATAATTCAACATGTCTAAAATGGCTAACATAAACGTCTTGGTTGACAACATGCGACCTAGTCTATAAAATTTAAATGAAGTCACTAAATACATTGGAAAATGGGATTCTGCAAATTGGTTATGACATTCCTCCCTTTTAAGAAGAGACAACAACTTGATGTCTTATGAAAATACATCAAATGCTCTCACACCATACATTGAAACTGAAAAACATGAATGAAATAACATATAATAGTCTAAGGAAGTATATATGGAAAAGATCTTATTATATCATTAGAATCCTCCCATGTAGCACTATCGACAGAGAAGTATTCCCATTGGATCTTATACTACAAGATATCTCGGTCATGCACCTTGATTGTACATTGATCAATGATATGTTATGGCTCCACCAATACCACTCCCAGATCCTATACCTGCAAGGCACACCAATCTAGGATATGAGAAGCATCTAGATGGTAGGGTCTCAATAAAGATACATGAAACACATTGTGAATACATGCAAGAGTGGGTGGCAAATAAATTCTATACGGAATGAGATTTATAATCTCCAAAATATCAAAAGGACCGACATATCTAGGTGCAAGTTTAGAAGCCTTGCCAAATGATATAGAAATATTGTGTGGCCTCACATGAAGAAAAATCTTGTCACCCACCATGAATTGTCTGAAGGAAAAATTCTTGTCCACATAACTCTTTTGTATATCAGAAGCTTCCTTCAACCTTTCTCAAATAAGAGTCATCTGCTCTTCCATCTCCCTCAACATGTCAAGACCAATAATGATTCTATAGGTGTCTGACACTTCCATCCATATAGTGCCTCAAGTGGAGTTATTCCTAAAGAAACATGATGTGAATTATTGTAAGAAAACTCAACCAAAGGAAGGTATTCTTCCCACTTGTACTGCTAATCCATGTAGTACATACAAAGTAATTCCTTAAGAAGCTGATTAACACTCTATGTTTGTCCATATGTATGAATATGATAAGTTGTACCAAAATTCAATCTAGTACCCAAAGAGGTGTTTAAGGTTGTCCAAAACCTTGATGTCATTCACGTATCCCTATCAGATATTATGGTCTCTTGTACTTTGTGCAATCTGAATATATCTTGAAAATAATTCTTAGCTGAAGTCAAGGACCTATCTCTCAAAATACCTAGTATGAAATGAGCTTCCTTGGTTGATCTATCAACGACAATAATGATTATATCATGTTTTTGTTGAGTCATGGGAAAACCTTGGACAAATTCCATAGTGATAACCTACCACTTATAGTTTGGTATCTTGTGAGGATACAAAATTCCATGTGGGTGGACATGCTCAACTTTGACCTGCTAGCATTCTAAACATTGAGCTATAGATGCTACCACATCTCTCTTAAGTCTGGGCCAAAAGTACAATGGCCTCATATCAGAAAGCATCTTATATAGCCATGGATGTCCTAAAAATGGAGTGCAATGCATCTCCTCAAAAACTAATTTCATCAACCCTTCTTGGTTCAGAATATACATCCTACCTTGGTATCTCAAAATACCATCCTCATCAAAAGAGTAACCATAAAAATGGTGATCCTATGGATCACTCTACAATGTCAATTTAATCAACTCATAATGATCATCACCTTGAAGGTTCTACAACACCTATTCCTTTAGGTGTGTCTGATTAGTAGAGATAGTTGCAATGTGTTTTCTTCTACTCAAAGCATCAGCTACCCTATTTTATTTCCCTTTGATATATTCAAAACTAAAGTCATACGCACTTAGAAATTCTACCCAACGTCTCTTTTTGGCATTAAGGTTAGGCTATGTGAAGATGTATCTCAAACCCATGTGATTTGTTTTAAACTCAAATGGCTTACCCAAAAGGTAATGTCTCCACATCATGAGTTCATGTACTATGTCAGCCAATTCTAAATCATATGGCACATAATTAACCTTGTACTGCTTCAACTTTCGTGACTCGTAAGACACTACCTTACCATCCTATATAAGTACACATCCTAAACCCTCACCTAAAGCATCAGTGATATTTGAGAAGTGACCATTAGGGTCTTGTATAACTAGGATGGGAGTGGATGTGAGTTTTTGTTTCAGTGACTAGAAATTTTGCTCACATACATTTGTCTAATTGTATCTCTTCCCTTTTCTTTGAAAGGGTGTAATAGGTACCACTATCTTGGATCTAATCCCTCCACAAATTTCCTGTAATAACCTGTAAGCCCCATGAAGCTTCTCACTTCACTCACATTCTGAGGTGTTGAGCATTCAAGTATGGATTTAATCTTTGCAGGATCCACTGCAATTCCCTTAGCAGAGATTATATGTCCCAAATAATGAATTTCTTTTTTATAAAAAGAACACTTGGATAGTTTTCCATACAATTTCCTATTCCTGGGGCATTGCAAAACTATACACAAATGCTCCTCATGTTCCTCTAGGTTCTTGGAGTAAATTAGAATATGAATAAAAATCTCTACAAATTTATCCAAGCAATCTTTGAACACACTATTCATTAAGTTCATGAATGTTGCAGGAGCATTAGTTAAACCAAAAGGTAAAACCACAAAATCATAATGTCCATACCATGCTCTAAAAGTAGTATTGGCTATATCTTCCTGTTTGATATGGAGTTGATGATATCCAGATCTCAAGTCAATTTTTGAGAACATTGTTACTCCCTTCATTTGATTGAATAGTTCATCTATTCGGTAGTTTATACACAACCTCATGGTGCAATATTTCTTCTTCTAGGTGCTCCCCTTGGCGATGCACTAGGGCGTATAAACCCTTTGTCTAAAATTTCCTATAACTGTATGTTTCAACTCACACATTTAGTGGTTGTCATTTTGTATGGAGCCTTGGATAGAGGTTCGGTTCTAGGTATCCCATCTATAGAAAAATCAAATTCCCTTTTTGGAGGTAATTCAGGTAGTTCTTCTGGAAACACATCCTAGAACATTTACGTAATGGGACAATTATCCAAACTAGAAGGAAATTCAATGTCCTTTGCATCATCTACATATATCATACACCCCTTCCTCTTGGCTTTCTTCATTTGCATTGTAGGAATCAGCATTAGCTCTAAAGGCTTATGAATACCCCTAATAACTGTAGGTATACCTGAATCAACTAAAGATTCAATTGATTTATCCTTTCAATTCACAATGGCTTTATGCTCAAATAGCTAATTTATGCCCAAAATAACATCATAAGATCCTCACAGGGAAACATACAGGTTAACTTGTGTTTGAAAATTCTAAATTGTTGCAAGTTAGACACTGCTTAACCCTACGCTCTGCCCTATTTCTGTATTCTACCATCCATGGTTCAGACAAATAACTAGCTCTAACAGGTAATTGAGTAACAAACCTAAGATCTATAAAACATTTTGTAGCTCTAGTATCAATAAAAATAGCAATATTGTGTCCATAGAGGTTACCAGTTATCTGAATGGGAGTTTCCTAAAAATCTTATTGGTGATCATCAACCGCTGCATGAATCTAATGTTGAACCTAAGGGGATTACCCTCTCTCTGATTTCTATTCTGGGGACAATAAGAAGCATAGTGATTACCTCTATAATTAAAACAACCAGTTCTCTTTCCCTGCCTATTTTTCAATTTTGTTCTTCCATTTGTTTCCATTTCTATTGTTCCCATTTATGTTATATCCCCTATTCTAATTTTGATTTTGAGAGTTATTGGTATTTTTGTTTGCATTAACCCTACCTTTACCTCTAATGTTTTGCACCTGCTGACATCCATTGTCCCTTGGTCTATCATTATCATACTTCCTCTTGAATCCTTGTGAATCATGATTTCGTTGTGAGGTTCTAATTCTAGGTACCTTTTTCAATTTCTCTTCCTGTAACAATGCATTCGCATATGTGAACTCCATAGTTTTTGGTTCATGTATCTTAACCTCGGATCCAATCTCAGGATGTAAACCAAATACAAACTTATGCATCCTAAAATGTTCATCCTGAAAATATTGTGGAACATATTTTACCAAATAGAAAATCCCTCATGATATTTGGTCACAGATAGAACCCCTTGAATCAAATTTTTAAAAATCAGATACTTTCCTATCATAGAATAGTTGTGGTAACCATCATTTCCTGAAGAGAGATAGGAAGTATTCCCAAGATATTTGTCCTGGTCACAACTTCTTCTCAGCCATCTCATTGTTCCACAATGTAGTTGCTTCACCAATCAGCTGCAAAGCACCTCATAAAGTTGTTGACTACCCAGAAAGGTTACGAATATGAAAGTACTTTTCCATGGAGATGATCCATGTCTTTGCATCATCCCCTATAGTTTTTCCATGAAAATTAGGTGGTATGACCTTTTTAAGGTCCTTTCTTAGATCCTCATCTATTTGGTCATTATTAAGATCTCCTGCATTTTCCCCAACATCATCATCTCTCTTTTGTTGTCCCTCAATTCTCATATCCTCCTCTTTCTATTGAGCCTCAAGCCTTTGATCTTCTTCCTGTTTCCTATGAGCTTCTATATTCTGTTGATCCTCATTCTGTGTACCCCTCAAATCATACTCAATAAGATTCATCTAGTCATCTTGCTACTGTAAGATGTTCCTCTCTTCAGCTAAGAGGGCTAAAATCTTATCTAGCCTTTGATTGGGTAGATCATTATGTTCATTGCTAGGTTTAGCTCAGTTTGATAGACTACAACTGATTGAATATCTTAAGAAAGATCTTGAAAATTGATTGGATACTTGAAAGACAATGATTGATGATCACAAGGATACTAAGGTATATGTGACACAATCAATTATTATATTATCATTGATGTCAACTAGTTTTGACTATACTTATCATGATAGTTACAAACATCTAAAGAAGGAAATAATGGTGAAGTAATGCGATATTAATATGAAGATGAGATGTATGAGAAAGATATGGATATGGTATTCATTGGGTAACTTATTGATTAGTCTATGACATTATGTTAGTGATTTGATTGTATTACATAATTCTGTTATGAATTATAGATCAAGAATGTATAATTTTATGTGGTCAGTAAATGAAGAACTTAGTGTACACCGAGTTGAAATAATTTACACCGAGCGAGTGTAGTGTATACCAGGTTAGAAGTCACCGACACATCATGATATTGACTGAGTGAAAGAAATCAATGGAACAAGTGATAGATGACTAAAGATGATGACCTGAATAATTATGAATGATTCCGAAGTTAAAGATAAAGTTTGTTATGATGATCAAATGATTGACAAAATTCAAGGATGATCAGATGATGGAGAATGAAATGTGTTAGAGACACAAGTTTTGAGGAAGGTTGAAGAGGAAAAATCAATGATGAAGATTAAGAGGAAAAATATATGGCTGAGAAGAAAATGGTTTATGATGTCTATAAAAGGAGACAAGAGATTCATAATTAATTTTGGAATGTGCGTGAGAAGATTACATTCATGTGAAGCTAGTCAAACAGGTTGAAGACAAAACCAAGAAAATTTGCAAACAACGCCAAGCGTTGGAGAAAGAAATTAATTGAGCAGAAAAGATTTGGAGGATACAAAGAAATTAAATTGAGTATATTGGCCAGAGGTATTTTGAGCTTAGCATAGATCTGAAAATCTACAAAACAAAGTTGTATTTGAATCAAATCATTTACTGCTACATTATAACCATTGCTACATATAAATCTCTTAACGGAGTGAGACTTAACAGTCTTTATATTTCATTATGAAATTCAATAAATTTTGATTGTTTTCATGTTGACCCCATAGTGAATGTTTGGTCAAAAAGAACTATTAGTGATAAATCCTCTAACCAGATCACACCTTACAATATGTTATTGTAATCTTTAACAGGGTTGGCTCTTTACCAAGCTCACTTTAGAAGAGTGAAATTATTTTTGGATATTTGTCCCAGGTGGGTTTTTCCCTAATAGGTTTTCCATGTTAAAATCAAAGTGTTATATGTGTATGGATGTGATGATTTGTTATTTTATTTTATAAATTACAATTACTGATTTGATTGGTATATACACTAGTTAATTTACTGGTATTCGGTAAATGAACATAAAGGCACAGTTAAAGTTTTACCAAGTTGTTTAATTATTTGAAAGATTTTTTTTATACATCGAAAACTGTTTGGAACTATAGGATAATTGGAATTAACTGATTCACCCCCCCTCTCAGTTATCTAACAATTGGTATCAGAGAAATAGTGCTTAATGGTAAAAATTTTAAGGACTTAAGTTAAAGATCAAGATGTATAAGAGAGACGTGCCAAAGATGAACAAAGACAACTTCTCAACATGGAAAAGTAGAATGAAGTTATATCTATTAGGGATTGGATATTATGCAATGTAATAATTGGAAAATGAGTTTTGTCCTTTGATTGTTGACCAGATGAAAGAAAGACAAGAACACAATGCTATGATGATTGAGCTTGCTTCTTCTTTATCGGATGCTAAATTTGAAGACATTAAGACATGTACAACTGCAAAGGAGATGTCATAAAATCTTGTACTATTTCATGGAGGAGATGTGAATGTGCTAAGGGCTAAAGCTGAAAAATATTAGATGAAAGTTTGATGACATTAAAATGAAAGAAGTTGAGAACATCACTCAGTACAAAAACCAAGTCAAGGAGGTTGTGAATACTATCTAAGGAGTAGGTGGAACTATTGATGAAGACACTTTGGTAAGTAAAATTCTCATAACATTGTTACATGCCTATGTTATTAGAGTCTCTACAATTCATGAAATGAGAGCAGCTCCTGGAAATAATATTTCACTTGATAGTTTGATCTGTAGATTGACTGCATTTGAGCTTAAAACTATGATAGTAGTATTGTACCTACTGTAGAATATGCATTTATGTCATCTTTGAAAATTGGAAAGTCAAGCAGCAGACATAAGATAAGAGGATGAACTTGATGAACTTGAAGTATTAATGGCTAGAAGACTACAAAAAGGCAAAATAATATATAAAGGTAAACTACCCTTGGTATGTTTTAAATATAAGGAGATTGGTCACATTGCTACAAGATGTCCTAATAGGAAAGAAGTTGAGAAAACAAATGAAAGATCTAATGAAAGGAAGAATGACAAAAGAGATTACCGAGATCTCAGAGGCAACTGATAGTATGACAATAGAGATAACTAAGACTATAGAGATAAAGGCAAGAAGGCATGTTACCTAGGTGAATATTAAGATAATGACACCGAGACCGAGAATGATGAAGACATAGAAGTGGTATTTGTGGCTTTAAAAGAAGACTCCGAAGAAGAAGAAAGGTATGTTGAAACAACACTTATTTCTAAAGTTAGCAAGAATGATACTTAGATTATTGATAGTGGTTGTACACATCACATTACTAGTGATGAAGAAAAATTTGAATATCTTGAGCATTATAATGGTGGATCTATGAAAATGCAAAATGATACACCCTATCAAGTAAAAGGAAAAGGTTATATATTTTTGAATAATAAGATCAGATGTGAGAATGCATATTGGGTGAAAGGACTTAACTATAATATGTTGAGTGTAGCACAAATAAATAACTTTGGTCACCAAGTTGCATTTCAGAGTAGAAAGGTGAAAATATTTGATGAAAATGGAAAGCTGGTCGGTATTGGTGAACAATCAAAAGGTAACTTATTCTATCTAGACAATGTTGAAACTTCTTGTTTATTGACTAGAAATAAAGATGTATGGTCATGGCACAAGAGGTTATGTCATGTGAACTTTGACAACATGGTTAAGATCAGTATGAAAAGGAGAGTTAAAGGTTTACCGAGCTTATCTAAACTTGACCATGTAATGTGCCAACAATGTCAAATGGGAAAGATGTCAAAGTCTAGTTTCAAAAGAAAACACTATTCAAGTAATGCTATTTTGGAGTTAGTTCATACTGACTTGTGTGGTCCTATGAGGACTCAAAGTTATTATGGAGACATATATTTTATCTTATTTGTTGATGATTTCTCTAGAATGATGACTGTCATGTTCTTAAAAGAAAAATATGAAGCCTTCAAAATATTTAAATGGTATAAAGAAAAAGTGGAAAAAGAAAGTAATAAGGAACTATAATGCTTAAGGTCAGATAGAGGCGGTGAATTAATTTCTGATGAGTTCACTAATTTTTGTAATGAGCATGGAATTAAAAGAGAGGTATCTATGCCGAGAACACCCCAGTAGAATGGTATTGTTGAAAGGAGGAATATATCAATTTTTTATTGTGCTAAAACACTAATGATTGCAAAGGAAGTTGCACAAATGTACTGGAGAGAAGTTGTTAGTACTGTTGTATACACACAGAACTGAGTTCAACTAAACAAAGAATCAAACAAGACACCTTATGAATTATGGTATGGTTACACACCTAATGTGAGTTATTTTAGAATATTTGGAAGTAGATGTTACATTCTTAAAGATGATAAAAATGAAAAATTTGATTCAAAAGGTGATGAAGGAATATTTATAGGATATTCTACTAAGAGCAAAGCATATAAATGTTTGAACAAGGTTACTAACAAGATGATTGAAAGTACAAATGTGAGATTTGATGAGTTTGCAGAAAAGAATGATGAAGAAAGAAAAAAGGAATCAAAAAATTATGGTAGATTTATTTATATTAAAGAACCTGAAACTCTACCCGAGCAACAATCTGGTCTTACCAAGCAATGGGGTAGTGCTACTGAGCAACAATATTTGCAGATCGAGAAACAACAAGCAGTTACTGATGAAAATGTTGATCATGCACCGAGTGGAGAACACATTAAAGAACATAGATATGAACCTGTACTTGCAAGATATGTGAGAAGATACCATCCACAAGATCAGATAATTGGAGATAAAAGAGAAGGAATGATAACACAAAGTAAGTTAAGAAATAACACATGTTTAGTTTGTGAATTTGAGCCTAAAAGTGTTAGAGATGCATTGGAAACTGATTAATGGTTTAAGGCTATGAATGAAGAGATTAAGAAAATATAGAAAAACAAGACATGAACATTGGTAACGAGACCAAAAGAAAAAAATGTGATTGGAACCAAATGGATATTTAGAAATAGATTGAATGAGAATGGAGATGTAACAAGGAACAAAGCAAGACTAGTATGCAAAGGTTATGCACAAGAAGAGGGAATTGATTATGGAGAAAATTTTGCACCCATTGCTAGACTTTAAGGTGTAAGAACCCTACTTGCATATGCCACTTACAAAGGATTTAAGGTATATCAGATGGATGTAAAATCAACATTTCTAAATTGGATACTTGAGGAAGAGGTATACATTGAACAATCTGAAGGTTTTGTTGATCCTAATTAGAGGAATATGGTATGTGTTGGTTCCTGAAAAGGATTTTACACTCCATGAGACACCAATATACCTAAGACTAATTTTGAGGAGGGGTTAGTTCCAAATATGGGGATATCAGTAGGTAAATGGACCAACTATAGGGACAAGACTACCCTCTACACTTTTGGCTCTGCAAAACCAAGGTGGGTGTACCTAATCCAGTAACATATGACACTTTTGGTACTTTAAACTAGATTGAACAAAATAGATGATAGCAAGAAAGTACTAAATGGTAACCAATCATTCATTGACTCTCCATTTCTATGGTGGAACAAAATGGCTTTATGACCTCAAGTCTTTGAGGGATTTTAGGATTGGTAATGATTAATGTTTGGATTTATTGCGAAATGTAAACAACCATGCCACACTTGTAACACCACCATGGATACTAGTTTCTGATCAGTGCCTTATCCATTGTGCATTATACCTAAAGCAGATATAGAATACAAGAACAAGTACTATATTCATCCGAGATTCCAAGACATAAACACAATAAACTAGATTCTTACACTACTTACAAACATCCTTCCCGTTGAACTAAATGAATCTATGCTTCACTTAGAGAATTTTAACCTGATCCTAGATCAAGGATGAGAGATAAAACATATACACAAGGAACCCTAATACAATGAGTTAGAAAACTTAGAATTCATCAAGAACAACTAAAGGAGAGATCTAAGAATGGAAAATTATATTAAGTGTGAGAATTCAAATCCTTGTATTACAATCTGATTTAGAAAATACCTTAGACAATATGTAAAAGATGAAGAAGGTTTTTCCCTTATGTTGATACAACTAGCAAAAAGTATTACACTCTAGACTGAGGATGCACATAAAGATTTTCAGCCTCCTATGTTCAAGAATTTTCAACCAGCCAACAGCCAGTAGCCTAGCAGCCCTTCTAAATGATCTGAAAAATCCTTTTATAGAAACAAGGATTGCAACAAGAAAAAGATCATTTAGGGTAAAAATTCAAACTTCAACAACCAGATACAACAAGAAATAAAAGCAAACAAGAAATACTGAAAACCCGAGAAGGATCATATCAAATCTGATGTACAATTGTTTGGGTTTCACAATCACAGGCTAATTGCATTACAAATTCAACCAATCTCTTGTTGTAAGAAAACAAAATAAATGCCAAGACCACCAAGAGAGAGCTTGCGTGAATCAGGGCATGGAAACCACTAGCAATCATCATACCCTAGCCGCCCATGTCAAACAATGGTCCTCTACATTTATACTATCGCGACATCCATGAAGCAAATAAGATCTAGACGACTACCAATATCATCTTCATCAATTTCTTACCTGCAACCATCCTGGAACAAAATCAAAATTGATCTGTCCCTGTCATACATACTTCACTATTCAAAACCCTGGCGAAAACCCTGCAAAAGATTCAAATTTTGGCCACAACGGCTAGTTGATCCAAGTTTAAAACACAACCATTGATCTTAATATTTTCTCGGTAGATCGGGTGGCTCTGGTTAAGTCATCAAACAATCGACTAAGCCCTTTAAAATTACCCAACCACATCATCATTATCGGAAACCAATCAGAATCGAGTACCTCAACAACACCTGGCAGCGGACCCACTTCGACCTCCGCAAGCACCTTAACCCTAGGTCATCTGGAGATTACGCAACTTAAGGCATTCTCCAAGTCACAAGACATTTGGCTTAATTGCGGTCCGATCAAGAGATTAGGCGAATGAAGCATTTGCGTGATCGCTAACTCTTTCTTTAACCTTGGGTTTCATCTAGCGAACAAGCGACCACCACCCGATCAATCTCATCAATGGTCCAGATTCTATCTTCATGTTCTTTGCCTTAACTCATGCTTGATCACAAGATCACGCAAATGAGGCAGTCGCTAGATCTCAGAACCTTTCTCTCAACCTTGGTTACATCATGAGAACACGCGAAAGCCTTTATTCGCCAAGTCACCAGATCTCCCACTTAACCCCAGTCAAATCATGAGATCAAGCACCAGCCATTGATCTTGTCCTCATCTTGTGGTCCTCGTTGAATCGTTGAACCTTAGAACCTAACCCACCTTGGATCTGGAGATTATGTAATTGAGCAATCTCCAAGTTGCTGAATAAGAACTTTATCTCGGGTTAGATCATGAGAACACGTGAAAAGCCTCAGTCGCATGTTCATCGAATAGAAACTTGATCATCCAGGACTTAACCCCTGACCTAACCCAAGCCATCTAAAGATCACGCGAACAAAGGACTTCGTGTGATCGCTGAATCATTTACTAACCATGGGTTATATCAGGAGAATAAGCGCTAGCCGTCGATCTTGATCCGTACCCACGGCTCATGTTTAATCTTTGAATGCTTCCTGCCTTGACCAGATATCTGGAGATTCAGTGACTGAAGGAAGAGATCAGCGTGCCACATCAGCAAGTTATCTTCACTTTTACATAAGCCTACGAGAGCTAGAAAGTGACACATCTGACCATGACAACATTAGAAAAGCTCACTAGATCCACCACTCTGGCAACTAGCTGACCATGTGAAAGATACACTTGAACTGTTAGGGCTAGTTTCTTTTATTTTGTTATGCTTTAAGTTAGTTTTTATAACTTCCTAAATGATGACTCTTGGTGGGGGTAATTTTTATAACTGTTTCAAGCCTTACGTGGTTATATATGTAAAAAATAAAAACTATGATAAGGTCGACACTTAGAGGTTATAAATTAGATTTTAGAAGTAAGTTTAAGGTTTTTCCTTTAACACTATATGTTGGAGATGAATAATAAAGATACATAGATCTGTTGGTTTATGATATAGTGTTTTATCCCCTTTTGATCTATCGGTTGGAGGAAAACTTATTTATCTTTCTGTTGGAATGGAGGTGGTTTCTGGATAAAATTCCATGAGATCTTTGTTATTATGTTTTAGGTACATTTGAGTTTGCATTTTAAGTAGTGGATGTCGATTATTTTGCTTAGAGCATAAGTTAGTGGTAGATTTAGTTCTCTAAAGTGTATATGTAATCTTTATATGTTCAGATTCATAATGATGGTTGAATGTACATGTCACCTTTGTAGATGGTTTCTAGTTAAAAGTGTCATGAATGGTTGCTTTATTTCATTTTACTTGAAATAACAACAATATAGTTTTAGAGGGAGCTTTACCTACAAATACAAAGAATTAACTGTGAGTGGATGATTTAACTGTGATTAATAATTTGTTCTTTCTTAAATGAGTCCAGAACCTTTACAAATCGAATATTTTGCACAAGGACAAATCTGTTAACCAACAAAATAAACACCCACTATCTCCTCTACATAACTACCGTAAACTCTCCAATTCATTAGTTGTTTTAATAGTCAACAATCTTCTAGAATTTCGGTAGTTTAGTTTAAATATACTTTTTATATTTTCCATAAGTGTCACACTTAGTCTTGGATAAGAGTGCATTAAATTCAATTTGAGAGTTCAACTAGAATTTAAGTTATACCATCAGATTTAATTTAAGCAAAAAGAATAATAATAACAATTTATAATAAAACAAAATAAATAAGAATGTACAATTTTTTTAAAGAATCTTTATTATTTATTTTCCTATCGAATTAAAATGGGATAAGAACCACACAATCATTAAAAATTTACATAGTCACAATTTAAAGTAAATTACTTTTAAACAAAAATCATTTACTTGAAACTAAACTTTTTAAAATATAAATACAAGAAAATGAAGTTTTTGGAAAAATCTCACACACCTCTTCTAATTTATAATTAAATTCTATTGCAAAAATAAAAATTATGTGGTGTGTGCACTTAGACCCACTTTTCCAATCACACCCTTACCGAGGAGCTATTCTCCTCTACCTCCACTAGACCACGTCGTCAATCCTTGATTTCTATTCCAAACTCAATTCGTCATTAGTAAGCTAGTACAAGAATCCAAATCGAATTGAAATAACTTTATTTCACAACATCATATTCATCAATAATTTTCAATTTTCTTTTAATAATGATAAAATGTAAATATCGACATCATTAAAAAATAATAATCAAATCCAAAGTACATTTCATGCCTCGAATTAAAATAACACTTATATAATTTACCAAATTGACAAATATAGATTAATAATTTAACATGTGTAAAATGGCTAACAGCACTAACAAATAGGAGTCTCCAAATCAGTTATGACACAAAGATCCTGGAAAAATTATTTATGTTGAGTCTCTGATTTGGATCATCTTTGATTCCATGCTCTGAATCAATATTCATTTCTTAATCGAAGAGGTTTCATTTTAAAATCGTCCACTTATAAAAATAAAGAAAATCAGTGTCCGTCAGAAAAACTATTAGATCAAGTAAAATAAAGAAAATCAGTATTTGCCACAAAAACTATGAGATCAAATAAAATCATTAAATCAAGCTAAACAAGCCTCGTTATTATTGCGCATATGTAGACAGGATTCTTGTTAATTAGCTTTCAACAAAGCCTTTAAATACCTGATGTGCGCCTCAGAATGAGCATATTTTAAAAGCAGACGTCAAATGCACCTTTATCTTTTTCGGATATAAAATATTGTAACTTCAAAAATTCGTGAGGTGGAGGGAAATTGGGAATTGTATTCTCACTAAAATGATGGGTTGATTGGTGAAAGTACATAAACGTGACTGTTAAAAACAATGCTTTATAGATTGGGTGCATTAATTCTCCGGTGATAATTTCTAGGAAAGAGTATCTTTAAAATGCACACCATTTTGATTGGTCTAGTGACGGGTTTGAGATTTTATTTCTTTTTTATAGAGATTTTGTTATAAATCTATTGACATGTAGCTATCTGATATGAGAGCACGAGTCATAAATTGAACATCTTCAAATAAAAGTCCATTCCGCCAAATCGACTCACAACACAATTCCGACCACATCACTTTGATGTTAGAGCCTTACACTCAACCAGAATTGATCCTTCGTGGGTTCATCAAGAACTATACAATGATAATCATGTTTATTTAGTGTATCAAAGTTAAATCATACATCTACGACATTTAATATTTCGCAAATTAGATGATGAGAAGGTTTAAGCAATTATTTATTGGAATTCTAATAAAGATTAAAATATTAAAATTGTATAGATTATGCTTGTTGATGGTATTGAAATAAATGGACACAATTTAGAAAACGTGTTACAGTTTAGAATAATCACTAATTTTACTACATGTTTTATACGTTTTGTAAGAGATTATTTCATTGGTTTACAATAATAATCCAATGCACAAAAATAATATAAAGCTCACAAAATCCATCAGTGGGTTGTAAGTTATTGAGAACTATGTTGTCCTTGTCTCTAATACTTGTTGATACATAAGGATTGATGGTATTAGAGGATACCTTAAGAAGATTGATGGATTGCACCCAAAAGATGTTGAGTTCAAATCTTCATCACTACAAAAAATATATAAAAGGAGATTGAAGTATTGCAAGAGCAATGGTCTCCTAGCTTATCCCAATTGATTAAAATGTTTTTTGATAGTCATGCAAGAATGTCAAAGACGTAGTCTTAGACATACAAATGCTCCATATGAATTTGATGTAGATTAAGATTCTTTTTAGTTCTAAAAAATGAAGTGTTTCTAGAATGCCTATTCTCTCAATGATAAGACTTTTTTTTATATAAAATACATGTGAATTAATGAACATAACATACCTCTAAATGCTAAGGCATAGCAATAGCTAGTGCAAATTTGTAATAATTTGGCTTATATGGCTAGTGAGATAGGCACAAGCAATGTTAAAATTTGAATTTAATTTTTTTTATTTGAGGGTTCAATTCCATGTGGTGGTGGAGTAAACATACATGTTCATCTACTAGATTGATCTACATAAGAAGGTGTGCATATGAAGGAGATATATTATTGAATTAAGGTGGAGACATTGTTAGTCATAATAAATTAGTAATATTCATAAATGTATAGAAAATGTGTGAATAAGGATGAGATTTGTGGAAGTATGTGCAAGTGGGGATTGATGAAGGATTTGGGAATGAGCTCAATTTTTCACAAGAGAGTGTCACTTTATAGCATGTAATCATGTTAATATACCCGAACAAACTGGACACAAAACTAAATGAGAATTTTCATGCAAATTTTATGATCCATTTTTGACAAACTGAGGCCTATGTGAATCCAAAAATAGATATGTATTTCAAAGTATATGAACTCTCACAAATTTGTATAAAATCAAAATATCAATATTTACACATATAAAGGATATAAGTTACATGTAAGAAATGGTAGTAGGATAATGTACCATATTAGGCACTACCATGTCATGTAATTTATATCCATCTAAACATTTTATTGGTTCTCATTGTAGGAACCCACAACTATATACGATCTCAACATAATATTGTTAGTGACAAGTGCTACGAGTACCCAAATTGTGCATTTGTATTGTGCTTCATGATTGTTTAGGGTTTACAATTATTATTAAAAACCTACAAGATCTAGGGGATAAAATAAAGCACAATAACATGATTTCACCAAATTTGACTTCTCAATAATGAAAATGGTGTGAGTACATATAGGTGAAGATACAATTGAGTCCAACCACAAAATGAGGAAAGAACTAGAGTGGTGGAAAAACCAATCAGGAAACTAGGATGATGCAACAAAATAAAATCGACACATCTCTAGTAGACTCTTAAAAGATGATGACTTGTGTAGACAAGTATCAAATGATCATGAATGACTAATTAGGGTTAATAAGCCTAAGTATAATAAATAAATACACTAACACCCTCCTTAAGCATAGCTTAGGAGGACAAGCTAAATATATCACAACAATAAGATCTTTTAAGATAAATCCAACAATTTTCACATCGGCTAAAGTTATCTACAAAATGTAACATGTAGATAGACAATGAATCTTGTAAAACAATTAGCTAAAAGACATCTTCCAATGCAACTTGAAATGTATGAATCTCCACACACTAAGGAGAGACCCAAATTAATATTCCAACTTCATTTATAATAGACATCTAGACCAAAAGAATGGCCCTAAATAAGATAGCACATACTGACATATAAAAATAAACATATCACATCAAGATCATCATATCTCACTTGAAAAATATAAATATTAGTAAAAAGTATACTATATGATTAGGCATGATTATAATCATCATACAACAACACAATTTCTACAATATAAGGAGAGCACTTAATATATTCTAGTTTTATAGAACCCTCTAGCAATAGTTGCTATATCCAGAATATTTTTGGATCACAACTAGCCAATCTAAAAACTATGACATCAATGTCGACAACAACCATTCATACTTGCAACAATCTCCTTCTTTGTCATTGATGACAATACTTGTAAACTTAAACAAAAACCTCCCCCCTTTGACATTAAGATTAAAGGGTAACATGTCCATCTTCTACCATACAAAACTCTAGTGCTCCTCCTAAAAATAAATTGCATTAGTCTAGGAGCCAAAAGATGAAGCTTTGAATCTCCCCCTGGAAAGATGCGCCACTTTTATGCATCTCTATCAAGGAGGGAAAATAACCCCTAACTTTCCCCTAAGGTATTCAAATATATTATTTGGTAATGTCTTCATAAAAATGTCTACAATCAGTTATTTTGTAGAAACATATTCCAATCTAACTCTTTTTTTCTCCAACTTTCTCTCTTAAGAAATGATATTGGATCAATATGTGTTTGGTCCTTGCATGCATCACTAGATTTTTTTAAAATGTTTATTTACCACTTCTATTGTCACATATGATAGGAACAAAATTATCATACATTAATTTCATATCTCTTTGTATTTTCTTTATTCACATGACTTGAGTGTAGAAAGATGTTCAACAATGTATTTCACTTCTACAATAGATAATGATGACAAGTACTATTTCTTACCCAGGCAAAGGGAAATTTTTCTCCCAAGAAGAATGCTCCACCACTTGTACTTTTTTATCATCAATACTTCCAACCCAATCAACATTTGTGAAAGTTTTAAACTTAAATTCTTCATCCTTCTTATACCATAAACCCTAATAATAAATGCCTTTGAGATATTTGAAAACTTATCATCTGAACATGTGATTCCTATGGATTAGCCTGAAATATTGCAACCAAACATTCAGCCTACATAATGTCTTGTCTAGAGGCAACAAAATATAATATATTGTTGTTACCCCTGCATTTTTGCTTATATTCCTAATTTTAGCCAAAATGCTTGATTTGTTATTGTAAAGTTCTTGGCCTTAGCCTTCCTCTTTTTTCTTTTCCTTACTTCATTATGTTTGCCCCATAGAACCTCTTGAGTTGAACCTTTTCAAGTTCAAAGTTCAAGTTCAAAGCCCCCAAGTGCGCCACTCCCTTTTGTGGGATACTTAGAAAGTTGGGCTTTTATTTCAATCCATTGAACTTGAACTATTGAATCTTAATGGTTCAAGGTTTATTGTTCAATCAACCTTTTGTTTTCATCTTGTTGATTCATAGGGTGTCTAGGGTCGCGATGTGTTCAATGTGTCAAGTTTTTTATTAATTGAACTTGAACCATTGAACCTCAATGGTTCAACGTTTCAAGGTTCAAGGTTCATCTCATAAAAAATGGTGACATGTTATTAAAGGATCATAATTAAAAGGGTATTTGGCATGTGCGATGATGTGATAGTGATGCAGTCAAGGCTGGTGGTTCCAATTAAGGACTGACCAACCTTGTAGCCAAACCAATATGTAGTGAAAATACACAACAACAAAAACAAATCTGAAATAAAACAAAAGTCTTTATTCATCAATTACCGATTACATGCAATGTGTTGGGCTGTAAGGCCTTCCCGGTTACGACCAGATACAAAGCAAGTAACAGTCTACAAGATCTCATAGGATCCAAATCTTTTCGACAACCTCAACACTCAGCTAGCCCAGGTCTGCAATAGGCAGCACACTGGTAGGCACCTAGGAAAGATCTAAACTTGTACTCAAACTTCCAAGCAAGCTTCCTACTCCTAAGCTCACAGGCTACTAACCTTTCTTCCAACTATCTTCCCACTCTCTCCCCTTAAACATGTACCCAAGCATCCTATAAATATTGATTCCCAGCCACAAGTCGGTTGATGAAACAATAAACCCTTACAAACAAATATTAAATGCTAAAACATCAGTCGGCTCTCACATAGCCTTACAAAATAAATAAACTCTCAAAGATGGTCCCAACAGTCATCAGATCCACATAGAAGAATGCAACATGCCAGATCTAGGTCCCCACACATCCAATGGTCAATCCATAACACGAGGAGCGTGATCCAAATCAACGGAACCAGTCGGCCAAGCCGATCCATCCAAATAATCCAATCGGTAAGCAAGAACACTGAGCAACAAAGGAAATAGCTGAGCACCAGACACCAACCAAGCCAAGCATGACCAAGTAACACTATTATTGTCGAGCGCCACTGAACCAACACCTTCAGTCACCGAGTGTTCTTTAGAGACCGAGCACCCCGGTAACCACATAAACCGAGCAACCAGTCTCCTAAATCGAGCAATAAATCCACCAAACCAAGATCAAAACTAACAATCTACCTTCAAAGACAAACAAATTTTTGGTTGATACAAGATTTCCAAGAATCCTAGGATGCTCCTACATCAGACACCCAAGGTAAGAAAGATTTTCTCATAAGGAAATCAGGAAGGTCTCAAGGGAATTAGAACAGGTATGCCAAATCTGTTCTTCACCCACATCTCCTCTTGTCCTTCATCCCAAGTAGTCTTCACTTCATTCACTGTCTCATGCAAAAAGTTCTTCTACTTTCCACTATGCTTATCCCTTCGTTTGAAAACTAATAGCAACCGATTCTGACCACTATCGATCACATCAGTGCCTCGGTAAGGTTTATCCCTTCCAGACTCCGCAACCATCTCAGTATCATTTGCATCTCTCTATGTCACAAATGTCACCATCTGCTGAACCATCTCTGCTAGCAAAATCATCTATTTCTTCATCTCAACAAACTCTTTAGAGATATCATCCTCCTTCTCCTTCAAACTAGACTTAACATGAATAAGTTCATCAATCCTTTTCTCCTGAGGTTTGTCATAAGGACAACACCTGATAACTCCACATCCCTTAACCCCTACCTCCTGTAAAGGTATCAGCTTATGCCAAGCTCCTTCATGCCTAACCACATAGGTATTAGCACGACCATCAAAAAAAATGTTTGTGTCAAACTACCAAGGTCTATCGAGCAACAAATGACAAGCATCCATGGGCAATATATCACACAATATCTCATCATGGTAAGATTCAATCTGAAACTTAAGCAAGCATCATTCTTCAACTCTAACCTTAGACACGTCTTGTATCCAACTAATCTAATAAGGATTAGGATGTTTCATCCTTTCCAAATTCAACTTACTAACCATTTCATTTGAAACAAAGCTCTCAGAATTTCCACCATCAGCTATGACATTACATACCTTATCCTTGCACTTACATCTGGTTTTGAACAAATTCCTTCTTTGCACCATTTCATGGACACATGTAGCTAATCTCCTAGTGATAAGTCTCACATTTTTCTACAACATTCACAATATCTTCTTCCGCAGTTAGTTCAACCCTTTTCTTAGGACACTGCCAACTTCTATGACCAGCTTTACCACAGTTATAACAAGTGCTGGTGAACTCATTCTTCCACCTTCCTCTCTATCCAACATTCTTAGTAACTTGACCACTACTAGATCCCACATCAGACTTAGGATTCTCTGTCACATTACTCTCAGCAACTACTTCACTAGTTTTACCACCTCGGTTCCTATTGCTCTGTCTTCCTTCATACTTCTTATTCATCTTCTCTTCAATCTTTAATGCTATCTGATAAGCGTCACCGATTGTTGTCATCTGCACAGTAAGTAACTCTTCCTGAATACTAGGTCTCAAACCATAGACATACCTAGAAACCTTTTCTTTATCAGCTTCAGAATGACCAGTCCTAATCAGGATTCTATAAAACTCCTCGGTATACTCCTGTACCAATTTGTTAGTCTATTTCAAAGCATGAATCTTCTTAAACATGTCCAATTCATAATCCACCAGAATGAATTGCTTCTTCAACTTGTCAACCATTCGATTCCACTTAGTGATCTATTCATTTCCTCTTCTACCTCTTTCCAATTGAACTTCTCTCCACTAGATATTTGCATGACCTTTCAACTTAGTCTTTGCAAATCTAACCCTATCAAGATGTTCTATTTCTTCATACTCAAAGTATTCATCAATCTCATTGATCCAATCAATCAATTCTTCTGGCCTAAGGCTTCCAGCAAATGCAGAAACTTCAATCTTAGGTCTTTTCCCAATCTTAGACATAGCTTTCAAAATTCGATTCTCCTCAAGATCTCTAGCTTCTTTGACAGCTTCTTCAAAATGATCTTCCTCAAATTCATCATCACTATCCTCTTTCAAGGTAGGCTTCTTCTTTCTCAACTCTTCTTGTCAGTCTTTCACTTGTTTTTGCAAAGCCCTAAAATCATCAAGACTGAATTCTCCAGTAGTTTCTTCTTCCTTAGAGATCTCACGATTTCTCCTTGGAGGCATCTTCAAATCAAGATCTAGACATGAACACACAAGATCCACTTGGCTCCAACAGGAATAGACTTTTCTCAAACAGGAACAAACTTCACTCTGATACCACCTAATGCAGTCGAGGCTGGTGGTTCCAATTAAGGACTGACCGACCTTGTAGCCAAACCAATATGCAGTGGAAATACACAACAACAACAACACATATGAAATAAAATAGAAGTCTTTATTCATCAATTACCGATTACATGCAATGTGTCAAGCTGTAAGGCCTTCCCGGTTACGACCAGATACAAAGAAAGTAATAGTCTACAAGATCTCACAGGATCCAAATCTTCTCCACAACCTCAACACTCAACTAGCCTAGGTCTACAACAGGCAGCACACTGGTATGCACCCAGGAAAGATCTAAACTTGTACTCAAACTTCCAAGAAATCTTCTTGCTCCTAAGCTCACTGGCTACTAACCTTGCTTCCAACTATCTTCCCACTCTCTCCCCTTAAACATCTACCCAAGAATCCTATAAATACTGATTCCCAGCCACAAGTCACCTAATGAGACAATAAACCCTTACAAACAAATATTAAATGCTAAAACATCATTCGGCTCTCACATAGCCTTACAAAATAAATAAACTCTCAAAGATGGTCCCAACGGTCATCAGATCCACATAGAAGAATGCAACATGCCGGATCTAGGTTCCCACATGTCCAATGGTCAATCCATAACATGAGGAGCATGACCCAAATCAACGGAACTAGTCGGCCAAGCCGATCCATCCAAATAATCCAATCGGTAAGCAAGAACACCGAGCAACAGAGGAAATAACCGAGCACCAGACACTGACCAAGCCAAGCATGACCAAGTAACACTGTTATCACCGAGTGCCAATGAACTGACACCTTCATTCACTAAGCATTCTTTAGAGACCGAGCATCCCGGTAACCACATAAAATGAGCAACCAGTCTCCCAAACCGAGCAAGAATTCCACAAAACTAAGATCAAAACTAATAATCTACCTTCAAAGACATATTTTGGGTTGATACAGGATTGCCAAGAATCCTAGGATGCTCTTGCATCAGATAGGTATTAAAATTTGAATTTTTATAAATAGAAAGAAATAATGAGTATGTAAGCCATCGTGCCAAAATGACTAGAAATTAATAAGTTGTAAGTTGATGTCAAATTGGTAATTAATTCACATCATGATTATTAAGTTTTTATAGTCGAAAAACCTTAGTCAAGATCTTTCCTACATTATAAGTAAAGGTTCATTGTTCAATGAACCATTTTTTTTGTCTTGTTCAGTCATAGGGTGTCTAGGGTCATGACGTGTTTGATGTGTCAAGTTTTTTATTCATTGAACTTGAACCATTGAACCTCAATGGCTCAATGTTTCAAGGTTCAAAGTTCATCTCATCCAAAAATGATGACATGTTTTGAAGGATAATTAAAAGGGTATTTGGCACGCGCGATGATGTGACAGGTGTTAAAATTTGAATTTTTATAAATAGAAAGAAATGATGAGTATGTAAGCCTTCATGCTGAAATGACTAGAAATTAATAAGTTGTAAGCTGGTGTCAAATCGGTAATTAATTCACATCATGATTATTAACTTTTCACAGTGCACAAACCTTGGCCAACATCTTTCCTCCATTATAAGTAAAGGCAATGATTGTATTCTTAAATTAGAAAGTCATTAAAGCCAAAGTGAAGCCATGGAGACTAAGGTAAATTGAAGCTTTCTTTCAAGGGAGTTGCAAGAATTTGACAAGAATAGCAGGCGAGTCTTTAAAGAATCCTCTTCCATTGTTTATTGTAATTGTTTATGAAGTTAAAATAGAAGTAGATTAGCTTCTTGTGTGTGATTCTTCTAATTCTGACATTATTTCAAGGGTTCTATTCTATATTTATTATAAGGCCTGTGCTCCCAAACCTTGGTTGAACTTTTTGGCTTCTTAGTATTCTCCCTAAATTTGATGATACTACCCTAGTCCAAGATGAATTAGGAGATTTCCTAGAGAAATATAAAAAACCAACTCCAAATTCAATGATGGATAAGATCTTTCAAAACAGGCTAGTTGAAGCAGTGACTTTCCCTACAGTTGGTCCTTGGCCTAAGTTGGTCATGGAGTGTATGAATAGGTATGATGTAGAGAAGAGGTGAATTTTGAAAATTGATGGGAAGCCATTGGTAAGTATCAGTAGGGAGACAATTATGACAGCCATGGGTATACCAAAGAAGGAGGCATATGAAGATTGGATGATTAGCATGGCATATTTTGTTTTCTCTAAAAAAAGGCTATTTACAAGAGTGTCATTGCTTGTAATTGGTTTTTGAAAGAACAAAAAGGAGGTTCAAGATTACCCATACCTCTAACTAGGGATTATTTGAAAGCTGATGTAAGAGACATTGCAACCCTCTTGAATCGGGTTAAAGGCAATTCCCACACATTCTATTGGAAAAATTGGATATATTTTTAAATCCAAGTCTTATTGGGTGGAAAAATATACCTACATTGGTTACAAATCATAGCAAACAGATTACATGAAGGATTGTCAAATTTTTTCAGATGTAAAGGTTTCTATATGTCCTCCTATCTCTTCTTTATGCTGGCATGTTCAAGGGAGTTAAATGGATTACATAACGAACCATGATAGGTAGGAATGCAGATATATGAGTTTTACCCTCACCTTCAGAAGAAAAGGTATGCAAAGAAATTCATGAGTAAATGATGTTTTCCAAGGAAAATTGGGGTATGAACTTCAGGGCAATGTGAACCAAAGAATTTCAAATGAAGCTAGGCAGTTAGTTAGTATATATGGAAGCTACTTCATATAGTTCACAAGATTCACTTACCTCAGAGTTGGAGGATTTGGAGACAAATCCTATAAGTTACCCAGATACGCCCTTGATAGCCATATATTAAAAGAAGTGAGTAGACAGTTGGTTCATATACATAAGAAGTTGGAGGAAAAGGGTGAAACTAGGGTTCAATTCCCTATTGAAATAGGTCGCTATAGTTGCAAAATAGTATCAGACACCTTGAATATTGAACTAGAGTTCAAGAAACTAAACCTCCAGCTATATACTACCAGGCCAAACTTTCATAACACAGGTTTTGCTAGTGAACACCTAGACATGGAAGATGGATTCCATCATGAACCTCAAATCGAGGACTATTGGGAGAATTGTGTGGATAAATTTGAAGTAATAAAATGATTATGGTCCATATTTACTTTAGGCCAAATCATCTCAATGAACCTAAATATGAACACCACAGTGGTCAATGAATAAGAGAATGAAGATATTCTAGATCCCATATTTGTTGAAAGGGTTCAAGAACAACCTCTTCTAGAAATTAACTAGGATAAGAAAGAAAATGATGATATTCAGTATAGATCTTTCAACATCATAAGAAGAATAGAGAGGAATCTTCAAAGTCGTTGAGATGAAAAGGCCTCTTAAATTGAGCCCCAAAATAGCTTAGCATATTTAAAAATATTGTTCCATAGCCTACTCTTCTTATTTCTAATAGATATATTAATATTGCAGGTACAAAGTGTTTTGTTAAATATGGGAGCCCTCCCAAAAAGAAGCCTACAAAAGGCAAATAGGGTCCGCACTGTACTCGAGTTACTCGATCTAGGACCAAGAGGAAAAGTGGAAAGAATTTCAAGAGCCTATAGGTGGTAGACCTAGACCATTCTAAAGGGGTAGCTAAGGATATAGACAAACCAATGTCAAATGTTCAAGCCACAGAATAGAATATGAAGGAAAAGGAATCGAAGGGAAATATAGATTCATCTAGTGCTTTGATTCTTTCAAAATAGAGTAATTATCAGACACGCCCACCAAAATCCATAATAGTCACAACCAAATGGTTATAGGCCTTAGTCTACAAGAAATAGAGTGTTGTACCTATTTCAGTACCCATCGAGGATATGGTAAGTGCCTTGGAAAAGAAAGTAAACCCAAAAATTTTAAAACTAAGACCATGATGCATGTGGATGAAGATACAGGTCATTGGGTAGATGAGATAGCTAGACTAGTCACCGACAAGGATGCAGTGAATAATTTACGCATAGATTTCATTATTGAAAAGGTAGATATGGGACCTACCTCCAAGGTAGTTAATACCAGGCATGTGGAATCATCAACTACATGAATAATTTCTAGAACTTGGAAGGATGAAAGAGAAAATAAAGAACTTAAAATAGACTTAAGGCATATGGTTGAATACATCCAAGCAATACAAAATCCATATCTTGTACCACTTACTCAGGCTTTGCAGGATTTTGATCCAAAGTCACTAGCAAGCTCAAAGCTCCTCGAGAAACTCCAAAGAAATAATATGATAGCAAATGTCTATCATGACTAGGTAGACCCGATCGCTCAACAAGGTACTAATTATATTAATGATTTAGTCAATGTTCATTCTGAAGTGATGAAAGTGAGTAAAGAACTAGAGGTTGAAGTTAATTTGTGGGAAAAAGAGAGAACCAAATGTAATGCGGTTGTGATATAGATGAATGAATTTTATAAGTATGGTGTTATGAATTTCTTAGGGGAAAAACCTATGCAAGACTTGGATGATGAAAAATATTGAATGGCACAACTTTATTGTTAAAAAAGGCCACGAGGAATCAACTAATATGCTAAAGGAACTTATGGGGTTAATTGAAACTATGCAGAAAGACCTTAAATGCATAAATATTTATTTCTTGAAAGAGGATGGAAAAATGATCGAAGACACTAATAAGATGGAGAAGTTTGTCAAGGATATGATTACGGTCATTAAGGAGATCAAGGATTTAACCACTGATGACTTCTTACAACTGGCTTGGATTGAGGCCATTGTTACTGTGTATTTCGACCCCTTAGAAACTCATGCAAGTAAGGTGGCTAAGATAAATAAGGATAAGGAGGTGTGGAGATAGAGGACTGTGCACATTGGGCTACCTTATCACAAAGTAATCATCACCTTCTCAGCAACACATGTGGATTGGAGGAAACAACACGCTATGTCATCCACTTCAAACTAGCCAACAGATTCTACTAACTTGCTTCAACCTTGATCATGTGCCATGATTTTGGGAGTGAAATCAAATGGATTTACTATCTTTTATTTTTACTTCCTCAGTTAGTTTAGTTTTAGAAAAAAGTGTTTACTCCCCATGGGAGTTTGTTTAACTCTAGTTCTAAGAATTGCTAGCCTAGTGGCTATAACTATGTTGTTTAATGACTTTGACAGGGTTCAAATTTTAATTAAGTATAAGTAGAAGTAGAACATACAAAATCTATCAAATTTTGGTGTGATATATTTTGTCTGAAGAAAATTTTTATTTAAAAATAGAAGAATATCTGTTGCTTTTACATAATCTGTGTATTCATGAATCCTTATTCAATCTCTCTTGGGATTTGTTTATGGTGTGCAATATTTATAGTATTTCTTCATTCTGATTATGTTCATGCAAAAATTTGGAGAGAATGTATGAAATTGTTTAATCAATTATTTGGTCACTAGCAAAATTTGTGAATTTTGTGTTAAGTGTGAATTTTTTTGCCTATGTTCACTTCATGGTTATGAATGAATGTGGAAAAGTATTTTATGATTTTGGGTTAAAAGCGTGTCTTCATTTAATTTTTTGTAATTAATTCATTAAAGATCTTAAAGGTAGATGCATCTTCAAGAAAAGGTTAAGGTTCTTCTAACTGTGGCTCAATTTGTTCTTCGCATAGGGTACACGAGTAATTTTAGTTATAAGTATTTATGCAAGGAAAAATTTGTTAACAAATATATTTTTGGCGACTCCATTGGGGATTCAAACCAGGGGACTAGTTTATGATGCAGTATGGTTTTAATTCATGAGAACATAATACATGTATGTAGCCTAACACAGGTTTCCAGGATGAGAAACAAGATATTTTGAATCAATTAAGCACTCTCACATGGCGATCTAGAAGTCTAGAGGATTATCAAAGAGTCGGTAGAGTATTGGAAAGAGAAGAAGAAATCACTGATGAGATAAGATGAATCTTTCTTAGACAAGTGTAGAAAAAAAGGAAAAGACAAGATTAATATCCTTTGGGTGCTTAGAATATAAATTTTTTAATAAGATTATTTGTAAAGAGAACTGTATTCAAGACCTTATACCAGATCCCAGAGAAGGGAAGGAATTTTTTATCAAGTCTTTCAAGAATTGCAAGGTATTGATTTTGCACCAAGATTTACACCTAAAAGAAAGGTGAAGAGTAGACCATTCTCCCCTTCTAAAAGGACTCTAGCCCCTATCATTTGGTAGGTTTTAGCCTTACATGATTTACAACCACCACCCTTAATCATTGTCCCTCCTCTAGTATTAGTCATGGTGTTGGATATTGCTAATGCATTAGGGATATTGTTGATACATTTAATATATTTAATCACTACGTTGAGTGATGTTGGAGTTGCTTCTGTTGTGATTCGTATTTTGTCACTGATGTCAATATATGTTTCTATGAAGATAACAGACTAGTTATTATAGTGTACAGACACTGTACGGATGTTTCAAAATGTGCAAAGTGAGATGAGAGTACATGAAGATGTTGTGATCTTATATCTAAGATTGCATGATGTAATGTCATGTATTGGATGAGTTACATATGTTTTGGTAAAGACTAGTTACTGGATAGTGATAGTGAAAGTTGACAGAGCAAGTCATTGTGTTTCTGGTATATCTTACAGAAGGTATGGATTCAGTGTATGCGAGCTTAAGGGATGACAATTAGTGTATTGAAGAATGTTCATTGGTCTACGCAAGGTATGGAAAGTAGGATGACATTAGCTATGGCCTATGTTTTGGAGAAGACCTATTTGGAAGCTGACTTTAGAGATATAGCGTATATTATGCATAGAAAACTTGATTTAAGGATGTCGATCCTTAATTGTTGTATACTTGTTTTAGATACCATGTGTATCTTAGCAAGGATTTATATGATTGTTTGTATATTAGGAAAGCCTAATTGGCTGACCTGATCATGTAGAATGTATTAGGGTATATATGTAAGATCTTTTCTTTTGTAAATATATGGAGAGAATGCATGTGATGTAAAAGGAGAATTGTGGAAGCTATGAGCTTGTGTCTGCTAGATGTAGAGCATAGGATAATTGTATACTTCATTGGAACTGATCAAGCATAGACAGTTGCTATTGGATAGTTCAAAACATTATGTATTTCTTCATATACACTTGTATTGTGAATAGTGAGTTATGAAGGTGGACATAACCTTCTTTGGGTAGTGAGACCACCCTTCTTTTTCTTGACTCCTAACAGGGCTTGTCCTCTAACAAGGATTGTGTACTGTAATGTTTTAATCAACTCCTAACAAGGCTAGATCTTCTAACAAGGATACTATAATCTTAGTACATCATTAGTGGGTGTTAATTCCCACCGGGGTTTTACCTTTAACATGGTTTCCTACAAAATATTGTGTTGGCATTCATTGTATTCATTGGATTTGATACTGTTGCTATTCAAAGTTTAAAGCTTAATAATTTATCATACAACTTATTCACCCCCCACTCTTAGTTATATTGTGGATTGTTACTCCTAACAATTGGTATCAGAGCTAATTGTCCTTAGAGAGAAATCTTAATAGCTTGAGGTGATCTTGCAGATGGCATTCTATAGGAAGGATAGTCCAAAATTTGATCCTGAAAACTTTGATAGTTGGAAGAACAAGATACAAACTCATTTACTATGTTTGGGCATTGACTACTTAATGATTACAAAGAATCAATTGGCTATGAAGACTGAGGATGAAATGGAAAAAGCTATTGATGATGAAGAGAAGATTTATTCATACAACATAAACGTAAGGGAAACACTAATCAACGCACTCTCTGAAGGAGAATATACTGAGGTAAAATATCTAAATTCTGCACACAAGATTTGGACAAGATTAGAAGCATTGTATGAAGGATACAAGTTTACAAAGTGAGCGAAGTTACAGAACTAGAAGACTAGGATGGAGAAGCTGAAAATGAAGGATGATGAAAGTGTTAGGGGTTATGTACAAAGAGTTACAAAGGTTGTGATTGGAATCAAAAATTGGGGAGAATATTTTGAAGAGGAAGAAGTAATTTTGAATATTCTTAGATCACTAAGACCTATTTACAAGACCAAAATTTAGGCTATAGAAGCGATTATACCTTTGAATCCAAACATTAGAAAAGAAATATTGATTGTAAAGCTAACTACTTTTGAAGCTGTGGAAATAGGAGATTATCTACCTAAAGTTGAATTTGCATTTAAATCATCTACACACAAAAAAATAATGTCTACACTTCTGAGCACCAGTAGTGAGAGCATAAAAGAAGAGCTCAGTGAATATGTTAAAGAATGGGAATAGATACAAGAAGGGGAAAGAGAGATGGATGAACTTGTTGCATTGATTGCTAGAAGAGAAAAGAGAGGTAAGGGTAAATTTGAAGGAAATTTACCTTTGAAATGTTTTTCAAATCTAAGTATTCAAAGGATAAGGAATGTTATTATGCTAGTGAAGGTATTTCTGATGATGATGATTTGGATTATGAGGAGATTGGATTTATTGCCATTAGAGATGAAAAACCAGTGCATGAGGAAAAAGATTTAGTATCTCATGTTAAAAAGAAATTTGAATGGATTATAGATAGTGGTTTCTCACATCATATGACTGGAGACAAAAAAAAGTTTATTAATTTAGTGAAGTATGATGGTGGTGTTGTAAGATTCAGAGACAATGTTCCTAAATCTATCATAGGAGTAGGATCTATTACTTTGGATGGAAAGATTTGTTAGAAAGTAAAGTCCACCAAGATAACTGAGAGGGGGGGGGGGGGGTTGAATCAGTTATCAGATAATTATAACTTTTAACATCTTCAACAACATTTAACCATGTAAGCAATGTAATTACTAACCATACAAAGATATTCATACACAATGACACAATAACACAAGATATGTTGACTAAGGAACCTCTTGATCAAAGAGTAAACCTCGGTGGGAATGATGCCCACAAAAGATGCACTAATATGAATATTCCTTGTGAGAGGATGGCCTCTATTAGGAGTCTTATAAAATACATTCAGTACATATAAATCCTTGTTAGGAGATTTTGAATCCCTGTTAAAAGATTCTAAGCCTGTTAAGAGTTATGGAAGACAGAAGGACCCACTGCCCAAACAACTTCAGGGTAAGATCACTGAACACACTGTCCAAATAACCTTAATATTATTCAGTAGAATAATATGAAATATTTTAACTCCTTACTGTGCTAAACCACACTCACTGCTACACCAAATCTCAATTCCAGATCTCTGTACTTCGCATGTCTTCCTTCACAATTTCGCTTTCACAATTTCTTAGGCTCTTTAATTCACTTCATGCTTACATTCTCATGCAACCAAACCATGCTCACACTTCTTTCACATTTCAACTACATACAATAAGGAAAAACATTCCTTCCTTTATACCACACTCAAATAATTACAAATGAGTTGGCACACAATTACAAAATAAAAGTTTCCATATGCTACATCAAAATTGCACAAAATTGTCGACTTCCAAATGCAATATCTCTTCACTCATGTGACCTCGATGTTTGTGCTATGAACCACATCACCATCAATGTGTCTCAAACTTCCCTTTAACTATGAAAAACTAGATTCCATCTTGATTAGGAGATATTGTTTGATTTCCACAAACCGCTACTCAGGAACACTACCTGAATATTGCTTTTACCAAAATGCTCATAACTTTCATGAATCAATGAATTACTATTTGCACTCTTAACCATATACATATAACATATCAAAGAGTATAACCTCAACATCACATAGCTCCAACTACAATATCCCACATGCGCTAATCAAAATACTGTCTACTTCTATGCTAGTCTCCAGAAGATCACTGTGTTGACATCAATGACAATCGTAGTCATGAATGCAACAAAAACTGCTACAGAATGACTACCAACATCCAACATTCATTCCTAACAATCTCCCCCATTGGCATTGATGGGAACATAGATGAAAAATATCCAATGTTCCAAAAATCCAATACTGCAACACTGCTGCATTGATGCTCTGAAAATTCTTCAAATCCTCTTCATCAATCAAATCTGGCTTCATTTTCCTATACAGTTCTCTCCAACAGATGGTACGTAGGGTTTTTCATGTAAACTTCTCCCCCATTGACATCAATGATAGAAATTTCATCACTATGTCAACAACAACTCAATGTCAAAAGACACTATTTCAAAAAATACATTCACAAGAGTCCTCATGACTCAGCTCAAATACACATACTCCCCCATAGAGGAAGTACCAACATCCAATCCAGAAAAAGATAGGGCTCATATACCATTGGATGGATGCAATCAACTGCATCATTACTCAAAAGTAGGCTGGGGCATAACCCCAAGCATACCTCTCAAATACTCAAATGTATCCTTAGGCAAAGGCTTTGTAAATATGTCTACTATCTATTTGTCTGTGCTTATGTACTCCAGTCTAACTTCTTTCTTAGCAACATTCTCTCTTACAACATGATACTTGATCTCTATATGCTTAGTTTTAGAATGCAATACAAGATTCTTAGACATATTGACTGTGCTGGTGTTGTCACAATGTATGACAATAGGCTCAACAAACTTAATTCCAATATCCTTTTGCATCCACTTCATCCAAATTATCTGGTTATAATTGTTTGCTGCTACTACATATTCTACTTCTACTGTACTTTGTGAAATAAAATTCTGCTTCTTGCTCAACTAGGAAACCAATCTTCCTCCAAGAAAAAAGGCTCCACCACTGGTGCTTTTCTTATCATCAACACTACCTCCCCAATTAGCATCTGTATATGCACATATTGTAAAATCATTAGATTTTTCATACCACAATCCATAGTCCATTGTGCCTCTTAAATATCTCAATATCCTCTTTACTACTGTATAATGTGACTCTCTAGGTTCAGCTTGAAGTCTTGCTACCATTCCAACTGAATGTTATATATCCGGTCTAGTATGTGTTAAGTACTGCAATCCTCCAATCATGGATCTATATTTCTTCTGCTCAACTGTTGGTGTTTCATCTTTGCTAGATAGTTTGTGTCCTGTAACCATAGGTGTTCCAACTGGTTTACAGTTCTCCATTCCAAATCTTTTTAGAAAATCATTAAAGTAATTTGTTTGGCTAACAAAGATACCATCATTGTTCTATGTTATCTGTAATCCCAAAAAGTATTTCATCTCAGTAATCATGCTCATTTCAAATTCAGTCTTCATTTCATCAGCAAATTTGTGACTAGCTTCATCTTCTCCTCCAAAGATAATGTCATCAACAAAAATAACTATAACTAAAAATCCATTTTTAATTTCTTTTGTGTGCAGATTACTATCTGTTGTTCCTTTAGTAAATCCCAATTTAAACAAATACTTATCCAATCTAGCATACCAAGTTATAGGTACTTTCTTTAGTCCATATAATGCTTTCTTCAATTTACATACCATATCTCCTTCTTGAGTCAAAGGAAAACCTTCAGGCTGCTCAATGTAGACTTCTTCTTCCAATTCACCATTCAGAAATGCAGACTTCACATCCATCTGATACACTTTGAATTTCTGAAAAGATGCATAAGCCAAAAACATTCTTACTACTTCAAGTCTTGCTACTGGTGCAAAGGTTTCTTCCTAGTCAATTCCTTCTTGCTGTGAGTATCCCTTACATACTAATCTTTCTTTGTTTCTTACTACTTCTCCTTGTTCATTAATCTTGTTTTTGAATACCCATTTAGTTCCAATCACATTATTGTCTTTAGGTCTAGGAACCAATTCCCATGTCTTGTTCTTTTCAATTTGATCTAGTTCTTCTTTCATAGCATTAATCCAATGTTCATCTTCACAAGCTTCATTAGTAGATTTAGGTTCAATTTGAGAAATCAAACATAAATATACCTTATTTCTAGTCATAACTCCTCTGTCCAAACTTCCAATAACTTGTTCAACAGGATGATGTCTAGATAGATACTTGTTCGGTTTCATAGTCACAGATCTTGCTTCAACTGTAGATTCTTCTTTGGTTTCTTCTCTAGTTTCTTCTGTAGTATGATTCTCATTCAACAATTCACTGTCAGTCTCATAGAATAATTCAGTAGTTTCAATGTTAGGCTGATGATTAGCTTCTTCATCAGATTCATAATCAAGCATTCTTTCCTAAATTTTAAACTTCTCATCAACTTTAACATTTGCGCTCTCAACAATAGTTTTAGTTCTCTTATTGTAACATCTATATGCTTTGCTCTTCAAAGAATATCTAAGAAAAATACCTTCATCACTTCTAGGATCAAACTTTCCAATATCATCATCTCTCTTTATATAAAATTTGCTTCCAAAAATTCTAAAATACTTAACTGAGGGTGCATGTCCAAACCATAATTCATAAGGTGTCTTATCTGTGTCTGCTCTAATTTGTACTCTGTTTATTGTATATACTACTGTATTCACTACTTCTCTCCAAAATGCCTTCACTGAGTCATTCTCAAATAACATAGCTCTTGCTGCTTCAGTTACTGACCTATTTTTTCTTTCTACAATACCATTTTGTTCAGTTGTTGTAGGGGTTGAAAACTGTCTCTTAATACCATTCACTTCACAAAAAGTGTTAAACTCTCTAGAAGTAAATTCTCCACCTCTATCAGATCTCAAACATTTAATCTTCATTCTAGATTCATTCTCAACTTTATTCTTAATGATCTTAAACTTATCAAATGCTTCAAATTTTTCTTTTAGAAATGCAATTCACATCATTCTTGTAAAATCATCAACAAGAATCATAAAATACCTTTCTCCATAGAATCCTCTAGTCCTGGTAGGACCACTCAAGTCTGTATGAACAATCTCCAACTTCTTTGCCGATGTGAACTTCTTACTAGGAAATGAACTTCTCTTCTACTTAGCCATCACACATTATTTGCAAATCATGTTAGTAGGCTTCATAATTTTAGGCAAATCCCTTACTGCAAGTGTAGTACTCACTTTCACAATGTTATCAAAGTTTATATGACAAAACCTTCTATGCCATAACCAACTGTCATCAATTTTAGTAATCAAGCATGTCATCTCAGTAGGATTCAACTGAAATACATTACCTCTGGTTCTAGATCCAGTTCCAATTAAATTTCCATCTTTATCCTTTATCACACAAGTTTTCTCAGTAAACCAAACTTGATATCCCTTATCCACTAACTGTCCAACAGTCAAAAGATTATGTTTCAATCCATCAACAAAGTAAACATCATCAGTATTAGTCTTTCCATCAAGAGTAGTAGATCCTATACCTTCAATCAAACAAGGTGCATTGTTACCAACTCTAACAACTCCTCCATCATAATTGTTAAAATTTATGAACTTCTTCATATCTCCTGTCATATAATGTGAACAACCACTATCTATAATCCAATCAGCTTTCTTTTCAACTTGGGAAACTAATCCTTTTCCTTCTTTAACATTAGATTCAGAATTTTCTTCTTTAATTGCTACAAATCCTATTTCATCATTATTCTTAGTATCACTTTCACTCAAAGTTCTTTCTATAGTAGCTTCAAGATCTTCATCATTAGCATAATAACATTTCTTAGATCTTCTAGGCTTGAAATTATTTCTGTACTTCTTAACTCTCTTAAGACATTTAGATGCAAAATGACCATATTCTTGACAAGTCCAACATTTAAAATTTTCTTACCGTCTGGTTCTCTTTTCACAAGGAAGGCAATACCTTCTTCAATCTTCTTATCTTCTTCATTTCTAGATCTGCTACTGCTGGCATAATCTCCACTCACACTGGTACTTCTTGACAAAGTAGGACAAATACTAAGAGCACTAAATGTTGTCTCCATTCTAGGTAAGTCTCTTGATAACCTCAAGTTCATCTCTGCTGCTTCCAATCTTCCAAGAAGAGTCTCTCTTGTAAAGAAATACAAGATTCAATGTCCTTAGAATTTTCCATATCACTTCATTCCCTATCTTTGATCCTCCACAAGATTTTATCCCTGCAACAATTTCTGACATTCTACCAATATTGCTTCTAACAGATTCATCTTCCATTATTCTAATATCTTTAAATGCACATATCCAGTTATGTAATCTAGCTTTTTTTGCATGTTCATCACCTTCAAAAGTAGAGTGTAAAGCTTTCCAAATTTCATTAGATTTCTTAAAACATTTTACCTGACTGTATTCATTCTTTGGAAGTGCTGTCAAGAGTGCTTCTCTTGCAAGTATGTTACACATGAATAGATCTACCTCATCTTTATAACTTGTTTCAAGACTATCTTATTCAATTATAGTCCTATCATTCTTTGTAATCAACCAATAGCCTAGTCCTAAACACAATAGATGTGTCTTCATCTTTTCCTTCCAACTGTCAAAATTTACTCCATCAAACTTAGGGCTTTCTTTCCTAAAATTTTCCATGGATCTCCTTAAGCTGTTAAACTTTCCTTTCAAGGACCTGCCACTCTGATACCAATTGTTAGAAAGTAAAGTCCACCAAGATAACTAAGAGGGGGGGGTAAATTAGTTATCAGATAATTATAACTTTTAACATCTTCAACAACATTTAACCATGTAAGCAATGCAATTGCTAACCATACAAAGATATTCATACACAATGACATAATAACACAAGATATGTTGACTAGGGAATCTCTTGATCAAAGAGTAAACCCCGGTGGGAATGATGCCCACAAAAGATGCACTAATATGAATATTCCTTGTGAGAGGATGGACTCTATTAGGAGTCTTATGAAATACATTCAGTACATATAAATCTCCGTTAGGAGATTTTGAATCCCTATTAAAAGATTCTAACCCTGTTAAGAGTTATGGAAGACAGAAGGACCCACCACCCAAATAGCTTCAGGGTAAGATCACTGAACATACTATCCAAATAACCTTAATATTATTCAGCAGAATAATATGAAATATGTTACCTCCTTACTATGCCAAACTGCACTCACTGCTACACCAGATCTCAGTTCCAGATCTCTATACTTTGCATGTCTTCCTTCACAATTTTGCTTTCACAATTTCTTAGGCTCTTTTCTTCACTTCATGCTTACATTCACATGAAACCAAACCATGCTCACACTTATTTCACATTTCAACTACATTCAATAAGGAAAAACATTCCTTCCTTTATACCACACTCAAATAATTACAAAGGAGTCGGCACACAATTACAAAATAAAAGTTTCCATACGCTACATCAAAATTACACAAAACTGTCAGCTTCCAAATGCTATATCTCTTCACTCGTGCAACCTCAAAGTTTGCACTATGAACCATGTCACCATCAATGTGTCTCAAACTTCCCTTTAACTGTGCAAAACCAGATTCCATCCCAATTAGGAGATATCATTTGATTTCCACAAACCGCTACTCAGGAACACTGCCTGAATACTATTTTACCAAAATGCTCATAACTTTCATGAATCAATGAATTACTATTTGCGCTCTTAACCATAGACATATAACATATCAAAGAGTATAACCTCAAAATCACATAGCTGCAACTACAATATCCCACATGCGGTAATCAAAATACTGTCTACTTCTCTGCTAGTCTCTAGAAGATCACTGTGTTGACATCAATGACAATCATAGTCATGAATGCAACAACAACTGCTACAGAATGACTGCCAAAATCCAGGATTCATTCCTAACAAGATTAATACTGAAAATGTATTTCTTGTTGGTGGACTTAAGCATAACTTGTTGAGTGTTAGAGAACTAGTGAATAATGGATTTCAATTAAATTTCTTTGATGGGAAATGTTTTATTAGAAGAAAGATAGGAAACTTGATTCCAACTAGTACAAAATCTAGAGGTAATGTATTTGAGTTAAATACATCTAGAGCTTCTTTTTTTGTTGTGAAGGTAGATGAAAGTTGGTTATGGAACAAAATATTTTTTCATGTTAGTTTGGATAACATTGTGAAGTAAATTTTGACTAATGCAGTAAGAGATCTACCGAAGATTGTGAAACCATCTAACACTTGTATCATCTTAAAATGGAAGCACTTCCATGATAAGAGCATTTAGCCCTCCGAGTAAGTGGTTTGGGGTCATGTTAAGTGCCTTGATTTGGTCTTTGCATGTATTTTGATTTTCTCCCCACTTTCCACTTCTTCCCCGCACTTGATTTCTTCATTCTAGGTGAAATTAGGGTTAGGATCTTAAGGATTCTCCTGAATTTCCCTCTTCCATGGCTCTATTTTCTAGGTAGGATTTAGAAATGGATCCTTCTAGCCTTCATTTCAGTAATCATAGGATCTTATGTCTATTCTTGACATTCTCTCTTGTTCTGGCATCATTTCTAGGTTTCTAGGCATCCCTGGGACCTCCTAATTCAGTTTTGAGTCAACCTAAGAAAAAGGTCAATGTCTTAGGTCAACCCTGACTAGGTTAGGGTCAATGTCAACTTTGACCCCTTTCTCCAAAATTTCAAATTCCAAAATCTCCGAGCTTCGGGTTTTCGGGAGATTTATTTTCCTGCTTCTGGGTCGGCCATTTCGGGTTTCGGGATGGTAAATCCTTTAATTGCATTTAATCTAGGTATATTTTCTAAAGGTGAGGACCTAATTGGGATTTAATTCTCCAAGGTGGCCCATCTAGAGGAGTGTGCCCTAGATCACTATAAAAGGAGGCCTTCTTCTCTCATTTTCACATCAAGTTTTCTCAATCAAGTTTTCACATCACACTCAAGCAATTTCATGAGCAAGCTCTCAAGTGAAAGCAAGTGAATTCAAGCATTCAAGTGTTCAAGCATCCATCCATCAAGGAGATCCATTGTCAGCTATTGAAGGATTCAATCTCTTTGGAGCCCCCTTGAAGATCCATCCTTCTCCATTCATTCAAGGCTTTTCATATGTAAAGATCAAGTCAAGATTGGTGTTGAAGATCAAACACTATTGATTGGAGACATCCTTCTTCCTACATCCATTGAAGCATTCCTACTTGTGGATTTGAGAATTTGAATCCTCTACAAGGACTTCAACATAAGCGAGGTGATTTGTTTCAATTACTTTGTTTATGCACAATACATTTCAATTCAATTTCAAGGTTAATTCCTAAATTGGGGTTAGACCAAGGCAAACCCCCCATACAACAAAACCCCTCATTTTCTTGTAGGTACAAGGATGGAGTTTTAGATCTGAGAGTGAATTTGGATACCCTTTTTGGCCATCTTCCGGGATCTGTGAATAGAATTTGAATCGGACTTCAAATAAAGAATGTGGTATTTGACCTTTTATGAGGGTCAATCCCAAGCTGAGCCATCTTGAGGAAAGATTTATGGGTTTTCTCTATCTTGGCATTTCCAGTCTAGGATAGGTTTTAGATTTTCTAGAAAGTACACGCAGACATCAGAATTTGACATTTTCCAGATCTACCCTAATTTTGAGGTTAGTAGTTGTATTTCAATTGTTCAATATTTCAAACATAATATCCATTCAACAAAAAGGGAAATATTAGACTTACTTTCTTTTCCATATTAACCATAAATTGATTTGATTGCGTATTAACCTCTAGGTTGATCAAATCGGATCTCTTCATTGGGCAATTTGGGTTTGAGAATAGGTCTCATATTTCCCCCTTTACATTTGAATAGAGGTGAATCCATTTTACATCTATTCATTTTGGTGAACCCGACGTTAATTTGACTTTAACATGGGGGCATACACTCTGCTCACCTATCACACACACACACACTTTTCAATATGCACATATTTTTCAAGATACTTCTTTTCCCTTTTTGAATTAGTAACTAATCCTTAAAGCATGAATTTATATTTTAGGATCTCTTGATCCCTCCAGTTTCAAATACACATATATTGTGATCCCTTAAGGTCGGAGGTGTCCTTAAGATTGGATCTCTTTTGTTTTTTATTTTTGGTTTTATTCTTATGGAATAGAATATTTCTAAGGAAAAATCCTTGATGTGTTGACTAGTGAGTAGCCACATTCACTAGGTGGTTCAATTCCATCTTTCCAGTTGCACCATTTTCCTGTGTGGTTCACAATGGGACATAAGTTCTCATTGGGTGAAGGTAATCACACCTTCTTTCTCTCTCTAGAGATGTCTCTCTTATTATGATCTAGGAGTCGATGAAGAATTGAGTCCCTGGGGGCTTAAGGTTCTCTTTGTCCTTTGGATTATGATAGGATTATCTTTTTATTCTGATCTCCTTTACCAAGAGTTTGCATCAAGTCCATACTCTTGCTAAATTGGGGGCTTAATGTATCATCTTAAAATGGAAGCACTTCCATGATAAGAGCATTTAGCCCTTTGAGTAAGTGGTTTGGGGTCATGTTAAGTGTCTTGATCAGGTCTTTGCATGTATTTGGCTTTTCTCCCCGCTTTCCACTTCTTCCCCGCACTTGATTTCTTCATTCTAGGTGAAATTAGGGTTAGGATCTTAAGGATTCTCCTAAATTTCCCTCTTCCATGGCTCTATTTTCTAGGTAGGATTTAGAAATGGATCCTCCTGGACTTCATTTTAGTAATCATAGGATTTTATGTCTATTCCTGACATTCTCTCCTGTTTTGGCATCATTTCTAGGTTTCTGGGCATCCCTGGGACCTCCTAATTCAATTTTGAGTCAACCTAAGAAAAAGGTCAATGTCTTAGGTTGACCCTGACTAGGTCAAGGTCAATGTTGAATTTTACCCCTTTCTCCAAAATTTCAAATTCCAAAATCTCTGGGCTTCGGGCTTTCGGGAGATTTATTTTCCCGCTATGGGGTTGGCCATTTCGGGTTTCGGGATGGTAAATCCTTTAATTGCATTTAATCTAGGTATATTTTCTAAAGGTGAGGACCTAATTGGGATTTAATTCTCCAAGGTGGCCCATCTAGAGGAGTGTGCCCTAGATCACTATAAAAGGAGGCCTTCCTCTCTCATTTTCACATCAAGTTTTCTCAATCAAGTTTTCACATCACACTCAAGCAATTTCATGAGTAAGCTCTCAAGTGCAAGCAAGTGAATTCAAGCATTCAAGAAAGTCTTCAAGCATTCAAGTGTTCAAGCATCCATTTGTCAAGGAGATCCATTGTTAGCTATTGAAGGATTCAATCTCTTTGGAGCCCCCTTGAAGATCCATCCTTCTCCATGCATTCAAGCCTTTTCATATGCAAAGATCAAGTCAAGATTGGTGTTGAAGATCAAATACTATTGATTGGAGACATCTTACTTCCTACATCCATTGAAGCATTCCTACTTGTGGATTTGAGGATTCGAATCCTCTACAAGGACTTCAACATAAGCGAGGTGATTTGTTTTAATTACTTTTTTTATGCACAATACATTTCAATTCAATTTCAAGGTTAATTCCTAAATTGGGGTTTGACCAAGGCAAACCCCCCATAAAACAAAACCCCCCCATTTTCTTGTAGGTACAGGTGTGGAGTTTCAGACTTGAGAGCGAATTTAGATACCCTTTTCGGCCATCTTCTGGGATCTACGAATAGAATTAAAATCGGACTTCAAATAAAGAATGTGGTATTTGACCTTTTATGAGGGTCAAACCTGAGCTGAGCCATCTCGAGGAAAGATTTATGGGTTTTCTCTATCTTGGCATTTCCAGTCTAGGGCAGGTTTTAGATTTTCCAGAAAGTACACACAGACATCAGAATTTGACATTTTCCAAATCTACCCTAATTTTGAGGTTAGTAGTTGTATTTCAATTGTTCAATATTTCAAACATAACATCTATTCAACAAAAAGGGAAATATTAGATTTACTTTCTTTTCCATATTAACCATAAATTGATTTGATTGTGTATTAACCTCTAGGTTGATCAAATCGGATCTCTTCATTGGGGAATTTGGGTTTGAGAATAGGTCTCATATTTCCCACTTTACATTTGAATATAGGTGAATCCATTTTACATCTATTCAACACTGTATGCAGAGAATGTGTTATGGGAAAATAGATTAGAAGCAGTTATAAAATTAAAGTATATACATCAAGAGGCAAGTTGGATCTGGTACATACAGACCTATGTGGAGGTACAAGGACATGATCATTCTATGATGAAAGGTATTTTATACTTTTTGTTTATGTTTTTCCTAGAATGATTTGGGTCAAAGAAATCATAAGCATTTGATAAATTCAAGATATTCAAAGTAAAAGTAGAGAATGAATCAGGTTTAAAGATAAAATGTTTGAGGTTAGACAGAGGTGGAGAGTTTACTTCAGATCTATTCAATTCATATTATGAAGAGAATTGAATACAAAGAAATACATCTACTCCTAGGACTCCACAACAAAATGGGATAGCAGAGTGAAGAAATAGAACTATACTAGATGTTACTAGAACAATGTTGCTTGAAGGAAATATATCTCATGTACATTGGAGAGAAGTTGTTGGGATAGCGGTGTACACATTGAACAAAATTCAAATCAGAGAAGGTACAACTAAGACTCCTTATGAATTATGGTTTGATCATACTCCTACTATAAAATATTTTGGAATATTTGGTAGTAAATGCTATATCAAAAGAGATGATGAGATAGGGAAGTTTGATGCTAGAAGTGATGAAGGAATTTTCCTTGGTTATTTTACTAAGAGCAAGGCTTACAAATACTTTAATCTGAGATTAAGAAAGATGATTGAAAATAACAATGTGAAGATAGATGAAATATTTTAGATACAACAAAGAATATATGATTGTAATCAGATTAAAGATATCAAGGAGGTTGCTCCTACAGAAGAAGAAGAACTTGTCGAGGTTGAATGTGAAAATGAGACTTGTGATGATGATACAAATGAGGATACTAAGATTCCTAAGACTCTAAGGTATGTAAAGATGAACCATCCCGAAAAACAAATTATTGGTAATACAAATCAAGAAGTAATGACTAGATCAAAGGCTAGAGAAGAAATTTGTTTGATTTCTCAAGTTGAACCAAAGACTACAAATGAAGCTTGTAGAGATGAATCTTGGATAAATGCTATGAAGGAAGATTAGATCAGATAGAGAAAAATAACACTTGGGAATTGGTTCCTAGGCCTAAAATAAAAAATGTAATAGGAATTAAGTGGGTTTTCAGAAACAAAATGAATGAAGGAGTTGTTGTAAGAAACAAAGCAAGATTGGTATGTAAAGGTTATTCACAACAAGAAGGCATAGATTTTGAAGAGACATTTTCTCATGTTGCTAGAATAGAAGCTTTGATATTATTCTTGGCTTATGCTACACATAAGAACTTCAAGATATATCAGATGGATGTGAAACCTACATTCTTGAATGGGAATCTTGGAGAAGAAGTATATATAGAACAACCTGATGGATTTCCTTTATGCGAAGATGGATACATGGTATGCAAACTAAAGAAGGCACTATATAGAGTGAAGCAAGCTCCAAGGGCTTAGTATGCAAGGTTAGACAAATACTTACTTTGCTTTGGGCTCAAAAAAGGTAATGCTATCAGTAATTTGTATTTAAGAACTAGTGAAGATAGAGTTCTGATAATAGAAGTTTTTGTTGGTGATATTATCTTTGGAGACAATGATGAATTATGTGAGAAATTTTCTAAAGAGATGGAAAATGAATTTGAGATGTCTATGATAGGCGAAATGAAATTCTTTCTTGGATTGCAAATAAATTAGAGAAAGAATGGCTTTTTATTTCTCAGAATAAGTATCTTAAAGAAATGTTGAAAAAGTTTGGAATGGAAGACCTTAAACTAGTTGGTACACCGATAGTGACTAGTAATTAGGTGACAAATGATGATGAGACAAAGTATGTTTTTCAGACCAAGTAAAGATCCATGGTTGGAGGATTACAATATCTGACTCACACCAGACCGACTATTGTTGATGTTTTTAGAATTGTGGCTAGATATCAAGTTGTTGTGAAAAGGATATTTAGATATCTGAAAGGGACAATTGAATATGGCTTATGGTATGATAGGAATGATAACTTTTAACTTAATGCTTATACAGATGCTGATTGGGTGGGTAATATTGATGATAGGAAGAGTATTAGTGGAGGTGCATTTTTCCTTGGGAAAAAGTTGGTTTCATGGCTAAGTAAGAAACAAGATTGTATAGCTCAATCTACTACAAAATCAAAGTATGTTTCTACTTCTATTAACTGCACTCAAATTGTTTGGATGAAACAAATGCTGAAAGACATTGGAATAACTTTTGATGAACCAGTGGTTATCCATTATGATAACACTAGTACAGTAAACATGTCAAAGAATCATGTGATGCACTCTAAAACTAAGCATATTTCTATCAAGTACCACTTCTTGAGAGACAAGGTGGAAGAGAAGGAAATAAGATTGGAATACATTAGCATAAAGGAATAGATAGTAGACATCTTTACAAAGACATTTCCAAAAGATACCTTTGAGTATCTCAGAGGTATGCTTGGGGTTCAGGCCCCTCCTAGTCAGAATTAAATGATGCAGGGATATATCAGTGTAGAGGATTTCAAAGCCTCATCATATTCTGGACTTGATGTAGGGATCTACTCCTCAGGGGGAGTGATCGTTGAAGACAATTGATGAATTATGGCACCCTTTTCCATTGTTGTCAAAGGGGGAAAGAGACTATGTGAAAATCCTATACGAAAGAGACTGTGTAATAAAGGTATTGAGAGAATACTTTTGGGTTGATGGATTTTCCCGTAGATTGTCATCAATGCCAAAGGGGGAGATTTTTAATACATTTAATATGCTTAATCACTACGTTGAGTGATGTTGGAGTTTCTTATGTTTTCATTCATGTTTTTTCACTGATGTCAACATATGTTTCTGTGAAGAGAACAAGTTGGTTATTACAGTGTACGAACACTGTACAGATGTTTCAGAATGTTCAAAGTCAGATGAGAGTATAGGAAGATGTTATGATCTTATATCCAAGATCACATGATGTAATTCTATGTATAGGTTGAGTTATAGATGTTTTGGTAAAGACTGGTTACTAGATAGTGATAGTGAAAGTTGACAGAGTAAGTCTCTGTGTCTTTGGTATATCTTACAAAAGGTATGGATTCAATGTATGAGAGCTTAAGGGATGGCAATTAGTGTATTGAAGAATGTTTGTTGGTCTATGCAAGGTATGGAAAGAAGGATGATGTCAGCTATGGCGTGTGTTCTGGAGAAGACCTATTTGGAAGCCGACTTTAGAGATATACTATGTATTATGGATAGCAAACTTGATTTAATGATGTCGGTCCTTAATTTTTTTAATGTAATTGTTGTATACTTGTTTTAGATACTATGTGTATATTAGCAAGGAGTTATGTAATTGTTTGTATATTAGGAAAGCCTAATTGGCTGACCTGATCATGTAGAATGTAATAGGGTATATATGTAAGATATCTTCTTTTGGAAAGATATGGAGAGAATGTATGTGATGTAAAAGGAGAATTATGGAAGCTAAGAGCTTATGTCTACTACATGTAGAGAAGAGGATAATTATATACTTCATTGGAACTGATCAAGAAAAGATAGTTGCTATTGGATAGTTCAAAAGATTGTGTATTTATTCATATAAACTTGTGTTGTGAATAGTGAGTTCTAAAGGTGGACATAACCTTCTTTGGGCAGTGAGCCCACCCTTCTTTTTCTTGACTCCTAACATGGTCTGTCCTCTAACAAGACTGTGTACTAAAATGATTTAATCAGCTCCTAACATAGCTAGATCTTCTAACAAGGATACTATACTCTCAGTACATCATTAGTGGGTGTTAATTCCCACTGAGGTTTTACCTTTAACAGGGTTTCCTCAACAACAAAATATTGTGTTGGCATTCATTGTGTTCATTGGATTTGATACTGCTGCTATTCAAAGTTTAAAGCTTAATAATCTATCATACAATTGATTCAACCCCCCTTCTCAGTTGTATTGTGGAATTTTATTCCTAACACATGGCTCTATTGGAAATTTGGCTAACTAGGATATCAAAATGTTATCATTATGGCAACATATACTCAACATGAAGATAGCATAATAGAAGGAAGCAGTCTTGTATGAGTGCAATAGAAAATTGTCAAGTAAAATAGTGTTTACCAGTATAATCAAAGTTAGTTTTGATTAGAAATGTTCACAGAAGAAGGTTTAGTACATGCACACTTTAACATGGATCATTCTATGTATATCAAAGCCACATATGAGATTTTAAGTTTGTACAACATGTACAAAAGAAGATATTAAATATTTACAGAGACAGTGTTGAGCCAACTTGAACAGAGAAGAGGATAGAATATGATTACATGGAGTTAAGGGATTATTTTTTTTTATCAAAATAATGACTTGACTAGTTAGGTACAACATCCTAGATGTTTACCCTAAGGCAACATGAATTTATTTTATGTTTTGAGAAGAGTATAAGTTTTGTAAGCCGACTAGAAGTTATTTTTTGTAATAACTTGTATATATGTAAGTATTATGTAATGCAAAATGTACAAGTTACATATAACAATTGTAATAAGTTTATATATGATGTGAAGTTGTATATTATAAGAAGAAATGAAGTAATTACTATATATGAAAGTGAAGAGCCTACAAAGCTAGATCAGAATAGGAAATCTATTCGGTAGCAGTAAAAGGTTTTTTTTATCTTACTTTTGTATTTGAAGCTATTATTGTAAATTGCATGTTTGGGCAATGAGCTCATCTTTAAAAATTTTTGTTTTGTTATAGAAACTTCTAACAGGGTTGAGGCTTCTAAAAAGGCCTAGAGTCCTTTAACTAGGACAAAGACACTATATGTATGTAACAGACTCCTAATAGGGTCAAGATTCTTAACCAGATACTTTTGATTAGTGGATCAATTGTGGGTATCAGCCCCACCAGGGTTTCCTCAAGAACAATCATGGTGTTATGAGTTCATTTGTTTTATTGTTGTTATTATTATTCAGTTTACTTAGTTTAGTTTCTTATGCAAGCTTCAAGTTAATTTCTTATATCCATAATTGGAAAAAAGTAAAAGTTTGTGAAATACTAATTCACCCCCCCTCTCAGTATTTTATATTTCTAACAATTGGTATCAGAGCTTAGTTACTCAAAATAAATTTATTCAGAGAAAGCCTAATAGCTTAAGTAAGATCTCTATGGATATGGATCAGTTGCAGAAGAATCTTGATGAAGCTCTTGAACATATTGATATTCTTACTGAAGAAAGATATACTATGAAGGAGAAATATGATGATGCAAAAAACTACATTGAGAACCTAAAAGAAAAGATAGAAGATCTGAAATCAAAGAAAGAACCTACAATTCAAGTCAAGGACTTTGATGAAGATTCAAAATTGAAGAAAGAAAATTGGATTCTTAAACATGAACTAAAGATTGTAGATTCAAAGTTAAGTTTGAAAGATGACAATAGCAAAGATGAGTCAAATTTGAAATCTGAGAATACAGATCTAAGATCTAAACTTACTAAAGTGACATCTAAACTTGAGAAAACAAACTTACAATATGTTGAACTTGAGAAGTACAATACAATTGTGAAAGGAGAACTAACTCGATCTAAACAACATCTTGAGAAATTGTATTCTAGTAGTGAAAAGATTGATGAATAAATGTCTTATCAGAAACCATCTTATGATAAAACCGGTCTTGGATATCTTGAAGATATGTTCCCAAAGAAGATTGAGGAGTGCAAGGAACTAGATCTAGAATAGTCTTAGAATAAAGATGAAAAGAAGCCTGGTGAAGCTAAAAAAATTGAATATATACCTAATCCACCTAAGCAAGATGAACCACCTAAAGAAATGTGAAGAGAATTCAAAGGTAGATGTTTTTAATGCCATTATTTTGGGCATATGAAAAGAGATTGTAAAGGTAAGAATTCAAACCTATTTCTGGTTATTGTTATAATTGTCATGGTTTTGGACATAGAGCTATTGATTGTAATAAACCTAGATCTAATGATAATAATAATAGTAGAATTTTTAGAGATACTAAACCTACAAATAAAATACCTATTGGATACATGAACAAAAGGAATGGAGTTGTATGTTATAGATGCAACAAGATAGGACATATTGCTAGAAATTGCAGATCACAAATCAGTCAGTGAGGACTGAGATATGGAAACAATGGAGTAGTTTTTCAGATATGCAACAAATTTGATCACACAACGAGATTTTGAAGATTAAACAACATGAGAAACCCTAATCCTAGAAACTACAGAAGGAGAAATGTGAGTACCAACAACAGTCAGAGAGAATGTTACAGTAACATGGAAGAAGTTGAGTTTTTTAAAGCCACAAATCAAGCGAGCACACTCAGTATACCAGGAAATCAAAGAGGTGAAGTGGCTGAGAGTAAGTGTGAGTCATTTCCTAATTAATCTCAAAGCACTTAAGCATTTGTTTCATGAACTATGTATTAGACTAAGGCATAATAATAGTGTAGAAGTTAGAATAGATTGAATTAAGTCTTGTGAAGTTAGTATGATCTAGTATATGATATAATGAAGCTATGGTTAAGAGCACATGAATTTATGTATATGTATGTGAGAACACAAAAATAATGAAGTTGTGCAGGTAACCAGGAACAACTTTTTGGCATGAAGCAGTTAAGAAATTTAATGCGATGTCAATATCTTGAAATATTTGAAGGATAAAAGTAAATGATTGATATTAGTTGATCATTAAAATGTTTACAAGATAAAGAGCTATCCAGTGGAGATTGAGAATAGTTTGTAGGATTTGGAGACAGATGTCTTGCCAGATCTATGCAAAGTCCTAAATCATGATTCTGAGGTATTTTACTAAGTATTCACTATCAAAGCAGTTGTATTTTATTGAATCTTGGATGCATCACTAGTTCACAACATCAAAGATTTAGCTAGACCTAAGATGAAGAAGGAACCTATAGAACCCTTAGAGGAAGACCCTAGTTTGGCATTGTCAACTGTTCCAGATAGATTTTTTCATTTAGAAGATGTGAAAGGTTATCTAAAATGTTAGTTTGAGAATATAGGAGATGGTAGCCTAATCATGGAGTATAATAAGATTTACAAACAAGACATGTCCTACAATGAAGATTTTGAGGATTTGAGTTAAATAGATATTATCAAGTATACACATCACTATGAGTTTTAGAATGATGAATGGACCAAGATAATATTGAGAAGAATTCATAATGAAAAGTTTTGGTTAGATGATAGAGTCATAGACGTCACCGCAGACCTTATTCATGAGGTAACATGATTATCTAAGTTAGGGGTAATTCCTTTGAATGAAAATAATGTTAAGAAAATAGTGTTAGACAACATCAAGTCTTCATATAATGGAAGAGGAGTTTTTATAAGTAATATTGAGCAAGATGATGTTAGGTATGTATGTAAAATATTGAATTCAAAATTTTGTGTGAGCTCAAGGGAAGATGACATGGCAACTAGCATGGTACATGCAGCTTATCTTATGTGTGTAGAGAAAGTGGAAGTAGATATGTGTGAGATTTTGAAGATACAGTTGACTAAAAATATTAAGAAGATTAGAAAGACTAAGAATTCACAGTTTATATTCTCATCGCTGATCACCTACATGTTTTTCCATTTATTAAGAAGATTCCCATACACTATAGGAGTTGATTAGAATGATAACAAAAATTCAATGGATAGGATTAACAAAGTATATTTGATACACCCTATTGATAAAGTGAATGACAATGCTACTTTAGTAATGAAGACTTTTTAGAATGAAATGAGGAAAAGATCAAGGATTCCACCATCTATTGTGGAGAAGTACAAAGAAGAGATATGCTTCTTAGTGGACACAAACTTTACCTACATTGAAGCAGTTGAGCCAATAGTAGAATTTTTAGATCCTCTTAAGTATGAGGTTTCAAAAGTAGAAATTGAAGGTTATGTGAGCAGGTTACTTAAGAGTAATTTGGCTGCAAAGATTCCTAGATTTGGGACACATGAAGAGAACTTCAATCCATCACAAACATCACAGGTGCAAAAAATGTCAAATAAGAGAGTTGATAGCACAATCAAGAAAATATTGAAGGATATAGGTATGACCTGAACATGAGTTTGACATTAAAAAGTAGACCACAACAACAATTAGAGATATTGGATAGAAAGAAGCATTACCAGTTCCACTCTTGACATCCTATGTAGCCCCTACTAAAGAAATCTAGGATATTGATGTAGATATTGAGGAATTAGATGTACTTGAAGTAAGGAAATCCATAAGATCCACCTCCACCACACTGACTAAGAGAGTAAAAGAAATGGAAATTGGACCAGGTAAGAGACAAAAGACTATATTTCCACCAGTGCAAAGAGAAAAGACACTAGTAGTGAAGCCAAAGGTAGATGAAGAGGTAGGTGGAAGCAAGAAGAAACAATGGAAGCCCAAAATAGACAAAGTAAACCCTTTGATCATAAATTTAACCAAGTTGAACAAGTACTATGAGATGCATGATCATTTTGAGAAGTTAAACCTTGAGAATGCAGTTGTCAGACATATGATCCTTGTAGATAAGAAATTTGAAGAAATCAAAGACAAGATCCCTGATAACTTGTATGAGAAATTGATAAACATGAACAATAGAGCTATAGAAGAAGATAAAGGAATAAGAGAAAGGTATGTAAGAAAGATTTATGAGATCAAAGATAAAGATCACTTCAGGGAAATCATGAAGAACTTAAGTACTCATTTAAGAAGGAAGAGAAGAACAATATTGATAATGGGAGGAAATTATGAGGAGATAAAAAAAGAAAAAGAGGAAGTGGTTGTGAATGTAATGACCTCTGGACCAGGAGAGTTAATCAGTGAACCTGATCAAGCAATTGAAGTAGAACATCAAACTGAATCATCACCAGCTCCATCACCCTCCACCAACATTACAAATGAATCTATGAACATTGAAGGCATGAATATCACTTTAGACAGTGAAGAGAACCCATTCAATGAACAAGGAGCTGATGTTGGCAATTTGACAGAGATTGATGAGCAAAAGGATGTAGCATAAAATAAGGAAGAAATGGTAGAAACAAGAAAAGAAGAGGAGAAGGAATAAAATCTGATAGCAGAGCAAGCAGTGTAGCGAGAGAACACAAAAATTATTTCTAAGCCAAAGTCACAACATAAATTCTACCTAGACCACACATTGAATCAGTGTTTGTAAGCTTAGGACAAGAAGTTAATGACGACGATCAAATAGATTTGATCTCATTCCTTAATAAGATAATTGGAAAGAACAAAAAGGTAAAAATATTGGAAGGAGCACTACTTGAGGTAGCCAGTAAACTTCAAAGCTTGATATCAAGTCAAGTTAGTGAGGTTGATCCCCAACCAAAAGCTAAATAAGTAATGAAAGATTTTGACTTGGAATTCACAAACTTATTAGATATTGCAACAGTTAAAGCTCAAGAAACCCAGATGCACAAGTATTTCAAGTTGTATGCTAGAATATCAAAAATGATTTAGATAACTTGGATGTATGCATAAAAGAATTGAGAAGATTCTTAGAGAGAGGAAAATCATTTTACATTCAATGTACACAATACCACAACCACACATCTGAAATATCAGAGAAGTTGAAGGACAAAGAAATAGAACTACAAGTGACAATGATTGACTTCCACAACCCTAATGTGAAGATATCAGATATTGAGAAGAAAGCAAGAAAAAATTATGATGACATGAGACTTCTGAAGGATGAAAAGGGGAAGAAATTGAAGAGATTTTCTCTACTCAAAGAGTATTTATCACTAAAGATCAGTATTGTGGAGAATCATTTGGAAGAATGTCTTTCATCAAAGATATCTTATGGAAAATTCACCTATGCAAATCTAAAGGCAGTTGAAATAGCATCCTTTGGCCTATGTGCATTACTAAGTGTTTGAAACTTAGTGAAGAAGACATGGGACAAGGACATAGAGAACTTGAAAGCTAATTTTGTAGATTGTGTTGCAAGCCTTCCAGCCTTGCAGTATTGAGATCGTAGAGGTAAAAAAAAATTTCATACTTGTAGAATTGACACCTTTGTCATTATTGTCAAAGGGGGAGTAGTATAGTATGAAAATTGTATGTATATAGAAGATACAAATATGCAGTATAGTATGAATAATAATCTTAGGGGGAGTATCAATTTTTGGAGAAATAAGTTGATATGTATAGACATATAGGATCCCCATTCCGTAATGGCCACAATTTTTGTAATTTAAGTTTTTGGGACTTAGCCAGTTTTCCCATATGTTTCCACAAATGACAAAGGGGGAGATTGTTGGAAATTTGGCTAAGTAGGTTTAATATATAGAAAAATGTAAGATATATAAAAGGGGAGTGTTAGTGTGTGGGAAAAGTAGGATCTTCTTCTTAACCTCAAATTCCCAAAGGAAAGATCCAAATTGATCAACCAAAGAAAATGGTTAATGCACAAATGAATCAATTGATAAAGAATATGAAGAAAGGAGAAAAACCTATATTCCATTATAGAAAGAAAATACATAAATCTTAATTGAAGATAAGTACTAACATCAAAATATGAAAAATCTAGAAAATACTATTTTCTGGTGTCTGTATTCAATTTCAGGAATTTCTGCAACCGGATCTGGCCTAGCAACGTAGAAATGGAGAAAATCTAGAAGCCTTCTATCTTTCTAAGAGAGCTCGACCTTGACCCAAAATAGGGGTAATATCTTACCCCGGGGCACAATATTACCCCTAAGAGTCAACCTTGACTTGCACTGTTCTGACAGAAATTATGTTCGCAGATCCCAAAAGTTTTTTGAAAAGGGTACTCAAATCTAAACTACAATTCATTGCCCCACACTTGTACCTACAAGAAAAAGGGTTTTTTTGTTTGGATGAGGGGTTTGCCTTGGTCAAACCCTGGTTTGGAATCAACCTTGAAATGTAATTAAAATTGTAGAAAATAAACAAAGTAAATGGAACAATTCACCTTGCTTATGTTAAAATCCTTGTGGAGGATTTGAATCCTTGAATCCACAAGTATGGATGCTCCAAATGAATGTATAATTATATGTAGGATGTCTCAAATCAATTGAATTAGATCTTCAACACCAATCTTGAATGGCTCTTGGAATAGGAAGAAGTTTGAATAGAAATGGATGGAGAAATCTTCAACAAGAGGGCTACAAAGAGATTGAATCCTTCAATGGCTACCAATGGATCTCCTTGATGAATTGGATCTTGAATGCTTGAATTCTTGAGGATGAATGAATGCTTGAATGCTTTCCTTCTCCTTCTTTCTTTCTTGATTTCACTTGAGATATAATAGATTGCAAAAGATGCTTGATTGTGGATGTGGAAAGATATGAAAAAGAGATGGATGAAATGAGAGAGGATGGCTTCCTTTTATACTAGTATAGGGAAAAAACTTATAGAGAGGTCAATATAGGAGAAAATATATTCCCATTTAAACCTTAACCCATAGAAATGGACCCAGATTAAATATAATTTAAGAGTTTACCATTCTAAAATCTGAAATAGCCGACCTGGAAGAAGTAAAATAAACTTTTTGAAGCTTGACATCCTGAAACCTCAAGAACTTAAAATTTGGACCCAGGGTCAGGGTCAAGGTCAACTCTGACGTAGGTTAGGGTCAAGGTTAAACTTGATCTAGAAGGTTGACCTTGACCCTGAGGTCAAGAATCTTAGTTTGTCAAGACCAGGTGCCATAAATAGGCTGGAAATAGGTGGAAAGAGAAGCAGAATAGGGGAAAAAGCCAGATCCTAGTCAAAGACCCATTCAAGGCAATTGACATGACCCCAAACCATTTACTTGAAGGGATAAACTAGTCCTAAATGGAAGTGCTTCCATTTTCTGATGATATATTTAGCCCCCACTTTAGCAAGAGTATGGAATTGATGCAAACTCTTGGTAAAGTAGATCATAATGAAAATGATAATCTTATTGAAATCAAAGGGACAAAGGAATCCTCAAGCCCCCAGGGACTCAAGTCTTTGTCAACTCCAAGATTACAATAAGAGAGACATCTCTAGAAAAGAGAGAGAAGAGGGTGTGATTATCTCATCCAATGAGAACTTATGTCCCATTGTGAACCACATAAGGAAACAACGCAACTAGAAAGATGGAATTGAACCACCCAGTGAATGTGGCTACTCACTAGTCAACCCATCAAGGATTCACCCTTAGGAATATTCTATTCCAAAAGAGAAAAGACAAAACAAAAGAGATCTAGTCTTAAGGACACTTCCGACCTTAAGGGATCAAAAAGTTTGAAAATTTGAAACTGGAGGGATCAAGAGATCCTATAAGATAAAAATCCATACTTTAAGGATTAGTCACTAATCCATAAAGGGAGAAAAAGTTCCTTGATAAATATATGTATTGAAAGTGTGTGTGTGCAACAAGTGAGCATAGCATATGCCCCCATGTTAAAGTCATTGCTAACACTTTAATAGGAGCAATGTCTTGAATAGAAATATAAACAACTCCATTGATTACGTTTCCACTATGAGATGCCCCCAAGAGAAGAAAAATTAAGGGAAATACCACATAAAGATACAAAGAACACATAATGGATCTACCTACCATGGGGTCAGTATGATTATAAGATAATATATATATGATATTATTGCAAATGAATTGACATCATTCCCTAAAGAAAGTAGAACTACAATCACAATGGAGGGAATAACACATAAGAGTTACAAAGAAGAGTCTTTTCAGACCACAACATGGAGACCAAAAAGAATCAGTGCTACCAAGTCACAAATCCAAGCAGACTATATAAGGAAATATTTACAAACAATAGCACATGCACAACATAACATGAAAACAACATATAGAATAGTAAAGATACATATAGAGGAATAGTACAACATGTTCAATTCCTTTATCACCTTGCACCAAAAAAGTAACAAGGGTCGTATAAAAAAATCTAACAAATATTTAGCAAACACATTATGGTAGAAGCACAGTACAACAGGAAAACACACAAAAATCTACCATGAAGGACAAGCCAATCAAGTGCATTGCCTACTCTCCCCATCTCATTCTATATCATTTCAGGAAGGTGGAAAACTTGAAAGAGGGGCTATATCCAATATAGTAGGAATGATAGCCAGTTCCAAACAAGGGTCCTCTTGAGAATCATAATGTTCAATACTAGGTGTAATTATTAATTGTGATGAAAGAATATTTGGTAAATCAATGTCAATGTCAATAGTTTCATATTCATCATTAGCATCATTAGTATCATCAAGAGTATCTTCTTAATCCACATTAATCAAAATAGGATCTAAGATATGAATAGAATCATCATAATCATGCATCTTAACATCATTATTAGTATGAACTTCTTCTAACACTTCATGCATAGGCTAGTCAAAATAAGGTAAAGAACTTTGATTAACAGGGGCATGAGCCTTAGATTGAGCTCAACGCTTCTTACGATGTTCATTAGAAGATCGATTACATTTTGTCTTGTTTGAAATATGTTGAGAAATAGGAGGGACAATAACTAGTTCCTTCACAGGTTCTATAGGAGGATCAATAGAGTTCTTAGTAGACTGAAGAACAACACTAGAAGCTTGATTAACAGAACTAGAAGCCATGGATAAAGGAGGTATTGAAGGCATAGGAAAAATACTTCAGTTAAGATCCATCTACGACATGCTTAACTCAAGAATCTTGTGATGCTTATAGGCTTGATATGATTGAAAAAGGTTATCAGGTCGAGAAGAACATTAGTTAGATAATGAAGGCCAAAAGAAGTCAAGTTTAGCACAATCCTTGGGCCTAGAAGGTTGATATAAACTATGATCAATCATCTTCACTTCTTCATCATGAATGAATTTAAGACACTTATGGATAGGAGAAGCATCAAAATGCATGGAATTCAACCAAGGCAAACCAAACTTAACTTGAAACTGATCAGAAGTAGGAACAAAAATAAAGGTAGTATCCACAAATTTCCAACAAAGTTCAACAGGTATGTTAATAGAACCAAATGATGGATAAAGAAAACCATTACAAGTTTGAATCCACACATCCGATGTATCATAAGAATCACATTGTAAATTTTTCATAAAAAGATTTTCTTTAGTAATAACATTGACTAAGGATGTAGGATCAACAAGACAACCACATGTAGGTATCTGAGAAATCCTAACATAAATATAGAGGGGACCATTAGGAGCTTTAATAGTCTTAGAATTATCAAAGGTAATCAAGATTTCCCAAGGTCTTTTATTCTTAGGGTGTTTTTGAGGTTTTGGTTGAGATTTTAGTTTAGGCTTAGGTTGAGCTTGAACTTAAAGTTGAGGTTGAGTTTGAGGTTGAGGTGGAGATATAGATTGAGACAAAAAAGCATGCTCCACATGGTTAACAATGTGATTAAGATCATCCATCTTTGAATCATAAGCAATATCCATAGAAGATGGCTGAATAATAGAAGATAGCAAAGGATTCGTATAAATTCAAAGATTTTGATTAGGAGGAGAGACATATTTGTTCCCACTACCATCAAAAATATCAACAAATTAGGCATTAGAATCAATTAAGTCTTGAACCTTATGCTTTAAAGAATAACAATTCTCAGTATCATGGCCATTCTGATGATGGTATTGACAAAAAGCTTTGGACTTGAAGGATTTAGATGCCACCGTAGCAGGTAAAAGAGGTCAAATAGGAGGTAGAGTAATTATATTAGAAGTCAACAATTTATTCATAATAGAATGCAAAGATTCAGAAAGAGGAGTAAATGTATGATTCAAACGAAAAGCAATGGATGCAAAAGTAGCATTATTGGATGTAACATCAACTTGATAAGAAACTACATTCGCTTGTTTATTTATCTTGACATAGTTGTTAAGTTTTTAAAAATTGTTTGAATTAGGAGAAACATCTCTCTTATCAATTGGAATAGGAGCCATTGGAGTGTTGCTCTCAAATTGACTCACTTGTAATTGATAATGATGAAGTGCTGCACAAAGTTGTTGAAAAGAGGTAAATTCAGTAAGCAGAATCTTATCTCTAATATCCTTTTATAAATTTGAAATAAACATACGTTGAATATCAATATCAGGAATATGATAAGAAATCTGAGCATACAAATGCTTAAATCTACCAATAAACTCAGTCAATTTTTCTTTAGTATTTTGTTTACAATACATCAAATCAGTTAAGGACACTTACAGACCAATGTTATTTTAAAATTGTTGAATAAAGGCATTGGCACATTTTGGAAAAGAATCAATAGAATAAGGAGGCAAGGAACAATACCATTGCAAGGCCTTATCATGAAAAGTTCTAGAAAACAACTTGGCTAAAATCCTATGGCCATGAGCATAGTCACTCCAAAGGATTTGAAATGTTTTAACATGAGTAAAAGGGTCTCCCTAATCATTTTAATTCTCAAGATGAGGCATATCGGCTTGTTGAGGAATAAGAGCATGAATTATGTCTAGGGATAAAGGACTTCCCATGTAACATGTAGGAATGGTAAAATTGGATTGAGTTAAAGACGCAAGTTGTTGTTGTAAAGAGGACACAGTTTGATCCAAACTGATAATTGTTGAATCATTAGATGAAATAGGAGGTATAGAGACACTAGAAACACTGGGTAAAGTGTATGAAGTGGTAGGAATGGAGCACACTGTTAGCTATTTTTCTTGCACGGGTAAATAACTAGATCATAACCTTATCCCTCCCCTTTGATGCTCTTTTCTTGGCAAGAGAAATACTAATTGATAAGGATGAAATCCTTCTTCTACTTCGGGCTCCACAGACCCAGGTGGGTGTACCTCAATTCATCTACCTCAAATGATAATTTCTCTAAAACTCATCGGCATGTATAAACATGAATTAGACAGGACACTAACATACTGTGAAGGGATTCATTACTCTGAATGAATCAGGGGATGGCTTCCAGCCCATCATACTTGGTTTATCTTTTAACACACCAAAACATAAAAGGAAATGTGATTGATTTTAATGATTTGGATGCAAGTCTAGTGCAAAACCAACACCTTATCCTAGGGTGCAGAGTCAAATTGAGAAAACATCCACAAAACTTCATCAATTCAAAAACACCTGGAATCAATACCCTGCCTTACGGACTACCATTTTCACTGTAAACACATGATCATCAAATCTATACATTATTGAGATTCTCAGAGATTTATCCAACCAGATTTACTCCTTCCTTGAAGGAAACTTATGAACAAACTCATAGTCTACCTTGTAAATGACAAATTGGACATTGCCTTACAAATCCAATTCATAAGAACTTCCAAAACACAAAGAGACATCAGAATACTTGCAATTAGATTCCAGTCATATTTTATTCATAAAACCTATTTCAGTACACTCAAATTAACATTACACTTAGGCTAAAACAGTAATTTCAGAACCAAGCTTGCATTAATGGAACTTGCCTTGGATTTCTCCCTTGGAGAACCAAAATTCAGAACCCCCTACAAAGAATGAAAATCAAAATAAAAGGAGAAGAGGAACATTCCAGAAGGAAACAAAAGAGGACACTTGTTGGACTCTTCATCTGATGAATCACTCCCCCTGAATTGAATGAACAACCTCTATTCTTTCCTCCTAAGAACACCTATTTTCATCTCCTCCAACAGGCTCATGAGTCACCGAATACAAAAAACTAGATATTTCCAACATATCTTCCTGGCCCCTTGAAACGTTCAACTACAAATATCTTGAAACTAAGAGGACCTACACTAAAACTGATCTCTAAAATGGAAGCCTCATCTTTTCACCTTTCCAGCGGTATATAACACTTGATATTCAGGTGAAAAATACAACCTCCAGCAATTAATCTCAGTCTCCCTCTGTGATTGAAATTTTTAGATTTTTTATATAGTCAAAACTATATAAAATATATTTGTAATTTTGACTTTCCAATCTGAACGTGCACACAGAAGAAAATAATAAAATATTATTTGAATGCCCCTACCGGGACCCACATGCCACGTGGAGACTTGGATTGGCCGGCCTGCCAGCTCACCATCTAGTTGGACGCCACATTTGACCTTTGCCACTTGGCATTGTTTGGTTGGCTCACATATCCACCTGGGCAACTGAATTGAACTAGACCGCCACCTCATAGGAATGCCACATGTCACCTTGTCGCATGATTGAATGGGCCAGAAATGGCCCTTGCGATCATGCAACCACTTGACACGTGTCCACTTCATCCTCATCACACTCCTGCAAAATGACCTTTTGGGCATGGGCACAAAAACCAAGGCATCACTAAGAGTCACGTGCATAGCCTCCAGCACTTCTTATTTCATCTTGTGTGGGTCATTGCTTATGAACACTATAATTTCTCAATCTGGGATCAATGTGGGACAATTCTGCTGAGGGTTTTAAAGCCTTCTTCACATTTTCATTCAAAATTTGTGGGGCCCACCGTGCATAGAGACCTCTAACCAAGGGGCCCACCAAGATCCCTTGCCTCTTTACTTATTTTACATTGTAAGTGCCTTTGCTTATAAACACAAAAATGAACCCTCACCCAGCCAATGTGGGATAATTGGTTGTGAAGTTTTAATGGGCAGTTTTGACAGTGCCGCACTCAATCACCCGTATCTCGTGAACCAGCAAGACTATTCAAAATTGCTCTGGTGAGAATCTGGAGAACTAGGTTTACAACAACATATCCAAAAATGAGCTCGATCCAACAGTTCAATAAAAAGTTATGCCCCCCGCTATATGACTGTGTTTTTCTTTTCTACAAATCCGTGTTTGTAAAATCCATTGATGGCTATTTCTTATATCACTGTGTATGATTCTCTTTCCATTTGTTTAAGTTTATTGGAATCCTTCATTTCTTGCTCAAAACACATCATATTGGTTTATTTAAAACCAAATATGTCTTGTACAAATGCAGAACCATTGTAGCTTCTTCAGTCTGTAACCATAAATTTCTTTTGCAATGTGCTTGGGATGTCTTGAAAATCCTCCATATGGCTTTGTACTGGCTTCACTATTTGCTCCCTCTTGTGTTTTAATGCAAGTCAATGTCCTCTTCAAATAAATTTGATGGTGGCCAATCTTTTAACTTCAACATCTCAGACCAGCCATTGTTTTTTTTTTCAAAAACAAATTCAAAATACTTTAAAACCATGAGGCATACTTAGCACCACCTTTTAGAAGATATGTCCAAGACTCGAAAAACATAGAAACCTCGGCATTTCAAAAAATATTGCACACTCGATATGACTGAAATAATGTGCCCCACATAGCTGACCAGTAACACTAACTGGCATCCAAGGATGACATTGAACATTGACTAAAGAACCCTTCAAAGATATGCCATCAGAAATACCAGTTCACCTCCACAATGTGTCTACACTCGTAAAAAGAGTTTGCACCAAAAGGCTTGAGCTGAAAGATTTTGACAATCAAACATGGCACCTTGAAAACATTATCTATCCGCACTTGCCAAAATCACACAAGTCAGCTCCGGAACTGGCTTTGAAAACTGACCCATTGAAACTTTTAGGAACCAAAATCACAGGAACTGATTCTCCCTCATACAAGAAACATGAATCCATAACTAGCTTCCTTAGAAAGTCACATGGTGAAATACATTCAATCAACAAAGTCAGCTTACTAATAAAATTCAGGGCAATAAACAGTGAAAATCACATGAATCTGATTCAGAATTGGCCTGGGAAAGTGGTCAGATGGATTGGTAGAGACTTGAAAATCATCAAACACTTAGTCTTCCAGGTCTACAGTAGATAACGACACTCAATTATGATGGGCTTTATACTAGGCGCAAACTAGAAAACCTCAAAGTAGGTCACTTATGAAACTGGACAGTGCGCATTCAGAGAATTTTCACAACTTGCAAACGGAATGAGCTTAGCAATCAAGTCAAACAGGCACATGAGGGGCTGAAAATTGGCGAGATGACTCACTCCCATGCCTACAATATGATGTCACAACTGGAATGTCATGACCAATCATAGGGAAAAAGATATTCAAATACAAACAGGGCCTGTTACAACAATCTGGCACTTAGAGACAAATGCAGATATGAGACAAGTGCTCAAAACAAGACATCATGAAACAACTTGAAACTTGAAATTAACGACCTGAGATGTCTTCGAATGTCAAAACAAGGGTGACGAACACTTGACATGCATGGAGAACCACAAAAATTCATCCGAGAAAATAGGCACAAAAGCACTTATAGGGCTTCAATCTGCAAAATTTTAACATGGTACTTCAAAAACCCTTACTGTGTTTTTAGTCCCAACAGTGGCTTTGTCTGTGGATGTGTGCCCATGCGGGCATGCAGAGAACCTCAGAATCTCATGGTAGAAGCAGACCACCCCAAAGAGAATCAGACCTTTCACTTTTTAGTTACACTTCAAAACTCTGAACCGGGAACCTCTCTCTTAATGAAAAATTGGAACCCTTTATTGAAAGCAGGGACAACACACAACTGAAACGAAATAAAGCAACTATACAAACATGAAGCTTATTTACAAAGGCCCAAAGTCCCGAAACTGAAATCAATCTTTACCTCTGTCAAATAAATGATTCTCATCTCCATACAACAAAGGCAAACTGAGACTACATTTTTCACCCAGCTGGTTAGAAACATTTTGATCCTCTTTCAGCATATCATAACAAAAGTAATCAATATACTCACCATTATCCGGCAAAGGAAAACTATCAGGATGCCACGAGTACTGATCACTTTGTAATGTCAAAGCATCACATTCTTCAATGTCACTGCCATACTGAAAAGTGAAACACTCCAACTCAACATCATGACTAGAAACATTATCATTCCGATCATTAGTTTGCAAAATAGAACACAACATTTCTATCTCATCACTTTGCAAACTGAGGTAGAACCTCTCAACACAAATCTCTGACTGCATAAAACCAGAACTATCTTGCTGCTCACAAACAACATCAGCAACATTTAGGAAGGAACAAGCTCTGTCAATGAGTAACTCATTGGGCATTAGACAATCTGAGAATACACTTTCAGATTTACCACTTTTTCCAGCATCAAAATGTAAACCAGAACCACAATCAACAAGTTCATGCAAATCTGAACACTCACTAGCACACTCATCATTGTATTCATAAAAAATGACATTATCAAAACCATGACAATGAAATGCAGTTGATTCTTGCTGATTTAAAATTGGAGAAAAGATGTCAAGATATGTTTCACTCATCATGCCATTGTCCGAATCACTTTCATCAAAATTTATATTCACCGGGCATGGAATTATGGAAACAAACTTAGTACCATACCTCTGAAAATCAGCATCCAAAAGACTCAAAATCTGCTCACAACTTAGCAAGCACTGAGCATTACATTCCATCTCTTCATTCTGACTATTGATGCTGCAAATCTCTTCTCCATCTAAAGTCAGGATTGAATTTATTTGTCTCACATTACCTTGTGTGAAGTAACTACTGCAAGAACTAACATCTGCATTATATCCATGTTCTTCATGTTCACACAGAACATCATTAAACTGAAACAAAAAGCCATTAACATCATGTTGAGAAAAGGGAAAATCTACAAGCTCAAGGAACTCACTATCAACTGAAGATTTATCTTCCATTCTCTGACACTCACAAACTTCATCATCAGCACAATAACTAGCATTAAAACCATTATTGGATTCAACATCCTCATCATAACTAGATTCAAGACAACTAGAATCAACATCTACAAATGTATCCATCCATTCTTTAATATTTTCTAGTGTCTCATCTCTTAAGGATGCACTCCAACTAACCGATTCAGGCATTGACAGTTCTAGGAACATCTCAGCATACTGGGATTCATGAAAATCTAAACCCACAGGAAGCTCACTACATGCAATAAGAAACTTCTTATAATAAGACAGTGTAGATTCTTCATTTCTTTCTCCTATTGCACATCTTAACATCAATACACAATTATGTGGAATCTTTTGATTTATCAAATGAAGTTCATCTTTATAGATCTCTAAATATGGCTGAGAACTTTTAGATCCAGAAACATTCTCTTGATCTATCATGGCTGGGAACTCCATTTCAAAACACTAACAAAACAAATAAGCTTATTCTTATGACAATATTTCTATCCAAGCTTATGCAATCAATGACTTCATTTAACATCAACATATTTCTGATATTCTTTAGAAACTGAATCTTCTATCCAGAAATATGGCATGAACTTTCAAATTAAATTTCTCTTTTCTTAGTGACTGATTCACTTATTCAGGGAGTGTTTTATACTTGGATAGAGGATTACCTGGAAGTGTTGTTGCTGGTGTAAAATAATGATCTGAAACCTCCTTCAAATCACCTTCTAAATCTTTGTAGAGCCACCACCTCTTTGTAGAGGACCAAATCTAGAACCAACTAAGAACCTTTTCTCAAATCTGAACCATCTTTATCAGCAACCACAAAACAACTTCACAGGATGCACTGTTTGCCAGGATAAAAATACATTACAATCTCTTTACAAAACACTGATCAAATAGAGATTCAGAGTCACCACTCACATTCAGTGAGAACATATAACAATTTGAAAAGAATAGACTCTATATCCAAACTGGACCAGACCGTGGGATGATTTAGCAAAGCAAGGAATTGAACATCTTCAACTTGCTGTCATTTATTGCTTCCCCAGTAGAGTCACCAATTTGTTAGCTATTTTTCTTGCACGGGTAAATAACTAGATCATAACCTGATCCCTCCCCTTTGATGCTCTTTTCTTGGCAAGAGAAATACTAATTGATAAGGATGAAATCCTTCTTCTACTTCAGGCTCCACAGACCCAGGTGGGTGTACCTCAATTCATCTACCTCAAATGATAATTTCTCTAAAAATCATAGGCATGTATAAACATGGATTAGACAGGACACTAACATCCTGTGAAGGGATTCATTACTCTGAATGAATCAGGGGATGGCTTCCAGCCCATCATACTTGGTTTATCTTTTAACACACCAAAACATAAAAGGAAATGTGATTGATTTTAATGATTTGGATGCAAGTCTAGTGCAAAACCAGTGCCTTATCCTAGGGTGCAGAGTCAAATTGAGAAAACATCCACAAAACTTCATCAATTCAAAAACACTTGGAATCAATACCCTACCTTACAGACTACCATTTTTATTGTAAACACATGATCATCAAATCTATACATTATTGAGATTCTCAGAGATTTATCCAACCAGATTTACTCCTTCCTTGAAGGAAACTTATGAACAAACTCATAGTCTACCTTGTAAACAACAAATTGGACATTGCCTTACAAATCCAATTCATAAGAACTTCCAAAACACACAGAGACATCAGAATACTTGAAATGAGATTCCAGTCATATTTTATTCATAAAACCTATTTCAGTACACTCAAATTAACATTACACTTAGGCTAAAATAGTAATTTCAGAACCAAGCTTGCATTAATGGAACTTGCCTTGGATTTCTCCCTTGGAGAACCAAAATTCAGAACCCCTTACAAAGAATGAAAATCAAAATAAAAGGAGAAGAGGAACATTCCAGAAGGAAACAAAAGAGGATACTTGTTGGACTCTTCATCTGATGAATCACTCCCCCTAAATTGAATGAACAACCTTTGTTCTGTCCTCCTAAGAACACCTATTTTCATCTCCTCCAATAGGCTCATGAGTCACCGAATACAAAAAACTAGATATTTCCAACATATCTTCCTGGCCCCCTGAAATGTTCAACTGCAAATATCTTGAAACTGAGAGGACCTGCACTGAAACTGATCCCAAAAATGGAAGCCTCGTCTTCTCACCTTTTCGGTGGTATATAACACTTGATATTCAGGTGAAAAATACAGCCTCCAGCAATTAATCTCAGTCTCCCTCTGTGATTGAAATTTTTAGATTTTTTATATAGTCAAAACTATATACAATATATTTGTAATTTTGACTTTCCAATCTGAACGTGCACACAGAAGAAAATAATAAAATATTATTTGAATGCCCCTACCAGGACCCACATGCCATGTGGCAGACTCAGATTGGCTGGCCTTCCACCTCACCATCTAGTTGGACGCCACATTTGACCTTTGCCACTTGGCATTGTTTGGTTGGCTCGCATATCCACCTAGGAAACTAAATTGAACCAGACTGCCACCTCATAGGAACGCCACATGTCACCTTGTCGCATGATCGCATGGGCCAGAAATGGCCCTTGCGATCATGCGACCACTTGACACGTGTCCACTTCATCCTCGTCACACTCCTGCAAAATGACCTTCTGGGCATGGGCACAGAAACCAAGGCATCACTGAGAGTCACGTGCATAGCCTCCATCACTTCTTCTTATTTCATCTTGTGTGGGTCATTGCTTATAAACACTATAATTTCTCAATCTGGGATCAATGTGGGACAATTCTGCTGAGGGTTTTAAAGCCTTCTTCACATTTTCGTTCAAAATTTGTGGGGCCCACCGTGCATAGAGACCTCCAACCAAGGGGCCCACCAAGATTCCTTGCCTCTTTACTTATTTTACATTGTAAGTGCCTTTGCTTATAAACACAAAAATGAACCCTCACCCAGCCAATGTGGGATAATTGGTCGTGAAGTTTTAATGGGCAGTTTTGACAGTGCCGCACTCAGTCACCTATATCTCATGAACCAGCAAGACTTTTCAAAATTTCTCTAGTGAGAATCTGGAGAACTAGGTTTACAACAACATATCCAAAAATGAGCTCGATCCAACGATTCAATAAAAAGTTATGCCCCCGGCAATATGACTATGTTTTTCTTTTCTACAAATCTGTGTTTGTAAAATCCATTGATGGCTATTTCTTATATCACTATGTATGATTCTCTTTCCATTTGTTTAATTTTATTGGAATCCTTCATTTCTTGCTCAAAACACATCATATTGGTTTATTTAAAACCAAATATGTCTTGTACAAATGCAGAACCATTGTAGCTTCTTCAGCCTGTAACCATAAATTTCTTTTGCAATGTGCTTGGGATGTCTTGAAAATCCTCCATATGGCTTTGTACTGGCCTCACTATTTGCTCCCTCTTGTGTTTTAATGCAAGTCAATGTCCTCTTCAAATAAATTTGATGGTGGCCAATCTTTTAACTTCAACATCTCAAGCCAGCCATTGTTTTTTTTTTTAAAAACAAATTCAAAATACTTTAAAACCATGAGGCATACTTAGCACCACCTTTTAGAAGATATGTCCAAGACTCTAAAAACATAGCAACCTCGGCATTTCAAAAAATATTGCACACTCGATATGACTGAAATAATGTGCCCCACATAGCTGTCCAGTAACACTAACTGGCATCCAAGGATGACATTGAACATTGACTAAAGAACCCTTCAAAGATACGCCATCAGAAATACCAGTTCACCTCCACAATGTGTCTACACTCGCAAAAAGAGTTTGCACCAAAAGGCTTGAGCTGAAAGATTTTAACAATCAAACATGGCACCTTGAAAACATTATCTATCCGCACTTGCCAAAATCACACAAATCTGCTCTGGAACTGGCTTTGAAAACTGACCCATTGAAACTTTTAGGAACCAAAATCACAGGAACTGATTCTCCCTCATACAAGAAACATGAATCCATAACTAGCTTCCTTAGAAAGTCACATGGTGAAATACATTCAATCAACAAAGTCAGCTTACTAATAAAATTCAGGGCAATAAATAGTGAAAATCAAATGAATCTGATTCAGAATTGGCCTGGGAAAGTGGTCAGATGGATTGGTAGAGACTTGAAAATCATCAAACACTTAGTCTTCCAGGTCTATAGTACATAACCACACTCAATTATGATGGACTTTATACTAGGCGCAAACTAGAAAACCTCAAAGTAGGTCACTTATGAAACTGGACAGTGCGCATTCAGAGAATTTTCACAACTTGCAAACGGAATGAGCTTAGCAATCAAGTCAAACAGGCACATGAGGGGCTGAAAATTGGTGAGATGACTCACTCCCACGCCTACAATATGATGTCACAACTGGAATGTCATGACCAATCATAGGGAAAAAGATATTCAAATACAAACAGGGCCTGTTACAACAAATTGGCACTTAGAGACAAATGCAGATATGAGACAAGTGCTCAAAACAAGACATCACGAAACAACTTGAAACTTGAAATTAACGACCTGAGATGTCTTCGAATGTCAAAACAAGGGTGACAAACACTTGACATGCATGGAGAACCACAAAAATTCATCCAAGAAAATAGGCACAAAAGCACTTATAGGGCTTCAATCTGCAAAATTTTAACATGGTACTTCAAAAACCCTTACTGTGTTTTTAGTCCCAACAGACACAACTGGAGGAACACCTGGAACCATAGTTGGAAGAAGATTGGAATAAGTAAAAGGAACATTATGATAAGAAGCTTTTGAAGTAGGGAGGGACACAGGAGGAACACTCATATGAAGAGAGGGTACTGACACAGTCACCAAAGGAGGAGTATAAGTAGGAATGCTAGGTAAAGGAACAAAAGAAGGTTCCACACTAGTAAAAGGAGGAGTGAATCCTAAATCTTGAGCTTCTTGAGATAAAGATTTAACATTTGAATGCACAAGATGAGTAATATCACGCAAGATATTAACACCTTGGTTACTATCATGAAGGAATTTCTTAAGAGCGTCTATAACTTGAATAAAATCATGATTATGGTTCTCTTGAGTAAGCCAATTTTCCATTTTAACAAGTTTAGTTGAAAGTTCTTGGACTTGTTCAAGAGGAAATCTTAAAGCATCATCCTCATCATGAGATGAGTGAGAAGAGTTATGCTCCATAGTAGGATTAGAATCATGAATAATCAAATTGTCATCCGGAATCCTAAGAAAAGGAGAGGAAGACTCAAGATCAAAGGTACCCATAAGTCTATGACTTTGTCTAACCAAAATATTATAAGTAGGACTAGAGGTAGTAAAGCTCATATACCAATGCAAATGCAAAAATGAACTAAACTAGGAAAACAAAAAGCATAAACACATAAACATTTTTGTATTTTTACTTTATATGAAATGTAAATGCAAGATCTAACACCATAAAAGAAAGAGTTGTCTATCGCGGGTTCACCAAAATGTAATATATAGAAAAATGTAAGATTTATAAAAGGGGAGTGTTAGTGTGTGGGAAAAGTAGGATCTTCTTCTTAACCTCAAATTCCCAAAGGAAAGATCCAACTTGATCAACCAAAGAAAATGGTTAATGCACAAATGAATCAATCGATAAAGAATATGAAGAAAGGAGAAAAACTTATATTTTGTTATTGAATATCTCAAATTCTGCATCGGGGAATATTCCTAGTAATATTCCTAATTATCTTAATTATCTTTAATTTTATAATTATTTGGCGATAAATCACATTTATCCTAAAGTTTGATTAATTGAATATTTTCATATTTAATTAATGGAATTAATTCTGCCACTTAATTATTTAATTGAATTTAATTGTATTTATTCCTAAGTATTATTATTTAATTTTGACAATAAATCCAAAATCCTATGAATAATTGATTAAATTCTTATTTAATTAATTAAAGCAAGTTGTCAATTTTTAATATTGTAATTTTGAATAAAAGTTTGAAAAATAATTGATTAACCCATAAATCAATTGTTTTATTTTTAAAATCAGTTAAGTTGGAAATAAATCACTTTATTATTAAATTAATTCATAAATAAAACATGCACAATCATAAAAGCAGACAACTATCAATTATCAATTAAAGCTAAACTCTATTTTGAGTTAAAACTTAGCTTTTGCATGTTTTTGTGAGTTAACTATCTTTTATTTAAAAATAACTCAAAAATCAACCTAGGTTATTTGAGTGATTTATGATTTTTTTTCCCATGCACCTCTAAAGCCTTGGATTTCTATAAAAACAAGGCTCAGCTCTTCATAATTCATCTCTCAAATCCATAGAATCTCATAATTGTGCAAACTTATGCTGGAGAATCGACATCTAGAGAGTCAAAGCTTATTACGAATCAAGGCTATTGTGAGATCAATTTGTTTTTTTTTTACATTCATTTAGATTCATTTTCATATCATTGTTAGATCATTTAGCATATCATAGATCAATTTTCATATTAACATAGATTCATATCATTTTTCATCTTATTGCATATAAAATACCAAAAAAATAGATTAATTGCATTCATATTTCATATCAGTTTTGCATTCAAATCTTTCATTTAAGTGTCGTCTAGGTCACTAATCTCGATAACAATCTGAGAACATCAATCTCACACCTATTAGAAGGCAGTAAATCGCTTGGTTACATTAGATTTCAATTTTGCATGATTTTGATTATAGCTAACCTCTAATATTTTTCTGAAGTGTTGTGTCTACAGATCAAGTACAATTTTCACACACACATTTCTGGCACCCACCGTGGGGCAACCCACCTTTGCATGTTGATTTTGATTCTTGGAGCTAAAACTTTAAAGTTTCAAAGATTTAATTTTATCTCCTCAACAGCTTGGATTTTTCATCTGAAATATTTTTTACAAGTTGGAGACATATCAAGGAAGCTTTGATAAAAAATTTAGAATTTTTTTTTTTTAAAATTTTTTTTAATAATTTGTTTTCAATTTTTCATAAAAAATTAATTTTCGGCGCAAATCAGAATATTTTTTTGAAATTTTTACATTTTTAGAAAGCTATTGAAATGCTAGATGGGGTCCATTCTTTGTGTTTTAAATTTGGATGCAATATAATAGCTCAAATAGTCAATTTACAAAAATTGGTATGTTTTGATAAAACGGGTCTCTAGGGCACAAATGAAAAGATTTTTCTAAAATTTTTACATTTTTGGAAAGCTCTCTATTTTTCAGTATGGGTCTCTATTTTGAATTTCTATTTTTGTGGCCAAAATCATATAAAAAAGAATCAGATCTTGTTGACTAGGTCAAATGCAGCAAAAACAAAAAAAGTTTTGTGATGGGTATGCACTTATTTTTTTTACATGGTTCAATGAATGATATGAGTTGTCATTTGGGTTAATTTCTAGTTATTATTGCTGATAATAAGTAATTTTTAGAGCTAACCCTATGGTTTTCATAAGTTGAATATATGTTGCACACCTTGTTTGCTTGTTGGAGAGTTCGTCACATGCTTGCATGGAAAAGCTCAACAAGAATTGCTAAAAATCAGGTAAAATCTACTAAGCACGTTGTGAGGATCCCAGTTATTCTCCATCATCTAATGACATTTCTATTTGGACTTAAAATAAATCTCTTATGTGTCTGGCTTGTGTGCATCTTTTCATGCTTTTGTCTATTTCTACACACTTGCATAATTGATACTAGGTTGTGACCCCTTAAAGATTCATTAAGTAGTCTTAGATACTTGTGATTGATCTTGATTGCTATCTTGGGTTATTGGACTCGCTAATCTGCTGACCCCTCGTTCCACCCTGTGGTTGCAATATCAGTGCCACATTAAAGGGGAGGGGTCTACAGGAAAGAAGTGTTAATTGTTCCACCAGGCAACCCTTTTGTGCTTTTTGGAACTCACTTATTTTCTAAGTTGTGGAATCATTTTTAGCTTGTGTGAGGGGTTAATTGTTCCACCTTGTGGACTCACCTCATATTCTCTTTAAGCGTTAAGTGTTCCTCTTTCTGCTTTTGAGTACTTTCAGTAGATTTGCTTTAAGAAATATATCTGTGAAAACATAGTAATTAGGCCCTATGAACACTATTTGTGGTTCTTGAGAGATTGGATTCCCAGTGAAATCATTCTTGACAATGAAATCCTTGTAGGTAGGGAGGATACTTAGTGCGTCTCACATTCTACTTGGTCTGTGCGTCTTCCCTTATTGATTGATACATTCTCTCTCTGGAGAGGTCGATAGATCACATGGGGTTGATATCATAGACCTTGGTGAGATAATCTGTCTTACGTGTCAGATTTATTTTCCTTCTTTGTTTGGGTTAAAAGTGAAAAGGTGTCAAAAACCTTGGATTTGGAGCGAAGTCTCCTTGTGGTATACTATTGTGAGTCACCTTTAGAGAGGGTTAACCGTAGCGGACAATCCCTTCATAGGGCCAACTGCGTTGAGGGAACCTCAAGCGGTAATAGCCATTTTAGCCATGGTAGTGATAGCCACTATATAAATGTCCTTGTGGAAGAAATCTTCACAAGGTATGGTTCATTATGGGTTGTCAGATCTCCCTAGCAGCTCCTGAAGATTAAGTTCTCAGACTGTGTCAAAACCCTGGTGCATCGGGATTGGAGTTCACCCCTTTGGATCATAAAAGTTATAGAGTCAAACCATTACTAAAAACCCTAGCAATGCCAAATTTTTATTTTTTAGGGTATATGTGTGTCATTGCAAAACATTTTGGAACATACACAATTAGCACTTATGAGGATAAGAACGAATAAGTCACTTGATTGTTCATGTGCAAGGTTGCTTTTGCCCTTGTTCATTGTTTTCAGACATGATTGAAATCACTTTCTTGTTGTTTTGCATGCTTATTTATCTATCTGGTTATTGAAAACAGACAAATCTATTACAATCCTCAAATCTAGACATTGAAATTTGCAAACAATTCAAATCTAAAAACTCAAAATTTGCAAAATCTGAAGTAAAATCCTTTTTTGGAGTCAAAAGTCATCTCAGGAGGTCAGAAAATCATATGAGTTTCTCAAAGTGTCATTTCATTACAGCCCATCTATCGTATGATTGATTACCCAGTGTCGTACGAGTTTTCATGCCAGCAAATTCTCAAAGTCAAAATCTCGCAACTGTCGTATGAAATTTTCAACTATCATTTTGTTGGTTACCCGCTGTCGTACGAGTTTTGCAACTATCATACAAGTTTTACAAATGTCATTTCATAGAATACCCACCGTCGTATGAGTCTGCAGAGTGTCATTTGAGAAATTTTTGAGAGTTGTCAGAAAATTGTCAGAATTGCCAGATATTTAGCTTTTTCAGCCTATTTCCAAAATCTGTCGAACAAATCACTGTGTCAAGAATAGAGTAGTAGCTATTGAGAATTAGTACACATGTCTCAAAGAATCAGTACACATGAGGAAGAAACTCTGATGAGGGCCATGATGAAATAGATGCACGCTATGCAAGTCAAGATTAACAAACTTGAGAAAGAAAAAGAACCTAAAGAGTTCTCCATGGAAGCTCTATGCCCTTTTCCATTTGATAAAGACTTGTACATGTCACCATGCCTCCAGACATAATTTGAGCAATGTGATAACCCTTATGATACCTCTTCCATGGAGAGTGACACATCCATCTTTGGAGACTATGATGACTATGATGATGGACAATGTAATGATACCTATGACACCTTTGTTCCTAAGAGTCCTCATCGTGTGTTCCTACTTACTACAAATGGGCCTTCACATTGGATAGATCGTGATGGTGATCCATATGATTTTGATTTTGAAAGAGACTTTGATGGCTTTTGTGGACAATATCTAGATGATACATCTACTTCTATTGAGGAATATAAAATGTATCGTGCTGATTTAAAATGTCAATACTATAAGGATCTCTCCTCTAAGAACTCTCATGCTGAAAATAAAGATTACACTCTCAAGAAAGATCATGTTAATGTTGAACCTTTGTCTTGTGATGGTTCCCTTCCATCCCCTACTTCCTCCAATACCCATACATTTCCTAAGGGTTTCGAGTCTTTCAAATCTTTCACAGAACGTTCATCCGACACAAGCCCTAATACTTTTCATGTGGTTCCCTATAGTTATCCTCCAGGGCTACCTCTTAAAGAAACTCAAGCTAACCTTCACTTGGCTGCAAATACTTTCAATAATGATAAACCTAAAGAGCCTAAGCCTTCATATGCTATAATCCCTACTTCAGCTAGTCCTCCACCATCTCTTCCAAAGTCATCCATACAATCCCAACATGCTTCCTTGTCCTTAGAATTGGCTCCATGTCAAGAGGACTCTAAAAATGATGAAGAAAAGAACATAAAGAAAGATCAAGATCAAGAACCCTCCATGTCATCCACAACTTTTCCCGATGTCTCTTATCTGCTTCATGGTTCTTTTGATCCTGTACCCCCTTTTTCATGCATTCCACCATGTCTTAAGTCTTCTCCTAAGCAAGATCAGGCTACTACTTACACTGTTGAGCTTATTGACAATCAAAATGACCTTACTACACTTGCACTTTCCAAAGATGATACTTCCATTAAGGTTGGTAAAAATAGTGTTGTTACTTCCAATGTTAAGCCTATTGAAGATCAAAAGAAAAATTATGTGTTTATGCTATCCAAAGATCCTTGTCAAGATCAAAGTCTTCCATCTTCTTGTTCTACCATTCCATGTTCGCTTCCACTTTCTACTCTTCCTAAGTCTTCGCAAGCTTTGAACAATCCTATCAAAGACGGTGCTCATATTCAAGATGTCCATGATTCTATTGAAAATTCTAATGCTCACTCTAAAGATGCTGATATCCTTGGTTGTCATATAGATGATAATGAATTTATTGATTATCCTTTTGCATCTTCCACTTCCATCCTTGGACCTCTTCCACCACTACTAAGGGCTTCACGTCTGCCTTCCATCTTGGGTCCTTATGTCCCTTCACTTTCCCCTCCTAACTCTCCTAATTATCCATCCATCTTGGGTCCTTACACCCCTCCATCTCCCATCTTTCCTCAAGATCAACATAGATGCATACCCTTGAATCTTTTTCATCCACCCACCCATATAAACCAGTCATATCCTCCTTCTTCCACAAGTCCCAAGTCTTTTGGAAGTAACTTGAATGTTCAATACAAGAAAAAGAAGCAATACAAGAATCCATCAAAAAAAGAAGATCACCATGTTTCCTCTAATAGACATGGAAACATAAAGTCAAAAGAGATATCTAAGAAAAAAACTACAAGACAAGTATGGGTTCCAAAATCCATCATTGAAGATATTCTCTCTAGATCATTAAAAGGAAATAAAAAGCCTACAGCTATATGGATTCCAAAGTCTCTCTTGAAAGAGTCTGATGTTGAGCGAAAAGTGAAATTGACATTCAAGCTTCCAAAGACTTCCACTTCATCTTCTTCCAAAAATATTCTTCCATTCCATGCACCTAAACCTCAACCTCTGCTATCCATTCACCATATTCATTCACGTATTCCTTCATTCATGTTTCCTCCACCCTCTCGCCACCCTTCAAGTTGTGTGTTGATGTTGATCTTTCCTTCCTTTCCATCTACCCTTTCACAATCTTTCCATTCATTATCCTTCTACCTTCTATCTTTTTTCCTCATTTGCCTATTCCTCCTATCTTCCAACCTCACTCACTTTACATAAAACCTTATCCTCCATTTTTCTCTTCCATCTTCTTTTCCCTATCAACATCTTTGAGCATATCATTTTGAATCCTTGGCATATCATGGTTTATCCTTTTAAGGAGCATTATCTAAAAAGCTTACCTTCTTCCAAAAATAAAAAATAAAAAATAAATTTTTTTTGAAAAAAATAAAAAAAATTGAAAATGTGCCTTGGTGAAAATTTGGAAACAGGCGCCTTGGTAGAAAAAGTAAAAAGAAATAAATTTGTCCTATGGTGAAAACCACTCCCCTGTGGTGCCTTGGATAAGTACCATGATGAAAACCTGGCAATCAAGCATCATGCGTAGTTTTTCTACATATTTCATCCATTCCATCTTCTCTCTTTGATCTTGACAAAGTTGATCTATACATGAACATTTGGCTATTTTGTGAGTTGTCTAATGATGATCTTGCTTTCATTCCTTCCATGTTTAGCCTTCATATCCATTTTCCTCCATTCATTCTAGTCTCTCGCTATCATTTCCCCTTTGGTATTGATCTAATAAATTAAAAAAAAGAGTAAAACATGGTGCTATGAATCCTCGTGACATGTCTACTCCTTTAGACTGCATCCTTTCCTTCTTTGGCATTACAATTTTGTGACTTATCCTATGCTGGCCTTTTATTGTTTGTCCAAATGTGCTTTACATGACAATTTTTCCCTAGCTTGGGTATTCTTGAGGAGTTTTCCCTTGAGAATTTCTTCGCTTCATTCTCCTTCATTCTCTTGTCTTCCATCTCTTCCACCAGCTTGCCAATCCCTCTTGTTCTCCATCTTGCTAGACATTGGGACTACACGATATGATCTTTCTTGGGAGTTTGCAATGGAAAAAGATGCTATCAAGTATGCCAAGTATCAGAACAATTATCAGAACCAGTATCAGAACCAGTATCAAAACAAGTATCCAAACTAGTATCAGAACTAGTATCAGAACAAGTATCAAAACCAGTATCAAAACAAGTATCAGAATGCCTATAGGGGCTACACCTTTCACTTTAGTTTATGGGTCTGAAGTGGTACTACCTATTGGGGTCAAAATCTCATCACTAAGAATTAGAATGGATGGTCTAGTGACTGATGATGACTACAGAGTGTTTAGGTTGCAAGAACTTGAACTACTAGATGAGCGCAGACAAGTAGTGTATGATCATCTCAGAGTATATTAGAAGAGAATGTCTAGATGCTACAACAAGAAAGTCAGACACAGAGAATTTTAGGTTGGCGATCTAGTCTTGAGAGAGAATCCTAAAAATCAATCACATCGAGAATGCAAGGGGAAGTTTAAACCCAACTGGTTGGGTCCCTTTGTAATCACTGCTACTTTTGGCTCTGGTGCCTATCAACTCTCAATGACTGAAGGAGAACAACTCCAAGAACCAATCAATGTTCTCCATCTGAAGAAATTCTACGCCTAAGGCATTCAGTCTATGGTAAAATGTCCTAAAAAAATCTTAAAAATTGGAAAAAGTCCTTAAAAAATGAACATCTTGGTGAAAACCTAGAAATGGGTGCCTTGATGATTCACAAAAAAAGAAAAAAATATCAAAAATATCAAAAAAAGTAAAAAATATCAAAAATATCAAAAAAATATAAAAAAATGAAAAAAAATAAAAAATGAGAAAAAGAAAAAGTGCCTTGGTGAAAACCTGGAAATAGGCGCCTTGGTAGCAAAAATAGAATCTCTGCCAAGATGGTGAAAACCTGGCAAACAGGTGCCACTTGTTTCAAAATGCTCCATCTATCAGTGTAATCTTGGTCTTTCCCAACTTTTAGTTTTGCTTTAGTTTGTACATATCTCCCAGTTTGTTTATGCATTTCCAGTTTTCAATAAGTCGATTTGTACACCACTCAGCTCAAACGTCTGTATCCTATCAATGCTTAACACTTGGGGGTAATCAATGTTATATTCTATGGCCTCCAGTATATCTTAGACATATCATATCCAGTCAGAGTCCTTTGAAGCTTCATTTGAGTCAGTGAAGTCTGTCTCGTCTCCAAAAAGGATTTTGCATCTACAACAACAATCAAACACAAACTGAAAACAATCTGTGCTTTTCATGCTTTTATCTCCTTGTATGCTTACTGATTTGCATTGAGATTTTTGGATATTGTGTCCCTTGGAGCTCTTCGATGATGTCCTTTATAGGATTTAGAGAGTGATGACTAGGGGCATAATCTTGTCTTTGTCTTCTGCTTGTATGTGAAAATCTAACGTCTTTGGAAATTTTGGATTGAAATGGTGTTCGACTGTAAGAGCCTCTATCTTGAATTGGATGGCCATGCGTACCTCGACCATTGATACCCAAAAAATTCAAGGAAGTTTGATCTCACTATTGTCTTTTTGAGTGAGTTCTTTCTCCTACTGTGAAACGCGATCTTACCTAAGGATGTGAATGATAAAGGGTCACTACGGGTAATTCACACTAAATTTAGAATGATCTCTTGACTGTTTGATGTGTATGTTAAATGCAAATTGCTATATCAAAATGGACATGATACTCAGGTCATCTTGGTGCTTGTGCCTTGGTGCTTGTATCTAATCTGACATTTCAAAAATAAAACCAATATTCATATGTCCATGGTTGTTTGACCAGTGGGTGTTGTATTGGTTCTTGAGCGTTACAAATCAATATTCATATGTCTATGGTTTCATGGCTAGTGGGCATTGATTTATCTAGTTACCTAAAAGTTCAATGATGATATCAAATCGACACATGATCAATGAGTAGGTCCTAGGTCCTAGGGTTGCATTATCATCCTGCATGTTTCTTTGCATTTTTGCACTTTGCATGATCTCACAAATTGCTTGAACACTTAAAAGATTCTTCAATCACCTCTTCCAGTCTAACAAGAGCTGAATCCCACATGAAAGTTCCTCCAATGAAATAGCAAGTAGAATCCTTTTTCGGGATCAAAATCAAAATCTAAAATCATTCATATTATTAACTACTTGCATAATCAACCTTTAATCATAGTAGAAATCTATTTTTCAACTTAACTGATTATCTTCCATCAAACTATCAAAATTTCAACCATGGTCAACTCATGGTCAAACCTAGTCTACTTGGTCTCCAGGACCTCCAAATGATGCAGAACGCATTTTCGGACATGTATAACCACTTTTCAAATCAATTAACATGCTTCTAAACCATTTAATGTTGACTTTTATTGTCAGATTTTTATTTTAATCCCGAAGGGGGCATGGTATTGCACATCATTCAAGTCTGTAAAAAGTCTATCAATATTTCCTCAGTAATCAAGACAACAACCATGTCTAGTTGTTGAATCATCAAAAATCCTCATCGCTCAGGGAAAATCTATCATCACTTGGGGCATATCAGATTCATCGATCCATATCAATCTGGTATCCTCCTAATCTTGTAATCTGTATCAGCTTTTTGCAACCATTGCTTCATCAGTGTTATTTCCTTGGTTCTTCAATAATTTAAGGGGTTAGATGTGATACCTACGTCATGGTTCTGCTAAGACAATCGAGTCTAGAATTGGTCACTCACTTCTTTGCAATCCTAAGGTTCGGAATCAGGCGTTTTGACACTCTTTCGCAATTATCAGTTCATCACTGCTATAGTGAACATTATCTTTTCTCATTCAGGACCTAATATCTTCAAATCTTTCAATCATCATATCTTTCAAATCAGTTTCATATCTTTATCATACATAGACTATCTTTGAACCACTGCACTTCACACAGTAATTCAAAGAGGGGCAAAATGTAATACCCAAAAAATGGGCTATATGTTCATTAACCTCCTACATCCTCAAATCGAACGAAATTGACATCAAAGTCTTAACCTAAGGCACATCTGAACATCATCGAATCCTAATTGATTATCTCAAATTCTACATCAGGGAATATTCCTAGTAATATTCCTAATTATCTTAATTATCTTTAATTTTATAATTGTTTGGCGATAAATCACATTTATCCTAAAGTTTGATTAATTGAATATTTTCATATTTAATTAATGGGATTTAATTCTGCCACTTAATTATTTAATTGAATTTAATTGTATTTATTCCTAAGTATTATTATTTAATTTTGACAATAAATCCAAAATCCTATGAATAATTGATTAAATTCTTATTTAATTAATTAAAGCAAGTTGTCAATTTTTAATATTGTAATTTTGAATAAAAGTTTGAAAAATAATTGATTAACCCATAAATCAATTGTTTTATTTTTAAAATCAGTTAAGTTGGAAATAAATCACTTTATTATTAAATTAATTCATAAATAAAACATGCACAATCATAAAAGCAGACAACTATCAATTATCAATTAAAGCTAAACTCTATTTTGAGTTAAAACTTAGCTTTTGCATGTTTTTGTGAGTTAACTATCTTTTATTTAAAAATAACTCAAAAATCAACCTGAGTTATTTGAGTGATTTATGGCTTTTTTTCCCATGCACCTCCAAAGCCTTGGATTTCTATAAAAACAAGGCTCAACTCTTCATAATTCATCTCTCAAATCCACAGAATCTCATAATTGTGCAAACTTATGCTGGAGAATCGACATCTGGAGAATCAAAGCTTATTACGAATCAAGGCTATTGTGAGATCAATTTGTTTTTTTTACATTCATTTAGATTCATTTTCATATCATTGTTAGATCATTTAGCATATCATAGATCAATTTTCATATTAGCATAGATTCATATCATTTTTCATCTTATTGCATAGAAAATACCAAAAAAATAGATTAATTGCATTCATATTTCATATCAGTTTTGCATTCAAATCCTTCATTTAGGTGTCGTCTACGTCACTGATCTCGATAATAATTTGAGAACATCAATCTCACACCTATTAGAAGGTAGTAAATCGCTTGGTTAGATTAGATTTCAATTTTGCACAATTTTGATTATAGCTAACCTCTAATGTTTTACTAAAGTGTTGTATCTACAAATCAGGTACAATTTTCACACACACAGCAGATCCTGAAAGTTCACCGAAAAGAGTACTCAGATCTAAACTGCAATTCATTGTCCCTCACTTGTACCTCCAAGAAAAAAAAATTGTTTGGATGAGGGATTTGCCTTGGTCAAACCCTGGTTTGGAATCAACCTTGAAATTGTAGACAAAGTAAATAGAACAATTCACCTTGCTTATGTTGAAATCCTTGTGGAGGATTCGAATCCTTGAATCCACAAGTATGGATGCTCCAAATGAATGTATAATTGTATGTAGGATATCTCAAATCAATTGCATTAGATCTTCAACACCAATCTTGAATGGATCTTGGAATAGGAAGAAGCTTGAATGGAAATGGATGGAGAAATATTCAACAAGAGGGCTCCAAAGAGATTGAATCCTTCAATGGCTACCAATGGATCTCCTTGATGAATTGGATCTTGAATGCCTGAATGCTTGAGGATGAATGAATGCTTGAATGATTTCCTTATCCTTCTTTCTTCATTTATTTCGCTTGAGATATAATAGATTGAAAAATATGCTTGATTGTGGATGTTGAAAGATATGAAAAAGAGATGGATGAAATGAGGGAGGAAGGCTTCCTTTTATACTAGTCTAGGGCACAAAATTCTAGAGAGGTCGACATAGGAGAATTAAATTACTATTTAAACCTTAACCCCTAGAAATGGACCTAGGTTAAATATACTTTAAGAGTTTACCATTCTAAAATCTGAAACAGCCGACCCGGAAGCAGGAAAATAAACTTTCCAAACCTCAACAACCCGAAACCTCTAAAACTTAAAATCTGGACCCAGGGTCAGGGTCAAGGTCGAATCTGACCTAGGTCAAGGTTGAGGTTGACCTTGACCAAGGTCAGGGTTGAGGTTGACCTTGACCCAGAAGGTCAACCTTGACCCTGATGTCAAGAATCTCAGTTTCTTAGGACCATGTGCTAGAAACTAGTTGGAAATAGGTAGAAAGAGAAGCAAAATATGGGGAAAAAGCTAGATCCCAGTGAAAGACCCATTCAAGGCATTTGACATGACCCCTGACCACTTACTCAGAGGGCTAAACCAGTCCTAAATGGAAGTGATTCAATGTTTCGATGATACAGTAGGATATTATAATGTTTTCATTATAGAAACATATACTCAACATGAAGATAGCCTAATCAAAGGAAGCAGTCTTGTATGAGCGCATTAGAAAATTGTCTAAGTACAGTGGTGTTTACCAGTATAATCAGAGATAGTTTTGAATAGCGATGTTCACAGAAGAAGGTTCATTGCATGCACACTTGAACATGGATCATTCTATGTTTATCAAAGCCACATATGAGAGTGCAAGTTTGTATGACATGTACGGAAGAATATATTAAATATTTATAGAGAAAGTGTTGTGCCGACATGAATAGAATAGAAGACAGAATATGAATACATTGAGTTAAGGGATTATTTTTCTTATCAAAATAATGACCTGACTAGTTAGGGACAACATCCTAGATGTTTACCCTAAGGCAACATGGATTGATTTTATATTTTGAGAAGAGTATAAGTATTGTAAGCCAACTGAAAGTTATTTTTTTAATAACTCAAGTATATATGTAAGTATTATGTAATGCAAAATGTACAAGTTACATATAGAAATTGTAATTAGTTGATATATGATGTGAAGTTGTATATTGTAAGAAGAAAGGAAGTAATTACTATATATGAAAGTGAAGATCCTAGAAAGCTAGATCAGAATAGGAAATCTATTCGACAGCAATAAAAGGTTTTTGTATCTTACCTTTTTATCTGAAGCTATTATTGTAAATTGCATGTTTGGGAAGTGAGCTCATCTTGAAAACATTTTGTTTTTTTATAGAAACTCCTAATAGGGTTGAGACTTCTTACAAGGCCTACAGTCCTTTAACCAGGATAGAGACACTATATGTATGTAACAAAATCCTTACAGGGCCAACATCCTTTACCAGATACTTTTGATTAGTGGATCAGTTGTGGGTATCATCCACACCAAGGTTTTCCTTTGGTCAGGGTTTCCTTGAGAACAATCATGGTGTTATGAGTTCATTTGTTTTATTGTTGTGCTTATTATTTGGTTTACTTAGTTTGGTTTCTTATGCAAAAGTAAAAGTTTGTGAAATATTGATTCACCTCCCTCTCAGTATTTCCTATTTCTAACAAGCTCAACCATGGGGAGCTATTGTAGGTCCCCTTAATTTAGGAGCTAATTTAAACCCTTTCCCTAAAGGGGCAAGTGAAATTTTACCAAAATTTACCGATGATGGAATAGTGTCCATAGATGAACATTTAAATGCATTTAATGCAGCACGTGGAACATTGGAAGTACAACATCAGGAATTGGTAATTAGGATTTTTATCCAAACTCTAATAGGTTTTGTTGTTGATTGGTTCTAGCATTTACCTAATGGTTCAATCTAGAACTAGAATGACATGAAAGATGTTTTTGAAGTTAGGTTAAAAAGTGTTGAAGATGATACTACCTTTTTATTTTAACTCACACAGTTGAAGAAAGAGATACACGAACGAATTAGGGAGTTTGTAGAGAAGTTCAATAGGTTAGTTGACAAAATTCCAGCTACAAAGCGGCCTACAACTAAAAATCAAAAGGGATTTTTGCTAAGTGCAATGCCTATGTATGTCGATTTTCATCTAAGAAGAGAAAGGGTAGAAATTTTGGTTGCAACAAAGATGATGTGAATAGGGTTGGAATATGACCTTATTATTGCTGGTACATGGAAGGAAGTCCAAGTGCCAAATGCACAAGCCTTAACATCAACTAATCCTACAGTGAAAAGATTGATGAACGATGTTATTTCTCTCAGGAGCTAGTTATCTAAAATTAATCTGCCTTTCCAAAAACCTTATCAAGATATCCCTAGAAGAATTCCTAATCAGGCTAGTGCTAGTGGAAAAACCTTACAGTTACCCTCTACTCAGTGAACATTAGCAATGGAACATCCTAGTAAAAAGGGTAATATGTGTGTCTTTCACATGACAGATGATCATGATGGTGCTTCTTACTCAGAATTGATTTGGTATGTGTAGATTAATAGTCAAAAGGAGAGAATTGAAGAAATATTAGATGATGAAGGGCATCCCAAGGAACCTAGTGACTCTGTTAATTATTTCCTAGAGTATGATTTTGATTCTGAAAGAGGGGGTGATATTTTGGTCACCCTAGAAGATCCTTCATGCATGGTTCTAATACCTAGGAAACATAATTCCAAACCTCATGGAAATACATAATCTCACGAGTCATTAAAAAAGGGTAAGGAACCTAGCACTCAACTTCATACTTAAAATTTTCAAAGGCCAAGTACTCTTGGAGTTCACATGCTTTAAAATTATGATCCTGAATCATCTTTTGATATTGTGGACTTTTGTAAATCTAGTAAAATTCAAATTTCACTTGCAGAATATTTAAGGTTAAATCCTAAAGAATTAGATCATTTGATTGAGTAGGTAAGAGGTAATCAAACCCAGTCAAAAGACATGAATAGCCAATCAAATAATATTGTTTCCTTTGAAGTTGAACAATCATCTCTAGATCAATCCTCTTCTACTAAATCTGTACCTAAAAAGGATGTACTTGTTGAACCAATCCTAGTATCAAGCCCAAAGCCTGATCCTTTTTACGTCTCATTTTTTTATACATGGGAATAGATTTAATAATTGTATTATTGATACAGGAGCCTTTGATAATATCATTCCCTCCTATGTTGCCAAAGCCCTAGATCTCTCACTCACCAGAGCTTTCAGTAAATTTTATTCCATGGATTCCAAGAAAGTACTCTTGATTAGGAAAATTGAAGATGCCCAAGTTACCTTAGCATCTCATCCCCGTAAAAGAATCAAGCTTACTATTTTAGTTGTTGACATCCTATTGAGTAGAAATTTTTGCATGGATCTAGGGGCATAATTAAGATGGACTGGAGCCAAGCTACAATACCAGTGGGAAAATAAAGTGTAGTGCTTTAGTCGGAAGTTATACTGTATTCCCATCAGAAGATCCTAAGGCTCATATTTTGTATAATGACTGTGAATTGGGCAACTACATGCTTTTGAGAGAAGAAGATATTGAACATCTAGAGCTCAAAAGTGATGAAGCACTATTGATAATGGAGTTTGATGATAGCGGTTCATCTATTGGTTTGAGAGAAGGAGTCATTCTGATATCACCGAAGGAAGAGATATTCCCTCACTCTTTCAAACTAGAGTTTAATAACACAAACAACACTATGGATTATGAAGCTCTATTATTGGGTCTAACAGAAGCCAAAAGGAAAGGGATTAAGTTATTGAAAGAAAAGGGAGATGTCAATCTCATTGTGAAGAAAGTGAGGAGCCTTTTTGTTGTCAGTAATGAAAGGCTAAAACACTACAAAAACCAAGCTTGGGATGAACTTGAAGGTTTTAAATATTTTTTTGTAGAGGAAATATTGAGGAATCAAAATAGCAAAGCACATTCTCTAGGAGTATTCACCTCTTTGTTGATACCTCACCCAGACTTCCTAGAAGATACTTACCAAATGAAAATTGTTCACAGACCTACTATACCTAATAAATCTGAGTATTGGTAGGTATTTTAGAATGTTAAGAAGACTAAAAAGTTTCTGCAAAATATGGATATGTTTATGACAACTTACTTTGAGCGGTCAGAGTCAGCTTGCAATAAATTCTACCCAGATTTGAGAAAAGAAGTAAATGATGGCATTATCCAGCTAAAAGGGAATAAAATTCCCAAGGGACTGGTATCCCTTGAAAACATATTTGATAGGCATGATGCATTTCAAAGAGGTAGAAATATTCAAGCTAAAGATAGTTCAAGTGAACATGCGAAGATTGATATAGGATATGAAGATGATCCTAAGTTCTTTAAATTGGGAAAGTGTTGTACCAGTGGAGAAAAACATAGGTTCATTAACCTTCTAAAGCAATAAAAATATGTTATTTTCTGGTCGTACAAAGGCTTGAAAAATTTCAAGGGAGTTAGATTTTAGCATCAAATTCCATTAAAGCCCGAAGCAATTCCATTTTGATAAAAATTAAGGAATTACAATCCTAAGGTAGTAGATGCCATCTTTAGAGAGGTTGAAAAGATGTTGAAAGCTTGCATAGTCTATCTAACACACCACTCCACCTATATTGCAAATATTGTACTAATCAGAAAGAAGAAAAAAGAAATCCTCATTAGTGTGGATTTTAGGAACTTGAACCAGGCTAGGTTGAAAGACAACTATTCTCTGTGTGTATGAAAATTGTACCTAATCTGTAGACACAACACTCAGTAAAACATTAGAGGTTAGCAAAAATCAAAATCGTGCAAAATTGAAAACTATGTAACCAAGCGATTTACTGCCTTCTAATGGGTGCGAGATTGATGTTCTCAGATTGTAATCGAGATCAGTGACCTAGATGACACCTAAATGAAGGATTTGAATGCAAAAGATGGATATGAAATTGAATGCAATTAATCTATATATTTGATATTTTCTATGCAATAAGAATGATAAAAATTGATATGAATCTATGAATGCTATTGAAAACTGATATGAAATGAATGCTAAATGATCTAACAATGAAGATTCTAACAATGATATAAAAACTATGAAATTCTATGCTAAGATATAAAAACTATGCAATTGAAATTGATCTCACAACGCTTTGAATTTGCAAGTTGATTCCCTCAGCCTCCAATTCTCCAGCGTGATTGTACAAAAATATGAGATGCTTGGATGCAAATTTGAGAGATGATCGAGAGATGAATGAGAGATGATTTATGAAGAGATGAGCCTTGTTTTTATAGAAATCCAAGGCTTTGGAGGTGCATGAAAAAAAGCCATAAATCACTCAAATAACTTAGGTTGATTTTTGAGTTATTTTTAAATAAAGGATAATTAACTCACAAAAACATGCAAAAGCTAAGCTTTAACTCAAAATAGAGTTTAGCTTTAATTGATAATTGATAGTTGTTTGCTTTTATGATTGTGCATGTTTTATTTATGAATTAATTTAATAATAGAGTGATTTATTTCCAACTTAACTGCTTTTAAAAATAAAACAATTGATTTATGGGTTAATCAATTATTTAATCAAATTTTTATTAAAAACTATATTATTAAATAATGACAACTTGCTTTAATTAATTAAATAAAAATTTAATCAATTATTCATAGGATATTTGGATTTATTGTCAAAATTAAATAATACAATTAATAATAGATAGAATTAAATTTAATTACACAATTAAATGACAAGATATTAAATCTAATTAATTAAATATAAAAATATTCAATTAATCAAACTTTAGGATAAATGTGATTTATTGCCAAATAATTATAAAATTAAAGATAATTATGATGATTAGGAATATTACTAGGAATATTCTCCGATGCAGAATTTAAGATAATCAATTATGATTCGATGATGTTTAGATGTGCCTTAGGTTAGGACTTCGATGTCGATTTTGTTCGAATTGAAGATGTAGGAGATTAATGAACTTATAGCCCATTTTTGGGGTATTACATTTTGCCCCTCTTTGAATTACTATGCGAAGCCCAGTGGTTCAAAGATAGTCTGTGTTTGATAGAGATATGAAACTGATGTTTGAAATTGATAATTGATATGAGATAGAAGCTGATTGATATTGAATTGATATGGAGATAATAGGTCCCGAATGACCAAAGATAATGTTCACAGTAGCAGAAAATGAACCAATGATTGCGAAAAAGTGTCAAAATGCTTGATTCTGAACCTTAGGATTGATAAGAAGTGAGTGACCCATTCTAGACTCGATTGTCTTAGCAGAACTAGCAAGTATCACATCCGAATGCTTTAGTTGCCGAAGAACCAAGGAAAGAACACTATGATCCGATGGTTGCAAAAACTGATACAGTTTACAAGATTAGGAGAATACCAGATTGATATGGATCTTGATGAATCTGATATGCCCCAAGTGATGATAGATTTGCCCTGAGCGATGAGGACTTTTGATGAATCAACGACTAGACGTGATTGTTGTCTTGATCACTGATGAAAGATATTGATAGATTTGATTGATAGATGTGATTTACAGACTTTGAATGATGTGCAATACCATGCCCCCTTCGGGATTAAAATTGAAATTTGACAAGAAAAAGTCAGTGTTGATAGTTCAGAAGCATGTTAATTGATTTGAGAAGTGGTTATACACGTCTGAGAATGCATTCTACATCATTTAGAGGTCCTGGAGACCAAGTTTGACTAGGTTTGACCATGAGTTGACCATGGTTGACCAACTTGAACTTTTGATAGTTTGATGTTAGATAATCAGTTAAGTTAAATACTGGATTTCTATGATGATTGAAGGTCGATTATGCAAGTAGTCAATAATATGAATGATCTCAGATTTTGATTTTGATCCTGAAAAAGGATTCTACTTGCTATTTCATTGGAGGAACCTTCGTGTGGGATTCAGCTCTTGTTAGATTGGAAGATGCGAGTGGAGAATCATTTAAGCTTCGAAGTTTATTTAGCCATTGTGAGATCATGCAAACATGCAAAATGCAAAGAGACATGCAAGATGAAATGCAACCTAAGACCTAGGACCTAGTCACTGATCATGTGTCGATTTGTTATCATCATTGAAATTTTAGGTAACCGAATAAATCAATACAATGCCCACTAGCCATGAAACATATGAATATCGATTTGTATGTGCAAGAATCAATACAACACCCACTGGTCAACAACCATGGACATATGAATATTGATTTGTATTCAGAATGCTGGATTAGATATAAGCACCAAGGCATAAACGCCAGGATGACCTGAATATCATGTCCATTTTGATATAGCAATTTGTACAAGCATCAAAACATAAACGTCGTGATGACTTGAGTACGCCTTGCATTTAACATACACATCAAACAATCAAAAGATCATTCTAAATCCAGTGTGAATTACCCGTAGTGACCCTTTATCGTTCACCTCCTTAGGCAAGATCGCATTTCACAGTAGGAGAAAGAATTTACTTCAAAAATATAATAGTTAGATCAAATGTCCTTGAATTTTCTGGGTATCAATGGTCGAGGTACGCATGGCCATCCAATTTGAGATAGAGGCTCTTATAGTCAGACACCATTTCAATCCGGAATTTCCAAAGTTGTTAGATTTTCACATACAAGCAGAAGACAAAGAAAAGATTATGCCCCCAGTCATCACTCTCTAAATCCTATAAAGGACATCATCGAAGAGCTCGAAGGGACACAATATGCAAAAATCTCAATGTGAATCAGTAAGCATACAAGGAGATAAAAGCACGTAAAAAGCATAGATTGTTTTCAGTTGAGTTTTGATGTTTGATTGCATTGTTGTAGATGTAAAATCCTTTCTGGAGACGAGACAGATAGACTGACTCAACTTGAAGCTTCAAAGGACTCTGACTGGATAGGATACGTCTAAGATACATTGGAGGCCATAGGATATGACATGGATTGCCCCCAAGTTTGAACATTGATAGGATACAGATGCGCAAGCTGATTGGTGTACAAACTGACTTATTGAAAACTGGAAATGTTGAAACAAATCGGGAGATATGTACAACTAAAGCAATACTGAAAGCTGGGAAAGACCAAGATTGTGTTGATAGATGGAGCATTTGGAATAAGTGGTGCCTGTTTGCTGGGTTTTCACCATCTTGGTAGAGATTCTATTTTTGCTACCAAGGCACCTGTATCTAGGTTTTCACCAAGGCACTTTTTCTTTTTCTTTTTTTTTTGTATTTTTCATTTTTTCAATTTTTTTGTACTTTTGATATTTTTGATTTTTTTGCAAATCATCAAGGCACCTATTGCTAGGTTTTCACCAAGATGTTCATTTTTTTCAGGACTTTTTAGGATTTTTAGGATTTTTTTAGGACATTTACCAAGCAATGAATGCCTTAGACATAGAATTTCTTCAGATGGAGAACATTGATTGGTTCTTGGAGCTGTTCTCCTTCAGTCATTGAGAGTTGATAGGCACCAGAGCCAAAAGTAGCAGTGATAACAAAGGGACCCAACCAATTGGGTTCGAACTTCCCCTTGCGTTCTCGATGTGATTGATTTTTTAAGATTTTCTCTCAAGACTAGATCACCAACCTGAAATTTTTTTTATGTCTGACTGTCTTGTTGTAGCCTCTAGATATTCTCTTCTGATATACTCTAAGATGATCATACGTTGCTTGTCTGCGCTCATCTAGTAGTTCCAGCTCTTGTAACCTAGACGCTCTATAGTAATCATCAGTTACGAGACCATGCATTCTAATTCTTAGTGATGGGATTTTGACCTCAATAGGTAGTACTGCTTCAAACCCATAAACTAAAGCAAAAGGTGTAGCCCCTGTAGGTGTTCTGATACTTGTTCTGATACTAGTTCTGATACTGGTATACTTATTCTGATACTAGTTTTGATACTTGTCTGATACTGGTATACTTGATAGCATCTTTTTCCATTGCAAACTCCCAAGCAAGATTATATCGTGCAGTCCCAATGTCTAGCAAGGTGGAGAACAAGAGGGATTGGCAAGCTGGTGGAAGAGATGGAAGACAAGAGAATGAAGGAGAATGAAGGGAAGAAATCCTCAAGGGAAAACTCCTCAAGAATACTCAAGCTAGGGAAAAATTGTCATGTAAAGCATATTTGGATAAGTAGGGAAAGGCTAGTATAGGATAAGTCATAAAAGCGTAATGCCAAAGAAGGAAAGGATGTAGTCCAAAGGAGTAGACATGTCAAGAGGCTTCATAGCATTGTGTTTTACTCTTTTTTCTATTAGATCAAGACCAAAGGGGAAAAGGATAGCGATAGGCAAAAATGAATGGAGGAAGATGGATATGAAGGCTAAACATGAAAGAAATGAAAGCAAGATCATCATAAGATAGCTCACAAAATAGCCTTGGTGAAAACCTCAAAAAATACAAAAAAATGAGAAAAAAGAAAATAGCCTTGGTGAGCTATTTTATGAAATTTTTTTGTGTCTGACTGTCTTGTTGTAGCCTCTAGATATTCTCTTCTGATATACTCTAAGATGATCATACGCTGCTTGTCTACGCTCATCTAGTAGTTCCAGTTCCTGTAACCTAGACGCTCTATAGTCATCATCAGTTACAAGACCATGCATTCTAATTCTTAGTGATGAGATTTTGACCTCAATAGGTAGTACTGCTTCAGACCCATAAACTAAAGCAAAAGGTGTAGCCCCTATAGGTGTTCTAATACTTGTTCTGTAGGCCCATAGAGCTGGATTAATCATGAGATGCTTTTTCTAATACTTGTGCTGATACTGGTTCTGATATTGGTTCTGATACTGGTTCTGATACTAGTTTTGATACTTGTTCTGATACTGATTCTGATACTGATTATGATAATTGTTCTGATACTAGTTCTGATACTAATTCTTATACTGATTATGATAATTGTTTTGATACTGGTTCTAATATTGATTCTGATAATGATTCTAATAATTATTCTGATACTGGTTCTGATACTGGGTATACTTGATAGCATATTTTTCTATTGCAAACTCCCAAGCAAGATCATATCGTGCAGTCCCAATTTCTAGCAAGGTGGAGAACAAGAGAGATTGGAAAGCTAGTGGAAGAGATGGAAGATAAGAGAATAAAGGATAATGAAGGGAAGAAATCCTCAAGGGAAAACTCCTCAAGAATACCCAAGCTAGGGAAAAATTGTCATGTAAAGTGCATTTAGACAAGTAATGAAAGGCTAGCCTAGGATAAGTCACAAAAGCGTAGTGCAAGAGCAGGAAAGAATGCAATCCAAAGGAGTAGACATGTCAAGAGGCTTCATAGCACTATGTTTTACTCTTTCTTTCTTTTTTTATTAGATCAAGACCAAAGGGGAAAAAGATAGCGATAGGCGAAAATGAATGGAGGAAGATGGATATGAAGGCTAAACATGGAAGGAATGAAAGCAAGATCACCATAAGATAACTCACAAAATAGCTAAATATTCGTGTATAGATCAACATTGTCAAGATCAAAGAGAGAAGATGGAATGGATGAAATATGTAGAAGAACTACGCATGATGCCTGATTGCCAGGTTTTCATCATGGTACTTATCCAAGGTGCCACAAGGAAGTGGTTTTCACCATAGGATGAATTTATTTCTCTTTACTTTTGCTACCAAGGTGCCTGTTTCCAGGTTTTCACCAAGGCACATTTTCAATTTTATTTTATTTTTATTATTTTTTTTGGAAGAAGGCAAGCTTGCTAGATAATGCTCCTTGAAAGGATAAACCATGATATTCTAAGGATTCAAAATGATATGCTCAAAGATGCTGATAGGAGAAGGGAGATGGAAGAGAAAAATGGAGGATAAGGTTTTATGTAAAGTGAGTGAGGTTGAAAGATAAGAGGAATAGGAAAATGAGGAAAAATGATAGAAGGTAGAAGGATAATGCATGGAAGGATTGTGAAAGGGTAGGTGGAAAGGAAGGTAAGATCAATGTAAACACACACCTTGAAGGGTAGCGAGAGGGTGGAGGAAATGTGAATGAAGGAATATGGTGAATGGATAGCAGAGGTTGAGGTTTAGGCACATGGAATGAAAGAATATTTTTGGAGGGAAATGAAGTGGAAGCCTTTGGAAGCTTGAATGTCAATTTCACATTTTGCTCAACACTAGACTCTTTCAAGAGAGACTTTGGAATCCATATAGCCGTAGGCTTTTTATTTCCTTTTGATGATCTAGAGAGAATATCTTCAATGATAGATTTTGGAACCCATACTTGTCTTGTAGTTTTCTTCTTAGATATCTCTTTTGACTTTATGCCTCCATGTCTATTAGAGGAGACATGGTGATCTTTTTTTTTTGATGGATTCTTGTATTGCTTCTTTTTCTTGTATTGAACATTCAAGTTACTTCCAAAAGACTTGGGACTTGTGGAAGAAGAAGAAGGATATGACTGGTTTAGATGGGTGGGTGGATGAAAAGGATTCAAGGGTATGCATCTATGTTGATCTTGAGGAAAGACGGGAGATGGAGGTATGTAAGGACCCAAGATGGATGGAAAATTAGGAGAGTTAGGAGGGGAAAGTGAAGGGATATAAGGACCCAAGATGGAAGGAAGGCGTGAAGATCTTTGTAGTGGTGGAAGAGGTCCAAGGATGGAAGTGGAAGATGCAAAAGGATAATCAATAAGTTCATCAGCATCTATATGACAACCAAGGATATCAACATCTTTAGAGTGAGCATTAGGATCTTCAATAGAATCATGGACATCTTGAATATGAGCACCTTCTTTGATAGGATTGTTCAAAGCTTGCAAAGACTTAGGAAGAGTAGAAAGTGGAAGTGAACATGGAGTGGTAGAATAAGAAGATGGAAGACTTTGATCTTGACAATGATCTTTGGATAGCATAAGTGCATAATTTCTCTCTTGATTTTCAATAGGCTTAACATTGGAAGTAACAACACTATTTTTACCAACCTTAATGGAAGTATCATCTTTGGAAAGCACAAGTGTAGTAAGGTCATTTTGATTGTCAATAAGCTCAACAGTGTAAGTAGTAGCTTGATCTTGCTTAGGAGAAGACTTAAGACATGGTGGAATGCATGAAAAAGGGGGTACAAGATCAAAAGAACCCTAAGGTGGATAAGAGACATCATGAAAAGGAGTGGATGACATGGAGGGTTCTTGATCTTGATCTTTCTTTATGTTCTTTTCTTCATCATTTTTAGAGTCCTCTTGACATAGAGCCACTTCTAAGGACAAGGAAACATGTTGGGATTGTATGGATGACTTTGGAAGAGATGGTGGAGGACTAGCTGAAGTAGGGATTATAGCATATGAAGGCTTAGGCTCTTTAGGTTTATCATTATTGAAAGTCTTTGCAGCCAAGTGAAGGTTAGCTTGAGTTTCTTTAAGAGGTAGCCTTGGAGGATAACTATAGGGAACCGCATGAAAAGTATCAAGGCTTGTGTCAGATGAAGGTTCTGTGAAAGATTTGAAAGACTCGGAAGCTTTAGGAAATGTACAGGTATTGGAGGAAGTAGGGGATGGAAGGGAACCATCACAAGACAAAGGTCCAACATTAACATGATCTTGCTTCAGAAGATAATCTTTATTTTCAGCCTGAGAGTTCTTAGAGGAGAGATCCTTATAGTATTGACATTTCAAGCTAGCACGATGTATTTTATAGTCCTCAGCAGTAGTAGATGGATCATCATCAAGGCATTGTCCACAAAAGCCATCAAAGTCTCTTTCAAAATCAGAATCATATGGATCACCATCACGATCTATCCAATGTGACGACCCATTTGTAGTAAGCAGGAATGAACGATGAGGAGGACTCTTAGGAACAGAGGTGTCATAGGTATCATTACATTGTCTGTCGTCATAGTCATCATAGTCTCCAAAGCTAGATGTGTCACTCTCCGTGGAAGAGGTATCATATTGCTCAAATTTTTTCCGGGGGCATGGTGACATGTACAAGTCTTTATCAAATGGAAAAGAGTATAGAGATTCCATGGAGAACTCTTTAGATTCCTTTTCTTTCTTAAGATTATTAAGTTCAACTTGCATAGCTTACAGCTGCTTCATCATAGCGGTGATTAGAGCTTCTTCCTCTTGTGTATTGATTCTTTGAGACATGTGTACTGATTCTTAATAGCTATTGCTCTATTCTTGACATAGTGATCCGCTCGACAGATTCTAAAACTAGGCTGAAAGAGCTAAATATTTGGCAATCCTGACAATTTCTGACAACTCTCTCAAATTTTTCCAAACGACACTCTGCAGACTTGTACGACACTGGGTAGTCTATGAAATGACAGTTGCTAAACTCGTATGATAGTTGGGTAGTAATGAAACGATAGTTGTTAAACTCATATGACTTTCTGACCTCCTGAGATGACTTTTGACTCCAGAAAGATTTTATGTCAATTTTTGCAAAATTTAAGGTCTTCAATTTTGGATTGTTTGCAAATTGTACTATCCAGATTTTGAAGGTTATACCAGATTTGATCATTTTTAATAGCCAAGTAGATAAACAAGCACTCAGAACAGCAAGCAAGTGATTCCAAGCACGTCTAAAAATAATGAACAAGGGCAAAAGCAACCATGCACATGAACAATCAAGTGACCAAATTGTGCTAATCCCTGAGAGTACTAATTGTGTATGTTCTGAAAAGTTTTGCAATAACACACATATACCTGAAAGTGAAAAATTGGCCTCTCTAGGGTTTTTTGTAATGGTTTGACTCTACAACTTTTATGATTCAAAGGGGTGAACTCCAATCCCGACGCACCAGGGTTTTGACACAGTCCGAGAACTTAATCTTCAAGAGCTGCTAGGGAGATCTGACAACCCAACAATGAACCATACCCATGGAGATTTCTTCCACAAGGACATTTATATAGTGGCTGTCCCTACCATGGCAAAAATAGCTATTACCGCTTGAGGTTCTGTCAACGCAGTTTGCCCTGTGAAGGGATTGTCCGCTACGGTTAACCCTCTCTAAAGGTGACTCATAGATTTATACCACAAAGGGACTTGGCTCCAGATTTAAGGTTTTGACACCTCTTCACTTTTAACCCAAACAAAGCAAGTAGATTAATCCGACACGCTAAGACAAAGTTTTGTTCCACCAAGGTCTATGATATCAACTCCACGTGATTTATCAACCTCTCTGGGGAGAGAATGTATCAATCAATAAGAGAAGATGCACTAACCAATTTTGATTCACCAAAGCTCATGATATCAACCTCACGTGATCTATCAACCTCTCCGGAGAGAATGTGTCGATCAATAAGAGAAGATGCACTAACCAAGTTGAATGTGAAACGCACTAAGTATCCTCCCTACCTACAAGGATTCTATTATCAAGAAAGATTTCTCTAGGAATCCAATCTCTCAAGAATCATGAATAGTGTTCATAGGGCCTAATTACTATGTGAGCACAGATATATTCCCGAAAGCAAATCTACCAAAAGTACCCAAAAAGTAGAAAGAGGAACACTTAACGCTTAAAGAGAATATGAGATGAGTCCATAAGGTGGAACACTTAACACCTCACACAAGCTGACAATGAGTCCCCAACTTAGAAAACAAGTGAGTTCCTAAAAGCTCAAAAGGGTTGCCAAGTGGAACACTTAACGCTTCTATCCTGTTGACCCCTCCCCTTTATGGCGCTGAGATTGCAACCACGGGGTGGAAATGAGGGGCCGGCGGATTAGCGAGTCCAATAACCCAAGATAGCAATCAAGATCAATCACAAGTATTCTAAGACTACTTAATGAATCCTTAAGGGATCACAACCTAGTATCAAATTATGCAAGTGTGTAGAAATAGATCAAAAACATGAAAAGATGCACACAAGCTTGACACATAAGAGATTTATTTTAAGTCCAAATTGAAATGTTTTCAGAACAAGAAGAATACCTCATGATCCTCACAATGCGCTTAGTAGATTCTACCTGATTTTTAGCAATTTTTTTTGAGCTTTTCCATGCAAGCAAGTGACGAACTCTCCAACAAGCAAACAAGCAAACAAGATATGCAAAATATATTCAACTTATGAAAACCATAGGGTTAGCTCTAAAAATCAATTGTTAGGAGCAATAATAACCATAAATTAATCCAAATGACAACTCATATCATGCATTGAATCATATGAAAAATAAGTGCATACCCATCATAAAATTTTAATTTTTTTGCACTACATTTGACCTAGTCAACAAGATCTAATTTTTTTGATATGATTTTGGCCACAAAAATAGAAATTTAGAATAGAGACCCCTAATAAAAAATAGAGAGATTTCCAAAAATGCAAAAATTTTAGAAAAATCTCTTCATTTGTGCCCTAGAGACCCGTTTTATCAAAATAGACTAGTTTTTGAAAATTGACTATTTGAGCTATTAAATTGCATCCAAATTTAAAACACAAATAATAGACCCCCTGTAGAATTTGAAGAGATTTCCGAAAATATAAAATTTTTAGAAAATAATGCTGATTTGCGTTAGATATTAATTTTTTATGAAAAATTGAAAAAAAAAATTCAAAATTCAAAATAATTCAAAAAATTTTGAAATTTTTGTTTAAGCTTCCCTGGTATGTCTCCAATCTACAAAAAAAATTTCAGACCAAAACTACAAGTTTTTTGGGAGACAAAATTAAATCTTTGAAACTTTGGGGTTTTAGGTCCCAAAAAAATCAAAACCAGCATGCAAAGGTGGGTTGCCCCACGGTGGGCGCCAGAAATGTGTGTGTGAAAATTGTACCTAATCTGTAGACACAACACTCAATAAAACATTAGAGGTTAGGAAAAATCAAAATCGTGCAAAATTGAAAACTATGTAACCAAGCGATTTACTACCTTCTAATAGGTGCGAGATTGATGTTCTCAGATTGTAATCAAGATTAGTGACCTAGACGACACCTAAATGAAGGATTTGAATGCAAAAGATGGATATGAAATTGAATGCAATTAATCTATATTTTTGATATTTTCTATGCAATAAGAATGATAAAAACTGATATGAATCTATGAATGCTATTGAAAATTGATATGAAATGAATGCTAAATGATCTAACAATGAAGATTCTAGCAATGATATAAAAACTATGAAATTCTATGCTAAGATATAAAAACTATGTAATTGAAATTGATCTCACAACGCTTTGAATTCGCAAGTTGATTCCCTCAGCCTCCAATTCTCCAGCGTGATTGTGCAAAAATATGAGATGCTTGAATGCAAATTTGAGAGATGATCAAGAGATGATTGAGAGATGAATGAGAGATGATTTATGAAGAGATGAGCCTTGTTTTTATAGAAATCCAAGGCTTTGGAGGTGCATCAAAAAAGCCATAAATCACTCAAATAACTCAGGTTGATTTTTGAGTTATTTTTAAATAAAAAATAATTAACTCACAAAAACATGCAAAAGCTAAGCTTTAACTCAAAATAGAGTTTAGCTTTAATTGATAATTGATAGTTGTTTGCTTTTATGATTGTGCATATTTTATTTATGAATTAATTTAATAATAGAGTGATTTATTTCCAACTTAACTGCTTTTAAAAATAAAACAATTGATTTATGGGTTAATCAATTATTTAATCAAATTTTTATTAAAAACTATATTATTAAATAATGACAACTTGCTTTAATTAATTAAATAAAAATTTAATCAATTATTCATAGGATATTTGGATTTATTGTCAAAATTAAATAATACAATTAATAATAGATAGAATTAAATTTAATTACACAATTAAATGACAAGATATTAAATCTAATTAATTAAATATAAAAATATTCAATTAATCAAACTTTAGGATAAATGTGATTTATTGCCAAATAATTATAAAATTAAAGATAATTATGATGATTAGGAATATTACTAGGAATATTCTTCGATGCAGAATTTAAGATAATCAATTATGATTCGATGATGTTTAGATGTGCCTTAGGTTAGGACTTCGATGTCGATTTTGTTCGAATTGAAGATGTAGGAGATTAATGAACTTATAGCCCATTTTTGGGGTATTACATCCTCTACTAGTCATGAATGACATTCTATAGATGGTAGCTTGATCAGAGATGATGTCCATCCTTGATGGACTTTTGGGCTACAATAAGATCAATGTGGCGGAGGAGGACCAACACAAGACTACTTTCATGACACCTTAGGGTATATTTTCATATAATCAAATGCCCTTCAGCCTAATTAATGTTGGTGCCTCATTTCAACATGAAATGAATTTCTCTTTTAGACACCTGGAAAATAAAATAATTATTATATACCTTGATGACTTGACCGTCTTTTCCAAAAGGAGGAAACATTTAAGAGATCTAAAATTTTTGCTATAGAGATGTAGGAACCATGGGATATCCCTTAATCTGAAGATGTCTATTTTTTGTGTAATAGAGGAAAAACTAGTGGGGCATCTAGTTTCAAAATAAGGGATAAAAATAGACCCTGAAAGAGTGAAGACCATCTAGCAATTGAGCTTACAATCGAATAGTAGTGGTGTGAAGTCTTTCTCTGGTCGAATTAATTTCCTAAGGAGATTCATCCCTAATATTGCTGAGACTATGAAGCACATAGTAGGACTAATTAGTGAAAAGAATGTCTTCAAATGGGGTGAGGAAGCATTGAAGGATTTTAATTCTGTTAAAGAGGCTATCGTGCGGGCCCCCACTCTGATAAACCTCGACTATAAGAAATACTTCATCATGTATTTCTATACTTTAGAGCACACTATGTTAGGAATCCTCTTATAGAAGGATGAAGAAAATGGAGTACCCATTTATTTCATGAGCTTCCCCCTAAAAAACCATAAATTAACTTACTCATCAACTAAAAATAAGCCTTTGCTGTGGTAAAAGAAGTAAAACATTTCAGGTAATACATACTACATTATCATTCTATTTTTTTTGTGACTAATGCTTCCATGAAGAGTATTTTGACATAGTAGGAAGTAGGGTTGAACAAGCAAGCAACATGGATTTCTAGGATTTAGGAGTTTGATCTAGATATTCAACCCACCAAACTGGTGTAGGGGAAGGGCTTATGTTAGTTGATAACAAAAAATAAAGAACAAGAAAAAGCACTACCACAAGTTTGTTGGTAAGCCTCCAAGATCCTTTGTTTACCGAAGTAGCACATTATTTGACTTATGGTGAATGCCTAGAACATCTCTCTTCCAAAGAGAAGATAAACCTATGATTAAAGGAAATGAAATATATGATTGTGGATAATGTGTTATACAAAAAGGGATTGGATGGAGTTTTTCTAAGGTGTATTGATAGAGAGTAGCAAGAAAATATGCTTAAGTACTTTCATAATGAGGCTTGCGGAGGCCACTACTCATCCACTATTATTGCATTTAAAATTTTGAGAAGTGATTATTACTAGCCGAGTATCTTTAAGGATACTTATAAGTGGGTGGCTAATTGCGAGAAGTGAAAATTGTTTTTAGGTTAGCCTCAATTAGAAGCCTTACCATTAAGACTAGTTGTGATAGAAGAACCATTTAGGAAATGGGGTTTAGACTTTATAGGCCCCCTTAACCCACCATCAAGTGCAGGTCATACACATATACTTACTATAACTGACTATTTCACTAAGTGGGTGGAAACTTTGCTAGTGAAGAAGACCACATCTGAAGTGGTATATAATTTTATCAAAGAAAATATTATTGTCAGGTTTGGTGTGCCCCATAAGATAGTGACTGATAATGCGACCAATTTTTCCTCTAAAGAGTTAGGTCCCTTTTCTTATGATAATGGTATCTCCCTAGCACATTCTTCTAACTATTGTCCTCAAGGAAATGGTTAGATAGAGTCCAACAACAAGAATGTGATTCCCATCATAAGGAAATTAGTGAGTGATAATTTAGAGACTGGCACAAAAGACTTTATGAATCATTATGGGAAAATAGAACCTCACAAAAAAGATCCATTGGGATGACACCTTTTGAATTGGTATATAGAGCAGAAGCTCAACTATCAATTCCTCTGGAGTTAGCTACTAAAAATTTGTAGAAGTTAATCAAAGACAATTCATTTCAAAGTTCACTACAAAAGAGAATTATGTATTTTACTAAAATTGAGGAAGAAATGAATGAATTGGTTGATCATATAACATCACACTCAGCTCAGGTGAAAAATATTTTTGATTGCAATGAGAGGCCTAGAAAATTTATGACAAGAGATCAAGTTCTATTATGGGACAAGCGGAGAGAACACAAAGGAGGTCATGGAAAATTTGAATCTCTGTGGAAAGGGTGATTTTTTATCAATAAGATCTTAGGGCTGAACTCATTTAAGTTGGAGTACCCAGATGGAACAATCCTACCGCTGTCCTACAATGGGTAGGATTTGAAACTCTATCAATTCTAAGTGAGCGTCCCCCATTTCTTGTACATATCTATTTTTGTTGTGTTTTGGTTTAGGTGTTTCATTATTGTTTAGTAGGTTGGCCCTTTCTTTTGTGCAACTAGAGCCAATGGTAACCCTACATTTTTGCTTGTGTTTATATTCCTAGTTTTACCCAAAATGTTTGATTTTTTATTGTAAATTTCTCTGCCTTAGCCTTTCTAATTTTTCTTTTCCTTACTTCATTATCTTCACCCCATTGAACCTCTCAAGTTGAAAATTTTCAAGTTCAAATTTGAATTTTTTTAAATAGAAAGCAATGATGACTATGTAAGCCTTCGTGCCAAAATGACTAGAAATTAATAAGTTGTCAACAGATGTCAAATCGGTAATTAATTCACATCATAATTATTAAGTTTTCATAATGCACAAATTGTGGCCAAGATCTTTCTTGCATTATAAGTAAAGGAAATGAATATTTTATTAAATTAGAAAGTCGTTAAAGACAAAGTGAAGTTGTGAAGACTAAGGTAAATTGGGGCTTTCTTTCAAGGAAGTTGTGGGAATTTGATGAGAACAAAAGGTGATTCTTTAAAGAATACTCTTCCATTGTTGATTGTAATTATTTATGAAGTTTAAATGGAAGTAGATTAGCTACTTGTGTGTGATTATTCTATTTTTGAAGTTATTTAATGGGTTCTGTTCTATATTCACTATGATGCATGTGCTCACAAACATGGGTCGGCTTTTGTGCCTCCTCAATATTATCCCTAAATTTGATGATACTGCCCTAGTCCAAAATGAATTAGGGGATTTACTAGAGAAAGCTAAGAACCCAACTCAAAATTCAATGATGGAGAAGATCATACAAAGTGGGTAGGTTGAAGTAGTGACTTTCCCTGACCTGGTCATGGAGTGTATGAATAGATATGATGTCGACAAGAGGTGCATTTTGAAAATAGATGGGAACCCATTGGTTATTATCAGTAGGGAAACAATTATGGAAGCCATGGGTATACCAAAGAAGGAGCCATATGACTATTAGACTTTAACATGGCATATTTTTTTTTCTTTAAAAAAAAATCTATTTACAAGAGTGTCATTTCTCATAATTGGTTGTTGAAAGAACAAAAAGGAGGTTCAAGATTACCCAAGGATATAATTAGGGAGCATTTAAAAGCTGATGTGAGAGACATTGTAACCCTCTTGAACTAGGTTAAAGGAAATTTCCACACATTCTATTGGGTAGACTGGATTTATTTTTACATCCAAGTTTCACTGGGTGGACAAAGATACCTAGATTGGTCACAAATCAGAGTAGACATATTGCATGAAGGCTTGCCAAATTTAGTCAGATGCAAAGGTTTCTATATGTCCTCATATCTCTTCTATATTCTCAGATGTCCAAGGGAGTGGAATGGATTACATAATGAACCATGGTAGAAAGGCATGATGATATATGAGTTTTACCCTCACCTTCAAAAGAAAAGGTGTGCAGAGAATTTCATGAGAGTAAATGTTGTTTTCCAAAGGTAATTATTCTATGAACTTCAGGGCAATGTGAACCAAATAATGTCAAATGAAGCTAGGTAGTTAGTTAGTATATATAGTAGCTACTTCATATAGTTCACAAGATTCACTTACCTTAGAGTTAGAGGATTTGAGAAAAACCCTATAAGTTACCCACATACGCCCTTGATAGCCATATATTAATAGAAGTGAGTAGACAACTGGCTTATATATATAAGGAATTGGAGGAAAAGGGCCACACTAGGGTTAAATTCCCCATTGAATTGGGCCACTATAGTTGCAAAACAATGTGACATGCCCTAAATATGGAACTAGAGTTAAAGAAACTAAACCTCCAACTATATACCGCTAGGAAAAACTTTGATAGCACGGGTTTTGCTAGTGAACACCTGAACATGGAAGATGGATTCTATCATGAACCTCCACTTGAGGAATATTGGGAGAGTTGTGTGGATGAATTTGAAGTAAGCAAATGATTATGGTCTAGATTCACATTAGGCCAAATTGTCTCAATGAACCTAAATATGAACACCACAGGGTCAATGAAGAAGAGAATGAAGATATTCTGGATCTTGTATTTGTTGAAAGGGTTCAAGAACAACCTCTTCCATAAATTAATTGGGACAAGAAATGAAATGATGATATTCAGTATAGATCTGTTAACATCATAAGAAGAAAAGAGAGGTGGCCTCAAAGTCATCAAGCTAAAGACCCCTAAACTCAAGCCCCAAGATAGCTCAGCATTTGATCCTAAAAATATTGTTCCATAACCCACTCTTCCTATTTCTAATAAATCTATTGATATTGTAGGTACAGAGTGTTTGTTAAAAATAGAACACTATATATTTTGTATGTTCACATCATTTTATGGGGTTGGTGAACTGATATATATGAATTATGGAGCACTTGAGGCCATTGCCTAACTTCAAGTCAATCAGTTTATAGAGTAGAATAGAGTACAGAGGATATCAGATTGAGCAGAATTAGAGAAGGCTACCGAGAAGAACATAGCAGTGAATCATCACAGTCAAGGTGATATTTTAATAAGCACTTATTGATCTGTTTCAGACAATTGAGTTGTCAACTAGCAGATAACTGCCTATTACTCTCTAACAATTATAATAGAGTTTTTTGATAAAATCTCTTAACAGAGTAGACTTAACAGTCTTATGTAAATCTCTTAACCGAGTACACACTTCATTAGTGTTGTAAAAATCCTATAACTAGGTAGATCTAGATGATCTAATATGTTACTCCTAATAGGGTAAGATCACCAGAAGTGATCAAAACTTGTAGCCTTAACAGGCAAACCTTTTCTATCTGTAGTAGTGAAGAATTTATGGGTGTCATCCCCACCGCAATTTTTACCTTGTTACAAGGGTTTCTAAGTTACCAAAATACTTGTGTTATGTGATTGTCATATTGATTTCATGTTGTTTACTTTCTCAAGTTAACTAGATGATTGATTTATGCAATTAGATTCAAGTTATTTTGATCGGTTATCACAGTATACAGTCATAGATCTGAAAGGTTTTACAAGTAAAATTTTGGAGGCACTGATTCACCCCTCTCCTCTTAGTACCTATCTCTCCTAATTCCAACAATTGGTATCAAAGCATAGTTCTCTTGTTGAATAGTCTAACCACTGAAGGGTAAAGATCTAAGTCATGGAGAGATACAAACTCGACAAGACTATTAAGAATCAAAAGATACAAATACAGATGTTTGTGGAACAGTATAAACAAGCCAAGGAAGAACTAAAGAAATTATTGGTTGAAAGGAAGAATCTTGCAATTCTGCATAGTGAAATCGGTTATCATGAAGAACCTATTGATGAAATATTTGATCATATTGGATCAAGCTCTGGAAGCATCTTTGACGGATTTGAAAGCATAATCTCAAACTTGTCTGAAAAGAATCAACATCAATCTGAGCAAGTGAAAGCACTTCAAATCAGTCATGAATCTCAGATGGTGAGAATGGTGGAAATAATGAACAATGCTAGACAAGCTGAACAAGATCAGAATCTAGCTATTGAAGACTGAAGACTAATGACTGAACAACTCCAAGAAAAAGAAAGTGAAATACAGAGACTCATTGATCGTCACTTCCAAGTATCAAATTAGATGATGACAGTTAATCAAGAAATGAACTGAGTAAATGGAGAATTATCAAGAAGACTTGAAGATGTTGCAATACTTAGAGAAGATAATGAAAAACTGAGAAATGAAATAAAGATACAAAAGCAACATAATGAAATGATGAAGATATTTGAGGATAGTTCTAAAAAGATTAATGATTTCTTAACTAATTAGAGAAGATTCAGAAGCCGAGCTGGTATAGGCTACACTAGTGAAGGAGAATCATCACAACAAGCTAAAAAAGTCAACAACAATCAAAGTAAAAAACCTAAAGTGTTGACATGTTATCACTGTGGAAAACCAGGACATATATCTAATGTGTGCAGAAGCAAAGCACAAGGTAAACCTCCTATCATTCCTAAATTCAATGGATATTGTTATTACTATGGTAAGTTTGGACATCCATCTTATGAATGCAGAGCTAAGTAGAATGACATTGCTAATAATACTACTAAGAAGAAAATATGCTATACTTGTAATAAGCATGGACACACTGCAAGGCAAAAATGAAGCAAGTCTGGACACCTAAAGAGAAACTACAACGAAAGCCATATCAACTGAAGAGACAAGGTAACTCATATGTTTGGGATTATAATACATGGACTAATTGTGTTGTATGTGGTCAGTATGGACATATTGCAACAAACTGTTACAAAAAGAGTCAGATTGGACAAACAAGAAACTGGACAAATGTAGGAATGGCATGTATACATTTTCACAAGGTCAGTCATTTAAGCAAGAAGTGTAGAGACCAAGCACTAGATGGAAACCATATATTTGAGAGTGGATATAACATTGCAGAAATTACAAAGTTAATGAACACAATGTGGAAGAAGGCATCTAATGACAATGTTGAGTCAAGTAACAATGTCGGTGAAACCTCATCCACTGGCTTAGGTGACATCAGTACCTCCACTTAAGATGACAAAGGTATGTATGGAACTGACATTTTTAAATGATCACATTTTAAATACAGTACCTTATATATGATGTACAAATACCAAATCTACATGAATAAAGATGCACTATGGTTTATGTGTTGTGAGTTTGCAAATGTCACATAGTCGGTAAAAGAAGAAATAAGAGTTGATTACCCATCAATAATCACTATACAAGGTTAATCAACAATAGTGAAAATCAATGAAGAAATTCTATATTAACTGAGCTAAGGAAATTGTAGACATTACTGAGCTGACAGATGTTTCATACCAAAAGTTAGGTCACACATTTAATGCACCAAAGTTTGAGCGGGAATATCAAAAAGTCTATAAATACGCACGAAATAGAGTTCATTGTTACATTGCAATTTCAAAGAATAGAGATTTTATAGAGAAGATTTTGAGGTAAAGATTTTCCAGAAAAGATTCAAAGCTACTGTAGATCGAACCGACAATAATTCTTCGACGATATCAAGTAAGTTCATTTGCCTATCAAACACTAGTTATCTATTGCTTGCCAAAACCCTAGAAATAATTTATGGCATCAACATCGACTGCAAGCAAATCACAAAACATTGAGGAGGGAGTAGAATTAATTGTTAGGGCTAATTTCATCGAGGCCAAATTCAAACCACATCCCAAGGTTGCAGCACAAATGAATGATATGGGTGCATTTTCAAGTATTCCAGATAGGTTTTTGTTAATAGAAGATGTTAGGGCCTATATTCACTGCAAAATCAGAGAAGTCGATGATTTTGAGACCATTTCTACTTATCAACAAGTTTGTGGACCAGATGGAAACTTAAAATTTGAATATGAGAAGATTGAGAACTTAGGGTTATCATGCGTCATGCACTACCCACAATCTTTCAAAACTAACTAGATAAGAATTGTATTGAGAAGATTTCATGAGGGGAAATTATGGCTGGACAAACTTGTTGAGGTCATAAAGAAGATTATCAATAGGGTTACTGGGTACCCTACAACTGACAAAGCAAAAGCCTTTTGAATTTCGTCTCATCCTGATGTTGAAAAGAACACTGCAACTCAATGGGACATTAGGGAACTAAAAATCTCAACCATCAAACACTTAGTAGTAAAATTCACAGAACATGTCATTGGGTACAAGATATTTCAATCTAGCAGACTAAACAGTGTACCCTACAGCACCGTGGACATGGCATATAAAATTATGAAGAAAGATCACCAGGTAGATCTTGCCGAACTGCTACTACACCAACTACAAGAGAATATGAAGACAATAAGATCAAAGAAGTCCAACACATGTAAGTACAAACACTACTTGTTTGTACTTCTATCTGCAAAAATATGTACCTGGTATCGGTAAAGTAAACTGGCAATCCGATAAATCGATAACTACACAAATTGGTGAAATGATGAAAAGTCTAGGAGATAATCTGAATAAGGAATTTGATGCATATTTCAAAGAATTTCAGACAAAAATGCATCAAAGGAGTAGAATTCCAAGGGAATTAGTGAGTAAATTTGAAGATGACATATGGTTTGTAGTCAACACAGACCACTCTATGATAAAGGCAGTAGAACCGAGAACAAAATGGCTGGCACTGATGGGATACAAAATGAACTATGATTTCACTTTGAAATCTATTAATGCATTGTTGGCATTACCGATAGATATAATTGCCACTAGGTTTGGCACATATGAGGAAGCTAAGTCATGAATCACTATAGACATAGAGATTGGAAAAATGTCTAGAAGGGCAAAGAAAATGAGAAAAGATCTCGCAGCAAGATATGAAAATGCATCAGCCTCATCTATGGAGTCACCAGTTAAAGAAACAACTGAAGGTTAGTTACAGTTGGCTGACAAGCCCTATGATAGCAAGGAGACTGAGTTAGACAAAGAAAAGGATCCCACACCGGTTCCTCCCACCAATGTTCAACAAGAAATGCAGTTACCAAAACAAAAAGGTATGAAAACAAGGTCATCAACTGCAGCCTTATCCCCTCCGATGAAAGAGGAAATAAAAGTTAAGAAATTGAGGGCAGCTACACCGACAAGGAAATACGTTAAGAGAAAGACAAAGGTTGTAACTAAGGCAACAAAGAAAAGGAGAAAATTGGCTACAAGTAAAGAAGATATAGAGGAGACTGAAATTGAAAATGATCCTAATCAATTCAAGATAGTTCGTAACAGGGAAAGTACAATAGATGAAATAATTGAAGATATAATTGAAAATGGAAATCTTGTAGATCTAGGCATAGGCAAATTTGAAAAAATGTCAATTGAGGAGAAGATAAAGCTAGAACATGCTATCATCCAGATGATGATTAAATTCAAGAGAGTACCAATGGAATTCACATGTCAATTACCAAAGGAACTAGATGACAAAATAAATGAGAAATGGTCTACTGCACTATATATTGAGAAAAGGCAAAGAGAATGATCATTAGTTCATGTAGCGTCACACTTCAGCTATGATGTTGTAAATGAATACTTGACAAAGTACCAAGCAAGATTTCTAGTCAAGAATAGAGCTATGCAGATAATGGATGAGAATGTGGCTGATATGGATGTCACATGTGATTCTCTATGGACATCAATTTTGAAAGCAGAAGACAAAGCTGAACAAGAAGCATTCCTTAAACTATCTAAGAAGAGACACAATTCAAAAGGTAAAGGTATTTACATTGATGGTGACAAGGGAAAAAAATTAAAGGACACTAGTATATCAGTTACCAAGGTAATTGATATCACCGAACAAAAGGAAGAAATAAGAATTTCACAGGATGCACCGAATAAAGTAAAGATCCACTTGAAGAAGAAAATTGATGATGATGTACTCATTGAGGACATCACAAATGGTGATCCTGATGATAAGGATGATGAAGATGTGTCTATTGCACCAAAAAAAGATGAAGCACTAGACACTGTTAGTGTGTTCACATCTCTACCGAGTGAACTTACTGTTGGAAATATAGATGGAGTAACTAAGAGGGGGGGGGGGGGGGGTGAATTAGTTAACCACAAAAATATTACCATAGATCCCTTAGATGTCTTATTAATTCATTTACTGTTGTCCCTCGGTCAACATACAGAAAAATGTTGAAACTCGGTTATTACAGTGAGTATTAATTATAACTATTCTTAAGTATTCATTAGTGATTAACATGCATGCATAAAAAAATAACATGAACACAAGAAAACTAGATTTAATGAGGAAACCCAATATGGGAAAAACCACCAATGTAACTAGTTACTATTTTTCACTCTTCTGAAGTGAGCCTTGTTAGGAGCCAACCCAGTTAAAGGTTACAAAACACACTGTTAGGTGTGACCTTGTTAGAGGATTTAATCACCCTATTAGGAGTGGCCTTGTAAGAGGTCTTTGAAACAATTCAATAGAACTATCACCTTGTTAGAGGATTTACAAAATGGCTGTTAAACCGACTCTGTTAAGAGATTTTGAAATCACTGCTACAATGGTAAGAAAGTAACAATGAAGTGACCTGAATAAGATGCAGCTGAATTACTGATTACAGATCTCTATTCTGCTTCACTAGATCCTTCTTGATCAAATATATCACTTCTACTCCTCAAGGATATCTAACCATCCTTCAAAATTCTCTCACACTTTCCTTCAAAATGATTTGCATGTTCCCTCATCCACACACTCTTCTTCTTTCACACTTGTCCACACTTTCACTCTTTTCCACTTGCACACCCTTTGAATTCACAACTTGACCTTCTATATATACCATTTAGATTGTCCATTCACATTTTCAAGTCGGCACTAATCATTACCACAGTCGGCTTGAATAAGAAAACTTTATTCCTCAAATTAACAAAATTCTTTACTGGGCCAACCTTGCTTAGTAAACACTAATCTAAAAAGAATTCCTTTGGTGACCGAGTGAACTTGGTTACCATTGCAAATTTTGCAACATCCTTTGGAGACCAAGAGATCTTGATAAACACAAAAAACTACCTTGCTGATTGACTGAGCTCGGTATTCACTGGGAACTGCTTTGCTGACCGACTAAGCTCGGTAATCACTGGGAACTGCTTTGCTGACCAATTGAGCTTGATAATTGATATGAATTTTGTGTGACATCAAAGACAACACACAATTAATCCAACAATCTCCTTCAGACAATTGTATCCAACAATCTCCCTCTTTGGCATTGATGGCAACACAACATGTCATAGCACAATGAAATTTCACAAAAAACATAGAGTAAGGAACATATCCTTAGCTTCATTCTAATTCTCATCTATGAGAACTCCCTTTATCAACAAACTTCTCTTTCTAACTGAAAACTCTCCTTCTTAACTTCTCAAAATCTCCAAGAAAACTCTCCCTCTTAGAAATCTTAAGAAATTTCTTGAAATATGACAGGAAACTCTCCCTCTTTGACAACACATGCCAAAAAAAGGACATACCAGGTGAATAGCAATGTACCTTGAGTATTGATTCATATGCAATGATTCCTTGACTAAGCTGCATCAACTGACTGCTCTTCAATATGCTCTGGTTGATGCATCACTAAAACTTTATTTAGTGAGCCTCGGATAGGGGAATGACCCCTAACTTACCTCTTAGATACAAGAATGCATCCTTAGGTAGTGGCTTGGTGAATATATCTACAATCTATTTTTTTGTATGAATATATTCCAATCTGATTTCCTTGTCCTGCACCAATTCTCTGACAAAGTGATATTTTATAGCAATGTGCTTGGTTTTTTAATGCATTACTGGATTCTTTGAAATATTTATTGCACTTGTATTATCACAAAACATAACAACTGGTTCTTTGATCTCAACCTTCATGCCTTCCAATAACTATTTAAACCAAACAATATTAGAGCAGTTTATTGCTGCAGCAACATATTATGCTTCTACTGTGGATTGGGATGTGCAATTTTTCTTTTTACTGGTCTAAGATACCAACCTCTTGCCAAGAAAGAATGCTCCACCACTTGTACTCTTTCTGTCATCAGTGTTTCCTACCCAATCAGCATCAGTAAACACTTTTAAGTCCAGATTGCCTCCAAATTTATACCACAAGCCATAATCTTCAATTCATTTAAAGTATCTCAAGATTCTTTTGATTGCCATCATATGATTTTCTCTGGGTTTTGCTGAGAATCTTGCTACTATACCAACTGCTAAGGCAATATCAGGCCTTGTATGAGCTACATACTATAATTTTCCAATCATTGATCTGTATAAGGTCTGATCTACTTCTTTTGAATCATCATCTTTGGTAAGCTTTAGTCCAGTACACATGGGGGTACCAACTAGTTTTGAATCTTCCATACCAAACTTCTTAAGTATTTCCTTGATGTATTTAGACTGAGTAATGTAGATACCGTTCTTGCTCTGCTGAATCTGAAGACCAACAAAGAACTTTATTTGACCAAACATAGACATTTCAAATTCTTTGTTCATTTGTTCTAAAAATTCTTTGCATTGATCATCATTACCTGTAAACACAGTATCATCCACAAATATTTTTTCCAAAATAATTTTGTTATCTGGTCCTTCCTTGATGTACAAATTACTGTTATCATTAGCTCTTTTGAAATCAATTTGAATAAGATAGTTATGTAATCTTTCATACCATGCTCTAGGGGCTTGTTTCAAACCATACAATGCTTTGTGTAACTTGCAAACCATATTCCTTTTGTCTAGATCAATAAGACCTTTAGGTTGCTCAATGTAGACTTCTTCATTAAGAATACCATTGAGAAATGCAGATTTTACATCCATCTGATATACCTTAAATCCTTTATGTGTTGCATATGCAAGTAGATTTCTTACACCTTCTAATCTTGCAATAGGAGCAAAAGTCTCACCATAATCTATGCCTTCTTCTTGAGAATATCCTTTACTCACCAATCTAGCTTTGTTTCTTGATACTTGACCATCTTCATTCAACTTATTCCTGAATACCCATTTTGTTCCAATTACATTTTTATCTTTAGGTCTAGGTACAAGAGTCCATTATTTTTTCTTCTCTATTTTTTTTACTTCTTCATTCATAGCCTCAATCCAACTTTCATTTTCCAATGCATCTTTGACATTTCTAGGTTCAAAATCAGCAAGTAAACATGTACCTTTTAGTTTACTTCTTGTCATAGTACCATCTGATTTGTTTCCAATAATCTGATCTGGTGTATGATGCCTCTTGACATACTTGGCCAATATAGGTTCCTTACCTCTTGAATGAGTTACATTGTAATCTTCTTGAATTTCATCTTCAGGTTTGGGTTGCTCAGGCTCGGTAGATATTGGCTTGGTAGCTTCAAACTAAGACTTGGGTCCTTGTGACTCGATTTGAACTTCTTCTTGTGACTCGGTTACTATACTGGGCTCGGTAGATGCAGTCTCCTTATTGATAGATGTGTCTAGTAATGTATCAGGTTCAATGTAAACAAATCTCCTGCAATCCTCTAGTTCCTTTTTGCTTTCTTCTTTAGTCTTTTCTACAAACTCATCAACTTTCACATGTGCACTTTCTATGATTTTGTGAGTAGACAAATTCAAACATCTATATGCCTTACTCTTGCAAGAATATCCCAAAAATATTCCTTCATCACTTTTCACATCAAATTTACCTTTTCTAGATTCTTTTAAGATGTAACACTTACTACCAAATACTTTTAGGTAACTTACATTGGGTTTATAGCCATACCATAACTCATAAGGAGTTTTGAATGTGTCTTTCTTCAACTATACTTGGTTTAAGGTATGAACTGCAGTGTTGATAGCTTCCTTCCAGTATTTCATAGCAATGTTGTTTTCAATCATTAGAGTCCTTGCACAATCCATGATAGATCTGTTCCTCTTTTTAGCTATTCCATTCTGCTCAGGAGTTCTTGGGGCTGATACCTGTCTTTTGATTCCTCTTTCAATGCAAAAATTATTGAATTCATGGGAGATGAATTCACCACCTCTTTCTGATCTCAAGCACTTCATTCTTTTCCCTGATTCCTTTTCTACTCTTGTCAAATACCATTTGAATTTCTCAAATGCTTCTGACTTTTCTTTTAGATACATAACAGTCATCATTCTAGAGTAGTCATCAAAAAAGAGAATAAAGAATTTTTCTCTAGTATAGCTCTCAATTCCAATAGGTCCACACAAATCAGTATGCACAATTTCCAAAATATCTTCAGACTGATAGTTTTTACTTTTAAAGCTAGTCTTTCCCATTTTACCAATTTGACAATTCTTGCATAGACCAACATCAGGTTTCTTCAAAGTAGGAATGCCTCTTACTTTCTTGAATTTGCTTATTTTCACCATGTTATCAAAATTTACATGACATAACCTTTTGTGCCATAACCAAGTTTCTTCAATTTGAGCAATAAAACATGAGCATTCACCAAGATCAAGATAAAACAAGTTACCTTTGGTTTGTTTGCCTGATCCAATCAGTTTTCCCTTGTCATCCAGCAATCTTGCTTTGCCATGCATGAATTCAACCTTGAATCCAATGTTGATTAGCTGTGCTACACTTAGAAGATTATGCTTTAGTCCTTCAACCCAATATGCATTATCACATATAAGTTCTTTGGTTAATGAGATTCATCCTCTTCCTTTTATGCAACAAGGTTCATTGTTTCCAAACCTTACATTACCACCATCATAGTCTTCATTACCACCATCATAGTCTTCAAGGTGTTCAAACTTTGTTCTGTCACCAGTCATATGATGTGAACATCCACTATCTACGATCCATGTATCATTTTTGCTTATATGAGAGATAAGTGCCATCTTATCTTCATCATCATTAGATTCATCTTTTACAGCAATGTAGAGAATTTCATCTTCACTATTATCAGAATCCTTAGCCATAAAACATGTTTTCTTACCTTTATCCTTGAATGATTTGAAATTATTTCTACCATTGTACTTGTGACCTTTCTTCTCATCCTTGTTTTGCTTGTTTGGGCACCTAGCTGCAATATGACCAATTTATTCACATGAAAAATAGATGAAGGGAGTTTTACCTTTGTATTTATCTCTACCTCTAGAATATTTCTTTGCAAGTAATGCTTCAATAACTTCAACATCACTATCAAAACTTTCCTCTGATTCTTCTTCACTCTCTGACTAGATGTCCTTTATTTTCTTGCCCTTCTTAAGTGAAAGTTTGACCTCAAATGCTGATTCAATATTTTTGGAAGTTGGAACATAGTTGTCATAGTTATCCAACTCAAACGCTGTCAATCTTCCCACTAAGGCATCCAAAGTTATATTGTGATTTTCTTCACATCTTCTTTCTTGAATAGCAGATACTCTTATTGCATAGATAGGAAGTAATGTTCTAAGAACCTTACTTATAATAGTTTCATCATCAATTGTTCCTCCAGAAGCTCTAATTGCACTAACACTTGCCTTGATCCTTTCAACATATTTTGCAATGTTTTCATCTTCTCTTATTTTCATCTGATCAAAGTATCCTCTTAGGCTTTCTGCTTTGGCTCTCTTCACATTGTCATCACCACCATAAATTTTCTTTAGCTTGTTCCACATTGCATAAGCAGTTGTACAATCTTTGATCTCATCAAATTCTTCATAGTTGAGAGCTGATGCAATGTTTATCATCATGGTATTATGGTTCTTTTTCTCTACAATGTCTTCAACAGATAATGTGCCAGTAGGAGCTGTATATTCTCCATTAAGATATTTGCATCCTGAATCACCAATGGAAGCCAGATGAAGTCTCATGAGTCCTTTCCATGCTAAAAATTTATCTATGTTAAGCCTTGGAATTTCTCTCTTGTAAGACATCCTGATCTTTAGCTTAGGTCCTTGAAACCCTTCCTGTAAGCACCAAAAGATATGATACCAATTGTTGGAAATATAGATGGAGTAACTAAGAGGGGGGTGAATCAGTTAACCACAAAAATATTACCATAGATCCCTTAGATGTCTTATTAATTCATTTACTACTGTCCCTCGGTAAACATATAGAGAAATGCTAAAAATCGGTTATTACAGTGAGTATTAATTATAACTATTCTTAAGTATTCATCAGTGATTAACATGCATGCATAAAAAAATAACATGAACACAAGAGACACCAAATTTAACATGGAAACCCAATATGGGAAAAACCACCAATGTAACTAGTTACTATTTTTCACTCTTCTGAAGTGAGCCCTATTAGGAGCCAACCCGGTTAAAGGTTACAAAACACACTGTTAGGTGTGACCTTGTTAGAAGATTTAATCACCCTGTTAGAAGTGGCCTTGTAAGAGGTCTTTGAAAAAATTCAATAGAACTATCACCTTGTTAGAGGATTTACAAAATTGCTGTTAAACCAACTCTGTTAAGAGATTTTGAAATCACTACTATAATGGTAAGAAAGTAACAATGAAGTGACCTGAATAAGATGCAACTGAATTACTGATTACAGATCTCTATTTTGCTTCACTAGATCCTTCTTGCTCAAATATATCTCTTCTGCTCCTCAAGGATATCTAACCATCCTTCAAAATTCGCTCAGAATTTCCTTCAAAATGATTTGCATGTTTGCTCATCCACACACTCTTCTTCTTTCACACTTGTCCACACTTTCACTCTTTTCCACTTGCACACCCTTTGAATTCACAACTTGACCTTCTATATATACCATTTAGATTGTCCATTCACATTGTCAAGTTGGCACTAACCATTACCACAGTCAGCTTGAATAAGAAAACTTTATTCCTCAAATTAACAAAATTCTTTACTGGACCGACCTTGCTCAGTAAACACTAATCTGAAAAGAATTCCTTTGGTGACCGAGTGAACTTAGTTACCACTAAAAATTTGGCAACATCCTTTGGAGACTGAGAGATCTTGGTAAACACAGAAAACCACCTTGTTGAACGACTGAGCTCAGTATTCACTGGGAACTGCTTTGCTGACTGACTGAGCTTGGTAATCACTGGGAATTGCTTTGCTGACTGACTGAGCTTGATAATTGATATGACATTTGTGTGACATCAAAGACAACACACAATAATCCAACAATCTCCCTCTTTAGCATTGATGGCAACACAACATGTCATAGCACAATGAAATTTCATAGAAAAGATAGAGTAAGGAACATATCCTTAGCTTCATTTTGATTCTCATCTATCAGAACTCCCTCTATCAGAAAAATTCTCTTTCTGACTAAAAACTCTGCTTCTTAACTTCTCAAAAACTCCAAGAAAACTCTCCCTCTTAGAAATCTTAAGAAATTTCTTGAAATATGATAGAAAACTCTCCCTCTTTGACATCACATGCCAAAGACAACACATACCAGGTGAATAGCAATGTACCTTGAGTATTGATTCATATGCAATGATTCCTTGACTAAGCTACATCAACTGACTGATCTTCAATATGCTCTGGTTGATGCATCACTAAAACTTTATTTAGTGAGCCTCGGATAGGGGAATGACCCCTAACTTACCTCTTAGATACAAGAATGCATCCTTAGGTAGTGGCTTGGTGAATATATCTACAATCTATTCTTTTGTATGAATATATTCCAATCTGATTTCCTTTTCCTACACCAATTCTCTGACAAAGTGATATTTTATAGCAATGTGCTTCATTTTCGAATGCATTACTAGATTCTTTGAAATATTTATTGCACTTGTATTATCACAAAACATAACAACTAGTTCTTTGATCTCAACCTTCATGCCTTCCAATAACTATTTAAACCAAACAATATTAGAGTAGTTTACTGCTGTAGCAACATATTCTGCTTCTGTTGTGGATTGGGATGTGCAATTTTTCTTTTTACTAGTCCAAGATACCAACCTCTTGCCAAGAAAGAATGCTCCACCACTTGTAGGAACACAAAATATTTTGGTGTTAGGTAATATCTTTGACATGCATGCACAAGTTGGTCTTAAGCATATTGCTCTTACCAATTTGAAAGAGGAGTGGGACAACCTCTTAGAGTCTGTAAAGAAAACCCATCAAAACATTTTTGATAAGATGTAAGTATACATTATATTTTTTTTGCATTTGGCATTATTATCAAAAAGGGGGAAACCATGTATACGCTAAATAAGTATACTTTGATATGTACATATTATCGAGAGCATGCACCGAGGGGGAGTACTTTGTCCTTAGAAAAGAAAAATTGTTGTCGATATGTATATGGCGAAGACATAATGAATATATAGAAACATTTTGTTTATATACATTTGAAGTTTTGATACTAATGCCAAAGGGGGAGATTGTTAATCTCTATTGAGCATTTAAGGTTGTCATTAGTATCAAAGGATATTAAACAGGTCGGTCAGTCACTTATATTGAGTTGGTTGGTAACCAGAAGTAAGATAGAGCAGTCGGTAAAGCCTTTACACCAAGCATCACACAGCTTACCAAGCACTAGTGACACCAACACCTATGGATAGTAAACACCAAGCATCGTAGTATACACCGAGCAGTTTATACAATGTTTACCGATGATCATAGAAAATGGCATAGTAATCTGAAATGCAACATTCTTCTATGAAAACGGTTACAATAGATTGTAAAATGGTTTACCAAGATCGAGGAGCATTTATTGTAAAAGATACTCATTAAATGTAATGTATATCTTATTGTAGTAGTTGATCTAGGTTATTTTTGCACTATATATCTTAGGGTTATGATTATTTTTGTAACCTAATTTTTGCTAAAGTGGTAAAAATAGAACACTATATATTTTGTATGTTCACATAATTTTATGGGGTTGGTGAAATGATATATATGAATCACAGAACACTTGAAGCCATTGCCTAACTTCAAGTCAATTGGTTTACAGAGCAGAACAGAGTACAGAGGATATCAGATTGAGCAGAATCAGAGAAGGCTACCGAGTAGAACAGAGCAGTGAATCATCACAGTCAAGGTGATATTTTAATAAGCACTTATTGATTTGTTTTAGACAATTGAGTTTTCAACTAGCAGATAATTGCCTATTACTCTCTGACAATTGTAATAGAGTTTTTTGATAAAATCTCTTAATAGAGTAGACTTAATAGTATTATGTAAATCTCTTAACCAAGTACACACTTCATTAGTGTTGTCAAAATCCTATAACTAGGTAGATCTAGTTGATCTAATATGTTACTCCTAATAGGGTAAGATCACCAAAAGTGATCAAAACTTGTAGCCTTATCAGGCAAACCTTTTCTATCTGCAGTAGTGAAGAATTTGTGGGTGTCATCCCCACCGCAATTTTTACCTTGTTAAAAGGGTTTTTGCGTTACCAAAATACTTGTGTTATGTGATTGTCATATTGATTTCATGTTGTTTACTTTCTCAAGTTAACTAGATGATTGATTTATCCAATTAGATTCAAGTTATTTTGATCGGTTATCACAGTATACAATCATAGATCTGAAAGTTTTTACATGTAAAATTTTAGAGGCACTGATTCACCCCTCCCCTCTCAATACCTATCTCTCCTAATTCCAACAAGAAAATGTATATCATGAGTGGCTCGACCTGATCACTCAACAAGATAGTAATTATAATATTGATTTAGTCAAAGTTCATTCCGAAGTGATGAAAGTGAGTAGAGAACTAGAGGTTGAAGTTAATTTGTGGGAAAAAGAGAGAACCAAATGGAATGTGGTTGTGATACAAATGAATGAATTTTAGAAGTATGGTGCTATGAGGTTTTTAGGGGAAAAACCTATGAAAATCTTGGATGATAATGTTCTATATGTCTCCAAGAAAAATATTGAATGACATAAATTTGTTGTTAAACAAGGCCATGAGGAATCAACTAAACTATTGAAGGAACTTATGGGGTTAACCGAAACTATGTGGAAAAACCTAAAATGCATAAATATTCAATTCTTGAAAGAGGATAGAAAAATGATCAAAGACACTAATGAGATGGTGGAAGCTTTCAAGGATAAGATTATAGTCATTAAGGAGATCAAGGATTTAACCACTAATGACTTATCACAACTGGCTAGGATTAAGGCCATTGTTACCATGTCTTTTGACCACTTAGAAACTCATGCAAGTAAGGTGGCTAAGATAAATAAACATAAGGAGGTGTGGAGAGAGAGGATTGTGCATATTGGGTTGCCTTATCACTAAGTAATTGTCGCCTTCTCTGCAGCACATGTGGATTGGAGGAAAAATCATGTTGTTTCACCCACTTCAAACTAGCCAACAGATTTTGCTAACATTCCTCAACATTGATCGTACACTGTGATTTCAGGAGTGAAATCAAATGGATTTATGATCTTTTATTTTTGCTTCCCCAATTAGTTTAGTTTTAGCAAAACTATTTACTCCCTACGGGAATTTTTTGAACTCTAGTTCTCAGAACTACCTAGCCTGGTGGCTATAAGTATGTTGTTTAATGACTTTGACAGGGTTCAAATTTTAATTAATTAGAAGTAGAAGTAGAACATACAGAAGCTATAAAATTTTGGTGCACGATATATTTTGCCTGAAGAAAATTTTTATTTGAAAATAGAAGAATATCTGTTGCTTTTACAGAATCGGTGTATTCATGAATCCTTATTTAATCATTGTTGGGATTTTTTTATGGTGTGCAATATTTATAGTATTTCTTCATTCTGATTATGTTCATGTAAAATTTGGAGTGCATGTATCAAATTGTTTAATCAGTTATTTGGTCATTGACAAAATTTATGAATTTTGTTTTAAGTGTGAAAAATTATGCTTATGTTCATTTCATGGTTATGAATGAATGTGGAATAAAGTTTTATGCTTTTTGGTTAAAAATGTGTCTTCATTTAATTTTTTGTAATTAATTCATTGAAGATCTTAAAAGTAGCTACACCTTGAAGTAGAGTTTGAACTCTTTAAGGTTCTTCCAACTATGGTTCAATTTGTTCTTCGCATAGGGCACATAAGTCATTTTAGTTATAAGTATTTAAATGCAAGGACAAATCTGTTAACCAATAATCATATATCATATATCTATACTTCTTTTGAGTAGCATCGATGGATATACCATCTTTGCTCAATTTGCAGCTAGTAGTTAGAGTTGCAATTGATTTATTGTTGTCTAACCCGAATTTCTTCAACATTTCTTTGACACACTGAGCTTGAGAAATAAAGATTTCATCCTTCAACTAATTTACTCTCAAACTAAGAAAGTATTACATCTCACCTATCATTGACATTTCAAATTCCTTATGCATTTCTTCTTCAAACCTATTACTTAGATCATCAGTTCCTCCAAATATGATATAATTTAGATACACAACAACAATTAACAACTTATCACCGTCAATTTTGAAATAAAGACTACTATCCATAGTATCTTTTCTAAAATTTTATTTTGTCCAATCGTGCATACCAGGTTCTAGGGCCTCACTCAAGTCCATTAAAGCATCTTTTTTTAATTTGCCCACCATATTTAGATCTTCTAACAATTTGAATCCATCTAATTACTGTATACTTCCTCTTCCAATTTTCTATTAAAAAAGGCTAATTTAACATCCATTTGATACACCTTAAAGTCCTTATAAATAAAAATTGAAATAAACATCCTTATAACTTCCATTCTACCTACCTCAACAAATGTCTTCTCACAATCAATGTCTTCAACTTGTGAATATCCTTTAGACACCAATCTTGACTTATTCCTTGTTACTAGGACTCATCATTTTCTCACAAGTGGGGAAGCTATACAAGTTCACAAAAATCGAAATAAGGAATTCCCTATTTCCCTATCTATTATACTCACCAAGTAATGATAAATTTACTCTATTATTTTCAAAGTGGAGAATTTTTTAGATTTGAAAATTAGTACAAACCAATAGATGTAGCACATGCGAATCAAACAAGTTTAAAGACCTAGATTGATTTTTATAATTGTTGCTAGGAATTCGGCACCAATAATTGCTGCAGAAATTTATTGCTCCTATTTTATGTAAGGAAGAAGGGTTCCTTTTAGATCAAGTGATTACATTAGCTAAGTTTGAACCACCATTCACAACTATACTTCACATATTTCTTAATTAGGCGGGAAAATCTCCAAGAAACAATAATCAAACATTCACCGAGAATACAAATATATAGTTGTAGAAACTTCAAATAAATTTTTATTATAATCATGTTAGTTTTGTTGTTAACATCTAATTGGAGTTGTCCTACAACAATAAAAATTAGATTGATAGCATACAGAGACTTAGCAACAGGTCTAAGTTTAGGGCCAATATTATATTTGCACTAGCAATAATGTGTCTCTTCTAGGTTCCCTTATCAATTGGCTACATAAACTTGGGTGATGAACCAAATACAAAATCAATAATCGAAACAACAAATAAAACACTAGTTTCATTGTTCATCAATTTAGAGAATATAAGTATATAGTTGCATGAACTTCAACTAATTCTTGTAATCATGCTAAATATATTGATACATAATTGCTCAACTATTCAATAGGAACTAGACATAGATTGATAACTAACATTTGGAGGCTTAGTGAAAAACTTTTACATTTCCTTATTGAGACCTATTCAACATTTGATAAAAACTAAACATTTGTACAATTAAATTATGAATTACTCAACACATATTTAAATAGAAATACTTAGGTGGTTTAGGGCCCATTTTGTTGTTGGAATTGAGGTGGAATTGGAAAATGCAAATATTGGAATTCCCAAATTCGCAGTTTCTTTCTAGAAAATAAAAATGGAATTGGATTTTGTAAATTCTAATTTTTGCCCAAAATGAGCATATGAATCTTCCATCTCAAAAGGTGGAATTGGAAAAACAATTCTAATTCCACTTTTTTATAAATCAAAATTTATAAAATTTTCAGCTCCAATTGCCCACGTTTACCCATCTGCATCGTATGCACCAAATTGTCATAGAAGTTTTGTTCGCTGGAGATTTTGCCATCATAGTTGCCATCATTTTTTCCCAAGTTCTATTCACTGGAGACTTGTAAGTCAAAAATATAAGAATGAATAGAAGAGGAGAGTTTTAGGTTCATTATATTAGTTATAAATAGCTATTTTATTATTTATTTATTTTCTTCTCGCATTTTGGGGAAAAAACCCCGCTATGTGCGTGATTAGTTGGGCCATTTGAAGCTTGCTTACGATTTTCTGCCAGCGTAAATATTATATGGTAAAGTGTGTTGAGAGGGTTGGGATTGTGCTTGTTCACCTATCAAAGATAAAATGTTCTCACTCTCAATTTGAAAGAATCATCTATTTGGATTTGGCCGCACTATTACTTAGGCATTTGAGCAAGCCAACTGCCCTTCCACCCTGTAACTCTCTTGAAAATCCTTATTCCAATTCCAATTCTAGGAACCAACCACAAAAAATGCATCTTCCCAGTCATCTTCCAGGTGAACCAAACGGTTCCATCCATATTCCAAAAACCATTTTCCGGATTTAAAACTTCAAAAATTGTCAAATAGTAGAATTTGACAATTCCAACGTTGTTTAATTCTAGTAACCAAACAAACCCTTGGGGAATTTTTTTATCACTACAAACAATTAGTTTCTTAACTAGTGGAAGTAAAAAAATTGTCTACAAGGTCAAAGATAGTTTATGAGTTAGTGGACACTATTATCTGTTAGTTTCTAAAGTTTTAATATTTTATTATTCAATTTAATAATGAACTTTTTCATTCTTTTAATCATTTCTTCACTAAATAAATATTGAAATGAATAAATTGATAAGTTACTAGTGTAGTTGACCCATTTATCATTGTAAAAAGCCTAACATTCTAAAGTAAAGTGTTTTTTAATTTCCAGTACTCTAATTGTGCAAAAGACACAAAATTGGCCTTCTTACAGCTCTTTTAGACCTTTACATCTTTGTGTTTTACACCAAGACAAGGTAAGTTAGTCCTTAATTAAGTTTCAAGAATGTTTTCTCTCTAAGAGATATTTTTTAGTATCCTAAAAGACACGTTGGTTCTCAATTTACTTCTAGTGCTTTCTAGGAGTTTGTAAATCTTCATGGTTAGAATCATTCATAAGATGGAGCAGTGAATAAGAGAGAACTAGATCTCTTCTAGGCTTTAGGTTTTATAAAAATAGGGGAGCAATCCTATTAGCATTCATTCGATTAGAACTATGGAAAATATATATTATATAGCAAATAGAAAATAAATTATCCATATATGAAATGTAAGGGCTTTCAAGAAATATGCTACATTCATATGATCCCCATGTACCCTTAATGACCAAACATAAAAGAGAAGAAAATAAAATAAAAAGGAGTTTATTCATTTTATATTATTTCATTCATGGGTTTGGATCAAGCTACCTTTCAACTACAAAACTAATGCTGATTCAAATAATAGTATCATTAAATATGGATAAAATCCCAATGACCAAGTAAACATAAACATTCAAATAAGCTTAATGATATTGGTTCTATCTTACGAAGCTTGGAATTCAAAACACCCTTCTACCCCAACAATACAAATATACTTAATAATCCACAGTTAATTTAAATACTTGACATATCAATCAAAAAATATTTCTTACCCTTCCACAAATTAAAACAATTTCACTATGCCCTTTAAATGTAAACTAACAACTAGTATACAAAACAACAAACTTGTGTAAAATAGTTTCACTGCCCTTTTTAGATGTAAACTAAGAACTAATAATAAAAAGTAGCAAGTGTGAGCGAAGGAACTCCTTGAACTCCCTAAATCATTTGAACAACAATATATACAATACACATATATGACTTAGCTTATGTCTTATAATGATTTATTCAATGAAACTTATAAAGTCACTATACATCAAATAGAAAAAAAAAACCATTGATATTTGCAAAACATTGGTGTATAAAAATCTATAGCTTGACTTACGTGAACTTTGTCAATTGGAACAAATAAAAACCCTTTTAGATAAAAATAGAAGCAAGTACATGTATTTATAACTAGGCCGCATAATTGTGAAAGATAAAATGTTGGTTTTTTTGTTAGAAATATTGTGGTTGATGTCAATAAGTTATTTTTTGGATTAAATATAAAAAGTGAAGAATAACAAAATAAATGAGGAGCTTCTAGTCACATTAGACCAAACAACAGTCTTAACTACTTGAGACAATATAATGGAAGAGATTACATGATTATATATTGATCAAAACATTAGCTAAGATAACATACTAAAAGAGAATACATGATTAGATACTTGATCATAACAACTCGCAACAAAATAACTATACTAATGAAGCTTGCTAACTATTTTTTGATTGTTTTATATTGTACATTACAGAGACTTATAATTTTCAGCTATTAATAGGCATTGTAACGCCTTGCTAAGGAGCCTCAATGGAAGCTACTAACAACTAGAAGAACATAGAAATGTTTTTAGAACAAATACATCTTACTTTAGCCATTATGATTTCATTTACACTTTAAGAATTTAGAATCAAAGGTGTAATTACACATCATATTTACGCTCATTACAAAGGACATATAAAAGATAAATTGTATTAAGAAAATATATCCTTTATGGGTTCCCTAATGTTTCTACTTTGCAGCACAACACAATCTAAAATCACTAGGAGGTTCATTTTAAACACCAATTCTAAATGCTCCTAAGTTGACTTTCCATTATAAAAATGATAACATACAACCTCATATTGATATTCGATGCCAACATTGATCTATCTAACTCTAGACTATCATTTCTTTAATGTATTTTTTACATGATTACAACTTGCATCAAAGAAAACTTACAACATCATCAACAATTATTTTAAATAACATCAACATTATAAGTACAAAATTATAGCATACTCCTCATGGAGTGCCTAATTATAATATTAATACAAGTGATCAATGATACATGATATGAAATAATATATAAATGAAGTTCATCATGCAATAAGATTAAAGGTATTGAAAATAGGATCCATCTATGCTCACGAACAATCCACCAAGCCTCAATGGAGGAAGATCACAACCACTTGACCATGTGGAACCTCCACCCCACCATGCTAAGGAGATAGACACAAGGTCCCACATACAAGAAAGCCAAAGTATAGAACATAGTTATGACCCAACCTCCAAGGAAAAGAGAAAATGCAAGAGCTACCTAATTAAAATCATAAATCTAACAAAGGTTATTCCAGGATACATGTAGGAAGAGTGCTATCACATAGCCCTCCATATTAGGCTACTATAGATAGTCTCTCTAGAACTTGGCCCCCAAGTGAGAGCTCATGTGAAACTAAACAATCCTTTCATGAAGATAAAGAAGATCGATCATATCATCTCCACACATCTCATGGATGGAAAAGTAGCATCCCATCCCCATCATTAGCCTATTCAAACACTCAATCCATGGGAGAGACATCATAATTATCTTGGATTAATGTGTTTACTCTAGTTCATTTATTCATTTGTTACTTGATTCAAACTCATCAATGGGTTACCATGGACAACCACTTTAGGGCCTTGAACCCCATTAAGAGCCACTCCCACCATAATGTGTCTAGTTATCACACCCCTTATGCTCAAAATAATGTGCCAAGAGCACAAAAAAATTAGAAGAACATGAATAATCTCATTATGCATTACAACAACAAATATAATCATATAAAACTGATTTAGGAACCTTTTTCAATGCCTCTCACATAGGCAAGTCTTGAACCTGAAATTGAGAAGCATATCTGAATACAGTTAAATGCAATAAGAACATTATGCATATGATCATGAAATCAACATCATTTTGACCTATCACACTCAATTGACTGATAAAATAAGATATATACATGTCCCTAAGCCTTGGATAACCTTCTCAACCCTAAAATTATCAAGACACTAATCCAAAAAAGAAGCAATGCAATTGATTAAGTATTCAATGATATTGTTAAATTCTGCAACACAATTACCAACTAGGAAACACAATTGATTGGAAAAAGTTAGATGATGCAACACACTTGACTATCTATGTTTAAAAATCTAAATTAGGCATCAATTGGGCCTTGGATGCAAAATAAGGAAAAGATCCATTTGAGATCTCCATATTATCCTTTCATAAACCCAATCAATTTAATCCTAAAACACAAGAATAAATAACTAATATCATTTTCACAAAAATAGTTCTTAAGAAAACTAGAAAGGAATAGGGAAAAATGCATTAAATTGAAATAATTTTTTTAGATTTTCAGTGCAATTCAAAGCATAGATTACAATGATATTAAACATCAAAACCATTTTCAATAACAATGAACAATATTGCGTAGAGGGTTTTAGACCCTACCTCAAGTCCTATGGAGAAATAAGGAAAAAGGAGAAAAAAGAAGGGAATTGAGAAGAAATCCAAAAGCCTAATAGTACTACAATCTCAATACCAAGATAACTCTCGAACAATCCAAGAAATCACCCTTTTAATCACCATAAGAATAATCAAGCAATCTTCCAAAAATGAAATCCAAAACTTCTCCAACCATTTCAAAAAATAACTCTCACAAAACTCCAGTAATCCCCTCCAAAAATTGAAAATAAAGAAATACAAATAGATGATGGATAAAAAGTGAGATTTGCAATGTTGATGGTAAAAATACATACATAATTAAAGGCATAAATCAATGATTGAATTCAAATGGATTGTGTATATTAGATGATGTTGAATACAAATAGAATTCTCAAAAGTTATATCATGGGAAAGGAAACCAATCCCAACCAGTCTATAACTAATACAAGTTTATTAAATAACTCTTATATTTTTCTCATAATAATATCCACCCATTCAACCAAATAATATTATTTAATAGATCTAATTATACACACAGATGTATATATATTACTCTTTTATAAAACTAAAATAATTCACACAGAACAGATAACAAGGGCGATGATAAAATCTATCCAAATAGGGGAAAACCATTATAGAAAGACTAAAATAACAATATAGTTAATAATAAAATAATATATCTTAAAGATTATTTAGACCAATATAAAATTAATCTTGTAATGGATACCCCATTAAATATAATAAATCCAATCATGCCAGCATCCTCACACCATGGTACTTGACACAATCAAGGGAATCTTAATTGTCAACAAGAAAATATGATAAGGTAACTCAAGACTAAGATCATTCCTTAAGTATAATGATGGAAATCATAGGTTTAAATTGGGCTTAATGTTATCTCCCTTCAACCACCATCAAGGATTATTAAGGCACACTCAGATTTGTGAAGCCACGCGGAGTCAATACTTAGTACCTACACAAAACTCGTGCACATGAAAATGACACATATACATATGAATATATAATATGTGAACTAACACAATTAGTGAAGGGGAATCATAACATTGTTTGGCTCTCATGAATGACCAATACAAAATCATCCCTCTCCACAAAAGAACAACATAAAAAAGGATCAACTCAAATGAATAACATAAATTATATTAGTATCGTAAGCTATCCTCGATAACATCACTTGAATCATGGGTTAGTAATTAATATTACATCTCTAACCTAAAACACAATCCTCATATATCATAATTATAAATAAAACCATTAGTAAATCCTATCTACCCAAAGTTATCAAATAACATTAGTATTCTTAGTTCATCCTCAATGGTATCACCTCAAGCATCGATTAGAATATCATAACCCATATTATAATCAACATGGTAGTAAAAATAGTAACATGTCATCATAATATATGAAAGTTCTAAGGGAATGATAAGCAATATAGATCTAATAAGATCATTTTTTCCACTAGATATAAACATCCAATAGCATGATCAAGTCTTGAAATATAAAGTTTAATAGATCACATAAGTAGCTCCACAAACACAAACCTAATAAATTATCACACCCACATAAGTAGAAAGGAAGACATGATGGGGTATTACAACATTAAATGCACTTAGTCCATTAGAATCCAAGTGAAAATTCAGTGTTATAATACCTTCTAGCTATGTTAGGGTTATAAAGGTACTACAAACATCTATGAACTCTAAGCATTCCCTTGAGAGATTTTCAATAAATTATCCTTTTCATTATACTACATTACAAACTCCTAAATACCCCACATGAAAGGCTAGATGCCTAATTTTTTATTTTCCTAAGTCTTCCTATATAGAACCTTTGAAGCATTGACAATTACTATTCTATCCTCAAGAAGCATCTCAAATTTCCTTTTAGAGATCTTGAACATCACTACAACATAAAAAATAATATTAGAGATCATGAGTTTCTTATGAAACTCTTTAAGAGTCATCACCTTACCTTAATATATTCCTTGTTTGAGTAAGTCTTGATGTGTCACAATATCTCAAAAGATAAAATAAACTAAAAGTGATTCAATTTATTGGAGAGATTATTTATATTTCCAATAATAATGTCAAACTAATTAGCATTACTAGACCATCCATTAAGAGCATATAAAAATAGATTCCAAATTTCCTTAGCAATAAGACAATAACAAAATATATGCTTAATAGTATTTGGTACCCTACAAGTTTTTCAACCATCTTCATTATATGGAAGATCTTGAAGGATTAATAACCACCTAAAACATGATTTTTTTTGGCTCAATGTTGTTATTCAATCAACCTACTAAGATTTATTTATATGAGTTGTTAGATAAAGAAATATTCTAAATAGTTTTATAATGAGTAACCAAAGAATTTTATTTGTAGAGAGATCTATTAAAACATTTCGGATTAATATTCCACAATTTAGAGCCAGAAAAATAAGACACACCCAACAACCAATTTCTCCTTATGGTAGAAGATCTTAGGGAGGTTGAGGATACTGCAATCTTCCCTAAGCATGGAGTAATACCTCCATTGGGTATCAAGGAGATAATATTTATATAAGAGGACAAACCAAGATTTAATATTCCATCAAATAGAATGTGCTCAAGACATCTATTTCCCTTATTATTCCAACTCTTTGTTGAGCACCCCTATAAAAGAGATAATAGTTTATCCTCGTGGTTGAGATTCCAACACATTTATATCCAATTACTAATTTCTCCATTAATGATCCATCCTTTATCACAAATCAATAGCCTAAAAATTTATCATTCTTTTTAGATACTCTTAAGGACATTGGAGCCTTCTGGGGATATCGAGAAGGAACCTAGGAGGACATCACTAATGGATGAATTCTACCAAGACTTAGTATATTTTGGAAAAACTCTGATAATGCCATGTATCAAATAAGTACTTTCCAAGGATCATCTCTAATTATAACTTTGTAAATCCATTTCACTACTAATAATTCACCTTGAATCCTAAGGTCTTTCAGACCTATTCCACCTCATTTTGTATCCTAGGCATTCCATGCTCATTTGACAACGTGTTGCTTCTTACCTCCTTTTCCATTAGACCAAGAAAAATCTGTAATACATATTAATCATATTCATTTTGTAGTAATTGAATAGCCATGCCAAGGAGTAGTAAATGTTGTATGAAGAAAGAATCTTTTGGAAGACTTGAATTCTTCCCTCGATGGATAGGTGATGCTTCTTCCATTTACACAATTTGTTAAAAAAGTTATTCCTTATCTAATCCCATATGTATTTAAGATAGGGGTTGATGGTAAAGGAGATCCTAAGGTAGCTCACAATATGTGTGTGACCTCTCTAGTTTAAGATAAAAATAAGAGAACCATTGGGGTTCTTCTTTCTAGCTCAGCATGATGGACTTTCTAGGCGGAAGTTTAGCTTTGAAAGGTCAATAGAATATGTCTAGATTTTTTTTATTAATTCTTCCATATTGAAATCACATACTCTCAAAAGAAAGGTAGTATTGAATCTACAAATTGTAGATTGATAAGGTCTTCCTTGTTAGGAAGGATAATACCTTTCACTCTAGGGAAGAGGTTGCCATCTCTTAGAAAGTAATTTAGTGCATTTGAGGCTATCAAAAATAGAGAGAGGAATATAGGGAAGCCCTTCCTTACGGATCTCAAAAATATAAATGTTTAAGACATGGATCCATTAATCTCATATTGAGCTTTTGCATCTTGCATTAGGATTTGAATCCATTTGCAAAAGTTGATTGGGAAACCAAATGCTTGAAGTTTCATACTAATAAATGATCATTCAATTTTTTCATATGTATTCTCGAAATCAAGAAGGAAAATTCCCATGTCTTCATTTTCTTTTTTCTTCCAATGCATAGCTTCCCATCTAGTTATAATATTCTCCACAATATATTTCCCCTTCATAAAACATGTTTGATTATTATTGATAATTTAGGCAAAATGTGTGTTAATATCTTGGTAAGGACTTTAACCAATATATCATGTATGATACATTTAGTAATATAATTGGCCTCCAATTCTTAATAAGTTATTTGTTCCCCTGTTTGGGTAGCAATTGGGTGATCCCTCTATTTATGTCCCTTCCCAATGTACCTGACATTCTAGCTTCTTTGTACACCTTGAGAATATCCTTGCTAGTCCATCATCTCCAAGGGATTTTCTATTCTAAAGGTTTTGAATAGAATTTTAAATCTCATCTATAGTGATATCTTTATCCAAGGAGTATGAGTCCTCTTTATTGATATTCTTATGAATCATCGATTTATATTGTTTTCTAGGATGAATACAATTAGGTATGAAATCTTAAGCTATGAACAAGCTTTTGTAGATATTGAAAAATAGTTCTTTGATCTCCTCTTGGTCTTGGACTACCTAATTACCATTAGACATTTTGCATATCCTTTATTTTATTTACTTACTTTTTAGGAGTTCAAACAAGAACATGAGCCCATTATCTCCATGTTCTGTGCTATTAATTTTTTATTTGATTCTCTATCCTTTACTTTTCTTATTTTGCAGTTTCCTTAATGCATTATTTACCTTGATTTGTTTCTCATTGATACAAATATTGGTAGGCTACTCTTGGATGATTTTTTCTATTTTTATCAAATTTTCATTCAATTCTTACCTATTCTTTTGTTATCCATGTCCATTTCTCTACGCATAGTTTGTAGAGAATCTTTTAAATCTCAACGTTAGTGTCCCATTTTTCAATGGAAGATTGGTCTGTTAGAAAGTAAAGTCCACCAAGATAACTAAGAGAGGGGGGGTGGGGTGAATCAGTTATCAGATAATTATAACTTTTAACATCTTCAACAAAATTTAACCATGTAAGCAATGCAATTACTAACCATGCAAAGATATTCATACACAATGACACAATAACACAAGATATGTTGACTAGGGAACCTCTTGATCAAAGATTAAACCCCGGTGGGAATGATGCCCACAAAAGATGCACTAATATGAATATTCCTTATGAGAGGATGGAATTTTTTAGGAGTCTTATGAAATACATTCAGTACATATAAATCCATGTTAGGAGATTTTGAATCCTTGTTAAAAGATTCTAACCCTATTAAGAGTTATGGAAGACAGAAGGACCCACTGCCCAAACAGCTTCAGGGTAAGATCACTGAAAACACTGTCCAAATAACCTTAATATTATTTAGTATAATAATATGAAATATGTTACCTCCTTACTGTGCCAAACCACACTCACTACTACACCAGATCTCAATTCCCAATCTCTGTACTTCACATGTTTTCCTTCACAATTTCGCTTTCACAATCTCTTAGGCTATTTTCTTCACTTCATGCTTACATTTGCATGCAACCAAACCATGCTCACACTTATTTCACATTTTTAACTACTTACAATAAATAAAAACATTCCTTCCTTTATACCACACCCAAATAATTACAAATAAGTTGGCACACAATTATAAAATAAAAGTTTCCATATGCTACATCAAAATTACACAAAAATGTCAGCTTCCAAATGTAATATCTCTTCACTCGTGCGACCTCAAATTTTTCACTATGAACCACATCACCATCAATGTGTCTCAAAGTTCCCTTTAACTATGCAAAACTAGATTCCATCCCGGTTAGGAGATATCATCCGATTTCCACAAACTGCTACGCAGGAAAACTACCTGAATACTGCTTTTACCAAAATACTCATAACTTTCATGAATCAATGAATTACTATCTGTGCTCTTAACCATAGACATATAACATATCAAAGAGTGTAACCTCAACATCACATAGCTCCAACTCCAATATCCCATGTGCGCTAATCGAAACACTATCTACTTCTCTGCTAGTGTCTAGAAGATCACTGTGTTGACATCAATGACAATCATAGTCATGAATGCAACAAAAACTGCTATAGAATGATGGCCAACATCCAAAATTCATTCCTAAAAATCTCCCCCATTGGCATTTTTGGCAACATAGATGAAAAGCATGCAATGTTCCAAAAATCCAATACTACAACACTGCTGTACTGATGCTCTGAAAATTCTTCAAGTCCTCTTCATCAATCAAATCTTGCTTTGTTTTCCTATACAGTTCTCTCCAACAGATGGTACACAAGATTTTTCATGTACACTTCTCCCCCATTGACATCAATGATAGAAATTTCATCACTATGTCAACAACAACTCAATGTCAAAAGACACTATTTTAGCAAATACATTCACAAGAGTCCTCATGACTCAGCTCAGATACACATACTCCCCCATAGAGGAAGTACCAACATCCAATCCAGAAAAAGATAGGGCTCATATACCACTGGACGGATGCAATCAACTGCATCATTACTCAAAAGTAGGCTGGGGCATAACCCCAAGCATACCTCTTAGATACTCAAATGTATCCTAAGGAAAAGGCTTTGTAAATATGTCTGCTATCTGCTCCTTTGTGCTTATGTACTCCAGTCTGACTTCTTTCTCAGCAAATTTCTCTCTTACAACATGATACTTGATCTCTATATGCTTAGTTTTAGAATGCAATACAGGATTCTTAGACATATTGACTGTGCTAGTGTTGTCACAATGTATGACAATAGGCTCAACAAACTTAATTCCAATATCCTTTAGCATCTCCTTCATCCAAATTATCTAGTTACAATTGTTTGCTGCTGCTACATATTCTGCTTCTGCTGTACTTTGTGAAATAAAATTCTACTTCTTGCTCAACTAGGAAACCAATCTTCCTCCAAGAAAAAAGGCTCCACCACTGGAGCTTTTCTTATCATCAACACTACCTCCCCATTCAGCATTTGTATATGCACATAGGGTAAAATCATCAAATTTTTCATACCACAATCCATAGTCCATTGTGCCTCTTAAATATCTTAATATCCTCTTTACTACTGCATAATGTGACTCTCTAGGTTCAATTTGAAATCTTGCTACCATTCCAAATGAATGTTGTATATTTGGTCTAGTGTGTGTTAAGTACTGCAATCCTCCAATCATGGATCTATATTTCTTCTGCTCAACTACTAGTGTTTCATCTTTGCTCAATAGTTTGTGTCCTGTAACCATAGGTGTTCCAACTAGTTTACAATTCTCCATTCCAAATCTTTTTAGAAAATCATTCAAGTACTTTTTTTGGCTAACAAATATACCATCATTGTTCTGTGTTATCTATAATCCCAAAAAGTATTTCATCTCAGGAATCATGCTCATTTCAAATTCAGTCTTCATTTCATCAGCAAATTTTTCACTAGCTTCATCTTCTCCTCCAAAGATAATGTCATCAACAAAAATAACTATAACTAACAATCCATTTTCAATTTATTTTGTGTATAGATTACTATCTATTGTTCCTTTAGTAAATCCCAATTTCAACAAATACTTATCCAATCTAGCATACCAAGTTCTAGGTGCTTGCTTTAGTCCATATAATGCTTTCTTCAGTTTACATACCATATCTCCTTCTTGAGTCAAAGGAAAACCTTCAGGCTGCTCAATGTAGACTTCTTCTTCCAAATCACCATTCAGAAATGCGGACTTCACATCCATCTAATACACTTTGAATTTCTTAAAAGCTGCATAAGCCAAAAACATTCTTACTACTTCAAGTCTTGCTACTAGTGCAAAGGTTTCTTCATAGTCAATTCCTTCTTGCTGCGAGTATCCCTTACATACTAATCTTGCTTTGTTTCTTACTACTTCTCCTTGTTCATTAATCTTGTTTTTGAATACCCATTTAGTTCCAATCACATTCTTGTCTTTAGGTCTAGGAACCAATTCCCATGTCTTGTTATTTTCAATTTGATCTAGTTCTTCTTTCATAGCATTAATCCAATGTTCATCTTCACAAGCTTCATTAGTAGATTTAGGTTCAATTTGAGAAATCAAACATAAATGTACCTTATTTCTAGTCATAACTCCTCTGTCCAAACTTCCAGTAACTTGTTCAACAGGATGATGTCTAGATAGATACCTGTTCGGTGTCATAGTCACAGATCTTGCTTCAACTATAGATTCTTCTTTAGATTTGTCTTTGGTTTCTTCTACAGTATGATTCTCATTCAACAATTCACTGTCAGTCTCATAGAATAATTCAATAGTTTCAATGTTAGGCTGAGGATTAGCTTCTTCATCAGATTCATAATCAAGCATTCTTTCTTGAATTTTAAACTTCTCATCAACTTTAACATTTGCACTATCAACAATAGTTTTAGTTCTCTTATTGTAACATCTATATGCTTTTCTCTTCAAAGAGTATCCAAGAAAAATACCTTCATCACTTCTAGGATCAAACTTTCCAATATCATCATCTCTCTTTATATAACATTTGCTTCCAAAAATTCTAAAATACTTAACTGAGGGTGCATGTCCAAACCATAATTCATAAGGTGTCTTATTTGTGGCTGCTCTGATTTGTACTTTGTTTATTGTATATACTGTTGTATTCACTGCTTCTCTCGAAAATGCCTTCACCAAGTCATTCTCAAATAACATAGCTCTTGCTGCTTTAGTTACTGACCTGTCTCTTCTTTCTACAATACCATTTTGTTCAGGTGTTCTAGGAGTTGAAAACTGTCTCTTAATACCATTCACTTCACAAAAAGTGTTAAACTCTCTAGAAGTAAATTCTCCACCTCTATTAGATCTCAAATATTTTGTCTTCATTCTAGATTCATTCTCAATGTTGGTGTTCAAAATGGATGCTTATGCTCTTAGGCTGCCAATATACCTGCAACTTTCTTCTTTCATTAACAAACACTGAGTCAAAAACTAAAAACCCTGGGACCAAAAACTTAGGACTGATTTTGAACTTCGAAACTGGAACCTCGACAAAATAAAAAATTCAACACTATATACCACTGGTTACCTTGGAATCCTAAACAAGTTAGGATGCAACAAGCTACAGATAACTAGGGTAAGGGTTAGGGTCTCCACCCACCATACAATTTAAATAGATCAAAAATTAATACACTGGGAGGGAAAACCAAGCAACCCCTGAGCAATCAGATCCAAAAAACAATCTTCACTTATGGTAAATCCTCTGGAAATGTACTAAAAATCATGAAAATCCTACAAATTTATCTGATTTGACCCCTGCAACACGCCTCGAGCATCGTTATTCATTCTCCCCATAGCATAAAACTCCTTGGAATCAATCATCATACTCACTGGACCACACCACAACAATTGGCACCACCAAACTAATCAAATCCAGTCGTGAAAGCATTAAAAACCTATCCTTTCTGTCACTGAGAAACCTTCAAAAATTTGAATTTGAACTACAACGGTTACTTTATGGCTCAAGCAGCAAATCGGCGGTCGACATTCAAACTTGAAACAACTTTGTATCATGATCGTCTGATCTTGATATTTTGCGGGCCTTATGATATACCTTTAATAGGAATCCTAGTTTACATTTAGCAACCACACAACAAAAGCTATCTCATTCATGAAATGAAACCCCTAACTCACATTTAACTTCATCGAATTAGTGAACAAAGGAAAACACTTAACCTCAGTTCATAATTGGCAAACAGGTGACTGAAGGAAATTTGCCAGTTCGCTGAACATTTTTCCTCTCTGCCGGTTTATTTAGCAACTACGCGAATGCTTGTTCACCAAATCGCTAAATCATTAAGAGCACTGCCATTTTATTGCGTAAAAGAGTGAAACCTTTGCACTTTGTCAGTGCCACTAACCCTTTATCAGATACTCCAAAAAAAATGAGAGATTCACTGGGCCCTCATCAAGAAGATCGACGGTTGTCTGAAGCTCGCATAGAGCCAAAAGATTCTATCAGATTATAAGACAACCATTGAATGAAGAATCTTACTCTACTCTGACAACCCTCTGACAAGATATGAAATCAATGACTGTCGCATCTTTGCATGTGTCAAAAAAAACCCTTAAGATTATACACTGACCATCGATGCTCTGACATCGTCAGAACAACTAAACTTGGAAATCCTCGGCCCCACCAACAATCTAGTGAATTAGCGACCAAAGACATCTTGCCAAATTTTTGAAAAACATGAAACACTACTACATTATCTAGAGATTCAGCAAACACGTATTCACCCATTTGCTAAAAGACTTTAGAACCCTGCCAAAAACTTTGCGAATGAGCAGACACGAAAGACTTTATCGAGACAACCAAAGATTTAACCACTCTACCAAAACCTTAGACTAGAAACTGGGCCTGCCTGAAGAGAGATCAATGGTTGTGTGAAGTTCACAAACCTCTGACATATTCTATCAAATCTCATGACAACCATTGGATCAACCTTTATACTGTTCTGCAGACTCTCTGACATAGGACCCTCTGACAAAAGTTGACTCAGCACCTCGTGGACCAATCAGATACCACCAAATCAGCACACCTAGCAAGTGGACCTGCTGCATTTTATCCCCTCTGAGAAAGATTGAATCGATGGCTAGTGCATGATCTTAAACCTCTGACGCATCCCATAAGATCATGCACCCATCGTTGATTATCTAACAATGTCAGGACCCTCTGACGCATCCGAAAACTGGGTCCCACTAATAACTACCACTGTATTAATACATGGACCGATGAGAATCCACCATTTGTGTATACGTGTCACTTTGGACCCACCTGTTTGAAGTACCGTGTCATAAAGAGAATCAATGATCATCGCAAAAGCACATAGCTTTGAAGCATCTCATGAGAACATACGACCACCGTTAGATTGAGATGGTGTCAGAAAGCTTGGGCCCGAAGACCACACAAACACATGACCAAAGAAAAGGAAATTTCCATGCCAAGTCACTAACTGTTAAGAGATAAGCCACTAGGAATAGGAGAATACGTGAACACTATATTCACCCAATCACTGAGAGAAAAGATATAATCGTCGGGAACCAAGCGAACCAATGACAAATAGGCATTCGCTAAATCATTGATAGAAAAGACTAACCACCTGAGGATTAAATGAATAAGTGACCAACGGGATAAAGAAATGTGCACATGCATTTAACAAGACTTAAGTGGCCCGAAAATGTAATGAAGAATTAGAACAAGACCAGGGCTTTTCTACACCAACGGCTAGTTTTCAAAAATTTGAACTAAGGGTTTATGCTAGGGACCTAAAAATAATTGCAGGGACCAAGGGAAAAAAGGTAGGGCCATGAAAATATTTGCAGGGGTTGACCATTTTCTAAGGGATTTGGCTGTAACATGAAAATGGGCTAACTGTGGCTCTAGTTGGGGATGCAGGCCTCTTGTAGGCATGGCAAGAAATCAGATCTCTGGGAGAAGTAGACCAATCCCCAAAAATTTTCCTCTAACAACTTTATTGAAAACAAGAAAACTACATCTATTATATACAAACCATGGCCCTGAACCACTGGAAACTTTCAAAACTTCTTACCTCTATCATATACCTGATTTTCATTTCTTTCTTCTTGAGGTAAGGCTAAAATTTTATTTCCATTTGTTTCACCGAGCATATCAACATTTTCAATCAATCCATCAAGAAAAATAAAATTTTTGTCTTCATTCCCATAGTGCATGTAAAAACCTAAAGCATTTTCATCATCTTGCTCACTATGAAAGTAAGACTCAGCATGCTCATGAATATTACCATCAAACTGAAATTGATCTTTATCCACTAATTCATCTATGCCATCAATCTGAAATGCAAAAGTCATATACTTTATTTGATAAAAGTCTTCATTCATATCTTGACTATGCACATCCTCAGGTGTAGCTAGTTGGAGTTCAAAAGAATAATCAGGTTTATACATACACATGTCATGTAATACCCCTCTAACCCTAATATAAGTTTTGTGTTTTTGAAATAATTAAGATCTTTCGATGTTTTCTTACAACTTAAGTTGTACATGATACTTGTTTGATCTATTCCTATAGTTGTTTATAGTAATTTCATAAGCTAGTACTCAAGGATTCTAATATTAGACATACTGTCTAAAGGTATCATTTTTGTATGTATTTATCTCCGTGTATGTATTGAGTACCTTCAAGACCTTTATGAATATAGTTAGGATGTTATATAATATGTACTTGATAGATATATATAAGTGATTATTTATATTTCTTCTATTAAGGTTACTTTGGATGAATCTTGTATCTCACTTGATGATTTGATTATGTTGATTTATTATTAGTATTGATAAGAGACTAACACAATGCTTGAGATTCTAACCTTCGTTATGATGATGCTACATGCTTTGAGTGTATATATATACATGATGTGTTTTCATGATTTAGGACGAAGTCATAGTTACTCACATAGCTGAGGTCCACACGATGTATTGATCCTAGTCATCTATCTATAATGTCTTCTTTTATATGTATATCCGTGCATATGTATTTCTTCTTTGTGATGCAGGCTTGCAGGTACCAGGCATCGACTTCACCTGGCTTCATAGGTCTGAACGTGCCCTCAAATCCTTGATGGTTGTTGTTATGGAGATAGTACTAAGGCTGCTACATGAGTCTTCCTTTTTCATTATTCCAATTTGGGAATATTAGGGTTCCTCCTTTGTCAGTCAACCTTTGGGTCAAAAACCTAGATCCAGTGCACCCAATTGGGCATGGTTGTAGTTAGTACCTTGTGGCCACTTGAATTCATTTGGTTGTATGATTTGTTTACTCATTTCATTTATTTCTCCTTCTTGGTATGATTTTTATTTAATCTTTCTATGTTGTGTTTCAGGGTTTCATGCTTGGTCAGGAGTTTGGCTTGACTTTCCTTGTTGACTTTGGGTGACCTTGTTTGATCTTATGATTTTCTTGATATGTTTCATAGTTGATTTTTATGGCCTCTTTGGATGATTAGATTTATTTTGAGGCATGTGATTTTATTCTACCTCAGTGTTATATCCTATAGTAATTATAAATAGGTAATAGTATTGTGATCTATTACTTCATAATCTTATAGATTATAGTGTTTGGTATTTGGCATGTATCTATATAGATATAAATATATATATAGAAATATATATATGGGTGCACACATATATGTATGTATATATATATATATATATATATATATATATATAATTTATATGTGATTATATGTTAATTATTGTAGATATTGTTGATGGTGTATATTTTGAGATTAATGTAAAGTATAGTATTATTAATAATTAAATATTAAATAATGCGAGGTATATTATTCTCAATTGTTAATTATTAATAATGTGGATAGGTTATATATATATATATATATATATATATATATATTGATGTAATTAATGATGTCATATGCATATATGTTAGGATAATATTACATATGTGTATGAATGAATGCAAATAATCTTTTATTGTATATTTGAGTAATATAGTTGTATGATATTAAGTTATTTTATAATACCCTTTAGTTAAGAGTTAGTTGGGAGTTGGTTACTTTTCCTCTCAACCTTTGGAAATATATTTATATGCACTACTTTCTCATTTGAAGAGAGGGGATTTTGGGGCTGAAGCATTGAGGAGAGGATGGCCTTACTTTTCATGGAGATTTTGGAGAGAAAATTTGGAGATGTGAGGGAGAGTTTGTAAGCATATGTCTTTAAGAATTTTTGGTTATCTTTGCTTTTGGGAGAGAGACATTGTTGTGAGAATTTCAATAGTTGAGAGAGGGATTATTTTCTATGGAATTATTTCTTTTTTTCATGGAGATTTCTGAAATTGGATAGGGTTTGAAGGATGCATCTCAAGTTTGGATTTGTCTTCTCTTTTGTTTCCTTCCTTCTTCGATTCAACATTCGTAGGACATGAGGTATGGATTGAATATTTTAGTTACTTTATGTCTCTGATAGATTATGGATCTATTTATATATTATAATTATTTATTATATCTTTACTTTTCATTTCTATGGTTATTTTAAAGTTTTGAGTTTTTGTTTGTAAGAATTGGCATGTGTTTTCCTAGGGTTTTTAGCAACCCATTTTTTGAGATCTATTATTATAATAATTTAAATTGAATGTAGGGTTTTACTAAATTGATTTTATAGAAGTAAAATTCAAAGATCTCAAATGGGTATTTCTTTGATTTTATTTTTAGGGTCGAATTAATGCTTTATTTTTGACATTTTGGCAGACTATGCCTATCCATTCTGGATTCTAAATTTTCTGTCAAATGTATTTGTATGCTACAAGCTGATATGATTATATAAAAGTTTAAATTTTATATTAGAGATTCTCCTAAGTCTTATCTTTCATTTACAATTGGTTTTGATAATTTTTAATATGTTTTGTGATAATTAAAATCATTTTAGTGAAGGCAGGTCTGAACCCTAACCAGAATTTTATGTTTTAAACCAGAAGTCGTAACTTTCTTTCCCACCATTGGATCTTCCTAAAAATCAAATTGAGAGTCCATAATTATGTTATCTAAATTCTCACTAAAGACATTTTCTTTATTATTTGTTTTGTGGAAGATATGGATGACTATTCTATGATGACTATTCTTTGCATTTAATCCTTGCTTGAAATAATTCAGTTTAAGAACATCATTATGTTTTAAGGTTTCGTATGGTTACCAGAGGCTATTAGAATTTTTTTTGGTTAATTGGATCTATGTGTACTCTGAATATGTTTATAATATCACTTGGATGTCTTCTTATATGTTTGGAACATTCTGAATGCCATATTGGGTTTAGGGTTGTCAAGTGGACTAGGGACAACATATGTTTTCCTAAACTCAATCAAATGTTGTTATGGAATTGATATGAATTCTTGATGATGAATCTATTATGTTCTTATGATTTTTATATGTAAGTTAGGGAACCTAAGTACACTAGGTGAGTGGCTCATAGTGAGGGGTTGGGGCCCTAAGTGGCTAGTACCAGGATAACCTACTATGAGCTATTTAATTAAGTGATAACCTAAATAAATGAATTGGGAATGGGAGATTATTGGAATGGGAAATTACACACTAATCAAGATTAATTGTGCCTCACCCATGCCTTTAGTGCTAGTAAAGACTAAGGATGGGAGTGGGAGAAGGTACCTATGCGTAGGTATGACTGAATGACCTTGTCTATACAAGAGGCATTCGATTCTACATGTGCCTACTTGGGGGCCGGGGCTAAGAGTGGCTAGTACCAGGACAACCCAAGGGGTGAGGGATATGTGATGACACTCACCTAGCTTAGAGTCTCTACCAAATTTGATCATGCCTTTGGTAGTCCTTGTGGTCTTCTTGTCTTTTCTTTTGTGTTGTGACTTTGGGGAAATTTTATCACCATCTTAGGAATTTCCTAGTTGTTACCTCTTGTATGGGCCTTTGGTTCTATCTCCTAGCTCGGGGGAGTGGGCCTATTGGTTCCACATGTTTGGGTGGTTAATATTTATATCGAGGTATTGTTCGTGATTCTCTGGATGATCCTAGCACATATTCCTTTCCAGATCTGTAGTTGAAGATTTCTTATTGGATATTATAATATGTTGAGATGTACTTATGTATCTATATTCATGTAATTTTAATCTCCTAAAAGGAGTCTTGTAGTATTGATGTAATCTCAATTCAAAGCAATGCATAAGGGAATGGGTAGTTCTAGGTAAAAGAAAGGGAAAAGAATGTGGAATATTGGACATGTTACTTGCATTAAAAGAAAGTGTTTATGTTATTTCTCCTATCCTCTTATGTTGTCCATATGTAAAGGAAATAATCTTAAATATAGTTATATATAATGATGTATTGCAACAATAATGTATTCTCTCTTGATGAAAGGATCCAAGGAAATTATTGAGAAATGATAGATTAGTGATTGGAATTATTAACAATGAATGGTTATGAAACAATGCAATAAAATAGTAACTTGATTATAATGTTAATACTTGGTTCATGTTAATGAAATATCTAGGATAATGCCTACCTTAATGAATATTAATCTCTTACCTAAATTATTAGAGAAAAGTGATATAAAGGATAGTAGATGTACATGAAATCAATATGAATTTATGGAATGAGTTGATAAAAGGAATAATGATATTGGATGATTAACCTATGTTTAATAAAAGAAATAAGTTAGGGACATTTAACTTGATGCATTAAAATGAACGTAGATCTTTTAAGCTCATGATTCGATGGATATCTTATGCATGTAAATGGTTTATATGATGTTGCTTTAGTAGCGACATTAGGGAACCCGTGAGGACTTAAGTTGTATAAATCTTACATTCAAGTATTAGAAAATTATTTCTTCTTTTAGAAATATGAAATGTGATGATGAATATTATTCTAGTTAAAATAAATAAATTTAGTACTTGCATTTTATAGAGGTTTATGTCTTGTCCTCTTGGGTTGTCTGGTGGGGCGTTACATGTCTTCATCATCAAATTCTGCTACATTTGAAACCTCCATGTGTTCTTCAAACAATGGATTGATAATTCCATGCAATAATCATTGTTGCACATTATGACAAAAGATGGGCTGAACATCATCATAGTCCTCATCATATAAAGTATTTGAAAATACTTTAAACTCACTACCCATTTCATCTCCATGGAGATTTTCAGCACACAAAGAAAAATCAAAACTATATGAAGATTCATAGTCAACATCACCTACCAAGCATATAGTGTCCATAATTATATCTTCTTCATTATCTTGTTTAGGAAAACCATCATAGAAAAACCATGGTTCACCCCTAAACTCTCTATTATATGTTGCAACCTCATTATCCAATGCAGGACCATTAGATAACCTTTTACTCAAATCTTCATGTTCATCCTCACTGATATCACATTGAATTACCATTTCCTTATCTTCAAACTTTGAGGACAAATCATTCTCAACATCTTCATACTCAAGCTGATTTGCACAATGTACAGATTGAGATGCACTATTACTTTCAGATTCAGAAAATGAAAACATACCTTCACTAATAAATGAGTATTCACTTCCATCATTACTTTCTTCCTCCCATGTTGCATCTGACTCATATGAAGACACCTCAACATCATTGCCTTCATCACTCTCACTTGAGTAACCACTTTCAACACTATGTTCCTTAGACTGTGACTGATATATCTATGAATCACATTCTTCATCTTGTGCAGCAACTTCAAACTCATCAGTAGAGACACAACTTTCAGCCTCTTCATTCGTATAACACTGAGATATAGAAGCAACAACCTCATGCCTAGGAACATTAGAAAAATCATGCTTATAATCAAAATTACAAGAATTGACTGCAGTAGCTAATTCGCAACTCAAAACACCCTCACACTGCTCAATTCTACCAAGGTCTGGAATATATCTTACTGCTGGAATTGTGGTATCAACACTACATTCTTATTTTCTTTCATATTCATTATACCGGCATACATTCATGGAAAAATGACCTCTGGTCAATCCATATTTCATATTGTTCTCAATGTCCATCGCAGTTATAAATGCCTAATATAATGACCTAGGCTCTTTATATCTTAGCAAGTAGTTCATTTTCTTACCAAATGCATCAAAGTAGACATTCATACATACTTGATCATTAGGTCTATAATTCTCAGGGATTTCATTCAATACTTTTGCAAATCTGATATTGAAATGAGGAACAAGCTCATCACTCTCAATATGAATCTTTAAAAACTTATCATATGAATTGGATATGCTTACCCTTTCTCCAAATTGCTCCATGAAGGCCAAATGCATCTCACCCCAAGATAAGACAGAACATGCTGGTAGAAAAGAGAACCAGTCTCTAGCATCACCTTCTAGAGTTTGAACAAACAATTTCATCCATAGGTCTTCATGGAAAACATCAAAATCACACATTACATCAACAAAGCATTGAACATGTTTCTTTGCTGACTGATACTGCTCCCTATCATACTTTGGTAAATATCCCCTAATTCCATCAAGGGTCTTATTAGGGAAGCCAGGTATGCCATCATAACAAAATGGCACATATCCTCTGACAAAAGAAACCCTGTGAACATCCATCAGTAGCTACAGCTTTTGCACACCCACTTGAAAATCTTCAAGACTAATGACAAGAAATCTATACTTGAAACTAATCTTCTTTTTTCACTGAACCCTTCCTACATACTTCACACCTTATTCCTTTTCTTAGTGCTTGATCACTTAATAAGGAAACATTTCTGAACATGAAAGCATGATACCTGGAAGTTTTGCAACAAAAAGACTTTGTTGACTGGAAGGTAGGGAAAATCTAGAGCTCATCTTGAAACTCCATCAGGTTCTTTGCTATGTAGAGTCACCACCTCCCTGAAGAGGAAAAATACTTCACTTTTGTGACTTCTTATGATCAACCAAGAACTTTACCAGGCCTCACTATTTATTAGAAACTACACTGATCAAATAGAGAACCTCAGAGCTGCCACTCAACACTTATTGAGAAGATATTAGTAAATGCTTTATTTTTGTATCTGACTCTTTGATCATATAACCATATTCTGGGATAGTTTAGCAAAGAAAGGAATTAGACATCTTAAACTTTCTATCTTTTATTCTTTCCCCAGTAGAGTCACCATCTTGTTGGTGTTCAAAATGGACGCTTCTACTCTTAGGCTGTCAATATACCCTCAGATAGATTTTAGGAGTGGTTAGTTCCAAAATGTATAGGGATCTTAGGGTAACTGGACCAACTATAGGGACAAGACTACCCTCTTCACTTCTGGCTCTGCAAAACCAAGGTGGGTGCACCTGACCCAATGAAAACTACACTTCACACACCAAAGACTGGGTCTAGACAATAGATTGATAGTAAGAAAGTGCTAAATGCTAACCCCACATTCATTGACTCTCCATTACTATACGGTGAAAAAACCACACAACCAACTACTCCAAGCTTTAAAAGGTTATTGATTTCAATATTTTTTGGATGCAATAACTTTCAACCAGTGTATGTTAACAAGAGGAGTACTCATGTAGGCTAGTGCCTCATCCATTGGGCAAGAGTCCTTAGACACAAAGACACACAAACTTGAAAATATCTGAGAATTCATATCCATAAATATATTTATCCTAATCTTTACTACTTGCAAGACATCCTTACATAGACAAGGGAAAACCCATATCCCACCTAGAGCATAATTTAATCCAATCCTAGATTAGAACTCAAGAATGAAGATACATACATACAAACAATATGTAATGAGCTAGGAAACTCAAAGCTTACTTGACTTGACACAAACGAGAGATAAGAACCAGATATTTATATTAAGTGTGATGAATTCCTTCTATGTATACAATGAACCATAGAGCACCTTGCTTGCAAACTATAGCTTAGACCTGCAACTTTCTTCTTTCATTAACAAACACTGAGTCAAAAACTAAAAACCCTGGGACCAAAAACTTGGGACTGATTTTGAACTTCGAAACTGGAACCTCGACAAAATAAAAAATTCAACAATATATACCACTAGTTACCTTGGAATCCTAAACAGGTTAGGATGCAACAAGCTACAGATAACCAGGGTAAGGGTTAGGGTCTCCACCCACCATACAATTCAAATGGATCAAAAATTAATACACTGGGAGGGAATACCAAGCAACCCCTGAGCAAATAGATCCAAAAAACAATCTTCACTTATGGTAAATCCTTTGGAAATGTACTAAAGATCATGAAAATCCTACAAATTCATTTGATTTGACCCCTGCAACACGCCTCGAGCACCATTATTCATTCTCCCCATGGCATAAAACTCTTTGCAATCAATCATCATACTCGCTGGACCACACCACAATAATCGGCACCACCAAACTAATCAAATCCGGTCGTGAAAGCATTAAAAACTAGTCCTTTCTATCACTGAGAAACCTTCAAAAATTTAAATTTAAACTACAACGGTTACTTTATGGCTCAAGCAGCAAATCAGCGATCGACATTCAAACTTGAATCAACTTTATATCGTGACTGTCCGATCTTGATATTTCATGGGCCTTATGATTTACCTTTAATAGGAATCTTGGTTTACATTTAGCGACCATGCGACAAAAGCTATCTCATTCACAAAATGAAACCCCTAACTCATGTTTAACTTTAGTGAATCAGTGAACAAAGGAAAACACTTAACCTCGATTCATAATTGGCGAATGGGTGATTGAAGGAAATTCACCAGTTCGCTGAACATTTTTCCTCTTTGCCAGTTTATTTAGCAACTACGTGAATGCTTGTTTGCCAGATCACTAAATCATTAAGAGCACTACCATTTTATTGCATGAAAGAGAGAAACCTTTGGATCAACCTTTATACTGTTATGTAGACTCTCTGACATAGGACCCTCTGACAAAAGTCAACTTAGCACCCCGTGGACCAATCAGATACCACCAAATCAGCACACCTGGCAAGTGAACCCGCTGCATTTTATCCCCTCTGAGAAAGATTGAATCGATGGCCAGCACATGATCTTAAACCTCTGACACATCCCATAAGATCATGCACCCGTTGTTGATTATCTGACAATGTCAGGACCCTCTGATGCATCTAGAAACTAGGTCCCACAGATAACTGCCACTGTATTAATACATGGACCAATGAGAATCCACCATTTGTGCATACGTGTCACCTTGGACCCACCTATTTGAAGCATCGTGTCATAAAGAGAATCAACAGCCATTGCAAAAGTGCATAGCTCTGAAACATCTCATGAGAACATACAACTAGCATTAGATTGAGATGGTGTCAGAAAGCCTAGGCCCAGAGACCACACAAACACGTGACCAAAGAAAAGGAAACTACCACGCCAAATCACTAACTATTAAGAGATAAGCCACTAGGAACAGGAGAATACACGAACACTGTATTCGCCCAATCACCAAGAGAAAAGAAATAACCGTCGGGAACCAAGCGAACAAGTGACAAACAGGCATTCACTAAATCATTGAATAAAAAGACTAACCACCTAAGGATTAAATGAATAAGTGACCAATGGGGAAAAGAAATGCACACATGCATTTAACAAGACTTAAGTGGTCGGAAAAGGTAATGAAGAATTAGAACAAGACCAGGGCTTTTCTACACCAACGGCTAGTTTTCAGAAATTTGAACTAAGGCTTTATGCTAGGGACCTAAAAATAATTGTAGGGACCAAGGGAAAAAATGTAGGGCCATGAAAACTTTTGTAGGGGTTGACCATTTTCTAAGGGATTTGGCAATAACATGAAAATGGGCTAACACTCAACTTTATTCTTAATGATCTTAAACTTATCAAATGCTTCAAATTTTTCTTTCAGAAATGCAATCCACATGATTCTTGTAAAATCATCAACAAGAATCATAAAATACCTTTCTCCATAGAATCCTCTAGTCCTAGTAGGACCACTCAAGTCTATATGAACAATCTCCAACTTCTCTGTCGATGTGAACTTCTTACTAGGAAATGAACTTCTCTTCTTCTTAGCCATCACACATTCTTTGCAAATCATGTTAGTAGGCTTCATAATTTTAGGCAAATCCCTTACTACAAGTGTAGTACTCACTTTCACAATGTTATCAAAGTTTATATGACAAAACCTTCTATGCCATAACCAACTATCATCAATTTTATTAATCAAGCATGTCATCTTAGTAGGATTCAACTAAAATACATTACCTCTGGTTCTAGATCCAATTCCAATTAGATTTCCATCTTTATCCTTTATCACACAAGTTTTCTCAGTAAACCAAACTTGATATCCTTTATCCACTAACTATCGAACACTCAAAAGATTATGTTTCAATCCATCAACAAAGTAAACATCATCAATATTAGTCTTTTCATCAAGAGTAATAGATCCTATACCTTTAATCAAACAAGGTCCATTGTTACCAACTCTAACAACTCCTCCATCATAATTGTTAAACTTTATGAACTTCTTCATATCTCCAATCATATGATGTGAACAACCACTATCTATAATCCAATCAGCTTTCTTTTCAACTTGGGAAACTAATGCTTTTTCTTCTTTAACATCAGATTCAAAATTTTCTTCTTTAATTGCTACAAATCCTATTTCATCATTATTCTCAGTATCATTTTCACTCAAAGTTCTTTCTATACTAGCTTCAAGATCTTCATCATTAGCATAATAACATTCCTTAGATCTTCTAGGCTTGAAATTATTTCTGTACTTCTTAACTCTCTTAGGACATTTAGATGCAAAATGACCATATTCTTGACAAGTCCAACATTTAAAATTTTTTTTACCATCTGGTTCTCTTTTCACAAGCAAGGCAATACCTTCTTCAATCTTCTTATCTTCTTCATTTCTAGATCTGCTGTTGCTGGCATAATCTCCACTCACACTAGTACTTCTTGAAAAAGTAGGATGAATACTAAGAGCACTAAATGCTATCTCCATTCTAGGTAAGTCTCCTGATAACCTCAGGTTCATCTCTGCTTCTTCCAATCTTCCAAGAAGAGTCTCTCTTGTAAAGTTTGTAGTACAAGGTATAACTTGTTCAATCATCTGTGTTGTCTGCTTAAATATAGGAGTCAATCTCCTCAAAATTTTCCATATCACTTCATTCTCTATCTTTGATCCTCCACAAGATTTTATCACTGCAACAATTTATGACATTCTACCAATATAGCTTCTAACAGATTCATCTTCCATCATTCTAATATCTTCAAATGCACATATCCAATTATGTAATCTAGCTTTTTTTTTGTGTTCATCACCTTCAAAAGTAGAGTGTAAAGCTTTCCAAATTTCAGTTCTTAAAACATTTTACCTGACTGTATTCATTCTCCGGAAGTGTTGTGAAGAGTGCTTCTCTTGCAAGTATGTTACACATGAATAGATCTACCTCATCTTTAGAACTTGTTTCAAGACTGTCTTCTTCAATTATAGTCCTATCATTCTTTGTAATCAACCAATAGCCTAGTCCTAAACACAATAGATGTGTCTTCATCTTTTCCTTCCAGCTGTCAAAATTTACTCCATAAAACTTAGGGCTTTCTTTCCTGAAATTCACCATGGATCTCCTTAAGCTGTTAAACTTTCCTTTCAAGGACCTACCACTCTGATACCAATTGTTAGAAAGTAAATTCCACCAAGATAACTAAGAGGGGGGGGGGGGTGAATTAGTTATCAGATAATTATAACTTTTAACATCTTCAACAACATTTAACCATGTAAGCAATGCAATTACTAACCATACAAAGATATTCATACACAATGACACAATAACACAAGATATGTTGACTAAGGAACCTCTTGATCAAAGAGTAAACCCCAGTGGGAATGATGCCCACAAAAGATGTACTAATATGAATATTCCTTATGAGAGGATGGAATTTGTTAGGAGTCTTATGAAATACATTCAGTACATATAAATCCCTGTTAGGAGATTTTGAATCCCTGTTAAAAGATTCTAACCCTGTTAAGAGTTATGGAAGACAGAAGGACCCACTACCCAAACAGCTTCAGGGTAAGATCGTTGAACACACTTTCCAAATAACCTTAATATTATTTAGTATAATAATATGAAATATGTTACCTCCTTACTATGCCAAACCACACTCACTGCTACACTAGATCTCAATTCCAGATCTCTGTACTTCGCATGTCTTCACAATTTCACTTTCACAATCTCTTAGGCTCTTTTCTTCACTTCATGCTTACATTCGCATGCAACCAAACCATGCTCAAACTTCTTTCACATTTTTAACTATTTACAATAAGGAAAAAAATTCCTTCCTTTATACCACACTCAAATAATTACAAATGAGTCGGCACATAATTATAAAATAAAAGTTTCCATATGCTACATCAAAATTACACAAAACTGTCAGCTTCCAAATGCAATATCTCTTCACTCATGCAACCTCAAAGTTTGCATTGTGAACCACATCACCATCAATGTGTCTCAAACTTCTTTTTAACTACGTAAAGCCAGATTCCATCCCAATTAGGAGATATCATCCGATTTCCACAAACCGCTACTCAGGAACACTGCCTGAATACTGCTTTTACCAAAATGCTCATAACTTTCATGAATCAATTAATTATTGTTTGCACTCTTAACCATAGACATATAACATATTAAAGAGTATAACCCCAACATTGCATAGCTCCAACTACAATATCCCACGTGCGCTAATCAAAACATTGTCTGCTTCTCTGCTAGTCTCCAGAAGATCACTGTGTTGACATCAATGACAATCATAGTCATGAATGCAACAACAACTGCTACAGAATGACTGCCAACATCTAGCATTCATTCCTAACATGGTCCTTGAGAATATTGTGGTTGATGTTTCTTAAAATGATAATGACATTAAATTAACCCTCATCATATAGGATTCTAGTATTGAGGATGAATTTATTAGCCATTTTGTTTTGTGCTTGACATGGCTAGAAATTTTAATTTTTACAATAACAAGATAATGGTTTGATAAGGTGGAAGGATGAGATTTCACACCACAATCTCCATTATAATCAAGGAGCTTGAAGTGGTCTTTATTGACATACATTCAATCAAGTTTGTAATATATTCTTTTATTATCTTGATGAAATTTACACTCGGTATACCATATATCATTATATTTTGTGTTATTCTTTTTTAATGAATCAAATATGTTAAACTTAGAATCTAGTTTTGTCTAGTAAATGATCTTGTTGCATTTCCATTCTCATTCATCTCCTCCTAGTTTATCTTCTTAATTTTGTATCATAATATAGTCCCCCCACTGCCCCCCTAAAAATTCATTGTATATCTTCCAAATAGAAAATATATTTGTATAGGTTGATTCATTCATTTTGGTCATTAGGGGAATATATATAGCATAAACCAAACATGTATTCCTATTTTTTAATTTCAACCTAAATTTCTAGGTTAAGTAGGAAGGTCCTATATTCTTTAACATATGGTGCCCATTTATTAGCTAATATAATGGATGTTCCTCGGTCTCTATCCTTGTCATGCTTATTGGTTAAAAAAATCACATCTTTCCAAATACATTTAAGATTGACTTCCACTAGAAATTGAGTAGCTTTGAGGTACTGAAGGAAAATTGTATCTTTGCAATTAAAGTAATTCATTAGTATTTTAACTATATATATATATATATATATATATATATATATTGTTTAGTGTCTCTAATAACCTAACATTTCATGTTATACAATGGAATCACACGAGAAATTATTTTTACATGTCCATACTAGTTTTAAAGTCATTAAAACATTTTTTCATAAAGTCAGTGCTACTTCTTTTCTTTTAGATTTAGGACCTGGTGAATCATTATTATTTTTCTCATGTTTTAGAAAGAATTATTCATGTTGTCTCCTTTATTAAGTTCCTCCTAAATACCACTAGTATTGAAAGGATCTCACTCCTAGCATTGACTTAAGGGGCCAAAGTTTTAATGAAAAGCTCAAAAGTTAATTTCCTATGAATAGGAAATAACTTGTATGATTTCCTTTGTGATTTTAAAACTACAAGACCAAGGAGGATGCTTCATATACAATACACACCCAAAAACCCCAATGATAATTTCTTGATAATTTGGGCATTCTGAAGAAAAAATGATCTTAGTAAACTAGACTAGGGAAACACAAAATATACATACATTTGGCTCAATTCTTGGAAAACATGCATTATTAGTCTTTAGAGAATATATTTAAATTCAAATAGAGAAAATTACTGAAATTATATTTTTTCTTGACCAATTTAGGTGTGATTCCACTTGATAGAGATGACAATTCATAATTGGTGCCTAGTTAGGTTACAAGGTCAATTTTGGAAAGAAAATATCACACATAAAAAAATTAATTTGAATAATAGGGTTCATATCATTAATTCATATCTTAAAATCCTCAACTATGTGATGGATTTTAGTTATTCTAGATTCCTTATTATATATTTCTCGGATCTTTATATCTTATTCAATGTAATTTAATATGAAAATATGCAAAGAATAAGATATAGAACGTGAAACCATCATAGAGATGGAACCAATTAAACTTGGTCATTATTTCAAAATATACAGGGTAAAATATTGGCAAGACAATTGCAATAGAAAATAGTATAACTCATCATTAATTCTAACCAAAAGATTTTATATGTAGCTATTATGTGCACAGTCTATCACTTCATATATAACCCTAAATTTGAAACTCTATAAGAAAAGGTCCAACCCAAGAAAAATATTTTAGAATTTGAATAGAATAGAATCCTTGTACAATGACTTGAAATAACCTTTTAATAAAAATAAGGGAGCAATAAGTGCAAATCTATGTACACATTTTATTTTTTTCATTTGACAATCTCTTGTTACAATAGGATATTCCAAAGGACTATTTGTTGCATAAGAAGACAAAATAGTACATTATGATCACCCAAAAGAATGTTGCAGATGTTGATGTTGTTGGTGATGCACCCATAATATAAGGAAATACATTGGCCTCAAAACTAGTTCTATTCCAGTCACCAAACTATTATAATTTTTTTGATGAACATGTGATCATAGTAATTTATGATGTGGCATGATGGGGGTGTTGGAAGATTATTGACTAAAATGTAGACCAAATTTCTATTTTTTTCACTTTATTTCCCATTTCTTAGATATACATATGAAATATTGAGGAGATGGCCAAAGAATAATGATACTGGTGAATTGAAATGGTGATCAAGCTTGATTTCAAAAAAAAATCTCCCATAAAGTACATAATCTAGATTAGATGCCATTGATATGCTAATATTTTTTAACATTATGAATATGATGCATATATTTATCTCTTAATATTTCTCTAGTCTCTAAGATGAATTTGTTAAAACCAAATTAATAGTATAACTATCTCATTCATATCATGTAATTTAACAAATTAAAATCAATTCCCTCATCTAAATTAATGAATGATAGAATACTAGGATTGAATTTAGTAAAATATGATGTACATTCATCATAATCTTTCAACTCCTTTGCTTCCTTTTTTTAATTACAAATATTTCGCACAAATATGAGTAGATTGATTTCAAATATTTATAAATGCATCCTCACTTGATGCTCCAATTTTTGTAACCAATCACCCTCCTCTATTACTAGTAATTTTAATTTCTTTAAAGGTGATGCAGTGCCAAATGAGGGAAAATCCCCAAAGGAGATGCCCAACCTTGCAACTAAGAGTAACACAAGGAAGCAACAACATAAATCTAGAGCATGATCTAATGTACTTATTCATAGATTAAATAATATACATATCAGGTTGTTAGGCCTTCCCAGTTATGGCCATATACAATGAATGAATCTCAGATCCTAATGCATATCCACCAAAGTCTTAGATCTAGGTTCCTAGAACCAATAGATCTTACTTCTCAAGATACATCAAGTTATTACATATAGGCAATGAATCTATAGGTTAGCCAAGAGAGAATTACATTCCCCAAGAAGGAAACATGTACAACAAATAGTGGTAGAATAACTAAGAGGGGGGTGAATCAGTTATCCAGTGTCCCAAAACAAAATGTACAATCCAAAACAACTTCAATTTATGCTCGTCGGTAAACAATAAATACTTTCACTATCTGTACTTTTACCGATTACCAATCTAATACCATAATAGTTTACTGATCAAATCTAACATGTAACATGTAAAGAATGATAACAAACAAATATCAAAATCAACACATAACACAAGAGATTTAACATGGAAACCTTGTAAAGGGAAAAACCACCTGGGACCGGCAACCCAAAATTGTTCACTCTTCTGAAGTGAGGTCAGTTAAGACCCAACCCCATTAAAGGTTACAAACACACTGTCAAGTGTGACCTTGTTAGAGGATTTTAGACTAGAAGTTATCATCCAACCAGCATTCACTATGGGGTTGATAGGATAACAATGTTCATTCTATGAATGATACATCATAAGACTTTCAGAGTCCACTCGGTTAAGAGATTTTGACTGTATACAATGGTTAAATATGTAGCAATAAATGACCTACCTTAATACAACTTCAACTGCAGATTATAGATCAATATTTAGTCCATAAAAATCCTTCTGACCAATATTTCAATTTAGATTCAATACTGTATCAACTTACTGTCCATCGGTAATTGCTCTCTGTAGCTCGATAATTGCTCTGCAGCTTGGTTCTTACTAACCAGTATGATTAGAATGCATGAAAACCTTATTCACGTGATAATCTTGTAGCTTCTTCTTCTTCTAGCATTTTTTATAAAGAAAATCTATTCTCTTATATAAACGAGTAAATCATTTTCTTCTCCACCATCAGATTTTGTCACTTAACCTCATTCATAGATTTTGTCGCTTCAAACTTTCTTGGTACTTGTGTCGATAACATGTTTCAATCTTCTCCATTAGATCATCCCTAAATTTTGTCAGTCGTCGATCAGAGTAACAAACATTATCTATTACCTCGATGTTATACTCTTGCCAGCTCATCAATCTTATCAGCTAAACTAATCATTTAATACATTCTTTTCTTCTTGGTTAACAAAGAAATGTGTCGGTGAACACAACTTGGTTAATACTATGATCAGTATACACTACACTCCGTCAGTGTATACTATAAATGCTTCATTTACCAACAACATTGGTTTGTGTCTTTCAGCTCTATACTTCATCATAGATGAGTGCAACATAATAAAGTCAATATCATCAAGTCATAGACTCATCAAAAAGTTACTCAATGTGTTCCTTATCCTCATCTGTCATGTACATCTTTCCTCATGTAGATTTCTTTGTTCTTCATCTTGTTCACCTTTCTTCAAATGTCTCGGTATAGTAACTTACAAGATAAGTGTTGTCAAACTAGTTGACATCAATGACAGCATAATACTGATTTAATCATATTACATATCTAATCAGCAACTCCTCAGTGATCTTGCAATCATAGATTCTTCAATCAGATTCCAAATCAGTTGAATTTCAACAATCTCTCCCTTTGGCATTGATGGCAACTCAAGTAATATGAAATGTACCATACACATACCAAACATACATCCTACAATTTGGTGAACAAATTGCTTCAACTTATAGCATTAGATAATCCAGCTTAACCATTCTATAGTTGTGATATTTTCAGTTCTCCTGTTCCTGCTTCTATTCTCTATAACTGATCTTCAATACTCTGTGTCATTGAAATTGTCTCTCCCTTAGATAATTCTTGTTAGTGCTTGTTCCTTTTCATATTTTTTTATCTCTCCCTTTGATAGCAATGCCAAAGAAACAAATAAACAAATAATTTTGTCTTCCTTTGTATCTCTGAATACCGATATTCCAATCAGTTCAAGTTCTCAAACTTAATCACAACCTTGAACATGATTCAAAGTGTGAACTATGCTGCATCAACATGAATGATCTTCTAATAAAAGTAGGCTGATGCAACAACTAGATCACCTTAGTGACCGATAGACAGGGGACAGACCCCAAGTCTATTCCTCAAGTATTCAAATGTGTCCTTCGGTAGGGGTTTTGTAAAAATATCCACAAGTTGTTCTTTAGATGTAACAAATTCTAACTTCACTTTCTTCTCTTGCACTTGTTCTCTTAAGTAATGATACTTAATAGATATATGCTTTGTCTTAGAGTGCATCACAGGATTCTTTGAAATATTAATTGCACTAGTGTTGTCACAATATATAATCACCGGGTCAGTGATTACCTCATTCATTCCTTCCAACACTTATTTGATATATGCAATGTTTGAACAGTTAGTAGTAGCAGCAACATATTCTACTTTAGTTGTAGACTGAGAAATACAAGCCTGCTTTTTACTTTTCCATGTTACAAGTATTTCACCAAAGAAAAATACTCCTCCAGTGGTGCTTTTTCTATCATCCACATTTCCAACCCAATCAGCATCAGTGTAAACTTTCAGTTCAAACTTCCCTTCCTTAGGATACCATAATCCATAATTCTCTATTTTCTTCAGGTATCTTAAGATCCTTTTTGTAGCTATCATATGTGATTCTCTAGGATTAGCAAAAAATCTTGCAACAATTCCCACATCATGTGTTATATCTGGTGTACTATGAACTACATACATTAACTTACCAATCATGGATCAGTAAAGTGTCTGGTTTACCTCTGTAGTTTCATCCTCTTTTGTCAATTTGCATCCAGTAGCCATCGGTGTTCCTACAGGTTTAGCATCTTCCATGCCAAATGTCTTCAGTACTTCCTTTATGTATTTGGATTGTGTGATGAATATCCCATCACTCTGTTGAATCACTTGTAGTCCAAGAAAGAACTTAATCTCTCTGAACATAGAGATTTCAAATTCCTTTTGCATTTCATTAGCAAATGCCTTGTAGACAAGATCTGAGCCTCCAAAAATAATGTCATCAACAAATATTTCAGCAATGATAATAGTATCATTAGTATCACCTTTCACATATATATTGTTGTTTTCACTTGTTCTAACAAATCCAATACTTAACAAGTAAGTATGCAGTCTTTCATACCATGCTCTCAGTGCTTGCTTCAATCCATATAATGCTTTATGTAATCTACATACCATGTCTTTATTGTTGGGATCAAAAAATCCTTCAGGTTGTTCAATGTAGACCTCTTCTTCAAGTATAACATTCAAAAATGTTGACTTCACATCCATTTGATAGACTTTGAATTTCTTATGTGCAGCATATGCAAGTAGCATTCTAACTCCTAATCTAGCAACAGGTGCAAATGTTTCACCATAGTCAATACCTTCTTCCTATGCATATCCCTTGCATACTAATCTAGCTTTATTTCTTGTGACTGCACCATTTTCATTCAATTTATTCCTGTATATCCACTTAGTACCGATAACATTCTTATCTTTTGGTCGAGGTACTAAGGACTAGGTTTTGTTCTTCTCTATTTGCTCTATTTCCTCCTTCATTACATTAACCCATTCTTCATTCTCTAATGCAACTTTCACAGTTTTAGGTTCAAATTCACAAATTAAACATGTACCTTGTCTTGTTTTGCTTCTAGTTTTCATTCCAGCATGTCTGTCTCCAATGATTTGTGTTTCAGGATGATGTCTTCTGACAAAACTAGCCAAAACTTGGTTTCTCCTTTCTTGTTCATCCTACTCAGGGTCATTGTCTTGCTTGGTAGCTCTATCTTGTTCCTCAATTTGTGTTGTCTATTGTCCTACATTGTTTCCCTGCTGACCAGTTGACATAGTTTGCGGTGTCGGTAGATACTCTGGATGTTCACTATAAGTGAATCTATCATAGTCTTTTGGTTCCTTTATACTTTCCTCTGTGTACTTGTCATCAAACTCATCAACACAAACATTAGTACTTTCAACTATCTTATTTATAGCCTTATTCAAACATTTGTATGCTTTACTTGTAGTGGAATATCCTAGAAATATTCCATCATCTCCTTTAGAATCAAATTTTCCATTTCTCTCATCTTTCAAAATAAAGTATTTACTTCCAAAAATTTTGAAATAACTTACAGTAGGTTTGTGTCCAAACCATAGTTCATAAGGTGTTTGGTTGGAGTCCTTCTTTAGTTGTACTTAGTTAAGAACATACACATTTGTACTAACAACTTCCCTCCAATATGTCTGAGTAACATTCTTTTGTATCATCAGTGTTCTAGCATAGTCAATTATAGACCTGTTCCTCCTTTCAGCAATGCCATTTTGTTGGGGTGTCCTTGGTACAGATGCCTACCTTTTGATTCCATGTTCATTACAAAAATTAGTAAATTCATTAGAGATAAATTCACCTCCTCTATCAGATCTTAAACATTTTATTTCCTTTCTGGTTTCTTTCTCTACCTTAGGTTTATACCACTTCAACATTTTGAAAGCTTTAGATTTCTCTTTCAGGAACATAACAGTCATTAGTCTAGTATAGTCATCAACAAAAAGAATAAAATATCTATCACCAGAATAGCTCTAAGTTCTCATAGGACCACATAGATCAGTATGAACCAACTCAAGTATCTTCTTTGTTGAATAGTCTTTGCTTTTAAAACTAGACTTAGTCATCTTACCTTTCTGACATTCATGGCACATGGCATGATCAGGTTTTGTCAAGTTAGGCAATCCTCTAACTCTTTTCTTTCTACTAATCTTGATCATGTTGTTAAAGTTCACATGGCATAACCTTCTGTGCCACAACCAAGCATCTTCATCCTTTATTAACAAACAAGAAGACTAACCCATATCAAGATAGAATAGATTACCTCTAGATTGTGTACCAGTTCTGACAAGTCTTCCTCCATCATCATAGATTTTCACCTTTTTGCTCTCAAAAGCTAGTCGGTGGCCTGAATTGTTCAGCTAAGCCACACTTATCAAATTATAGTTTAATCCATCTACCCAATATGCATTTTCACATTGTAATCTGTCATTGATCATCAGTGAGCCTTTACCTCTTACCATAAAAGGTGCATCATTTCCCATTCTCACAAATCCTCCATTATATTCAACAAGATGATCAAAATTCTCTACATCACCGGTCATATGATGTGTACAACCATTTTCTATGATCCATGTATCATTTTTGCTTACTTTAGAGATCAATTTTGTCTCTTCATGTTTGTCTTCTTCCTCTTAGTCATCTTTCATAGCAACAAACACAACTTTTATATCATCATCAGAATCAGATTTAGTTTCAATATCTTTGGCTATGCAACATACTTTTTTCCCTTTTTCATCTCGGTTGTCTGTATTGTAGTTTCGGTAGCCTCTGTTGACTCTTCTCCCATAGCTTCCATCAGATCGGTCTTTGGATCTATCATCATCTTTCTTCTGAGGACATCTAGCAGTGATGTGACTGACTTCTTTACAATTAAAGCATGCCAAAGGTAGCTTACCTCTATATATTCCTTTTCCTTTGGGCAATCTTCTGGCCATAAGTGCTTCAAGCTCATCAAGTTCATCATCGGTATTGTCATCACTATCACAATTCTTACTATTCCTACTAGACTTTCCAATCTTCAAAGAAGACATGAAAGTAGATTCAACAGAACGAACAACACTGTTATCAAATTTTTTTAATTCAAAGGTTGTAAGTTTACCAATCAGAGTGTCAAGAGTAAGGTTTGATGTAGCTCTTGTTTCATGAATTGCAGAAATCCTGATTGCATAAACTGGTAGCAAAGATTTCAGAATCTTGCTTGTCACTGTTTCATCATCAATCACTCCATCAGATGCTCTAATAGCATGTACCACCTCTTTGAGTCTATTTGAATATTGGACAATGTTCTCACCTTCTTTCATTCTCATATCATCAAATCTACCTCTCAGACTTTCAGCTCGAGCTCTTTTGATATTCAGATCTCCACTGTATATTTGTGCTAATTTATCCCACATTCCTTTTGTAGTCGTGCATGTTTTGATATCTTCAAATTCAGCATTGGTACAGGCAGCAGCAAGTTCTATCATAGTAACATTGTATTCATGCTTGTCCTTTAGTTGATCAAGATTTAAGGGACCAGTGGGCGGTTGCATGTAGCCATTCTCCATCAGCTCTAGTGCCGAGTTCCCAATTCTAGATATGTGCAACTTCATTCTGCTTTGCCATACTATGAAGTTCTCTTTGTTCAGTTTTGGTACTTCCCTCGTATACATCTTGAGACCTTTATACTTAATTCCTTAAAACTCTGTTCCAAGCAACCAACGCTCTGATACCAATTGTTAGAATAACTGAGAGGGGGGTGAATCAATTATCCAGTGTCCCAAAACAAAATGTATAATCCAAAACAACTTCTTCAATTTCTACTCATCATTAAATAATAAATACTTTCACTATCTGTACTTTTACCGATTACCAGTCTAATACCATAATAGTTTACCGATCAAATCTAACATGTAACATGTAAAGAATGATAACAAACAAATATCACAATCAACACATAACACAAGAGATTTAACATGGAAACCGTGTAAAGAGAAAAACCACCTGGGATCGGCAACCCAAAATTGTTCACTCTTCTAAAGTGAGGTAAGTTAAGACCCAATCCTATTAAAGGTTACAAACACACTGTCAGGTGCGACCTTGTTAGAGGATTTTAAACTAGAATTTATCATCCAACCAACATTCACTATGGGGTTGACAGGATAACAATGTTCAGTCTATGAATGATACATCATAAGACTTTCAGAGTCCACTCGATTAAGAGATTTTGACTATATACAATGGTTAAATATGTAATAGTAAATGACCTACCTTAATACAACTTCAATTGCAGATTACAGATCAATATTTAGTCCATAAAATTCCTTCTGATCAATATTTCACTTTAGATTCAATACTGTATCAACTTACTATCCATTAGTAATTGCTCTCTATAGCTTGGTAATTGCTCTGTAACTCAGTTCTTACTAACCAGTATGATCAGAATGCATGAAAACCTTATTCACACAATAATCCTATAGCTTCTTCTTCTTCCAGCATTTTTCATAAAGAAAATATGTTCTCTTATATAAACAAGTAAATCATTTTTTTCTCCACCATCAGATTTTGCCACTTAACCTCATTCATAGATTTTGTCGCTTCAAACTTTCTCGGTACTTGTGTCAATAACATGTTTCAATCTTCTCCGTTAGATCTTCACTGAATTTTTTTGATCATCAATCTGAGTAACAAACATTATCTATTACCTTGATGTTATACTCTTTCTAGCTCATCAATCTTATTGGCTAAACTAGTCATTTAATACATTTTGTTCCACTCGGTTAACAAAGAAATGCATCAGTTAACATAGCTTGGTTAATACTATGATCGATATACACTACACTTCGTCGGTGTATACTAGAAATGCTTCATTTATCGACAACATTGCTTTGTGTCTTTCAACTTTATACTTCATCACAGATGAGTGCAACATAATAAAGTCAATATCATCAAGTCATAGACTCATAACCAAGTTACTCAATGTGTTCCTTATCCTCATATGTCATGTACATCTTTCCTCATGTAGATTTCTCTATTCTTCATCTTTTTCACCTTTCTTCAGATGTCTCGATATAGTAACTTACAAGATAAGTGTTGTCAAACTAGTTGACATCAATGACAACATAATATGATTTAATCATATTACATATCTAATCAGCAACTCCTTAGTGATCTTGCAATCACAGATTCTTCAATCAGATTCCAAATAAGTTGTAGTTCAACAAATAGGTCCAACCTAAAAATGAATCAAACATCCATGAAAGGAAATAAAAAGATGTATGATCCTAGGAAATGATCCATGTTAAATTCACAAACTACACGCTACGGTTGCAATTATCAAAAACTAAAGATCAACAACTACACATCAAATCTCTAAATAGGTCCAAGCAAGAAACAAACATGTTACCCATGAAAAAAAAATGAATCATATCTCAAAAAACCATGAACAATAGGAGGTGAGATCATAGGAAGATTATTCTTGATAGGTTCAAACTAAGAATTTACGATTGTAAACACTATCTTGAATAAATGATGATCAACCAACATAATCTCTCAAATTGGATAAAGAAGAAAAAAATAACAAAGAACTATTTTTGCTTGATGTAAGATTTCCATGAACCCAAGATGCTCCTACATCAGACACCTATGGTTAATAAAATTGATGCTCTAAATCAAAGTTATAGTATAACCTAAGAAGAATCCAAATGACCCAACTTAGATTGATAAATCCAAGTAGCATCATCATCAAGTTATTCTTCCACTTAACCAAATACTCCATGTAATCCTTTTCCCTTGTTCTCCTCCCAATTCTTATATCCAAGACCTTCTCAATTTCCTCTATCTACTTATTAGGATATTCCTACTTCATGTCTATCTCATCATCTAACTCATTGTACTCATACAAATTTGTAATATTGAATATAGGTGATATATCCATGTCAATCGGTAACTCAACCTCAAAATAATTACCACTGTAAAATTTCTTCATTATCTTACAAGGCCCAAAATTATTCACCTTCATCTTACTATAGGTTCCAATAGGAAATTTTCCCTACTTCAAATGAATCACAACTTCATCACCAAACTTAAAATTCCTATGTCTCCTAGATTAGTCAACTGTATCCTTATTGTTAGGAATGGGAACACTGAGAGGGGGGGGGAGGAGGGGGGGTGAATCAGTGTTCACTGTATTTAATTTTTTTACTTTACTTCTTAATCTTGAATGTTTAAGAACTAAAATGAACATCAACATAAATAGAAAACATGAACACAACACATAACACCAATGTGGTTACAGGGAAACCCAAATAGGTAAAAACCCCGGTGAGAATTGACACCCACTAATAATTTGTACTAGTTTTTTATGATCCTTGTTAGAAGATCCTTAACCCTTCTAGCAGTTTCTTTACAATATATTTAGTACAATGTGTTGGGAGCTCCCTTTGATCTTCAACTTGCAGATTTATACTTTGATAGATAACTTTAATATAACTTTGACTCTATCACCACTCCAAAGTCTACAAGGAAGAGGGCCAATTAACAAGGATCAAGAGAAATCCTCCTACACTTTGAGCCTTATTGCTCAAGCGGGTGTACCCTTGATTCACTTCTTGAAAGGAATCACTAAAAGATATACAACTATATACTCTTTATTAACTACTTTAAGATTTTATCTTTTGAATGTTTGTGTGTGGTTGATGACAATGAAATGCCTCCAGAGGATGGACCAGTGCCTTAACCTAGGGCAAAGAGTCACCCAATTACATACATCAGCTGAATACCTTAATTCAAACACAATTGAATCTAGGATAAGTGCTTTGCCTATTACCCCTCTCCCTCAAACACAAGGACATCAGATTCTTACTTGGTTGTAAACTCACTGAACCCACCCCAAAGACTTTAATCCTAACTTTGTTAGGAACTCAGAGATGACTTCACAATACTCTTTGTTTACCATATGCTAATACACTTTGTGACATTAACATATATGAGCTTAGAACCAAAACAAGAAGACATACACAAATGCAAGATTGGAACTCAATAACATCCTCATTAACATATTCAGGATCAATATACAATCAAAACAACACAAAGATAGGAAACACCCAAAATTACACTCCTCTATCAGTATAACACTATCAACAACCAGCTAAGACCAAAGAAAGTTTGGAACCCCTACAAAATCAAAATTTCTGCAACTTATACTCCCTAGTCATCTTGGAATTCTGAAAGAGAATGAAACAAGCTACGGATGACTTAGGGTTAGGGTTTCAACCACCCAACCAACTGGAAAATATCATAAAGTTATTATAGGGGTGGAAACCCAAGCAACCAAGAGAAAGAAAATCCTGGAATGATCCTCAATCATGAAAAATTCTCTGTGAAGGTACTAAGAACCATAAAAACACTCAAAATGTCAACCCTGCAACATGCCTCAAGCACAAAACCACATGGTACAAACCCTGTAGATGATCACTCAACACCCTGGACCACACTACAATAGCAAGTGCCACCAAACCAATTGAAATCAATTGTTAAAACCATAAATTCTAGTACTTCCTATCGCTGGAAACCCTCTGCAAATTCAAATTTGAATTACAATGGTCACTTCGTGGCACCAGCAGTAAATTGGCGGTCAACATTTGAAATTAGGTCAACTTCAAGTCTTGACCGTCAGATCCTTTTATTTTGCAGGCTTTATGATTTATCTCTTAAAAGGGCCCCAGTCAAATTTAGTGAACTGGCGACAAAGGTTTTCACCAGTTCGTAGAACACTCCATACTTCTGCCAAATGATTTAGTGATTACACGACCTTGTTCGCTGAATCACCAAGACTTTTAGAATGTCACCATTTTATCATGCGAATGAGTGAACCCTTTGAATCTTGTCAGGCCACTAACCTTATTTATCCGGACCGCTAAGACCCCTTAGACCCCACCTGGGCCCGCTTTATGCCACATGTCATTACCTCATTCACGGCTCATGCTCAGTCACCCCTGACACAGGACCCACTGACATGTCCAAGAAAGATGTGAGATCAATGGATGGCACATGATCTCATGGGGTAGGAATATTCCTTGAGATCATGCACTGACCATAGATTGAAAAACCTTCTCAGTGACACACCGACCAATGAGAGAATGCTAACAGTGCCAACATGGCAGTGGACCTGTGTCACTTTATCACTTTTGAGGAAAGTAAGATCGATGGCCAGCATAAGATCTCAAGCCTATGACAAATCCCATGAGAACTTATGCCCGTCATCGATCTTCTACAGATGTCAAGACCCTCTGACGCATCCAGAAACCAGGTCCCACTGACAACCTGATGCTAGATTCTAGATCAACGGCTGTCGCATGATCGTGAAGGGGAAGACTATTCCTTGCGATCATGCGACAACCACCGGATCATCATGTGATTGACAACTTGACCCCACCCTACTTCATAAGCTAGTTCAACGAATTAGGGACCACCACATCATAGAATCTAGCAGATGGACAAACATCTTCCTCATTCATTCTGACAACCCTGCCACCTCAATATTTCCCTTGGCCAATAGGGAAATGCCAACTGTGCTTACCTAGTAGTGGACCCATCTAGGAAGAAAGGCAACGTCATGAAAGAGAATCAATGGTTGTCGCAAAAGTGCAAGCCTCTAACAAAACTCTTGCACTTTAGCAACAACCATTGGATCAAGATGGTTTCAGAGTCGAGCCCAGGGAAATATTAAGTGCTGAGGACTTTAGGGAAAAATTAATCATTAGGACTTAGGAAATATTAAAGGCCACCGGGTGCTAGACTTAGGGAAATATTAAACACGTGGACCTTTAGGCACTTAAGTGACCCAAAAAAGGTAATGTTAAAATAGAATAGGGATAGGGTTACTTACCAATGGCTAGTTTTTGAATATTTGCTTAGGATTAAAGGCAGAGACCTAAAAAATGATACAGAGACTAGGGGAAAGATGTTATAGCCATGAATTTTTTTTAGAGTGCTAACACAATGACCTAGTCAAGGGTCAGACCCTGTTAGGAGTCTTTTAAAATAACCCTATTAGGGGTGTGGACTCACTATCCTAGAACTCATTTCTCAAGTGGTGAAGGCTACAACCTTCTGATCTCAGATACACACTATATCTGCTGGATGAACTGACAATGTGACATTGCTTGTATGATCAGTTCCTTTGATGCACTAATGCTTTGAACTCTTGCAAAGCTCTAATACATATTATCAACTCTTTGTATACTTTTTCTCTACTTATTTCAACTCTATGAAAACTTCCATGCATAATAACAATGACGCATCTAATATTTATATGCACATATAAAATAATTAACTAGGTCGGCCCTTTAACCGATTACACACAACACTTCCAACTGAATTGGCTCAAGCATGTTTACAAACAAATTTAATAACATGTCTATAACCTAATTACAATAGGCACATATCCCTTACACAAAAGTAATATAACTGCTAACCAAAATACCAACAGTCGGCTACTTGCACTGTTCTTCTTTGGCATTCACTATCTGTGCAACTTGAACTCTCTATATCTTCCTCATACTGTATCTTCCGATCATGCACTCTTAGACTTAGCATGGATATGGTCTTACCAACTTAAATTCTAGGGAACATACTATAATTCTATCATATGCATGTGTGTTGAAGCTCTGACCTTCAAGTACTTTGTGCATTGTCCAGTCTTCAACACTTAGCTAATTTCTAATCTTCTTATCATAAGCACTGACTCCAAAACATTGTATAAATTTTTTTCCATAATGAAAACACTATATTAAGTCATATACACTAGTATAGTCAACTTTACAACACTTATATCTCTGATTACTATGTTCCAAGCTATACTTCACCTCATCATGAAAAGTCTTCATGAAATTGAAACATCCCTCTGCTTCAATAGTTCTCTTCTCCTCTAGGCCAATACCTTTCAAATATGATATTCATTTATGATGCATGCTAGTAAAAATCTGAAAGGGTGTTTTACCTATACTCCAATTCACTGAATTGTTATAACCAAAATCTGATTGTGCCAAAACCAAATCCCAATTACTAGGTTTATCTACAAAAAGTCATGTTAACAAATTACCCAAAATCCTATTCATAAATTCTATTTGTCTAGTGGATTTTGGATGAAATGAAGAACTAAACTTTAAATCTATACCCATATTCTTCCAAAGTGTCTTCCAAAAGTATCACACAAACTTACTTTCCCAGTTAGAAACAATAATTTTAGGAAACCCATGCAATCTTGCAACTTCTCTAAAGAATAGATCAAGTATATGAACAACATCTGATGTTTTCTTACAAGGAATGAAATGTGACATATTTGAAAATCTATCTACCACAAAAAAATATAAAATCATTACCTCTTTGTGTCTTTGGTAAGACAAGTACAAAATCCATGCTAATGTCTTCCTAAGGTCTACTAGGAACATGTAAAGGTGTATATAACCCTTTATTTTGACTTACTCCATTAGAAACTTGATAAATTCTACAACTTCTGACAAATTTATGAGCATCCTTATACAACTGAGGCCAAAATTATTTCTCCTTAATCAGACTCATTGTTTTATCAATGCCAAAATGTCTTGCAAGTCCTCTACTATGTTTCTCCTTGATTAGATTTTCCCTCGTTGATTCTCTTGACATACATAATTGAATGCCTTTGAATAACATACCTATTGGCATAACTAGTGTAGTGATGGTATGTAACTGCTAGAGCTATAATGATATAAATTTGATTGCATGATGATAAATTATTGGGTTGTTATGATGTCAAGTATTGACCTAGTGTTCCTAGTATGTTGCTAAGAATAAGTATGCCGATCAAGATATTGTGGTAAGTTTAAATTGTAGTGATTCTTATGAGATGCTTGGGGATTTATTTTAATATTAAATGGATGAGTGCTATTGTTGATGTAGACTGGAAAGAAAGTTATAATAAAATGAAGTTTGACAGTGCACTTACTAGAATAGTTAGTGACATATGATAGATGATTTGATTGGTTTGACAAATATTTGTTATTCCTTGTGGTACGCTCATAGTATATGGTGGAAAATAGTGTGTAAAATTTATTCTTGCAATTGGAACTAATTTGAGTGACCAATGTAAAGGATGGATGATCAGTGAGTAGAGATAGAGATGTTACAGGTTGAGGTGTTTGAGTTCTTGAGCGCCAGTTGATGAATCTTTGATTTGTAATCGGTTTAGAGGTTGCGGTGAATTTGGTTGATTCAATCATGATCTGGTGACGTGTCTTAAAGATTGGAGGTGAATATCTAGCATCATATTGTTTGATTCTAGCATGTGGAAAATATTATTGAGGAAGCAAGTGTTTGGTCAAAATTTGTTTGACCCCATGACACAAAATTCTATGGAAATCATTGTATTGGATGACGTGGTCTTCAAAAATTGTTTTGTACATTTAATTTTGTTTTATGGCATGTTTTATTTGAGTGGGATATTGGAAATTAAATTTTAGGGCTTTCTCAAGGTGGTGGAAGACTCTAGGGCTTGGTGAATAGTATTTATGTGATGAAGTTAAAAATTATTAGTGGTTGATTGTGTGTTGGGAAAGTGCTCTGTAAAGTGCAAGTTGTGATCAAGATAGGACAAAGTTAATTGTGTTGTGAATAGCTTCTGTGCTTCAGTGGATCTGATCAAGTAGAGGTCATTCTATTTGATAGATCATTCTATCTATTATTTTCTAATAGTTACAATAGTCAAAATTCCTTAACCAGGTGGATCCTATAAGGTCCCTATTATAAATCCTCTAACATGGTGGCACATTACCTTGTGTTTTAAGTCCTCTAAAAAGGATACTCTTAACATGGTAAAGGTCCTATCAAGCCTATGGTAAATCCCTTAACCATGTAGCAACTAATAATGCTTTTGTAAACTTCTAATAGGGTTAAGATCCTCAGAGGGAGTACTTCAGAAGAGTACATCATTTGGTGTGTACTAATCCCAATTGTTGTTTTTTTCCCAATTTGGGTTTCCAAAAGATAAATCTTTGTGTCCAGATTTTCATTGTTATGTGAATGTGCTTATGATTATGTTTTTCATTTGCTTCTATTAAATTTAATCTTGTGAATCTTGTGGTAAATTTTAAGAGGTTAAAAAGTTGCACAATTGGTAGATTACTAATTCACCCCCCTCTCAATAATCTTATCTTAGGAATAACAATTGGCATCAGAGGTATGGTCCTCAGTTATGATGAATCTTCATAGCTTGAGGAAAAGATCTGAAGATGATGAGAAAGGAAGGTCCTAAATTCAAAAGAGAGAACTACTTGGTATGGTGCAGCCAGATGAAGCTCTATCTAAAAGGAATGGGAAATCAGTATTGGGATCATGAACGATCACTAAGTATACTATCCCTTTAGGAACCCCGACTGCTAATTAATTGAAGATCAGGTAAGAACATACTGTTACTATGGAATATATTGCTAGTAGTCTTTTAGATGAATAATTTATTGATGTCAAAGACTTCGATACTACTCATGAGATGTGTAAAAGGAAAATGTCGATAGTTTGAGAGGAAAGTATGATGAAATGAGGATGAAAGAAAATGAGAACATAAAGAAATACAGTTAGAAAATCAAAGAGGTTGTTGTTTCTTTCCATGGTGCTAGAGGTAATATTCATGAGGAAGATGTGGTAAGAAAGGTGTTGATAAATTTATTACCTGAATATTCCATTAGGGTTTTAGCTATACAAGAGCTCAGATCTCTAAGAACTATCATTGTTACTCTTGATGCATTAATAGGTAAATTAACTACATTTGAGTTAAGCAATTCTGATAATATTATTCCAAAAGTTGAAACTTCTTTCAAGTCATCATTGACTCTTGCACCATCTAGGAAAGGAAAGGAGATATCTAACAGTTCTTCAACATTTTACTCTAATGATTATGAATCTGTCTTGTTTGAAGAAAAGGAACATGAGGAATTGGAAGATTTATTTGCTAAAAGGATTCCTTTAGGGAAAGATAAATATAAGGGTAAATTTCCTTTAAATTTATTTATATGTAATAAGATTAGACATATTGCCTCTAGATGTTTTGACAATGACAAGAAGGAAAAGCCAATGAGATTCAAGGATAAGACCAAGAAGGCATGTTATCTAGTTGAAGAAGGTGTTACTGATGAAGAATATGATGGAAGAGATGAAGAAGAAATTGTGTTGGTTGTAGTAAAGGAAGAACCCTCAGAAGAAGGTGAGAAATCTTTAGTTCCTAACATGAATCATAGAGGTGATTGGATTATTGATAGTGGGTGCACTCATCACATGAATGGTAATAGAAGAAAATTCATAAAGATGGAGGAATGTGATGGTGGTTTAGTAAGATTTGGTAATGATGCTCCATGTATGGTAAAAGTTAAAGGATGTATTACTTTAAATGATAAAACAAATTATGATGATGTTTACTGATTTGATGGTTTGAAATATATAACTTGTTAAGTGTTTCTTAGTTGAATAACAAAGGATATAGATTGGAGTTCAATGAAGGTATATGCAGGATAATTGGGAAATCAGGATAATTGATTTCTACCGGTGAACAAACTAGAGGTAACTTGTTCCATCTTAATTCTACTATTAAGATTTTTCTGATTGCTAAGGTAGATGATTGTTGGTTATGGAATAAAAGGTTTTGTCATGTAAATTTTGATAACCTGGTCAAAGTTAGTAAGATGCAGATAGTAAGGGGTTTGCCTAACCTAGTAAAGCCAGACAATGTAATGTGTAAAGAATGTCAACTTGGGAAGTTAACTAGTTCTAGTTTTATCAATAAGAATTACTCTTTTGAAAGTATTTTAGATCTTGTTCATAATGATCTGTGTGGTCCAATGAGAGCTCAAAGTTACTATGGTGATAGATATTTCATGTTTATTGTTGATGATTATTCTAGAATGATTTTTATTGTGTTTATAAAAGACAAATCAAAATCTTTTCACATGTTTAAAATCTACAACGCCAAAGTGGAGAAGGAGACCAATAAAACCCTAAAATGTCTTAGTTCTGATAGAGGAGGTGAGTTTACTTTGCATGAGTTTATTTCATATTGTGAGGAATAGGGAATAAAAAGGAAGATGTCATCTCCTAGGACACCTTAGAAGAATGGTATTTTTGAAAGAAGAAATGGGTCTATCATTGTTTATTCCAGGACATTAATGATTCAAAAAGGTGTTGCACAGACATTTTGGAGAGAAGCAATAAGCACTTCTGTTTACACATTAAACAAAGTTCACTTGAAGAAAGGTAAAAACAAAACTCTTTATGAGTTTTGGTATGGTTGATCTCATAATGTAAGTTATTTCAAAGTTTTCAGAAGTAGATGTTACATAAAAAGAGATGAAAATTAAGGAAAGTTCAACCCAAGAAGTGATGAGAGAATATTCTTAAGATATTCCACAAAGAGAAAAGCCCACAAGTACTTGAACAAGAGAATAAAAAAGATAGGGGTGACCCCACAATAGTGGGTTACACATTTTTAGCCATACTCATTTTTGCTGAAATAACACATTTTTAATAAAATATGATGATTTAAGCCTTAAGAGGTTCCATTTGAAGGAATTAATTACAAATAGTTAGCTCAAAGCCTCTTAGATAAAAAAAAATATTGATATAACATCTATACTCATCATTCATACCTACAATAGAGTCTCCTTTGCACCTGTTAAAATGTTGACAAAAATCACTTCAAATTTATCTTTTGGTAGATCAATGAATCCTTTTGAAAAACCTATCTATGTAGTAAGGTACTACTGAGAAAAAACTTTCCAATGATTATAATGCTAATATGTATTAAAAGTTTATTATGACTTTGTATTTTTAGTTTTACTAAACATAGATATTTCATCGTATGTCTACCTCTATGTTTGATGCTTATGGAAAAATAGTGAATGAGAGAAAAAAAAATCTAAAAAATATCTATGTCCTAGGTATTGAATTTCTCTTTCTATCAAAAAAATAAAAAAATAAAATTGGACAAATACACGACAAGTTATAAGCTATGTAGTCAAGGTATGTCAAAATTATGGTTTAGTCAACTTTAAATGTTAATAAAATATGCAATAATCATGATAATGTCATCAAACCAATTGCATGCCCTCTGTATGGGTGTTACAAAACTAAATTCAAAAGAATCACATTGATATCTATTTTAGAAAGAAAAAAAGTATGCTCTATGAAAATAATGTAACTCTTTAAAAGTGATATTTTCAGCAACATACCAGTTTTCGTAGGAGAAATAAACAACCATTAAAATAAATTCAAAAATAGAAATAAAAAATATATTTAGAATCTAGACAAAAAATACTAAAAGACTCTAATTTGCTTCATCCTCTGATTTCAAATAGTTTAACAAAAATATGCATCTGAATCTAAAGATATTTCTCAAAATGTAGAGTTCAATGTCCGTTTAGGCAAAAAAGTGTAACCCACTATTGTGGGTTCACCCATAGTAGAAAGTACTTATGTAAGAGTAGATGAATTTTATGACTAGAATGATGAATCCAAAAAGAAGGAACCTAAATACTATCATGGGTTTGTATATGTACAACTGATGGAGTAGGACATTATAGAAAAACTAATGGAGAGATAAGTCAATGAACAAGAGCCGATAAAAATGGTTGCAGGTACTCCTAGAACTGAACTGATATTGCCAAGGTATATGAAATTGAATCATTCCCCTGATCAAATTATTGGTGACAAAAATGTTGGTGTTCTAACAAGAAGAAAGGCAAGAGAAAGTATATGTATTTTATCTGAACTTGAACCTAAATCTATGAAATATGCATTGAAAGATGATGATTGTGTGAAAGCTATGGAAGAATAATTAGAGTAGATTGAGAAGATTAAAACCTATACATTAGTACCCAAACTGATACTGATGGACAAGAATATAATAGATACTAATTGTGTTTTCAAGAATAAAATGAATGAGAAAGGTGAAGTGGTAAGAAACAAGACAAGATTGGTGTGCAAAGTATACACACAGGGGGAAGGCCTAGACTATGGTGAAAAATTTTCATTTGTGGCTGTAGACACCAAAAAATCCTTCAGAAAATAAATTATTTTTGTTTTCTGAAAATCCTTGATGACATCATCATTTATTAATTAATTAATTATTTAATTAATTTATTTATTTTTATGGCATTAAATCCCTCTCTCTTAATTAAAAATCTTTAATTAAGGAATCTAGCCTAAAAATGTCATTTGGACATTATCCCTAATTTATTAATTATTTAATTAATAAATTGCCCAAAAACTTCAAAAATAAATTAATTTATTTTTTATCCCAAAGTTGGCCAAAATTTTAAAGAGCACTAAACTCTTCTAGAAAGTCCTAAACCTTCCTTTAAATGGGTCAAATCCCTAATCTAGTCCCTTCAAACCCTAAGCCTAGATATTTAATATTTATTAAATTTGCCTTTAATAAATATCTAAATCTCACCAAAGCCACTTGCCCATCCCTTTCTCCTAATCCTAATCCTAATCCCCTTTCTAATCTTGTCACATTCCATTAGCAAAAGGTTTACCAAAACTTATGCTAACCTCCTCCTTAGTCAACAAGGATTGCCACCTCTTGGCCACCTCTTGCAAATTCATTTAAGGATGCATTTAAGCCTTCCTTATCTTTCTTACATGCATTCATTATGCATTTAAGACCTTCTTATCCCTTCCATGCCACCTCTTGGCCTTGGGCACATTTACCAAATTGTGCACATGCCCTCAAACTTTCAACTCAATCCTCCCTTGACACTTGTCAGGACACTTGTCCTTGACTCAACCCTAACCTTAGCCCTAACTCTGACTCATCCTTTTAACCCAAGACCTTCCCTTTTCCTATAAATAGCCTCACTTCTTTGAGCAAACAATCCTCTCTCATCTTTGAACTCTCAAACTCAATAGCAAAGTTATAATGCCATTTTCATTCTAGCATAAGCATAAACTCATCATTTTAGATCATTTTCAAGCTTAAATCACATCTAAATTAGCTTAATTGGATTAACATAGATTCATTTCTTGTTTAATCAATCTTAGTTCATCTTTTAGCTTTGCATATTTGTGTGTTCTTGAGGCCTTTTGAGGCAAAATAGGTTCCTCATACCTATTTTGTGTCATTTTGGGTCTTCATCAACCTCAAATCATCCTATTTTGCATGCTCCAAGTGCTTGAGTTTGCACACCCACATCCCTCTATATCTAAGCATATCAAACGGTGTATGGGTGCATCCGTTTTAGGCTTAAACTGAGGTGGCTTTGATTTTAGTTTGTTTACCATTAAATTTGATTTGATTATATGCTATGATGTTTGTTTGTCTTTGGCCTTCAAAACAGGTTTAGGTGCACGTTCAAATCCTAGTCTACATTCTGGCACACCCGGTGGGACACAAACCACAATCATTTTGATGAAATTATACTTTATATGCTTGTATTTTGCAGGAAATAAAAGAAATGTCACCTTCATGAAAAGAAATGACGCCTACAGCAATTAAATGTCGCCTTCAAACAAAGAAATGTCGCCTTCATCAAAAGAAATGTCACCTACAAACAATTCAGTCACGCCTTCTTGCAATGAAATCACGCCTTTGAGAAAAGAAATGACACCTATGACCTCTGTTTTCACGCCTGCATAACTGAGATTTTCCTGTGATCGATAACTTCTGTTTCGTCCCAGAATTCTTCTTCTGTCGCCTGTTTGTAAAGAAATCACGCCTTTGACAAAAGAAATCACGCCTCTGCATATTTATCTGTCGCCTTTTCAGGTACAGAATGTCACCTGTAAAAATGAAGTGTCGCCTCTGCACTTTCCAGCGTCGCCTATAAGCTGGACAGTGTCGCTTTTTGTTTTTGCTTGGGACTGGTTTTTCGTTTCTTTTATTACAGCAAAGGTCAAAACAAAATCTTGAATGACATTAAGGAAATGAACTTAGGTCCTAGAGTGTCATTGTCAATTTGAAAATCAAACCAAATCTCGAATGCACTAAAGCAACAAACAACTCTATTCCCTCATCTGTTTCAGATTTCAAAGCAAGCAAACAAATTCAATCTTGAGTGATCTAAAGGATAAAACAAAGCTTTTTCAAAGTTCTTAAATCAACTCGCTAATCAAATCTTGAATGCACAAAAGGAAAGAACTTGCAACCGTTCAAATCATTTACATTTTGAGGAAAAGAACAAATCAAAATCTAATCACGAGTGTCTTCATTTCAAAGTTCAAACATCACTTAATCAAAATTGGGAAAATGAACAAAATCTGTTTGATGTGCATGTAGGAGTTTTTCAATTCTTGCATAATCCTTGTTAGAGTAAGCAACGTGGAACATTTGAACTTGGACAAGTTCAACTGTTCTGCTTTTAGCGAGGCCTGTCCAAGGAGAAGCGCTTCCTCCTCGGAGAACGACCTCAAACCGGTATCCCCCCCGGCCGGTATACAAATAAGCGAATACCAAAAGAATCGCTTACATCTCCTAATCACCGGGCGTTCGTGCCAAACACGTGTCTGGGGATGGTAAACATTCCTCTCCCCCAGCATAATTGGCAAGGCTCTTAAGTGAGTCACGGATGATCAGCATAACCGGGTATGGAGACACCACGGAACAAATAGCAACCTGATAAACTAGAAGCTACCCTATCTACATCCGAAAGCATCAAAATCCTTGTGCAAGGACCGATTCCAAGGGGTTTACCGGGTCGCCTCAAGATTACTCACCATTTGTATTCCCTTCTGGGGGATACCAAGCTGTGGGCAAGCAATTTTGATACTCACCTTCCTTAGGTAGATCTGTTTGAAGTGCTTGACAGTCAAAAACCTGTGAAAACATTTGTCAAACATACACTTTTTCGAAAGTATTTATCAGAGTCTTTTATCTTGTTTGTATCTCACAAAGTTGTTTTGTCCTTTGTGAAGATTTCTTTTATCAAATCCTTTGCCAATGGAAAAACATCAAGCAGACCTATAACTTGGTTCGAAGGACAATCAGAGCAGCCATCCCAAAACTTGGTCATCTCCCATCCCTTTGTCTCTCTTCTTCTAGAAAACCGTCTACTTCTGTCAGTCATCCCAATCTGAGTCTTAGTCTTCCAAACTATCTTCATCCTTCCTCATCCAACTCATTCGCAAAGTCAGCATGTCTCAAATCTATAATGAGTTTGGTTATGATATCTCTCCTCTCCCTCCAATCGATCCTAATGATGATGAAGGTCTTGTAGACCATGATGCCTATTTCAGCCAGTTTGCTCCAAGCAACCCCCAGCGTTCCATCATTCCTCCAATCCAGCCAACCATGCCTTCGCGCTTATCTCCTAGCACTCCCTTTCATGTCCTTGGCAAGGCTAGCACTCCTTTTCATGTCCTTGGCAAAGCAACCCCAATATCTTATCCATCCCCAACTTATCCTTGTCTTCAACCCAAACCTCTTCCATATGCCCCTTTCAGGCCTCCACTTTCTGCTATGGTCATTTCTCCATCGCCATCATCCCTTAGAAACGCTTCACGCTACTTCCCCTATCTAAGGCCTCCATCTGCCCATCCTTCAAAACATTCTGAAATCCAAGATTCTAGTCCTCCCATCCTTTTCACCAAACCTCTATCCTTTCCCAAACCACCATCTTCTGCTCCAAACCCCAATCCTCCATCCTGTCTCAAACCACCATCTTCTGCTCCAAACCCCAATCCTCCATCATGTCTCAAACCACCATCTTCTGCTCCAAACCCCAATCCTCCATCCTGTCCCAAACCACCATCCTCTCTTCCAAACCACATTACCAAAAGTCTCTTCCCACCAGCAGAGTTCATCCCTCAAACCACTCCAAAACCTGTACCTCAAGTCATTAGCCCTGCCTCTTCAGCACCATCATCCCCTCAAGCAAAATCCAAAGCTCCCTTTTCAAAATCATCTTTTTCATGGGTGTTCCCTTCTTTCTCTCCCCCTTTGCAAACATCTACCCAAGCACAAACCCCACTTTCATGCGAAGATCATCCAAGTTCCCCATCTCCTCCACCTTCCAAACCTTCTTCACCACAAAAGTCTCCAAGGAAACCAATAACAGAACCCAAGGAAGAGCCAATAGCAAAACCCACGCCTGAAATTGAAAAGCCAAGCAATCCTTCATGTGAAGCCATCGTTGATGTGGCCCATCCAGCGCTCCCATCTATTATCTATCTTCCATACATCCCAACCGTTGATCCTCTTCCATCTCCTATCATCATTGAGTTCCTTTCGTCTGAAGTATCTATCCAATCCCCAGAATCATCTCCTCCTAGCATTATCCAAAGCATATCTAATGAGCTTCCTGAGTTCATCCCTCTTCCTGTCATTGCAGCTGCAAAATCTCCCATCCTTTTATCCATACCATCTGACAAGTTCTTCCTTCTTCCAGAAACCCCAGCAGCAGAGTCTCCAATCCTTTCATTCCCCCCCTTTGAAGAGTCCATCCATATATCCCCTAATCCTCTATCTGAACAAATCCCATCATGTCAAGATCTGGACCAAAAGCATGTTGAAATATCTATAGAAGAACATCAAGATCCAACCCCTTTACTTCCCCCATCGCATGTTCTATTGCCTCCATCACCTTCAATCCAAAATCCTACAATCCCAATTCCTCCAATCCAAGATCCTATCATCCCAGTTTCTCCAACTAAAGATCCAATACCATCCCCCAATCCTAGTCAAAATCCCAACATCCTATCCTCTCCTCTTGAGGATCCTCCTAACCAAACTGTCCAGCTGCCGTCACTCTATCCTCTTGGGTCACTAACATTTGTCAAAGGTAAACCACTTGAAAAAGAAGACATCAGCTTCTTATCTTCCATCAGGGAACCAGAAAATGGCTGTTTGTCATTCACCCCAAGTCAAAAATATCCTTGTCTGGATAAAATGCTGAAAAGATGGAACTATCAAGGCAAAGGCCTTGGCACTCATGAACAGGGAAATATACAGCCCATTCAAGGCAAGAAACATCCAAAAGGCTATGGAATTGGTTGCAAACCAGAAGAGGGCACTTCTTCCACATCAGCAAAGGGCGCTTCCTCCAGAAACGTTGGTACAGCTAAAGAAAAATTTAAACATCCTTACAAAACCAACAAAACATCTTCCAAGAACCACAATGCAATTCCTCCTCCTCCATCGTTACAACCGAGGAAAACCCATCATATTCCTCCTTCATCCTCCCCATCCATTTTGGGTCCCTATGTCCCAAAGTCTTTCAGCGCATCTCCGTTACCCAGCAAATCCATTTTGGGACCTTATATCCCAAAATTTCATCCTCCATCTTATCCTACTCAGCCTTTCATCCAACATCCAAGCATCCCTAGTCAAGATCAACAACGGCACATGTCCACATATCCTATCTACCAATCTCCTTCCATCTCTCCATCCAAATTTCCTCCATCCCAGACAACTCCTCATATTCCTCCCAATGCTCCTCGCAACTTGGATGCCATATCACACATGAATAAAGGGAAAAATCCACAAAAATCCCAGGATTGTTATGTCCAGTCTAATCGACATGCACAATCAAAGCAAAATTTGATCAAGCAAGCCAAAGCAAACCACTGGCCACAAAGGCCCATCAAAGCAAATGCCAAATCTAATGCATCCCAATGGCTGCAAAGGCCTAATGACGATTACCATGTCCAGTCTAATCGACATGGTCAATCAATGCAAGCTCCAATCAGGCAATCAAATGCGCCGCAAAGGCCCAGCAAAGAGCCAATCAGGCATGCTAAAGCACCCCAATGGCTCTGAAAACCTAGCAAAGTCCAAGAAAAATCTATCACATGGCCACAAAGGCCTAGCAAAGAAAAAGCACAATCTGATGCCCACCAATGGCCGCAAAGGCACACTAAAGCTAAAACAAAAATGATGTGGATCCCAAAGCAAAAAGATGTAATCCATCTAACAAAAACATCCACAATGGCATCCAACGTTGCCCATCTCCCAGCTCCTCAATCTTCCCCTCCATCTCCTCCATCCTCTAGCATAAATCCTCCATCACATCTATCTCTATCTTCCACATCCAATCATCCATCTTCCTCGCAACATGTGCCAATGTTGATCTTGACAACATCCCCCTATCATGATCATTTTCCATCCTTTCATCCAAACACTTTCTACCACCATCTTTCCCATCTCTCCCATCCGATTCATGACTTTGCATGATTCCCCCGTCTTGCTACAATTGTACCAACATCCAGGCACACAATCAAAGAAATCAGCAAAAATCAGCAATCAATCAGGCTTCAGCATCAACATGTGTCCATCAGCTTGAAACGGAAGCATATTTTGGAGAGGAGGTAAGCTTTAGTCACAAAAGTTAAAAAAGCAAAGGCAAAATCATGAGTCTTTATGTGAAAACCCTTCTGGGGCACATTCTGATTCCAAAATAGTAAAAATAAAGGGCGTATCTTCTAGTGAAAACTTGGCAATTCAAGTGCTAGAGGATGGAGCTTTGCCTCTTCCTCCTATCTGGGATAACAACACATGATAGTTCCCTATCAACATTGCAAAAACCAAGCTAAATCAACTTGGGTACAGAAGGATGTTTGTGGCTCATCTACATGGAGGTTAACCTGACAGAAAGTGAATCATGACCTTAAGTGCCTTGCTCTGAGGAGTCAATTATCAACTGTGCATGGTCATATGCACATGCCTAGGTGTGATCTTAAGCTTGTCATCCATCATCTAGCAATGGATCCCCATGACAAGCCGGCAACATCAGAAAATCAGCAATCCACATCAGATAATCAGTGAAGAATCTCTCAGAAGATCAACATCAAATCACATGATAGCACCAAAATCAGCACAAAAACTCAGCGCCACATCAGAGAGTTAGCAACAACATCAAAATATCTGTGCAAAATCAAAAACAGCAGGGCCATCATCAAATCATAAGGGAACCTCCAATCAAAGAATCAGCAACACCATCAGAATATCAGTGACAAATCAAAAGGTCACCATCTAATCAAGAGGAAGCGCCAAAACGGCGACATCAGCTGATTAGCAAGCACAACAACATTAAATCAGAGCGTCAGCAACAAATCAAAATGTCAGTGCATATCAGCACCGAATCAGCAACACATCCAAACAAAATCAGAAAATCAGTGGAATATCAGCACAAGCTTCAGCAACAAATCAGCAAGATCAGCACAAAGTCAAGGAAAAAACACAAAAATCCATAAAAATTGGATAAATCAAAGGAGCAAATTATCAACAAAGCAAAAATCAAGAGAAAAACATTCGTCCTCTGGTGAAAACTTGGCAATTCAAGCGCCTTGGACAAGTACCATGGTGAAAACCTGGAAAACAGGCACCATGCGTAGTGCCCCCCCCTAATTCCTTTCTGCAGTTAGGGGCTTCCTTTCTATCACCTCTTATCCAACATGTCCTCCATCCCCTTTTGTCTCTCACTTCCTTCATTTTCCATTGGATCTTGATGACAAAAAATAGAGACTATCAGATGTACATGCTTTTGGGGACCTCCTTGGCATCCATTGCACCTTTCAGCTACATATCCTCTATCCAATCCTTTCATCCTAGCTTCCATCCTTCCTCATCCTCTTGTTGGCATATCTTCCGTCCAAGCATACACCATGCCTTTAAAACACATGAACTATCTTAAACAGGGGGCATCCTCTTCCTTGGTGACGTATTCCTTGGAGGCTATCCAAATCCGAATCTTCCATCTCCCAAAATCCTCAGAAATTTCTTTATCCAAATCCAAACCAACCACCATCCAATCCTTCCAGCACTCCTCTATCTTAATCCATCAGCAGTTCCTCCAGCATCCTCTATCTTGACCCACCAGCAAACCAACTCAGCATCCCATATCCTTTATCAGAATCCAACATCCACCATCCATAGCAGAAAGCAAATTCACCATCATTTGTACCAAAATCCAGAGCTCCAAATCCACAAGCATTATCGTGTTCCAGCCCTTTGAGTTGTTTCCATCCCTTATCCTAAATCAGAAATCATCCTCTTTTTGGCACAAAATGTTGTCTTAAAGAAATCAAAACCTTGTCCTTGCATAGCCTTATCATCTCGAGCAAGAGATTGGCTTGTATTGACAAGAATCTAGTTGACCAAAGATCATCAGTCTATCCTAGGTTGACGCAATCCTATCACTGATCCTCCATTGGGAAAAATAGCAGCTCATTTTGTTGACACTTGGTAATCTTCCACTAGCTTTTCATCCTCCAAGCAGCTTTTCCATCTTCTTCCATCCAAATCCTCTAGCAGTTCCACCATCCAATCTCCCCGAATCTTCCTCCATCCAAATCCTCTAGCAGTTCCACCATCCAATCTCCCCGAATCTTCCTCCATCCAAATCTTCTAGCAGTTCCATCCTCCCCATCCTCAGCATTTTCCTCCATCTTTCCAACACCTAGTATCTTCTCTTGTCATTGGTATCTAGCTATAGGCTAACCTCATTGCAATCCAATGCCATTCATCCCTATCCACACCTTGCTAGCAATCTTCCCAACCTATCCATATCTTCTAGCTAGCCAACACCCAAGATCAAGCCAACCGATCAAATCGCATCCTTCATCTTGTAGCAAGCCTTGATCTCGATCCAATCATCATCATTGGGATATGTTCTTCCCAAATCCATGTCATTTCAAGACACATCATCCACTGCCAGTCCATCTTGGCCTTCCAACCCAACTGGGGCATCATCTTGCATATCTTTGAAGTTGTCAGCTTGATCCCCAGGTTCTTTGTATATCCTATTCTTGAGTCTTGTACCATAGTGTCAGTCGTGTCTCCACCTAAGCTCATTTGTACATTTGTGTCTTTAGGTCCCATCCTTTGTCTTAGTCCTTGTCCGTCCTGTAGCAGCATTTGATCAGAAATATCTTGTCCCACCCCCAGCCTCAGAAAACTTTTAGTCCCACTCGGGCCTCGTGCTTCAGCAACATCAATTGTCGACTTATCCTTGCTCATCCTGATTATTCCTTGAACTTCAACTTTTGCCAGCGAACAACTACACTTATTCTCTCACCAACCCATGGGTCCTTGAGGATATATCATTCCTCCTGTCTGACCTAATCTTCCATCCTGGTCCTTGAGGATATATCGTTCCTCCTGTCCGACCAATCTTCCCACCATCAATCAAACCTAATCTCTCTCCTTGGCAAAGGATGTCTTTTTGGAGTTATCATTTTGATCTTGGATTTTTGTCCTTTGGGTCTTGTTAATCTTTTTGGCTTCTCTTTATCCCACCAGGGTCACCACGATTCTTTATATCACGGTGTGCTGCGTGTGTGGATAATCTGGGGCAAGGTCTTTTGATCTTTTGCTTCTGCCTATGAGTCAGTTGTGTGTTTGTGGTTCCTTTAGCATCGGTTCCGCCATGTCGCTTCTGCGCTTCATGTGTGATGTTGGGGCAACCCTGTGTGTTTGTTTAGCGTCAGTCCTCTGCAATGTTGTTGACAGGCCTCGTGATCCCAGTATCCTTGGCAGGTCTCTAACATAGCTATATTAAATCTAGGCTGTGCACTCCTGTTTGCACTTGGAGCTATCTGGTCCCTTGCATTTATCATATAGATTAATCTTGCATCTTTGCATATCGCTGCATCTTGCATCTTGCATTTCCATCTCATCTTGCATATCATCCACCTTTTGCTTATAGAAGTGAGGTTATTTATCTCCCCTTTCTTCCTAGGTCCTTCCTTCCTCATCCCGCCGGGCACACTCTGTCCCAGGGCGTAATCCCTTTTTCTCTCTGTCCCACTGGGCGCATCTTCCATGATTTTGTCCCACCGGGGCATGTTCCTCTTTCTTCTGGTCCACCCGGGCGTCATACCCTCTTCTTCTGATTCTAGCCTCGGCATCTTATTTTCTTGTCTTTGACGCCATGCCACTTGCGGCATCGCATCAAAGAGGGGCAAAATGTAGACACCGAAAAATCCTTCAAAAAATAAATTATTTTTGTTTTCTGAAAATCCTTGATGACATCATCATTTATTAATTAATTAATTATTTAATTAATTAATTTATTTTTATGGCATTAAATCCCTCTCTCTTAATTAAAAATCTTTAATTAAGGAATCTAGCCTAAAAATGTCATTTGGACATTATCCCTAATTTATTAATTATTTAATTAATAAATTGCCCAAAAACTTCAAAAATAAATTAATTTATTTTTTATCCCAAAGTTGGCCAAAATTCTAAAGAGCACTAAACTCTTCTAGAAAGTCCTAAACCTTCCTTTAAATGGGTCAAATCCCTAATCTAGTCCCTTCAAACCCTAAGCCTAGATATTTAATATTTATTAAATTTGCCTTTAATAAATATCTAAATCTCACCAAAGCCACTTGCCCATCCCTTTCTCCTAATCCTAATCCTAATCCCCTTTCTAATCTTGTCACATTCCATTAGCAAAAGGTTTACCAAAACTTATGCTAACCTCCTCCTTAGTCAACAAGGATTGCCACCTCTTGGCCACCTCTTGCAAATGCATTTAAGGATGCATTTAAGCCTTCCTTATATTTCTTACATGCATTCATTATGCATTTAAGACCTTCTTATCCCTTCCTTGCCACCTCTTGGCCTTGGGCACATTTACCAAATTGTGCACATGCCCTCAAACTTTCAACTCAATCCTCCCTTGACACTTGTCAGGACACTTGTCCTTGACTCAACCCTAACCTTAGCCCTAACTCTGACTCATCCTTTTAACCCAAGACCTTCCCTTTTCCTATAAATAGCCTCACTTCTTTGAGCAAACAATCCTCTCTCATCTTTGAACTCTCAAACTCAATAGCAAAGTTATAATGCCATTTTCATTCTAGCATAAGCATAAACTCATCATTTTAGATCATTTTCAAGCTTAAATCACATCTAAATTAGCTTAATTGGATTAACATAGATTCATTTCTTGTTTAATCAATCTTAGTTCATCTTTTAGCTTTGCATATTTGTGTGTTCTTGAGGCCTTTTGAGGCAAAATAGGTTCCTCATACCTATTTTGTGTCATTTTGGGTCTTCATCAACCTCAAATCATCCTATTTTGCATGCTCCAAGTGCTTGAGTTTGCACACCCACATCCCTCTATATCTAAGCATATCAAACGGTGTATGGGCACATCCGTTTTAGGCTTAAACTGAGGTGGCTTTGATTTTAGTTTGTTTACCATTAAATTTGATTTGATTATATGCTATGATGTTTGTTTGTCTTTGGCCTTCAAAACAGGTTTAGGTGCACGCTCAAATCCTAGTCTACAGTGGCTAGAATTGAAGGTGTTAGGACATTACTTGCATGTGCTTCTTAAAAAGGATTCAAGGTATATCAAATGGATGTTAAGTCAACTTTTCTTAATCGTGTATTGGAAGAAGAAGTATACATTGATCAACCTATAGGATTTTCTAATTTAGAAGGTAAAAACATGGTGTGTAAATTACATAAAGATATATATGGGTTGAAATAAGCACCTATGGCATGGTATGATAGATTTCACTCATATCTAATTCAAATTAGTTTCATAAGGACAAGTGACAACAATAATTTCTATTTGAAGATTAAGAAAGATGACAGGTTATTGATTTCAAAAATATTTGTAGATGATATCATTTTTGGTGGAAATGAAGAGATGCATAGATCATTTATAGATGAAATGAGGGAAGAATTCAATATGTCTATAATTGGTGAGATTAAATTATTTATTGGATTGTAGGTTCAAAAGTTGAAAGATGGTATCTACATCAGCCAATCCAAGTATGAAAGGGAAATACTGAAGACATTTGTGTTAGAAGACTCAAAATTGATCGGTACCCCTATGGTAATTGGTTGCAAACTATCACAAGAAGATGATTCTAAAAAGGTAGATGAGACTCACTAAGGGTCCATGATAAGTAAGATACAATATGTGGTGCATAGTAGACAAGACATTGTACATGCAGTTGGATTAGTGGCTAGATTTTCTTCTCATCCTAAGGAATAATATTTTATTATGGCAAAGAGGGTATTTAGATATCATTAAGGGACTAAAGACTACGGTTTCTAGTATGGAAATAAAGGTGATCTCTCTTTGAGTTTTTTTACTAATGCTGGTAGGAAATGTTGATGATCAGAAGAGTATAAGTGGAGGTGTATTATTTCTTGGTGATAGGCATGTATCTTGGAGAAGCAAGAAGAATAAATGTATATCTTAATCAATGGTTGAAGCTCAATATGTTGTTGATACAATTAATTGTACACAAGTGATGTAAATTAAGAAGATTATGAAAGGAATTCAGGAGAAGGTAACTGAACCATTGCTTATCTATTGTGACAATACAAGTTCCATTAATATATCTAAAAACCCGGTGATGCACTCATTAAGCAAGCATATCTAGCTATCAAATATCATTTTCTTAGAGAACAGGTACATGAAACAGAGGTAAAATTGGATTATGTGTCAACTAAGGAGCACAATGTTGATATTTTTACTAATCCATTACCTAACAATAAATTTTAGTATCTATGAGGTAAGTTAGGGGTCATTCCCCTATCTAGCTTGAATTAAAAGAAGATGTAGTTGCATCAATCCAAGTGTATCTAGTGAATATATTTATGTTTGGATTGATTTTGTGGGGCTACTCCTTAGGGGGAGAAATCTATGAAGTAATGTGTTGTGATTAGTGAGGTACAATAAAGTAGATATTAGATGTGTTTGAAACCTTTGGCATTGTTGTCAAAGGGGGAGAGTAAGAATAAGGAGAAGAATTGGAGTTGAGATAGTACAACAAGGGAGAAAGTAAATAAAACACAAAATGTAGATGAGATAAGTTAAATAAAAGGCATAACTGCATAACAAGTGAAAGATAGAAGTGGGAACATTTTTCTGTTCCTACTGTTGCATAATGTATCATGTTGGAGAGAGAAAGAAAAATTTGAAGAGAGTATTTCTATCAATTCCAAAGGGGGATATTGTTTCCATAACTGATGCAGTAATGGTAAGTGACTTCTAGAGTTGAAATGATATAGATTTGATTGCATGATGATTAGTTATTATATTGTCATTGATGTCATGTATTGACCTAGTGTTCATAGTATGTTGCTAAGAATAAGTATGATGATCAAGGTGTTGCAGTAAGTTTCAATTGTAGTTATTCTTATGGGAGACTTGGGGATATCTTTGAATGTTAAATGCATGACCATTACTGTCGATGTAGACCAGTAAGAAATTTATCATCGGTTGAAGGTTTATAGTATAATTACAAGAATATTTAGTGACATGCGATAGGTGATTTAATTGGTTTGTCAAATATTTTTTGTTTCTTATGGTGCGACAACAAGATATGGTATAAAACAATGTGTAGAAGCTATGGTTGTAGTCACAACTAATTTGAGTGACCGGTGTAAAGGATAGACAACTAGTGAGATGAGACAAATATGTTACAGGCTGAAGTGTTTGAGTTCTTGAGCGTCAGTTGATGAATCTTTGTGATTGATGTAGAGGTTGCGGTGAATTCAATTGAGTTAGTCACGATCTCATGAAGTGTCTTAAATATTGGAGGTGAAGATTTGGCATCATATTGTTTGATTCTAGTGTGTGCAGAGGATTCTTGAGGAAACAAGTGTTTGGTCAAAACATGTTTGACCCCATGACACAAAATTCTATGTAAATCATTGTATTGGCTGACACGATCTTGGAAAATTGTTTTTTTAATTAAATTTTGTTTTTTGACATGTTTTATTTGAGTGGGATATTGGAAGTTAATATTTAGAGCTTGTTTAAGGTGGTGCAAGACTCTAGGGATTAATAAATAGCATTTATGTGATGAAGTTGAAATTTTTTAGTGGTTGATTGTTCATTGGGAAAGTGTGGCATAAAGTGCAAGTTGCAATCAAGCCAGGAAAAATTTAATTATGTTGTGAAGATATTTTGTGCTTCATTGGATCTGATCAAGAAGAGGTAGTGTTATTTTATAGATCATTCTCTCTTTTGTTCCCTAACAATTACAACAGTCAAAATCCCTTAATCGAGTGAATCCCAAAAAATCCCTATTGTAAATCCTCTAGCAAGGTGGCACATTAGCTTGTGTTTGAAGTCCTCTGACAAGGCTACTCTTAACAGGATAAAGGTCCTATCATGCCTAAGGTAAATCGATTAATTTAGTAGCACCTAAAAGTGATTTTGTAAACTCCTAACATGGTTAAGCTCCTCACAAGATGTACTTCAGAAGAGTACATCATTTAGTGGGTACTAATCCCCACCATGGTTTTTTACCGATTTGGGTATCCATGAGATAAATCTTCATATCAAGTGTTTCATTATTATGTGAATGTGCTTATGATTATGGTTTTTATTTCTTTCTATTAAATATAATCTTGTGAATATTGTAGTAAAGTTTAACAAGTTCAAAAGTTTCACAATTAGTAGATTATTGGTTGACCTCCCCCCCTCTCAGTAATCTGATCTTAGGACTAACAATACCTTCTTTAATGAATTAATCAACCCACTTACTCTTATTATCTGTGATCAATTCCTTACATGCTTTCCAAGGTTCTACAAAATCAAGGTCGGTTTCATAGAAATTTTTTAGATCATCAAAACCAAGTACCTCAACTCTCATCTTATCCAATAAACCTCTTCTTCTACTCAATGCATTTGCAACCCTATTTTGACAATCTACTTCTATGATTCAACACAAAATTCAAATTCTGAAAGTATTGAACCCACTTCATATGTCTCTAATTCAACTTATTTAAACTACCCAAATATTACAATGATTTATGATCAGTGTACAAAAATTATTCCTTAGGCATCGAATAATGTCTACATTTCTTAAAAGCTTGAACAATAGCATAAAATTATTGATCATAAATTGAATACTTCCTCTTAGCATCATTTGATTTATAACTATAAAAATAAATAGGTTTACCTTCTTGACTCAATACTACATTGGTTGTACTTCCACTTTCTTCACAATCAACTTGAAATACTTTAGAGTAATCAGGTAAAACTAGTATCGGTAATTCAACTATGTTCTGCTTCAAGATCTCAAAACTTATGTTAGCTCCATGTGTCCACTTGAAATATTTCATTTTTCCTCTCATTGTCTATGTCATAGCATTACAAATAGAACAAAAATTCCTTATGATCTTTTGGTAGAAACTTGCCAATCCATGAAAAGATATGACTTCCATAGCATTCTCAAGTGTAGTTTGCTCCAAAATTGCTCTAAATTTCTTAGGATCCATCTTCAAACCTTCAACCAAAATCACAAAACCCAAATATACTATCTCTTCTTTCATGAAATAACATTTCTTCAAGTTAATCAACAACTTTTCCTCTTTCAATCTTTGATATATTTGTCTCAGATGCAAAAAATGATCTTCCTAATTATTATTGAATATTAGAATGTCATCCAAGTAAAAAATTGCAAACTTACACAATAATTTCTTCAAGACCTCATTCATCAGCCTCATAAAAGTACTAGGTGCATTAGTCAAACCAAAAGGAATAACCAACCATTCATACAAACCCTCCTTTATCTTGAAAAAGGTCTTTCATTCATCTCATTATTTGATACTGATCTGATGATAGAAAATCTTCAAATCAATCTGGGTAAGGTACCTTGCTCCACTCAAACAATTAATAATATCATCCATCCTAGGCAATGGAAACCGGTATTTCACTATGATCCTATTTATAGGTCTAAAATGTGTACACATCATCCATTCTCCACTCTTCTTAGGTTCCAACACATCCGGTACTGCACAATGACTCAAAATTTCTTTGATCAAACTCTTCTACTATAATGCATGAGCCTATCTATTCAATTATGTATTCTCTGTAGGTGTCAACTAGTGAGGTTCTTTATTAGGTAAACTAACTCTCAATATCAAATCCATACAATGAATAATGCTTCTAACACGAGGTATCCCATTAGGTACATCAACAGAAATGATATCTTCATTTTTTTCAACAATTCTTTAACCTCCAATAGTGAATCATCCTCTGTCTTCACAACCAGTCTATTAGGAATCAACGTATAACACACATCATTCTTCTTCAAATCCTTTATGAATTGTTTTCCTTAAACAAAAAAACTCTAACAATAGTTCAATTCTCATTTTTATATTCTTCTACTAGAGGTAACAAACATTGTTTTTTCCATTAGCCACAATAGTATAGCTATTCAATCTACCATCATGTATAGCTTTTCTCTCATACCACCATGGTCTACCTAACAAGATGTGACAATAATCCATTGGAATAATATCACAAATAACTTCATCATGATAATTTACAATCTTAAATTTCAAAAGACATTGTTCACTTACCAAAATATTATGCTCATCCCTGATCCAATAAATCTAATAGGGCTTAGGGTACTTCATCCTCAATAACTGCAACTTTGTAACTAACTCTTCTGATGCCAAATTTCTAAACTTCCACTCTCAATGATCACCTTGCAACACTTTCTAGTAAATTTACATTTAGTTTTGAATAAGTCTCTCCTTAAAGGTTCTCAATAGGTCCTTCATTCACCAAATCTATACTAATCATCAAGTTTTCACCACCATCCAGTTTGTTCATTGAATTAGACCATTCTTCTTGTACAAGTTTATTCCTAATAACACTACTAGCCTTCTTACATTCAAATGTCCTATGTCCTTCTTCACCACACTTGACACAAGTGCCCTTAAACTAGGTTATGTATTCTCTCTTATGATCATTACCTCTAGGGTAACTACCTCTTGAATAACCTCCTCTTCCTCAGTATGAACTTTCTCCCTTTCATTCTAATTTTCCTTTATCTTGATTAGATCTTCTACTTTCTTCCTAAGATCTACCCCTTCCTCTAGAAAATCCACCACCTCTTCCTCTCTGCCTCTTCTCATTCCTTTTTTTTGGCTTCTCTTCCACCTTTAATTCAAATTTATAGGTTTCTTCAATGATATTCATCTTTACCAAACTGATTTCATCATGTATAGAAGTTCTTAGCTCATTCAAGTACCTTTTAATGCTTTCAACTTCATCATCCATATGTCTAGATTTGATATCTAATCTGTAGAATTCTTCAGTATATTCCCTTACACTAGTATGCCTTTTTTTCAAATTTTGCATTCTTCTCAACAAAACAACTTAATAATCAACTGATAAGAATTTACCCTTCAATTTGTTTAAAATCTTATCAAATAACTTGATCTTTTATTTTTCTTTTCTTTGTCGATCAAGTTGCATATGTTCCCACCATAAAGATGCATGTCCTTTATATTTTGTACCATGAATCTTTACCTTTTTATCTATAGGTGCAAATTCATATTCAAAATATTTCTCCATTTTAGAGATCCATTCCAACATTTCATCTGAATCCAACTTGTCATTATATTTAGGAGGATTAAAATGTGGTTAAGCATTCATGCTTGTTAAAGCTCTCAAGAATATTTCTTCACCTTGTTTAAGAAAAGGGGCTTGTTCTTCTCCTTTGTCTACTTCTTCAACCTCATCTTCTCTAACATCTTCAATAGGTATTCATCTTCTTGGGGTTGTCTCGACAACTTCAAGCCTAGCAAAAATTTGTCTCAATATATCCATCATAGCATGATCACTATCTCTCCTTCCACAAATGATTTTCACAACCCTTTGCAATTGTAGGCCATATCACAATCTATCACCCTACAACCAATTAAACTAGGACTTTCTACAAATAGAACCTTTCTTTGATACCACTTGATGTAGTGCCAAAGGAGGGAGAATCCCCAAAGGAGATGCCCAACCTTGCAGCTAAGAGTAACATATGGAGACAACAACATAATGATGAACTAAAAATGATTTAGAATCTGAATGAAGAATCTGTAATTCAAGATTATTGAGAAGTTGATGATTAGATATGCAAGATGATTAAATCAGTATTATGTTGTCATTGATGTCAACTAGGTTGACAATACTTATCTTGTAAGTTACTATACCGACACATCTGAAGGAAGGTGAAAGAGATGAAGAACAAAAATATCTACATGAGGAAGATGTATATGATAGATGAGGATAAGGAATACATTGAGTAACTTGTTGATGAGTCTATGACTTGATGAAATTGACTTTATTATGTTTCATTCATCTATGATGAAGAATAGAGCTGAAAGACACAAAGCAGTGTTGTCGGTAAATAAAGCATTTTAGTATACACCAACGAAGTGTAGTGTATACTGATCATAGTGTTAATCGAGCTTGTGTTAACCGATGCATTTCTTTGTTAACTAAGCAAAATAGAAAGGAATTAAATGATCAGTTTAGCCGATAAAGTGATGAGCTGTAAAGTGTATGAAATCGAGGTAACAGATAAAGTTTGTTATGAAGATTGATAGCTAACATAAATCAAAAAGGATCTAATAGAGTAGATTGAAACATGTTACTGACACATCAGCTAAGGGAGCTTAAAGAGACAAAATCTATGAATATGATTAAGCGGCAAAATCTGATGGAGGAAAAGAAAATGATTTACTCATCTATATAAGAGACATTGGTTTCATTATGAAACATATGCCATAAGAAGATACTGTAGAATTATCACATGGAGAATTTTTCATGCATTCTAATCATACTGGTTAATAAGAACTAAGCTATAGAACAGTTACCAAGCTACAGAGATTTATTACCGATGGATAGTAAGTTGATATAGTATTGAATTTAAAGTGTTATATTGATCAAAAATATTTGAATGAGCTTAACATTGATCTGTAAACTACAAACTAAATTTGTCTTAAGGAAGATCATCTACTGTTACATATTTAACCATTGTACACAGTAAAATATCTTAGCCAAGTGGACTATGAAAGTCTTTTGATGTTTCATTCATAGAGTGAACATTGTTATCCTATCAACCTTAGAGTGACTGTTGGTTGGACAATAACTTCTAGTCTAAAATCCTCTAACAAGGTCACACCTAACCGTGTGTTTGTAACCTTTAATAGGGTTGGGTCTTCACCGACCTCTCTTCAGAAGAGTGAACAATTTTGGGTTGCCGATCCCAGGTGGTTTTTCCCTTCATAGGGTTTGCACGTTAAATCTCTTGTGTTATGTTTTGATTGTGATATTTATTTGTTATCATACTTTGCATATTACATGTTAGATTTAATCAATAATTATTATAAATTTTAGACTGATAATCAGTAAAAACACAGATAGTGAAAGTATTATATGTTTATCGAGTAACAAATGCAGTAGAATTGTTTTGGATTATACATTTTGAATTGGGACACTGGATAATTGATTCACCCCCCTCTCAGTTATTCTAACACATAAATATAGAGAGAGAATGTATGACCTAATGTATTTTATCATAGATCAAAAACTATAAATGTCAAGTTTTTAGGCATTCCAATTATGACCATATATAATGAATGAATCTTAGATCCTACTTCTGATCTGCCAAAGTCTTAGATCTAGGTTCCTATAAATAACATAACTTACTTCTCAAGATACATCAAGTTATTACATATAGACAATGCCTCTATAGGTCAGCCAAGAGAGAATTACATTCCCCAAGAAGAAAATGTGTAGAAAAAATAGGGCCGACCCAAAAATGAATCAAAGATCCACAAAAGGAAACAACGAGATGCACAATCATAGGAAATGATCCATGAGAAATCTACAAACCACACACTATGATCACAATGGTCAAAAACTAAAGATTAGCAACCACACATTGAATCTCTAAATAGGTCCAAGAAATAAATCAACACATTACCCATGGATATCAAATGAATCATATCTTGAACAACCATGAACAAAAGGAGGCGTGATCATAGGAAGAAGATATGTGATAAGTCTAGAATAATAATTTACAATCATACACACTATCTCAAATAAATGATGATCGCCCAACATAATATCTCTAACTAGAAAAGGAAGAACAAAATAATGAAGAACTATTTTTGGTTGATGCAAGATTGCCATGAACCCAAGATTCTCCTACATCAAAAGGAATGATCTCATGAGGAATATCTAGGTCATATATTGCATCTCTACATATAAATGTTATTATGTGACTCCTTGATCCTCATTTTCCAACTATTCACTTAAGGTTTGGAGAACTCTTCTCACACTTTCTTTGAGAAATGGTAAACCCTCTATAATAACCAAAATTGTCCTCTAATCTTTTAGTATACTTGTTTATCCTATGTCTGAGGATATTTTCAATTTCTATGAGTACTTTCTTTTCATCACTCTTTTTGGCTTCCACAAATTTGTCAAGTAAAACTTCAATCCATGTAGCTATTAAATTCTTGAACTAAATAATAATTGTTGTGGAAGTTGGGGATGGACTTGGAGGTGCTGAGTGTTTAAAATTACAACAGAGGAACCTAGGGATCAAAAATCAAAACAAGATGCAAAGAATATAATATTTCAAGATTAATGGTTGTAGGATGAATTACAATGAATAAAATGAGATAATTTTATAGAAAAGAGTGTCTCCAAAAATAGAGAAAATCTAGAAGGATGAGATATGTAAACTAGTGTATGATATGCAAATAGAATTTGAAAAAGTACATTGTACCCAACTAGATTAAACTAAACTGAATTAGGTTACACCAAGGCTCATCTAAGGGAACTTAAGCTAGGCCTATATATTTTTAATTAGCATGAGAATATTCATTGAGCATGTGCATAATTAATTAATACAATAATACTAAATTTTCTTAATGCAATAAAACTATATATGTGCAACATAAATGCATGCTCTAATACCACCCTTTATGTGAAACTTAGGGAGATAAAAAAAACTTGAATAAATAAGTGCATGAATGGGATCTGAAAAAAAAGGTTTGATCAGATACCCATGTACAATGAGACCCTCTGAAAGTAGAGGAAAATGAGAAAACCAATGTGGGAAAAAAAAAACCTCTTTTAAAATGAGAGATGGACCGCATGAAATAAACATGAAACGCATAAGGAAATATTGAGAAGCCTCAAAGAAAATGTCCCAAATGAGCATAAACATGAAGAAGATAAGCGAAGTAAAAAGAGTTGTAGGCAATTGTCAAATGATGATTGCTATAGCGCTCAATGAAGATCGTCCTCTAAAAAAGATGATGATTAGGAAAAATAAGTTAATAATCTACATGGGTACCCTAATGATACTACTCAAACAATGAATAGATGGAAACCAAAGAGAAAATTCTTATCAATAAAAGATAAAAATGGCACATGAATCTTTATGAGTGAACCCAACAACACTATTGAACTATGCAATAATAAACTTTTAGTTGAAAATATATGTGCCAATAGTCTAAAGAAATGATCAAATCAGGATAAGTCAGTTCCATAAAATTAAAATTCAAGACTGTATAAATGGTAAAAGGTTCATCTCTTTCAAACACTATAGCTACATCTAGCTAGTACATGGGAACAGATAATAAATAGATAGCTCACTTCAAATAAAAACCAAGGAAGAATTATAACCAATAGTAGAAAACCACATAATGTTGATGAGGGAGAGATATGATAGATCCACTAAAACTATGTTAATCTGAACGTGCATAAGAAAGTACCTATGACTGAAAAAAGGTATGTATCCAATGTACACACACATGGGACAAGAATATTTAGGATTCAATGTTGTTGTAGAGGGACACTCACAAATTAATGAGTGATGAAAGAATAGAAAGAGCTAAACAACCCCCTGAAACTTTATAATACAATACATGCACAAGATAAGACACTAGAATTTACAAAATCCACAAAATATTATACAAAAGAATAACATGTCATCTCAGTGCATCTATGTATAGGTAAGTTTATGAAAAAGGTGCTCAAAATGTCCAATTAGGGAAAAGTTCTATAAATACATGTACAACAATCTGAGTGGAGCCATGAAACACAAATAAAAGGTTTCTAAGATCCAAGAAATCCAAGTTATTATCAATGATGTGAGAACACAAAATTGAATAAGATATACTTGGGCCAAAATCTTGAAAAAGTACATGGATTGATGTGAAGAGTTAAAAGAGACCTTTCCAAAGCCCTCAGAACAAATTGTATTCTCACCAAGAATGCAACATAATTATATAATAGTTGATGGTACATAGGAGAACCATTAGTGAAATAGATAAAAATGAGACATAGGAAGGCATAAGATTATGAGAAGTGCCTTAAATCTTATGTTGTGATACATAGAGAGGCAACTTACCACTGATCTAAGGTAGAAAAATAAAAGTGTAACATGTCCACAAAAGGTGGATCTCAATGAAATATAGAATCATGTATGGGAAACACATCTAGTAAAGGTAGATAACACTCCAAGGTGAAAATATGTTTATGCAACACGTTCACTAAAGGTAGAAGATTTATAAAGTGATAAGTTCATGAATGGTGGATTCCTACTTAAGGTAGAAAACTGATAATGTGATAACATCATCCAAATTGGAAATATTCTGTTGGCATAACTAATGCAGAGATTGTTAATTTTTGTGTGGCACAAGTTTGATGACAAGAAGATTAGTTATTGTGTTTCCATTCATGTCAACTTAGTGTTGCATTTGTTGACAATGATCCTAATGTGATGCTAAGTATCCAGTATTGTGAAAGGAGTTGGAGTATACTGTTCTTATGGGAGACTTATAGATGTCTCTAGATGTTTTATGTTGCACCAAATAGGTTAGAAACATGAATGGAGAGATTAATGATTGATTGAAGGTTTACAGAGAAGCCAAAAGAACAGGCAGTGACAAATGATGAATGATTTGAGTGTTCTATCAAATTAGTGTAGATTTAGGTGTTGTGGTTCAGTTAGAATTATCTTAAATAAGCTATAAAATTGATATCATGACCACAAGGTGATTGGAGTGCCACAAGGCATAATTTTAATTACCATTAGATCACTCTGTACAAAATGGAAAAATTCTTGGAATAGTTTATGTTAGATCCTCCACTGATGATGATGCAATTGGCTGCAGTAAACATTTTCATGTTCTAGGTTTCATAGTGACATGGTAGTTTTGACTTGTAATGATGAGGTGATCTCACATTGTTTAAGGTGATCAAAATTATCAATATTTTGGAAGCATGTTGGAAAATTCAAGGAGTTTGACTATTCTTGATCAAATTCATGTGCATATGCACTTGGAGGCTGACACAAATTTTTAAATGTATTTTAGTGTTTGGTAATATTTTTTTTCTAACTAGGGTGAAGTGCAAAAGATTCAAATGATGAAATTCAAATTTAATACATTTTATTTACAATGGTGGCTTCCCTAGTGAGTGAAAAAGACATATATACTCCTATTGACAAATTGTGAAGCTATAGATCGGTAATGTTGTGGTGCGGTCAAGAGAAGGGTGAAGATAGCCTACAAGAAGACAATTTTTTAGCTTAATTGGATCTCTATTGGCTAAGGAGGAGTGTTATTCTTAGATCATTGTACTTGCTAAATCCTAACAACTTCTCCAATAAATTCCTTTAATTGGGTAGATCCTAATAGGTCTTGAATTGATATCCTCTAACCAGATGACTCTTTAATTAGAGTTATAAATTCCTTAATCATGTTACTTCTAACAAGGTAAAGATCCTAACAGGGCTAGAGGTGAGTCCCTTAACCAGGTGGCTCCTACTAGGGTCTTTCTCCTAACATAGATTTTGTAAAGATCCTAATAGGACTAAGAATTTAATAGGACATACTTAGGAAGAGTGAAAATATTTGTGGGTACTAATTCCCATTTTGGTTTTTCCCTCTAACCAAGGGTTTCTATGAGAAAAATACTGGTGTTCATGTTGCATGTGTGGATGGTTTCACTTGTTTCATTATTTATTATTGCATAAGTTATAATTAGATGAATGTCGTTGAATGGTTAATGATGAATTAAGAATTGGTAGATTACTGATTCACCCGCCCCTCTTAGTAATATTCGACCTTATAATACTAACAATGGGAATTAGAGCCTTTTCCCTCTTTGTGGTAAGCTTAATAACTTAGGGAAAAGATCCAATGATGAAGAAGGAAGGTCCTAAGTTGACAAGAGATGACTACACCATATGGAGTGATTAGATGAAGATTCATCTAAAAGGTATGAGGAAATAGTTTTGGAATCATGTTGAGCATAAATATGTAATCCCTACTAGAACTCTTACTACAAATGATTTAAGGAGAGTGAGATAATTACAAGCATTGAATGATATTATAATTACCCTATCTGATAATGAATATATTGATATACATGGACTAGGAATTGTTTATGAGGTTTGGGAAAAGCTAAAATTAATCTATGCTGGAAACAAACATGTGCAAAATCCAAGGTAGAAATTTTGAAGGGAAAATATGATGACATGAAAAAGGTGGAAGGTGAGAACATTTCTTAGTATTGCCAAAGGATAAAGGAAGTAGTTGGTCCTATCAAAATTATTTGTGGTAACATCGAAGAATAGGATGTGATTAGTAAAATGTTGAGAACCTTATTACTATCTTATGTTGGAAATTTGGCTGAAGTGAGTACATAGATGTTGTCATTATGGCAACATATGATCCACATGAAGATTTCACAGGACTGAGAGCAAGTATAGAAAAGCCCATTGCAAATTTGTCTAAGTGTAAGACAGTGTTTTCACTAGTGCACCAGGATATAGTTTTTGTTTGTGACATTGACTGAAGTAATTTTAGTGCTTGTGCACTTGGACATAGACTCTATGATCACTAGTGATGACCCATCTCAGAGCTCAAGTCAGTATGGCATGTACGGAATTAGTTATGATAGTTTTACTGAAGTCATTGTTAAGCTGACATGACAGAATATGGAGGTAGAATTGGTAAAGAGTTAAGGGATTGTTTTGTTTATCAAAATAATGACTTAACAATATAAAGGGATGACATCCTAGATGTTAACTCTTGGATAAAGATATATGTAAGCCGACCATGTAAAGTTATTATCTTTAATAACTTGTATATATGTAATATGTAATTGCAAGAAGAAAAATGATATAGATGTAATGACATGGAAATGTTGTAATGATATGATGTGAATGTAAGAGCAGAAAAAAGAGATTGATGCAAGCAGCATAAGGTTATATACCTTAATCCATTTTTGTAATAAGTATACATTGTACATTACTTGTTTGAGCAGTGGGCTCATCTAGTAATCATATTTTGTATTGACAACTCCTAACAAGGTTGAGGCTTCTAACAAGGCCTATAGTCCCTTAATTAGGACTGATACACTATATGCTTGTAATAGACCCCTAATAGGGTCAACATCCTTAACAAGATACTTTTTATTAGTGGATCTTTTTGGGTGCCTTCCCCACTAGGGTTTTCCTTTGGCCAGGGTTTCCTCAAGAACATATCATGTGTTATGAGTTCTGTATTTCCATTTTTATGCATATTGTTTAGCTTCTTATGTTATGCATGTATAAAGATAATCTGTTATATCCATAATTAGGCAAAAGATAAAGTTTTTAGAATACTGATTCACCCCTCCCCTCTCAGTATTCCCTATTTCTAACAATTGGTATCAGAGCTTAGTTACTCGGAGAAGAATCATTCAAGGAAAGCCTAGAAGCTTGAGTAAGATCTCTATGGATATGGATCAACTATAGAAAAATCTTAAAGAAGCTCTTGAACAAATTGATATGCTTACTAATGAAAGAAACACTCTAAAAAGGAAATATGATGATGCAAAGAACCTTATTGAGAAACTAAAAAACAAGGTAGAAGATCTGAAATCTGAAAAGGAATCTGAAATTCTTATTGAAGACTGTGATGACAATTTAGAAAAAGAAAATGTGATCCTTAAGCATGAACTAAAGATAGCAAATCTGAAGCTTAGTTTGAAAGATGGAAATGACAAAAATGAAGCAAATCTGAGATCTGAGAATGAAAGGTTGAAGATTGAGAATGAAGAATTAAAATCTAAACTTGGCAAAGTAACATCTGAATTTGAGAAAGTAAACTTGCAGCATGCAGAACTTGAGAAATACAATATGATTATGAAAGGTGAATTGACTCAATCCAAACAACAACTTGAAAGGCTATATTCAAATAGTGAGAAGACTGATGAACAAGTATCTTATGGAAAACCATCCTATGATAAGACTAGAATTGGATTTAATATATTCAGAACAAATGATGAAAGCAAGGAACCAGACTTGAAAGAATATGAAAGTATAGATAAGAAAAATTCAGATGAGATCAACAAATCTAAAGATACACCTAAAGGAGAAGAACCACCTAAAGAAGAAGAACCACTGAACCAAGAAGAATCACCCAAAGTTATGCAAAGAGAATTCAAAGGTAGATGTTTTGGTTGTAATACTATTGGTCACATGAAGAGAGATTGCACATGTAAACAATTTAAACCTCTTAATGGTTATTGTTATAATTGTCATGGTTTTGGACATAGAGCTATTGAATGTAGAAGACCTAAAGTTATTTAGAATAATTATGGTAGTATAATGTTTAGAAATACTAACAATGTAGATAAAAGACCTACTAAAGATATGAATAGAAGAAATGAAGTAGTATGTTATAGATGCAACAAGATTGGACACATTGCTAGAAACTGCAGATCACAAATCAATCAGCAAGGACCAAGATATGGGAACAATGGAATTTTTTGTTAGATATGTAACAAGATTGGACATACAGCAAGGTTTTGCAAGATGAACAATGAAGTTTTTCATCCTAACCCTAACCCTAGAAATCATGCAAGAAGAAATGAAGATGCGGGTAATAGATAGAAAGGTTGTTGTAGTAATGCAGATGAAGTAAATTTTGTTAAAGGCATAGATCAAGGAAACATATTCAACATTGAAGGTAATCAGAAAGGTGAAGTATCAAGTGGTAAGAATGAATCCTTACCTGACCTAACTCAAAGCACTTAATTTATGAAAATTACAGTAGATTAGGAACTTAGAATTAGTGTAGAAGTATATTTTTGATGAATTAAGTCTTGCGTAGTTAATGTAAGGTATTTTATGATGTACTAATGCTATGGTTAAGAGCACAAAAGAAAATAGTATGTTTTGCAAGAACACAAGAAGTTTTAAGTTTTGTAGGATAACAGAAACAACTTTTTGGAAAGAAGCAGCAAAAGAATTGAATGTGATGTTAGATCTAAGTGAGATTGAAGTAATAAAAGGTTATGATAGATTTTATTTGATTATCAAAGTGAATTTAAGTGTTTAGGAGAGCAAAGAACATAGATTGGAAGCATTTTGCAGTGATTTGGTGAAATATTTGAGTGCCAAATCTACAAAAGCCCTAAAATCATGAACTTGAGGTATTTATCTTGAAAAATCTTTGAATCAGTATAAGGAATTTAAAGTAGTCATGGATGTATCCTTAATTCACAATATCAAAGATAAGAACAGACCTAGAATGAAGAGGGAACCAATAGAACCCTTGGAAGAAGATGATCCTAGGTTAGCACTATCATCTGTACCAAACGAAGTTTTGCATTTAGAAAATGTGAGAAGTTATCTTGGATGCAAGTTAGAAACTATCAATGATAGTGATTTTACCAATGAACATATGAACATTTACAATTAGGATATGTCATTAAAACAAGGATATGAACATTTGAAAGATAATGAGATTGTTCAGTATGCTTTGAAGTATGAGTTTGAGAATGAAGAATGCACTAAGATCATTCTGAGCATAATTCACAATGGGAAGTTTTGGCTAGAGGATAGGGTGATAGACATTACAGCTGACTTGATTCATGAAGTCACAAGTTTATCTAAAGTTGGTGCTATTCCTTTAAATGAGAAAAATAAGAGAAAAATAGTCATAGACAACACAAGTTCATCATACAATGGCAGAGGAATTGTGATTAGCAAGATCAAACAACATGATGTTAGATATTTATGCAAGTACCTAACAACTAAGTTTTGTGCAAATTCTAGAGAAGATGATATGGTAGCTGGAATGGTACATATTGCCTATTTAATGTGTGTTGACAAAGTACCATTTGACATGTGTGAAATTATGAGAATTGAACTATTTGAAAACTTGGAGAAGATAAAGAAATCTAAGTATGCACAATTTAGATTTTCATCCTTAATTACATACATGTTTTTCCACTCATTGAGAATATTTCCATACACCATTGCACATGATTGGAATAATGGATAAAATGCTATGGAAAGGATAAATATAGTATATTTGAGACATGTTATTGACAAAGTAAATGTGAGTGCTATGTTAGTAGTGAAGACATTTTAGAACATGGTAACTAGCAGATCAAGAATTCCACAATCACTTGTGTAGAAGTATAAGAATGATATATGTTTTATGGTTGACACTGATTTTACCTATATTGAAGTAGTGGAACCTAGAATTGAGTTCATAGACCCTCTTGGCTATGAGATATCTGAGACTGAAATAGAAGAATATGTTGGCAGATTACTTAAAAGTAAATTGGACACTCAGAGTAGCAGATTTGGAACTTTTGAAGAAAACTTCAACTCGGCAAAAGCTATAATTGAAGAGAAGTAATCTAAGAAGAGAGTTGATAGCACTATCAAGAGAATGCTGAAAGATACAGGAATGTCAGAACAAGAATTCTTAATAGAAAAATAGATAGCAGCAGCAATCAGGGATATAAGATAGAAAGAAGTTTTGAATATTGTACCACCCTTGTCATCCAATGCAGCACAGCAAGAACCTACACAAGTCAAGGTGAAAGTAGAGGAACCAGAGAAGGAACATGTAACAACTAGATCCACTTCCTCCAGAGTTGGCAAGAGAATGAAAGAAATTTCTACTGGACCAGGAAAGAGACTGAAGACTTTAGTTCAACCAGTACCAAGAGAAATTGTAGAGATAAAAGATGATGACACTACAGTTAAGAAGAAAGCTTGGAAACCTAAAGTTGAAAAGCTTAATGAGTAGATTATTGAAAATGGAGACTTTACCAGAATGAACAAATACTACAGTCTTTATGGTTATTCAGACAAACTTAATTTGGAGAATGCTATTGTGAAGCATATGATGTTGGCAAATAAGAAATTTGATTCTATTCAAGGTCAAATACCTGATGATTTGTACACCAAACTGTTAAATAGAAAGCAGAGAGCAACTGAAGAAGACACTAATATCAGAAAGAATCTTGTGAAGAAGCTTTGTGATGTGAGAGATGATGAACACCTAGATCATATATTGAAGGCCTTAAGCATCCATTTGAGAACCAAAAGGAGAACCATTTTGATTATGGGAGGAAAATATGAAGAAGTTAATTCAGATACAGAGCAGGCAATAATCAAGGTCATGGAAGAAAACATTGGAGAGCCATCGGTTGTAGTAGAGCATGCAGTTGAAGCTAAACAAGAGGATATTCCTTCTCCTTCATCTATTAACATTGAAGATGAAAATATGAATATAGAAGGTACTAAGGTCACCTTGGATACTGATGACAATGTATTCAAGAACTTAGCAAACATTGTTGACAATTCGGCTCTTGATGAACTGGATAGAACTAAAAAAGTAGAGCAGACTCAATCTATCAGTGAAGAACCTAAGGAGACTAAGATTCAAGCACCCATTCCTACCATAGAAGACATCATTCTTACTTCTGAGACTAGAAAGAAGAAAGTAATTGGATCTTTGTTTGAAGATTTAAGAAAAGAAGTTGATGATGATGATCAGTTGGAACTGATCACTTCTTTGAATAAAATTATTGGCAAAAACAAGAAAGTGAAAACTCTTGAAAGGAGTCTGAAAGACCTTACTAAGAAGTTACAAAGCATTGTAACTACACAAATCACAGAGGTAGACCCTTTGGAGAAAGCTAAGAAGGCAATGAGCACTTTTGACAATGAATTCACTGACCTATCTGATATTGCAAAAGTGAGAGCTCAAGCAGCTTGTGAAGCTAAAATTCTTTTGAACATAAGTCAGAATTGTAATACCCCAAAAATGGGCTATAAGTTCATTAATCTTCTACATCATCAATTCAAACGAAATCGACATCAAAGTCCTAATCTAAGGCACATCTAAACATCATCGAATCCTAATTGATTATCTTAAATTCTGCATCGGGGAATATTCCTAGTAATATTCCTAATTATCTTAATTATCTTTAATTTAATGATTATTTGGTAATAAATCACATTTATCCTAAGTTTGATTAATTGAATATTTTCATATTTAATTAATTAGATTTAATATCTTGCCACTTAATTATGTAATTAAATTTAATTCTATCTATTATTAATTGTATTATTTAATTTTGACAATAAATCCAATATCCTATGAATAATTGATTAAATTCTTATTTAATTAATTAAAGAAAGTTGTCATTATTTAATAATATAGTTTTTAATAAAATTTTGATAAAATAGTTAATTAACCCATAAATTAATTATTTTATTTCAAAAAGCAGTTAAGTTGAGAATAAATCACTTTATTTATTTATTAAATCATAATTATCCATGTGCACATTCAAGGACCAGTTAAACTCAAATTGGAAAATCAATGCAAGTTGTTAGCTTTTTGAAACTCAACATCTTTTTGAGTTTTAAAGTTGATCTAAACTTCTAATTTGAGTTGAACTGTGCTTTTTGCATGATTTTTGTGACTTAATTATCTTTATTTAAAAATAACTCAAAAATCAACCTGAGTTATTTGAGTGATTTATGGCTTTTTTTCATGCACCTCCAAAGCCTTGGATTTCTATAAAAACAAGGCTCAGCTCTTCATAATTGATCTCTCAAATTTGCATCCACATATATCTCACAAATTGCAAACTTACTCTGCAGGAATCATAGCATATCAGATTTGGAGAATTTGCACAATTGGAGCTTGAAAGATAAATTTGAGGATTCAAAGCTTTGTGAGATCAATTTCAAATTCATAGCTTTCATATCATTGTTAGAATTTTCATTCTCATATCATATCATTTCTAGATTAGCATTGCATATCAATTTACATATTAGCATAGATTCATATCATTGTTAGATCAATTTCTATATTAGCATAGATTCATATCAGATTTCATCATATTATTGCATAGAAAATATCAAAAAAGTAGATTAATTGCATTCATATTTCATATCAGTTTTGCATTCAAATCCTTCATTTAGTTGTTGTCTAGGTCACTGATCTTGATAACAATCTAAGAACATTAATCTCGCACCTACTAGAAGGCAATAAATCGCTTGGTTAAATTAGATTTTAATTTTGCATGATTTTGATTATAGCTAACCTCTAATGTTTTACTGAAGTGTTGTGTCTACAGATCAGGTACAAAATTCACACACATTTATGGCGCCCACCGTGGGGCAACCCACCTTTACATGCTTGTTTTGAATTTTTTTGGAGCTAAAGCCCTAAAGTTTCAAAGATTTAATTTTATCTCTCAAATGGCATGGAGTTTTGCTCTAAAGTTTTTTTTTTCAAGTTGGACATATATCAAAGAAGCTACAGTAAAAATTTGGAATTTTCTGAGATGTTTTGAATTTTTAATAATTTTTTTTTTGAAATTCTGGAAAAAATTAATATCCAATGTAAATCAGCATATTTTTTAGAAATTTTTTATATTTTTGGAAATCTCTTTAAATTCTATAGGGGGTCCATTCTTTGTATTTTAAATTTGGATGCAATATAATAGCTCAAATAGTCAATTTACAAAAACTGGTCTATTTTGATAAAATGGGTCTCTAGGGCACAAATGAAGAGATTTTTCTAAAATTTTTACATTTTTGGAAAGCTCTCTATTTTTTAGTAGGGGTCTTTGTTCTGAATTTTTATTTTTGTGGCCAAAATAATATCAAAAAAATTAGATCTTGTTGACTAGGTCAAATGCAGCAAAAAAAATAAAGTTTTGTGATGGGTATGCACTTATTTTTTTACATGGTTCAATGAATGATATGAGTTGTCATTTGGGTTAATTGCTGGTTATTATTGTTGATAACAATTGATTTTTAGAGCTAACCCTATGGTTTTCATAAGTTGAATATATTTTGCATATCTTGTTTGCTTGTTTGTTTGTTGGAGAGTTCGTCACTTGCTTGCATGAAAAAGCTCAACAAGAATTGCTAAAAATCAAGTAAAATCTACTAACCGCATTGCAAGGATCCTAGGTATTCTCTTTCATCTAATAACATTTCAATTTGGCCTTAAAATAAATCTCTCATGTGTTTAGCTTGTGTGCATCTTTTCATGCTTTTGTCTATTTCTACACACTTGCATAATTGATACTAGGTTGTGACCCCTTAAGGATTCATTAAGTAGTCTCAGATACTTGTGATTGATCTTGATTTCTATCTTGGGTTATTGAACTCGCTAATCCACCATCCCCTCATTCCTCCCCTTGGTTGCAATCTCAGTGCCATAAAGGGGAGGGGTCTACAGGAGAGAAGCGTTAATTGTTCCACCAGGCAACCCATTTGTGCTTTTAGGAACTCACTTGTTTTCTAAGTTGGGGACTCATTTTCAGCTTGTGTGAGGTGTTAAGTGTTCCACCTTGTGGACTCATCTCATAGTCACTTTAAGCGTTAAGTGTTCCTCTTTCTGCTTTTTGGGTACTTTTGGTAGATTTTCTTTTGGAAACATACATCTGTGCTCACATAGTAATTAGGCCCTATAAACACTATTTGTGATTCTTGAGAGATATGATTCCCAGTGAAATCCTTCTTGACAACAGAATCCTGGTAGTTAGGGAGGATACTTAGTGTGTTTCACATTCAACTTGGTTAGTGTGTCTTCTCTTATTGATCGATACATTCTCTCCCAAGAGAGGTTGATAGATCACATGGGGTAGACATCACGAGCTTTGGTGAATCAAATTGGTTAGTGCATCTTCCCTTATTGATTGATACATTCTCTCTCTGGAGAGGTTGATAGATCATGTGGGGTTGATATCATAGACCTTGGTGAGACAAACTTTGTCTTAGCATGTCAAATTAATCTGCTTGCTTTGTTTGGGTTAAAAGTGAAGAGGTATCAAAACCTTGGATCTGGAGCTAGGTCCCCTTGTGGTATCATACTATGAGTCACCTTTAGAGAGGGTTAACCATAGTGGACAATCCCTTCATAAGGAAAACTACATTGACAGAACCTCAAGCAGTAATAGCCATTTTCACCGTGGTAGTGACAGCTGCTATATAAATGTCCTTGTGGAAGAAATCTCCACGGGTATGGTTCATTGTTGGGTTGTCAGATCTCCCTAGCAGCTCTTGAAGATTAAGTTCTCAGACTGTGTCAAAACCCTGGTGCACCAGGATTGGATTTAACCCCTTTGGATCATAAAAGTTGTAGAGTCAAACCATTACCAAAAACCCTAGCGAGGCCAAATTTTCATTTTATAGGGTATATGTGCATTATTGCAAAACATTTTTGGAACATACACAATTAGCACTTTTGAGGATTAGAACGAATAAGTCACTTGATTGTTCATGCGCAAGGTTGCTTTTTCCCTTGTTCATTGTTTTCAGACATGCTTGAAATCACTTACTATTTTGTGTGCTTGTTTATCTATCTGGTTATTGAAAATGAACAAACCTGTTACAATCCTCAAATCTGGACATTGAAATTTGCAAATGATTCAAAACTAAAAACTCAAAATTTGCAAAATCTGAAGTAAAATCCTTTTCTAGAGTCAAAATTCATCTCAGGAGGTCAGAAAGTCATACGAGTTTCCATCAAGTGTCATTTCATTACAACCCATCTGTTATATGATTGAGTACCCAGTGTCGTACAAGTTTTCATGCTAGCAAATTCTCAAAGTCAAAATCTTGCAACTGTTGTATGATATTGTCAACTGTCATTTCATTGCTACCCAACTGTCGTATGAGATTTTCAACTATCGTTTCATTGATACCCAACTGTTGTATGATAACCAACCCAGTGTCATACGAGTTTTGATGCCAAAAAATTCTAAGAGTCAAAATCTTGCTTGCAATTGTCGTATGAGTTTTGCAACTGTCGTTTCATAGCATACCCACTATCGTACGAGTCTGCAAAGTGTCTTTGGGAAATTTTTGAAAGTTGTCAGAAAATTGTCAAAATTGCCAAATATTTAGCTTTTTCAACCTATTTCCAAAATCTATCGAACAAATCACTGTGTCAAGAACAAGAGCAATAGCTATTGAGAATCAGTACACATGTCTCAAAGAATCAGTACACAAGAGGAAGAAGCTCTAATCACCGCTATGATGAAGTAGCTACAAGCTATGCAAGTCCAGCTTGAAAAACTTGAGAAAGAAAAGGAACCTAAAGAGTTCTCCATGGAATCTCTATACTCTTTTCCATTTGATAAAGACTTGTACATGTCACCATGCCCCCGGACAAAATTTGAGCAATGTGATAACCCTTATGATACCTCTTCCACAGAGAGTGACACATCCAGCTTTGGATACTATGATGACTATGACGACAAACAATGTAATGATACCTATGACACCTGTTGTTCCTAAGAGTCCTCCTCGTCATGTGTTCCTGCTTACTACAAATGGGCCGTCACATTGGATAGATCATGATGGTGATCCATATGATTCTGATTTTGAAAGAGATTTTGATGGCTTTTGTGGACAATACCTTGATTATGATCCATCTACTACTGCTGAGGACTATAAAATGCATCATGCTAGCTTGAAGCATAAATATTATAAGAATCCTTCTCCTAAGGACTCTCCTACTAAAAATAAAGATTATCTTCTCAAGAAAGATCATGTTAATGTTGGACCTTTGTCTTGTGATGGTTCCCTTCCATCCCCTACTTCCTCCAATACCCATACATTTCCTAAAGCTTCCAAGTCTTTCAAATCTTTCACAGAACCTTCATCTGACACAAGCCCTGATACTTTTCATGCAGTTCCCTATAGTTATCCTCCAGGGCTACCTCTTAAAGAAACTCAAGCTAACCTTCACTTGGCTGCAAATACTTTCAAGAATGATAAACCTAAAGAGCCTAAGCCTTCATATGCTATAATCCCTACTTCAGCTAGTCCTCCACCATCTCTTCCAAAGTCATCCATACAATCCCAACATACTTCCTTATCCTTAGAAGTGGCTCCATGTCAAGAGGACTCCAGAAATGATGAAGAAAAGAACATAAAGAAAGATCAAGATCAAGAACCCTCCATGTCATCCAATCCCTTTCGTGATGTCTCTTATACGCTTCATGGTTCTTTTGATCCTACACACCCTTTTTCATGCATTCCACCATGTCTTAAGTCTTCTCCTAAACAAGATCAAGCTACTACTTCCAATGTTAAGCCTATTGAAAATCAAGAGGAAAATTATGCACTTCGCACAGTAATGCTATCCAAAGATCCTTGTCAAGATCAAAGTCTTCCATCTTCTTACTCTACCACTCCATGTTCACTTCCACTTTCTACTCTTCCTAAGTCTTTGCAAGCTTTGAACAATCCTATCAAAGAAGGTGCTCATATTCAAGATGTACTTGATTCTATTGAAAATTCTAATGCTCACTCTAAAGATGTTGATATCCTTAGTTGTCATATAGATGCTGATGAACTTATTGATTATCCTTTTGTGTCTTCCACTTCCATCCTTGGACCTCTTCCACCAATACTACGAGCTTCATGTCTACCTTCCATCTTGGGTCCTTACATCCCTCCATCTCCCATCTTTCCTCAAGATCAACATAGATGCATACCCTTGAATCCTTTTCATCCACCCACCCATTTAAACCAATCATATCCTCCTTCTTCCTCCACAAGTCCCAAGTTCTTTGGAAGTAACTTGAATGTTCAATATAAGAAAAAGAATTAATACAAGAATCCATCAAAAAAAGATCACCATGTCTTCTCTAATAGACATGGAAACATAAAGTCAAAAGAGATATCTAAGAAGAAAACTACAAGACAAGTATGGGTTCTAAATCCTATCATTGAAGATATTCTCTCTAAATTACCAAAAAAAAATGAAAATCCTATAGCTATATGGATTCCAAAGTCTCTCTTGAAAGATTCTGGTGTTGAGAAAAAAGTTAAGTTGACATTCAAGCTTCCAAAAGCTTCCACTTCATCTCCCTCCAAAAATATTCTTCCATTCCATACACCTAAACCACAACCTCTGCTATCCATTCACCATATTCCTTCACGTATTCTTTCATTCATGATTCCTCCATCCTTTCACCACCCTCCAAGGTATGTGTTGATGTTGAGCTTGCCTTCCTTTCCATCTACCCTTTCACAATCCTTCCATGCATTATCCTTCTACCTTCTATCATTTTTCCTCATTTGCCTATTCCTCCTATCTTCCAACCTCACTCACTTTACATAAAACCCTATCCTCCATTTTTGTCTTCCATATTTCTTTCCCTATCAGCATCTTTGAGCATATCATTTGAATCTTTGGTATATTATGGTTTATCCTTTCAAGGAACATTATCTAAAAAGCTTGCCTTCTTCCAAAGCAAAAATTAAAAAAAGGAATAAAATAAAAAAATAAAATTGAAAATGTGCCTTGGTGGAAACCTGGAAACAGGCACCTTGGTAGCAAAAGTAAAGAGAAATAAATTCATCCTATGGTGAAAACCACTCCCTTGTGGCACCTTGGATAAGTACCATGATGAAAACCTGGCAATCAGGCATCATGCGTAGTTCTTCTACATATTTCATCTATTTCATCTTCTCTCTTTGATCTTGACAATGTTGATCTATACACGAACATTTGGCTATCTTGTGAGCTATCTTTTAGTGATCTTGCTTTCATTCCCTTCCTTTTTAGCCTTCATATCCATCTTCCTCCATTCATTTTTGCCTATCACTATCCTTTTCCCCTTTGGTCTTGATCTATAAAAAAAATTTAAAAAAAAGAAGAGTGAAACACGGTGTTATGAAGCCTCTTGACATGTCTACTCCTTTGGACTACATCCTATCCTTCTTTGGCATTATGCTTTTGTGATTTATCCTATCCTAGCCTTTTATTGCTTGACCAAATGTGCTTTACATGACAATTTTTCCCTAGCTTGAGTATTCTTGAGGAGTTTTCCCTTGAGGATTTCTTCCCTCCATTTTCCTTCATTCTCTTATCTTCCATCTCTTCCACCAGCTTGCCAATGCCTCTTGTTATCCACCTTGCTAGACATTGGGACTGCACGATATAATCTTGCTTGGGAGTTTGCAATGGAAAAAGATGCTATCAAGTATACCAAGTATCAGAACTAGTATCAGAACAATTATCAAAATCATTATCAGAATCATTATCAGAATCAGTATCAGAATCAGTATTAGAACCAGTATCAGAACAATTATCATAATCAGTATCAGAATTAGTATCAGAACCAGTATTAGAACAATTATCAGAATCAGTATCAGAATCAGTATCAGAACTAGTATCAGAACAAGTATCAGAATGAGTATCAGAACAAGTATCAGAACACCTACTGGGGCTATGCCTTTCACTTTAGTTTATGGGTCTGAGGTGGTACTACCTATTGAGGTTGAAATCCCATCACTAAGAATCAGAATGCATGGTCTAGTAACTGATGATGACTACAGAGTGTCTAGGTTACAAGAACTAGAACTACTAGATGAGCGTAGACAAGTAGCATATGATCATCTCAGAGTATATCAGAAGAGAATGTCTAGAGGCTACAACAAGAAAGTCAGACATAGAGAATTCCAGGTTGGCGATCTAGTCTTGAGAGAAAATTCTAAAAATCAATCACATCGAGAACGCAAGGGGAAGTTCGAACCCAATTGGTTGGGTCCCTTTGTAATTACTACTACTTTTGGCTCTAGTGCCTATCAACTCTCAACGACTGAAGGAGAATAGCTCCGAGAACCAATCAACACTCTCCATCTAAAGAAATTCTATGCCTAAGGCATTCAGTGTATGGTAAAATGTCTTGAAAAAAATCTTTAAAATTGGAAAATGTCTTGAAAAAAATGAACATCTTGGTGAAAACCTAGCAATAGGCACCTTGATGATTCACAAAAAATATCAAAAGTACAAAAAAAAAAAAATTTGAAAAAATGAAAAAAAAAAAAAGTGCCTTGGTGAAAACCTAGAAACAGGCGCCTTGGTAGCAAAAATAGAATCTCTGCCAAGATGGTGAAAACCTGGGAACAGGCGCCTTGGTAGAAAAAATAGAATCTCTACCAAGATGGTGAAAACTCGGCAAACGGGTGCCACTTGTTTCAAAATGCTCCATCTATCAGCGCAATCTTGGTCTTTCCCAGCTTTCAGTTTTGCTTTAGTTTGTACATATCTCTCAATTTGTTTCTGCATTTCTAATTTTCAAGTCAGTTTGTACACCAATCAACTCAAGCATCTATATCCTATCAATGTTCAAACTTGGGGGCAATCAATGTCATATCCTATGGTCTCCAGTATACTTTAGACGTGTCATATCTAGTCAGAGTCCTTTGAAGCTATATCTGAGTCAGTCAGTCAGTCTCCTCTCTAGAAAGGATTTTGTATCTACAATGCAATCAAACATCAAACTGAAAACAATCTGTGCTTTTCATGCTTTTATCTCCTTGTATGCTTACTGATTCGCATTGAGATTTTTGCATATTGTGTCCCTTCGAGCCCTTCGATGATGTCCTTTACAGGATTTAGAGAGTGATGACTAGGGGCATAATCTTTTCTTTGTCTTCTACTTGTATGTGAAAATCTAACATCTTTGGAAATTTTGGATTGAAATGGTGTCTGACTGTAAGAGCCTCTATCTCAAATTGGATGGCCATGTGTACCTCGACCATTGATACCTGGATGATTCAAAGAAGTATTGATCTAACTATTGTCTTTTTGAGTGAGTTATTTCTCCTACTGTGAAACATGATCTTACCTAAGGATGTGAACGATAAAGGGTCACTACGGGTAATTCACACTAGATTTAGAATGATCTCTTGACTGTTTGATGTGTATGTTAAATGCAAATTTCTATATCAAAATGGACGTGATATTCAGGTCATCCTGGCACTTGTGCCTTGGTGCTTATATCTAATCTGACATTCCGAAAACAAAACCAATATTCATATGTCCATGGTTGTTTTGGACCAGTGGGTGTTGTATTGGCTCTTGAGCATTACAAATCAATCTTCATATGTCCATGGTTTCATAGCTAGTGGGCATTGTATTGATTTATCCGGTTACCTAAAAGTTCAATGATGATAACAAATCGACACATGATCAGTGACTAGGTCCTAGGTCTTAGGTTGCATTTCATTTTGCATGTCTCTTTGCATTTTGCATGTTGCATGATCTCACAATGACTAAATGAACTTCAATGCTTAAACAATTCTTCAATCACCTCTTCCAATCTAACAAGAGCTAAATCCCACACGAAGGTTCCTCCAATGAAATAGCAAGTAGAATCCTTTTTTGGGATCAAAATTCAAATTTGAGATCATTCATATTATTAACTGCTTGCATATTTGACCTTCTATCATAGCAAAAATCTAGAATTCAACTTAACTGATTATCTTACATCAAACTATCAAAATTTCAACTTGGTCAACTATGGTCAACTCATGGTTTGACCTAGTCAAACTTAGTCTTTTGGGACCTTCCAACGATGCACAATGCATTCTCGGACGTGTTTAACCACTTGTCAAATCAATTAACATGCTTCTAAACTCTCAACGCTGACTTTTCTTGTCAGATTTCAATTTTAATCCTGAAGGGGGCATGGTATTGCACATCATTCAAAGTCTGTAAATCAAATTCAATCATATCTTCCTCAGTAATCAAGACAACAAGCATGTCTAGTTATTGATTCATCAAAAGTCCTCATCGCTTGGGGCAAATCTATCATCACTTGGGGCATATCAGATTCATCAAGATCCATATCAATCTAGTATTCTCCTAATCTTGTAAACTGTATCAGTTTTACAACCATCGGATCATAGTGTTCTTTCCTTGGTTCTTCAGCAACTGAAGGATTCGGATGTGATACCTACTAGTTATGCTAAGACAATCTAGTCTAGAACCGGTCACTCACTTCTTAGCAATCCTAAGGTTTGGAATCAGGTGTTTTGACACTTTTTCACAATCCTCGGTTCATCGCTGCTATAGTGAACACTATCTTTGGTCATTCAAGACCTATTGTTGATGTTTGTAGCATTGGTCAAATAAATAATACCGATGATATGATTATTATGAGAAATGATATATTATATATATATAATTAGATTATAATTATTCTTATAATAACTAAATAATTAATTGATAAAATAAAATAAATAATAATGAATAGACATGTCCCATGAAAGGACATGTCTCTTAATGTGTTTTCCATAATATAAATGAGAGATCACTGCTCTTGGAAAACATATACCGAAGAGGCAATGTTATTACAGTTGCAGAGATCCTGATAACTCAACATGGTATCAGAGCCAAATTATGGTAATAGCAAAGTCAGAGCTGCAGAGGCTTTGGCCTAGTTTTTATATTTTCTCCCTGACATTTTCAGTTTCACTTACATCGTGATTGTCACGAATCCTTAACCGGACTAATCCTTGGGTGACAATTTCACATACTGTTGATTTACTAAATTTTTTTGGAAAGTTGTACTTAGCTTAGTTGTACTTGTAAGCTTAGTATAGAACTTATGAGCGGTGTGCTTATCATTCAGGCTAAATAATAAAGAATGGAGAATCAAAATCTTAGTTTGCAGATACACGTCAGTCTTAAATCCTGACTGCACAATGTGAGCATGCACAAGTTTTCATTGTGAGAGGGATTTGATGTTAATGGCATCTTGCAACACCGACGCATAGCTGTAATCATCTGCATTGTAGCTAAGCAACTCAGTGACTCTGCCCTCATTTTCTCACTATTTGAATAAGAATGATAGTTTCTGTTAGCAAATTGATGAGTAGAATGGTACTGCTTAATATGACAATTGGTTTTCAGGAAGTTGGATTCGAAAACATCGCAGGGAAGAAATATGAGTTCAAAATAAATGAAAGACTGCCAATGGGTACAACAAAGGTAAAAGTGGACCCGCAAGTATGATATATTCTATGTTTTAAATATTATAAAATTAATTAGTTCATACTATATATATGTGATATAGTATGAAAATTATATGTAGAAAGTTACAAATGGACAATATGTTAATCCATTAAGAATGACATTATGTTCCTTAAGATATATAGAGTTATAGTAAACCACTATAACTTTCTAAATAAATAATTGTTTTCGATTACATTATTAAGTCTAATGGAATGAAAGATTAAATAAAAGGATATTGATGTGCAAATAAGTATTCTTTATCTTTGAGTACTTTATTTATCTAATCAATGTAGTCTTTCTCTTATTCGTATTTCTATAACATACTATAAGAGCTATTTTCCTTGATCTTTTCAAGGATTCTCTTGCAGGAAAAGGAGGATTGATATCAGATTGAGAGGGAGTTTGCCACTTCATCAGAGGTAACATTGGATGAGGAGCTTTGAAGATTGACATTCAGAGGGAGTTCAAAAGTTCATGTGTGTATCTAATTTCAATGGACCTACCTCCTGTGTACATCATTTGGAAGTGACGACTTCCAAATGATTATCACTTGTATTTGTAGAAGTTATTGGAAGGTGACAATCTTACAATAACTTAAATCATGATATACATTATTTATAATGTTGAAACAGATCATGATGAATTAATGCAACAACTAAGTGTTAGATGTCATTAAGTTGACGGTTTATGAGTTGTTTGCATAAATATATCTTGTAAAGAAACAACTAAGTGTTAGATGTCAAATTGACAGTCTATAAGTTGCTTGTATAGATACATCTTGTAAAAGTGACAACTAAGTGTTAGATCTCATTAAATTGACGGTCTATAAGTTGTTTGCATAGATATATCTTATAAATCAACAACTAAGTGTTAGATGTCATTGATGGTCTATAAGTTGTTTGTATAGATATATGATAGGTATTTGGTGAATATCATGTGTTGATATTCTGCAGGCCAATACCTTATTGAGTATTTGGTGAATGTCATGTGTTGACATTCTGATAGGCCAATACTTAAGAAAACAAATGGATAGAATCGTCGATGGAGGCAATCCACCTGAGAACTTGTGGCTAGAATCGTCGATGGAGGAAATCCACATATTGAGACTATATTTCTATTGATTACATCATGAGGATGATGCCTTTATTGCTTACATCATATGATTGATGTTGTCAAGTGTCTTAAGTGTTGACATTGGATTGATTTATCCTCCCTAGCTAAGAGGGAGTGTTGATGTTTGTAGCATTGGTCAGATAAATAATACCGATGATATGATTATTATGAGAAATGATATATTATATATATATAATTAGATTATAATTATTCTTATAATAACTAAATAATTAATTGATAAAATAAAATAAATAATAATGAATAGACATGTCCCATGAAAGGACATGTCTCTTAATGTGTTTTCCACAATATAAATGAGAGATCACTGCTCTTGGAAAACATATACCGAAGAGGCAATGTTATTACAGTTGCAGAGATCCTGATAACTCAACACCTATTATCTTCATATCAAATCAATATCAATCAGCTTCTATCTCATATCAATTATCCATTTCAAATCAGTTTCATATCTCTATCAAACACAGACTTTCTTTGAACCACTGTGCTTCACACAATAATTCAAAGAGGGACAAAATGTAATACCCCAAAAATGGGCTATAAGTTCATTAATCTTCTACATCATCAATTCGAATGAAATCGACATCAAAGTCCTAATCTAAGGCACATCTAAACATCATCGAATCCTAATTGATTATCTTAAATTCTGCATCAGGGAATATTCCTAGTAATATTCCTAATTATCTTAATTATCTTTAATTTAATGATTATTTGGTAATAAATCACATTTATCCTAAGTTTGATTAATTGAATATTTTCATATTTAATTAATTAGATTTAATATCTTGCCACTTAATTGTGTAATTAAATTTAATTCTATCTATTATTAATTGTATAATTTAATTTTGACAATAAATCCAATATCCTATGAATAATTGATTAAATTCTTATTTAATTAATTAAAGCAAGTTGTCATTATTTAATAATATAGTTTTTAATAAAAGTTTGATAAAATAGTTAATTAACCCATAAATTAATTATTTTATTTCAAAAAGCAGTTAAGTTGAGAATAAATCACTTTATTTATTTATTAAATCATAATTATCCATGTGCACATTCAAGGACCAGTTAAACTCAAATTGGAAAATCAATGCAAGTTGTTAGCTTTTTGAAACTCAACATCTTTTTGAGTTTTAAAGTTGATCTAAACTTCTAATTCGAGTTGAACTGTGTTTTTTGCATGATTTTTGTGACTTAATTATCTTTATTTAAAAATAACTCAAAAGTCAACCTGAGTTATTTGAGTGATTTATGGCTTTTTTTCATGCACCTCCAAAGCCTTGGATTTCTATAAAAACAAGGCTCAGCTCTTCATAATTGATCTCTCAAATTTGCATCCACAGATATCTCACAAATTGCAAACTTACTCTACAAGAATCATAGCATATCAGATTTGGAGAATTTGCACAATTGGAGCTTGAAAGATAAATTTGAGGATTCGAAGCTTTGTGAGATCAATTTCAAATTCATAGCTTTCATATTATTGTTAGAATTTTCATTCTCATATCATATCATTTCTAGATTAGAATTGCATGTCAATTTACATATTAGCATAGATTCATATCATTGTTAGATCAATTTCCATATTAGCATAGATTCATATCAGTTTTTATCATATTATTACATAGAAAATATTAAAAAAAATAGATTAATTGCATTCATATTTCATATCAGTTTTGCATTCAAATCCTTTGTTTAGGTGTCATCTAGGTCACTGATCTCGATAACAATCTGAGAACATTAATCTCGCACCTACTAGAAGGCAGTAAATCACTTGGTTAAATTAGATTTCAATTTTGCACGATTTTGATTATAGCTAACCTCTAATGTTTTACTGAAGTGTTGTGTCTACAGATCAGGTACAAAATTTACACACGCAAGAATATCAAGAATGATATTAGCAATCTTGATATTTGTATCAAGAACTTGAGGAAACATTTGGAGATAAGAAAATCATTGTACATACAGTGTACAAAACCAGAGATTTTGATAGCAAAAGAGGAACAACAGATCAAGTTGAAAGAAGCTGAGATTCAGAATGAATGTAACCTTCTTTCTAGACCTAATGTGAAAGTATGTGTTGCTAAAAAGAAAGTTTGGAAGTTTTATGATGAAATAAGAGTATTGCAAGATGAGAGGAACAGAAAAATGAGGAGACTCACTCTTTTGAGAGAACACATCTCTATGAAATTGAGTATCATTGAAGAGCAGTTAGAAGAATGTCTTACAACTAAGACATCCTTTCAGAAATTCAAATTTGACAACCTCCAAGCTTGTCAAATAGCAGCTTATGGACTGAGCACATTACTCAATGTGGCAGATTCCATCAAGAATTCATGGGAAAAGGAGATAGAAGCTATGAAAGCTGATTTTGCAGATTGTGTTGCAAGCCTACCGGCTTTGCAATAAGAAAATGAAGGTATAATCTTTTTTGGGATACAATATTGTAATCCTCCCTACCTTATTTTGTCATTGTTATCAAAGGGGGAGAGATATTAGAGCAAAAAATTGATATATTTGATAAGGATTGATACTCTTAGGGGAGCATTGTATTAGATTTTATATTTTGAGGATTTATAAGAATAGTATACATATTCTATACTATGGCCATAATTTTGATACAATTTTGAGATTTTGACTTGTACACTTAGCCAATTTTTTCATATGTTGCCACCAATGACAAAGGGGGAGATTGTTCGCAATTTGGCTGAAGTGAGTACATAGATGTTGTCATTATGGAAACATATGATCCACATGAAGATCGCATGGGACTGAGAGCAAGTATAGCAAAGTGAATTGCAAATTTGTCTAAGTGTAAGACAGTGTTTTCAATAGTGCACCAGGATATAGTTTTTGTTTGTGATGTTGACTAAACTAAGTTCAATGCTTGCGCACTTGAACATAGACTCTAGGATGACTAGTGATGACCAATCTCAGAGTGCAAGTTAGTACGGCATGTATGAAATTAGTTATGATAGTTTTACTGAAGACAGTGTTAAGCCGACAGGACAGAATATGAAGGTAGAATTGGTAAAGAGTTAAGGGATTATTCTGTTTATCAAAATAATGACTTAACAATATAAAGGGATGACATCCTAGATGTTAACTCTTGGATAAAGATATATGGAAGCCGACCATGTAAATTTATTATCTTTAATAACTTGTATATATGTAATATGTAATTGCAAGAAGAAAAATGATATAGATGTAATGACATGGAAATGTTGTAATGATATGATGCGAATGTAAGAGCAGCAAAAAGAGATTGATGCAAGCAACATAAGGTTATATACCTTAATCCATTTTTGTAATAATTATACATTGTACATTACTTGTTTGGGCAATGGGCTCATCTAGTAATCAGATTTTGTATTGACAACTCCTAACACGGTTGAGGCTTCTAACAAGGCCTATAGTCCCTTAATCAGGACTGATACACTATATGATTGTAATAGACTCCTAATAGGGTCAACATCCTTAACAAGATACTTTTGATTAGTGGATCTTTGTGGGTACCATCCCCACCGGGGTTTTCCCTTGGCCAAGGTTTCCTTGAGAACATATCATGTGTTATGAGTTCTTTATTTCCATTGCTATGCATATTGTTTAGCTTCTTATGTTATGCATGTATAAAGATAATCTGTTATATCCATAATTGGGCAAAAGATAAAGTTTGTAGAATACTGATTCACCCCCTCCCCCCCCCCCCTCTCAGTATTCCCTATTTCCAACATCTTATGCCATTAGAGTTTTTGCCATTCAAGAGTTGAAAACAATAGAAAATGTCTCTATTTATGGATTGATTGGTAAGTTTCCTATTTTAGAATTGAGTAACCATGATAGTACTTTCCTAAAGTTGAAGTAGCTTCCAAGGCCTCTTTGTCTATGGCTTCAGTGAAGAAGGGTAAAGATATTAGTCATGAATCAACCAATATCTCAATTTATTCTAGGGAAGTTGAATCCATTTTAGATTATGAAAGAAATAAAGAAAGAAGAACTTGAAGGATTAATTGCAAGGACACTATCTAGAGGTGCCGGTAAGTAAAAAGGAAATTTACCTTTGAAATGTTTCTCATGCAACAAGATAGGACATATTTCTTTGAGGTGTCCTAATGATGGGAAGAAGGAAAATATTAGAAGATTCAAGGAAAAAGGAAATAAAAAATGTTATGTTGCATTCGATGAAGGTGTAATTGATAAAGAGTCTGAAGATAATGAAGGAGAAATAGTATTTGTTGTGGTAAAACAAGACACCTTAGAAGGTGAAAAGGCACTAGTCTCGCACATGGAATATAGTAATGAGTGGGTTCATGGTAGTGGGTTCTTACATCACATGACCAGTGATAGTTCTAGCAAGTTCATAAAACTAGAAGAATTTGATGGTGGTATGGTTAGGTTTGGAAAAAAGACACCCTGATTGGTAAAAGGTAAAGGTTCAATTTCTTTGAATAGAAAAAATAATGTTGATGATATCTATTTGGAAGAAGGTATGAGAAATAACTTGTTGAGTTTTGGTCAATTGAATTCAATGGAGGTATATATAGGATACTTGGAAGCTCAGGAGATATGATTTCTATCAAAAGGAAAACTAAAGGTAATTTATTCCATATGAATACTACTGTTAATATTTTTTTGGTTTCTAAAGTTAAAGATAATTGGTTATGGCACATAATGTTTTTTCATATGAATTTTGATATCTTGATCAAAGCTAGTAAGTCAAATTCAGTTAGGGGATTGTCACAACTAGTTAATCCAGAAAATGTAACGTGTAAAGAATGTCAGTTGGGTAAATTATCATGTTCTACTTTCAACAGTAAGGTATTTCCATATGATAATATATTGGAATTGGTACACAAGTTAATATCTATGGTCCTATGAGAATAAAGAGTTATCATGGCGATAAATATTTTATGTTATTTATTGATGATAATAAAAGGATGATGTGGGTGACTTTCTTAAAGGATAAATCAAAATATTTTGACAAGTTCAAAGTGTTTAGGACACTTGTTGAGAATGAAATGAGCAAAATCTTGAAGTGCTTAAGGTTAGACAAAGGAGGAGAGTTTAGTTCATGGGAGTTTGTCAAACATTATGAGGAGAATAGAATAAAAATACATATGTTCTCTCCAAGAAATCTATAGCAAAATGGTATTGTCGAAAGGAGGAACATAACTATAGTAAATGAAGCTAGCACAATGATGATTCAAGGTGATGTACCTAAATGTATTGGAGAGAAGCCATTAGCACTACAATATACACATTAAATAGGTACAAGTGAAGAAAGGATTTGGTAAGACATCTTATGAATTATAATATGGTCATACACCTAGTGTTAAGTATTTCAAACTCATTCGTAGCAGATGCTATATCAAGACAGATGAGTTTGTAGGCAAATTTGATCCTAAAAGTGATTAAGGTATTTTCTTAGGATGCTATACTAAAATCAAGCCCTACAAGTGTTTAATTAAAAGGAAAAACAAGATGATTGAATGAATAAATGAGAAGGTGGATGAATATCCTGAAAAATCTTTTGAATCCAGAAAGAAAGAATCACAAAATGTCTAGGAGATTATGTATGTGCAACCAAAAATTCAAGATATAGTTAAACAAAATAATGAGGAAGAAGTGGTTCAATCGGAAGAAGAAGCTCCTAGACCTAAACCAATTATTCCAAGGTATGTAAAGTTCAATCATTCTACTGATTAAATCATAGGTGATAAAGATGTAGGTGTGAAAAAAGAAAGAAGGGAAAGTAAATGTTTGATTTCAATGTTTGAGCCTAAGATCGTGAATGAAAATTTGAAGAATGATGATTGGTTTAAAGCTATGTTAGAGGAACTTGATTTGATTGAAAAGAATGACACATTGACTCTTGTTCCTAGACCACCAGACAAGAATGTGATTGGTACAAAATGGGGCTTCAGGGAAAAAACTAAATAAAGATGCGGAAGTGATACACATCAAGAAAAGACTTGCATGTAAGAGAAATGCACAAGAGGAAGGATAAGCCTATGGGGGGACCTTTTCTCCAGCGATGAGACTTGAAGGGGTAATAATATTTCTTTCTTAAGTAGCCTAAATTTTTTTTAAGGTTTTACAAATGGATGTTAAATCTTCTTCCCAAAATGGAATTCTTGATGAAGAGGTATACATAGAACAACCGGATGAGTTTGCATTGACAACAGACAAGGATATGGTGTGCAAACTAAAAAAGGCATTGTACGGAATGATACAAGAAGTTAGAGCATGGTGTGAAATGATACACTCTTATCTTGTTAATATTGGTTTCAAAAGAACAAATGAAGATAGTAATATATACTTGAAGATTGAAGATGAAAAGTTACTATTAGCTGAAGTATTTGTGGATGACAAAATTTTTGGTAGAAATGATGAAATGAGTGTTTCATTTGTAGAAGAGATGATGAAAAAATTTGAAATGTCAATGATTGCAGTAATTAAGTTCTTCATTAGATTGAATATTTCACAAATAAAGGATGGTATTTATGTCACTCGGTCTAAGTATATAAGGGAAGTTCTAAAAACCTTAGGAATGGAAGACTCCAAGATAGTTGGAACCCCCATGGTGACCAAATGCAAGTTTTCTAAGGATGATGAGTTAAGTGCATTGGATGAAACCCTATGCAAATCTATTATAGGCAATTACAATATATTTTTCATAGTAGACCAAACATTACTCAAGATGTTGGGATAGTGGCTAGATCAAGAAAATACTAAGGAATTCCACATGATGGTGGCACAAAGACTATCCAGGTACTTGAAAAGGGACAAAAGACTATGATTTATAGTATGCACATAAAGGGGTTTTCTCCTTGAGTGTATTTACTACTATAGATTCTATAGGAAACATAGATTACATACAAAGTACAAGTGGAGGAGCATTCTTCCTAGGAGGAAGACTTGTATCATCAATGTGCAAAAAGAAAAATTGCATTTCTCAATATACTGTAGAAGTTGAGTGTGTGGCAGCTTCTATCATATGTACACAAATTGCATGGATAAAGTAGATCATAGAAGGAATCAAATAGAAGGTAACTAAACCGGTAACTATTTACTATGATAATACAAGTACAATTAACATTTCAAAGAATCTAGTGATGCATTCTAAGAACAAAACACATTGCAATAAGTATGCTTCTCTGAGAGAGAAGTAGAAGGGAACAAAGTTAAGTTGGAATATATATACCAACCAAGGAGTATATAGTGGACATGTTTACTAAGCCCCTACATAAGGATAATTTTGAGTAACTAAGAGGTAAGATAGGAGTTATACACCTACTTGAACAAAATTAAGATGTTGTTGAAACATCAATCCCGTAGATTCAATAAATATTTTCACTATGGATTGATGTTAAGGGGACTACTCCTTAGGGGGAGCATTCAAAGGAGAATAAGATTGTTTCAGTAGAAGGTGACCTATGTTGTGTGGTGTCTTTAGTATTGTTTTCAAAGGGGGAGTAGACTTGGGATAAGCCTTAGGAAAAGGCTTGAGATATGACTACAGGGGATAAGAAGACAAAGAGTTATCAGGAGAAAAACACCGACTAAGGTATTTTCATAAATGCTAAAAGGGGGTATTATTGGCACAATTGATGCAGAGATTATTGAGTGTTGTGTGATACAGGTTTGATGACAAGAAGATCAATTATTATGTTGTCATTAATGTCAACTTAGTATTAGTTGAGAGTTTTCCTGGTGTGTTGCTAAGTATCTAGTATTGTAAAAGGAATTGGAGTGTACGGTTCTTATTGGAGACTTAGAGATGTCTATAGATGTTGTATGTAGGATTGTAGAGGTTACAAACATTAATGGAGAGAGTTATGATCAATTGAAGGTTAACAGAGTAACCAAAAGAATAGACAGTGATAGATGATGAATAATTTGAGTGTTCTATCAAATTGGTGTGGATTCAAGTTTTTTGGTTTGGTAAAAATTATCTTAACTAAACTATGTGATCTATATCACAACTATAGGATATTTGAGTACCATAAGGCATAGTTTTAATAACAAGAAGATTTCTTTATTCAGTGGAAAATTTCTTGGCATAGTTGGTGTTAGATCCTTAATGAATGATGATGCAGTTGGTTGCGGTAAATCATTTCATGTTCTAGGTGTCATGGTGACATGGTAGATTTGATTTGTAATGATGAGCTAATCTCACATTGTTTAACGTGTTCAAATTTATCAAGCTTTTGGAAGCCTATTGGAAAAGTCAAAGAGTTTAATTATTCTTGATCAAATTGATATGTGGATGTACTTAGAGGCCGACACCCATTTGCAAATGCATTTTATTGTTTGGTAATATGTTTTGGTCAACTAGGGTGAAGCGTGAAAGGTTTAAATGGTGAAATTCAAATGTCATACATTTTGTTTAAGGTGGTGGCCGCCCTAGTGAGTGAAAAAGATATTTATACTTAGATTGATGAATTGTGAAGTTGTAGATCATGGATGTTGTGGTGCAATTGGGAGAAGTGTGAAGATAGCCTACAAGAAGTAAAATTTTAAGCTTAATTGGATCTATATTGGAAAATGAGGAGTGTTGTTCTCGTATCATTGTACTTGTTGAATCCTAATAGGTTCTCCAAGAAAATCCCTTAGCCAGGTAGATCCTAAAATGTCTTAAATTTAAATCCTCTAACTAGGTGATTTCTTAATTAGAGTTCTAAATCCCTTAACTAGATTACTCCTAATAGGGTAAATCTCCTAACAAGGCTAGAGGTAAATCCCTTAGTCGAGTAATTCCTAATAGGGTCTTGCTCCTAATAGGGCATTTGTAAAGTTCCTAATAGGACTAAGCCTTTAATATGGCATACTTCAAATGAGTGAAAATATTTTTGGGTACTAATTCCTATCATGGTTTTTCCCTCTAACTAAGGGTTTCCAAGTGAAAAGTACTTGTATTCTTGACTTGCATGTTTGGATTGTTTCACTTGTTTCATTGATTTGCAACCTTCTACATAACTAATACGCACTATATAACAAATACACACTATATCTGGATCTTGGTGAACTAGAAAGTAGAACTTTTGTCTTGATCAGTTCAAATGAATAGCATATACTCTCTTCTTCTTCACATAGATCTTCAATTGATGATTGATTGTCTCAGTACATTCACATGTTCTTCTCTGCTATCACAATCACACTTAGCAATACCAATTGACTAGCTATAAGTATCTTTCTCCAAATGATATAATCAAGTTGGCCTATTATAACTTCCTTGTAATCATAATAGAGAAACAATATAACTCTTCAATAACATATCCAATGGCTAAACCAAGTACACAACACAAGTAGGACTGCACAACTCAATATGAGTAGAGGTGTCCCTTCATATAGTCGACTCCACAAAATTAATTGAAAATTTATTCTCATGTTGAAATAAGTTATGCGCTCTTAAAAAAACATTCTTAACTCATCATCAAAAACAAAACCAAACACACATATCAAAATGATAGGCGCAACTACTAAAAAATTATAAACACTATCGGCTCCATCAGATAAACTCAGGAAACTATAACTAGCAAATAGAAACATCACAACTCAACTTCAACTGCACAACTAACTCTGCATCCATGAACATAGCATCATACACATATCTTCAACACAAATATAAATGTGCAAGGCTCCATCATAACCATACTGAAAGTCACATACAAAACTCTTCCTGTAACACTGTCAGGAACACTACTGATACAAACAACTACACAACTATCTGTACTTGGAATCAACCTTTGCATCTATGATATCATGTTGATAACATATCTAAGAAACATATGCTCAAGGATCTCTACATAAGACTTCAACACATGCTTTTTACCATATGTTTTCATCAATGACAAACATACAGTCAACAGTGGCTTGCTGGAAGATCTCCAACACTTTATTCTATTCTGGAGTCATTTTATAGGCTCCCTTATTAGGCAATGATGCACCTAGAACAAAATTAATTTGGTGACTTATGGATCTATGTGGCGGAAGCACTATTGGTAATCCATCACTCACTATGTCTCTAAACTAATCTAGGAGTCCTTATATTTCCTTAGGTACTTGGATTTGTACTTTAAATTTCTCTTCCTTAGGCTTAACCAACACTGCATAAATTTCTTTATTCTCCTCTTTAAGTTCCTTCAAGAACTCTTTACCTCCTATAACCAATACATTAGGATTTTTTTGGGTCCCCCTTCCTCAATCAATGACTGAATCATGTATGTGACGTAAGGGTAGATAGGGAGAGGGGCCAAAGGCACACCCTAACCAGATCCATCTTGCAGAGATCACATGTGGAAGAAACAAATACACAAGTGAGAGAGAGAATGCATATATCTTTCATATATTAACTTCAATTGATTCACACATGCTAAGTTTTAAGGCTTTCTTAGTTTAGGTTAGATATTACAATCAAGTACACAAGTCCTCCAACATGTGAGGATCTGAAACAATCTTCTATCTCCTAGCTTCTATCTCTGATGTCCTAAAACTAAAAACAAAGATTACATTATATACAAGAGGGTACTAAACAAGTTGGCCTTTAGATCCACCATCAATGAAAGGAATGACCAGATCTAGGTCCACACACTTCCTAATGATAGATGCCATCATTAAATTTTCAACCAAAATTAATTGCAAGAGTTGGCCTCAACAGGAAACTAAAAAAAATAACTGGGTAAGAAAGGATAACTGAGTGCCAAACAAGCATCACCGAATGCCAAGGAAATTCATTGAGTGCTAGAGAGATAACTGACCAACCCCAGTAAATAAAGGAAACTAAGAAACACCAAACCAACATGGTCAAAGAAGGAACCAAGCCACATAGGAAAACACAAACATGTTTTTGGGGACACAGGATTGCCAAGCACTCGAGATGTTCCTACATCAGACACCAGGGGTTATTTGAAAATGATTCTCCAAATCATGAAATAGGTACAATCTGAGCTGAATCCAACTCATATTGTGAAATCCATGAATTATCTTTAATTGGTCTATTCTTCCATTTTACCAGATATTCCATATACTATTAACCTCTTGTATTTCTGCCAATCCTTTGCTCCAAAATCTACTCAACTTCTTCTATTGGTTTCTTAGGATAATGATTCGGTACTATCATTTATTCATCTAACTCATGATACTCATACAAATCTGCAATGTTGAAAATAGGTGATATATCCATGTCATCAGGTAACTCAATATCATAAGCATTTCCACTGTTAAATCTCTTCAAAATCTTGCAAGGTCTAAACTTCTTCATTTTCAGCTTCTCATATGTTCCAACAGGAAATCAACCTTCCTTCAAATGAACCATTACTTCATCACCAATTGAAAAAGTCTTATGTCTTCTTGATCTATCAGCTTTGTCTTTGTATTTCTAATTACTTTTCTCCAACTTATATTTCACATCTTCATGCAATGTCTTCATGTACTCAGAAAAAATTACTCCTTCAGTACTTCTCTTTCTTTCATTAGTAATATCCCTCAAATCTGATATACCTCTCAGTTGTATGCCATTTACAATCTCAAAAGATGTTTTTTCATAACTCCTATTCACTGAATTATTGTATGAAAACTCTGCTTGCACCAACACAGAATCCCAATTACTCAGTGTGTCTCCAACTAAACATCTCAAAAGATTTTCGAAACTTTTGTTCACAAATTTTGTTTGTCCATCGGTCTATGGGTGAAATGTAGAACTATATTTCAACTCGGTGCCAAAATTTCTCCAAAGGGTCTTCCAAAAGTATCCAAAAAATTTACTATCTTGGTCGGAGATAATACTCCTCGATAATCCATGCAATCTGACAATTTCTTTAAAGAAAAGATGTGCTATATGTACCACATTTGATGTCTTTCTACAAGGTATAAAATGTTCCATTTTAGAAAATCTATCCACAATGACAAATATAGAATCATTACCTCTTAGTGTCTTTGGTAAGCCAAGAATAAAATCCATACTGATCTCAATCCAAGGATTCTCAGGAACAAAAATCAATTTATACAATCCAGTATTTTGACTTACTCCTTTTGCAACTTGACAATTTCCACAACTTTTCACAAATTTTTGAACATCTTTATACAACTAGTGCTAAAATTATTTTTGCTTAAAAAAATTCAATGTCTTATCAATACCAAAATGTCTAGCCAAACCACTACTATGTTTTTCCTTTGTCAGATTAGTTCTCATTGGTCCTTTTGGTATACACAACTAAATACCTTTAAACAACATATCTTCTTGAATAAAATATTCTTCCCACTTAGTACTCAATTGATCTTGAATAGGTGCTCTGCACTTTTTCCATAGCTTAGAAAAATTAGGATCAAATTCATAAGAATCTCTCATGTCATCAAATCCAAGAACTTCAATTTTCATCTCGGTCATCAAAGATCTCCTTCTACTCAATGCATCAACAACTTGGTTAGTGACTCCACTCTTATGCTTTATCACAAATGTATAACTCTGCAAATACTCAACCCATTTCATATGTCTCTGATTCAACTTATTTTGACTACCCAAATATTGTAAAGCTTTATGATCGGTATACAACACAAATTCACTCAGTATCAAATAATGTCTCCATTTCTTCAGTGCTTGAACAATAGCATAGAATTATTGATCATACACAAAGTATTTCCTTTTTGCATCATTCAACTTTTCACTAAAAAAATAAATAGGTTTACCTTCTTGACTCAACACAACTCCTATTGCACTTCCACTTGCATCATATTCCACTTGAAATACCTTATTGAAATCAGACAATGCCAAAATAGGCAATTCATCAACCTTCTGCTTCAGAGTCTCAAAACTTTTATCAGCTCTATGTGTCCATTTGAATTATCTTTTATCTCCTCTCATAGTCGCAGTCATAGCATTACAAATTGAACTGAAATTCCTAATGAACTTTCGGTAAAAACTTTCCAAAGCATGAAATGATCTTACCTCATCAAGGTATACAATCACAAATTTACCTAAGAATTTCTTCAAAACTTTATTCATCAACCTCATAAAAGTACTTGGTGCATTATTTAAACTAAAAGGCATAACCAACCACTCATACAAACCTTCTTTTGTCTTAAAACTAGTCTTATATTCATCACCTTCTCTAATTCTAATATGATGATGCCCACTTTTCAAATTAATTTTGGTAAAATAATTTTCTCCAGTTAGACTGTCCATTATATCATCCATTCTCGGTATAAGAAACCTATATTTCACTATTATCTTCTTGATTGCTCTACAATTAGTACACATTTTCCATTCTCCATTCTTCTTAGGTGGTGCAGTAGCACCTAATCCTAGAGGTCACTATGAGATATATAAATTTTTTGAGTAATTTATAGTCAATTATATGATGTATTGATTCATTTTGAATCCATTTGTAAAGGTGTTGACAAGAAATGTAAGCATGTGCACAATATTGCTCAAGTTGTCAAATAGGTCATGTTTAGGTCTACATGGTCAAATTTGTGTAAAAGATCATGGAAGGGTAAAATAATTATAAAAGTTCTTAAATATTCCATTTGGATATGTATAGAGAGGTTTGAAAAAGTTTTAAAGTCATTTTGTCAAAAATGTAAAAGTTGCATAAAATGTTGTAAAATGCAACATTGAGAAAGTTGCAAACATTGCAAAAAAGATGTAAAAAGGTAGATGGTTGGTCTAGGAGTTGGTTATGAAGTTAAAAACTACAAAATACCTTATAAATACCATTTTATGGTCGAACCAAATCAGATTTTGGGAGGAGGAAATAATTTGATACATTTTTTGTGTATTCTTTTGTTGTTATTTTGATTGGTTTTTCAGTTTTAGTGTTGGTTCCAGGCCTTGTACGGCCATGTACAGCCTGAAAACCCTATAATATAGTAATGGATAGAAATAATGATGAATCCTCTTTCTCATGATTTTTATTTGGAGTAATTTTATTCTATTTTGAATAAGTTATGGCATTTTTTGTAAAAGTTGTTATCTGTAGATTTGGGACTGTTTGACCATAGTCAGATTGTAACGATTGGCACGGACATATTTTAGAAAATAAAGACCTATAATAATATGAATTGGAAAGATATTTGAATTATATTTCATTCCATTTTTGTTTGAGTCATTTTTATTCAGACCTGTGAAAGTTATGTGCATTTGAGTGAAAACTAGTTTTTAAAGATCTGCATTGGAGTTGCAGGTAGTGATTTGTGTTTGTAGAATGATCTATGAATGGGAAAAATAAATGGCTTACATATTATGAAACTAGATTCATAATGGTTTCATATTGAATTTATTTTGTGTTATTTGGAATCATTTTAAGAAAGATATGAGATTCCCTAGGCAAGGTTTGGTGTTGTAATTCTGAATTATGACAGGGATATGGATCAGAATTTTCAGTCTAAAACAATAATTGTTTGAGGAATCAAATGGGGTCCCTAGACCTTAAGATTTTGTGAGATGATACATATTTTATTTATCTACAAACATTTTTGTTTCTATAAATTTTGGTTTGGAGTTTTAGTGGGTCAAATAACTCAATTCTTGGAAACTGTAAAACTTGGGACAGTATTGAAGTTGTTTGTTAAAGGAAGCGAACAAGTATTTTGTTGTTAATTGATCTTGTGAAAGAAGATAGTATTTTCATCTTTTAAATTATTTCAATGATTAAATTAAGATCAGATCATCAAGACCCTAGATTTTGAGTGGTTTGTATGATGCTCTGCATCATTAGGTGCCAATACAACAGGTACTGCACAAGGACTCAAACTTTCTTAGATCAAACATTTCTACAACAATTCTTGAATATGTCAATTCAATTCTGATTCTCAGTAGGTGTCAACTGATGTGGTGCCTTATGTTGAAGAAATTTTAGGTTTTCTAAGAAAATCTCTTTCTTAGTCTTTTGCCTTTCCTTTTCTGTGTCTCTGGTGTCCTCATCCAGTTTAGGGATTGAATTTTTAGGATTCACTATGTGATTTGCTCATGTCTCCTTGCCCTAGGTCATTTTTTCCCTCAGTAGGGTTATTTTCCACAAAATTTCTTAAGTGTTCCCTAAATTGTTATATTTTCATGTTACCTTTTTGGCCACTTAAGTATTCAAGTCTGCACCTGATCTTTTATTTCTTAGTGTTCCCTAGATCTTGGGATTAATATTTCAAGTCACTTTTTATTCAGTGAACCGACGACTATGTCTAGGTCTATGTCATGTTTCTCTTTGGTCTCTTGATCTCCAAGTACAATCTACAGTTAGCTTTTCAATCAACAATCTGGAAACTATGTAGTCTCCTAATCTCATGATTTTTGGCAATTTTCTCCAAGAATTCGGTGACCCAGCGCATCAGTTATCTCTCATTCATTTGATCAAATGGTTAAGTCCTAAGTCTTTCAGCAATCAAGTGATAGTTGTTGATGCTTTTCAAGATCAACGAAGGTGTTTTAATCTCAGGATGGATTGTGTAGATGACAAGGTATCTAGCAATTTGGTTACAATAGTTTTCTCTTGTTTGCTAGATTTTGGTGGTTCTAATAAAGGGATTTGGCGATTCAATGACAAGAATGTTAAAGGTATAAGGTTTCCTCGGTCGCTAGATCTTGGGATGAAATGGTTGAGTCCTAAGTTTTTTGGCAACTTAGCGAATAAAGGTATTCACTCAATCTCAATGATCAAGTAGTGAAACCCTAAAGTATTGAGTGATTCAGCGACAACCAGAGATAGCTTTCAAGATCAAAAATTGGTACTTAATCTCATAATGAAACCCAAGTTGAGTGAAATTTTTAGCGACTTGGTGAATAAAGGTATTCGCCGAGTCTCAGGATAAAATCACAGTTAAATAAATTATTGAGAGAATATGAGATGTCTTTGTTTGTTGAATCTTGTGATAGAATAAGAGTTAAATGAAGCTTTCATAGATTAAGATATGCTGATGCAAGAGCATCCTGGGTGTAAGAGCAATCTTGCATCACCCAAAAATATTTATGTTTTTGTATTCAATAAGGGCTATATTGTGCAGAGCTGCTATTTGTGGAAACTTGCTATTTTTAGTAAGTTGGTCATACAATCTCAAAATGTTTTGATTTTACATGTGGGGATTCATCTTAGTCATATCAGCCTGCCAGTAAATTTTCATGGCTAGATCAGGTCTAGTTTTGAAGATATTGAAGATTTTTCTATTAAAAATTTGGGTGATAGGCACTTGCGCAAATCTAGCCTGTAGAGCGCTTTGTGGCCTTTTTGAAATGGGGTTATAATAGTCCATCGGGTCAATTGGTGATGACTTATGGTCTTCAGAAGTCAGGTCACCTGAAATGGAAAAAAATAATTTTCCTTCAAAATTTTTGTTCGGGTTTCAAAAGTTATTTTGAGCCGAATTTGATGTAATAAATTAAAAAATAAAATAATTCTAAGTTTGGTCGGCCCTAAGGGCTAAATTTCTAGAACCTTCTTGGGCAGTGGAAAATGACTATTGTTACCCAAAAATTCTCTATCATTCATTCTTGGCCACGGTTCCTATTTTCCAAAGAAGTGCTCAAGTGTCGAAGGACCAGTGTGTTTTCTGCCTTTTGGCCTGAAAACCCAGTGTGTTTTTGAACTTCTCTCTAAAGGGTCAGGATGTTTTTGACTTTCGGTATAAAAATTCTCTATGTTTTTTACCTCGGTTCGAAAACCTTCTGTGTTTTCAACCACTTCTGCACTTTACCCTTCTCTGGCGTCTACATTTTTCTATCTGTGCAACTCTGACCAGGTGGGTCCCTCGGGATGTTTTTGACAATCTGCTATGGCTTGTGGCATGATTACATAGCCCATTTTTAGGCTATGTGAACATGTGACTAGCCGTTAAGTGTGCAGCCCTGAGATACCATGTAGGGCCCAGTTCACGATCTTTGAGCGACTAACTACCAGCAGTCAGGAGGCAACAGTTTCATGTTGGTCACATGATCGCATGGGATCTTTCAATCCCATGCAACTAACCATCAGTGGTTCATGGTCAGCATCTTGCAGTTAACTCCAAGCTGGCGGGGGTAGCATCTTGCAGTTGGTCGCATGATCGCATGCAGCCCCTTGGCCACATGCGATCATGCGACAAGCGGTCAATGGTAAACAGACTCCAGCGGTGGACTTGTGGTTTGGTGATGTGTCTACTTCTCAGTGGGTGGCTGGCAGTCGGCAAAGGTAACATGGGCCCCGTAGATTCAAAATCTATAGTGGTCGCATGTTCGCATGGGATCTTTTGATCCCATGTGATAATGCGACCACCATTGGATTCTCTATTGTTTTTGATGGGTTTTTCATGTGTCCAGCCCATGCGAGTTTTTGGTTGATCCACGTGGTTGGCAGGTGGTAGATTTTGTGGGCCCGAGCGTCTATGTGGTGGCAGAAGGAAGATTTAGTGAAACTTATCGCATGATCACATGAGATTTTTTTAGCTCATGCGATCATGTGACCAATGTTATTTTAAAGGAGAGTGGGCCTGAGGTTGGTAAGCAGAGTGCAGTTGCATGGGTAACATGTTTCACGTGGTCGGTGAGTGAGCCCGGGGTTAAGGAAAAGTTCACGTGACTTGGCGATTGGGAAGAAATGAACCCGAGGTAAACCAGGGTTAAGTTTGCAGTGCGGTCTTACGGGCTCGAGGTGTCTTGTGTGGAAGATTCTAAAAGAGCTTGTCGCATGATCACATAAAAACATTTGAGCTCATGCGATCATGCGACCAGTACTATTTCAGGTGGTGCAACTTTTTTGCTAGTGCTTGTCTGCAGGCCATATGCGAAGTGGCGGGGTAGCTCAGAATTGATTTTTGAAGGCGATGGAAGTTTGTGAAGATGTTAAAGGAGATCTGGGTGGCCGTTGTAGGTTGAATTCTTATTCTTGAGGGGGGTTGTCAGGTCCAAGTTGTTTATCTGTAGGATCATTATAGTACAGAGTTGGGTATGCAAACTAAATATCTGATCGGCCATGTTGTTGCAGAATTTATTTATGATCAGAAGTGACTATTTTAGGGTTGATTATTTTATGCATATTTTTTGTAACCCTAGTTAGTTTTGACTCCTGCCTACGTGCAGTGGAGTTTGTATATAACATTTCTTTTGGAGCATTAGTGCTCAGAGTTTGCAATCTGTAAAAGAGTTTTTTTCTCTTTCTTGGGAGTTACCTATGGCATTTGTTCAGCCCTCTGGCTCTTATAGTTTGTAACCTTTCATTGAAATCTCAGATTTAATAGAGGCTAGCTATGGCATTTGTTCTGCCCTCTGGTTTTTCCCTTATTTGTATTTCTCTTATTGAATGTAATATACTAGTTTCATTGGAGAAGCCCTTGGAGTTCCAAAGCCCTTCTTTCTTTCAGCTCACATGTGTACTATTGTGTATTAATCTAATTGGATTGAATCTATGGGTATAGTTCAGCCCTTGTCTTTTTGTCTCATTCCTCTACCCTTTTTCTGAAGAGAACATTTGCTTGCAGGTCATAGCCCATGTCATTTGTTCTAGCCCCTCTATGAAATACTTATGCAAGCCTGTTTAGAGAGAGTGTGTTATATTAGATCTGAGAGCCTTCATGTTGATTTTGGCCAGTGTATTGTATTCATTTCTTTTTTGGTGCATCACCTAGTAGGATAGATTTGCTTTCAGTCATTTCCCTTTCATGCATTCCTTCTATCCCTTTCCCCTCAAAGTTTTACATTTCCTGTCTAAGAGCAAATCAGGGTGACTATCCAAGAGGAACCGGCCTAGAATCTGGAGGTCTCATCTCGGTTAGCAAAAGGTCCCACAACCTTGAGATGATTCCCATGTTATACTGGATTATCAATACCAAGAGAGCTTGAGAGCAAAGGTGCAAATTCAGTGTATAACATTTTTGGCACACCCAGTGGGACTAATAAGTCATAGTTTTCATAGTTATTGCTGGTTTTGATATACTTCCAGCAAGTTGCAGACCTTTGAGAGGTCATTGTTTTTCATATCTGGTGACTCCAAGTACACATTTACTGGTTTCAAGTAGATTCAGTACCTAAGATAGATTACCATCCTTCTTTTCATGAGGGTATCCCTTCATCTCATGGAGGTCAGCAACAGTCATCTCATGCTTGCCCCCACCCACCCAACTTCCAGCATCATGGCAGTATCAATGCACATACCAGCAACCTCAAGGGGAGATGCTTTCCCTAAAAGAGCATGTTCATCATGCCTAGATCCAACAACAACAAGGTTTGGCTCAGTAGGATCAAGGTTACAGGAGGTATCTGGCAGAACAATACAAAAGAAATGAGGCCATGCTTGCTGAGGGGCTGGAAGCACAAAAGAAACACTATGAGGAGGTGTTGGAAACATAGAAGAGGCATATGCGGGCACAAGAAAAGGAGTAGTTTGATGCTAGATGGAAGTAGTGTGAAGAAGTCATCGTAGGATAGCAAAAAAGTCAAGCAGCCCTTGCAGGTAATCTGGCCACATTGAACAAAGTTTACAAAGAAAATTTAATTAAGGTTAGTGATGCTATAGCTGAGAAAGAGGAAGATTTCTAAAGAACATTAGCAGCTCAGAAGGTTGCTTATGAGGAGTTGGAAGTTCATAAGAATAACTATGAAAGGGTGGTTCAAGACCAGAAAATTTTAATGGAGGCCATGTTTGATAGGGGCATTGAATTTCAAATGGAGAAAGAAAAAGAGATGAGAGCTCATGAGGAGTTTCATGAGAGAGAGCTACAGGATCTCAAGCAAAATATAAGATTCCTGGCTTCTACCACTGAAACATATAAAAGAAGCTATCAAATGTAGATTGAGAAATGTTCTCAACTTGAAGAAGAGAAGGAGAGCATAGAGCAGAAGATTATTGATCTAAAGGTGGCTCTCTCTGAATAGGTTAGGACAAATGAGTCCTCAACAAATCATGATAATTATGCTGACAATAGTATACTTCTCCTATAAGAGAATCTGGAAGAAGAGGAGGATCAATTCTGGGACAAGATGGAGTACTTCTGCTTGCATCTTGATGACAAGCCCACACTTCCAGAGAACACCTGCAATCTGTGGGAGATAGTCATTTCCAGCCAGCAAGATGAGGAGAACAACCAGAGTGAAGTAATCTCTCAAGAGCCTAAGTTTATCAAGGAAAGCTCCAGGTCTAGCATCTCTCATGGTTGTCCTATCAGGTATTTGGCCAAGATGGGTGCTATCGAAGAAGATCAAGTGGCACCAGCCCCTCTACATGTCCCTTTGTCAAAGGCTGAGGCTGAAAATGAACCAAATCGGCTTGCTGCCCCAAGTGACCAGGTGAGTAAAGCCCTATTGTTGCTTACTAATCCTCCTCAGAATAGTGATACTTACAATCAGCTTGACCAAGTCAGTATAATCTATATCAGTCAAATCCTTGTCAAGCAAGTGACCCTGTATATCTCCTATGTTCATCTTGTAATAGCTTTCCAGAAGCATGTGGATTATTGTAAGCAGAGAAGGATGGGAAGCTATTTTCCACAACCAGTCAATGGTTTCGTTTAACCAAGTTTTTGTACTAGTTAGTTTAGGTTAGGTGTTTCTTTTTTTACTAGATTAGTTTACTACTTTTCCAAGAAGTGCTCGAGCACAATTTTTTGTCCCTCCCTGTCAGAAAGTTTTTATGTTCTAGAAATGACCCCATGCCCAATGGATTGTCAAGGCAACTGGTCTTTTGTCTAGCAGGCTGACATCCCGCAGAGGTCACCAAAATGTTATTCAAAAATTCCCTATCATTCATTTTTGGCCATGGTTCCTATTTTCCAAAGAAGTGCTCAAGTGTCGAAGGTCCAGTGTGTTTTCTGCCTTTTGGCCCGAAAACCCAGTGTTTTTTTGACCTTCTCTCTAAAGGGTCGGGATGTTTTTAACTTTTGGTACAAAAATTCTCTATGTTTTCGACCTTGGTTCGAAAACCTTCTGTGTTTTCGACCACTTCTGCACTTTACCCTTCTCCAGCATCTGCATTTTTCTATCCACGCAACTCCGACCAGGTGGGCCCCTCAGGATGTTTTCAATAATCTACTACAGCTTGTTGCATGATCGCATAGCCCTTTTTTAAGCTATGCGAACATGTGACTAGCTGTTAAGTGCGCAGCCTCGAGGTACCATGTAGGGCCCAGTTCGTAGTCTTTGAGTGACTAACCACCAGCAGTTGGAAGGCAATGGTTTCATGTTGGTCACATAATCACATGGGATCTTTTGATCCGATGCACCCATGCGACTAACCGTTAGCAGTTCGCAGTCGGCATCTTGTAGTTAACCCCAAGCCGGCGGGGGTAGCATCTTGTAGTTGGTCGCATGATCGCATGTGGCCCCTTGGCCGCATGTGATCATGCGACAAGCGGTCAATGGTAAACAAACTCTAGCAGTGGGCTTGTGGTTTGGTGATGTGTTCGCTTCTCAGTAGGTGGCTGGCAGTTGGCGAAGGTAATATGGGCCCCGTAGATTCAAAATCTATGGTGGTCACATGTTCATATGGGATCTTCCGATCCCATGTGATCATGCGACCACCGTTGGATTCTCTACTGTTTCCAATGGGGTTTTCATGTGTCCAACCCGTGCGAGTTTTTGGTTGATCCACGTGGTTGGCAAGTGATAGATTTTGTGGGCCCAAGCATCTATGTGGTGGTGGAAGGTAGATTCAGTGAAACTTATCACATGATCGCATGAGGTTTTTTTAGCTCATGCGATCATGCGACCAATGTTATTTTAAAGGAGAGTGGGCTTGGGGTTGGTAAGCGGAGCACGATTGCATGGGTAACATGTTTCGTGTGGTCACTGAGTGAGCTCGGGGTTAAGGAAAAGCTCACGTGACTTGGCAACTGGGAAGAAATGAACCTGAGGTAAACCAAGGTTAAGTTTGTAGTTTAATCTTGTGGGCCCGAGGTGTTTTGTGTGGCAGATTCTAAAAGAGCTTGTCGCATGATCACATAAAAGCTTTTTAGCTCATGCGATCATGCGACTAGTACTATTTCAGGCGGTGCAACTTTTTTTCTAGTGCTTGTCTGCAGGTCATATGCGTAGTGGCGGGGTAGCTTGGAATTGATTTTTGAAGGCGATGGAAGTTTGTGAAGATGTTAAAGGAGATTTGGGTGGCTGTTGCAGGTTGAATTCTTATTCTTGAGGGGGGTTGTCAGGTCCAGGTTGTTTATCTGTAGGATGATTTTAGTACAGAGCTGGGCACGCAAACTAGATATCTGATCAGCCATGTTGTTGCAGAATTTATTTATGATTAGAAGTGACTATTTTAGGGTTGATTATTTTATGCATATTTTTTGTAACCCTGGTTAGTTTTGACTCCTACCTACGTGCAGTGGAGTTTTTATATAACATTTTTTTTGGAGCCTTAGTGCTCAAAGTTTGCAATCCGTAAAAAAAAAAATTTCTTTCTTGGGAGTTACCTATGGCATTTATTCTACCCTCTAGCTCTTATAGTTTGTAACCTTTCATTGAAATCTCAAATTTAACAGAGGCTAGCTGTGGCATTTGTTTTTCCCTCTAGTTTTTCCCTTATCTGTATTTCTCTTATTGAATGTAAAATACTGATTTCATTGGAGGAGCCCTTGGAGTTCCAGAGCCCTTCTTTCATTCAGCTTACATGTGTACTATTGTGTATTGATCTGATTGGATTAAATATGTGGGTATAGTTCAGCCCCTATCTTTCTGTCTCATTCCTGTACCCTTTTGCTGAAGAGAACGTTTGCTTGCAGGTCACAGCCTGTGTCATTTGTTCTAGCCCCTCTGTGAAATACTTATGCAAGCCTGTTTAGAGAGAGTGTGTTTTATTAGATCTGAGAGCCTTCATGCTGATTTTGGCCAGTGTATTGTATTCATTTCTTTTTTGGTGCATCACCTAGTAGGATAGATTTGCTTTCAGTCATTTCCCTTTCATGCATTCCTTCTATCCCTTTCCCCTCAAAGTTTTACATTTCTTGTCTAAGAGCAAATCAGGGTGACTATCCAAGAGGAACCAGCCTAGAATTTGGAAGTCTCATCTCGGTTAGCAAAAGGTCCCACAACTTTGAGATGATTCCCATGTTATACTGGATTATCAAGACCAAGAGAGCTTGAGATCAGAGGTACAAATTCAGTGTATAACAACTATATAAATAAGGCTCGTAGTGTTGTCTAGGATAGTTCGAGGTAGTATATCTGGGTATTGATTCAAGGCTTTGTCCTACAAAATATTGTAAGGCAATGCCCATGTGGCTTTTCATATTGTAATTCTGAAAGTTTTTAATTCCACATTTGTGGAGATAATAAGAAGCCAATTTTATGTTCTTGCATATTGTTGTTGTTTCTCTATTTTTGTTATGTGTTTGTGGTATTAAGGGGAGCACCCTTGATTAAGTGGTATCAGAGTAGGACTTCCTGAGTGTGTAAACAGATCACCGATTGTCAGGTAGTTTGCACCAAGATCATGGTTAGGGTTTTAGCATGCATCGCGAAAATGCCTCCACAAAGGGAACATGGCGGAAGAGTCAGTGTTGTAACACTTGAGGTTAGAGCTCTCTAGAGACAAGTGCGAGCATTGCAAGAGGAGATTCATAGAGGAATGAATCTTAATGTCAAAGATGAAAGTGAGGATGAAGCCGAAGAAGGAAATTGTGATCAAGAAGAAGGCAAAATTTTGAATCAAGAAGAAGAAAGGCTTTTCCAGGCCATTTCCAAGATCAGAAAAAGACCTAAGATCAAGGTTCTGACATTTTCTAAAAATCTTAACCCAGAAGAATTGATCGACTGGATCAATGAATGTGAAGAATATTTTGAGTATGAAGATATTGAGGATCCTGATAGGGTCAAATTTGCGAAGGCCAGATTGAAAGGTCATGCGAAGATCTGGTGGCAAGAGATTCAATTGGAGTGAAATAGAAGAGGAAAGGATAAAATCACAAAATGGGATCAGATGGTGGATAAATTGAAGTGACAGTTCATCCCTGTTGATTATGAGCTTGACCTACTAAAGAAAATGCAAAGTTTGAAGCAAGAGGGATGATTTATTCAGGAGTATACAAAGGAGTTCTATCGAATCCTCATCAGAACAGGCCATGCAAAAGTGGATAAGGAGAAAGTTGCCCATTACCTTCATGGGTTGAGGCCAAGCATTCAGGAAGAGTTGAATCTAGTTCAAATGAACAGTATTGAAGAGGCATAATAGTTTGCCCTAAAAGTAGAGGAAAAACTAAACAAGAAGTTCGAGAGCAAACAAAATGGAAGAGGTTGCGGTGGATGATTTGGTAGACGGTCATATGGAGGTCGAAATGAAGATCCAAAAAAGAAGGATGAGGCCAGTAGCAGTCAAAATCAAAGAGGAAAGAATTCCAATCATTTCCAAGATAAGAACAATAGAGATCAAAGAGGAAGGGGAAGAGGACAAGGTTCAAGAAGAGGAGGCTTCTGTGGAACATGTTTTCATTGTGGAGAAGAAGGTCATAGGGCATTTGAATATCCTGAATGCCAATGAAGGATAGATAGGAGGAATGAAGACCAGGCTAGAGTTGCACATGTAGATGAAGATGTGAGATCATCAAATTCTGAAGATGCTGAAAGAGGAGAAACGCTGATTAACAGAAGAGTCCTGCTGAGTGGTGAGATTGAACCTGAACAAAGGAGGAGCCTATTTTGCACTAGATGCAAGTGTGAGGGTAAATGCTCTAATGTGATTATTGATAGTGGAAACACTGACAATTTAGTGTCAAAAAAGATGGTGACAAAGTTGAAGCTCAAGAGATAGAAACACCCACATCCATATCAGATTGCTTGGGTGCAGGATGACCACAAGGTCATGGTCAGTGAACAGTGCCTAGTAAAGTTCAAGATTAGCAGGTACCATGATGAGGTACTATGTGATATCATACCTATGGATGCATGTCACATGTTATTGGGTAGGCCCTGGTAGTTTGACAAATGTTTTGTACATGATGGTCATGCGAATACCTATTCCCTGACAAAGGATGGAGTGCAATATAAGCTAAAACCATTGAAGGAGATCAAAGAAAAGGTATGCGGTAATGCGAGAATAACATTTTTTGATGGAAGAAAATTTTTAGATGGTATGAGGCATGAGCATGTGTGTTTTGCTTTAATTTCAAAAGCTGGTAAAGAGGAAGTAGAGGATGTACCTGTAGAGGTTGCAGATTTGTTGAATGAGTTTCAGGATATTATATCTGATAATGTACCTAATGGATTACCACCAATAAGAAAGATCAGTCATCAGATGGATTTGATTTCAGGAGCCAATTTTTCAAATAAGGCAGCACATAGAATGACACCGGTAGAAAGTGAAGAGTTGAATAGACAAGTACATGAGTTGTTACAAAAGGGATTGATTCAGGAGAGCCTGAGTCCATGTGTTGTACTAGCAGTATTAGCACCAAAGAAGAATGGAGAATGGAGGATGTGTACAAATTCTAGAGCAATAAACAAGATCACAATCAAGTATAGGTTTCCATTACCATGAATGGATGATATTATGGATTGTTTGAGTGGAGCTGTGTATTTTTCAAAGATAGATCTGAAGAGTGGATATCACCAAATTCAGATCAAAGAAGGAGATGAATGGAAGATTGCCTTCAAGACAAAGAAAGGACTGTATGAGTTGTTAGTCATGCCTTTTGGGCTAACCAATGCACCAAGCACTTTCATGCAGCTCATGAATGAGGTTCTGAAAGAACTTGTGGGTAAGTTTGTCATTGTGTACCTAGATGATATTTTGATCTTTAGTAATACATTGGAAGAGCATATGATGCATATTCGTATGGTGTTTGAGAAGCTGAGAGATGAGAAATTGTTGATTAATTTAAAGAAGTGCAATTTTGTGAAGGAGTTAGTGTATTTGAGATTTTTAGTTTCAGCAGAAGGTCTGAAAATGGACCAAGAGAAAGTACAGGCTATCTTTGAATGGCCTACTCCAAGGAGTGCTACTGAGGTAAGATCTTTTCATGGTTTGGCTTGTATTTACAAAAATTTTAGCAGTATTTGTGGACCCTTGACTGAAACAATGAGAGGGGATAGAAAAGAGTTCAAGTGGACTAATGGGGTGAATAAGAGTTTTAAACTGTTGAAACAAAAGGTTACAAAACAACCTGTTTTAGCACTTCCTCATTTTAATAAGGTGTTTCAAGTAGACTGTGATGCTAGTGGTACTGCAATAGGAGCTATTATGAGTCAAGAAGGTAAACCTATTACTTATTTCAATGAGAATTTGAATGATGCCAAGAGGAAATATTATGTTTATGATCAGAAATTTTATGCTATAGTTTAGGCATTGAAGAAGTGGAGACACTATCTGCTTCCTAAGGAGTTTGTTTTGTAGACTAATCATCAAGCTTTGCAATATTTGAATAGTCAAGGAAAGTTGAATCAAAGGCATTTGAAATGAGCTGAGTTTTTGTAGAGTTATACATTTGTTTTGAAACACATGAGTGGAAAGTCTAACACAGTTGTAGATGCTCTTAGCAGAAGGCAACTATTGCTGACAGAGATGTAGATTGAGGTGGTTGTGTTCAAGGAACTCAAGAATTTCATCATTCAGGATGATATGCTATTCAGAGGGAGTCAGTTGTGCATTCCAAGAAGTTCTATGATGGAGAATCTCATCAAGGAGAAGCATAGCGGAAGACTGGCTGGACATTTTGGTCATGATAAAATCCTTACTTTGGTTAGTGAAAATTATTATTGGCCATAGTTGCAGCAAGATGTCAAGAAGTTTTTACAGAGTTGCAGAGTATGTCAGATGGTGAAGGGAGTGAAGTAGAATATAGGGTTGTATCAGCCATTATCTGTACCAGATTAGCCTTGGGAGGATATTAGTATGGACTTTGTTCTTGGTTTACCAAGGACACAGTGGGGATATGATTCAATTTTTGTTGTAGTTGACAAATTTTCAAAGATGGCACATTTTATTCCCTGCAAGAAGACTAATGATGTTGTTCATGTAGCAGAATTTTTTTTCAGAGAACTGGTGAGCCTACATGGTTTACCAAAGAGTATAGTTTCAGATAGGGACACTAAGTTCATGGATATTTCTGACGTACATTATGGAAGAAGTTGAAGATAGATTTGAAGTTCAGTTCATCACATCATCCATAGACTGATGGGCAGATAGAGGTGGTGAATAGGAGTTTGGGTAATTTGGTGAGATGTTTGGTTGGAGATAAGCCAATAGAATGGGATTTGATTTTACCATAGGTAGAATTTGCATATAATAATTATGTCAACAAGAGCACTGGTAAATCACCATTCCAGATTGTATATGGGAGTAGTCCAAGAAATGCATCTAAGTTGAGAAAGATAGATAAAGGAGAAATAAGTAGTGCTGAAGCTGAAGATTTTGTAGAACATTTGAAGAACATCCATGGGGAGGTGAGGAAGCACATTACCAAGATGCATGCATAGTATAAGGCTAAGGTAGATGAGAAAAGGAGGCATAAGGAATTTTAGGTTGGAGATGAAGTCATGGTTCATTTGTGGAAGGAGCGATTTCTAGTTGGTACATATAACAAATTGAAAATGAAGAAGTTTGGGCCATGTAAAATACTGAAGAAGCATGATTCAGGAAATGCATATAAAGTAGAATTGCCTGCTGAGCTAAATATTTCACCAGTGTTTAACATTTTAGATTTGATAGAGTATCATGAGGGAGGTTTTGAAGATGAGATCACAATAGCACAGTAGAGTATTCTAGCAACCAGTTCAGATACCAAAGAGATTGAGGATATACTAGATAGTTGTGTTGGCAGAAGCATAAGGAACAGGACATATGAAGAGTATTTGGTCAAATGGAAAGGGTGACCTGTTGAAGATTCATCATGGCTAACAAAGGAGTAGGTTAACTGTCTTGGTTTTCCTCTACACACCTGAGTCGTGACAGGGTCACTTCTCAAATTACCCCGGGTGTCTGATGCAAGAGCATCCTAGGTGTAAGAGCAATCTTGCATCACCCAAAAATATTTTTATTTTTGTATTCACTAAGGGTTATCTTGTGCAGAGCTGCTATTTGTGAAAACTTGCTATTTTTAGTAAGTTCGTCATACAATCTTGAAATGTTTTGATTTTACATGTGGGGGTTCATCTCAGTCATATCAGCTTGCCAGTAAAGTTTCATGGCTAGATCAGGTCTAGTTTTGAAGATATTGAAGATTTTTCAGTATTGGCAATAGGGTACAAAAACTTTGAACTCAGTTTTGAAGGCTTTAGAGGCCTTGGATGAGGTCAAAAATTTGGGTGACATGCGCTTGCATAAGTCAAGCTTGTAGAGCGCTTTGTGGCCTTTCCAAAATGGGGTTATAATAGTCCATCGGGTCAACTAGTGATGACTTATGGTCTCCAAAAGTCGGGTCACCTGAAATGGCAAAAAATAATTTTCTTTCAAAATTTTTGTTCGGGTTTCAAAAGTTATTTTGAGCTGACTTTGATGTAATAAATTGAAAAATAAAATAATTCTAAGTTTGGTCAGCCCTAAGGGCTAAATTTCTAGAATCTTCTCGGGCGGTGGAAAATGCCTATATAAAGAAGGCTTGTAGTGTTGTCTAGGGCAGTTTGGGGTAGTATATCTGGGTATTGATTTGAGGCTTTGTCCTATAGAATATTGTAAGGGAATGTCCATATGGCTTTGCATATTGTAATTCTGAAAGTTTGTAATTCCACATTTGTGGAGATAATAAGAAGCCAATTTTATGTTCTTGCATATTGTTGTTGTTTCTATGTTTCTGTTATGTGTTTGTGGTATTAAGGGGAGCACCCTTCATCATATGCAGTTGTCGCTGAATCTCTAGATAATGACTATGGTCAAGTTAAAGATACTCAGGTTAAAAAGAAGCTCTTGTTCACTTGATTGCCGAATGAATGATGGGATTGAGTTATAGATTACAAGAATCAATGAAGTCTTTAGTCGTGCATTCTCTAAATAAAATAATGGTTGATCTGAGTTGCTTGAGAATTACAGAATGCCCTCAATCATGTGTTCTCTGGATAATGGTTGGGTTAAAGGAAAATGTTTAAAGGTTAAGCCGAGACCGTTGATGATCTCCAAGATCAATGGTAGTCACTGAATCTAATGATAAGCTCATGGGTTACTAAAAGATTCAAAGATCATGAGAAAGGCTTTGTCACTTGATCTCCAAATTTAAACTAGGATAAGAAAAACATTTTGAGATTGCGAGTCTTTGTTCGTTGGTTCTCTGAATAAAGTCTGGTTAAGTTTTAATTAATTAAAAAGGGACAATAACCATTGCAACATGCAAAAGTACTCTGCCAAGTTGGAATAAAGAAAAAATCCAACCAATAAGATATAATCAAGGGTTTTTTATCAATAATTGAGGGTTCTAAAGCCTAATACTATGATCATTTCTTTTCTGCTTTCTTTCCATGTTTTTTAATAAATCTGTCAACATCCCACACCACAACTAGCCTTGATTTGAATTTGGTATTGTGTATAATTGAATGCTGAAGTGACTAGGAATAGATTTGTAATAATCTTGGAAACTTTACGCATTCAATGACTGATGATATATAGATAGGACATCCTTGCTTTCAACACTTAAAGATTTCTGAAGATAGTTGAGATTGTCAAAGCATTGGCAGTAAGTTTTTGGAGCAAAGGGCAATTGTAGAATTTAGAGTTGTTAAGAGTTGAAAGATGAGCCAACCAGTGCCAAGTCGACCATCATCCAGTGGAGAAGCTATGGAACAGGGTGGCAAGGAAAAAGGAAAGCCTAACTATTCAGAAGAGTTCATCAAGTTACTCCCTGGTTCAAACTAGAATAAGAAGGTTAGTGATGAAGCTTTTGAGGATATTATGGATAATTGTAGGGATCCTATCACTCCTTCAAGTTCTGGTTACATAATATTTTACATATTTTTACAATAACAGGGGCAAAGTTATCCCAATTTGTAATTCCTGGGCTCTAGGAATGGCAAAATTAATTATCCCTAATGTTTTCTTAGATGTTGACCTAATTGTGGAGTTGGCTAGGTTATATGGCCCTATTTCAAAAACAATCATGAACAGTGACCAGTCAGCCCTAGTAACTCTGGATAGGGGGTCTTTCATGAAGGATTTTGATTTTTATTCATCATCTTCTATAGAGATGGATTTGAAAAAGGAAAGGGATAAGTATAAAAGTCAATTAGGACTTGTAAAGAGCTAGATAATTAGACATATCCCAAAAAATAGCAAATATATAGCTCCTCTCCTAGCGCACATGAATGCTCCCTATGAGTTTAAATCCCTCAACTTCTATATGAAGTTTTTGTGCCATGGATTGTGTAGAGTTCTAGGGATGGATGGAGATCCAGAGATGCTGCCAGTAGACTTATTGATGATCATCCTTGATATTCAGAATTCCCATGCTAACACAGACTATGATTACATCAAGTATGTAATTGATAAAATGCATGAAGGTTTAATTGCTATTAAAGATAGTAAGAGGCCCATTAGATTCATGCATTATTCCCTTCTAATGCATCTGATTTTGTACTTTAATATTAATAGCTTGGATGTGCATATGCTGAGGCCTAGGATTATGTTTGATGGTCAACCTAGTCCAGTGCAATATTGATAAGGGTGTGGAATTACACCTCCAATGAATGTGACTTCTATGCTTTTCAAAATTGGATTGTTTTCCCAATTTTGAGGATGTTAGGAACAAATGTAACAAGGTTACTAGTTTGGGTTTTGAGGTTGCTTAGACCCCAACAATTTGTTGATAAATGGAAAGAAGACCATAAATGGGGTGATTTCTACTTGGGGGAAAATTTCATTATAATCAGAGTATATGGATGCCCATAGCCCCCACACTTACCTCCCAAATTTGTGCCTCTGAAGGTTTCTATGTTGGAATTTATGTGGCAATTAATATGGACTGATAAGGAGCATTTAGAACCCCATAGGAAGGGAACTTTCACACCCCAAAAATTTAGGATAGGAAACTTCCTGATTGGTAAGAGGGCACTACCACAACTTAGCTCTTAGATGAACCATTTCAAAATAACCTCTGCTATTCGTAGATATGTTGATTCTGACAACTTTATCAGAACTTCCAGGATGACATTGATTCCCAATATTGGTACAATCAGGGAACATGAAGGGTGTGACAAAGAGGATGTGATAAGGAACATAATGGATGAGGATGAGAGTGGTAGCAGGCTTACCAAGTTCTATGATTTGTTGAAATTGGAGGCTCGAGTCAGAGAAGCCAAAATTGCCTTTGTAGGTTTCTTCCCTGATCTCCCTTATCTAAAAAGAATTGATAGAATGGTTGAAATGCATGGTGTCCTATCTAGTCAGCTAGAGGGACAACTTGAGGAAAAATTAGATGTGGATAAGGATTACTCCTCTTCTAATTGTGAAGAGTATACTAATGAATCACAGGAAGGTGATAGTCCACCTCAAACCAATGACCCTCCTATCATTGACATCACTCAAGATCCACCAGAGATAGAGGATACCCTTGAACCACCACAAAAAAGGTAGAGACTTGAAGAAGGTGGGCCCTCCAAAGTGAAGAAACAAAGGAAAGTAATTAATAGAGCTTCAGCTCTTGTGCCTAGTAATAGACCCTATTATCACCAGTTCAGGAAGACCATCAGAGAAGGAAAAAAGGTGGCCTTAAAGGAGGAGGAGGAATTTCCTCTATTGCTTGGAAAAGATGAGAGGGAATTATACTAGGAGGAATTCCTTAGCGATGATCAATTCATCAAGAGTGAGGAGTTTATGAATTTCCTCATGGAAAAAACAACAAGATGTTGCAAAGGCACTACCTAAAGGCATTGATCCGAGTGAGGAAACTTTGAGAGCTCTTATTAGGAATGAATGCTAAAGTGTTTGGCAGCCATTCTATAGCAGTTTTTGTTTCATTCATGACTATGATTGTCATTGATGTCAACACAGTGATTTACCGAAGACTCGCAGAGAAGCAGATAGAGTTTGGATTAGTTCACGTGGGTTATTGTAGTTGGAGCTATGCGATGTTGAGGTTATACTCTTTGATATGTCCTATGTCTATGGTTAAGATCATAGATAGTAATTCATTGATTCATGGAAGTTATGATCATTTTGGTGGAAACAGTGTTCAGGCAGTGTTCCTGAGTAGCGGTTTGTGGAAACCGGATGATATCTCCTAATCAGGATGGAATTTGGTTTTGTGTAGTTAAAGGGAATTTGGAGACACATTGATAGTGATGTGGATGATAGTGTAGACTTCGAGGTCACATGAGTGAAGATTTATTATATTTGGAAGCTGATAGTTTTATGTAATTTTGGTGTAGTGTGTGGAAACTTTTATTTTGTAATTGTATGTCGACTCATTTGTAATTATTTGAGTGTGATATAAAGGAAGGAATGTATTTCCTTGTTGATATGTAATTGAAATTTAGTTATAGTAATAATGTGTGATGCAGTACGCATGAAGTGAAGAAAAGAGCTAAGTATGAGAGTGAAATTGTGAAGGAAGATATGTGAAGTACAAATATCTGAAATTGAGATATGATGTAATAGTGAGTGTGGTTTGGCATAGTCAGAGAAGAGGTAACATATTATTATGTTGAGTAATGCAAAGATTATTTGGACAGTGTGTTCAATGATCTTACCCTGAAGTTGTTTGGGCAATGGGTCCTTCTGTCTTCTATAACTCTTAATCGGGTTAGAATCTTTTAACAAGGATTCAAAATCTCCTAACATGGATTCATATGTACTGAATGTATTTCATAAGACTCCTAATAGATTCCATCCTCTCACAAGGAATATTCATATTAGTGCATCTTTTGTGGGCATCATTCACATAGGGGTTTACTCTTTGAGCAAGAGGTTCCCTAGTCAACATATCTTGTGTCATTATGTTATTGTGTATGAATATCTTTCTATGGTTGGTAATTATATTGCTTATATGGTTTAATGTTGTTGAAGATGATAAAAGTTAAAATTATTTGATAACTGAATCACCCCCCCCCTTTTAGTTATCTTGGTGGACTTTACTTTCTAACAATTGGTATCAGAGCAGCAGGTCCTTGAAAGAGAAGTTTAACAGCTTAAGGAGATCCATGGCAAATTTTAGGAAAGAAAGCCCTAAGTTTGATGGAGTAAATTTTGACAGCTGGAAAGAAAATATGAAGACACACCTATTATGTTTAGGACTAGGTTATTGGTTGATTACAAAGAATAATAAGACTATCATTAAAGAGGACAATCTTGAAACGTGTACTGCGGAAGAGAGAGATCTATTCATGTGTAACATACTGTAATGCCCAAAAATATCAGAACAAAACCTTACTAAAGTCAACCAATTTTTTTTTTAAACAAATAGTTTCTCTTAGGCTATGTATTCTAAGTGGTGTAGTTGGTTGAAAGAGTCTATTCTCATGGGTTCACCTACATCAATACTAATTGTTACATTATGGTTAATAACAACTAAAATTTTACTTTGACAAGAAAACCACTTAAGAATTTACATACTAGGGATGACAATTTACAAGATAAACCACTCTAGTGATTCTACACTTAATATTACATAAGATAAATTATTGTTTTGTTGTTTCAAATAAGAAAAAAAAATACCCATCTTATTGTATTCTCTCTATATTTATATACCATCATCTAAGGTTGCTTCCATAGTTAATTACCAACATAATAATAATTTATAATTAGAATCCATAATTATTATTTTTTTATCATTTACAACACTTTTACATTTGAAACTTCTCAATTACTTGATAAAGATAAAATATAAACCCAGTAGTTCTCATATCCCTTTTCCACATTAAAGGGTATTCATATTTACCCATAATGATGTCTAAAGAATAATACTACTAGGTAAATTTTCACTTTCATCTTCTTGAAGAAATATCATCTCCACTTTTGTAGGAAGAAAAATAGGAACTGAAGAGTAATATTTTCACCACATTAATATACGAGGAAAAATATGAATAAAATTATTAGGATACTTGAATAAGTTTCTACTATATATTCTTGTTTCAAAAAAAATATTACCATTATTAATATTTTCAAACAATTATGTTAAACATTTATATTTGAATACATTAATATCCTCTTCTACTGTAATGTAATGTATTAATAATTAATTAATTAATTAATTAATAATACACAATAAAAAAAATAACCTACTAGTGACAAGGTATCGGTTAATTAGTAACCACATATAAAATTAAAGTTACTAAATTAACTTATTAACTAAACTCAAATTTATAATGTATCAGGTGTATATGTATTAATTAACAAATATCAAATGTTAAATGAATAACATACTAAAAGATAAATGTATTTTTTTTTAATTAATGATCATAATTCATTAATTAATAATACATGTATTACAACTAAATTGAATTGTAATAAATTCATTAAACAAACTAATTAAATTTTGTATTTATGCTTATTAAAATTTATTAATAAAGTTTTTAAATAAGAATATTAACACTACCCAATTTACAAAATAACCAATATTCAATCCTTATCAAAGGACTCTCTCTTTTTTTAAAGTAAATTGAAAATAAACTATATATATTAATTAATAAATTTATTAATTAATATTAGCTATTAACTAATGAAATTATAATTCATAAATTGAACAAGTGATATGATCTAACTATACTAATTAATACCATTATAAAAATACAAGAATTAATTAATAATTTATATTAATTTAGCATTAATTACTAATTAATACAATTATTAGCTATTAACACAAACTAATTAATAAATTATATTAATTAATATTTTATAGTAATTAATATAATTATTAATTATTAAACTAAATAACATATTAAATAAAATTTAATACAATTAAAAAAATTAACAAAAAAAACAAACAAACAAACAAACAAATTAATTTTTTTTTTGCATAAGTTTTAAGTTCCAAAGGGACTGTGGCGGGGCCCACTGCCCTCACGACAATAGACTGTCATGGCAGGCCTGCTGTTGTGCGGTAGGGGTGGGGTGTGGGGCCGCAGGTCCCCCCCACTTAAACCCCCAAATTTTTTTATAAATTTTTAAAATTGTTTTATATTATTTTTTTAAAAGATGCTTTTCATAAAAAGGGACATGTGTACTTTATTTAAAAAGGCATGTAATTTTATTTATTTATTTATTTTTAAATATATATATATTTGAATATTTAGTGTGGAGATCCAAATGGGTCCCACCACCTAATGTATTGGAGGAAGAAAAAGTAAGTTTATAGTTTCTATTTTATTTTATTTGTCAAATAAGAAAAGTGGTGTTTAAATGTTTATTTTATTCTCTGTGGTAAGGGAAAATGTATGGGAATTTTTCCCATACATTTTCACTTGTAGGTCTCTATTTGAATTTTTTTTTTGCCCATTCTTTTTTTTTGTTTGCATGTTTCTTTTGTTTGTCTTTGTTTCTTCCATGTAAAATTTTTGACATGATAAAGGCACACATAAATAAAGGTAATTAATTAAGTAATTCCAAGAACATCAAGTCACTATAGTTTAGATTTATTAAGAAATCTACACCACTTATTCTTTTCACACTTCAACATGAATACATAAAGATTCCTCTATAAATAAACAATGCTTTCTCATAACTATTCCAACAAATTTCTTACATTCCTCTTATGAAAAAAATACATTATCCATTACTTATTCAATATAACATGAATACATAAAATTCTTCCTTTTGTCTAGCCTTCAATATTCTCATAAGAACATAAATCTATCACAATAAAGACATACATTTTCTCAAAACTTTGATGCCACAACCTATGATACAAATACAAGTTTTGGAGTGATTACTCTATTACAAAATACATTGAAACTATGGGATTCACAAGATTCTCTTACAAAAACAATAAACATGAAACAAGAGTGATCCAACTCAAATAAGAAGATATTATCAACTCGTCAAGATTTCAACTCCAACCATGAAGTCTTCAATGGCTCCAAAATTCTGCAATAAAATACATAGGCCAAGGAGTCCTCACCTCCCAACCTAGGCTTCTATGAAACCACCCCCGAGCTAGGGGAACCATCACAAAGACAAGGAGACAGTCAAGCAACCCACAATAACAACAACATACAACATAAAACAAAATAAAATCTCCCTTCCAAGGTTAACACAAAGAGTCACAAAATGACTAAAAAAAAAAGAGGGGTGAAGGTGGAACCATTTCAAGGGGAGAAAGCACATCTCATGATAAGAGATAAGCCATCACTTGGCTTCCTCATCATGAATCTTTCACCACAAACACAATCTCAACAAACTCCTTATGACCCCCAATATACAAAACATATAATAGAGATGGCTACATGGAGCCCATACATCTATGTTTCATCCCTCTCCTATCCAAAGAGAGACTCTACACCCTTGACTGTCCCAACAATACCCTTCACCCCCAAGGCTACTCTTCCCTCCCAAGGGTGAGTATGGCCTTGAGAACTCCCTCAACAAAACACTACAACACATACAAGAAAACTTCAAAAAAACAACAAATGAAACTACACATTTACAAAGAAAATAAATCTTGCACTACAACAAGCTCAAGATTTACATAACATCCATTATCACAAATTCACAAGATCTCAAAACATAAACACTGCAAGAACACACTAACTAGATTTTTGCATACAAAAATAAACATTCATGAGAACTCTTTCTCTCAACATGAAAACAAAAATAAGAAATGAAGAATTCCACCAACCTTGATCCAAGCATATGGAAGAAAGTTTATGAAGAGCTTTTCCACTTTCCAAAGTCCTCTCCAAAATAGCTAATTCTCTAAATCTAGAGAGTGGGTGTCAAACTCTTCCAAAAGAAGAGTCCCCTCTAAAAAGGCCTCTACACACTCTCCTAGGGATAGGATCTCACTCTAATTGGATGACCTTCCGAAGCTTCTTACAAGGTTTCCAATAAAGATTCTTAAAAAGGTTGCCCAAAAAGTGGACCAAGGACTTGTATCATTATTGGATGAAACTCTACCCAAGACCTTGCTTCAAAAGTGGATTTTCGGCTATTTTAAAAATCCAACTTTTGGAGGGGTCTTTTTGTCAACATGGGGTTGTCCTATGGTTAAAAATGTCCCTTAACCATAGGTATATCAAGTGGGCTTACTAAAAATGGCCCTAACACTTCCCTAGACATCTTTTAAGCCCCCCAAAAACCCATGTGAAGCTCAAATTCGAATTTTTAAGACAAGACATAACCTCTAGCTCCCTAACCAAGTGATTTTCATGTGGATCCTAAAGGGTACCTTCTTAGCTTGGTGTTCAACCAATCTCCAAGTGGACATGTCATGGCCACAAGTACACACGCACATGTGTCAAGTGACACAAACAAAAAAGACACATCACAAGCCATGTGGCATATCCACTTGGGCATTCTTAAATAAATAACATTTACAATTAACATATAAATAAATTACAATCATGAACCACACTTTTACAAATTAAATACATTAAAATGAGGCTTTTGGCTTCTCACTAGAAGCAACCTTGGCTCAAATGGATTTTCACATTAGTCTCTGCGATGGTTCTCTGAATTTACCATGGCCTATTTCCCTGCACACTCAAGTCCAATATCAGTAGTCCAAGGAAATAAAAAATGTAAATTCATAACATTAATACTCAAGATAATTCATCTATCATTTCATAATTCACATGATGATAATCATTCATCCTTAACCTACATACAATTCATCATGAAATATACGATTCATCACTAAATTAAACTTGAAATATAATCATTGCATACATATTCAATTGCAATTAAATGTCATCATGACACTCATAAACTTCACCTAAGTAATTAACATTGCAATTCATAATAGGAATCTCATTGTATCATAATCGAATCAAATCTCCATTTCCTAGTTACTTACGTAAGCGTATAAAATCCATCACTTCATCACAACATTCATAACTAAAAATAACCATAAATTAAAATTCATATTTATATCATAAAATAGTCATCAATAATTCATCACCTAACTTTTAGCCCAAAATGAAATACACATCTCAACCTAATTCATTTCTTGATTTTCATTTTCCTAACAACTCATATCGACATAAATTCCCTAATTGCACATCTCAGTATTTCATCTAAATCGATCATCATAATGTTAGTCATAATGTATCATAAAGTCAACATTGTAAGTACAGAGAGCATCATAAAATGTAATGTACTTCGATCCACTGAAATCAAATCTTTGTCAAAAGGGTAAAATATACTAAACTAATCAAAACGTTAAGCCAAACACTAGGTCTACCATAACAAAAATGGAAACGCTATGAACGGTCTAGGGTGAGGCCTCACACATACTTGCAAGAGAAGCACATTTGACAGCACTACCAGAGAATGAGTACAGTTACGTAAAATATTTGAAAAAATCACATGAAATTTAGAATGCTTTACACTCTACTTTTGAAGGTGATGAACATGCAAAAATAGTTAGACTACATAATTGGATATGTGCATTTGAAGATATAAGAATGTTGAAAGATGAATCTGTTAGAAGTTACATTGGTAGAATGTCAGAGATCATTTCATGTATAAAATCTTGTGGAGGAACAAAGATAGAGAATGAAGTGATATGAAAAATTCTGAAGACATTAGCTCATGTATTTAAGCAGACAACATAGATGATTGAACAAGTGATACCTTGTACAACAAAATTTACAAGAGAGACTCTTCTTGGAAGATTGGAAGTAGCAGAAATGAACCTGAGAATATTAGAAGACTTACCTAGAATGGAGACAACATTCAGTGCTCTTAGTGTTCACCCTACTTTTTCAAGAAGCGTCAGTGTGAGCACAGATTATGCTGACAGTAGTAGATCTAGAAATGAAGAAGACAAGAAGATTGAAGAAGGTATTGCCTTGCTTGTGAAAAGAGAACCAAACGGTAAGAAATTTTTTAAATGTTGGACTTGTCAAGAATATGGTCATTGCATCTAAATGTCCTAAGAGAGTTAAAAAGTACAGAAGTAATTTCAAACTTAGAATATCTAAGGAATGTTATTATGCTAATGATGAAGATCTTGAAGCTAGTGTAGAAAGAACTTTAAGTGAAAGTGATGCTAAGAATAATGATGACATAGGATTTGTAGCAATTAAAGAAGAAAATCCTGAATCTGATGTTAAGGAAGAAAAAGCCTTAGTTTCTCAAGTTGAAAAGAAAGTTGATTGGATTATAGATAGTGGTTGTTTACATCATATGACTAGAGACATGAAAAAGTTCATAAAGTTGAATGAATATGATGGTGGAGTAGTTAGAGTTGGAAATAATGCACCTTGTTTGATTAAAGGTATAAGATGTATTACTCTTGATGGAAAGACTAATATTGATGATGTTTATTTTTTGGATGGATTGAAACATAATCTCTTGAGTGTTGGATAGTTAGTTGATAAGGGATATCAAGTTTGGTTTACTGAGAAAACTTGTGTGATAAAGGATAAAGATGGAAATCTGATTGGAACTGGATCTAGAACTAGAGGTAAAGTATTTCAGTTGAATCCTACTGAGATGACATGCTTGATTACTAAAATTGATGACAGTTGGTTATGGCATAGAAGGTTTTGTCATATAAACTTTGATAACATTGTGAAAGTAAGTACTACACTTGCAGTAAGAGATTTACCTAGAATTATGAAGCCTACTAACATGATTTGCAAAGAATGTGTAATGGCTAAACATAAGAGAAGTTATTTTCCTAGTAAGAAGTTTACATCTACAAAGAAGCTAGAGATTGTTCATACAAATTTGAGCACTCCTACCAGGACTAGAGGATTCTATGGAGAAAGGTATTTTATGATTCTTGTTGATGCTTTTACAAGAATGATGTGGATTGCATTTCTTAAAGAAAAATATGAAGCATTTGATAAGTTTAAGATTGTTAAGAATAAAGTTGAAAATGAATCTGGAATGAAGATTAAATGTTTAAGATCTGATAGAGGTGGAGAATTTACTTCTAGAGAGTTTAACAACTTTTGTGAAGAAAATGATATTAAAAGACAGTATTTAGCCCCTAGAACACTTGAACAAAATGGTATTGCAGAAAGAAGGAACAAATCAGTGACTGAAGCAGCAAGAGCTATGTTGTTTGAAAATAATTTGGCAAAGATATTCTGGAGAGAAGCATTATACACAATGAACAAAGTACAAATCATAGCAGACACAGACAAGACACCTTATGAATTATGGTTTGGACATGTGCCCTCAGTTAAGTATTTTAGAATTTTTGGAAGCAAATGTTATATAAAGAGAGATGATAATATAGGAAAGTTTGATCCTAGAAGTGATGAATGTATATTTCTTGGATATTATTTGAAAATCAAAGCATATAGATGTTTTAATAAAAGAACTAAGACTATTATTGAGAACGCAAATGTTAAAGTTGATGAAAAGTTCAAAATTTAGGAAAGAATGCTTGATTATGAATCTGATGAAGAAACTCATCCTAAGCCTAATACTAGAACTACTAAATTGTTTTATGAAACTAATAGTCATTTGTTGAATGAAAGCCATGGTGAAGTTATTGAAGAACCTACATCTGAAGACATATCTGAGACAGTAACACCTAGCAAGAGTTTGTTAAAGAATCATCCTTTTGAATAGATTATTGGGAGCATCAAAAGAGGAGTTCTTACTCGAAATAAGGCACAAGAATAGTTATGTTTGATTTCTCAAATTGAACCTAAGACTACTAATGAAGCTTGTGAAGATGAAAGTTGGACTAATGCTATGAAAGAAGAACTAGATTAGATTGAAAAGATCAAGACATGGGAATTGGTCCCTAGACCTAAAGACAAGAAAGTTATTGGGACTAAATGGGTATTCAGAAACAAGATGAATGAACAAGGAGAAGTAGTAAGAAATAAAGAAAGATTGGTATGTAAGGGTTACTCACAACAAAAAGGAATTGACTATGAAGAAACTTTTTCACCTGTTGCAAGAATTGAAGCAGTAAGAATATTTTTGGCATATGCAGCTTACAAGAAATTCAAAGTGTATCAGATGGATGTGAAGTCAGCATTTTTGAATGGAGAATTGGAAGAAGAAGTCTACATTGAGCAGCCTGAAGGTTTTCCTTTAACTCAAGAAGGAGACATGGTATGTAAATTAAAGAAAGATTTATATAGACTTAAACAAGCACCTAGAACTTGGTATGCAAGACTGGATAAGTATTTGTTAAAGTCAGGATTTATAAAAGGTACAACCGATAGAAATTTGTACACAAAAGAAATTGAAAATGGTTTGTTGGTTATAGTTATTTTTGTTGATGACATTATCTTTGGAGGAGAAGATGAAGCTAGTGACAAATTTGCTGATGAAATGAAGACTGAATTTGAAATGAGTATGATTGATAAAAATAAATACTTTTGGGGATTACAGATAACAAAAAACAATGATGGTATCTTTGTAAGTCAAAAAATTTACCTGAATGACTTGTTGAAAATATTTGGAATGGAGGATTGTAAACCAATTGGAACACCTATGGTGGCTGAACATAAGTTATCTAGCATAAATGTGACTCCTACAGTAGAACAAAAGAAATACAGATCTATGATTGGAGGATTGCAGTATTTGACTCATACAAGACCTGATATAGCACATTTAGTTGGAATTGTAGAAAGATTTCAAGCTGAACCTAGAGAATCACATTATGCAGTAGTAAAGAGGATACTGGGATATTTAAGAGGCACAATAGACTATGGATTATGGTATGAAAATTTTGATGATTTTACCCTATGTGCATATACAGATGCTGATTGGGGAGGTAGCGTTTATGATAAGAAAAGCACCAGTGGAGGAGCATTTTTCCATGGAGGAAGATTAGTTTCTTGGCTAAGCAAGAAGCGGAATTATATCTCACAAAGCACAACAGAAGCAGAATATGTAGCAACAGCAAACAATTGTAACCAGATAATTTGGATGAAGTAGATGCTAAAGGATATTGAAATAAAATTTGTTGAACCTATTGTTATACATTTTGATAACACTAGTATAGTTAGTATGTCTAAGAATCCTATATTACATTCTAAGACAAAGCATATAGAGATTAAGTATCATGTTGTAAGAGAGAAAGTTGCTGAAAAAGAAGTCAGACTTGAGTACATAAGTACAAAGGAGTAGATAGAAAATATATTCACAAAGCCTTTGCCTAAGGATACATTTGAGTATCTGAGAGGTATGCTTGGAGTTATGCCCCAACCTACATTTGAGAAGTGATGCAGTTGGTTGCATCCATCCAGTGGTATATGAGCATTATCTTTATTCTAGACTAGATGTTGGTACTTCCTCTATGGGGGAGTATGTGTAACTGAGCTAAGTCATGAGGACTCTACTAAATGTATTTTCTGAAAAGTGTCTTTTAACATTGAGTTATTGTTGACTTAGTGATGGAATTTCTATCATTGATGTCAATGGGGGAGAAGTATGCATGAAAAACAATATGAGACATTTGTTGGAGAGAACTGAACAAGATAATGAAGCAAAATTTGATTGATGAAGAGGATTTGAAGAAGCAGTCTTGCAGTATTGAATTTTTGGAACATTAGATATTTTTCATCTATGTTGTCATCAATGCCAATGGGGGAGATTGTTAGGAATGAATGCTAAAGTGTTTTCTAGCCATTCTATAGCAGTTGTTGCATTCATGACTATGATTGTCATTGATGTCAACAAAGTGATTTATCGAAGACTTGCAAAGAAGCAGACAGAGTTTGGATTAGCGCATGTTGGTTATTGTAGTTGGAGCTATGCGATATTGAGGTTATAATATTTGATATGTCATATGTATATGGTTAAGAGTATAGATAGTAATTCATTGATTCATGGAAGTTATGATCATTTTGGTGGAAACAATGTTCAGGCAGTGTTCCTAAGTAGCAATTCATGGAAATCAGATGATATCTCCTAATCGGGATGGAATCTGGTTTTGTGCAATGAAAGGGAAGTTGGAGACACATTGATAGTGACATGGATGATAGTGTAGACTTTGAGGTCACACGAGTGAAGATTTATTGTATTTAGAAGCTGACAGTTTTATGTAATTTTGGTGTAGTGTGTGGAAACTTTTATTTTGTAATTGTATGTCGACTCATTTGTAATTATTTGAGTGTGGTATAAAGGAAGGAATGTATTTCCTTGTTGATATGTAATTGAAATGTAGTTTTACTAATGATGTGTGATGCGGTATGCATGAAGTGAAGAAAAGAGCTAAGTATGAGAGCGAAATTGTGAAGGAAGATATGTGAAGTACAGAGATCTGAAATTGAGATCTAATGTAATAGTGAGTGCGGTTTGGCACAGTCAAAGAAGAGGTAACATATTATTCTATTGACTAATGAAAAGATTATTTGGATAGTGTGTTCAGTGATCTTACCCTGAAGTTGTTTGGGCAGTGGGTCCTTCTGTCTTCTATAACTCTTAACCGGGTTAGAATCTTTTAACAGGGATTCAAAATCTCTTAACAGGGATTCATATGTACTGAATGTATTTCATAAGACTCCTAATAGAGTCCATCATATCATAAGGAATATTCATATTAGTGCATCTTTTTTTGGCATCATTCCCACTGAGGTTTACTCTTTGATCAAGAGGTTCCCTAGTCAACATATCTTGTGTCATTGTGTTATTGTGTATGAATATCTTTCTATGGTTGGTAATTATATTGCTTATATGGTTTAATGTTGTTGAAGATGATAAAATTTATAATTATCTGATAACTGATTCACCCCCCCCCCCCTCTCAGTTATCTTGGTGGACTTTACTTTCTAACCACTCTGACCTCTTATGATGCTACCATAGAGAACATCTCTATTGAAGAGGCTAGAGAGATGGTCAAATCTAGCAGAATGCTTTTTGTGTCTAGTTGGGATTTGGCATCAGCCTTCATCATTGATCAGATAAGGAAACAACCAAAGGGTAGTCTATATTTTGAGGCTCACATTGGTGATATGATCAGGGGAAGTGGATATGACCCTAAATCCCAAGGTGTGGCAATGTGGTGCTTAGCTCCAAGGACCCAAAAACCTTCTTTGGTTAGCATAGAAGATAAAATGGAAGGGGATGAGATCATCTGAACTATCCAGAATACCAGTGATCTTGAAGTGTCAAAGGATGTGACACATTTTTCCCATTTGAATTTAGCAAAGACAACCCAACTATCAAATAGATATGCAAAACTATTTGAGAATTCAGTGAATATAGCCAAGTATAGAGATATAGGGCTGATGAAGATCAAGGTTTTGGAGGATGAACTGGAGGGATTGAAAGCTAAGCTTGAAGAAGCTTCCAAGGATGTTCCCCCTCCAATTCAATAGATTGAGGTTGTAGTCCAACTAGTAATAGAAACTTCTGATAAGGCAGTAGATGATTCAGAAAAAGACAAGCTTGATGTAGCCTTAAAGGCTATCTTTGACAACATGCAACATAGATGTGAAAAGATCAAGGAGAAAATGGACTCAATCCATCAATCATTGACTATGTTACAGATGACTAGTGAGAGTGTGAAAGAGGCAGTGGTTACTTTGGAGCCACTTTTTAACATATGGTCTGGAAGAAGCACCATGTTTGAAAAGCTAGAAGTACTACAATGTCATCAACAAGACATCCATGAGGTAGTTACTGAAGTGGAAGAGAAGATAGAATTGATTAGTACCACTTGGGGCTTCTTCAAAGGAAAAACAAATCAAATAAAGGCAAAGATGGCCATGTTTGGTCAAGGCTATAGTAAATATTTACCTTTGGTGTATGGAGATGATGGTAATATCATAAGTCTTGATGAGTGGAAGTCAAGCATGTGTCAGGTAATAATTAGGTAGGAGGCCTTGCTCAGTAATGATGGCTCATTAGACATGGATGGTTGCAACAACATTATTGATAACCTAATCAAGGTTGAAAATGACTGGATCGAGTTTGTTGCTGACATAAAGGCCATCACTAAATCTAGATGGGATAGGAAAATCAAGTTGTTATAGGATTTGCAGGCGTACAATTGGCCCTCAAAAGATGATGTGGTAGCATGGGACATGAGTACCAAACCAAAGAAGAAGAAGCCAATTGTCATCGAGTTAGAAGTAGAAGAAGAAGAGTGAATCACACTTGGCACCTGATCCTAAAATATAGGGAGTGAAAACATCACACAAAGAATGATGTAGGTTATCATGTAATGGTGGTCATCATTCATGTAACAACCTTAAGAAGTTTCTCAAAAATTATCCTCAGACAAAGGTGCCACCTGTGAAGATTCCATTTGATAGGAAACTGCTTTCTATTCCTTTAGTCTCTAGTCATCATGTTTTGTACTTTTTGTCTTTAGTGCAAGTCACTAGCCTGGCTATCTGAAGCTTGTTGCATCTTTTCTTTGAGGAATCCAAGATATCCAGTGATATAAATAGAAATTTTTCTTCTTTTGTAGTGGTGGTGAATATTATTTTGTAAAGAGAGTTCTAATAATAGTAATTTTTTCTTACAATTCTCTGTCAAGAATGTACTGATACAATAAAAATATCAATACAATATACTGGAACTCCTTTGCTTATTCAATTTGTCTTCATATATGGATGTTTGAATTCCTTTATGTATTAAATTGTAAGGCATTTTGATACATTTCTTACAAGGTAAATATAGGGGTTAAGCTTAAGTTTCTTTCAAGGGAAGGGTAAATCTTAAGGGAGATCTCTTGGAATTCATAATCTATATAAGAATTTGATAGCAGGATTAGCAATTGGGAAAGTGGAGTGTAAGGCACCTCATTTGGGTTTTGGGATATTTGTTTGATGGGTTTTCTATTGATGTAGGTTTTCTGACTTTGATGCCCTAGGATTTGGCACTCGTTATAGCTTAATTTGCATCTTTTCACCATCAACAATTCAAATAACCTATTCATTTTAAGTTTGATTGTATAATATGAATACGTATTGTCTATGTCAAAGACATAGATCAAATACATAGATAACTATTGTAATACTTTAAAGAAGCAGATTTGAAAGGTAAACCCACCTGAGCTTGAAGCTCAAATTGAAGAAGGTTCTTCAACCTTAATACATTAGTGTTTGAATTTTGTTAGATGCATCTGTTGGGAGTGCTAGAGTTTTATATCAGATATTTCTGAATCCTGTTTACCATCTACAAGTTTGAGCACTAACAAAATTGGTGACTCTACTAGGGAAAGATAATGCACAATGGACTTGTTGCATTTCTATTAAATCATCTATTGTTTTGTTGCGAACCAATTTATAAATTCCTATCCCCATTTGTTCATGGGTGGAGACTCTAAGATCTATGTTTACCAGTTGCTAGTATTTGTGCTAAAATTTAGTTATATTTTGTTGAAAACACCATGAGTCAACAAAGATTTACTAGGTCATATTACAAAGATCATCTGAAGAGTAATGTGGGTGATGAACTCCATAGACCTAGTAGAAAAAAATGGTCTAGGAGAGGTCTCTTCAATCCTAATTCTCCTAGACCCTCTAGAGATCGAATTCCTACACCCATTCTTAAAGAAGGCTCTTCTTCTTCTGATGATCGTGAACCTATTAGAAGAAACAAGACTAGTGCAGTTAATCCTTCTTAGGAAGATGATGTCATAGAAGTAGGGGTTTTTATTGCAAGAGAAAGTCTAGATATGCCAAGAGAAACCTCTCCTGTAGAGACTACCTCTTATGATTCTGAAAATTTGAGAGAGGAAGTAATAGCCTTGAGGAAGAAAGAGTGTGATCAATTGTTAGAGATTTCTAATAGAAGAAAGGTGCAGTAAAAATAGATCTATGAGTTACTTATGGAGAGACAAGATCTCATGAGAAAGGCAAAAATAATGAGATCTAGGCTAAAAATGTAAATCAAGATTTCTAGGGTCTAGACAGTGAATTATTCGGTGATATGGGAGCTTTAAGAAAACAAGCTGATGGTAGTAAACCTAATCCATAGAAAGATGAATTTGAAGGAGAAGGCCATGCTCTAAGATAGTTGCATCCATCAAAAGTTAAAAGAAATGAGGATCTTAGAAATGCTACAAGGGATGCCTCTGATAAAGGAAAACAAAACGTGGTTGGTATAAGTATAAATGAACCTAAGAGAATGTTGTTATTCCAAATCCCATGTCCTACTAAAATTTAGAATTGGAAAAGGCTAGAAAGGCTAAGGAGGATTTAGCTATCCAACTTGAGAAATTGGAGTTAGAGGCTACTGTAGATGAGATGAAGAGAAATATAGATTTCTTGCATGCTAACATGAACATGACTGCTAGTAGCTTAGTCCCTATTACTTTAGGGACAATCCCACAAAATCAATTGTATGGTATAGTTCCCAATCCCCAAGTCTTAAATCTCAAATAAGCTGCACTAGGAATAGTTTTAAATAGTAATCCAGTAGCTCCATTGACTGGTAGTCCAATGGGAAGTATGTCCTGTCAAAATATTGGAGGAGGGGAACAAATCCCACAAAATTTCCAAAGAAGGCCAGTTCACTTGGATAGATATAGGCCTTTATTTTTTATGGTATCCCTGGTCAACCTAATATTATCCCAAACAAGATAAGAGAGAAGATCCCTAAGTTTACTGAAACCAATGTTGTTACATGTGAAAAGCATCTGAAGTTTTTTACAGATAAAATTAATGATTATGAAATTGAACATGAAGATGTTGTAATGAAGTTTTTTGTTTAGCCATTAATTGAAGATGTTAGGGATTGGTATAGAGGTTTTCCAAAAAATAGCATTGCATCATGGGATGAATTTGTTAGAAGCTTTAAGTAACAATATGTAGAACATTTCAACTCAAGTTATATGCTCAATGAATTTAATAATATAAAAAAGCATCAAAATGAGAGCATGTCAGAATTTAATAGCAGATTCCAAAAGGCAATGTACAAATTATTTCAAGTTTTGAGGCTAGATGATGCAATTTGCTTGACTACATATTTTAATGCTTTGGATGGCAAGATGTCATATCTTTTAAGAGATAAAAGTCCTCATACCCTAAGAGATGCTTTCAAATTGGCTATAAATAAGTAATAGGAAAGCATCTGGTTAGATTTATAAAAGGGATGAGGGAAGATTGTGGAAGGAAACTAAGCCACATACTGTAAGGCCAACCAAAGATGATGACAAGGTTGACAAACTAGCAAGTTTGGTCAAGGATCCCTCAACCAAAATGATGAACTACAACTGATTTGAATAAACTGTATGACATGAAGATCTATGATTTGAGATCACTAAGTTGCTGATTAGATATGTAAGATGATTAAATCAATAATATGTTTTCATTGATGTCAACTAGTTTTGACAATACTTATCTTGTAAGTTACCATACCCAAACATCTGTAGTGAAGTGGAGTGAAAAGATGAAGAATCAAGATATCTACATTGAGTAAGATGGAGATGATAGATAAGGATAAGAAATACATTGGGTAACTTTTGGATGAGTCTATGACCTTGTGTTATTGACTTGATTATGTTGCATTCATCTATGATGAAGGATAGAGAAAAATGCACAAAGCAGTGTGGTCGATTAATGAAGCATTTTAGTATACACCAAGCAATGTAGTGTATACTGATGATCATAGTACAAACCAAGCTTGTGTTCACCGATGCATTTCTTTGTTAACTGAGCAAAAGAAAAGAACTAAATGATCAGTTTAGCTGACAAGGATTAATGAGCTGGAAAGCACTTTGATATTAGTGATGGAGATAATGTTTGTTACAAAGATCAATGGCTAACATAATTTGAAGAAGATCTAAGGGATTGAAATAAAATGTGTTATTGACACATCAGCCGAGGAAGGTTTAAGTGGAAAAATCAATGAAGCAGTATAAGTGGAAAAATCTGATGGTTGGAATTTAAATGGTTTACTTGTCTATTTAAGACACTAGGGTTTCATGATGAAACATATGCCGAAAAAAGGAGACTATAGAGATATCTCATGAACAAGCTTCATACATGCTTGATCAGACTGGTTAAGGAGAGCTGAACTACAAAGATTACCGAGTGTCAGAAAGCTATTACCAAGTAGCAGTAAGTTACTAAATATTGATTGAAATAGAATTGATTTATTGATCAGAGGATTTGAATGAACTTAACATAGATCTGATAATCTGCAATTGAAGTTGTGTTGTAATCAGATCACCTGCTGTTATATTTTAACCATTGTAAATAGATAAATCTCTCAATAGAGTGGACTAAAAAGTCTTGTAATGTCATTCATAGAGTGTACATTTGTTATCATGTCAACCCCATAGTGAATGTTGGTTGGATGATAACGATTGTTCTGAAATCCTCTAACAAGATCACACCTCAGAGTGTGTTTATAATCTTTAACAGGGTTGGGTCTTCACCGACCTCACTTCAGAAGACTGAACAATTTTTGGGTTGCCGGTCCCAAGTGGCTTTTCCCTTTACAGGGTTTCCATGTTAAATCTCTTATGTTATGTGTTGGTTATGATGATTATTTGTTATCATACTTTACATATTGCATATTGATTTTGATCGGTAATTACTATATGTTATCAAATGGTAATCGATAAAAGCATAGACATAATACTATTTTATGTTACCGAGATACAAAAGTTTAAGTAATTTGTTTTGGATTTACATTTTGTATTTGGGACTGTGGATAACTGATTCACCCCCCTCTTGGTTATTCTAACAATAGGTATCAGAGATTTGGTTGCTTAGAATAGAGTTTTAAGGACTTCAGCACAAAGGTCACAAAATGTATAAGAGGGAAGTGCCAAAGCTAGACAACGATAACTTCACAATATGGCAAAGCTGAATGAAGCTACATGTATTTGGAATTGGGAATTCTACCCTCACTCTAATGGAGAATGGCTACTTTGCACCGCCCACTAGTCCCTTGACCCTTAATCAACTAAGAGATAGGCATGAGCATAATGTTACTATGATGGAGATTGTTGCTACCCTGACAAAAGCCAAATTTGAAGATATCAAGGATTGTACTATTGCTAAGTAGATGTGGGATAAACTTGCTCAAGTTTATAGTGGTGATGATAATGTAAAAAGAGCCAGAGCTAAAATCTTAAGGGGAAGATTTGATGACATGAACATGAAATAAGGTGAAAACATAGTGCAGTATACAAACAAAATAAAAGAAGTTGTTAATGCTATAAGAGGATGTGATGGTCTTATTGAAGAAGACATAGTGGTAAGCAAAATTCTTAGAACCATATTACCAGTTTATGCAATCAAAATATCTACAATCCATGAAATGAGATCTGCACCTAGTAATACTCTCACACTTGACAATCTAATTGGTAAACTAACTACATTTGAGCTTAATAACTATGATAATAGTGTTGCACTGACTGTTGAGTCCACTTTCATGAGTTCTCTAAAAATTGATAAGTCTAGTAGTAGACATGATGACAATGATAGCAATACTGATAATGAGCTTGATGAACTTGAAGCTCTTATGGCCAGAAGATTGCCTAAAGGTAAAGGAAGATATAGAGGTAAATTACCTTTAGCATGTTTTAACTATAAAGAAGTTAGTCATATTTCTGCTAAATGTCCAAACAGGAAGGAGGATGACAGAAACAAAGACCGATCTGGTGAATGAAGCTATGGGAGAAGAGGCAACAAAAGTTACCAAAACTACAACAAAGAAAACTGAGACAATATTGACAAAGGTAAAAAGGTGTGTTACATTGCTAAGGAAGAAGATACTAACACTAATTAAAATGATGATGTAGAATTTGTATTTGTTTCTATGAAGGATGATTCAGAAGAAGAAGAGAGGTATGTAGAAACAACACTAATTTCTAAAGTAAATAAAAATGATACATGGATCATAGATAGTGGCTGTACACATCACATGACTGGTGATGAAGAAAAATTTGATCATCTTGAGCAATACAATGGAGGATCTATAAAAATGGGTAATGATACACCCTGTATGTGATGTAGGAGCATCCTAGGATTCTTGGCAATATTGTATCAATGAAAAATATGTTTGTCTTTGAAGGTAGATTGTTATTTTTTATATTGGTTTGGTGGAGTTCTTTCTCGATTTGGGAGACTAGTTGCTCAGTTTCTATGGTTACCGGGGTGCTCAGTCTCTGAAGAATGCTCGGTGACTAAAGGCATCGGTTCACTGGTGCTTGACAATAACTACATTGCTCGATCATGCTTGGTGTGGTCGGTTGATTGGTGCTCAGTTATTTCCTATGTTGCTCGGTGTTCTTGCTTACCGACTAGATTGTTTTGTTGGATTAGCTTGGCCGACTGGTTCCATTGATTTGGGTCATGCTCCTCATGTTATGAATTGACCATTGGATGTGTGGGGACCTAGATCTGGTGTGTTGCATTCTTCTATGTGGATCTGATGACCATTGGGGCCATCTTTGAGAGTTTATTTATTTTGTAAGGCTATGTGAGAGTCGAGTGATGTTTTCGCATTTAATATTAGTTTGTAAGGGTTAATTATATCATTAGCTAACTTGTGGTTGGGGATCATTAAGCATCCATGATGCTTGGGTAGTTGTTTAGGGATTAGATTGTTGGAAGAAAGGTTAGTAGCCCGTGAGCTTAGGAGAAGGAAGATTGCTTGGAAGTTTGAGTACAAGTTTAGATCTTTCCTGGGTGCCTACCAGTGTGCTGCCTATTGCAGACCTGGGCTAGCTGAATGCTGATGTTGTGGAGAAGAATTGGATCCTGCGAGATCTTATAGACTATTATTTGCATGGTAATTGGTTGTAACTAGGAAGGCCTTATAGCCGACACATTGCATGTAATCGGTGACTTGATGAATAAAGACTTCTATTTTGTTTTAGATCTGTTATTGTTATTGTGTATTTCTGTTGCATATCAGTTTGGTCATAAGGTCAGTCAGTCCTTAATTGGATCCACCAGCCTTGACTACAAAAGGTGGTATCAGAGAAAATTTTGTTCCTGTTTGAGCCAAGTTTTCTCATGTTTGAGCAAAGACTTCTCCTGTTGGAGCTGAGTGGATCTTGTGTGTTTGTGTCTAGATCTTGATTTGAAGATGCCTCTGAGGAGAAATTGTGAGATCTCTAAAGAAGAGGAAGCTACTAGAGAATTCAATATATATGATTTTAGGGCTTTGCATAAACAAGTGCAAGATCTGCAAGAGGAGTTGAGAAAGAAGAAGCCTACCTTGAAAGAGGATAGGGATGATGAGTCTGAGGAAGATTATTTTGAAGAAGTTGTTGAAGAAGCTAGAGATTCTGAGGAGAATCAAATTCTGAAAGCTATGTCTAAGATTGGGAAAAGACCTAAGATTGAAGTTTTTGCATTTGTTTGAAGCCTTAGGCCAGAAGAGTTGATTGATTGGATCAATGAGATTGAGGAGTACTTCAAGTATGAAGAAATAGAAGATCCTGATAGGGTTAGATTTGCAAAGACTAAATTTAAAGGTCATGAAAATATCTGGTGGAGAGAAGTTCAGTTGGAAAGAGGTAGAAGAAGAAAGGAAAATATCACTAAGTGGAGCCGAATGGTGGACAAGTTGAAGAAGAAATTCATTTTGGTGGATTATGAATTGGACATGTTTAAGAAGATGCAAGCTTTGAAGTAGACTAACAAATTGGTACAAGAGTATAAAGAGGAGTTTTATAGAATCTTGATTAGGATTGGTCATTCTGAAGTTGATAAAGAGAACATTGCTAGGTATGTCTATGGTTTGAGACCTAGTATTCTTGAAGATTTACTTACTATGTAGATGACAAAAATCAGTGATGCTTATCAAATGGCATTAAAGATTGAAGAGAAGCTGAATAAGAAGTATGAAGGAAAATAGAACAATAGGAACCAAGGTGGTAAAACTAGTGAGACAGTTGCTGAGAGCAATGTGACAGAGAATCCTAAGACTGATGTGGGATCTAGCAGTGGTCAAGTTACTAAGAATACTAGATAGAGAGGAAGGTGGAAGAATGAGTTCACCGACACTTGTTATAACTATGGTGAAGCTGGTCATAGAAGTTGGCAATGTCCTAAGAAAAGAGTTGCATTAGTTGTTGAAGAAGACATTGAGAATGTTCTATAGAAAGGTGAATATCTTGTCACTAGGAGGTTAGCTACATGTGTTTATGAACTGATGCAAAGAAGGAATTTTTTTACAACTAAATGTAAGTGCAAGGATAAGGTATGTAATGTCATAGTTGATGGTGGCAGTTCTGAGAACTTTGTTTTAGATGAAATGGTTAGTAAGTTGAGTTTGGAAAGAAGGAAGCATCCTAATCCTTATCAAATTAGTTGGATACAAGATGTTTATAAGGTTAGAGTTGAAGAACAATGCTTGGTTAATTTTCAGATTGGATCTTACCATGATGAGATATTGTGTGATGTATTACCCATGGATGCTTGTCATCTATTGCTCGATAGACCTTGGTAGTTTGACATGAACATTTTTTTTTATCATCGTGCTAATACCTATGTGGTTAGGCATGAAGGAGCCTGACATAAGCTAATACCTTTATAGGAGATAGGGGTTAAGGGATGTGGAGTTATCAGGTGTTGTCCTTATGACAAGCCTCAGGAGTAGAGGGTTGATGAACCTATTCCTGTGAAGTCTAGTTTGAAGGAGAAGGATATCTTTGAAGATTTTGTTGAGATTAAGAAGCAGATGGTTTTGCTAGTAGAGATGGTGTAGTAGATGGTGACATTTGTGACACAGAGAGATGAAAATGATACTAAGTTGTTTGAGGAGTCTAGAATAGATGAACTTTACCGAGGCATTGATGTGATCGGTAGTGGTTAGAGTTGGTTGCTATCAATTGTCAACCGAAAGAATAAGTAAAGTGGAAAGCAGAAGGACTTTCTACATGAGATAGTGAATGAAGTGAAGATTACTTGGGATGAAGGACAAGAGGAGATATGGGTGAAGAATAGATTTAGCATGCATGTTCTGATCCCCTTGAGGCATTCTTGATTTCCTTATGAGAAAATCTTTCTTACGTGGGGTGTCTGATGTAGGAGCATCCTACGATTCTTGGCAATCTTGTATTAACCAAAAATATGTTTGTCTTTGAAAGTTGATTGTTAGTTTTGATCTTGGTTTGGTGGAGTTCTTACTCGGTTTGGGAGACTAGTTGCTCAATTTCTATGGTTATCGGGGTGCTTGATCTCTGAAGAACGCTTAGTGACTGAAGGAATCGATTCACTAGCACTCAGTGATAACTACGTTACTCGATCATGCTTGGCATGGTTGGTTGACTAGTGGTCAGTTATTTCCTCTATTGCTCAGTATTCTTTCTTACCGACTGGATTGTTTTGTTGGATCAGCTTGGCTGACTAGTTCCATTCATTTGGGTAATGCTCCTCATGTTATAGATTGACCATTGGATGTGTGGGGACCTAGATCTAGCATGTTGAATTCTTCTATGTGGATTTGATGACCGTTGGGGCCATCTTTAAGAGTTTATTTATTTTGTAAGGCTATGTGAGAGATGACTGATGTTTTGGCATTTAATAATTGTTTGTAAGGGTTAATTGTTTCATCAGCCAACTTGTGGTTGGGGATCAATATTTTTAGGATGCTTGGGTAGTTGTTTAGGGATTAGATTGTTGGAATAAAGGTTAGTAGCCTGGGAGCTTAGGATCAGGAATATTGCTTAGAAGTTTGAGTACAAGTTTAGATCTTTCATGGGTGCCTACCAGTGTGCTACATGTTGCAGACCTGGGCTAGCTGAATGTTGATATTGTGGAGAAGAATTGGATCATGTGAGATCTTGTAGATTGTTATTTGCATGGTAATTGGCTATAACTAGGAAGGCCTTATAGCTTGACACATTGCATGTAATCGGTGACTTGATGAATAAAGACTTATGTTTTGTTTCAGATATGTTATTGTTATTGTGTATTTCTACTGCATATTGGTTTGGATACAAGGTCAGTCAGTCCTTAATTGGATCCACCAGCCTTGACTACATTAGTATGGTTAGAGGAAAAGGATCCTTGATGATAAATGATAGAATAAAATGTGAAAATGCTTACTGGGTAGAAGGACTAAACTATAATTTGCTAAGTGTGGCATAGCTGAACAATTTAGGTCATCGAGTTGATTTTGAGAGCAGGAAAGTAAAAATATTTGATGATAGAGGAAGACTTGTTGGATTTGGAGCACAATCGAGAGGTAATTTGTTTTATCTTGATAATGGGGAGTCTTCTTTCTTAATGATGAAAAATGAAGATGCTTGGTTGTCACATAAAAGGTTATGTCATGTGAATTTTGATAACATGATCAAGATCAGTAAAAAGAAAAAGGTTATAGGTCTGCCTAACTTATTAAAGCTTGTTCATGTTATGTGTTATGAATGTCAGAAAGGTAAAATGACAAAATCTAGTTTCAAAAGCAAAGATTATTCAACAAAGAATATACTTGAGTTGGTTCATACCAACCTATGTGGTCCTATGAGAACTCAGAGTTACTATAGAGATAGATATTTCATTCTTTTTGTTGATGATTACACCAGATTAATGAAATTAATGTTCTTGAAAGAAAAATCTGAGGCATTTAAGATGTTCAAAGGGTATAAAGCAAAAGTTGAGAAAGAGACTGGTAAAGAATTAAAGTGTTTGAGATCTAACAGAGGTGGTGAATTTATTTCTGATGAATTTACTAACTTTTGTAACGAGCATGGTATTAAAAGACAGGTCTCTGCACTGAGGACACCTTAATATAATGGAATTGCTGAAAGGAGGAATAGGTCAATTGTTGACTGCGTAAGGACATTGATGCTGGAAAAGAATGTTGCTCAGATATACTGGAGAGAAGTAGTTAGCACAACTGTTTATGTTCTGAACTGAGTAAAATTGAAGAAGGACACTAATAAGACACCCTATGAGTTATGGTTTGGCCACAAACTGACTGTAAGTTATTTCAAGATTTTTGGAAGTAAATGCTTTATTCTAAAAGATGAAAGAAATGGGAAATTTGACTCAAAAGGTGATGAAGGGATATTTTTGGGGTATTCCACTAAAAGTAAAGCATACAAGTGTCTTAACAAAGTAAAAAATAAAATCATTGAAAGTGCAAATGTTCGGGTTGATGAGTTTGATGATAAGAATGTAGAGGAAAGCACAAAGGAACCATAAGACTATGGTGGATTCACTTACATTGAACAACCAGAGTTCCTACCAATGTCACAACCTGTGACAACCAGTCAGCAGGAAAATAATACTGATGGACAGGAAAGAGAAACTAACAAGCAGGAAGGACCTACCAAGCAAGAAAATGAACCTGCACAAGATACATAAGAAAGAAGAGATCAGATACTAGCAAGATTTGTCAGAAGACATCATCTTGAGACACAAATCATTGGAGATAGACAAGCTAGCATGCAAACAAGAAGTAAAGCAAGACAAGGTATATGTCTAGCTTGTGAATATGAACCGAAGAATGTAAAAGTTGCATTAGAAAATGATGAATGGGTTAATGCAATGAAAGAGGAAATATAACAAATAGAGAAGAACAAAACTTGGAGTTTAGTACCTAGACCTAAGGAAAAGAATGTTATCGATACTAAGTGGATATTCAGAAACAAGCTTAATGAGAATGGAGAGGTAACAAGGAACAAAGCTAGATTAGTATGCAAGGGATATGTACAGGAGGAAGGAATAGATTATGGTGAGACCTTTGCACCTGTTGCTATATTAGAAGGATTCAGAATGTTACTTGCATACATTGCACACAAAAAGTTTAGAGTTTACCAAATGCATGTTAAATTCTTTTCTGAATGGGATACTTGAAGAGGAAGTCTACATAGAACAACCTAAAGGGTTCGTTGATCCAGAAAACAAAGATATGGTATGTAGATTACATAGAGCTATATATGGTTTAAAGAAAGCACTGAGAGTCTGGTATGAGAGGCTGCATAACTATTTGTTGAGTATTGGATTTGTTAGAACTAGTGAGAACAACAATCTGTACATGAAAGGAACTTATGATGATACTATCTTGACTATTGAGATATTTGTGGATGACATAATATTTGGAGGACAAGATCACATTTGTAAGTCATTTGCTGATGAAATAAGAAGTGAATTTGAAATGTCTATGTTTGGAGAAATTAAGTTCTTTCTAGGCTTACAAGTGATTCAACAGAATGATGGTATATTCATCACACAATCTAAATACATAAAGGAAGTATTGAAGACATTTGGCATGGAAGATGCTAAACCTGTAGGAACACTGATGGCTACTAGATGTAAACTAACTAAAGAAGATGGAACTATCGAGGTAAACCAAAAACACTGTACTGATCCATGATTGGTAAGTTAATGTATGTAGTTCACAGTAGACCTGATATAGCACATGTTGTTGGGATAGTTGATAGATTTTTTGCAAATCCTAGAGAGTCACACATGATTTCTACAAAGAGAATCTTAAGATACTTGAAGAAAACTAAAGATTATGGATTATGGTATCCTAAGGATGGCAATTTTGAACTTAAAGTATACACCAATGCTGATTGGGATGGAAATGTTGATGATAGAAAGAGTACCACCAGATGAGCATTTTTCTTTGGTGAAAGACTTGTTACATGTATAAGTAAGAAACAGTCTTGCATTTCTCAGTCTATAGCTGAAGTAGAGTATGTTGTTGCTGCTACAAACTCTTCAAATATTGCTTATATCAAGAAAGTGTTGGAAGGTATGAATGAGGTAATCACTGAGCTAGTGATTATATATTGTGACAACACTAGTGCAATTAATATTTCAAAGAATCCAGTGATTCACTCTAAAACAAAGCACATATCTATTAAGTATCACTACTTGAGAGAACAAGTACAAGATAAGAAAGTTAAGTTAGAATTTATTACATCAAAAGAATAAATTGCTGACATATTTACAAAGCCTCTACCAAAGGATACATATGAATACTTGAGGACTAGACTTGGGGTTCGTCCCATGTCTAACGGTCACTAAGGTGATCTGGAGGTTGCATCAGCCTAATCTTATCAGAAGATCATGCATGTTGATGTAGCAGAGTTCACACTTTGGATTTTTGTCTAAGGTTGTGAAAGGTTGAAGTACTGGAACCGATTTGCACATAAGTATACAAAGATATAGCGCATGCACCAGACAACAGAGAGTTAAATGGCTACTACAAAGCTGTATGTTTCTATTGCTTTTTGTCATTGTTGTCAAAGGGAGAGAAGTCTCAATATGAAATAGTGAATCAAAATGAAAGGGACAGAAATCTAAAGAATAAGGAAGAGCATTGAAGATCAATTACTAAGAATAAAAGATCTATGAGCTGACAAGATCATATTTGTAGAAGATAGTCTGCACTTGCAAATGCTTTAATGTAACGTAGTGATTAAACATATTAAGCTAGGGAGAGCATTTCTTCATAGAGTTGTAGAATACATGTTTGGTATGTGTATGACATATTTCATATTGCTTGTGTTGCCATCAATGCCAAAGGGAGAGATTGATGAACTACAACTGATTTGAACAAACTGTATGACTTGAAGATATGTGATTTGAGATCATTGAGTTGCTGATCAGATATGTAAGATGATTAAATCAGTAATATGTTGTTATTGATGTCAACTAGTTTTGACAATACTTATCTTGTAAGTTACCATACCCAGACATCTATAGTGAAGTGGAGTGAAAAGATGAAGAATCGAGATATCTACATTGAGTAAGATGGAGATGACAGATAAGGATAAGAAATACATTGGGTAACTTTTGGATGAGTCTATGACCTTATGTTATTGACTTGATTATGTTGCATTCATCTATGATGAAGGATAGAGCAAAATGCACAAAGTAGTGTGGTTGGTTAATGAAGCATTTTAGTATACACCGAGTAGTGTAGTGTATACCAACAATCACAATACAAACTGAGCTTGTTTTCACCGACGTATTTCTTTGTTAACCGAGTAGAAGAAAAGAACTAAATGACCAGTTTAGCCAACAAGGATTGATGAGCTGGAAAGCACCTCGATATTAGTGATGGAGACAATTTTTGTTACGAAGATCAATGAAAAACATAATTCGAAGAAGATCTAAGGGATTGAAATAAAATGTGTTATTGAAACATCAGTCGAGGAAGGTTTAAGCAAAAAAATCAATGGAGTATAAGGGGAAAAATCTAATGGTTGGAATTAAAACGGTTTACTTGTCTATTTAAGAGACTAGGTTTTCATGATGAAACATATGCTGGAAAAAGGAGACTGGAGACATATCACATGAACAAGCTTCATGCATGCTTGATCAGACTAGTTAAGGAGAACTGAACTATAGAGATTACCGAGCATCAAATAGATATTACCAAGTGACAGTAAGTTACTGAATATTGATTAAAACATAATTTATATATTGATCAGAGGATTTTGAATGAGCTTAACATAGATTTGATAATCTATAATTGAAGTTGTGTTGTAATCACATCACTTGTTGTTACATTTTAACCATTTTAAATAGATAAATCTCTTAACAGAGTGGACTAGAAAGTCTTGTAATGTCAATCATAGAGTGTACATTTGTTATCCTATCAACCCCATAGTGAATGTTGGTTGGATGATAACGGTTGGTCTAAAATCCTCTAACAAGCTCACACCTCACAGTGTGTTTGTAACCTTTAATAGGGTTGGGTCTTCACTGACCTCACTTTAGAAGAGTGAAAAAAAATTGGGTTGCCAGTCCCAGGTGGTTTTTCCCTCTATAGGGTTTCCATGTTAAATCTCTTGTGTTATGTGGTGGTTGTGATAATTGTTTGTTATCATACTTTACATATTGCATATTGATTTTGATTGATAATTACTATATGTTATCAACTGGTAATCGATAAAAGCACAGACATAATACTATTTTGTGTTACCAAGATGCAGAAGTTTAAGTAATTTGTTTTGGATTTACATTTTGCATTTGGGACTATGGATAACTGATTCACCCCCCTCTCAGTTATTCTAACACAAAATTGAAAAGGGTGGGAGAAATTATTAGGACACTAGACCACCTTATCAAAGGAAAGAAATGTTCCCAAGATTACATGATCAGCCTTACAAGACAAATTGGAAAGATGGGAAACCTATCTTTGATAATCATAAAACTCAAAAAGGGAGGGATACCCCTAACCCTTTGAAGAAAAATGCAGCACATAATGTGGAAAGTATTCCTTGGTGTGTGGCTTGTAATATGCCTCACTCACCTTACCAGTGTGTTGTAGCTCAAGCTTTGGAAGAGGAAGCTGACAATTCACATGTAGGAGATTATGAATAATCTAAAAAGCCTGCAGTTAACATGTTTACCACTGAAAGGGTGGAAGAAATTTTGTCTTCAAATGATGAAGCGATTTGTGTTGATATTGATCATAAGAGGAGGGTTCTCCTAGATTATGAGCAATAGGTATTTACCCAATTTGATCATGATGAGCTTGATTATGATATGTGCAAAACTAATATGGTCAGATCAGAGTTGGATGGAACTCATTGGAGAAAGCCCATTGAAGAAGAAATCATAACTTTGACTATGGCTGCTATTTCACAAGCTAGGTCCTCATACAACTTGAGGAATAGAAGAGTGGATGTTCATCAAGGGGTACCCAGATTAGTATTTGTTAAAGATGATCCTCAGAACAAAGAACCCCTTAAACCAAATGTTGTCAAGGGTAAGGGTGGAAATAATAGGAGAGAGGAACCTATTATTGAAGGTAAAAAGAATGAGTAAATAGTCACAAACAAGGTCAAGAGGAGGATTGGTAGAACAAAGGACACTTCTGATCTTTCTAATGACCCCCTACTTTTGACATGAGATGTGCCTTTTCTCAAATGAAGGTTTCGATTCCTTTATTAGAAATGTTGAAGATTAAAGAGCATAAGACAATAGCTCTAGCTTTGATAAGTGAACAAGGTGTAGACCCTGTTATGCCAGAAAAGGGGAAGCCAATGGACAAAACTAAAGAAACCAAGGATATTTCTAACTTTTGTGTTGGAAACATTGTAACACAAGAACGATCCTCCATTGATCCTTTTTATGTCACACTGATTGTAAATAATTTATTGTTAAAGAATTGTATGATAGACTCTGGTGCTGCTACCATTGTAATGCCCTACCATGTTATGAAAGAATTAGGGTTACAAGTTGATACATCCAATGGTAGGTGTTATGCTATGGATAATACGGTAGTACCTATTGTAGGGACCCTAGTGGGGATAGAAGTGAAAATTATTGCTTTCCCAAAGGCTGCATACAAGATGGATGTGGTTTTAGTTGATACCAAACCCCATTATGGCATGCTTCTGTCAAGACAGTGGGAAACAACCATGGGAGGGAAGTTGCAGTTGGATTTGTCATATGCTACTATTCCTATCAATGGGATAGAAGTGAAGTTGTATAGAGAACCTCATTCCTTAGTTATGGTTGAGATGGTTGCACCTGAGGATCTAAATTATTATGTCAATATTGACATGGAGAATTTCATGGTGGAAGAGATAGTACCTCAATTGAAAAATATTGATCCAATAGTTGATGAATTGCTACTGCAAGAAGGTGGACTATGGAAGATGTACTTTGATGGAGGATGTTCTAAGGGAGGATCAGGAGCTAGTGTTTTGCTTATATCCCCATCAGGTACTACCTTCAAATACTCATTTTTACTAACTTTCCAATGTACAAATAATACTGTTGAATATGAGGATCTGATATTGGGTTTAGATGTTGCTATAAAACATGGTATAAAATGCTTAAAATTCCATGGTGATTCCCAATTGATCATAGCCAAAATCAGATCTAAATATGCTACCAAAGATGATAGACTAAAATTGTATAAACATGTTGTGTAGGATAGATTATAATTATTTGATGCTTTTAATATTCTTTGGGTGAAAAGGTCAAATAATACCATGGCAGATTTCCTTGCTAATGTTTCCCTAAAAAATAATGATGTTACTATGACTGGTGTATCAATGTTAGAGATCAAAAGTAGGCCTGCAATACCTGATAATGTGTATAATTGGCAAGTCTTTGAGGCTAATTATGATATCCTTAAATTCATTCAAATTTTAGATCAATATGATGGGCAAAAAATTGATTTTAATGCCTCACAATAGATTTTTGATGGAAAGGAATGTGTTATAGGAAATGAGATTGTTCAGTTAGCTTCAAATCATATACCTAAAGGATTGGTAGAATTAGAGGGCATGTTTAAGATAAATGATGGATATATGTCACAAAAGTCTAATACCAAGATTGAGGATTTGGAGGAAATAAAATCAGGTTCAAAAACGTCCCCTCAAATGGTATACATTAGAAAAAAGCTAAGTAGGGAGGTAAGGGAAAATTTGATAAGGTTATTGAAAAAGTACAAACATGTATTTTCCTAGTCTTATGATGACCTCAAAGCCTATAGGGAAGATTTATTTCAGCATGAGATCCCTTTGAAAGAGGACACCAAACCTTTTAGGCAAAAATAGAGGCCTATTAATCCCCTATTAGCCACTAAAATATAGACAAAGTTGACCAAATTAAGGGATGCTGGTATCATTGAGCCTATTAGGCATTCCTCTTAGGTTTCAAACCTAGTGCCAGTCAGAAAAAAGAATGGTGACACAAGACTTTGTGTTGATTTTAGAAATTTAAATGTTGCTTCACTAAATGATAATTATGGACTACCAATTGGATATGGAGGCTATGCAGCATAGAGTGACTGGTTATGAGATATTGTCTATGATGGATGGTTTTTTAGGGTACAAATAGATATTAGTTAAAGAATCTGAATAGTTCAAGACAACATTCATCACTCCCTGGGGAACCTATGTCTATGTCTATATGCCTTTTGGTTTGAAGAATGCTGGAGAAACGTTTCAGAGGGAAATGGATGTTGCTTTCAAGGATTTAATCAATGTCTTTATGGTTGTGTATCAGGGTGATTTGACTGCATACTCTAAGAAGGATGAGGATCATTGTAACCACCTAGAGAAGGTTCTAGTCAAAGCTTTAGAATTTGGCATTTCATTGAATCCTAAGAAGTGTCAATTTGTTGTTATTGAAGGAAAATTGATAGGACATATAGTGTCAAAAGAAGGAGTCAGGATTGACCCTGAAAGAGTTGAGGCAATCAAGAGTGTCCCTCCTCCAAATAATATTAAAGGTGTGCAATCCTTTTTGGGAAAAATAAATTTTGTCAGGAGGTTTATTGCTAATTTTGCAGAGTTTGTTAAACCCATAGTTAAGCTTCTAAAGAAAGATATAAGGTTTGATTGGAATCATGAAGCTCAAGTGGCTTTTGAGAAAATCAAACAAACAATCCAAGAAGCTCCTATCCTAATATCTCTTGATTATTCTAAGCCTTTTTCTTTGTTTTCCTTTGCATCTTTTCATACCATTGCAACAAGTCTATTACAGAAAGTTGGGGAAGGATTTGAGCATCCAATTGCTTTCTTAAGTAAATCACTGCAATTTTTTGAGTTAAATTATGAACTAATGGAAAAGTAGGCTTATGCATTAGTTAAGGTAGTTAAGGCTTTTAGACCTTATTTGGTCTATGCAAAGGTTAATACATATGTCCCCCATATTGTAGTAAAGGACATTTTAGTTCAGCGTGAGGTTAAAGGTAAAAGATGCAAATGGATCAATAGAATCTAGGAATTTGATTTGGAGCTCCATATTACTAAATTGGTAAGGGGTCTAGGACTTGCAAAATTAATGATAGATGAGAATATGGACCTTGTTGATGTAGGAGCATCTCACGTCCTTGGCAATCCTATGTCACCAAAAATAGATTTGAGTTTGTTTGTGTTGCTTGGTTCCTACTTTGACCGAGTTGGTTTGGTATTGCTCAGTTTCCTTTGTTCACCAGTGTTGGTCGATTATCTCTCTGGCACTTGGTAATTTCCCTAGCACTCGGTGATGCTTGTCTGGCACTCGGTTGGCTTTTCTTACTGACATGTTTCTTTTGATTTTTTGTTGAGGCTGACTTTGGAATTTATTATGGGTCATGGATTTAATGTTGGTATCCATTATTGGGAAGTGTGTGGACCTAGATCTAGTCATCCCTTTTGTTGATTGTGGATCTAAAGGCCAACTCAATTCAGTAGCCTCTTGTATAAATGTAGTTTTTTTAGTTAGAGTTTAGAAGTAGTTTTTGGTAGTGTTAGGAATAGTCCCAAGAGATAACTGAGAGGGGGGGGTGAATTAATTATCTACAATTTTCAATTCTTTATCCAATTAAGTATACTTAAACATTAAGCATAAAGACAATGAAAGAACACTTGAACACACCACCAATATTTTTGGTTACGGGGAAACCCAAATAGGTAAAAACCCCGGTGGGAATTGGCACCCACTAATAAACTACACTAGTGTATAATGATCCTTGTTAGAAGATCTTACAACCCTATTATGAGTTGATTTGTATAATGTAATAAGTATAGTGACCTGGTCAAAGGTCAGACCCTATTAGGGGTGAGGATGCATTGTTTGAGAGGTCACTGCTCAAAGGGGTGAAGGCTGCAACCTTCTGAATAAGAGATACACACTATATCTGGATCTTAATGAACTCTGAGGTAGACCTGCTATCTTGATCAGTTCCAATGAATAGCATATACTCTTTACTTGGTCACATAGACCTTCTACTAATGGCTCAATACTTTGCACTCGCTACTCTGCTCTTCTCTATCCACTCTGAACCATGTCTTAGCAATCACAAATGACTGCCTATAAATATCTTCTCTCTAAATGATATAATCAAGTCAGCCTATTAGAACCATCTTGAAATCATATTAGAAAAATAATAACATTCTTCAATAACATCACTGTCGGCTCTACTAAGCACGCAACACAAATTGGGACCTGTCTAAATCAATAAGTGTAGACACACGCTACACACTGTCAAATCTACCAATTTAACTGATACTTTTTCCTCTGGCTGAATTACATCATGTGCTCTTAACCAAACCTTCTTAACTCTTCTCTAATCACTAATCCAATAATGCATACTAAAATGATAGGTGCAACTCCTGTAACAATATAATCTATGTCGGCTCTTCGAAATAAACACGGGAAACTATAGCTAGTGAATAGTGATTTCATAACTTCACTTCTACTACACATTAGACTTTGTGTCCATGAATGGAGAAACATTAACATGTCTCCATCACATATCCAAAGGGGCAAGGCTCCATGATAACTCTACGGACAATCACACACAAAACACTGCCTGTAACTCTGTCAGGAACACTGTTGACACAAGCTGCTACATAACTATCTATATAAATAATTAAACTTTGCATCCATGATATCATGTTGATAACATATCCATGCTATATATACTCAAATATTATTGCATAAGTCTTCCATGCAAGCTGCTTACCATATGTTTTCATCAATGGCAAACATACAGTTAGCACTGGCTTGCTGGTAAATCTCCAACAATCTCCCCCTTTGGCATTGATGGAAAAATATGGAATGAAAAACACCACCAATCCAAATGACCAATTATTTTATAACATTCTCCATTTCCTCATCAAAACTCGCACAAGGATGAATCCTCCATCTGCTACAATATTCTTTAATATTCCTCATTTCCTCAACTGAACTGCTTCCATGACTGAATACTACTCCCTCTTACTATATATTACTCCTTAATTCTATATGTACTCCCCCTTTAATGCTATTTTTCATGACTATATACTACTCCCCTTTGACATTAATGGCAAAGAGCACCAAACATTTAAGCACCAGTACTACTCCTGAAGTAGAGTAGTCAACCATCCATTAGTCATTGATGACTTATGCTCTTTCCACTTTCTCTAAGCGGAATCAGGGAAGGGAATTACTCCCAGATTCTCCCTGAGATAATCAAAAGTATCCTTTGGTAAGGGCATTGTGAATATATCTGCTAGTTTTTCCTTTGTACTCACATAATCTAATTTGACTTCTTTCTCTGTAACTTTCTCTCTTAGGAAGTGATACTTAATCGCTATGTGCTTTGTCTTTGCATGTATCACATGATTCTTTGACATGTTGATAGTGCTAGTGTTATCATAATGAATAACAATAAGATAATCAATCTGAACTCCAAAATCCTTTATCATCTACTTGATTCAAACAATTGTAGAACAATTCAAGGCTGTTGCAACATACTCTACTTTTTTTGTTGACCGAGAAATATAATTTTGCTTCTTGCTTGTCCAAGTGAGAACTCTGTTACTGAGAAACACTACTCCTCCTAATGTAATCTTTCTATCATCCACACATCCTGCCCAATTTGCATCTGTATACACATGAAGCTCAATATTGTCTAAATTAGGATACCATAGACCATAATCTATAGTACCTTGTAGATATCTAAATATTCTTTTTACTGCCATGAGGTGACTTTGTTTAGGCTCTGTTGCAAATCTTCCAACTATGCCAACTGCATTAGAAATATCAGGTCTAGTTTGAGTATGATATATGAGTTTACCAATCATAGACATGTACAATGTTATATCTACTACTAGAGAATCATCTTCTTTTGTAATTTTGCATCCTATTATCATAGGTGTACCTACTCACTTACAATCATCCATCTTGAACTTTTTTAATATCTCTTTCACATATTTAGACTGATTAATGAAAATGTCTTTCTCTGTCTATTGCACATTTAATCCCAAAAAGTATTTGATAGGTCCAATCATGCTCATCTCAAACTCACTCTGCATCTCTTTAGAAAATTCTGCGCTAAGTTTGTCATTACCTCCAAAGATAATGTCATCAACAAATATAGCTACAAGTAGTAAACCTTGAGATGTCTCTTTGATAAATAGATTACAATCTGCTACTCCTTTCTTGAATCCAATTTTTGTTAGATATCCATCAAGTCTCTCATACCAAGCTCTAAGGGCTTGCTTAAGTCCATAGAGGGCTTTCTTCAATCTACATACCATATCAGGCTTCTCTGATAGGGTGAATCCTTCTGGCTACTCAATGTATACTTCTTCCTTTAACTCTCCATTCAAGAATGCTGACTTAACATCCATATGATAAACTTTGAATTTTTTGAATATTGCATAAGCTAGAAACAACTGAATAGCTTCTAATCTTCTCACAGGCACAAATGTGTCTGAATAATGCATACCTTCTCTTTGTGCATATCCCTTGTATACTAACCTTACTTTATTATTTACTATTGTACCATCTTCATTCATCTTGGTTCTAAATATCCACTTTGTTCCAATCACATTCTTATCACTAGGTATTGGGACCAGTTCCCAAGTATCATTCTAAATAATATGATCTAGTTCTTCTTTCATAGCATCATGCCAATCTGAATCATTACATGCATCTTCAATGCTTAAAGGTTTAATCTGAGATAGTAAATATACCGCATCATTTCTTGTTGAACTCTTTTCTTTTGATCTTGTTGTGACTTTGCTGCTTTGATCTCCAATGATGTCATCCTTAGAGTTATATCTAGATATACACTTTGGAACTTTAGGCAATACTGACTTATCTTCCTTCTGAGTTTCTTCTTCACTTATTTCAGGGTCATTAAATAATACATCAGTACTATCAAACATCTCTTCAACAACTATCTCACTAGTGAAAGGATTGGGTTCTTCTTCAATAATAGGTGAATAACCATGATATCTTTCTTCAACCATAAAATTTTAATCAATCTTAACATGAGCACTTTTAATGATCTTCTTTAATCTTAAATTAAAACATCTATAAGCTTTGCTTCTAGAAGAGTAACCAAGGAAAATACCTTCATCACTTCTTGCATCAAACTTTCCTATTCCTTCATCTCTCTTGATGTATCACTTTCTTCCAAAGATTCTAAAGTATTTCACTATGGGAACATTACCAAACCATATCTCATAAGGCATCTTGTCTATGCCAGGCCTCAACTGTATTCTATTGATGGTATAGACTTCTGTATTGAACACATCTCTCCAATAGGTGTGTGCAATTTTTCCTTCAATCATGATGGTGCACGCTGTATCAAGGATGATTCTATTCCTTCTCTCTATAATCCCATTCTGCTGAGGGGTTCTAGGTGCACTCAACTATTTCTTTATGCCATGTTCTTCGTAGTACTCATAGAATCTGTCAGAGGTGAATTCTCCTCCTTTATCCAATCTTAGATAGTTTATCTTTAGTCCAAATTCATTCTCAACCTTAGCTTTGAATATTTTAAACTTCTCAAATGCTTCTGACTTGTCTTTCAAGAATGCAACCCACATCATTCTAGAATAATCATCAACAAACAAAATGAAATACCTTTCACCATAGTATGATCTTGTTTGAGTTGGTCCACATAGGTCTGTATGAATCAGATCCAACTTATTCTTTGCTGAATTATTCTTTCTTCTGAATGAATTCCTCACATGATTTCGCATCACACACTCCCTACAAATAGTATCAACTTGCTTTGCTATGCTAGGTAGATCTCTTATTGCCTTTATATTTCTTATCTTTACTATGTTATCAAAATTGACATGACATAGTCTTTTATGCCATAGCCAACTGTCATCTAATTTAGCAACAAAACAACTTGCTTCAGAATTAAGGTGAAAAACATTCCCTTTAGTCTTTGAACTTGATGCAATCATTACACCATCCTTGTTGTTAATGATGTACTTGTTGTCTTTGAACTCCAATCTATAACATTTTTCAAGCAACTATCCAACACTAAGAAGGTTATGATGCAAACCATATACATAAAGAACATCATTAGTGTTGTTCTTTCCATCCAATGTGATAGCTCCTCTACCAATGATAGGTTTAGGAGTGTTGTCTCCAAATATAACCATGCCACCATTGTATTTGCCCATATGAACAAATATGTCTTTATCACCTGTCATGTGATGTGAAAAACCACTATCTATAATCCAATCCGTCCTTATGTATGTTTGTGAGATCAATGCTAGCTCTTGTTCCTTTTTCTCATCTTCATGATCTATCTCATCATACATCTTTTCCATAATAGCAATGAATCCAATTTCATCTTCAACTAAACCATCATTAGAAACTCCATCACCAACATAGTAACATTCTTTTTTATACTTAGGCTTGTAGTTAGTTCTCAATTTCTTAACTCTTGTAAGACACTTAGATGAAAAGTGATCAATCTTATTACATGAGAAACATTTGAAAGGTAATTAAACTTCATAATTTCCTTTCCCTTTTCTTTCTTTCTTAGAAATCATAGAAATAATATCATCTATCTCTTTATCTTCATCTCCATCATCAAAATTATCAGAAGTGTTTAAAGATTTCTTACCATGGACTGATGCTTTAAAGGCTATCTCACTTTTAGGCTCTATCTTCAATCTTGAAATCTCAAAAGATGAAATTTTTTTTATCAAGGTCTCTCTCTTGAAATTTTTTGTAAGCTGCATGGTCTCATCAAGGATTTTGATCTTGTTTTCATACTCTGTTATAAGAGTAGTCATACTTATCCATAATGTCTTCCTCCGAGATCTCTCCACCATTGTTCCTGATTCCAGCAACTACTTCATTAATCCTTTGGTTGTAAGCTCTGATGTTTTCTTTAGGTAGCATCTCTAATGCATTGTATCTTTTCCTCCAAGTCTTTCTGTGTGCATTATTTGCTTATGTATCTACTTCAAACATGTCTTCTAGGTGTTTCCATATCTTGTAGGCTATGTCTACTTTCTTTAACTCTGAAAACTCGCTATCAAATAAGGCGTTGATAAGGGCTTCTTTGGCTATTGCATTCTGATGGAACAAATCCTTTTTCTTGCTAGTAGCATCATCCTTTGCAAGATCTTCTAGAGAGGTGATCTTAATATCTTTGATAGCCACTTCAAAAACTTCAAAAGCAATGCCCTACAAATGTGTCACCATTTTTTTCTTCCAATCAGGATAGTTCTCTCCATCAAACTTAGGACTATATTTTCTAAAGAATGTCATCTGATCAACATCAAGTTGTTAAAATTTCTCTATGAGGCACTTGGCTCTAATACCAATTGTTAGGAATAGTCCCAAGAGATAACTGAGAGGGGGGGGGGGGGGGGGTGGTAAATAAGTTATCTACAAGTTTCAATTCTTTATCCAATTAAGTATACTTAAACATTAAGCATAAACACAATGAAAGAACACTTGAACACACCACCAATATTTTGGTTATGAGGAAAACCAAATAGGTAAAAACCCCAATGGGAATTGACACCCACTAATAAACTGCACTAGTGTATAATGATCCTTGTTAGAAGATCTTACAACCTTGTTAGGAGTTGATCTTTACAATGCAATAAGTATAGTGACCTAGTCAAAGGTCGGACCCTGTTAGGATTCATTTATGATTGACCTTGTTAGGGGTGAGGATACATTTTTTGAGAGCTCACTTCTCAAAGGGGTGAAGGCTGTAACCTTCTGAATAATAGTTACACACTATATCTGGATCTTGGTGAACTGTGAGGTAGACCTGATGTCTTGATCAGTTCCAAGGAATAGCATATAATCTTTACTTGGTCACATAGTGTTGGAAATTTGGATAAGTTGATTACATAGATGTTGTCATTATGGAAACACATGATCTACATGAAGATTGCACAGGTAAGAGAGCTAGTATGTCAGAGCGCAATACAAATTGTCTAAGTATGAGACAATGTGTTTTTACCAATGAACCTGAAGATAGTTTTTGTTTGCGATGTTGATTGGAGTGAGTTCAATGCTTGTGCACTTGAACATAGACACTATGGTGACTATTGGAGACTCACCTCAGAGTGCAAGTTAGTACGGCATGTACAAAAGAAGTTATGATAGTTTTACTAAAGACAGTGTTAAGCCGACAAAATAGAATATGAAGACATAATAGATAAAGAGTTAAGGGATTATTTTGTTTATTAAAATAATGACTTAACAATATAAAGGGATGACATCCTAGATTTTAACCCTTGGATAAAGATATTTTGTAGTATGATAGCCGACTGGAAAGTTATTAATCTTAATGACTTGTATAAAGATATGTAAAGAAGTAATTGTAAAAGAGAGGTAACAGATGTATGTAATAGCGATAGCGAAAGAGAAGCGAAGAGATATTGATGCAAGTAGTATAAGGTTATGTAACTTGACCTACTTTTGTAATCAGTAAATATTGTATATTACTTGTTTGGGTAGTGGGCTCATTTGGTAATGACATTTTGTACTGCCAACTCCTAATAGGGTTGAGGCTTCTTGATGGAATATGGATGAAGTAACTGAGAGGGGGGGGGTGAATCAGTTAACCATAAATTACTTCACAATTAATTCTTTCCAGATCCCTAGGATATCTTAAAAATGTTATCTGTTCTAGCACTCGGTAAATAGATTGCAGTAACTTAGAAGATGCAGAAAGTATTAGCAAAGTTATCTTTTAGACATTCATCAGCACTGGTGTATGATTAAGATAGCAATTAAGAACACAAGAGACACAAGATTTAACTCAGAAACCCAATATGGGAAAAACCACTAATGTATCTAGATACTGATTTTCACTTTTCTGAAGTGATGCCCGGTTAGAAGCCAACTCGGTAAAAGGTTACAAAACACACTGTTAGGTGTGACCTTGTTAGAGGATTTAAACACCCTGCTAGGAGTGGCCTGGTAAGAGGTCTTGAAAACAATTCAATGGAATTGTCACCTTGTTAGAAGATTTACAATATGGTTGTTAAACCAACTCGGTTAAGAGATTTAGAATTCACTGTTACAATGATAAGAAGGTAACAATGAAAAATGACCTGTATAATAATGCAACTGCCTTGCTGATTACAGATCTCTGTTCTGCATATGTGTGATCCTTCCTGATCGAATAAATCTGTGCTGCACCTTAAGGATATCTGAACATCCTTCACAAATTCGCACACACCTTTCCTGTCTTTTCTTCTGTAAATCTTCTGCTATTATTTCTTGTTTATTTTTCACATTTGACCTTTTATTTATATGATTTTAGATTTGTCAAATCGACATTATTTACTATAATAGTCGGCTGAATTAAGCAAAATCTATTTGCAAAAATCCTTCAAGGGCCGACAGTGCTCGGTGACCATAACTTTCTACAATCTTTCAAAGACCGAGGGAACTCGGTAAACACCGACAATCCTTTACCTTCGATAACCGACTGAACTCGGTAAACACTGAATTTCCTTTGACGACCGACTGAACTCGGTAAACACTAAATTTTCTTTGATGACCGACTGAACTTGGAAAACACTGAATTTTCTTTGATAACCGAGTGGACTCGATAGACACTGATTTTCTTTGATAACCGAGTGGACTTGGTAAGCACTAATTTTCTTTGATAACCGAGTGGACTCGGTAAGCACTAATATTCCTGTCTGGCAGACCGAGTGAGCTCGGTAGGAACTAATTACTGCGGACTATGACATTGTGTGACATCAAAGACAATACATAATTTGAGTAGCAATTTCCTTCAGACAATTGTTTCCAACAATCTCCCTCTTTGGCATTGATGGCAACACAATATGTCATAGCATAAGAAATTTGAAAGAATTAGCTCAGTTCAGATTCAAATCTCCCTCTCTCAGCAGACTTCCTTTATCCTGAAAATTCTTCCTTCTGACTATTGAAAATTTCTTGAAGTAATAGTAAAGACATAGCAAACACTCCCTCTTTGACAACACATGCCAAAGACAATTCACATATTACCGGTGTAAATTAATGTACCTCAAGTACTGATACATATGCAATGATCCCTTGAATATGCTGCATCAACTGGTTGATTTTCAATCATGTTCTGGTTGATGCATCACTAAAACTATATTTAGTGAGCCTCGGATAGGGGAATGACCCCTAACTTACCTCTTAGATACACAAATGCATCCTTAGGTAATGGTTTGGTAAAAATGTCTACAATCTATTCTTTTGTATGAATATATTCTAATCTGATTTCCTTGTCCTGCACCAATTCTCTGACAAAGTGATATTTAATAGCAATGTGCTTGGTTTTGGAATGCATCACTGGATTCTTCGAAATGTTTATTGCACTGGTATTGTCACAAAATATAACAACTGGTTCTTTGATTTCAACCTTCATACCTTCTAATAACTATTTAAACCAAATAATATTTGAACAATTTACTGCAGCAGCAACATATTCTGCTTCAGCTGTGGATTGAGATGTGCAATTTTGCTTTTTACTAGTCCAGGATACCAGTCTTTTTCCAAGAAAAAATGCTCCACCACTTGTGCTTTTTTTGTCATCAATGTTTCCTGCCCAATCAGCATTAGTAAACACTTTTAGGTCTAGATTGCCTCCAAATTTATACCACAAACCATATTCTTTAGTTCCTCTTAAGTATCTTAAGATTCTTTTGATTGCCATCATGTGATTTTCCTTAGGTTTTGCTGAGAATCTAGCTACTATACCGACTGCTAAGGCAATATCAGGTCTTGTATGTACTACATACTGCAATTTTCCAATCATAGATCGGTATAGGGTCTGATCAACTTTTTTTGAATCATCATTTTTGGTAAGTTTCAGTCCAGTACACATGGGTGTACCAACTGGTTTTGAATCTTCCATACCAAACTTCTTAAGTATTTCCTTAATGTATTTAGATTGAGTAATGTATATACCATTCTTGCTTTGCTGAATTTGAAGACCAACAAATAATTTTATTAAACCAAACATAGACATTTCAAATTCTTTGTTCATTTGCTCTGAAAATTCTTTGCACTGATCCTCATTCCCTGTAAATATAGTATCATCTACAAATATTTATGCCAATACAATTTTGTCATTCGGTCCTTCTTTAATATACAGATTGCTGTTATCATTGGCTTTTTTGAAATTAATCTGAATCAAATAGTTATGGAGTCTTTCATACCATGCTCTAGGAGCTTGTTTCAAACCATACAATGCTTTGTGTAACTTGCAGACCATGTCCTTTTTATCTGGATCAACAAAACCTTCTGGTTGTTCAATGTGTTAGCACTTTTTCTTGTAGATCCCCAATACATCACATTAACTTTCTAATTCTTGAATTCTTGATTTGGGCAAGAACAAGGCTAATGAACAAGGATAGATTATCCTTCTACACTTTGAGTCCCACATACTCGGGCGGGTGTACCTTTGTTCTTCACTATCTGCACATGGATATGACTGTGGTAGAATGCTGGGCTATGCAGAGAGTGGAAATGGGAAGTTTCTAAATAAATACAAGACAGGGAGATATGGCTCAACCAGTCTTGAACTTGTAATGCCTGAGAAACCTAGAAAATGGCTTGGAGTGATAATTAAGGAGCAAAGTCCTTCTTTTTTCAAGTTCTTGGAACTTCAGGAAGGTTAACCTATCTGATTCTCTTCTACAAGGAATCACCAATAGCACCTGCACTTATTCACTGCAAGTGACAAACATGTATGTTCTTGAACTTGGAATTGGAACAGTGATTTGACATTAAGATTGGGCTACAAGTCTGGTATGAAACCAGTGCCTTATCCTAGGGTGCAGAGTCAACTTGAGCAAACATCCACAAAACTTTATCAATGCAAACATAGCTGAAATCAGTATTCTGCCTTACAAACTACCATTTTCACTGCAAACACATGAGCATCAAATCTGCATATTCATGAAATTCTCAAAGCTTATCCAGCCAGATTTACTCCTTCCTGGAAGGAAACTAGGGAAGAAACTTACAATCTACCTTGTAAATGACAAATTGAACATGCCTGACAAATTCAATTCATAAGAATTCCTAGAAACACACAGAGACATCAATATACTTGCACAGAGATTTCAGTCATATTTTATTGATGAAAACTGTTTCAATACACTCAAATGCACAGCACACTTAGGCTACAACAGTGAATTCATGACTAGACATTGCATTCATGGAACTGGCTTTGATTTCTCCCTTGGAGAACCAAAATTGCAGAACCCCCTTGGAGAACCACAAAACAAAACCCGTACATTGAAAAAATTTAGAATAATAAAGAGAAAGAAGAGACTCCAAAAATCATCACAGAGCAACACTTGTCTTCTTCATTCAATGAGTCATCTGCCTTGAAACTGGACATGGGACACGCTCACAATCTGGAAAGCACCTGGCATCTTCTTTGTCAAGATCTTTTATCTAGCTGGCGCGAGAATGGACAAACAGCTGTGCAAAATCTGACTTCATTTCTAGAACCCTCGTTTCATGCTGATTCCAGTGATATATAATATCATATATTTTGGATAAAAATCAAGCCTCTAGGTTGAAGTTCTCGGTCACAGCTCAAGTTTTTTTAAAATTTTTCATTTTCTGTCATAGTTCAAACTATAGGCTTTTAATCTTTAATTTTTCATTCCAATGCACAGACATTTTTTAATTCCTTTTAATTCTGCAACTTTGTCTTAGACTGCAGTTGATTTGGACAAGTGTCACCTTCTGACTGGCTGGGCACCTTGACCTTGGCTATGACTGTGGTTAACTTTCTTTCATGTCTCCAAGTCTCTGAATGGTAAGACTAACCCGCAGTTTATTATGAGATTGTGAGAAATGAACTATCTCCAAATCTCTGAGTCTTTTCTCTAACCATGGGTTAATTCGGAGATTGGGCGCCAGTTATATCTCTTAATCGCTGAATCTCAAGACTAACTCCAAGTTTATTTGGAGATTGGGTGCGGCGGTCATCTCCCAATCTCTAAATGTTTTTGCATTAGCCGCCAACATTTGGAGATTGGGTGCGTGGTTAGTTAACCGCCAGCTCCAAATCTCTAAATCTTTTGCCACTGCACAGCTTAATTTGGAGATTCAGCGCGGGAGTGCCACGTGTGGATGGTGCTGATGTCACTTTCCAAGCATTCAAAATTACTTTACCTTCCATCCGTGCGCGCCAGTTATCTACCTCCTTTGTTTGAACAAGTTGACTATGTGTCGTGGAGGTTTTGAGTAGCATTTGCACCGCTTTTGGGAGGAATGTGGGATAACGCTGGTAGCTGGATAGGGCGCTCGTGAAAGTGCTGGAGTTCATAAGGTACTTATCACAAGTAACAGTTGCTATCACAGGTTTGAAAATCTCTTATGCGCGCCATTGCATAACTGTGTGCGCAGCAAAAGAATGCACTGCATTCCATTCCATACCCATGGCATAAGAAAACCAGAGCTTGGGATTTTTTAAAAGGCAACCATCTACAAATAAATAGTTGCACTCCTCTAGAATTATGAATGTAATTCTCATGGTACCTAATCTCCATTGCTTCTCCACCCCCAAATCCGGTTCGCCTATTGCATATCAAATTTTCTAATGAATCAGATTCCTTCAAATTATACTCATCCCAATGTGAGGTTCACTCCACACGAAGGGAATGCTTCATTGTTCTACCAACACGAATGAAGCTACTTCAAACTTTCTGCAGAATATCTGACAAAATGTTGTAATCGAAGATTTAGTTGGGAGAGTTTCAATGTCACTATCAAAGTTTCTCTTGAACAACCTTCAACTTGGTATTATTAAAAATTTCTATCCTGTAAAACTAGATGTGTCCCCTTCTGAACCATGGGCATAGTTGTACTTTTTAGGGGATCAGGATACATCAGCCTAAGACCATTATTTTAATTATCTCTTTGAATTCTGCTAGCAAGTCTTTCAACGAATCTCTTAGCCTTGGACTTTACCTGGTCCAGTAGTATTGAATACAGAAGCTGGAGACCTTCTTCTGACAGCACCCCAATTGATATAATCTGTGATTTTGAAGCCTTGTAAGGATACCCAAGCAAGCATCTTACCAATAACTCTACAGAAATATTTAATTCATTCAATCCATTTCCCATGGAATAGGGCTTGATAGTTATAGAGAGTTGAGGAGAGGCTTCTCAGATATGAATTTAAACTCCTCTTGAAAGATTGCAGATCCTTGGGAGGTGACTGCATAAACACTGGGCATAAATTCCAATGTCATTGACCACCTCCAATTCAAACCATGCATCACCCTTATCTTATTTATCTACTGCAATGGCATTCTGCTTACTAACTTCTTTTAACAATTCAAAATGAGTCTTTAATATGTTTCAATTAAAACCAACTTGGTTCCATAATGCTCTGTCAAGTTGCCAAATCTGTGCAGAGAGGCTCTGGAAGCGGCCTCAAAAACTGACAAAATCACCTAACCAGGCCTTGCGAATTAACAGGTATGGTCTTTGATATGTGAACGATCATTCCCTCAGATTACATCCTTTGACTGTACTTGAGCTCAAAGATTTAAATCATTGAATTTGACCTTCTGGATTTCCTGGCAAATAGCACTGTTCAGAAACAATAAACTTCATCCGCAACTGACCTCAAGAGATGAGAAGACGGATTGGCAGGAAGCTAAAACTGATGCTGAAAGTAGTATGCCAAGTCTTCAACATAATGCTTCAAGAATTTCTCGAATAAGTATATCAGGGCAAAAATGGCAAGCACACAAAGTTGCTCATTCAGATTCCTAGAAACTGTCAACTGGCAGATTTACATAAATCTGCTTTGGAATGGCCTCGAAAAATGCTGCATATGGATTGGTCATGGCTTGAAAACCTAGGGCACTAAAATATGCCATGACTAAATCAGCTTAAAGCAACTGGATCAACATTTTGATCACCTGGGCAAGATTTGCCACTGCTCAAAGTATGCTACTTCAAACTGTTCTTCAATTACCCTGTCCAAACAGTGAAAACTGCAAATAGAATCATGCTTGAAAACTAACCAAATGGATTCAACCGGGGCTGAAAATTAGGATAGTAGAAGTAAAACTTGTCTATAACACAGTACAAGAATCCTTTTGGCATGATCAATCACTGGGAAAAAGTGGCAGAACCTTGAACAGGGCTCCTGAAAACAGACAGAACAGTGCACCAAACAGTTTGAATGAAATTACTTCGGAATGGGATGCACAAAATAGTTTAAAACTTGTCCTGAAAACCTGAAACTTCTTCCAAATGGTATATGCAACATGTGGAACATGTTCATGTGCTCAGATTCTTATGACACATCTCAGGACACAAATGGTCAAACCCTAAAACTTGCCTTCCCGATGAATTAATATTTGAGAATTGTCAGGATTTAGTCTTCACCATGAAAAAGAAAATTGAAAAATGATTTCAAACTGATAACTGAGGATTAAACATGACACAAAGAGATATATACAAGATGTTCGATCAGTTATTCTATGTATTGGCTTACAAGCAACCCATATTGAATGAGCAAGAATTGCAACAAGGATGTTTGCAAGAAAAATTTTAATGCCATGCTCTGCAAATCAGAATTAGTCCCAACAGTGGCTCTATCTATGGATGCCTGAGCATAAGATCAGGGCAAGGATCCAGATCTCTGAGTTGAGAAGACCACTACTCTGTATCCCTTATCACTCCTTATCACTCCAAACTTCAAAAACTGATTGGTTCCAAACTTTTCTCAAAAACTTACTAAACCGGGTCCAACAATCTCCTCAAAACTGGTTCCTTATTCAAAAACAAACTACACTACTGCTGAAAGCAACACAACTATACAAATATGCACAACTTTTTACAAATGGAAACCAACTGAGGCTCACTTACCCTGATCAAATATCTGATTCTCATTTCTCTCTTCTTGAGGTAAGCTGGATACTTCATTCTTATTTAGTTCACCAAATATATTAGTACTTTCAATCAGCTCATCAGGCAAATTAAAATAATTATCTTCATTTTCATAGTGCATGTAAAAATTTGAAACATAGTCCTCATCTTGCTCACTATGAAAATAGGAATCAACATGCTCATGCATATTACCACCAATCTGAAACTGATCTTCATCTACTGATTTATACATGTTGTCAACCGGAAACACAAAAGTCTCATACTCTATTTGAAAGAAATTATCATTCATACCTGGACTTTGCACCTCCTCTAGTGTTACCAGTTGGAATTCAAATGAATAATTAGATTTATAGTCACATTTATTATCATCATTAAGTTTTGAAACCACTCCAAAACTTTCCAATGCATCTTGATAATCAACATGTTGATTAGTACTAGGAGAGGAGACATCAAAATTTATTTCACTCGTCATGCCATCATCCAAATCACTTTCATCAAAACTTATGTCAGCTAGGCATGGAATTTTTGAAACAAATTTAGTATCATACCTCTGCCATTCAGCATCCAGAAGACTTGAAATCTGCTCACTACTTATCCAGCACTGAACATCACTTTTCACTCCCTCATTCTCACTGTCGATGCTGCAAATTTCTTCTCCTTCTGAAACCAGGACTGAATTTAATTGTCTTACATTGCCTTGTGTGAAGGAACTACTACAGGAACTAGCATCTGCATCATATCCATGTTCTTCACGTTCACACAAAACATCATTAGATTGAAACAAATAGTCATCAACATCATGCTGAGACAAGGGGAGATCCACAAGCTCAAAGAAACTATTATCAACTGAAAATTCACTATCCCTTCCTTGACACTCATAAATTCCATCATCAGCACAATAACCAGCACTATGATCATCATAGGATTCAACATCCTCACATGAATTAGACTCAGTTTGACTAAATTCAGTTTTTAAAAATGAGTTCATCCAATCCTTAACATCTTCTAGTGCTTCATGTTTTAAAGATGCAGTCCAACTAATTGATTCAGGTATTGAAAGCTCTAAGAACATTTCAGCATACTGGGATTCATGAAAATCAAGATCCTTAGGAAGCTCACTACATGCAATAAGAAACTTCTTATAATAGGACATCATGGATTCTTCATTTCTTTCTCCTATTGCACATTTTAATATCAATGCACCATTATGCCAAATCTATTGACGTAACAATAGATGGTCTCTTTCTAAAATTTCAAGAGCTAACTGATTCTTTTCAGATCTAGAAACTAGATCTTGATCCTTCAAAGCTGGAAACTCCATTTCAATGCACTAACACACAATACTACTGGTGCTTATGACAATATTTCAATCTGACCTATGCAACCATTGATTTCAAAATATGAACATATCTCTAATACCTTTTAGCAACTGGATATTTTATTCAGAAATATGACTCAAACTTTCAAATTAATGTCCCTTTTACTTTAGTGACTGATTCACCTATTTAGGGACTGATTTATACTTTGAAAAATTTACCTGGAAGTGCTATTGCTGGTGTAAAATATTGATCTAAAACCTCTTTCAAATCACCTTTCAAATATGTGTAGAGTCACCACCCCTTCGCAGAGGACTAATCTGGAACTAGTTGAGAACCTTTTATCTCATACTTGGACCTTCTTTATCAATAAACACAAAACAACTTCACAGGATGCACTGTTTGTCAAGATCACAAAATTTATTAAAAATTTATACTACTACACACTGATCAAATAGAGATTCGGAGTCGCCACTCCCATTGAATGAGAGAATATAAATTTTTTTTAAAAGAACAGACTCTATAACCAAAATGGACCACTAGAGATTTACTGATTTCTTTAGCAAGAATTTTTTACTGCTATCCCCAGTAGAGTCACCATTTTGTTAGCACTTTTTCTTGTAGATCCCAAATACATCACATTAACTTTCTAATTCTTGAATTCCTGATTTGGGCAAGAACAAGGCTAATGAACAAGGATAGATTATCCTTCTACACTTTGAGTCCCACATACTTGGGCGGGTGTACCTTTGTTCTTCACTGTCTGCACATGGATATGACTATGGTAGAATGCTGGGCTATGCAGAGAGTGGAAATGGGAAGTTTCTAAATAGATACAAGACAGGGAGATATGGCTCAACCAGTCTTGAACTTGTAATGCCTGAGAAACCTAGAAAATGGCTTGGAGTGATAATTAAGGAGCAAAGTCCTTCTTCTTTTTGCAAGTTCTTGGAACTTCAGGAAGGTTAACCTGTCTGATTCTCTTCTACAAGGAATCACCAACAGCACCTGCACTTATTCACTGCAAGTGACAAACATGTATGTTCTTGAACTTGGAATTGGAACAGTGATTTGACATTAAGATTGGGCTACAAGTCTAGTATGAAACCAGTGCCTTATCCTAGGGTGCAGAGTCAACTTGAGCAAACATCCACAAAACTTTATCAATGCAAACATAGCTGAAATCAGTATTCTGCCTTACAAACTACCATTTTCACTGCAAACACATGAGCATCAAATCTGCATATTCATGAAATTCTCAAAGCTTATCCAGCCAGATTTACTCCTTCCTGGAAGGAAACTAGGGAAGAAACTTACAATCTACCTTGTAAATGACAAATTGAACATGCCTGACAAATTCAATTCATAAGAATTCCTAGAAACACACAGAGACATCAATATACTTGCACAGAGATTTTAGTCATATTTTATTGATGAAAACTATTTCAATGCACTCAAATGCACAGCACACTTAGGCTACAACAGTAAATTCATGACTAGACATTGCATTCATGGAACTGGCTTTGATTTCTCCCTTGGAGAACCAAAATTGTAGAACCCCCTTGGAGAACCACAAAACAGAACCCATACATTGAAAAAATTCAAAATAATAAACAGAAAGAAGAGACTCCAAAAATCATCACAAAGCAACACTTGTCTTCTTCATTCAATGAGTCATCTGCCTTGAAACTGGACATGGGACACGCTCACAATCTAGAAAGCACCTGGCATCTTCTCTGTCAAGATCTTTTATCTGGCTGGCGCGAGAATGGACAAACAGCTGTGCAAAATCTGACTTCATTTCTAGAACCCTCGTTTCATGCCGATTCCAGTGATATATAATATCATATATTTTGGATAAAAATCAAGCCTCTAGGTTGAAGTTCTCGGTCACAGCTCAAGTTTTTTTAAAATTTTTCATTTTCCGTCATAGTTCAAACTATAGGCTTTTAATCTTTAATTTTTCATTCCAATGCACAGACATTTTTTAATTCCTTTTAATTCTGCAACTTTGTCTTAGACTGCAGCTGATTTGGACAAGTGTCACCTTCTGACTGGCTGGGCACCTTGACCTTGGCTATGACTGTGGTTAACTTTCTTTCATGTCTCCAAGTCTCTGAATGGTAAGACTAACCCGCAGTTTATTATGAGATTGTGAGAAATGAACTATCTCCAAATCTCTGAGTCTTTTCTCTAACCATGGGTTAATTCGGAGATTGGGCGCCAGTTATATCTCTTAATCGCTGAATCTCAAGACTAACTCCAAGTTTATTTGGAGATTGGGCACGGCGGTCATCTCCCAATCTCTAAATATTTTTGCATTAGCCGCCAGCATTTGGAGATTGGGCGCGCGGTTAGTTAACCGCCAGCTCCAAATCTCTAAATCTTTTGCCACTGCACAGCTTAATTTGGAGATTCAGCGCGGGAGTGCCACGTGTGGATGGTGCTGACGTCACTTTCCAAGCATTCAAAATTACTTTACCTTCCATCCGCGCGCGCCAGTTATCTACCTCCTTTGTTTGAACAAGTTGACTGTGTGCCGTGGAGGTTTTGAGTAGCATTTGCACCACTTTTGGGAGGAATGTGGGATAACGCTGGTAGCTGGATAGGGCGCCCGTGAAAGTGCTGGAGTTCATAAGGTACTTATCACAAGTAACAGTTGCTATCACAGGTTTGAAAATCTCTTATGCGCGCCATTGCATAACTGTGTGCGCAGCAAAAGAATGCGCTGCATTCCATTCCATACCCATGGCATAAGAAAACTAGAGCTTGGGATTTTTTAAAAGGAAACCATCTACAAATAAATAGTTGCACTCCTCTAGAATTATGAATGTAATTCTCATGGTACCTAATCTCCATTGCTTCTCCACCCCCAAATCCGGTTCGCCTATTGCATATCAAATTTTCTAATGAATCAGATTCCTTCAAATTATACTCATCCCAATGTGAGGTTCACTCCACACGAAGGGAATGCTTCATTGTTCTACCAACACGAATGAAGCTACTTCAAACTTTCTGCAGAATATCTGACAAAATGTTGTAATCGAAGATTTAGTTGGGAGAGTTTCAATGTCACTATCAAAGTTTCTCTTGAACAACCTTCAACTTGGTATTATTAAAAATTTCTATCCTGTAAAACTAGATGTGTCCCCTTCTGAACCATGGGCATAGTTGTACTTTTTAGGGGATCAGGATACATCAGCCTAAGACCATTATTTTAATTATCTCTTTGAATTCTGCTAGCAAGTCTTTCAACGAATCTCTTAGCCTTGGACTTTGCCTGGTCCAGTAGTATTGAATACAGAAGTTGGAGACCTTCTTCTGACAGCACTCCAATTGATATAATCTGTGATTTTGAAGCCTTGTAAGGATACCCAAGCAAGCATCTTACCAATAACTCTACAGAAATATTTAATTCATTCAATCCATTGCCCATGGAATAGGGCTTGATAGTTATAGAGAGTTGAGGAGAGGCTTCTCAGATATGAATTTAAACTCCTCTTGAAAGATTGCAGATCCTTGGGAGGTGACTGCATAAACACTGGGCATAAATTCCAATGTCATTGACCACCTCCAATTAAAGCCATGCATCACCCTTATCTTATTTTATCTACTGCAATGGCATTCTGCTTACTAACTTCTTTTAACAATTCAAAATGAGTCTTTAATATGTTTCAATTAAAACCAACTTGGTTCCATAATGCTCTGTCAAGTTGCCAAATCTGTGCAGAGAGGCTCTGGAAGCGGCCTCAAAAACTGACAAAATCACCTAGCCAGGCCTTGCAAATTAATAGGTATGGTCTCTGATATGTGAACGATCATTCCCTCAGATTACATCCTTTGACTGTACTTGAGCTCAAAGATTTTAATCGTTGAATTTGACCTTCTGGATTTCCTGGCAAATAGCACAGTTCAGAAACAATAAACTTCATCCGCAACTGACCTCAAGAGATGAGAAGACGGATTGGCAGGAAGCTAAACTGATGCTGAAAGTAGTATGCCAAGTCTTCAACATAATGCTTCAAGAATTTCTTGAATAAGTATATCAGGGCAAAAATGGCAAGCACACAAAGTTGCTCATTCAGATTCCTAGAAACTGTCAACTGGCAAATTTACATAAATCTGCTTTGGAATGGCCTCGAAAAATGCTGCATATGGATTGGTCATGGCTTGAAAACCTAGGGCACTGAAATATGCCATGACTAAATCAGCTTAAAGCAACTGGATCAACATTTTGATCACCTGGGCAAGATTTTCCACTACTCAAAGTATGCTACTTCAAACTGTTCTTCAATTACCCTGTCCAAACAGTGAAAACTGCAAATAGAATCATGCTTGAAAACTAACCAAATGGATTCAACCGGGGCTAAAAATCAGGATAGTAGAAGTAAAACTTGTCTATAACACAGTACAAGAATCCTTTTGGCATGATCAATCACTGGGAAAAAGTGGCAGAACCTTGAACAGGGCTCCTGAAAACAGACAGAACAGTGCACCAAACAGTTTGAATGAAATTGCTTCGGAATGGGATGCACAAAATAGTTTAAAACTTGTCCTGAAAACCTGAAAATTCTTCCAAATGGTATATGCAACATGTGGAACATGTTCATGTGCTCAGATTCTTATGACACATCTCAAGACACAAATGGTCAAACCCTAAAACTTGCCTTCCCGATGAATTAATATTTGAGAATTGTCAGGATTTAGTCTTCACCATGAAAAAGCAAATTGCAAAATGATTTCAAACTGATAACTGAGGATTAAACATGACACAAAGAGATATATACAAGATGTTCGATCAGTTATTCTATGTATTGGCTTACAAGCAACCCATATTGAATGAGCAAGAATTGCAACAAGGATGTTTGCAAGAAAGATTTTAATGCCATGCTCTGCAAATCAAAATTAGTCCCAACACAATGTAGACTTCTTCATCAAGAATTCCATTAAGAAATGCAGATTTTATATCCATCTGATATACCTTAAATCCTTTGTGTGCTGCATAAGCAAGTAGATTTCTTACACCTTCTAATCTTGCAACAGGAGCAAAAGTTTCTCCATAATCTATACCTTCTTCTTGAGAATAACCTTTACATACCAGTCTAGCTTTGTTTCTAGATACTTGACCATCTTCATTCAGCTTATTCCTGAATACCCATTTTGTTCCAATTACATTCTTATCTTTAGGTCTAGGTACAAGAGTCCAAGTTTTGTTCTTTTGTATTTGTTCTAATTCTTCATTCATTGCTTCAATCCAACTTTCATTTTTCAATGCATCTTTGATATTTCTAGGTTCAAAGTCAGTAAGCAGACATGTACCTTTTAGCTTGCTTCTTGTCATAGTACCATCTGATTTGTTTCCAATAATTTGATCTGGTGTATGATGTCTTCTGACATATTTGGCTAGTATAGGTTCCTTACCTTTTGAATGATTCATGCTGTTGTCTTCTAGGATTTCTTCTTCAGGTTGCTCGGGCTCGGTAGATATTTGCTCGGTAACTTCAGGCTGAGACTCGGTAACTATGCTCGGCTCGGTAGATATAGTTTCCTTATTGATAGTTGTGTCTGCCAATGTTTCAGGTTCAATGTAAACGAATCTTCTGTAGTTCTCAAGTTCCCTTTTGCTTTCTTCTTCAATCTTTTCTGCAAACTCATCAAATTTTACATGTATAATTTCTATGACTTTGTGAGTAGATAAGTTCAGACATTTGTATGCCTTGCTTTTGCTAGAATATCCTAGGAATATTCCTTCATCACTTTTCACATCAAATTTATTTCATTTGGATTCTTTTAAGATATAACACTTGCTACCAAATATTTTCATGTAACTTACATTGGGTTTATAGCCATACCATAATTCATAAGGAGTTTTGAATGTGTCTTTCTTCAATTGTACTCGGTTCAAGGTATGAACTGTAGTGCTGATAGCTTCCTTCCAGTACTTTATAGCGATGTTCTTTTCTATCATTAGAGTCCTTGCACAATCCATAATAGATCTGTTTCTTCTTTCTGCTATTCCATTCTGCTCAGGATTTCTAGGAGCTGATACCTGTCTTTTGATTCCTCTTTCAATGCAAAAGTTGTTAAAATCATGGGAGATGAATTCACCACCTCTGTCTGATCTTAAGCATTTCAATCTTTTCCCTATTTCCTTTTCCACTCTTGCCAAGTACCATTTGAACTTTTCAAATGCTTCTGATTTTTCTCTTAAATACATGACAGTCATCATTCTAGAATAATCATCAATGAAAAGAATAAAGAATTTATCTCCAGTATAGCTTTGTATTCCAATAGGTCCACATAAATCAGTATGCACAATTTCCAAAATTTCTTTAGACTGATAGTTCTTACTCTTGAAACTAGTTTTACTCATTTTGCCAATCTGACAATTCTTACATAGACCAGTATCAGGTTTCTTCAAAGTAGGAATGCCTCTAACCTTCTTCAATTTGCTTATTTTTATCATGTTATCAAAATTCACATGACATAACCTTTTGTGCCATAGCCAACTTTCTTCTATTTGAGCAATAAAGCATGAATATTCACTGAGATCATGATAAAATAAGTTACCTTTTGTTTGTTTGCCTGATCCAATGAGTTTTCCTTTTCCATCCAGCTATCTTGCTTGACCATTCATGAATTCAACCTTGAAACTAGTGTTGATTAGTTGTGCTACACTTAGAAGATTATGTTTTAGTCCTTCAACCCAATAAGCATTATCACATATGAGTTCTTTGGTTAATGAGATTCTTCCTTTTCCTTTTATACAACAAGGTTCATTGTTTCCAAATCTTACATTACCACTATCACAGTCTTCTAGATATTCAAATTTTGTCTTGTCACCAGTCATGTGGTGTGAACATCCACTATCTATTATCCATATATCATCTTTGCTTATATGAGAAATAAGTGCCATCTTATCTTCATCATCATCAGATTCATCTTTTATAGCAATAAAGACAATTTCTTCTTCACTATCATCAGAATCTTTAGCCATAAAACATGATTTCTTACCTTTATCTTTGAATGATTTGAAATTCTTTTTGCCATAGTACTTGTGACTTCTCTTCTCTTCCTTGACTTGCTTGTTTGGGCACCTAGCTGCAATATGTCCAATTTCTTCACATGAAAAATAGATTAAAGGAGTTTTACCTTTATATTTACCTTTCCCTCTAGAGTACTTCTTTGCAAGTAATGCTTCTACAATTTCAAGATCACTATCAGAACTTTCTTCTGATACTTCTTCACTTTCTGACTGAACTTCTTTAATTTTCTTGTTCTTCTTTAGTGAAACCTTGGCCTCAAATGCTGATTCAATATTTTTGGAACTAGGAACATAGTTGTCATAGTTGTCTAATTCAAAGGCTGTCAATCTTCCAACTAAAGCATCCAAAGTTATATTGTGGTTTGTTTCACATCTTCTTTCTTGAATAGTTGATACTCTTATTGCATAGATAGGGAGTAATGTTCTGAGTACCTTACTTATAACAGTTTCATCTGAGATTGTTCCTCCAGAAGCTCTAATTGCACTTACACTTGCTTTGATTCTTTCAACATATTTTGCAATGTTTTCATCTTCCTTCATATTCATCTTGTCAAACTGTCCTCTTAGGCTTTTTGCTTTGGCTCTTTTCACATTTGCATCACCACCATATATTTTCTTCTGTGCCATCCACATTTCATATGTAGTAGTGCAGTCTTTAATATCATCAAATTCTTCATAGCTGAGAGCAGATGCAATGTCTATCATCATGGTGTTGTGAGTCTTTTTATCTGCAATGTCTTCAACAGTTAATGCGCCATTAGGAATTGTGTATTCTTCATCAATGTATTTGCATCCTGAATCACCAATGGAAGCCAGATGAAGTCGCATGAGACCTTGCCATGCTGAAAAGTTATCTCTGTTGAGCTTTGGAATTTCCCTCTTGTAAGACATCCTGATCTTTAGCTTAGGTCCTTGAAACCCTTCCTGCAAGCACCAAAAGCTCTAATACCAATTGATAGAATATGGATGAAGTAACTGAGAGGGGGGGGGGGTGAATCAGTTAACCATAAATTACTTCACAATTAATTCTTTCCAGATCCCTAGGATATCTTAAAAATGTTATATGTTCTAGCACTTGGTAAATAGATTGCAGTAACTTAGAAGATGCAGAAAGTATTAGTAAAGTTATCTTTTAGATATTCATCAGCACTGGTGTATGATTAAGATAGCAATTAAGAACACAAGAGACACAAGATTTAACTTGGAAACCCAATATGGGAAAAACCACTAATGTATCTAGATACTGATTTTCACTTTTCTGAAGTGATGCCCGGTTAGAAGCCAACCCGGTAAAAGGTTACAAAACACACTATTAGGTGTGACCTTGTTAGAGGATTTAAACACCCTGCTAGGAGTGGCCTGGTAAGAGGTCTTGAAAACAATTCAATGGAATTGTCACCTTGTTAGAGGATTTACAATATGGTTGTTAAACCAACTCAGTTAAGAGATTTAGAATTCACTGTTACAATGATAAGAAGGTAACAATGAAAAATGACCTGTATAATAATGCAACTACCTTACTGATTACATATCTTTGTTCTGCATATGTGTGATCCTTCCTAATCGAATAAATCTGTGCTGCACCTTAAGGATATCTGAACATCCTTCACAAATTCGCACACACCTTTCCTGTCTTTTCTTCTGTAAATCTTCTGCTATTATTTCTTGTTTATTTTTCACATTTGACCTTTTATTTATATGATTTTAGATTTGTCAAATCGACATTACTTAGTATAACAGTCGGTTGAATTAAGAAAACTCTATTTGCAAAAATCCTTCAAGGGCTGACAGTGCTCGGTGACCATAACTTTCTACAATCTTTCGGAGACCGAGGGAACTTGGTAAACACCGACAATCCTTTACCTTTGATAACTGACTAAACTCGGTAAACACTGAATTTCTTTTGACGACCGACTGAACTTGGTAAACACTGAATTTTCTTTGACGACCGACTGAACTTGGTAAACACTGAATTTTCTTTGATAACCGAGTGGACTCGGTAGACACTGATTTTCTTTGATAATCGAGTGGACTCGGTAAGCACTAATTTTCTTTGATAACCGAGTGGACTCGGTAAGCACTAATATTCCTGTCTGGCAAACCGAGTGAGCTCGGTAGGAACTGATTGCTGCGGACTATGACATTGTGTGAAATCAAAGATAATACATAATTTGAGTAGAAATTTCCTTCAGACAATTGTTTCCAACAGCTTCTAACAAGGCCTATAGTCCCTTAATTAGGACTAAGACACTATATGCATGTAATAGACTCCTAACGGGGTCAACATACTTAACAAGATACTTTTGATTAGTGGATCTTTATGGGTACCATCCCCATTGGGGTTTTCCCTTGGTGAGGGTTTCCTCGAGAACAAATAATGTGTAATGAGTTCTTTAGTTTTAGTGTTATGCATGTTGTTTAGCTTCTTATGTTATGCATATGTTAAGATAATCTGCTATATCCATAATTGGGCAAAAGTTAAAGTTTGTAGAATACTGATTCACCCTCCTCCTCTTAGTATTCCCTATTTCTAACAATTGGTATCAGAGCTTAGTTACTCAAAAAATAATCATTCAAGGAAAGCCTAACAACTTGAGTAAGATCTCTATGGATATGGAATAGCTATAGAAGAATCTTGAAGAAGCTCTTGAACCGATTGATATGCCTATTGAAGAAAGAGATACTCTAAAAGGAAAATATGATGATGCAAAGAACCTCATTGAGAAACTAAAAAACAAGTTGGAAGATCTGAAATCTATAAAGGATTCTAAAATTCATATTGAAGATTGTGATGACAACTTAGAGAAAGAAAATGAGATCCTTAAACATGAACTGAAGATAGCAAATCTGAAGCTAAGTTTGAAAGATGGAAATGGCAAGAATGAAGCAAATCTGAAATCTGAAAATGAAAATCTTAAGCTTGAAAATGAAGAGCTAAAATATAAACATTGTAAAGTAACATCTGAACTTGAGAAAGTCAATTTGCAGTATGTTGAACTTAAGAAATACAATGCAATTGTGAAAGGAGAACTGACTCAATCTAAGCAGCAACTTGAAAAACTATATTCAACTAGTGAGAAGATTGATGAACAAATATCTTATCAAAAACCATTCTATGATAAGACCAGTCTTGGATTCATCACTTTTAAAGTAAATGAAGAAAGAAAGGAACCAGATCTGAAGATATTTGAAAGTATAGATGAGAAGAAGTTTGATGAGATTAACAAATCTAAAGATACACCTATGGAAGAAGAACCACCTAAGCAAGAGGAATCACCTAAAGGTATGCAATGAGAATTCAAAGGTAGATGTTTTTCTTGTAATACTGTTGGTCATATGAAGAGAGATTGCACAGGTAAGCAATTTAAACATCTTAATGGTTATTGTTATAATTGTCATGGTTTTGGACATAGAGTTATTGAATGCAAAAAACCTAAATTTGTTGAGAATAACAATAGTAGGAGAATGTTTAGAAATACTAACCATGCAGATAAGAAACCTACTGAAGATATGAACAGAAGAAATGGAGTAGTATGTTATAGATGCAACAAGGTTGGACACATTGCTAGAAATTGGAGATCACAAATCAATCAGCCTAAACCAAGATATGGAAACAATGGAATAGTTTGTCCGATATGTAACAAGATTGGACATACAACAAGGTTTTGCAGAATGAACAATACAGTTTTTCCTACCAATCCTAATCCTAGAAGTTATGTAAGAAGAAATGAAGATGGAAGAAATAGTCAGAAAGGATGTTGTAGTAATTTAGATGAAGTGAAGGTTGTTAAAAGCACAGATCAAGGAGACATATTCAGCACTGAAGGCAGTTAGAAAGGTGAAGTATTAAATGGTAAGAATGAATCTTTACCTGACTCATCTCAAAGTACTTAATTCATGAAAATTACAGTAGAATAGGAACTTAGATTAGTGTAGAAGTTGATAGATGATGAATTGAGTCTTACGCAGTTAATGCAAGGTATTATATGATGTTCTAATGCTATGGTTAAGATCGCAAAGAAAAATATTATGTTTTGCAAGATCGCAAGAATTTTTAAGTTTTGTAGGTTAACATAATCAACTTTTTGGAAAGAAGCGGCAAAATAATTGAATGCGATGTTAGATCTAAGTGAGATTGAATTAATAAAAGGTCATGGATGGTGTTATTTGATCATCAAAGAGAATAAAAGTGTTAAGGAGATCAAAGAGTAGTGATTGGAAGCATTTTGAAAGGATTTGGTGAAGAATTTTGTGCCGAATCTACGCAAGCCCTAAATTGCATAATCGAGGTATTTTACTTGGCAGATCTTTAAATCAGTTAAGGAATTAGACGAAATCATGGATGTTTCTTTGATTAACAATGTTAGAGATAAGAATAGACCTAAGATGAAAAGGGAACCACTAGAACCCTTGGAAGATGATCCTAGGTTAGCTTTATCATCTGTACCAGATGAAGTTTTACATCTAGAGAATGTTAGAAGTTATCTAGGATGCAAACTAGAGACTATCAATGATAGTGACTTCACAGAGGAATATCAAAAAATCTATAATCAAGACATGTCATTGAAAGTAGGGTTTGAGCATTTGAAAGATAATGAGATTGTTAAGTATGCTTTGCAATATAAATTTGATAATGAAGAATGTACCAAGATAATCCTAAGTAGAATTCACAATGGAAAGTTTTGGTTAGATGACAGAGTGATAGATATCACAGCTGACTTAATTCATGAGGTAACTAGACTATCTAAATATGGAGCATGTTATTGATAAAGTGAATGAATGTACAGTGTTGGTAATTAAATCATTTCAGAATTTGATGTCTAGCAGATAAGGATCCCACAGTCTCTTGTGGAGAAGTATAAAAATGAGATATGTTTCATGGTTGATATTGACTTTACTTACATTGAAGTAGTAGAACCTAGAATAGAGTTCATAGACCCTCTTGGCTATGAGATATCTAAGATTGAGACAGAAGAATATGTGAGTAGATTACTTAAGTGCAAGTTGGATACTCATTGTAACAGGTCTGGAACCTTTGAGGAGAACTTCAACTATGCAAAGACCATCCTTGAAGAGAAGCAGTCAAAGAAAAGAGTTGAGAGTACTATCAAGAAAATTCTAAAAGATACATGGATGACTGAGCATGAGTTCTTGGTAGCCAAGAAAACAACAACAACAATTAGAGATATAGGACAAAATGAAGTTTTGTCTATTCCACCTCTATCATCAATTGCAACACAACAAGGGGAAACATTATTTAAGGTGAAAGTGGAAGAAACAGAGAAGGATCAAGAAGAAAGAATATCCACTAGATCAACCTCCTCCACACCTAGAAAAAGAGTAAACGAGATTGCTATTGGACCGGGTAAAGGGTAGAAGACATTGGTGCCACTAGTTCAAAGGAAATTTGTAGATATCAAAGATGATGAAAGTACTCTTGTTAAGAAGAAAACTTGGAAACCTAGAGTTGAGAAGGTTAATGAACAGATTATTCAAGATGGAGACTTTACAAAGATGAACAAATATTATGATCTCTATGATTATGCAGAAAGACTGAATCTAGAAAATGAAGTGGTGAAGCATATGATTTTATCTAATAAGAAATTTGATACAATTCAGGGTAAGATACCTAATGACTTGTACATCAAAAGAAGATATAGCTATTAGAGAAAAGCTTGTAAGAAAACTTTGTGTTGTAAGAGATGAAGTACACTTTAATTAGATTATGAAGGATCTAAGCACCCATCTGAGAACCAAGAAGAGAACTATTTAGATTATGAGAGGTAGATATTAAGAATTTAATGCAGAAACAGAGCAAGCAATTATTAAGGTAATGTCAGAGAATGCTGGAGAATCATCAGTTGCAGTAGAATCCAAAGATCAAGTAGAAGAACTAGAACAAGAGGACATTCCCTCTCCACCATCCATAAATATTGAGGATGAAGTAATGAATTTTGAAGGAACTAAGATCACCTTGGATAGTGATGATAACTTATTCAAGAATCTTGAAAACATTGTTGACAATTCGGCTTTTGAAGAGTAGGAGACTACCAAAGGAGAAGAAAAAATAGAAACCACAATTGTAGAACCTAAAGTGACAGAGAAACCAGAACTTGTTCCCACTCAAGAAGAAATCAGTCTTACACCTGAGATTGGCAAGAAAACTCAAATTGGTTCTATGATTGAGAATTTGGGAAAGGAAGTAGATGATGATGATCAGATGGAATTGATCACATCTTTGAACAAGATCATTGGTAAGAACAAGAAAGTAAAGAGCCTTGAAGGATGCCTAAAGGAGCTTACTAAGAAATTACAAGGTATTATTACTACATAGATTGTAGAAGATGACCCCCTAGTAAGAGAAAAGAAAGTAATGAATACTTTTGATGATGAGTTTACAAATCTATCTGATATAGCAAAGATGAAAGCTCAAGCAGCTTATGAGGCCAAGACACTTTTGAACATCAGTCAGAATATAAGGAATGATATCAATAACCTTGATATTTGTATAAAGGACTTGAGAATGAATTTGGAAAGAGGAAAATCCTTGTACATTTAGTGTACAAAATTAGAGAACTTGGTAGCAGAGGAAGTTTAGAAGATGAAGATGAAGGAAGTAGAAATTCAGAATGAGACAAACCTTCTTTCGAGCCCCAATGTGAAGGTATTTGATATTGAGCAAAAAATTTGAAAGATTTATGATGAAATCAGAGTTTTGCAAGATGACAAGGATAGGAAGCTCAAGAGATTCACTCTTTTAAGAGAGCACATTTCTATAAACTTGAGCACTATTCAAGGGCAACTGGAAGAATGTCTTTCAGCCAGGACATCTTTTTAGAAGTTTAGTTATGAAAATCTCCAAGCATGTGAGATTGCATCTTATGGATTGTGAGCACTACTCAGTGTGGAAGATTCAATTAATAAATAATGGGAGAAAGAGTTAGAGGCTACGAAGATCAATTTTGTAGATTGTGTTGCAAGCCTACCGGCTTTGCAATATTAAAGTAATGTATAACCTTTTGTGAAACACAGTTTTGTAACCCTCCTTACCTTTTTTTGTCATTGTTGTCAAAGGGGGAGAGATATATAGTAGAAAATTGATAAGGATACATACTCTTAGGGGGAGTACAATATATAGAGAGGATTCATGAAGTCATAAGGACATTATATACATATTTTGTATTATGGCCACAATTTTGAATTTTTGGAGTCTTAAGACTTAGTCAATTTTCTCATATGTTGCCACCAATGACAAAAGGGGAGATTGTTAAAAATTTAGCTGAGTTGGTTACATAGATGTTTTCATTATGGAAATATATGATCTACATGAAGATCGCACAGGTCAGAGAGCTAGTATATCAGAGCGCAATACAAATTGTCTAAGCATGAGACAATGTGTTTTTACTAGTGAACCTGATGACAATTTTTGTTTGTGATGTTGATTGGAGTAAGTTTAGTGCTTGTGCACTTGAACATAGACTCTATGGTGACTATTGGAGGCTCACCTCAGAGCACAAGTTAGTACAGCATGTATGGAAGAAGTTATGATAGTTTTACTAATGACAGTGTTAAGCCAACAAAACAGAATATGAAGACATAATAGATAAAGAGTTCAGGGATTATTTTGTTTATCAAAATAATGACTTAATAATATAAAAGGATGACATCCTAGATGTTAACCCTTGGATAAAGATATTTTTTAATATGATAGCCAACTAGAAAGTTATTAATCCTAATGACTTGTATAAAGATATGTAAAGATGTAATTGTAAAAGAGAGGTAACGAATGTATGTAATATTGATAGTGAAAGAGTAGTGAAGAGATATTGATGCAAGCAGTATAAGGTTATGTACCTTGACCTACTTTTGTAATCAGTAAATATTGTATATTACTTGTTTGGGCAGTGGGCTCATCTGGTAATGACATTTTGTACTGCCAACTCCTAATAGGGTTGAGGCTTCTAACAAGGCCTATAGTCCCTTAATCAGGACTGAAACACTATATGCATGTAATAGACTCCTAACTGGGTCAACATCCTTAACATGATACTTTTGATTAGTGGATCTTTGTGGGTACCATCCCCACCGGGGTTTTCCCTTGGCCAGGGTTTCCTCGAGAAAAAATAATGTGTTATGAGTTCTTTAGTTTTATTGCTATGCATGTTATTTAGCTTCTTATGTTATGCATGTGTTAAGATAATCTGTTATATCCATAATTGGGAAAAAGTTAAAGTTTGTAGAATATTGATTCACCCCCCCTCTCAGTATTCCCTATGTCTAACACATAGACCTTCTACTGATGATACAATACTTCACACTCACTTCTCTGCTCTTCTTTATCCACTCTGAAGCATGTCTTAGCAATCACAAATGACTGCCTATAAATATCTTCTCTCTAAATGCTATAATCAAGTCATCCTATTAGAACCATCTTGAAATCATATTAGAGAAACAATAACATTCTTCAATAACATCTCTGTCGGCTCTACTAAGCACGCAACACAAACTGGGACCTGTCCAAATCAATAAGTGTAGACACACGCTACACACTGTTGGCTCTACCAATTTAACTAATACTTACTCCTCAAGCTGAATTACATCATGTGCTCTTAGCCAAACCTTCCTAACTCTTCTCTAATCACTAATCCAAGCATACATACCGAAATGATAGGCGCAACTACTGTACCAATATAATCTCTGTCAGCTCTTCTAAATAAACATAAGAAACTACAGCTGGTGAATAGAGAATTCATAACTTCACTTCTACTGCACATCAGACTCTGCATCCATGAATGGAGAAACATTAACATGTCTCCATCACATATTCAAAGGTTCAAGGCTCTATGATAACTATACGGATAATCACACATAGAACACTTTTTGTAACTTTGTCAAGAACACTGCTGACACAAGCTGCTACATAACTATTTGTATAAAAAATTAACCTCTACATCCACGATATCATGCTGATAATATGTCCATGATATATATACTCAAAGATTACTACATAAGTCTTCCACGCATGTTGCTTACCATATGTTGTCATCAATGACAAACATACAGTCAGTACTGGCTTTCTGGCAAATCTCTAACAATCTCCCCCTTTGGCATTGATGGAAACATATGGAATGAAAAACACCACCAATCCAAATGACCAACTATTTTATAACATTCTCCATTTCCTCATCAAAACTCCCCCGAGGATGAATCCTCCATCTGTTGCAATATTCTTTAATATTCTTCATTTCTTCAACTAAAATGCTTCCATGACTGAATACTACTCCCTCTTACTATATATTACTCCTTAATTTTGTATGTACTCCCCCTTTAATGTTGTTTTTCATGACTATATACTAGTCCCCCTTTGACATCAATGGCAAAGGGTGCCAAAAATTTAAGCACTGGTACTACTCCTGAAGTAGAGTAGTCAACCATCCATCAGTCACTGAGGATTGATGCTCTTACCACTTTCTCTAAGCAGAATCAGGGAAGGGAATTACTCCTAGCTTCTCCCTAAGATACTCAAAAGTATCATTTGGTAAGGGATTTGTGAATATATCTACTAGTTGTTCCATTGTACTCACATCATCCAATTTGACTTCTTTCTCTACCACTTTCTCTCTTAGGAAGTGATACTTAATCTCCATGTGCTTTGTCTTTGCATGCATCATAGGATTCTTTGACATGTTGATAGTGTTAGTGTTATCACAATGAATAACAATAGGATAATCAATCTGAATTCCAAAATCCTTTATCATCTACTTGATCCAAACAATTGTAGAACAATTCAAGGCTACTGCAACATACTCTACTTCTGTTGTTAATGGAGAAATATAATTTTTCTTTCTGCTTGTCCAAGAGATAAGTCTATTACCAAGAAACACTACTCCTCCTTATGTACTCTTTCTATCATCCATGCATCCTGCCCAATCTGGATCTGTATACACATTAAGCTCAACATTCTCTAAATTAGGATACCATAGACCATAATCTATAGTGCCTTGTAGATATCTGAATATTCTTTTTACTGCCACGAGGTGACTTTATTTAGGCTCTGCTACAAATCTTCCAACTATGCCAACTGCATTAGAAATATCAGGTCTAGTTTGAGTAAGATATATGAGTTTACCAATCATAGAATTGATGAACTACAACTGATTTAGAATGTAATTGAAGAATCTATGATTTAAGATCACCGAGATAATTGATTAAGTATGTAATATGATTAAATCAGTATTATGTTGTCATTGATGTCAATTAGTTTGACAACACTTATCTTGTAAGTTGCTATACCAAAACATTTGTAGAAAAGGAGTAAAAGAGATTAAGAACATAAATATCTACATGAGGAAGATGGATATGACAGATGAGGATAAAGAATTCATTGAGTAACTTGTTGATGAGTCTATGACCTTATGATATTGACTTGATTATGTTTCATTCATCTATGATGAGGTAAAGAGCTGAAAGACACAAAGTAGTGTTGTCGGTTGATGAAGCATTTCAATATACACTGACAGAGTGTAGTGTATACCGAGCACAATATAAACTGAGCTTATGTTCATCGACACATTTCTTTGTTAATCAAGAAAAATAGAATGAACTAAATGATTAGTTTAGCTGACAAGATTGATGAGTTGGAAAGTGTATGATTTCAAGGTAACAGAAAATGTTTGTTACATAGATTGACGAATAACAAAATTAAGGAAAGATCTAATGGATGAGAATCAAACATGTTATTGACACAAGTGTCGAGGTATGTTTAAGAGGCAAAATCAATGAATATGATTAAGCGGCAAAATCTGATGGAGTAGGAGAAAATGGTTTACATGTCTATATAAGAGATTGGAGATTTCACAATGAGTGTGATGCTAGAAGAGAAGGAAACTATAGAATCATCGCGTGAACAAGTTTTCATGCATTCTGATCATACTGGTTAAGGAGAACCCTACTATAGAGCATTATTGAGTGACAAAGAGTGATTGTCGATGGACAGTAAGTTGATATATTGTTGAATCAGAAATGTTACATTGATCAGAAAGATTTGTATGAGCCGAACATTGATCTGTATATTTGCAATTGAAGTTGTATTAAGATAGATCACCTACTGTTACATATTTAACCATTATACACATTCAAATCTCTTAACCAAGTGGACTAAGAAAGTCTTATTATGTATCAATCATAGAATGAACATTGTTATCATGTCAACCCCAGAGTGACTGCTGGTTGGACGATAACGGTTGGTATTAAATCTTCTAACAAGGTCACGCCTAACAGTGTGTTTGTAACCTTTAACAAGTTTGGGTCTTCACCGACCTCACTTCAGAAGAGTGAATATTTTTGGGTTACCGGTCCTAGGTGGTTTTTCCCTTCACAAGGTTTCCATGTTAAATCTCTTATGTTGTGTTGATTGTGATGTTTGTTTTGATGTCATATTTACATGTTGCATATTTGATTTGATCGGTAACTACTATATGTTATTAGACTGATAATCGGTAAATGCACAGATAGTAAAAGTATTTTAAGCTACCGAGCAGTAAAAATTAAAGTATTTGTTTTTTGGATTATACATTTTGTATTGGGACAATGATTAACTGATTCACCCCCTCTCAATTTTTCTAACAATTGGTATCAAAGCGTTGGTTGCTTTGAACAGAGTTTTAAGGACTTCAGTACAAATATCTCAAAATGTATAAGAGGGAAGTGCCAAGACTAAACAAAGAGAGCTCCGCAGTATGGCAAAGCTGGATGAAGTTGCACATATATGGAATTGGGAATTCTACACTAGAACTGTTGGAGAATGGCTCTATAGAACTGACCACTGGTCCCTTGACTATTGATCAACTAAAAGACATGCATGAACACAATGTTACTATGATGGAAATTACTACTGCCTATACCAATGCCGAATTTGAAGATATTAAGAGCTGCACTACTGCAAAATCTATGTGGCATAAAATTTCTCAAGTTTACAGTGGAGATGTGCATGTCAAAAGAGCCAGAGCAGAAAGCTTAAGGGGCAGATTCAATGATATGAAGATGAAAGAAGGTGATAATATTGTGCAATACACAAATAGACTGAAAGAGTTAGTACATGCTATTAGAGCATCTGATGGAGTCATTAGTGAAGAAACAGTTGTAAGAAAAGTACTTAGAACCTTATTGCCGATTTACACAATTAGAATATTTGCTATCCATGAGACAAGGTCTGCATTTGGTAATGTACTTACACTTGACAATTTGATTGGTAAACTTACAACCTTTTTGTTAAATAACTTTGATAATAGTGTTGTTCTATCTGTTGAGTCCACTTTCATGTCTTCTCTAAATATTAGTAAGTCTAGAAGGAATAATAAAAATGGTGATAGTGATAGTAATACCAATGATGAGCTTGATGAACTTGAAGCTCTTATGGATAGAAGATTACCCAAAGGTAAAGGAAGGTATAGAGGTAACCTACCTTTGGCATGCTTTAACTGTAAAGAGGTTGGACACATCGCTACTAGATGTCCACATAAGAAAGATGATGATAGAACCAAAGACCGATCTGAAGGAAGCTATGGGAGAAGATTCAACAGAGGCTACTGACATAATAGAGATAACCGAGACAGTAATGACAAAGGGAAAAAGGTATGTTTCATAGCTGAAGATAATGAACCTAAATTTTATTTTGATGATGATGTAGAAGTTGTATTTGTTGCTATGAAAGATGACTTGGAGGAAGAAGTAGAAAAACATGAAGAAACAACACTGATCTCTAAAGTTAACAAAAACAATACATGGATCATAGACATCGGCTGTACACATCACATGACTAGTGATGAGGAGAAATTTGATCTACTTGAAGAATACAATGGAGGATCAGTTAAGATGGGTAATGACACACCCTGTATGGTAAGAGGTAAAGTAACCTTGATGATAAATGATATGATAAAATGTGATAATGCTTATTGGGTAGATAGACTAAACTATAACTTGTTGAGTGTGGCATAGTTGAACAATTCAGGTCACCAAGTTGCTTTTGAGAGAAAGAAAGTGAACATCTTTGATGATGGAGGAAGACTAGTTGGAACTGGAGCACAATCAAGAGGTAATCTGTTTTATTTTGATACTGATAAGTCTTCTTTCTTGATGATGAAAAATGAAGATGCTTGGTTGTGGCATAAAAGGTTATGCCATGTGAATTTTGATAACATGATTAAGATTAGTAAAAGGAAAAGAGTTAGAGGCCTGCCTAACTTGTCAAAACTGGATCATGTTATGTGTCATGAATGTCAGAAGGGTAAGATGACTAAATCTAGTTTCAAAAGTAAGGACTATTCAACAAAGAAGATACTTGAGTTGGTTCATACCGACCTATGTGGTCTTATGAGAACTCAAAGTTATTATGGTGATAGATACTTTATTCTTTTTGTTGATAACTATACTAGATTGATGACTGTTATGTTCTTAAAAGAAAAATCTAAAGCATTTAAGATGTTTAAGTGGTATAAAGCTAAGGTAGAAAAAGAGACTGGTAAGGAATTGAAATGCCTAAGATCTGATAGAGGAGGTGAATTTATCTCTGATGAATTTACTAATTTCTATAATGAGCATGGTATTAAAAGACAAGTCTCTACACCGAGGAAACCTCAGCAAAATGGGATTACTAAAAGAAGGAATAGGTCAATAGTTGATTGTGCTAGGACATTGAAGCTACAAAAGAATGTTTCTCAGACATACTGGAGGGAAGCTATCAGTACAACTATTTATGTACTTAACCAAGTTCAACTGAAGAAGGACACCAACAAGACACCCTATGAGTTGTGGTTTGGACACAAACCTATTGTAAGTTATTTCAAAATTTTTGGAAGCAAATGTTTTATTCTGAAGGATGAGAGAAATGGTAAATTTGACTCAAAAGGTGATGAAGGGATATTTATAGGATATTCTAGTAAAAGCAAAGCATATAAGTGTCTGAATAAAACTAATAATAAAATGATTGAAAGCACTAATGTCTGAGTTGATGAGTTTGATTAAAAGAACATAAAGGAAAGTACAAAGGAACTGGAAGACTATGGTAGATTCACTTACATTGAACAACCAGAGTATCTACCAAAGCCACGGCCTGTGTAACCGGTCATCAAGAAAATAATACCGAACAACAAGAAAGAGAAACCGATGAGTAGGATGACCCTACCGAGCAAGAAAATGAACCTACACAGGATGAACAACAAAGAAGAAATAGGATACTAGAGAGTTTTGTTAGAAGACATCATCCTGAGACACAAATTATTGGAGACAAACAAACTGGCATGCAAACAAGGAGTAAAGCAAGACAAGGTACATGTCTAGTTTGTGAATTTGAACCAAAAAATTTAAAAGTTGCATTAGAAAATGATGAATGGGTTAATGCAATGAAAGAGGAAATAGAACAGATATAGAAAAAAAAAACCTAGACCTTAGTACCCCGACCTAAAGATAAGAATGTTATCGGTACTAAGTGGATATTTAGGAACAAGTAGAATGAGAATGGTGAAGTAACAAGAAATAAAGCTAGATTGGTATGCAAAGGATATGCACAGAAGGAAGGAATTGATTATGGTGAAACATTTGCACCTATTGCTAGATTTGAAGGAGTTAGAATGCTACTTGCATATGCTGCACACAAGAAATTCAAGGTTTATGAAATGGATGTCAAGTCAACATTTTTAAATGGAATACTTGAAGATGAAGTCTACATAGAACAACCTGAAGGGTTCGTTGATCTAGAAAAGAAAGATATGGTATGTAGATTACATAAAGCTTTATATGGTTTGAAGCAAGCACCGAGAGCTTGGTATGAGAGGTTGCATACTTATTTGTTAAGTATAGGATTTGTAAGAACAAGTGAGGATAACAATCTGTATATGAAAGGAGATACTGATACAATTTTTATTGCTGAAATTTTTGTGGATGACATTATATTTGGAGGTCAAGATCAAATATGTAAAGCCTTTGCTAATGAAATGAGGAATGAATTTGAAATGTCTATGTTTGAAGAGATTAAGTTCTTTCTAGGACTACAAGTGATTCAATAGAGTGATGGGATATTCATCTCACAATCAAAATATATCAAGGAAGTATTGAAAAAATTTGGCATGGAAGATGCTAAACCTGTGAGAACACCGATGGCTACTAGATGTAAACTGACTAAGGAATATGAAACTATAGAGGTAAACTAGGCATTGTACCAATCAATGATTGGTAAGTTAATGTATGTAGTTCACAGTAGACCAGACATAGCACATGATGTGGGAATAGTTACTAGATTTTTTGCTAATCTTAGAGAATCACACATGATTGCTAGTAAAAGAATCTTAAGATACCTGAAGAAAATAGAGGATTATGGACTATGGTATCCTAAGGAAGGCAAGTTTGAACTTAGAGTCTATACCGATGTTGATTGGGCTAGAAATGTGGATGATAGAAAAAGCACCATCGGAGGAGGATTTTTCTTTGGTGAAAGACTTGTTATTTGGACAAGTAAGAAGAAGGCTTGCATTTCTCAGTCTACAACTGAAGTAGAGTATGTTGCTGCTGCTACAAACTATTCAAACATTGCATATATTAAGCAAGTTATGGAAGGTATGAATGAGATAATCACTGAGCTGATGATTATATACTATGATAACACCAGTGCAATAAACATTTCAAAGAATCCAGTGATGCATTCTAAAACAAAGCATATATCAATTAAGTATCACTACTTGAGAGAAAAAGTACAGGAGAAGCAAGTTAAGCTAGAGTTTGTTACATCAAAAGAACAACTTGTAGATATATTTACAAAGGCTCTACCGAAAGACACATTTGGGTACTTGAGGACTAGACTTGGGGTCTGTCCCCTATCTACCAGTCACTAAGGTGATCCAGATGTTGCATTAGCCTAATCTTATCAGAAGATCATACATGTTGATGCAGCATAGTTCACATTTTGGATCATGTCTAAGGTTGTGAAAAGTTGAAAATTATTGGAATAGATTAGCATATCAATATATAGAGATACATAGTATGCACCGGACAATAGAGAGTTACTTGGCTACTGAAGAGTTATTTGTTTATTTGTTTCTTTGGCATTGTTATCAAAGGGAGAGATAAACAATATGAAACAATATGCACCAATGAGAACTATCTGAGGGAGAGAAAATTGAAGAAAGGGAGAGCACTGAAGATTAGTTACTGAGAACAAAAGAAGGAATTTGAAAGCAGAAAAGATCATATTTATAGAATGGAAAAGATGTATTTGTAATGTTGTTGAGTAATGTAGTGATTAAACATATTAAGCTAGGGAGATCTTGTACAACATTTTGTTCACAGAGTTGTAGAATACATGTTTGGTATGTGTATGGTATATTTCATATTTCTTGAGTTGCCATCAATGCCAAAGGGAGAGATTGATGAACTACAACTGATTTAGAACCTGATTGCAGAATCTATGATTTAAGATCACTGAGCTGATTGATTAGATATGTAATATGATTAAATCAATATTATGTTGTCATTTATGTCAACTAGTTTGACAACACTTATCTTGTAAGTTACTATACCAAAACATCTGTAGAAAAGGAGTAAAAGAGATGGAGAATAGAAATATCTACATGAGGAAGATGGATATGACAAATGAGGATAAAGAATTCATTGAGTAACTTGTTGATGAGTCTATGACCTTATGATATTTACTTGATTATGTTTCATTCATCTATGATGAGGTAAAGAGCCGAAAGACACAAAGTAGTGTTGTCAGTTGATGAAGCATTTCAGTATACACCGACATAGTGTAGTGTATATCAAGCACAATATAAACTGAGCTTGTGTTCACCGACGCATTTCTTTGTTAACCGAGAAGAACAAAATGAACTAAATGATTAGTTTAGCCGATAAGATTGATGAGCTGGAAAGCATATGATTTTGAGGTAACAGATAATATTTGTTACATAGATTGACAGCTAACAAAATTTAGGAAAGATCTAATGGATGAGAATCATTTATGTGTTATTGACACAAGTGTCGAGGTATGTTTAAGAGGCAAAATCAATGAATATGATTAAGTGGAAAAATATTATGGAGTAGAAGAAAATGGTTTACATGTCTATATAAGAGACCGGAGATTTCACAATGAGTGTGATGCCGAAAGAGAAGGAAACTATAGAATCATCACGTGAACAAGTTTTCATGCATTCTGATCATACTGGTTAAGGAGAACCCTACTACAGAGCATTACTGAGTGACATAGAGTGATTACCAACAACAATAAGTTGATATATTGTTGAATTAGAAATGTTACATTGATCAGAAAGATTTGTATGAGCTAAACATTGATCTGTATATTTGCAATTGAATTTGTATTAAGATAGATCACCTACTGTTACATATTTAACCATTGTACACAGTCAAATCTCTTAACCGAGTGGACTAAGAAAGTCTTATTATGTATCATTCATAGAATGAACATTGATATCCTGTCAACCCCAGAGTGACTGTTGGTTGGGCGATAACGGTTGGTCTTAAATCCTCTAACAAGGTCACACCTAACAATGTGTTTGTAACCTTTAATAGGGTTGGGTCTTCACCGACCTCACTTCAGAAGAGTGAACATTTTTGGGTTGCCAATCCTAGGTGGTTTTTCCCTTCACAGGGTTTTCACATTAAATCTCTTATGTTATGTGTTGATTGTGATGTTTGTTTTGATGTCATATTTACATGTTGCATATTTGATTTGATCGGTAACTACTATATGTTATTATACTAATAATTGGTAAATGCACAGACAATAAAAGTATTTTAAGTTACCGAGTAGCAGAAATTGAAGTATTTGTTTTTTGAATTATACATTTTGTATTGGGACATTGATTAACTGATTCACCCTCCTCTTAGTTATTCTAACAAGACTTGTACAATATTATATCTACTGCTGAAGAATCATCTTCTTTTGTAAGTTTGCATCATGTTATCATAGGTGTACCTACTAGCTTACAATCATCCATCTTGAACTTTTTCAATATCTCTTTCACATATTTAGACTGATTAATGAAAATGCCTTTCTCTGTCTGCTACACATTTAATCCCAAAAAGTATTTGATAGGTCCAATCATGCTCATATCAAACTCGCTCTACATCTCCTTAGAAAATTCTGCACTAAGTTTATCATTACACCCAAAGATAATGTCATCAACAAATATAGCTACAAGTAGTAAACCTTCAGATGTCTCTCTGCTAAATAGATTACAATTTGCTGCTCCTTTCTTGAATACAATTTTTGTTAGATATCTATCAAGTCTCTCATACCAAGCTCTAGGGGCTTGCTTAAGTCCATAGAGGGCTTTCTTCAATCTGCATACCATATCAGGCTTGTGTGATAGGGTGAATCTTTCTGGCTGCTCAATGTATAAGTCTTCCTTTAACTCTCCATTCAAGAATGCTGACTTAACATCCATTTGATAAACTTTGAATTTTTTGAATGTTGCATAAGCTAGAAACAACTTAATAGCTTCTAATCTACTCACAGGTGTAAATGTGTCTGAATAATCAATACCTTCTCTTTGCGCATATCCTTTGCATACTAACCTTGCTTTATTTTTTACTATTGTACCATCTTCATTCATCTTGTTTTTGAATATCCACTTTGTTCCAATCACATTCTTATCAGTAGGTCTTGGGACCAGTTCCCAAGTATCATTTTTAATAATCTGATCTAGTTCTTCTTTCATAGCATCATGCCAATTTGAATCATTACATGCATCTTCAACAATTAAAAGTTTAATCTGAGATAGTAAACATATCACTTCATTGCTTGCTGAACTCTTTTATTTTGATCTTGTTGTGACTTTGCTGCTCTAATCTCCAATGATGTCATCCTTAGAGTGATATCTGTATACACCTAAAAATGGTCACCTAGACTATTAGCCCCTTGCTAGCATTTTTGCTAAAATCATCAATTGCTTATTCTTGATCAAATCCTAGTTCTATCATTTATTCGATTACTTTCTATGGGCTAACCATCTTATTCTAAAGTATTTATTTATTAAAAGGAATTCCCTCCCCTTTTAATAAATAAAAGCCCCCACTTTTCCTCTTATCCTAAGTTGCACAAATAAAGCATTATTCTTATTTTATAAAAAGGGAAAAAGTACTTTTTGTCTCATATGGACACAAAAGTCAACTCCTATTTTCTCATTGGAGGATATGTGTGCACATTGATTGCTCCTCTTTCAAACTCCACAATTGATTAGATCTTTTGCCTCTTAATCTCCATGGTTCGTTCCTTCTCATTTCTTATAAAAGGAGAGCTCTCTTCTTCATTCTAGATCCCCAAGTTTTTATGCTAATGTTATGATGCAGGTTTTCTAGGTCACTTTGGAGCTTTTGGAGATTTGGAGCATTCTTGGATTTTTGCATCTTCATGTTATCATAGTTTCATTTCTTGCATTTTCATGACATTCTTAGCTTAGATTTCTTCTATGCTTTAGATTAATTCATCTAGCTTAACTAGGAGGCTTTGTAATACTTGCATCTTTCATTTTCATAGCTTAGCTTGCATTTTTGTTTCTAGCATAGCATTGCATTGCATTTTCATTCTTGATTCTTGAGGATATTGGCATTCTTTCCCTTGTCTTCATTGAATCTCCCATTGCATGGTTTACTAGCAAGGTTATAGGCTAAATAGCTCTAGCTGAGAGCATTCTTAAAAACCCTTGCACTCCATGTCTAGGGAGCTATGGATCGATTTTTGAGACCTCATTCTTGACTATTCTTGAATGTAATGATTCATAGAAGTGTGACACAATTATAGCACACATTTTTGGTGCCCACTGTGGGGCAGAGTAGATAAACTTTGTCCTTTAGTTTCTTGCATTTTTGTGATTTTTCAGATTAATTTGCGGAAATTTTGCATTCTCTGGTTTTCTATCTCAGAGTATCGCGCGACACTTCTCAGGTATATCGCACGATATAACTTATAATACCAGTGCGACACTTCATGTCACAGAAGAATCGCACACATGTATTGAGGTTTATTGCTTGGTGTTGTGTGAAGTATTGCCCGCCTATTGTGTAGTATATCACCCAGACTGAGGTATATCGCTCGGCTATAGGAAACTGTGTCACATGATACTGGTGAAGTCTAAGATATATCACCTGTACCTGAGAGAGAGCTATTTTTTTGTATCTTGCAAGTTTTACATTCTTTGCTAACTTTTTGAAAATTTTAGCATTTTCAAATCCGTGCCACTCTGGAAAACGGGCACCCATTTTTTTTGAAATTTTCACAAATGGTATCAAAAGTTTAAGTGTGATATATCATTGGAAAGGTCTTTTCGAGCCTAATCCAACCATGCTAGTTTTATTCTTAGATTTTACCATTTGATTAGCTATTTTACTTGTAGATTATCTAATTTTTTATGTGCTAACCCTTGTGGGCCTAACAAGTTGTGGTTGTAGGTGCACTTGCTTGATATATTTTGCCAAAAGAATGCATGTCAAAGAGGGCTACTAATGGTTTTGCAGGGCTTCCCTAAGCATAAAAATCAAATCAAGTGCTTGTTTAATTACTTTATTTATTGAGTGCAGCATATACTAGTTGTTTCATTTCATAGGCACTTAATACCTTGTTGTAGGAATTTTGAGGTGGTAGGAGAGTATGCTCTTCACCCTTGTGGTGAAACAGAAATCTTGACCCATCTTGGGATTTTGAAAGCAAGGGGCTAAATAAATCTTTGTTTGGTGTGTTTGGGTGAAGTTTTTGAGATAGGGGAGTATGCTCTTCACCCTTGTGGTGAACCAAAAACCTTGAACCTCAAGAATTGATCCACTTTTTGTTTAGTTGTTAGAATCTTTTAGCAGGCCTGCTCTTGAGCAATCAAGAGGAACGACCCAAGTGGGGACAAACTTTTTGCCGGCTCTTCCAACCCACTATAATCTCAAGGCTATCAAGGACACCAAACCTTGGTAGACAGTATTTATCTTCGCTTGATGTGAGTAACTTGTGAGATTGTGACCATGAGGAAAGCATTAAGCAAGAATGCTTAAGGTACTCTTGAGGCCACGAGGTCCTAGTCCTTTATGAGGAGCAAGAGGGGTGCTATGAACGGAAGCCCTTAATATGAACCTTTAGATAGAGGCCACCTTATTTTAGCCGCTTAGCTTCTTGGTGCAAGGATTGATCCAAGTGGACTTACCCGGATCACCCCAAGACACTCACCATATGTGTTCCTTTGGTTGTGTTTTTTACACTTCCATGACAACGCCAATATCTCTTGTGGGCAACCACTAGGTGTGAGCCAAGAGAGCATCAAGTTGTGGGCCAATTTGCTAAGTAATGAGCCTTGTCCTTCTAGGTAGTAATTGCTTGAATTATCTTCGATTGTGCTATACCAGTGTAAACATTCTTGACATTCAAACAATCGATAACACTCATAGAATTTTTCATTTTGATAGTGCAAGTGCTTGTCTTGGCAAGGTTGCTTTTGCCCTTGTTTCAAGTGTTATATGACATGTTTGATCTTATACTGTTTGCAAACCTGTCTTTTATCTGTTGTTACTGCTTGTCAAACTGAAAAATTGCACTATCCAACCTTTGAACTTGATCAAAATGCTTCAAAAATGAGATTTTTTATGTTCACTGGTCAAAAAGTCGTACAAATATGCAACAGTGTCGCATCCTATTCTAAGAATTGTCGCGCGACAGTTCGCTCCTGCACAACTGTCACCCTGCTTGCCTGGAAAGTGTCGCCTGGCCTTACTGGAAACTATCGCTTGGCTTAGGGTGAAGTGTCACCTTGCTAAAAATTGTCACCTTGTCTACCTGGAAAGTGTCGCCCAGAACCTTTTTGTTGTCTTGTTGCTGTTGCAATCCGGAGCTGCTAAACTTGCATTTTAACCTATTGTAGAGTGTCTTTTTCTATTCTTACCTGAAGCTGGTCTGTTATCTGCATGCTTAGACTTGTTCTAGACTGAAACAAATGAGCTAAAACTATTGGATTTGAGCTTAACGAATGCTACTCTTGATCACTTGTCGCATCATGGTTACCTCTCTAGCTACTTGCTTATTAAGCTTCTTGCTCGCTGCTTGGCTTTAGTCAATTGATTGCTGTAAGTGCTTGAGCACTTTTGACAAGCCATCTCTTTATTGTTCTACTTTGACAAGTGATCTTTATTAGCTTTTCTTATCTCAAATTTGAGAAACTTTGTCTCATTCTATTAGTCAACCAACATCTCTTTTCATGCCGGTTACAACTCGGTCTCAATTTGAGCAGGAGAGTCATCCTCCGTTTAATTATACATAGTTACCCTCTCCAACTAGATGCTCACGAGAGCCCATTAGCAACAACAATTCTAGTTCTAACCAATCTGAGGATTCTAAGGCTACCCCGTGGTACAAAGGAGGTTTCCTCTTTTCCGCATTCAAGACCCCCAAAACAACAGACAATGTCTCACTCACTTTGACTGAACAAGAAAAATTTAAACACTTGCAAGAACACTTTGAGCATAAGGATAACCAAGCGCGCTTAGACAAAGAACACAATCAACAAAGGATGGATGCTGCTAGGCGCATGGCTTATAGAGAGACATTTCATGAGCAACCTGAGACTAGTAATCATGAGCATAGACATCTATAAGCTTTGCTTTTAGTAGAATAAGAAAGAAAAATACCTTCATCACTTCTTGCATCAAACTTGCCTATTGCTTCATCCCTCTTGATGTAGCACTTGATTCCAAATATTCTGAAGTATTTCATTGTGGGAACATTATCAAACCATAGCTCATAAGGTGTCTTGTCTGCACTAGGCCTCAATTGTATTCTATTGATGGTATAGACTGTTGTATTGACCGCATCTCTCTAATAGGTGTGTGCAACATTTTCTTCAATCATGATGGTGCACACTGTATCAAGGATGATCCTATTCCTTCTCTCTGCAATCCTATTCTGCTGAGGGGTTCTAGGTGCACTCAACTGTCTCTTTATGCCATGTTCTTTGCAGTACTCATAGAATTTGTCAGAGGTGAATTCTCCTCCTCTATCCGATCTTAGACACTTTATCTTTAGTCCAAAATCATTCTCAACCTTAGCTTTGAATATTTTGAACTTCTCAAATGCTTTTGACTTGTCTTTTAAGAACGCAACCCACATCATTCTAGAATAATCATCAACAAAAAAAATGAAATACCTTTCACCATAGTATGATCTTGTTTGAGTTGGTCCACATAGGTTTGTATGAATCAGATCCAACTTGTTCTCTACTGAATTATTCTTGCTTCTGAATGAATTCCTCACATACTTTCCCATCACACATTCCTCGCAAATTGTATCAACTGGCAAAAAGTTTTTCCCATGTCCAGATCTGATATCTAACCTATAGAATTCCTCAATATAAATTTTTACCGAGCTATCTTTCTATCTCAAACTTTTCACTCTCCTAACTAGGTTAATTTGATAATCACAAGGTAAAAACTTTCTTTTCAACTTATTTACCATCTTATTCCATACCTTGATTTTATCGTTGCCTTTCCTTTTTCTGTCCAATTGTAGATGCTCCCACCACAAGGATGGATGAATCTTAAACTTTGTTCTTGCAATTTTCACCTTCTTTTCCTCAGGGATATTTCATAATCAAAATAATTCTCCATCTCGGTGATCCAATCCACCGATTCATCTGAATCTAGTTTTCCACTATACTTAGGAGGATTGAAATGTGGTGTAGACTTTAGATTTGTCAAAGCCTTCAACAATCTTTCCTCACCTTGATCCATCATTGGTGCAGGTTCTACATCACATTGTTCTTCTTCAATTTCCTCATCACTAACATCTTCAAGATGTCTTCCTCTATGCTAGGCTTTCTCAACAACTTCTAAACTAGCAGCAAGTTATCTCAACATGTCTGCTAATCTTGGATCCACATCTCACCTCCCCTGAACCATCTTGAAACCCGCTACAATTGTAGGCCAGATTGTAATCTGCCACCCCACAACCAATATCAACTAGGGTTTGACAAGAAGGAACCCTCAAACCTAGATTCACAAGTCTAGATCCAGATCTCAACCTTCGCTCTGATACCACCTAATGCAAGGTAGGAGTGAATGAGGGGCCAAAGGCACACCCTAATCCAAATCCACCTTGCAGAGATCACACATGGAAGCAATTACACAACAAATGAGAGAGAGAATGTGGAATAGATCCTTTTATTCATCAAATTGATTCATTCATGCCGAGCTATAAGACCTTCCTGGTTAGGGATAGATATAACAATTCAATTACAATAGTCCTCCAACATGCGAGGATTCAGAACTACCTTCAAACTTCTAATTTGATGCCATTAATCTTCTATCTCTAAACTCCTCCCCTAAAACTACAACCAACGACTACATTATATACAAGAGGCTACCAAAACAAGTCAGCCTTCAGATCCACCATTAACGAAAGGAATGACTAGATCTAGGTCCATATGCTTGCCAATGATTGATACCAACATTAACTCCGTGACCACAATTAAATGCACAAGTCAGCCTCAATAGAAAATCAAAACAAATAATTCGGTAAGCAAGGATAACTGAGCGTTAGGGAATTAACCGACTAGCTCGGTTAAAGAAGGAACCCGAGCAACTACCGAGCCAACTCGGTCAAAGATTGAATTGAGCAACATAGAAAACTCAAAGTTGTTTTTGGTGACACATGATTTCCAAGGACCCGAGATGCTCTTGCATCTACTACATATCAATGCGCTTTCCTTTCAAGTATAATTCATTTTGATTTCACGGTTAATTCCGAAATTAAAGTTTTACTTAGGTAAACTCATTTCCACAATCTTTTTTCCTCTTTTTAGTGTAGGGAATAGGTGGTGCCAGTGTGGAAGAAGCTACAACAAGATCATATCAAGAGCTATAGTTTGCAAGTAGCTTCATCCAAAACTGTTGGGTCAAAGGTGAGTTGATTCACCCCTGACCATTGACTTGTCCTTGACCCTCTAGCTTATCCTTGACCTCCTATTTTGGGCTGAAATTTGATTTATATGTTAATCATTGTTTTTTATTTCTAGATTCAATTCCAAAATTGGTTTTTTAGACTATAGTTTATTTGTATATGTATAAAACTATTTCTCTTTCTATCTAGCCTTAGATCTTGAATTTTCCAAATTTATTTGCATAGTCATCTTCCATAATAACAAAGGATAACTACAATACTCAGTGCTTGAGCCTCCTTGAGCCTTGTGGTTCATCTTGCTTACAATTTATGAGAGGAGATTGCTTTGAGTTTTCTAGTTTGTCCACTGATCCTATTGAATACCCTCATCCCTATTTTCTTGTACTATAATAGAGAAAAGAAAAGAAAAAATTATGTTGTATAGGAGCTTGTCTAAATCAAATCCTAGGTAGGTATTAACCTCCACTACAACTATGATTGATTACAAAAGAGAGCTTGCCCCTTGTATGTCGTAGGCTAAATTCAGAAATGTTTAATTAACAAGATTATATCTTTGGATTAATAATGGTGGCGATGCAATGCTCCTTAGATAATTCCTCCAAGTGTTGGTGCAATGACATTATAAATCATAACAAAATTCAGCATAAATTTTTTTAATTGAAGATAGATTGTTATAGCTTGATACTCCTTGTACTTGGATCTACTCTTGATGAGATGATACTTGCTCTTGAATGAAAACTGCTAGATATTTTCTTACATTAAAATGAATTACAAACTATGCCTTTTATAGGGTTCTTAAGAAAATTTCAAATTTAGGCCAACTTCCAATGGCAATATCAAAATATCATGGTTATATCATAAATGGAAAGAATTGATGCTTGAACACATATGAATTTGGGCCCCTTTTAGAGGGACTATGATGCTAATCAACTTAGTCCACTATGATTACGACATGTAGTGCCATATTCAGCCTAAAAAGGGGCTCACTAAAGATGGTTGCAAAACTGATAGGTTGCAAACATTGGATCAAGCCACTTCACAAGCATATGACAACAATTTGGATCATATAAGGCCAAAATAGGCCAAAAATGATCCTAAAGGAGACACACTAAAGAAAAGGCCCAAAAAGGAGTGTGGAATTGTATAGGGTTACAATTTACGACACTCCAACTGTAAAATATAGCACCTTCACAAGTTCAAGCTTTGTGGTAAACAAGAACCTACAATGAACTATACATAGGCAAGACAATAACAAAACAACACCTGGTGCTAGCAAAGATCGAAGTGGGGACCGATGTACAAGCCAATGATAAAGCAACTTAAGTGATTCAATAAGTACATAGATTAATTGCTGACTAAGACATTACTAAATGTGAAGTGTTAGTCAAGCAATAATCTTTATGTATGTTTATTACCTCCTTACAATGTGTTTTTGATTCTATAGTAGTTTAAATTTAAAAAGAAAATTTGCACTATCTTCCCGAATGAATTAGTGTTAGAAAGCAGTTTCCTCACCTTTACTTACTTTCAACTACCAACCAATAAACAAAACAAATGTTTGAAGGCCTATCCTCTATCTTTGTTGTTTGTCAACTCATCTTCAAACGTGTAGCCATCGTTGATGGAATCTTTGAAGGCCAGAGATGACCGTCAAATTTAACATTCACATTGTCCGCGAGGCGCTTACTTTCCTCTTTCGTACAAAATAGTATAATACCAAAATTAGTATTATTAGTCGAGTCCATTTCAGCCTCGTTGGCACGTTAACGTCGTGGGCACATCATTCGTTAAAGCGAAGCAAGCACGAGATTTACGTCAGAAACAGTAATTAATGTGAAGAAGAGGACATTCTGCGTCGAAATGTGCAGTTTTCAAGTCTGAATTGTTTAACTAGGTTTAAAGAGTACGAGGTCCACTTTAATGATATAAACGTGCGTACTCTCTCGTATGGTGATTTGAGTGGTGGAGAGCTTTTGCTTGTGTGAAGACTCTTTCTTGCACTCAGCAACTACGAATTGAAGAGAATGGTGAGGGGAAAGGTGCATCTGAAAAGGATTCAGAACCCTGTTAATCGGAGGGTTACATTCTCCAAACGCAAGGGCGGACTGCTGAAGAAGGCTAAGGAGCTTTCTCTTCTCTGCGATGCTGAAGTCGGCCTCCTCATTTTTTCGCCCACGGGGAAGATGTATGAGTCCGCGAAGCCCAGGTAAGGAATCCCCTTTTCCCTCTGATTTGTAGTCTTCAAACGATAAATTACTTTTTATTTTAGTTCAGAAATTTGGAAAAATAGGGACTTTAAGATTCTTTCAAGCACATAGGTACATGATGTGTCGAATAAAATCATCTGGAGAGAAGAAGAAAAATATATATTACATTTATGTTGAACAAACATCCCTTACTCCGTAGCACTGTTTCGTAAAATGAAGATCCATGGAGTGCAAGTTACGTTTAGATCGACTGATAACCTTATCTAAGTCTCTATTACCTCATTCCTATTTAAAACTTGCTTTGCCATCATTTCGCAAATGTAGGGAGTGTTATATTAAGCAGCCTTCAAAAAAACCTGCAAGTACTTAAGATACGCTTAGAATGAGCAGATTTTAATGCAGGCGGGAATGGTGTAGGAAATATGATCAATTTGCTTATTTTAGTTTATCTATTATGCTTAACTGTTATACTTTTGTTTATCTATCATTTTTAGATGTTATACTTTAGTTTATCTGTTTTATAGGGTTATCATATTTGAATATATATTTATTGTTGGCAGTGTTTTGAATGTATTATAGGAGAGGATCTAGTATTTGAATATTTTAACTGGGGGCTCTCAAAATCTTTTGTGACCATTTAAATTTATTATAAATTATTCTTAATAATTTATTAGACAAGTCACTTACTTATAACTAAAAATTTCAAAACCAAATTATTAAAGGTGATGCCACATCAATATACTTTCTGTTTCTGTTCAATGTGACATCACATAATTTATTGCTTTCTAAATTTAAGAAACAAAATTTATTGAATTATAGATATTTATGTCAGTACACTAACAACTTTAAAGTTTCAACTATTAATATTATATTATTAAAAATATCAAATAGTATATAAAAAATATTATTTTTAAGAACAGATTCAACAGAATCTTTTCCTTACATAAACAAAAATAATTTTAAAATTTTATGAACTTAGATTCATTCACACTTTTAATAATATTATAACACATGAACTCTCCAGTTTTTCTCTTTGACACATAATACTGTAATTGCATTTGGAGTTCTTTGGATTACATATAAACAATAGAATGAGTTCTCGAGGTTTCTTACCTTTGACACACCGTTTATTGGGTATGCTAAGTAGTTGTAATTTCTTTTAAAATTGGAGAACTCGAGATGGATCACATATAGTACTATTATTATGATTTACAATAGATGGTGCTGCCATTTCAGAGATTGAGAGGTCATTGGAAATTTCAGACAATAAGGAAGATTTTTTACATGTTTGTATTTACTTTTTTAAATGCCTCAGTGTTTATTCTTAATTTATATTATTTATTTTTTTATCTTAAGGGGGATTGTTAAACATATTTTCAGTTTATTATTTTGATTTATTTCTTATATCGATAAATATATTTTGGCCTCACCATTTTCTCGCAGATGATGTATGAGTCTCCAAACGATGACAAATTACATTTTATTTTATTTCCGAACCTAGAGAAATTTTGAGGTTTAAAAATTCATACAAACAGATAGCTACACGATATGTCGACTAAATTCACTCACAAGTAAGAAGAAAAAAATATTTGTATTTATGTTGAACAAACATCCCTTCTCATCGTTAACACTATTTACTACAGTAAAGAAACGAAGAAAATCTGGGTGTTTGTGTGGGTGAAAACATGCTTTACTGATCTCTGTGCAATGTGAGGGCACAGTATTCATGCAGTGCAAGTGCGTTTAGATCGAGTGATTACCTTAGCCAAGTTTGTACCGCCATTCACATGGCTTGCTATACTTTACCTCATCCATAATTAAGACCTGTAGGCCATCATTGCGCATTCGCAGAGAGGATTCTGTTGTTAGGTAGCCTTCGACAAAACTTTTAGATTACCTCGTACCCGCTCAGAATGAGTAGATTTGAACGGAGGCGGGAAAAGTGCCCCACTTTGCTTATTTCAGTATATCTATTGTCTTATTTATTTATCACTTGTAGTTTTTTGGGGGGGTGTGTGAGACGTGTATTAAGTATTGTTTCGAGAGCTTTGTAAATAATAGTATGAGTTTGTAATGCTCCGAGAGCACAACACATCTAATCGTTAAAAGATGCACAATTTTTTTTTTTTCTAAGTCAACTAATATCATATGCACCATTGCATTACTTGCTTGTATGCAATATTTAACATTACATGATATGAACACCTAAGTTAATATTCATTGTTTTCATATCAAGAGTTCTTACAAGAATACAACTTTATTACTGCCTTATGTTCTCATAGGGTTCCCTAACGTTGCTACTTGAGTAACATTATCTAAATCTATTAATATTTATACTGATATGTGTACACACTCAAATGGTGCACTTCTCTAAGTCATTATATCCAAGGGAATTCATGAATGGGATACCTTAGAAAGCGACCTAGAGCTCTTTATGCATGGAGTTGCAAGATTATTTGATTGCTCTTAGCTAGAGCTATTAAGCTAATGACCTTGCTAGTCAACCACACAATGAGAGATTCAAATGAAGATAAGGGCAAAAATGCCAATATCCCCAAGAATCACTATGAAATGCAAATGCAAATTAGATTAAGATGAATATGCAAGCTAGAAATGAGAGGTGCAAGCTAAGCTATGGAAATGAAAGTACAAACTAAACTATGAAAGGAAGATGCAAGTGTTACAAATCCTTCCTAATTAGACTAGATGAAGTAATCTAAAGCATAAAGGAAACTAAGCTAAATATGAAGCTATGAATGCCATGACAATGCAAGAAATGAAACTATGATAGCATGTAAAATGTAAGCCAAGAATGCTTCAAATCTTCAAAAGCTCCAAAGTGACTTAGAAAACTTGTAGCATAACATTAGTATTCAAGAATGCATATGCAAATGAGGAAGAAAGCTCTTCTTTTATAAGAAATGAGAAGGAATGGACCATTGAGATTAAGAGGCAAAATATTTAATCAAGGGTGGAGCTTGAAAAAGGAGCAATCTATGTGCACAAGTATCCTCCAATGAGAAAATAAGAGTTGACTTTTGTGTTCATATAAGATAAAAAGTGCTTTTCTCCTTTTTATAAAATAAGAATAATGCTTTATTTGTGCAATTTAAGATAAGAAGAAAAGTGAGAGCTTTTTATTTATTAAAAGGGAAGGAAATTCCTTTTAAATAAATAAAGATTTTAAGATAAAATGGTTAGCTCAAGGCAAATAATCGAATAAATGATAACATAGGATTTGATCAAGGAAATTGATATAATTAATAAAATATTGATTTTTGAAAATATTGATTCAGGGATTTGATAAATTGTTGAATGGGGGCCCAAAGTCTAGGCGACCATTTTAGGGTGCATACATTTGCCCCTCTTTGACTAATGTGAGATCGATTTGGGATCACATGCAGTCAAAGAATGCAATTGAAGTGTGAGATCGATTTGGGATCACAAAACAACCCAGATGTGTGTTCGACGGATGGGAACAACATCAGGACAAGCATAAGCATAAGCTGAAAGACAAGATCAACACCGTTGCTGTTAAGTGATAATCAAGTCTAAAAATAAGAGATAAGAATTGAAAGACAAACCAACACCATTGCTATTAAGTGATAATCAAGTCTCAAAATAAAAATCTCAAGCTGAGCTGAATGATATAGCTGAATCAAATATTTGAAGCTGATAGGTACTACCCCCTCGGAATCGAAATCAAAATTAGGTAGAGGAGAAGCAGCAAACTGATAAACTTGATCAAGTCACTAGAAATCATAATCGAAGGTGAAACATGATAGGATAACCATCAAGAAGTGAAGATATGCCCCAGTTTGACCAGGTTGTTGGCATTAAGTTATGTTTGTCATTAGTGACAACACTTATTCAGATTCTGTATGCTTACCGAGCTCTCCAAGCAGAACAGTGCTTACCGAGAAATCCGTGGTGACTGAGCTTAGCAGTGTTTACCGAGTGTTGGCATGGTAAACATGGAATTCAGTTTCTACCGAGTGACAGTGTATCTACCGAGTCTCCAGTGTATACCGAGTTCGAAACTACGATTGAGTGGTTAGTATGGACCGAGCCTCCACTTCTACCGAGTGCATGACGATGCCAAGTAATGCAGTGGATGCCGTGTATCAGAAAGTCACCAAGTCAGTTTACAGAAACCGTGTAACTATATTTGGGCCGACTCAGTAATACTTGTGTTAACTTGTATGTTAGCCGACTTTGTAATTATTTTATTGGATTGATATATAAGTAATGTTTTGTATTACATCCAATAGAAGAGTGTGCGTGGAAATATATGACAAGTGTATGTGCATATGCGAAGATGCATGGAAAGCAGAGATAAGCGAATTACAAAGGGCTACAACAGTATAAGGAGCAGTAGAGACATATTTATCACAGAAGCTGATCAGTACATCAAGGAATCTCAATCAGCAAATTCAGTTGCAAGTAAGAGATCTACTGTTTCATCCTAACAGGTGAATCAACATCAAATTCTTTAACAGGGTAGACTTAACAGTCTTTTGTAAAATCTCTTAATTGAGTGCATACTTCATTGTATGTTTGTAAATCCTCTAACAAGGTGGACCTAGCAGTCCTAATTGCTCCTAATAGGGCAGATCATCAGAAGTGATCATTGTAAGCCTTACCCGGCCAACTTTATATTGTAGTATTGAAGTTTTGTGGATATCATCCCCACCCCAGTTTTACTTTCTATTTGGAAGGTTTCTGGGTCACCAAATCATTGTGTTCAAGTGTTATGAATGCTTTTATGTTTTCAGTTTCTCATGCATGCAATTAGATCAATGAGCTAAATGTTATTTGGAATATTGTTAAGATCTGAAATTTGTATAAAGTTTTTGAAGTTACTGATTCACCCCTCCTCTCTCAGTAACTTGGCTAGTCTTGAATATTTCCAACAATTGGTATCAGAGCTTTGTGGTTCTTAGAATAAAGTTTGAGAGCTTGAGTAAAGATCTAGGACAATGGAGATATTTAGACTTAACAAAGTAATTGAAAATGAAAAGCTAGATCTGGAAATGGCCATAGCTCAACTCAAGGAAGCAAAAGAGCATCTTTCCCAATCCCTTAAAAGAAAGAAGGAACTTGCAAATCAGATGAATGACCACCAGTATGTTGAAGAAAAGATTGAAGATTTTTTCCCTTCAAGCAGCTCAGATGAAGAAAACAATGCAATCAAAGAACTACTAGAAAAGAATGTATCTCTGCAAGAAGAAGTAAGAAAATTGAAAAGAGAACAGGAAATTCAGTGAACAAGATTCTGTGAAATCTTGGAACAAAGAAACAAGATGAAAGATGAAATAGATGGAAAGAACAATGAAATCCAGAATCAAACTCTTCAGCTAGAAAACCTTATTGATCAAGTCTCCAATGCAAATGAAGAAATCTTGACACTGAGATCAGAAAATGAAAGGATAAGAGAGGAGCTGAGATCTGAAAAGCAAATCAGTTTAAGATTGGTGAATGACCTAAACACTGAAAGGAAAATCAATGAGAGAATGATGAAATCTCAAGAAGATATGAATCAGTTGCATAAGCAAAAAGGAAAAGCAGGACTTGGATACAAAGAGGAAGGTGAATCCTCCGATCAAGGTACTCAAAAGAATCAGAAACCTACTTGTAATCACTGTGGAAAAATAGGTCATACTTCAAACAAATGTTGGAGCAATGGAAAAGCGAAATTCAATGGAAAATGCTACAATTGCAATATACATATGAACTAGTAATGATCCAAACCTAAATGCTTTGGATTTGTCTTTCTTAATAACCTTAACATTTTCCAGAAACTGTTGTGCCAAAACGTCGCAAAGGTTATATCGTTTGTTTTCCTTAACCATTCTATAAGCCATCATGATAACTCCAGCAGAAACAGAGTTTGATCTGCTGTTGTGAAATAATTTGTAACCTAGCAACATTGCTATCAGTTTGACATCCTGTAAATATATATCATTTACTGTCATTGCCCTCTTATCCCATTTGGAGTGTGTTAGGGTTTCAACTTCTTTTCTTAGGTTCTTCTCACTAACAGGTAGGGCTCCTTCATTGTCAAGGCCTGTGATATCATAGATCAATTGAGCACATATCTTAACAAGCTGATCACCTATCCATAATAACTGATCATGAACTCTACTTAGAATAATCTTGAACCATTCGACTTCCATGAATTTAGCGAGTAGGGTTAACTTAAGGATTGATTGATCTTTCAGGTGTTTGAATTCTTCTACGATGGATCCGTCTACTTCTGTCATACTGTCCAATTCACTATAGATGTTAACCTCCCCAATGGTTTCATACTTGTAGTGAATGTATGCCCTAATATCTTCTACGTGAAGTACACCTAGGGGGGTTTATGAAAATGCTCCTTCTGGATCATCCTCACAGGATTTGAATGGATGCCTTTTGATATACTTAGGTTTGTCTACCACATTGTAAATCACCAGTGTATCCATGTCTTTCCAAAGTAATTAAATTTAAATACCTTAAATCGCACTTGAATCCGATGTTTGGTTTCACGCGAACACAAAATCTCTCCGCTGGATCACTGCTCTGCTTTCACACTTCTCTACTCCTTAGTCGCTAATCAACAAATGATGAAGGAATGAAATCTTTCAAGTCTTTTATTCATCACAAGTTGAGTGTGTGCATTAAACATAGGTAGGTCAACTTCGCATGCCGCCTAGACAATGCAAAACTCGTGAACACAGAAGATGAATCTTTAAGTGTTGCGAACTTATCCACAGATTCCAAAACATCTGTACATATCATACCTAATCTTGCATGAGCTTACTCCACTTATACAAGGGCTGAATAATTTCTGCTGTCTGCATCCAATGCTCCCCATGAGGCCATGAGGCCCTCTAGGCTGATCCCTCAAAGAATTCATCATGCAAAGAGACAACATCATAAGATGTCTCTCCCTGAACCATTGCCTTATTTAGAACTTTTACTTTCCATATCTTCTCATCCTTTGATTTCTTGCTTTCATTTATGTAATCATTAAGGCTTTTACCACTATCACTGATATTTTTCCTTGTAACTATAGTTGGTGGTCTTTCTGGTTCATTAGATCTCCTTGGTCCTCTTCTGTTGTCATCTCCATTGTATCTACAAAACTTCACAATGTGACCTGGATTGTTGTATTTGTAACAAATAGGTGGTCTTCTTCTTTCTTGACTAGTTTGTAGCTTACAGTACCTCGCTGTGTGCCCAAAGTTATTATATTTCTGACATGTAATCTTGGCTGCAGTTTCTTCTTTAATATAATCTTGTTTATACATGGATTGATCAAGTTTTCTACAATCTGCTTTATTGTGTCCATACACATAGCAATTAAAACAGTAGCTGGTAAAGGGTTTAGAGTTACCTTTACTTCTACAATCTCTTTTCATGTGTCCAACTTTGTTGCATCTGAAACATCTGTCTCTGAAGGGTCTGAATTGTTCTCTAGGATCTTCATTTGTAGGCCTTTCATCTGGAATAGGTCTTTCCTCATTCTTGGCTTCTTTTGGTTCTTCTTGAGTTTTTTAACTTCCAGCTTCATTGGGTCCACTCATGTCTCCTTTAGATTTTTGTTCTGTTCTTTGTTCATCATTCTTGTCATTGCTCATTTGTAACTCCTCAATGTGTAGTCTGGCTTGAGTGAGTTCACCTTTGATGATCTAATTGTAATTATCCAATTCTTGATATTTATCCTTGTAATGGTCAAGTTCAGTCTTCATATTTCCTATCTGCAGGTTAGCTTCTTTTAGTGACTTTTCAACTTTGTTTCTGTCATCCTTTTCTTGCTGAATCTCCTTGATCATCAAGAGATTGATTTATTCTTTTTCTTGCTCTAGCCTCTTTACTTTGTCTGATATATCATTGTCTGAGCCTTCTTTGATTTTCTCCATAAGGTCTTGTCTCTGATTTTTTACAATCTCAAGTTGTTCTTTAAGTTTCCTCATGAAACCTTCCGCTCTTCTTAATTTGAACTTTAGTTCGCCATTTTCAGCTTTCATCTTATCCAGATCTTCTAGTGCAGCTTCAAAGTTCACTTGTAAATCTTCTGAATCCATTTTGATCTCCCTTAAGCTGTTAAGCTTTCTCTCAAAGGGCCAGAAGCTCTGATACTAATTGTTAGGATTAGGTAATACTGAGAGTGGGGTGAATTAGTGTTACAGAACTTTGATTTTAACTTCAAGCAATTATAAACAATCCAAAGTAATCCAGAAATGAAAAGAACATATACGCATAACACATTACTCATGACACCATGATTTGTTCTCGAGGAAACCCTGGTCAAAGGGAAAATCCTGGTGGGGATGGTACCCACAAATATGCACTAAAATATTATGTCCCTGTTGTTGGAAACAATTGTCTGAAGGAAATTGCTACTCAATTATGTATTGTCTTTGATGTCACACTATGTCATAGTCCGCAGCAATCAGCTTCTACCGAGCTCAGTCGGTCTACCAGACAGGAAAGTTTAGTGTTTACCGAGTTCACTCGGTTATCGAAGAAATTTAGTGTTTACCGAGTTCACTCGGTTGCCGAAGAAAGTTTAGTGTTTACCGAGTTCACTCGGTTATCGAAGAAATTTAGTGTTTACCGAGTTCACTCGGTTGCCGAAGAAAAGATAGTGTTTACCGAGTTCAGTCGGTTATCAAAGGTAAAGAATTGTCGGTGTTTACCGAGTTCCCTCGGTCACCGAAAGATTATAGAAAGATATGGTCACCGAGCACTGTCGGCCCTTGAAGGATTTTTGCAAATAGAGTTTACTTATTTCAGCCGACTGTTATACTAAATAATGTCAATTTGACTAATCCAAAATCATATAAATAAAAGGTCAAATGTGAAAAGTAAATAACAATATAGCAGAAGATTTACAGAAGAAAAGAAGGAAAGGTATATGCGAATTTGTGAAGGATGTTCAGATATCCTTGAGGAGCAGCAGAGATTTATTTGATCAGAGAGGATCAGACTTATGCAGAACAGAGATCTGTAATCAGCAAGACAGTTGCATTATTATACAGGTCACTTTTTCATTGTTACCTTCTTATCATTGTAACAGTGAATTCAAAATCTCTTAACTGAGTTGGTTTAACAGCCATAATATAAATCCTCTAACAAGGTGACAATTCCATTGAATTGTTTTCAAGACCTCTTACCAGGCCACTCCTAGCAGGGTGTTTTTAAATCCTCTAACAAGGTCACACCTAACAGTGTGTTTTGTAACCTTTTACCGGGTTGGCTTCTAACCGGGCATCACTTCAGAAAAGTGAAAATCAGTATCTAGATACATTGGTGGTTTTTCCCATATTGGGTTTCCACGTTAAATCTTGTGTCTCTTGTGTTCTTAATTGCTTTCACAATCATATACATGTTTTGATGAATATCTAAAGATAATATTGATAATACTTTCTGCATCTTCAAAGTTACTGCAATCTATTTACCGAGTGCTAAAACAGATAACAATGTTAAGGGATCTGCAAAGAATAAATTGTGAAGTGTTTTATGGTTGACTGATTCACCCCCCCTCTCAGTCACTTCATCCATATTCCATCACCTGTTAGGAGATCTAGCCCTGTTAGGCGCTGATTGTTACATAGTACATTTCCTTGTTAGAGGATTACAAAAACCCTGTTAGGGGTATACAAAACACCTGGTTAAAGGTGGTGAGCACACTGCTCTTACAATCAATACTGTCCCAAAAATAGTTCTCAAAAGGGGAACAATACAAGCACTTATCTTGCTTAGATAGTTGCAATTGTAGCTTGGCCTCTTACTAATCTTGCATCTGATCTTTGCTATTATATTTGCAAACTTACTCCATCATCATAAAAACATCCATGCTTCACTTTCACAAAACCAATCTATACTTATACAGAATTAGCCTTCCAGTCGGTCTCATAATTGTCATACAGAACATAATAGAAACTTATGCAAATGATATACGTGGAGTCAGCGCTCTTATATTACCAAAGAGTCGGCAATATACTTTATTTACTTGTCTTAGCACGTTACCATATCCATTATGCTTTCCTTAATCTTTGCAACTGTTCATGTACCTCGATAAACTGTTTTACTGTCTTTGCATACCTTCCGAACACTATATCTCACACATCAGGTATCTAGAACTCATGCGCTCTTAAGTGAAGCATCTGAGTATTCCAAAATACCTCCAGTTAACTTCGCAAGCCATAATACCTTGTATATCTTCATCGCTTATCCAAAATTATGGCACTGTACCCTGTTTTCCTGATTTTGGACTTAGTCATTTTCATGACTGTGACTCCAGAGGTAATCTCTACAACATGCTATCACTCCGTCATAAGTGTTGCCATAAATGACAACCCTTAAGTGATTCCTAGTGCTCCAAAACATCACATGCCAACAACACGTCCTTATGTAGAAATAAAGAAATACCATAATAGAATGACTGAAAATTTATACAAATCATTGCAAAAAGTATATATAAATTTTTTCCAATATAGAATAACCATACAATAAATGTAGAAATACTATAAACCATTTATTTTATATTCACAAAGATAAATTTTTAGAGAAAATATCAAATACAATACACACATTCATAAAGTAGGGTCTCTTCCAAGAATGGATCCTACTTGGAGTCTTATGGAGATCGTAAATGGGAGAAGGTAAGGAAAGTTCAGGCAGTCCAATAGAGAGATCCAACCAAACACTATCCACTCTAAATGCAAACCACACTAGGAGGCTTCTCTCTCTCTCTCTCTCTCCCAATTTTTAGATTTTCTCTCATAATATTTTTTTTTTTTACAACTCTCTCCCAAAAGCTATCAATGCAACTCACATCTAAAATTTCAGCCTCTATCTCTCTCTACAGTTTACTTTTCAAAACATCCCCTTATATGTAAGTATTATCCCCGTGAACCATATGGCTGAAATGGTTGACATTTCCCATATTTTCCCTTAGGGAGAAGTTCACAGGAAAACCAATTTCAATTTCCTAACTATATTATAATAAAACAAGATAAGTTTTACAGAGGATAAGTTATACAAGATAAGTTTCTAGTAGTCAAGACCTGTATATAATAAGACAATTCTAATTCATTCATCATTAGTTAGTCAGATCCTTGGTCATTTGATAAAGAATCTCTTGTAATCTCTTGAATCAACTGAACAATTTATTTGTGTTACAATTTTACGTTTCTTTCATTTGGCATCAGACTAGGTTCAAGAAGATAGTTCAAGTTCAATAATTTGGAGAAGCAAGAGTGCATGGGAACTTGGAACTACTCAAAGCATTAAAGAAGCTATAGCTGAGAAAAAAAGACGATAGTGACCTTTGTAGGTTAGAAAATTTGTCAAAGGAGGAGATCAAAGATTCTAAAAAGAATAGGTCGCATAGTTTGTTTGAATTCACTATGAAACAATCATAGTGGTGTTTGTGTGGATGGTATAATGAAAACACCCCTAAAAAGAAATAAAGAGGAAGATTTGGTGTAATTTGATGTTTATTACCCTCTTTAGATAGGTGAAGCCTTTCATATATATGGTTGTTGAAGGAGAAAATCATAGCTATTTTTGTCAAGTTTGAAGTACCAAATGATCACAAAAAAGTTATTATGTATGATGAAAATTATAGATGCTATGAATAGGAAAGAAAATAGTCGAAACCATCTATCAGAGTGTCCTCTCAGGATCATGACTGCATGCTTCTTCTAGAAGAAGAAAGATATGTATTTTACTAGAAGATGAATTGTATTGGGGTACAAAATAGCATACATAACCTTTGTTATAAAGACAAGGAATAAACCATAGGCATATTTAACCGTACAACTACTAAAAAACTAAATGCACCTAATTATGAGTGCCTTTGTAAAACTTAAGCTATGAATAAATATTAAATTACTCCAACATGCCCCCTTAATTAAAACCTAGGGCAAAAAATGCATTATGGTGATGGGTCCCAATAACTAGGTCATATTAGGTACCCATGTGTAATGCGATGCAACTAATCTCTCACAAGCAGAGTAAAGGACAAAACCCAGTGGGAAGAAAAACTCTCTCCAAAAAAGAGATAATGCAAACAGACATAAGTAATAGGATGAGCGATGGACGTAGATATTAATCGCACCACCTCAGCAATATATCCATCGTAAAGTTACAAATGATGTCCCTCCCATAAGAGGGAAAGTGGAAGACTATGTAGCTCCCCCATAATAAATAATGTTATGCAAGAATGGTAAGTTTTTGAAAATAATGCATATAAAAACCTTGTTTCCCATAGGAAGAAACAAACCCATGTAGAAATGTAGGAATACCTCCAAATTTGGATAGGAAATAATAGGAAGGTGAAGATGATGTCTTTGAATTTCTCATGCCTCTTGTCTATGTTGTTGAAGTCATAATCCAATCAGGTACACATCTAAGCAATGAAGAAGGTGATAATCTGGAATTGATGTATAACAAGCTTTAAAGATGAATTGATAGCCAGATTAGGCCATCAAAATATCAAGTAGATTGCCATGATAAGTGGTAAAATTAATCGGATTAAGTTGTTACACTAGGAAGGAAAATCAAGTAGATTGACCTTATTAGACAGATTGACTTGCTTCATTTCTATAGAATAAATTACCGATATAAAGGCCAATCAATGAAAGAAGGGAGCTAGCCAATCAATGAAAGAAGGGAGCTAGAATAAGCTCTAGGGTGAATTGATCCTTGGTCACATACACGACCACCTAGTAATATTGGACAAGAATTGGTCAAAAATGAAAAATGGTTTAATTCCTCTCACAAGCAAAGTAAAGGAGGCAAACAAGTGGGAAGAAAACCATTTTTGAAAAAAGAGATAATGCAAATAAACATAAGTAATATGTTGAATGATGAATGGAAGTCTTAATTGTACCATCCAAGGACTATATCCCTCATGAAGTTACAAATGATGTTCCTCCCATAAGAGGGAAATTGAAAGACTATGTAGTGCCCCCATAATGAATAATATCATGCAAGAATTGTAGATTTTTGAAAATGATGCATAAAACATCCTCCAAATCTGGATAGGAAATAATAGGAACTTGAATATGATGTCTTTGAATTTCTCATGCCTTCTTGTCCATGTCGATGAAGTCAAAATCCAGTCAAATACATACCTAACCAATAAAGAAGGTGACAATCTAGAAAGTCTCATGTAGAACAAGGTTTAAAGACGAATTGATAACTAGATTAAGTCATCAAAAAATCAGGTAGATTTCTATGAGAAATGGTAAAATTAATTGGATTAAGTTGCTACACTATGAAGGAAAACCAGGTGAATTGATTTGATCAGGTAGATTGATTTTCTTCATTGCTATGGAATAAATTTATGTTATGAAGGGAGCCAAATTAAGCTCTAGGTTGAATTGACCCTTGGTCACATACATGACCACCGAATAATAATGGACAAGAATTGGTGAAAATGGAAATTATTTTTGTACCTTGGAGTTGGCCCCCTAGATGCCCGTATGACCCTCAATGCTAATTTGGGAGTCAAGACCGCCTACTAAGAATGGACAAGAATTGGTCAAAAATGAAAATTATTCTAGCACCTAAGAACTTGCCTTTTAAATTCCTATATGACTCTCAATGCTAATGAGAGGCAAAAATAGGGACCTATATTAAGAATACAATTATCAATGAGTTGGCGGTGCAAGTCACCCCCACTAAGTGCAAGGTCTAAAGTTGAAGTTTTCATTCCAACAACATGCACAACTAGAGCTTTTTATAATCCATGTAAGGATTTCCTCAGGCACTTGCTATTTTTGTCAAGTTATTTAACAAGGGAAAAGTACACCAACACTATGAGTATGGTACTAAAGTCCCATATACACACATCAAACACCATTGGGAGCACAATAGATTCAATGAACTCTAATATGATGCATAAACTTTATAAGAGAATTATGTACACTTCAAAATAATATTAGTATGATGAGCATTCTCCAATAAGGATTTCACATAATATTTCTCACATATTCCATCTTTCCATACATCCATCTTCTGGATACACCTCATACTGACTTGTTATCATTAACAAACATCAAAATAACATACAATAAAAGACTTCAAACTCTCTTTTCTACATATCAATCATCATATACTCTTTCCTGCATATTAATTAATCAAGTATACTCTTTCTTGCATACCATCCATCAGGTACTGTTTCCTACATATTATCCATCAGATGCTCTTTCCTACATATTTCATCAATCCATACAACAAACAACACAAATATAATACTAAGTTGTATTCTAGATTGATATTGAAGACAATGTTGGATGCATAATACTAGAAATCTTGTACTTCTTTCTTTCTTACATTCTATATCACTATCTTCTAGACACAATATTTTCAGGTAAGCCTCTCCCCCTCATAGCAGGCTCATATATTTTCAACATTTTTCCTATAGTCATGAATCCTCAAACTTTACTACTTCCTATAAGAGTAACAACTACATCAATGTAGAAGACAAAGGATGGATCTAAATATATTCTTCACTTCCATTTCATGAGAATGCTTGGGATTAGCTTAAAATTTAACACCCAAACAAAGTACATGAATAATACATGGTCTTGAAGTTGTCAAATACACTAGTCCTCGTATCATAGATCTACGAAGCTTTTGATCAACTCTTGAACCTTCATTATCTTTACTCAAGTGACAACTAGTAGCCACAAGGAGTTGCAACTGATTTATGATCCTCCATCCCAAACCTTTTCAGCATTTCTTTGACATGCTTGGTCTAAGAAATAAAAATACCTGTTTCTTTTTAAATCACTTGAACACCAAGAAAGAATGACAATTTACGAATCATAGACATTTCAAATTTTGTTTTATCTCTTTAGCAACCTTCTTGTAAATGTTGTAATCACCTCCCACTATAATATCATCAACATATATAATTACAAACAACAACTTCTTATTTTTAACTTTAAATTGAAGATTTCTATTTGCAGTACCTTTTCAATTTTTTTGTTGTAATAGATACTAATCTAATCTAGCATACCAAGATCTAGGACCTTGTTTGAGCCCATAAATATCTTTCTTCAGTCTGTAAACTATATGTTGATTATATGATTACTTTTAACCATATGGATTCTCAATGTAGACTTCTTCCAATTCTCCATTACTTGAAATGTAGACTTAACATCCATCTAATAGACATTGAAATCCCTATATGTAGAAAAAGCAGGAAATATTCTACTAGAAAAATGACTTCAAGTCTGAATTTACATCAATTCCACTCTATTTGGATACATTTGAGTGGTTTGACCTTGTTTAGCTTTATTAGGACCTTATAGGTCACTATGAACTTAATGGCTTGAATAGCCTTACAAAGTACTTTGAATTGATTTCAAATGGTCCTTAGGACCTTATACGACTTTGGAAAAATATCAAAAGAACAAACAATTATAAAAGCCTTCATGAGGCATACCAATGAGTAGGTGCTCTTGCACCATGCAACTCCCGTGAAAAGAATTCCAAGTCTCTTGGAATGGAGTAGTCATAGATCTTCACTTCATCTTCACTTTTGGTCTTCTGATCCTCTTGCTTTAGCATATGATACTGTTAAGAAACTTTTTATGTCCTTTCCAATCTGATTTCTTTGTCACCTACATTGCAAAAAGCATAATGACACATTCCTTAATAAAATCAAATTGATTAGTATCAAAATAAATCATAAAATCTGCATCTTATTCCTCAAGTCTTCTTAGTGTCTCTTGCCATCTATCTTCAACCTCATCATACATCTGATTACTTTTGTCTATTTGTTTATCAACAACCTTGTTTTTATTAACTTTTTCAACACTAAGACCCTTCATACATTCCTCTTCTTATACCATCATCATAGCCTCTACTTTCTCAATTCTAGCCTTACTTTTCCATTCTTCTTTAATGACTGCATATGCTATCCACAAATCAGATTCCTCATCATTGACTACTGCAATTATATCCTCTTTTTTTTCCTCCTCTATTTGTTCTTCACCATTCTCAATGAGGGTTTCTTGTGTCTTCATATCCGACTCAACTTCTTTTACTTTGTCTTTGATAATATAGGTCTGATTACTGAGAGGGGAGGGGTGAATCAATAATCAACTATTTCTTTGATTTAAAACTCTTTCAAGCTTTGTGCACAAAAACATTCAAAATCAATTAACATGAACAAAAACTATCAAAATATGTATCCACGAATATTCAATCACACAATGAAGATACCATATTTTTCTCGTAGAAATCCAAATGGGAAAAATCACGTGGGGACTGGTACCCACTAAATCTGTATTCTTCTAGAATATGCTCTATGAGGAGCTTATCCGGTTAAAGGTTTACAAAAGCATTGTTAGGTGCTATCCGGTTAAGAGATGGTATCCACGAATATTCAATCACACAATGTAGACACCATATTTTTCTCGTAGAAATCCAAATGGGAAAAACCACGTGTGGGGTTTGGTACCCACTAAATTTGTACTCTTCTGGAATATGCTCTGTGAGGAGCTTATCTAGTTAAAGGTTTACAAAAGCATTGTTAGGTGCTACCCGGTTAAGAGATTTTCCTTAGACCTGTTAGGATCCACCTTGTTAGAGGACTTTAAATATTTAACACAAATGCCACCTTGTTAGAGGATTTCAAATAAGATCTGTTAGGATCTACCCGGTTAAGGGATTTAACTGTTACTATGTTTAGAAACTAACAGATAAGATGATCTATCAAATTGCACTACCTCTGCATGATCAAATCCTAGTAAGCTCTGAAACTCTTCACCATACACTATGCTCTTTCCTTACTTGATTGCACTTGATTTCTTCACTTATTTTGTCAGTGCAACCTTCTGCAATTCTCGATCAACAACTAACTCCTTTTTTGAGCTTTTCAATATATAAAGTTTCTTACACCGACTTAAAATAAACCCTAGATTTGATATATGAATGATCTAGATCATGCTAGGTAAGATGCAATGTATCTAACAACTCATAAAATGTTTTTTTCTAACTACATCGGCTTCCATATAGATTTGATCTTGGAAATTGAACCATCTTCAAAAACTGTTTCGACCAAAAGAAATTTCTTGAAGAATCCACCTCAAAAGCATACGTCAGGAAATGTGATATCAAACACTTTCCTCAAATCAGGGAACTATCTTACTACTTTGCTAGAAACATCACCAATCCTATTGACACTTCGGATTTCTTCACCGGTTCACAAATCTTCATTACCTTTTTAAGAACTCTGTCTTGTTTATCTATCCATTCGGTCAATACCGCTTTGATTCAATTAAACAATCTTCACCTTTCAACATTATAAGTCGCTATCCTTAACATAGTATTTGGACATTGTTAGAAATCATATCCTCTTATCGCTCTATCAAATACTTTACTGATTTGAAATAACATTCAAATTACTTATTGTAAGTCGCTTACTGTTCTATCAATTTTACTACCACCCTTCTTCTAATCATAACTTAGTTACCGGTATACACCAACAGTAGCGGTTGCACACTTGACATCCAAAGATAAACGTTAGTCTCTCATATGAATCGTAGCAATTGGCTTCAACTGTACTTCCCGTCTACCTGACATCCTTCAAATAATCATAACTCACTACACCTATGTGGTTATAGATATATCTTCTAGATACATTACGTAATCTTCATTCACAATCACACACATGAACTCATACCATAGTTCGGGATCCAACCTCTTTAACATACCTCGTCATAATAGGGACACTGTCAACAAATAGTCACTAAGCTGACATTAATGAAAAACTAAATAACTGATTCACCTATCATGAAAATTGTACCAATCTTCATCAATGCAACACTTAGCATCACTGCATCAATTATGCTAACAATCTCCCTCTTTGGCATTTGATGCAAGAGTATCCTGGGTTGCCTTGCTATCCTGCTCATTTTGTTCATTCTGCTAGTAAGTGTCGAGCTGCAGTAGTTACTAAGCATTCCTGTATGCCAAGTTGTTTAGTATTGGCTGAGTTCTTGTATGTGTCGAGTTGTTCAGTGTTGGTTGAGTGTCCCTTCCTCTGTTGAGTGAACCTATTATTTGCTGATGCTCGGTTCTTCTTTGACCGAGTTTGTCAGTATTTTGATTCCTAGTTGGAGCTGGCTTATGTTTTAATTTGGATTGAAAATTTAATGATTGGAATCTTGTCTTGGAATGTGCACAGACCATTTTGTGGTTGGCCTCCTATTTTGTAATAATCTAGAATCTTCTGTAAGAAGTTTTGGCAAATATAAATAAGGATGCTTAGATATAGGTAAGAGCATAGAAGCAGAATCAGTAGTTAGAGAAGAAGTTAGATAGAAGGAAGAGGCTAAGTCTAGATTTTCATAAATCTTGTTGGCTCTAACTCGGAAGGCCTCATAGCCGGACATGTATGTTGACATTTGGATGAATTAATAAAGTAATTGCTTTCTTTCTCTCCCTGGTGTTGTTCTCTATGTTGTTATTTTCGCTGTTTTGCTCTGCAAGGTGGTCGGATAGTTAGGTGTGCCCTTGGCCCTAGCTTTTCCTGCCCTTTCTTGCATCAGCATTGATGGTAATATTCTTAACTTCTCCTCTTAGCTATTCCTCTTCATGTTTGAGTTCTTCTTGGAAACACTCAAAATGTTGCCACTTCTATTTGTATCTTTGATCATAGTGCATAATCTCCACATATTCTCCACCTTTATAATACATCTTCTCCCCCTTTGACAACTATGCAAAAGTTGTCAAATCATTCAGTCCTCTGAGATTACACTTGACTATTCTTTGCTTTTTCTTTCCTCATCAGTCTATTACAACATCATATTAAGACTTCTCTCCCTATGGAGTAGTCCACCTCTACATCAATTCATACATATGATATTATGATAAACACATATGAAATGATACAGTCAAGATCATCTAATTAACATTAGATAGGGGAATAAACTCTAATCTACCTCTGAGATATTCAAAGTTATCTTTTGGTAATGGCTTGGTAAATATATCAACAACTTGTTCTTTAGTAGACACATAGTTAAGCCTTACCTCCTTCTCCTGTACCCGTTTCCTTAGAAAATGATATTTTATTACAATGTGCTTTGTCTTCGAGTGTGTCACTAGATTATTTGAAATGTTTATTTCACTAGTGTTATCACAATGGATAACAATTAGTTGTGTGACCTCATGAATTCCCTCAGGAAACTATTTTATCCATGTCACTTGCTGACAATTAATAGCAGCAGCAACATACTCTGCCTTTGCAATAAATTGTGAGATACAATTATGCTTTTTACTAGTTCAGTAGACTAATCTTTCACCAAGAAAGAATGCTTCAACACTTGTGCTCTTCCTATCATCAACATTACCTGCCCAATCAGCATCAGTAAACATATTGAAAGAAAAATATCTATCCTTACCATACTATAGGCCATAATTTCTAGTTCCCTTGATATATCTGAAGATCCTCTTTACTACAACCATATGTGAGTCCTTTGGATTAGAGGAAACCTTGTAAAAATACCAATAGAATGTGTAATATCTAGTCTACTATGAACATATTGTAACTTACTGATCATGGATCTATATAGAGTTTTATTTACCTCTTTGGATTCATACTCTTTAGATAGCTTGGAACCTGTGACCATAGGTGTTCCCATTGGCTTTGAGTCTTCCATGCCAAAAGTTTTCAGAATCTCCTTCACATACTTGGATTGACTGATGTATATTCTTTTCTTCAACTGCTGAACTTAAAGACCAGTAAGGAATTTGATTTTTCCTATTATTGTCATTTCAAATTCCTTCCTCAATGCTTCTTGATGCAAGGGCAAAGACTAAGGGGCCAAAGGAAGGCGCACCCTACAGATCCAACCCTACTCAACAACTCGCGGAAGCAACAACAACACAGTGAAAGAGAGAAAGCAGGATCATTCATATATTAACTTCATTAAAATTGATTCATACATGCCGGGCTGTAAGGCCTTCTCGGTTATGGCCAGATATTACAATTAATTACAAAGTCCTCAAACATGCGATGATCTGTCAACAATCTTCATTCTACTATCTTCTATCTTCTACCAAAAACTGGCGGACTCCCTAAACTCTAACCAAACAACTATACTTATACAAGAGGCTACCGAACTGAGTCGGCCTTCAGATCCACAATCAACGGAAGGAACGGTTAGATTTGGGACCACACGCTTCCCAATGATGGATACCAACATTAAATCTGCGACCCATAATCAATGCACAAGTCGGTCTCAACCGAGACTCAAAATAAACTACTCGGTAAGAAAGGATGACCAAGCAACAAACAAGCATCGTCGAGCGCCAGTGAAACAACCAACCGCCCAGGAGATAACCGACCATACTTGGTAACCAAAGGAAACTGACCAACTACCAACCAACTCGGTCAAAGGAAGAACCAAGCAACACAGACAAACTCAAAATATCTTTTTGGTGACATAGGATTGCCAAGGACCCAAGATGCTCCTGCATCAGACACCTGGGTTTATTTAGAAATGATTCTCCGAATCATTCAGTAGGTCTGGTCCGAGTTGCATCCAACTCAAACTGTGAAATCCATGAACTGTCTTTAATTGGTCTATTCTTCCATTTTACTAGATATTCCATATAATGTTTACCTCTTGTACTCTTGCCAATTCTTTGTTCCAAAATCTGTTCAACTTCTTCATTCTGCTTCTTAGGATATTCCATCGGTACTGTCATGTCTTCAAAAGGTTCATGATAATCATACAAATCAGCAATGTTGAAAATCGGTGATATGTCCATGTCATCGGGTAACTCAATCTCATATGCATTTCCATTGTGAAATTTCTTCAAAATCTTGCAAGGTCCAAACTTCTTCATCCTTAGCTTCCCATATGTTCCAACAGGAAATCAATCTTTCTTCAAATGAACCATCACTTCATCACTAACATCAAAAGTTTTATGTGTCCTTGATCTATCAGCTTTGTCTTTGTATTTTTGATTACACTCTTCCAGCTTGATTTTCACATCTTCATGCAATGTCTTCATGTACTCAACAAATTTCACTCCTTTAGCACTTCTCTTATTTTCATCATCAATGTCTCTCAAATTAGATATACCTCTCGGTTGTATGCCATTCACAATCTCAAAGGGTGTTTTCCTAGCACTCCTATTCACTGAATTATTGTATGCAAACTCTTCTTGTGCCAACACAGAATCCCAATTACTAGGTATTGTTATACACTAAGTTTGCGCCTTGTCTCAAGCTCTCTTGGTCTTGATAACCTAGTATAACATTGGATTCATCCCCAGGTGTGGGACCTATGCTAACTGGGATGAAACCTCCAGGTTCTAGGCTGGTTCCTCTTGGATAATCACCTTAATTTGCTTCTTGTTGTGAAATAAAATAACTATCGAGGGAAAGGGTTAGAAGGAATGCTTGAAAAGGGAAATAACATGAAAGAAAACTACCTACTAGGTGATACACTGAAATTAGGGTTTGGATCTCAGTATAGAGGAATGAAACCAATGGAGGAATCAGGTCTAATAAGTCACAACTCACTAGATAGGCTTGCATAAGTGTTTCATAGGAGGGCCTGAACGAAAGACTCAACCTATGACCTGCAAGCAAACATATTTTTCTGTAACTAGGTGTAGGAATGAGACAAGACTGCTAGGGGTTGTAGTATACCCACAAAACATCTAAATCAGATCAGACAAAGTAACACACAAAATCACAGAAAATGAGAGGGACTAGGAACCCCAATTTCCATTAATAGCATTCATAAACTTCAATCCAATAAGAGATAATCAAGACAGTGAAGACAGGGATAGAACAAATATCACAAGTACCTTAAGAATGCCTTGATCGTCAATGGGAGATTACAAAGGGTAGAAGAACCAGAGGGTAGAACAAATACCACAGATGGCTTTCTGAGAAAAGATGACTTCCTTGCAAAAGTGGGCTTCTCTCCTTTACAAAATGAACCTCTTTTGCACTAAGGCTCTACAAAAACAATAAATAGCTCCTCAATTGCACGCAGGTAGGAGTGCAAAATTAACCTAACTAGGGTTACAAATTTTACAATGCATTAAACAAACCCTAAAGGTACGCAAAATATCAACTTTCCTAAAAATATCTAGCAAATAGCTCATATCATTTCTTTTGCGTATTGATCCTGTACTGAGCTTGCCTACAGACGTGACAACCTCGATCCATCTACCCACCTGCAATTCCACCAAGTCATGAAGGCCTCAAAAATCTGATCTTATAGATATTTCAAAATGATAACCCTGCAAAGGTGGCGCCAAGCTATTAAATGCTTCATCAGGACACAGTCCCCTTTAAAATCTGTGGCGCCGATGATCAGATTGTCTATCATCATTCCCTCAACTGCAAATGTCCTTGAAGAATTTATTCTGAGCTACCTCACTGTTGTATCCCATTGAATCAAAAACTGACAAAAAACCCTCTGTAGAGATATTATAAATTTGAAATAAAATGGCTAGCTGGTCATTTAAAACATGACCGTCGATCTCTTTTATCTCCTGGCAGTTGAATGGCTCAGATTAACTTTACAACAATCGCGAACCCCTTAGAAAAGTCAAAGTCCATATCAGCATGTTTGGACCAATCAAAATGCAACATGTCAGCATATCGCAGCTTGGACCTGCTTTGACTTTCTTTTCTTTTAAGTCATTTAGCGACTACGCGACTGGAGACTTCTCTTATTCGTGAAATCCTTCCTACCTCTGCCAATTTATTCAGAGATTCAACGAACAAAGCATTCGCTGAATCGCTAAGTCATTTGGAGCACCGCTAAACCATACCGCGAATGAGCGAACATGTAGAACTTTATCGGGACTGAGAAATCCTTTATCAAACCTGGGCCCATCTCCACGTGTTAATCTTTTATTTGCTCCGACCGCTCTGTCAGCAACACCTCGGCAAGCCTCTCTGACAACGGACCCACTTGAACTAAGATTCCAATCTAACGGCGGGCGCATGATCTTATAGCCCCCGAATATTCCTTACGCTTATACGCTAGCCGTTAGATCCTTTCTAATTCGGGACCCCACTAACACATTAGTCCACCTGGGAATCCGGTCCCACAGTCCATCTCTTTACTTCAACCAATAAGAAGCCAGCAAATCACCTTGACCTGGCACTGGACCCACTGACAAATCTCAGACACTTGGTAAAATCGACGGCTGACGCATAATCTCATGTGTCACAAAAGCCCTTCGCGAAGATACGCCAGCCGTCGATCTTCGTCCTTCTGACATCCCTGCAGACATTCTGACAGGGCCCCACTGCAGCATCCAAGTCATCGCTATGTGGACCAATGAGAAACGAGCACATCATCATCTGAGGACCCATCTGCAAGGCTCTGACAAAAGGCAAGATCGACGGCTAGTCTTATCCCCTTATAGCTTTGACAAAACTCTTGCGAGCTTAAGACAGCCGTCGATCCTCTATCAACTGTTAGGACCTCTGACCGCTGAAAGAACTTGGTCCTACTGACAAAAAGATGACTCGATACATGTGGACCAATCAGAAGCTGCCGAATCGGATGAGGTGGCGTCGGTCCCACTGACAGACTGAAGCGCTACAAACATGGAAGATCTGACGGTCGTCTTAAGATCTCAAGCTCTGACAACAGCCTATCCGAAGATACGCTAGCCGTTGGATCCTTCTAACCGGGACCCCACTAAAGTGACTGCTAGACTTCCACGCGAATACACGAATGAAGAAAAGCTAACCGTTGCTACATCGCAAGAAGTTAAATTGTGATTGGGAAATACTTAGCGATTATGAGAATTGATGCATTCGCTAAGTCGTTGAATGGGAAAAGTAACCGTCGAGAAACTTAGAGAACCTGCGACCAGCCAATGAGATTAAAGCGCACATGGGTATTGAGGATTTTAAGTTGCCGATAAAGTAACAAGGAAACATAACAGGGCCTTAGGGTTTTTTTTTGAGGATTTTTAAAAGGTTTCAACACAACGGCTACTTTTATGAATATTTTGACCTGCAGACTAGGGAGATAACAAATTTGCAGAGACCAGAGAGCATGGAATAAATTCTTGAAAATTTCAGGGATGGTAGACATGGTAAAAATAGAGGCCTGGGTATGGTTTTCAACAAAATTTGAATGCATGTGAAAATTTGGGTAACATTTTGGTGATTTTTGCTGGATGTCATCCTGCTAGACATGGAAACCGGTGACCTTGAACATCCATTGGGCATGGGGTCTAAACTCAAAACTTCTCAGAGGAACAGGGCTCTAACCATGCTTAGGGCACTTCTTGGAAAGCTGAAAATTTAACCTAGAAAGTGTTGTAAAATTAAGATCATCCTATAGAGAATATATATGAGGCTGTACTAAAAATAGATTACTGTTGTGATTGTAGAATACAATTGCCTTCGTTATTAATTGATTCTACAATAACAATAGGGTATATGTATATATTGAATAGTCATGTAATGAATAGACATGACCGTATATACTTATGGTCATGTCACTTCATTACATAACTATTAGTTAACATATCTTAACCAATAGTTTATTCATACTTTGTATAATATATATATATATATATATATATATATATATATAAGTTCACACATGTGCATATTAATATATACTTACTTTTCAATTATATATATATATATATACTATATATGCATATCATGATTGTCTCGTCGTTTATTAAACACGAACGAACAATACTTTAACACTCCCTCTTGAGAGAGAGTTTAATAGAATTTGTAGAATCTTTTCATATCATGATATCCAGCACATCCGGGACAGACCCTTTCAGGAGTCGATCATGATAGACATCAAGATATCCGGCACATCCAGGACAGACCCTTTCGGGAGTCGATCTTGACAAGTTATTACACAGTAATAATCTCAGCGTTAAGATGTCCGGTCCTATCCGGGACAAACCCTTTCGGGAGTCGATCTTAACAATTATTCTATCCATGTGAATCTCATCTGTGATTCTATCCACTAGTTTCCACTACTATAATCTCATAATTGTTTTACCTTCAATAGTGAACTCCCTCTCAATCAATACGATTGAGATTGTCACAAGTTAACTGAATCATATGCTCCCTCTGAAGCTCAAGTTAATCAATTTCTTGACCTCTTGAAAATGTCAGACTTTCTCTGAATCTGAATTTCATATGCTTTTATCCTGAAAGTATGTTAGAGATAGATTACAAATAGTTTATAAAGCTAAACTATCTCGTACAGGAATACAAATGATAGAAGCATACAAGATTTATTATTTAATGAATTACAAATTGAAAATTCATATGTATTAATAAAGCATAGAATACTTATCTTAAATTTCAAATATTTTCAAGTATTTCCTTTCGTAAGGTGATCCCATTAATATGATTTTGTACCCATCGTCTTTCTTCATAACATATCGGTTTCATTCTAATCCGTATGTTAATTTTCTTCACATCTCATTATGATAATTACCGATTAGATGTTGACTTCACACATTATCAGTATCTGATTATATTAATCATTGGTTACTATCCCACTTGTACTATCCCCCTTTTTTTTTATTAACTTAGATATTTAGGACAATTACCTCAATTTATCCTTCTCACTTCATCAAATGATGCTATGCATAAATAGTAGGATTGATATTTGTCATTCTACCTAGATTGCTTCCTCTAATCCCTTTGAACTCTTCCTTATGCAGAATACCATATATATTTTACTAATCTCGAATTCTTTCCACAAAGTCACTAACTATACTTAAAAATAATTAATATTTCTCAATATAAGAAAGAAAGATTTGATACACAATAGATATCACGTGTATACCAATATCACTGTTATGTCTGATTATTCCCTTCTATTCACATATTCATCCCATACTTTATTTCTCCATCGATTATCTTTGAGATATTCTCTTACCTTTAGGATCCCTTATTATAGCATTTTATCTACCATATATGATGTAATATAATGTTATGTGTAGTTTATACCTAATACCTTCTTCCTATTTTGTGTTCGTCTTTGGCATTCAAAGACACATCTCTTATTAATTTGCACCTTTCTGCAATTGATACAAAGGTTATTAATTAGTTACGATGCATTGCATCCTTCGATAGAGTCTTGACTAACCATTTAGACTCCATAATTTTTATGCTAAACACATTCTGCAGGTCAACTATTTTTTATCTAGGTAACGTCTCAATTAATAAACTTGAAGCTTGGTGTCATGTTTTATTTAATAACAACCAAACTTGCCAAAGGGTCATTTAAACACAGCCTATGTACCATTAGTGTCTACTACAGTCGCCTATAACGTATGTTGTCTTATATTTCAATGACGGGAGATGCCTAAAGTCTTTTCCTTATCCCCTCTGGTTTTGTGTCGATATCTCTCTGAGAATACACTCAATGTCATTGAATTACAGAGAATCTTGGCTTCCCAGAATATACAGTGTGTAGCCTGGTGAACTGTGTGTATAATTTGTGGTCTTCATCTTCCGTTGATAGCCTCCGATGAGATATACATACAGTCCTCACATATTATTATGGTGATACGGTTGAGATGGAATTCTATTTTCCGGCATGTTTAAGCTTATCTACAGACACAATTACTTGGGTGAACTTGATTCTTAGGCACGATGTATCGTTTCTAAGCGAATTTCCCAACTTAGAACAAATGTGCATAGACAACGCCAACTATTCTAAATTGGTAAGTTTTTAAATCATATTCTGCATTGGTTATTTCTAATTTATTGTTTCCAGCATGACATCGATTTCTTGCTCTATTGCATTTTCATTAGAGTCGAGGAAAATATTGGAACATTGGAACTCATGCATTTCTGATTATTATATTTGATTTTTGTATTAATTTGAAATTCTTGCTTTTCTCTATGGATGTAATGCAGTCGTGGGATAATGCCCTTATTCTAGAAATCGTAGCATCTTCTTCACTCAAAAATGACCCAATTTTACGACCCTACTCCTTTTCTTGACTATTTACAAATTTGTCTCCACAGGAGACTACACAAATTAGTCCTCCCTTATGCTCCAACGTAGAATCTGGTTGATTCCTCTAGCATGGATTCCGCAGGCACATCGGGATAATATATAAAATGAAAAATTCTCAAATCAAATTAAAACTAAATAAGACTATTAATCATTAGAGCAGATTACTTGCTGGTGAAATGACCTCTGTCAATGCCCTGGTCTTTCCTTCAAGCGGTTAAGCTTTACAGAAGGAACCTGGCTCTGATACCATGTTGTAAAATTAAGATCATCCTATAGAGAATATATATGAGGCTGTACTGAAAATAGATTACTGTTGTGATTGTAGAATACAATTGCCTTCGTTATTGATTGATTCTACAATAACAATAGGGTATATGTATATATTGAATAGTCATGTAATGAATAGACATGACCGTATATACTTATGGTCATGTCACTTCATTACATAACTATTAGTTAACATATCTTAACCAATAGTTTATTCATACTTTGTATAATATATATATATATATATATATATATATATATATATATATATATATATATATATATAAGTTCACACATGTGCATATTAATATATACTTACTTTTCAATTATATATATATATACTATATATGCATATCATGATTGTCTCGTCGTTTATTAAACACGAACGAACAATACTTTAACAGAAAGTAGGGAAAATAGGGAAACATACAAAGATTACAAGGAGGGATTAACCTCAAAGAAAGGTTTCAGATGGAAACCATTGACTGATATCGGCAGGGGATCACCTTCAATAGTTGATAGCTGAAAAGCGTTGGATCCTCTGCACTCTGTTATAACAAATGGCCCAGCCCAGAATGAATCAAATTTTGTGTGCCTGCCAGGTCTGGCATTGAATTCATCCCATTTAAGGACTATATCACCAACCTTAGAGTTCTTGACCCTTGCTCTTTTATCAAAACTCCTTTTGGTTTGGTCCTGGTGGAATTCCATATCTTGCATTGCCTTACCCCTGATTTCTTCTAATTCCATCAACTGGGCATACCTAATCTGCAGAGGATCACTTTCTTCAAATAAGGCATACTGAGTGGCCAAGTCCAGAGCTGGCAATTCAGCTGAGATGGACAACTTGGCCTCCTTACCATACACCAACATGTATGGAGAATTACCAATGATTTTCTTTGGGGTAATTCTATCTAACCACAAGGCAGATCTCAATGGAGTATGCCAGTCCCTTTGATTATCCTGAAGAGTCTTCTTAATTATCCTAATCAGGTTCTTATTCGTTGATTCTGCTAAACCATTCCCTTGAGGATAGTAATTTGAACTAGTATTCAGATAGATGCCATTCTTGACTACCCACTCTGAGACTTTGAGGCCTGTGAATGCTAAGGCATTATCTGAAATGATGGAATCAAGAGTGCCAAACCTATGGATTAATCATCATAAAAGCTTAGGACAACACTCTCATTGGCTTCTTTCAATGCAATTGCTTCTGTCCATCTAGTGAAGTAGTCAGTTGCAGTAATTATCCATTTATGGCCTGCACTAGATGGAGGATTGATCATTCCTATGAAATCTATGCCCCACCTCATGAAGGGTTGCTCTGTTCTGACTGGTTGTAGGGGTAAGGCTGCAAGCCTTTCTTTTCCTGCAAACATAGCACACTTGATACATCTTCTGACATAATCATGACTATCCTTAAAGATAGATGGCCAATAGTATCCAGACCTCTTGATTTTATAAGCAGTAGTCCTAGGAGAAAAGTGACCTCCAGAAGGTCCATCATGAAATTCAAATAGGATGTCTGCTACCTTTTTTGAATCTATGCATCTTAAAAGGACACCATTGTGATCTTTCCTAAAAAGAACATCATCAATCAGCACAAAAGGAATAGATTGTAACCTATAATACCTTCTTTTTGCTGAATCTAGGCCTGCAGGACATTGTCCTGTCTTCAAATAATTGATCATATTAGGCAACCAGATTGTTGCCTTGGCTTGTTCTTCTGTAGAGTGCACCACCAGAGATGCATCCATTTTCTTTGATTTCTTTGAACTTTCATCCTCTGCCAAATGCTCACAAAGACCTCTTCCTCTAACCAGCTTGGTAATTTGAATATCAATGTCATATTCCATCACCTTGGTGATCCAACCAGCTCTTTTCTCATTTAAGTCTTTGGAGAGCAAAAACTCTTTGACACTTGATGAGTAATTTTTAAATGTACCTTGCTATGGGTCAACAAATGTCTGAACTTTTCAAGGCTCTTCACCACAGCAAGTACATGTTTTTCTACAAAAGAGTATCTCTGTTCATATTCTTCTAAACCTTTGCTAAAGAAAGCAATAGGCTGCTCCAATCCATCTGAATTTTCTTGAGTCAACATTGCAGATATAGCATCATGACCTCCATAAGCATAAAGGATGAAATCCTTACTGAAATTTGGGTTTAAGAGGGCACGAGCTCCTGTTAGGGCCTCTTTAATGGCTTGGAAATTGGCCTTCCCTTCTTTGGTCCAACTAAAAGCTGAACTCTTCTTTAACATGGCTGTCAAAGGCTTGAGTAAATCTGCAATGTTAGGCAAGAACCTCCTAACAAAGTTAATCTTTCTTATGAAAGATTGGAGACTCTTCTTGTTATGTGGTAGGGGTAGCTCTAGGATAGCTGCAATTCTCTCAGGATCCACTGTAATTCCTTCTTTGGATACTACATATCCTAACAGCTTTCCCTCATGAACTGCAAATATACATTTCTTGGGATTAAGAGATATCCCAAATTCTCTACACCTTTCAAAAATCTTCTTCAAATGTTTAATGTGGTCTGTTGCATATTTTGAATAGACAGTTATGTCATCTAGGTAGACCAGCACAAACTTGTACATTAGGCTCTTAAAGGCCATATCCATTGCCTTTTGAAATGTGGCACCTGCATTTGACAAACCAAAGGGCAACTTTTGATAAGCCATGGTTCCCCACTTGATTGTAAATGCAGTCTTGTATTGATCCTTTTCTTTGACTAAGATCTGATTGTATCCTGAATAACCATCCAATAATGAAAATCTCTCAGATCCAGAGATACATTGTAAAATTTGTTCCATAGAGGGTAGTGGATGGCGGTCCTTTAATGAGGCCCTATTCAAATCCCTGAAGTCAACACATAACCTCAGTTCCCCATTCTTCTTCCTGACAGGAACAAGGTTGGAAACCCAACTAGTATGCTTGATGGGGTAGATGATACCACTTTCTATCAATTTGAGCACTTCTTTATGCATAAGTGGCTCAAGCTTGGGATTAACAGGCCTTTGCTTTTGCCTTACTGGTTTAGCATTAGGTTCCAACTCAATAGTGTGCTGAGCAAGGGCAGGATCTGTTGGAAATATTTAAGACTAGCTAGGTTATTGAGAGGGGAGGGGTGAATCAGTAACTTTTAAACTTTTACAAATTTTAGATCTTAACCATTTTCTCAATAACATTAGATTGATAAGCTAACTGTTGTGTGCAATAAATGTGTCACACTTCTATGAATCCTTACATGCAAGAAAACTCAAGAATGAGCCCTCACAAATCGATCCATAGCTCCCTAGGCATGGAGTGCAAGGTTTTTTAAGAATGCTCTCAGCTAGAGCTATTAAGCCAATAACCTTGCTAGTAAACCATGCTATGGGAGATTCAAGGAAGACAAGGGCAAAAATGCCAATATCTCCAATGAAGCCAAATGTATGCAATGCAAAGCAAATCTATATGACAATGCAAGTTAATCTATTGCATAAAAGGAAATCTAAGCTAAGAATGAAGCTATGAAAATGCAAATACTATGCATGAAAATGAAATCTAACTATGAAGCAAGAAAGCCATGATGATGTAAGAATGAGGACAAAAGATAGAGTGTTGATGAAGATCCAAGATGAATGCCAACAATGCTCCAAATCTTCAAACCCTAGATGAAAGAATATCTCCAAAAGCTCCAAGATGACCTAGAAAATCTGTAGCATAACAATAGCATAAAACTTTTGTGTGTGCAAATGAGGAAGAGAGCTCTTCTTTTATAGGAGGTGAAAAATCAATAGACCATGGAGATTAAGAGGCAAAAGATTTAATCAACGGTGGAGAAAAAAAAGAAGCTTGATCCTTGTGCACAAATATCCTCCAATAGGAAAATTAGAAGCATTTACTTTATGTTGAGCATTTAATTTATGTCCATGTGAGACAAAAGTGCTTTTCTTTTATTTTTTATTTTATTTTTCTTTATAAATAAGAATTAAATGCTTTATTTGTGCAACTTAGGATAAGAAGAAAAGTGGGTCTTTTTATTTAATAAAAGGGGAGGAAATATTCCTTTTAATAAATAAAGACTTAGGATAAGATGGTTAGCCCATAGAAAATAATCAAATAAATGATAGGACTAGGATTTGATCAAGAACAAGCAATTGATGATTTTAGCAAAAGGGACTAATAGTCTAGATGACCATTTTTAGGTGTATACAACTGTATGTATGAGTAACAGAAAGAATAAAACATTCATAACACTTTGAACACAGAGATTTGGTAACCCAGAAACCTTCCAAATAGAAAGTAAAATTGGGGTGGGGATGAAACCCACTAAACTTCAATACTGCAGTATAAAGTTTCCTGGTTAAGGCTTACAATGATCACTTCTGATGATCTGCCCTGTCAGGAGCAATAGGAATTGCTAGGTCCACCTTGTTAGAGGATTTACAAACATACAAAGAAGTATGCACTCGGTTAAGAGATTTTTGCAAAGACTGTTAAGTCTACCCGGTTAAAGGATTTGGGGCTGATTCACCTATTAGGATGAAATAGTAGATCTCTTACTTGCAACTGTACTTGCTGATTGAGATTCTCTGATGTACTGATCACCTTCTGTGATAGATATGTCTCTACTGCTTCTTATACTGTTGTATTCCCTTGTAATTTGCTTATCTCTGCCTTTCTTCTTTTTTTGCTTCTACATTTTTTTATTTATTACACTTTGGATATGATACAAAACATTGTTTATATATCAATCCAAAATAATTACAAAACAATAGCAAAGTCGGCTCTAAACAAGCAAACACAAATATTACTGAGTCGGCCCAAATATAGTGACTCGGTTACTGCAAACTAACTCGGTGACTTTCTGATACTCGGCATCCACTGCGTTACTCGACATCGTTATGCACTCGGTAGAAGTGGAGGCTCAGTCCATTTAACCACTCGGTTGTAGTTTCGAACTCGGTATATACTGGAGACTCGGTAGATATAGTGTCACTCGGTAGAGACTGAATTCCCTGTTTACCGTGCTGTCACTCGGTAAACACTGCTCATCTCGGTAAACACTATTCTGCTCGGTAAACATTGTTCTCCTCGGTAAGCACTGTTCTGCTCAGTAAACACTGTTCTGCTTGGTAAACACTGTTTTGCTCGATAAACACGCAGAGTCTGAATAAGTGTTGTCACTAATGACAATCATACTTAATGCCAACAATCTCCCCCTTTGGCATTAGTGACAAAAACACTTATTGCCCAAAAACAAAAAATCATGCTGAATCTGTCTTTTTTTTTTAAAAATTTATCTTTGTCATATTGTTGTATATACATTTCATGTCTCCCCATACAGTATATATACAAATATCTTGTATCACTTCATACTCATATTTCCTATTTATACTTTCTCCCCCTTTCATATCTCATATATCTTATATACGTTCTCCCCCTTTTTGACAATAATGCCAAAGGTGTATATACAAATATTTTACACAGAGATGCCAAAATGTGAGAGAAAATCAGAGTGTACCTCACTTATTAATGCTAGAGTTCTATCCCAATTCTCTTGCAGAATCTTGCATGTATGGAGTGCAAATTGAACTTCTGGAGAGAGTTCAATCATGTGATCTGCAATTGAAAACTGATTGTCATGGATCAATGTTTTTGAGTATGCAATATGCTTTTGCATTGTATCCATGATGGGAAGGATCATGTTCTGAATATCTATTAATGTTGATCTGATCCTTGCATCTTCTCTCAATAATTCTGACTGCTTATTAGATAGGAATCTGACTGTCATATGATGTGCAGAGCTTGAACTAGGTTCAAGTTGCAACTTTTGTGCACTGATCTTCAGATCCTCATCAATCTTATTTATTTTGTCTTTGATCTCCTTTGAGAACTCGGCAACATTACAGACTTTGAAAAAAAGAGATGTTACCTTGGAATGGGAGGACTCAATGCTAGTCAAAACTGAAGATAACCCTGCCTGATTGATAGCTATTTGCTGAGCAATGTGCTCAAGCACTTTATTATCAAACTTCTTCTCAGCCTTCTCAAGCAACTTGTCTGTTCTAGAGGAATCGTCATTAAACTTGTTAACTACTTCTGCCAACTGCAACAAAATGTGTTGAGAGGAATCAACTTCAACACCTATAGCTTCTGTCAAAATGATCTTGGCATCCTCAATGATCTTATATTCCTTATCTCTTTCTTCTTTTAGTTTCTTTTGCTTTGCTTTCTTCTGGAGGAGTTCACCATCTGTTTGCATTTGATCTGCAGTGAGGTTTGCAAAATCTAATTGGGGAATTTCTATCTCCTCATCTAGATCTATACCTTCTACTACACTCTTACTCAAAAATTTTGTACTCGGTTGAGTCTTTATACTTAATGCCTTTGTAGTAGAAATTATTGTAGACACAGTAGGACTTGTAGTGAAAATTGATAAACTTCCAACTTATGGGATGCTAATTGGAATACTTGATAAACCAAAAAATGAAGTATTTACAACTGTAGAATCTGAAGTACTTACTGCTGAAAAACTCAAAATTGAAGAAGGTACAGAAGATTGCAACTCGGTGGAAGGAGGCTGAAGATTGGTAGATGAAGTGGTAGCCACTTTTGTTATTGATACATTGAGCTGTGCTAGTGATGATTGGACATTTGATGTATCTGAGGGAGTTGTCAGAATCACACTTGAAGTTTTCTTTGGGCTAGATGTAACAATTTTTACTGGAGAGTGAGGAAGTGAGGCAATTACCTCTGCAGCTATCCGAACTGGATCATCTTCCTCAACATTTTTCTCAGCTTCCTCGATAGCTTCTTTTCCTGCTTCTTCTGTCTCAACATTATCAATCTGAACTGTTTCTTCGTCTTCTTCATCACTGTCATCTTCAATGTCTTTAATTATCACAGTTTCAGTACTTGGTTTGTGAAGATGATAAATGTTTTTCCAAGTAGATTCTACACTCTTCACAACCGACTTTATATCCTTTATCAAAATTAAGCAACTGTTGAATTTTAGTGTCATCTTGGACTCATTTTCTATCAATGCCTTATTTATTTCAGCATTTTTCAAACTTGGCATCAATTGCATTAAGGTTTGAGCATAGATGTCCTTGACAGTTTGCCTTGCATTGGACCATCTCATCTTGATTGGGTTTAATAAAGCTCCTGGGATTTGAGAAGCTATTTCTTCAGGTGAGTATTTCCATCCTCCCATTTTCTCAATAACAGCATCTTCAATTTCTTGCTGCCCTGCCTCTGACCTCGTTTCATATTTGAGAGATTTGAAATTTGCAATTCCAGATCCTTCTCTCAAATCCTTAATCTTTTCTTCAAAAGAGGGACGACGCCTTTTGAGTACTATATCATCCTTGACTTTTCCTGCCTTGTCCCTTGATCTTTTCCTTGTGAATACTGCAGTGGGTTGCTCGGGTTCCTTGGTGATAGTTACCTTTCCTTTCTTCTTTACAAGCACTTGTTCTTCTTTACTCTCATCCTTTTCTTCTTCTACAATATCCTCTCCTTTGTCCTCGGTTAACATTAGAGGTGTGCTAGATTGCATCTTGGCCATCCTCTTTCTGCCTTTGTTAACCGCCTGTGGAAGCTTTATGCTTAGCTCAATTCTTACCTTAGCTTCATCATATGTTCCAACGTATGGAGCCTTCGGATCAACGGGTTGATGTACTAGGGCTTCAATTATGTCCTTTGTCTCATCAATGTTTACCTCATAAGGAAGAGGTTTTACCCATACAATCCTGGGCCTTACTGCCTGAATATAAACTCTATCACAATCAACCATAAAACAAACATCATCTTTATAATCTTCCACCAACTTTAGTGGAATCCAGAATCTGTTATCCATCTTCTCCTTAAAAGATTCAAAATAGTTGTCCATTATGCTTGTAAAATTATCACCCATTTTTGCAATATACTCATTTATCTGATAAAGAATAGGTACATCCTTTCTCCATTTTACCGTGCCTTTAGATGGGAAAAACTTTTGAGCATAGAAAAATAAACAAACCAACAATGAGCCAAACTTACATGGATTGTTCTTTGAGGTTTGGATGCTCTCCATATTCTTGTTGAACTGTTTCAACAATAGATCTGCTAGGTCAAATGACAAATTGTTCTTCACAATTTTATAGGCTAGGTCAACTGCTTCACACGGAACACTATTCTGCCGACTTGAACTGTATAGCTTGTGAGCTATTGCATATGTGCCAAATTTTAGTTCTACATCGGTAATGCTGTTTATTCTCATACCTCTACTGTCCCATTCGGCTAGGGTTTTCTTTTCCAGCTCTACCCGACCTAGGGTTTTTGTAGATTTTTCCTTGGCAAGCATGGGAAGACCAGTGATTCGCTGAATCATCTTCTTTGATATTTCCATTGGTTGCTGAAGCCAAATTTTACCTTCATGCACTTGGCTTAAAATATATTTGATCCATTTTATCTGGAAACTCCGAGGCAAGTGGGTGATATGTGTCAAACCCTTATCTTCCAAATGTTTATGTTCCGGTTTGAGAACACCATCAACACACAGTTCATCACGAACAACATCTATCTCTAGGGTACCAAGTTCTTGAATTGTACTTCTAAAATGACTGCGACTGTCGTTTACAAGAAGTACCTTTGGAGGAATTTGAGACTGAGCTCCACTCGGATGTAGGGTTTCTGCAATCGCGGGCACGAGTTTTAAACTCGGCACTTTACATTCTTCATGAACTAACATTTCCGAACCTTTCTTTACTTTGGTGCTGAATGATGCCATGGTAGCTCTTCAAAAAATTTCTGCTGCAAAATTTTTCTTTGAATCACTTGATCGCACTTAGAAATTTTTCTGCTCAATATGCTGATATTCGTGGTGAAGAATGAATTCGATTTCATGCTTTTTGTTAAAACTTTGTCATTAATGCTCTGTAGGAATTAGGGTATAGAATTCGACAGACTATCATCCACTAAGCATTAATTGCTCGGTGAAGATTCCGCAACTCGGAGAACATACTGCTCCGACCTTACTCGGTAACCGAATGAAATTACGTTACTCCCGACCTTGCTCGGTTGAAACTGATACCGACCTTCCTGCGATCCTTCTGTATCTTGCATATTGATTTGGATCTTTCTTCCTTTCAATTCAGGAACTGTTTGGAATATGTCTTTGAGGATACAGTTCCAGTGCTTTCTTGGAGACTTAGTTAGAATTGATAGAGCCACTCTCTTCATGAGTAACTTCATTACTTGGACTGGTTTTCTCGGTAGGTTTAGGGATCGATTGTTGTCTCATCTGCTTCCTGATGCTATCTGCTTTTGCTTTCTTTTCATCTTCAACTTTGCCTAAATTCATGCAATTTTTAGCTATGTGACCAAGCTTAGTGCATTTGTAACATCTTATGGTAGTATCCCTTTTTCTCAAGTGATGCCTTACACAATTCATGCCAATGTGTCCATATTCTCCACAGTAATGACATCTACACCAAGTGTTGTAATCCCAACCAAATATTGCTTTCATAATTTGTTCTGCTGGATTGGGTGTTTTAGTCCTGCATTCTGATGCCTTGTGACCTTGTTTGTTACATTTGTGACATTTGCCTTCAAATCTTGGTTTCTCCTTGCATTCATTTGCTTTATGACCATGCTGATTGCAATTGTAGCATTTTCCATTGAATTTTTCTTTTCCGTTGCTCCAACATTTGTTTGAAGTATGACCAATTTTGCCACAGTGATTACAAGTGGGTTTTTGATTCATTTGAGTACCTTGTTTGGAGGATTCACCTTCCTCTTTGTATCCAAGTCCTGCTTTTCCTTTTTGCTTATGAAGGTTTCGGTCATGCACCTGATTCATATCTTCTTGAGATTTCAACATTCTTTGATTGATTTGTCTTTCAGTATCTAGGTCACTCATCAATCTTAAATTGATTTGCTTTTTAGATCTCAGTTCCTCTCTTATATTTTCATTTTCTGATCTTAGAGTCAAGATTTCTTCATTTGCATTGGAGACTTGATTAATAAGGTTTTCTAGCTGAAGGGTTTGATTCTAGATTTCATTGTTCTTTCCATCTATTTCATCTTTCATCTTGTTTCTTTGTTCCAAGATTTCACAGAAACTTGTTGATTGAATTTCCTGTTCTCTTTTCAATTTTCTTACTTCTTGCAGAGATCCATTCTTTTCTAGAAGTTCTTTTGCTTCATTGTTTGCTTCATCTGAGCTGCTTGAAGGGAAAAAGTCTTCAATCTTTTCTTCAACATACTGGTGGTCATTCATCTGATTTTCAAGTTCCTTCCTTCTTTTTAGGGAAAGGGAAAGATGCTCTTTTGCTTCCTTGAGTTGAGTTATGGCCATTTCCATATCTAGCTTTTCATTCTCAATTACTTTATTAAGTCTGGATATCTCCATTGTCCTGAATCTTTTCTCAAGCTGTCAAACTTTATTTTGAGAATCACGGAGCTCTGATACCAATTGTTGGAAATATTCAAGACTAGCTAGGTTACTGAGAGGGGAGTGGTGAATCAGTAACTTCAAAACTTTTACAAATTTTAGATCTCAACCATTTTCTCAATAACATTAGATTGATAGGCTAACTTTATGTATGAGTAATAGAAAGAATAAAACATTCATAACACTTTGAACATAGAGATTTGGTAACCCAGAAACCTTCCAAATAGAAAGTAAAACTGGGGTGGGGATGAAACCCACTAAACTTCAATACTGCAATATAAAGTTTGCTGGTTAAGGCTTACAATGATCATTTCTGATGATCTTCCCTATTAGGAGCAATAGGGACTGCTAGGTCCACCTTGTTAGAGGATTTACAAACATACAAAGAAGTATGCACTCGGTTAAGAGATTTTTGCAAAGACTGTTAAGTCTATCCGGTTAAAGGATTTGGGGCTGATTCATCTGTTAGGATGAAACAATAGATCTCTTACTTGCAACTGTACTTGTTGATTGAGATTCTTTGATGTATTGATCACCTTCTGTGATAGATATGTCTTTGCTGCTTCTTATACTGTTGTATCCCCTTGTAATTCGCTTATCTTTGCCTTTCTTCTTTTTTTGCTTCTACCTTCTCTCTTTTTTTTTTTTTTTTTACTCTTTGGATATGATACAAAACATTGTTTATATATCAATCTAAAATAATTACAAAACAATAGCAAAGTCGGCTCTAAACAAGCAAACACAAATATTACTGAGTCGGCCCAAATATAGTGACTCGGTTACTGCAAACTAACTCGGTGACTTTCTGATACTCGGCATCCACTGCGTTACTCGGCATCGTCATGCACTTGGTAGAAGTGGAGGCTCGGTCCATACTAACCACTCGGTTGTAGTTTCGAACTCGGTATATATTGGAGACTTGGTAGATATAGTGTCACTCGGTAGAGACTGAATTCCTTGTTTACCGTGCTGTCACTCGGTAAACACTGCTCATCTCGGTAAACACTGTTCTGCTCGGTAAACACTGTTCTGCTTGGTAAGCATTGTTCTGCTCGGTAAACACTATTTTGCTTGGTAAACACTGTTCTGCTCCGTAAACACCCAGAGTCTGAATAAGTGTTGTGACTAATGACAATCATACTTAATGCCAACAGGATCAAAACCTTTGAGATACTCATATTGCCATGCAAATACATCACTGAATTATTTGAATAATTGAGTATAATCTTGCTTTTCCAGTTCAGTGTTCACCTTTCCAAATTGTAGGCTTTTACCTAGTTCCAACTCTAGCTCAACACAATGTTCTTGTTGGATTACCAAGCCAGCTTTGTTTTTCTTTACTTCGTCATCCTTGTTGAAGACAGTCTCCAAAGTGACAAGACCTCTAGGCATTTTATTTGACTTCAATTGTATCACTTGATCACCATAGTTTTGAGATAGCCTATCCTGATTATGCTCTGAAAAAACATCTTCAAACAAGAACTGCAGAATTTGTTCATCATTGTCAAACACTTGGCAATTAATATCATTATCAGGGATAGATGGTCTGACAATCACTTTGATATGCTCTTGATCCATTTCTCTTGAAATGCTATCTGGAATATCATATTGGGATCCAACAGCAGCTAACCTATCTGCATTTTGATTTAACTTTCTAGGGATAGCAACAATATTGAAAGCATGGAAATCTTCAATTGCATCCCAAACTCTATGTTTGTATGCTTTCATGGTGTCATTTTTGGTGGCACTTATCCCTCTTACTTGGCTGACAACTAACTCACTGTCACCATAAAATTTTAAGGCCTTAAGCCCTCTTTTTCTAGCCCATTCTAGTCCGTTGACTAGACTTTCATATTCTCCAGTATTACTAGTGCAGGAGAAACTGAATCTAAAGGCAGCATAATACCTTTTTCCTCTTGGGGACACTAGCATAGCACCACCACCAGCACCATGTCTACTTTTGGCCCCATCAAAATATAATTCCCAAACCTGATTGCCCTGATCCTCTAAATCAGTACTTTCCTTGATAAGGTTTGGTTCCTTGACATCATTTTCCTGTACCAAATAGTTTCCCAAACCAAAATCCCAAACAAGATTTTCTTGGGCCTCTGAAGCTCTTTTATCTAGAAGGATATCAGGGATACTCTCTATCTTTGTGCTTGTTTCACTAATGGTTTGGAAGTCACTGCTATTAAACATAGGGCAGTTGGCATTGATTGCATTAGACACATATGGTTCTATATGGTGTGCTGGTAATGGTTCTGATTTAATGGTGACCTTGGTCCCATATCTTGTATGAAATAACATGTGAGACCAATTAGAAGATAGATAGCCTCCTATCTTGGCTGTAAACTCCCTTGAAAGACATATAGAAAATAATGCAGGGAGATCTATAATATATATATCAAGGAGGATGGAGAAATTAGGAGTAGCATGCAGGATTAGACTGGTATCCTTGGCCACACCTATAGTATTGACTGAGGATCCATCAAGTTGGGTAACCGTCTTTTGGAAGGGCTCATATTTTAGTCCTAATTGGTCAGCTACTTTCTTAGGCATTATAGTGCTAGTAGCTCCACTATCTACCATACAATTATGTACTAAAGATTTTCTAATAATTAGAGATACATAAAAGGGAGGTGGCTTTGAGTTCTTACCTTGTGTGGCATTAGCCTTGAAGTTGCTACTTGGAGCCTCCTTTTCTTGATCAGTGTTGACCAACACTGGCTTTGTAGTTTCTTTGGTAGGCTGAGGAACTATCACCTTTGACATAGCCTTCTTCAAAATTTCAGGCTATCCTGGAAGAGCCAAAGAGTCCCACATGGACATGGTGACATTCACCTTCTTCATGTTGTCTACAATATTATAAGGTGTCACAGTGTGTACTCTTTGTTGTGTCTTTGGCATGATGGGCTCCACCTTCTTGAGAGCCTGGCTCTCTTTGCTTGGTATGACAGGAGCCTCCTTAGGTGTGATGGGAGTAGCTTGCTGTGCTGGCTTTGCAGATGTAGTAGCTTGGGTACCAGAGTAAGCTCTCTCCATATCTTGAGCTCTTCTTTTTGCTCTTGTATAGGCAACAAATGCGGCATCATCATTGACTCCACAGAAGTCTAGTTGTTCCCAATTAAAGAGAGTAGTCTCATGCTCTTGTGATTCTTGTTGAGGGATTGATCCACTGGATGAAGCCTCTCGTATTTGAGCTTGTGAGGCATTCTGAACCATTAGAGATTGGTTCATCCATCCATTTGAACATGTAGCCTGATTATGAGGCTGATTACAAGGAAAACACCATTCATTATCCATAGCCATATTATTTTGACTAGGAACCATGTCCCTCACTGGGTTAGCAGAATTTAGAGGTGCAGGGTTATATGGTTGGAATGGTCTCTGATTAAAACTTTGTCTTTGTCCTTGATAGCCCCCTTGGTATGGTGGCCTTTTTTGATGATAAGGCTGTCCCTAATTTTGATATTGCTGATTAGGACCTTGGACTTGTGACTGAAATGGTGGTTTGATTCCTTGACCTTTCTTCTTCAGATTTGTGACCTCCTTGGTCAAGGTCTGCAACAAGTTAGTGATTTCTTGCTGACTGCTTTGTTGGCTCTTCTTTATCTCTTGCAGCTCTTGGGAGAAACTAGTCCTTAGCTCTTGAGCACTAGTACTAGCTTGGGGTGCCAATATGGTGGGAATAGGGGTAAATGGGGGTACTTGGTCAGATGCAATGGGTTGAAAGCTAGGAAAAATGGGCATTGGAGGCCTTCTAGCAATCATGCCTGCTTGGATCAAACAATTTTCAGCACTGAGAGCTATGTCAAAAGCTTGGGGTAGAGAAGTACCACCCATAGACTGGATCATGATAGAAATTTGACCATTTAGGCTTTGTAAATAGTAAAGGAAGGCGTGGTCTACTGATGGTCTCACTGAGATTGGGATTCTATTCCATGTTTTAAGGAATCTACTATTATAATCTGTCATTTGCTCTTGAGGGTCTCTCTTAATAGTTGTTAACTGTTCAACTAGAGACAAATTATCTGATTTATCCTCAAAATGTTTACTTAATGCATCCCCTAACTCATCCCAAGAAGTAATAGAACCAACAGTTAGAGTTCTAAACCATTCTAGAGCCTTACCTATTAAAGAGGCTGCTAATAACTTTGTGGCCACATCTTCATGAGTTATATTATGTAATTTGCAGATTGTGGTCACATCTATTATGTGCTCAAAAGCAGTTGTCTGCCCCTCACCTGTGAAATCAGGTATACTCTTAAGTGCCACCAAGGGCACTTCATGATGTTGAGCAAAGGCCAATGGGCTGCCTTGGTTGAATGGAGCAAAAGCAAACTGTCTTGCCATTGTAGGTGTTGGAATTTGAAGATTGACAACTATATGAGTTGTATTTGCTGCTTGATTGGAATCTTCGTCTAGATTTCCAAGATCTCTGACTAGAGATCTTCCTCTTCTTTTGGAATGAAAGGGAAAAGGTCTCCTTTCTGAAGTATCAGGAGGTGTAGATTGAACTCTCCTTGCAGGGGATGTCCTTTTAGTTGACCTACCTTTGTGACTTCTCCTTGAGGGCAACTTTGAAAATTGGGTAGGCTTTGAACTTCTAGTCTCAATCTTTCTCATAAAACTTTGAGCGAGGTAGCCTGGATCTTTGAAATCAGTGGAGTCGCTAGATACACTTGATAGAATGACTTTTAAAAGCCTGCACTATGCAATCTGCATATCAGAGATAGCATATCTTTGAATTTGAATAACTTCTAGTCCCACCGGGCGTGCCAGAATTGTTATACACTGGCACCAAGGTGGGGAATCCTTGAGCTTAAGCCTGTACTGATATTTCTTGTGTACTGAACTTCTTTAATCCCTTTGGAGATGAGCCAACAGGAACACCTTTGAACATTAATTTGATCTTTTACTAGTCTCACCAGGCGTGCCAGAATTGTTATACACTGGCACCAAGGTGGGGAATCCTTGAGCTTAAGCCCGTACTGATATTTCTTGTGTACTGAACTTCTTTAATCCCTTTGCAGATGAGCCAACAGGAACACCTTTGAACATTAATCTGATCTTTTACTAGTCCCACCGAGCGTGCCAAAAATTGTTATACACTAAGTTTGCACATTGTCTCAAGCTCTCTTGGTCTTGATAACCTAGTATAACATTGGATTCATCTCCAGGTGTGGGACCTATGCTAACTGGGATGAAACCTACAGGTTCTAGGCTGGTTCCTCTTGGATAATCACCTTAATCTGCTTCTTGCTATGAAATAAAATAACTTTTGAGGGAAAGGGTTAGAAGGAATGCTTGAAAAGGGAAATAACATGAAAGCAAACTACCTACTAGGTGATACACCGAAATTAGGCTTTGGATCTCAGTATAGAGGAATGAAACCAATGGAGGAATCAGGTCTAATAAGTCACAACTCACTAGATAGGCTTGCATAAGTGTTTCATAGGAGGGCTTGAACGAAAGACTCAACCTATGACCTGCAAGCAAACATCCTTTTCTGCAACTAGGTGTAGGAATGAGACAAGATTCCTAGGGGTTGTAGTATACCCACAAAACATCTAAATCAGATCAGACACAGTAACACACAAAATCACAGAAAATGAGAGGGACTAGGAACCCCAATTTCCATTAACAGCATTCATAAACTTCAATCCAATAAGAGATAATCAAGACAGTGAAGATAGGGATAGAACAAATATCACAAGTACCTCAAGAATGCCTTGATCATCAATGGGAGATTACAAAGAGTAGAAGAACCAGAGCGTAGAACAAATACCATAGATGGCTTTTTGAGAAAAGATGACTTCCTTGCAAAAGTGGGCTTCTCTCCTTTACAAAATGAACCTCTTTTGCACTAAGGCTCTACAAAAACAATAAATACCTCCTCAATTGCACGCAGGCAGGAGTCCAAAATTAACCTAACTAGGGTTACAAATTTTACAATGCATTAAACAAACTGTAAAGGTACAGAAAATATCAACTTTCCAGAAAATAGGTAGCAAACAGATCATATCATTTCTTTTGCATATTGATCCTGTACTGAGCTTGCCTGTAGACATGACAACCTCGATCCATCTACCCACCTGCAATTCCACCAAGTCATGAAGGCCTCAAAAATCTGATCTTATAGATATTTCAAAATGATAACCCTGCAAAGGTGGCGCCAAACTATTAAATGCTTCCTCAGGACACAGTCCCCTATAAAATTTGTGGCGTTGACGATCAGATTGTCTATCATCATTCCCTCAACTGAAAATGTTCTTGAAGAATTTATTCTGAGCTACCCCGCCGCTGTATCCCATTGAATCAAAAATTGGCAAAAAACCCTCTGTAGAGATATTATAAATTTGAAATAAAACGGCTAGCCGGTCATTTAAAACATGACCGTTGATCTCTTTTATCTCCCGACAATCGAATGGCTCAGATTAACTTTACAATAGTCGCGAACCCCTTAGAAAAGTCAAAGTCCATATCAGCATGTTTGGACCAATCAAAATGCAACATGTCAGCATATCGCAGCTTGGACCCGCTTTGAATTTCTTTTCTTTTAAGTCATTCAGCGACTACGCGATTGAAGACTTCTCTTATTCGTGAAATCCTTCCTACCTCCACCAATTTATTGAGAGATTCAGCGAACAAAGCATTCGCTGAATCGCTAAGTCATTTGGAGCACCGCTAAACCATTCCGCGAATGAGCGAACATGTAGAACTTTATCGGGACTGAGAAATCCTTTATCAAACCTGGGCCTATCTCGACGTGTCAATCTTTTATTCGCTTCGATCGCTTTGTCAGCAACACCTCGGCAAGCCTCTTTGACAACGGACCCACTTGAACTGAGATTCCAATCTAACGGCGGGCGCATGATCTCATAGCCCCCAAATATTCCTTATGCTTATACGTCGGCCGTTAGATCCTTTCTAATCCAGGACCCCACTGACACATCAGTCCACCTGGGAATCCGGTCCCACAGTTCGTCTCTTTACTTCAACCAATAAGAAGCCAGCAAATCACCCTGACTTGGCACTGGACCCACTGACAAATCTTAGACACTTGGCAAAATCGACTGCTGGCGCATAATCTCATGTGTCAGAAAAGCCCTTCGCGAAGATACGCCAGCCGTCGATCTTCTTCCTTTTGACATCCCTGCAGACATTCTGACATGGCCCCACTGCAGCATCTAAGTCATCGCTATGTGGACCAATGAGAAACAAGCACATCATCATCTGAGGACCCACCTGCAACGCTCTGACAAAAAGCAAGATTGACAGCTAGTCCCCTTATAGCTCTTACAAAACCCTTGCAAACTTAAGATAGCCGTCGATCCTTTGACAACTGTTAGGACCTCTGATTGCCGAAAGAACTTGGTTCTACTGACAAAAAGATGACTCGATACATGTGGACCAATCAGAAGCTGCCGAATCGGATGAGGTGGCGTCGGTCCCACTGAAACACTAAAGCATTGCAGACATGAAAGATCTAACGGTCGTCTTAAGATCTCAAGCTCTGACACCAGCCTATCCGAAGATACGCTAACCGTTGGATCCTTCTAACTGGGACCACACTAAAGTGACCGCCGGACTTCCACACGAATACGCAATTGAAAAAAAGCTAACCGTTGCTAGGTCGCAAGAATTTAAACGGTGACTGGGAAATACTTAGTGATTATGAGAATTGATGTATTCGCTAAGTCGCTGAATGGGAAAAGTAACCGCCGAGAAACTTAGAGAACCTGCGACCAGCCAATGAGATTAAAGCTCACATGGGTATTGAGGATTTTAAGTTGCTGATAAAGTAAGAAGGAAACATAACAGGGCCTTAGGGTTTTTTTTTGAGGATTTTTAAAAGGTTTCAACACAACAGCTATTTTTATGAATATTTTGACTTGCAGAGCAGGGAGATAACAAATTTGCAGAGACCAGAGAATAGGGAATAAATTCGTGAAATTTCAGGGATGGTAGACATGGTAAAAATAGAGGCCTGGGTATGGTTTTCAGCCAAATTTGAATGCATATGAAAATTTGGGTAACAGGAATGTCTCCAATTAAACATCTCAAAAGATTTCCCAAACTTTTGTTTACAACCTCTGTCTGTTCATTGTTTTGTCGGTGAAATGTAGAACTATATTTCAACTCAGTGCCAAATTTCTCCAGAGTCTTCCAAAATTATCCAACAAATTTACTGTCTCGGTCAGAGATAATACTGTTGGCAAGTTGTATATACTGAAGTATATGACTAGATATAGTGTTTTCATTATGGCAACAAAGTCATATAGCAATTTGGAGTCAGCGCACTAAGTGTAAAGATAAAAAATTAGTTAAGTGTTGAAAACTAGACAGCATACAGAGTTCCTGCAACTCAAAGCACCTGCATACTGAAATAAAATCCATCACTCAGACAATTTGTAAATATTTATTAAAACTTTGTACTACAGACACAATTACTATCGAAGTCAGTGAAAAGATCAAAGGATTGGAAGCATAAATTCAGTTGAGTACAAATGCAGCTATAACCGAGCCACATGCTTTCTTAAAGCACATTCAACGAGTTCATGAACTCCGGCGGTTGATAGCAGATTTGAAGAAACAAGAAGTGCACCTAACAGATCAGGTTACTGAGTTGCAAACCGAACTAATTCCATACTTGAAATTTTTTGAATTACATATTGTCAAAGTCGAGCTATTAGTTGCAACACTAGAAATTTCGGTGTTAGATAACATCTTTAACATGCATGCACAAGTCGGTCTTGAGCATATTGCTCTCACCAACTTGAAAGAGGAATGGGAAAACCTCTTGGAGTCGGTTAAGAAAACCCATCAGCGAATTTTTGACAAGTTGTGAGTATACTACTTAATTTTGTATTTGGCATTACTATCAAAAGGGGGGAAAACAATGTATCAACTATTATGCCAAATATGTACATGCTACGTATACCATATATTACTGGGAGCATGCACCGAGGGGGAGTACTTAGTACTTAGAAATTTTTGATGTATATATGTATATGGGGGAGATATAGGCTACATAGAAAATTGTCTATATACATTCGGAGTTTTGATACTAATGGCAAAGGGGGAGATTGTTATTTCTATTGAGCTTTTTAAGGTTGTCATTAGTACCAGAGGTATGTAAAGATATCGGTCGGTCACTTGCATTGAGCTAATCGGTAACATAAAGCAGAACAAACTAGTTGGTAAAGCAGTATACCGAGTAGCAGACAGTTTACCGAGCACTAGCAGACACTGACATCGACAGACAGTAAACATCGAGCATCGCAGTATACACCGATTAGTTTACACAATGTTTACCGAGGATCACAGGAAACGTCATAGTAATTAGGAATGGCATATTCTTCTATGCAAATGGTTACAATGGTTTGTAAAACATTTTACCAAGATCAAGGAATATTTAATGTAATGATATTCATTAAATATAATGTATATCTTTTGTAATAGATGATCTAGGTTATTATTGTACACTGTAGATCTTAGGGTTATGACTATATTGTGTAACCTAATTTTGTTAAAGCGGCAAAAATAGAACACTATATATTTGTGTGTTCACATCATTTTTGAAGAGAGCTGATATATGAATCACAACGCACTTGAAGCATTTGGCTATCTTTAAGTCTATCAGTTAACAGAGCAGAGTCAAGTATAGAGGAATTCAGATTGAGCAGAATCAACAGAGGCTACCGAGCAGAGATTCATCATAAGTAAGGTGATATTTTATCAAAGATTATAGATCTATATCAGACAATTGAGTGTCAAATAGCAGATAATTACCTATTGCTTTCTGACAATTGTAATAGAGTTTTTGGATAAAATCTCTTAACAGAGTACACTTAACAGTCTTATGTAAATCTCTTAACCGAGTGCAGACTTCATTAGTGTTGTTAGAATCCTATAACTAGGTAGACCTAGCCGATCTAACATGTCACTCCTAACAGGGTGAGATCACCAGAAGTGATCAAAACTTGCAGCCCTATCAGGTAAACCTTTTCTATCTGCAGTAGTGAAGAATTTGTGGGTGTCATCCCCACCGCAGTTTTTACCTTCTTACAAGGGTTTCTGTGTTACCAAAATACTTGTGTCATGTGATTGTGATATTGATTTTATGTTGTTTACTTACTTAAGTTAAGTGGATGATTGATTCATGCAATTAGATTCAAGTTATCTTGGTCGGTTATCACTATTTATAGTTGTAGATCTGAAAGGTTTACAAGTAAAGTTTTTGAAGGCACTGATTCACCCCTCCCCTCTCAGTACCTATCTCTTCTAATTCCAATAGTTTGGCCATCATTCTAGTCATTTCCAATGGTGTAAGGAAATCTTCTCAATAAATGAAAAACATATAAGTGATTAAAGATGAGAATCTAAACTGTGAATACTTAGTCTTCTTCATCTTTTCCAAATTCTCAAACAACTGAATTCTCAAAATCTCACACATGTCAACTTGTACTTTATCAACACACATCAAATAAGCTGCATGTATCATTCCAGTTGCCATGTCATCCTCTCTCGAGTTAGCACAAAACTTAGTTGTTAGGATCTTACACAAGTATCTGACATCATCTTGTTGTATCTTGCTAATTACTATTCCTCTGCCATTGTAGGATGAATTTGATTTGTCTATGACTATTTTCCTCATGTTTTTCTCATTCAGAGGAATGGCTCCAGTTTCCTCATGAATTAAGTTAGCTATGATATCTATCACTTTGTCATCTAACCAAAACTTTCCATTGTGAATTCTGCTTAGGATTATCTTGGTACATTCTTCATTGTCAAATTCATATTGTAAAGCATACTTAATGATCTCATTATCTTTGAAATACTCAAACCCTACTTTCAACAACATGTCCTGATTATAGATCTTCTGATATTCCTTTGTGAAGTCACTATCAGTGATAGTCTCTAGTTTACATCCCAAATAACTTCTAACATTCTCTAGATGTAAAACTTCGTCTGGTACGGATGATAAAGCTAACCTAGGATCATCTTCCAAGGGTTCTAGTGGTTCCCTTTTCACCTTAGGTCTATCCTTATCTCTGACATTGTAAATCAAAGAAATATCCATTATTTCCTCTAATTCCTTAATTGATTTAAAGATTTACCAAGTAAAATACCTCGATTCCGCGATTTAGGGCTTGCGTAGATTCGGCACAAAAATTCTTCACCAAATCCTTGCAAAATGCTTCCAATCACTGCTCTTCGATCTCCTTAACACTTGTATTTGCTTTGATGATCAAGTAATACCATTCATGACCTTTTATCATTTCAATCTCACTTAGATTTGACATGGCATTCAATTCTTTTACCGCTTCTTTCTAAAAAGCTGATTCTGTTAACCTGCAAAACTTAAAACTTTTTGTGATCTTGCAAAACATAATATTTTTCTTTGTGCTCTTAACCATAGCATTAGAACATCATATAATACCTTGCATTAACTGCACAAGACTCAATTCATCATATATCAATTTCTACACTAATCTAAGTTCCTATTCTACTGTAATTTTCATGAATTAAGTGCTTTGAGATGGGTCAGTTAAAGATTCATTCTTACCATTTAATACTTCACATTTATGACTGCCTTCAGTGCTGAATATGTCTCCTTGATCTGTGCTTTTAACAAACTTTACTTCATCTGAATTACCACAACATCCTTTCTGACTGTTGCTTGCATTTTCATTTCTTCTTACATGACTTCTAGGGTTAGGATTGGTATGAAAAACTCTATTGTTCATTCAATAAAACCTTGCTGTATGTCCAATCTTGTTACATATTTGACAAACTATTCCATTGTTTCCATATCTTGGTCCAAGCTGATTGATTTGTGATTTGCAATTTCTAGCAATGTGTCCAACCTTGTTGCATCTATAACATACTACTCCATTTCTTCTATTCATATCTTCAGTAGGTTTCTTATCTGCATGGTTAGTATTTCTAAACATTCTACTATTATTGTTATTCTCAACAAATTTAGGTTTTCTACATTCAATAACTCTATGTCCAAAACCATGACAATTATAACAATAACCATTAAGAGGTTTAAATTGCTTACCTGTGCAATCTCTCTTCATATGACAAACAATATTACAAGCAAAACATCTACCTTTGAATTCTCTTTGCACACCTTTAGGTGATTCCTCTTACTTAGGTGGTTCTTCTCCCTTAGGTGTATCTTCAGATTTATTGATTTCATCAGACTTCTTCTCATCTATGCTTTCAAATATTTTTAGATCTGGTTCCTTGCTTTCCTTATTTGCTTTAAAAGTGTTGAATCCAAGACTAGTTTTAGCATAGAATGGTTTTTGATAAGATATTTGTTCATCAATCTTCTCACTAGTTGAATATAGTCTCTCAAGTTGTTGCTTAGATTGAGTCATTTCTCCTTTCACAATTGTATTGTATTTCTCAAGTTCAGCATACTGCAAATTGACTTTCTCAAGTTCAGATGTTACTTTACCAAGTTTAGATTTTAGCCCTTCATTTTCAAGCTTAAGATTTTCATTCTCAGATTTTAGATTTGCTTCATTCTTTCCATTTCCATCTTTCAGACTTAGCTTTAGATTTGCTATCTTCAGTTCATGTTTAAGGATCTCATTTTCTTTTTCTAAGTTGTCATCACAATCTTCAATGTGAATTTTGGATTCCTTTTCAAATTTCAGATCCTCCAACTTGTTTTTCAGTTTCTCAATGAGGTTTTTTGCATCATCATATTTTCCTTTTAGAGTACCTCTTTCTTCAGTAAGCATATCAATCTGTTCAAGAGCCTCTTCAAGATTCTTCTGTAGCTGATCCATATCCATAGAGATCTTACTCAAGCTGCTAGGCTTTCCTTGAATGATTCTTTTTCGAGTAATTAAGCTCTGATACCAATTGTTAAAAATAGGGAATACTGAGAGGAGGGGTGAATCAGTATTCTACAAACTTTTACTTTTTCCCAATTATGGATATAACAGATTATCTTAACGCATACATAACATAGAAAGCTAAACAACATGCATAACAATAAAACAAAAGAACTCATAACCTATTATTTGTTCTCGAGGAAACCTTGGCCAAGGGAAAACCCCAGTGGGGATGGTACCCACAAAAATCCACTAATCAAAAGTATCCTGTAAGGATGTTGACCCAGTTAGGAGTCTATTACATGCATATAGTGTCTCAGTCCTGATTAAGGGACTATAGGCCTTGTTAGAAACCTCAACCTTGTTAGGAGTTGGCAGTACAAAATGTGATTACCAGATGAGCCCACTGCCCAAACAAGTAATATACAATTCACTGATTACAAAGATAGGTCAAGGTACATAACCTTATACTGCTTGCATCAATATCTCTTCACTGCTCTTTCACTATCACTATTACATACATTCGTTACTTCTCTTTACAATTACATCTTTACATATCTTTATACAAGTTATTAAGATTAATAACTTTCCAGTCGGCTATCATATTACAAAATATCTTTATCCAAGGGTTAACATCTAGGATGTCGTCCATTTATATTGTTAAGTCATTATTTTGATAAACAAAATAATCCCTTAACTCTTTATTAATTCTGTCTTCATATTCTGTCTTGTCGGCTGAACATTGTCTTTAGTAAAACTGTCATAACTTCTTCCGTACATGCCGTACTGACTTGCGCTCTAAGGTGAGTCTTCAATAGTCACCATAGTGTCTATGTTCAAGTGCGCAAGCATTGAAATTACTCCAATCAACATTGCCAATCAAAACTGTCTTCTGGTTCACTGGCAAAAACACACAGTGTCGTACTTAGACAATTTTGCATTGCACTCTGACATACTAGCTCTCTGATCTGTGCGATCTTCATGTAGATCATATGTTGCCATAATGACAACATCTATGAAACCAACTCAGCCAAATTGCCAAAAATTTTCAAATCAGTCTTTGTGAAATACTTTGCTCTAGTTAAATTGTCCATTATGTCATCCATCCTCGGTATAGGAAACCTATACTTCACTGTTATCTTATTGATTGCTCTGGAATCAGTACACATTCGCGATTCTCCTTTCTTCTAAGGTTCCAATAACGCAGGTACTGCACAAGGACTCAAACTTTCTCTGATCAAACCTTTGTCCAACAACTCTTGAATCTGTTGGTTCAATTTTTGATTCTCGGTAGGTTTCAACCGATAAGGTGCCTTATTCGGTAAACTAGCTTAAGGGATTAGATCCATGCAATGATCAATACTTCTTTTCAGTGGCAAACCATCAGGTACATTATCAGAAATGATATGACTGTACTCGGTGAGTAACTTATCAATCTCCTCAGGGACATTATCCTCTGTTTTCTTACTCGGTTTGTTAGGAATCACAACAAAACATACATCATTCTTTTTTAAATCCTTAACAAGTTTCCTTCCTTCCATCAAACAAACTTTCACAGATGTGCAAACAAAACTAACAGGTTCTTCCATCAAGGTAATAAGATTTGTTTTCTTCCATCAACCACAATAGTATAGTTATGCAATCTCCCATCATATATAGCATGTCTATCATATTGCCAAGGTCTACCCAACAAAATATGACAATAATCCATAGGCATGATATCACACAACACTTTATCATAGTACTTTCCAATCTTCAAATTCACATAATTGCAACTTTGTGAACATCTCTTCAGATGCTAGATTCTCCGAGCTACTACTCTCAATGATTACCTCCCAAACTTTGTCATAAACTCTACATCTGGTCTTGAACAAACTTTTCCTTACCGGATCTTCCTTCTTTCTCTCATTCCACAATGCTCTCCTTACCATCAAGTTATTTTCCTTCTCAGGTTCATTCGGTGACTCTTCTTGTACCAAAGCATTTCTACTGCTACCTGCCTTCTTATTAGCACGTGTACATTCAAAAGATCTATGTCCTTCTCCACAATTATAACAAGTTCCTCAGAAATTACCTCTGCTATAACCACCTCACTAGTTATTGCCTCTTCCTCTAGATGAACTTTGACCTTTCCACTCGGTCTTGCCTTTGTCCGGATTTGTCTTTTCAAGTTCAGATCTACTATTTTCACCATAAGATCTACCTCTTCCTGTAGGGAATCTACCACCTCGACCTCTTTGTCTCTGTTCATGTCTCTTGTTCAATTTCTTATGTTCTCCAATTTGACCAAACCGATTTCCTCTTGGATGAAAACTCTCAAACCATTCAAGTATCTAGCAATTCTTTCCACATCATCTTCATCATGTCCAGATTTGATATCTAATCTATCGAATTTCTAAGTATACTCTTTTACCGAGCTATCTTTTTTCTTTAGACTTTGCATTCGCCTAATTAGGTTAATCTTATAATCACAAGGTAAGAACTTTCCTTTCAAATTATTCACCATTTTATTCCATACCTTGATTTTGTCTTTGCCTTTCTTCTTCCGATCCAATTGTAGATGCTCCCACCACAAGGATGCATGACCTTTTAACTTTGTGCCTGCAATTTTCACCTTCTCTTCAAATACATTTTCATACTCGAAATATTTTTCCATCTCGGTGATCCTGTCTATCAACTCATCAGAATCTGATTTCCCACTATATTCAAGAGGATTGAAATGTGGTGTTGACTTCAAACTTGTCAATGCCTTCAAGAATCTTTCCTCACCCTAATCCATCACAGGTGTAGGTTCTGCTTCACTTTGTTCCACTTCAACTTCACCATCATATCTTCAAGATGTCTGCCTCTTCTCTGGGCTGTTTCAACAACTTCTAACCTAGCAGCAAGTTGTCTCAACATGCTTGCCAATCCTGGATCCGCTTCTCGCCTCCCACGAACCATCTTGATAACCCTCTGCAATTGCAGGTCAGATCGCAATCTGCCACCCCACAATAATTCAACTAGGGCTTCGCAAGAAGGAACCTACAAACCTAGATCCGCAGACCTAGATCCAGATCTAAACTCACTCTGATACCACCTGACGCAAGGGCAAAGACTGAGGGGCCAAAGGGTGGCACACCCTATAGATCCAACCCTGCTCAACAACTCGTGGAAGCAACAACAACACAGTAAAATAGAGAAAGCAGGATCATTCATATATTAACTTCATTCAAATTGATTCATACATGCCGGGCTGTATGGCCTTCCCTGTTAGGGCCATATATTACAATGAAATTACGAAGTCCTAAAACATGCGAGGATCTGTCAACAATCTTAATTCTACTATCTTCTATCTTCTACCAAAAACTGACTGACTCCCTAAACTCTAACCAAACAACTATACTTATACAAGAGGCTACCGAACTGAGTTGGCCTTCAGATCCACAATCAACGGAAGGAACCGTCAGATCTAGGACCACACACTTCCCAATGATGGATACCAACATCAAATTTGTGACCCATAATTAATGCACAAGTCGGCCTCAACAGAAACTCAAAATAAACTACTCAGTAACCAAGGATGACCGAGCAACAAACAAGCATCACCGAGTGCCAGTGAAACAACCGACCGCCCAAGAGATAACCGACCATACTCGGTAACCAAAGGAAACCGACCAACTACCGACCAACTCGGTCAAAGCAGGAATTGAGCAACACAGACAAAATCAAAATATCTTTTTGGTGACACAGGATTGCCAAGGACTCGAGATGCTCCTACATCACTTCTACAATTAACCTGCTCAATACTTCATTTCCACCAAATATTATGTCATCAACAAAAATTTTAGCAATCAATATCATGTCTTGACTTTCATATTTTAGATATACATTGTTATTGTCATTGGTTCTTGTGAAACCAATCTGAATAAGATAATAATATAGCCTTGCATACCATGCTCTTGGAGCTTGTTTCAATCCATTCAATGCTTTATACAATTTACATACCATGTCTTTACTTTCTTTAGTAGAAAAACCTTCAGGCTATTCAATGTATACTTCTTCTAACACACCATTCAGAAAAAATAGATTTTACATCCATTTGATTAACTTTGAGACCTTTATATGAAGCATACACTAAAAGTATCCTTACACCTTAAAGTCTAGCAACAGGTGCAATGGTCTCACCATAGTCCAGTTCTTCTTGTGCATACCCTTTGCAAACAAGCCTTGCGTTGTTTCTGATCACTTCTTTCTGATTCACCTTGTTCCTGAAGATCCATTTAGTACCTATAACATTCTTGTTAGTAGGCCTAGGTACTAAAGTCCGTGTATTATTTTTCTCTATCTTTTCCAATTCCTCTTTCATTGTCTTAACCCAAAATATTATCTTCCAAAGAATCTTTTACAAATTTAGTTTCTAATTCAGATAGTAAACAAGTACTTTCCCTTACCTTACTCATTGGCATCACTCCAACATTTTTTATCTCCAATAATCTGATCTTGAAAGTGATTAAGTTTCACATAACATGGAAGTACCAGTTCTTCTCTTTGGTTACCTTCATCATTTACCAGTTGTGGATCATTCATCGATTGTGAATTATTCACCACTTCATTTATTTGGGGTATTGTATCTGGCTCCACTGATTGAACATAAATAAACCTGTCATAGTCTTTTAGTTCCTTCTTTCTATCTTCTCCATTTCTCTCAGAAAATTCATCAACTCTAACATTTGCATTTTCAATCATCTTGTTAGTACTCTTGTTCAAACACTTATAAGCTTTACTTCTAGTAGAATATCCTACAAATATTGCTTCATCACTCTTAGAGTCAAATTTACCATTTTGCTCATCCTTCTTTATGTAACACTTCCAAATATTTTAAAATAACTGGAGTATGACCATACCATAGCGCATAAGGTGTTTTATTTTTACCTTTGTTAAGTTGTAGCAGGTTCAAAGTATAGACAAAAGTACTCACCGATTCTTTCCAAAAGATTTTAGCTACTTCTTTTTGTATCAAAGTTTTCTTGCATAGTCAATTATGGATTTGTTCCTTCTCTCAACAATTCCATTTTTCTAGAGTGTCCTTGGTATTGACATTTGTCTCTTGATTCCATGTTCTTCTCAAAATGTTCTGAACTCTTGTGAGGTAAACTCACCTCCTCTGTCAGATTTGAGACACTTAACTAGTTTACTTATTTCTTTTTCAACTCTTGCTTTATACACCTTAAACATGTAAAATTGATGCAGGGGCATTTTTGGGTACTCGGTGAATCTGCATGGTGGTGTGTTATTTTGGTTCTATGTTACTCGGTTGCAGCTTAAAACGACGCTCTGGGTTATTGAAGGAAGCTCAGTCGCTGAAGGAACTCGGTAAAACCTCTTGCACTCGGTGGAACTTGTACTTGGCGATGCCTGTGGTGCTCGGTCGATGCTTGGCATGGTCGGTTGTTTCACTGGTGTTCGGTTGTTTCTCTAGCACTCGGTAGTTTTGGTTTACTGATTGGAGTTCTTGAAGATTTGGTTGGCTGAATGGGTGCATTTATTGTTGGTAGCTTTTGTTGTATTCTCCTATATAGATCTTGAGGCCGACACGGAGAATTAAATATTTGTAAGGCTATTTGAGAGCCGACTGTTGTTGCATTTAATATTTGTTTGTAATAGGAGTCGACTTGGCTTAGGAGTTAATTATTTCTTCCAGCCAACTTGTGGTCGAGGAAATGTATTTAAGGAGTGTTTGGGTAGATGTTTAGGGAGTTAGTGAGGAGTAGCAGATTAGATCTGGATCTTGTGAGATCTTGAAGATCAGATTGTTATTTGATAGTTTGTAATAGAAGAGCTTGTAGTTTGTTTGCTTGGACACAAGGAGATTGCTGGAGGCTTGCGAGCTCAAGTTCAGATCTTTGTTAGGGTTTCCATCAGTTGTTGATTGTTTCAAAGTTGGACTAGTTGGAAGATTGCAGAAATACTTTTGTTTGTATTTGGCCCTAACTCGGAAGGCCTTATAGCCGGACATGTTAATGAAAATTCAGTTGAAAACAATGTCTTGTTGTGTTATTCCGCTTGTGGTGTTTGGCTGCATGTTTGGATAGTCCTTAATTGGATCCTCCTTACTTGTCCTGCGTCGGGTGGTATTAGAGCTTGAAGATCTTGAGTTTGTAAACCGATCTCCGTGTTGAAGCTGTTTTCACCAGGACCTTGATTGGTGACTTATTCCTTTGGGTTTTTGAAAATCTTGAAGGATGCCTCCGAGAAGATTGGACCATAGAGAGATTACAAATCTTTGTGATGCTGTGGAATCGAAGATTACAGAGAAGGTTAAAGTTGATTTCAGATCTGAGATGGAATTGATGAAGAATGACATGATCGCTGAGGTCATGAGAGCCATTGTTGGTATGCCGAGGAATCTGTGTACTGATGATGGTTATGAGGAAGCTGCTGAAGACTTTGAAGTTGTTGGATCTAGTGGAGATGACCAGAGTATTAGATCTGGTCAGAGTATTAGATCTGGTGAAGACAGAACTGGTCGGTTACATAGATCTGGTGCTCAGTTAGGTACTAGTTACCGAATGAAAGTTTATACTTCCATTGGTACTTTAAGACCTGAGGACTTGATTGATTGGATTGGTGAATTAGAAGACTTTTTTGAGCTTGAAGAAATTGAAGATCCTGTTAGAGTAAGATTGGCACAGATTAAGTTGAAAGGACATGCTGCTCTTTGGTGGAAATAATTACAAAGAGATAGAGAAGATGAAGGTGAAATGAAGATCAATCGGTGGAGGTTGATGGTGACTAAATTGAAAGCTAAGTTCATACCTGCCGACTATGAGCTTGACTTGTTTAAGAAGTTGCAGAATCTGAAGCAAAAATATTTGACTATGGAAGACTATACTGAGGAGTTTTATAAGTTGACTATTTGGTTTGGACACAGAGAACTTTGTAAAGAAAAAGTAGCTCGGTATGCAAATGGTTTGAGATTTAATATTCAGGATGAGTTTGGTATGCTGAAGATTGATTCGGTTGAATATGCTTATCAGTATGCTCTAAAGCCAGAAGATAAGTTGAAAAGGAGACAACATAGTCATCCCCGAGGGAAGGAAAAGATGGATCACTCGGTGAAGGACAAACTGACTGTTGATGATGATCCGAAACCTGTGGAATTGAAAAAGAAGACAGGTTGGGTTATCTTTAAGGGTACTTGTTATAATTATGGTGAAGAAGGATATTGATCTTTTGAGTGTACGTAGAAGAAATTTGGTGACCGAAGGACTCCTGTGGTAAATGAGAACATTCAGAATGAACTTGAATCTAAGAACTTGCTAGTTTGGAGAATATTGCTCGGTGCAAAGGAGGAACCTTGTCAGTGGAGTAATTTGTTCAAAACTCGATACAAGTCTCGAGGTAAACTTTGTAATGTAATTGTTGATAGTGGTAGTATTGATAACCTTGTTGCTGAGGACATGGTTCAGAAACTTGGTTTGACGAGAATGAACCATCCTTATCCTTATAGGATTGGCTGGTTGCAAGATGTTCATTCTGTAGAAGTGAGGGAGAAGTGCTTTGTTGATTTTTTGATTGGCCAGTATAAGGATCTGGTGTTGTGTGATATTGTGGAGATGAATAGTTGTCATATATTGCTCGGTAGACCTCAACAATATGATTGTAGAGCTATGTATGATTGTGTCAAGAATATGTTTTCTATTGAGAAGAATAACATGAAGCTTTCCCTGATGCCTTTGCTGGATATAACACTTGGTAGGAGAAACCTGAGCTCTGGTAGCCTAGATGAGTTGAGAAATTTTGAAAGCATGGATCAGTATGGAGAACAAGCATGTGTTGGAAACAATTGTCTGAAGGAAATTGCTACTCAAATTATGTATTGTCTTTGATGTCACACAATGTCATAGTTCGCAGCAATCAGTTCCTACCGAGCTCAGTCAGTCTGCCAGACAGGAATATTAGTGCTTACCGAGTCCACTCGGTTATCAAAGAAAATCAGTGTCGACCGAGTCCACTCGGTTATCAAAGAAAATCAGTGTCTACCGAGTCCACTCGGTTATCAAAGAAAATCAGTGTCTATCGAGTCCACTGGGTTATCAAAGAAAATTCAGCGTTTACCGAGTTCAGTCGGTTATCAAAGGAAATTCAGTGTTTACCGAGTTCAATCGGTTATCAAAGGAAATTCAGTGTTTACCAAGTTCAGTCGGTTATCAAAGGATTGTCGGTGTTTACCGAGTTCCCTCGGTCTCCGAAAGATTGTAGAAAGTTATGGTCATCGAGCACTGTCGGCCCTTGAAGGATTTTTGCAAATAGAGTTTGCTTAATTCAGCCGACTGTTATACTAAATAATGTCAATTTGACAAATCTAAAAACATATAAATAAAAGGTCAAATGTGAAAAATAATGAGGGATATACAGCAGAAGATTTACAGAAGAAGAGATAGAAAGGTGTGTGGGAATTTGTGAAGGATGTTCAGATATCCTTAAGGTGCAGCAGAGATTTATTTGATCAGGAAGGATCACATATATGTAGAACAGAGATTTGTAATCAGCAAGGCAGTTGCATTATTATACAGGTCATTTTTCATTGTTACCTTCTTATCATTGTAATAGTGAATTCTAAATCTCTTAACCGAGTTGGTTTAACAACCCTATTGTAAATCCTCTAACAAGGTGACAATTCTATTGAATTGTTTTCAAGACCTCTTACCAGGCCACTCCTAGCAGGGTGATTAAATCCTCTAACAAGGTCACACCTAACAGTGTGTTTTGTAACCTTTTACCGGGTTGGCTTCTAACCGGGCATCACTTCAGAAAAGTGAAAATCAGTATCTAGATACATTGGTGGTTTTTCCCATATTGGGTTTCCACGTTAAATCTTGTGTCTCTTGTGTTCTTAATTGCTATCTTAATCATACATCAGTGCTGATGAATATCTAAAAGATAATTTTGCTAATACTTTATGCATCTTCAAAGTTACTGCAATCTATTTACCGAGTGCTAAAACAGATAACATTTTCAAGATATCCTAAGGGATCTGGAAAGAATTAATTGTGAAGTGATTTATGATTGACTGATTCACCCCCCCCCTCTCAGTCACTTCATCCATATTCCATCAATTGGTATCAGAGCTTTTGGTGCTTGCAGGAAGGGTTTCCAGGACCTAAGCTAAAGATCAGGATGTCTTACAAGAGGGAAATTCCAAAGCTCAACAGAGATAACTTTTGAGCATGGCAAGGTCTCATGCGACTTCATCTGGCTTCCATTGGTGATTCAGGATGCAAATACATTGATGAAGAATACACAATTCCTAATGGCGCATTAACTGTGGAAGACATTGCAGATAAAAAGACTCATAACACCATGATGATAGACATTGCATCTGCTCTCAGCTATGAAGAATTTGATGATATTAAAGAATGCACTACTGCATATGAAATGTGGATGGCATTGAAGAAAATATATGGTGGTGATGCAAATGTGAAAAGAGCCAAAGCAGAAAGCCTAAGAGGACAGTTTGAGAAGATGAATATGAAGGAAGATGAAAACATTGCAAAATATGTTGAAAGAATCAAAGCAAGTGTAAGTGCAATTAGAGCTTCTGGAGGAACAATCTCAGATGAAACTGTTATAAGTAAGGTACTTAGAACATTGCTCCCTATCTATGCAATAAGAGTATCAGCTATTCAAGAAAGAAGATGTGAAACAAACCACAATATAACTTTGGATGCTTTAGTTGGAAGATTGACAGCCTTTGAATTAGACAACTATGACAACTATGTTCCTAGTTCCAAAAATATTGAATCAGCATTTGAGGCCAAGGTTTCACTAAAGAAGAACAAGAAAATTAAAGAAGTTCAGTCAGAAAGTGAAGAAGTATCAGAAGAAAGTTCTGATAGTGATCTTGAAATTGTAGAAGCATTACTTGCAAAGAAGTACTCTAGAGGGAAAGGTAAATATAAAGGTAAAACTCCTTTAATCTGTTTTTCATGTGAAGAAATTGGACATATTGCAGCTAGGTGCCCAAACAAGCAAGTCAAGGAAGAGAAGAGAAGTCACAAGTACTATGGCAAAAAGAATTTCAAATCATTCAAGGATAAAGGTAAGAAAACATGTTTTATGGCTAAAGATTCTGATGATAGTGAAGAAGAAATTATTTTTATTGCTATAAAAGATGAATCTGATGATGATGAAGATAAGATGGCACTTATTTCTCATATAAGCAGAGATGATATATGGATAATAGACAGCGGATGTTCACACCACATGACTGGTGACAAGACAAAATTTGAATATCTAGAAGACTGTGATAGTGGTAATGTAAGATTTGGAAACAATGAACCTTGTTGTATAAAAGGAAAAGGAAGAATCTCATTAACCAAAGAACTCATATGTGATAATGCTTATTGGGTTGAAGGACTAAAACATAATCTTCTAAGTGTAGCATAGCTAATCAACACTGGTTTCAAGGTTGAATTCATGAATGGTCAAGCAAGACTGCTGGATGAAAAAGGAAAACTCATTGGATCAGGCAAACAAACAAAAGGTAACTTATTTTATCTTGATCTCAGTGAATATTCATGCTTTATTGCTCAAATAGAAGAAAGTTGGCTATGGCACAAAAGGTTATGTCATGTGAATTTTGATAACATGATAAAAATAAGCAAATTCAAGAAGGTTAGAGGCATTTCTACTTTGAAGAAACCTGATACTGGTCTATGTAAGAATTGTCAGATTGGCAAAATGAGTAAAACTAGTTTCAAGAGTAAGAACTATGAGTCTAAAGAAATTTTGGAAATTGTGCATACTGATTTATGTGGACCTATTGGAATACAAAGCTATACTGGAGATAAATTCTTTATTTTTTTCGTTGATGATTATTCTAGAATGATGACTGTTATGTATTTAAGAGAAAAATCAGAAGCATTTGAAAAGTTCAAATGGTACTTAGCAAGAGTGGAAAAGGAAACAGGGAAAAGATTGAAATGCTTAAGATCAGACAGAGGTGGTGAATTCATCTCCCATGATTTTAACAACTTTTGCATTGAAAGAGGAATAAAAAGACAGGTATCAGCTCCTAGAACTCCTGAGCAGAATGGAATAGCAGAAAGAAGAAACAGATCTATTATGGATTGTGCAAGGACTCTAATGTTAGAAAAGAACATCGCTATAAAGTACTGGAAGGAAGCTATCAGCACTGCAGTTCATACCTTAAACCGAGTACAATTGAAGAAAGACACATTCAAAACTCCTTATGAATTATTGTATGGCTATAAACCCAATGTAAGTTACATGAAAATATTTGGTAGCAAGTGTTATATCTTAAAAGAATCCAGAAGAAATAAATTTGATGTGAAAAGTGATGAAGGAATATTCCTAGGATATTCTAGCAAAAGCAAGGCATACAAATGTCTGAACTTATCTACTCACAAAGTCATAGAAAGTATACATGTAAAATTTGATGAGTTTGCAGAAAAGACTGAAGAAGAAAGGAAAAGGGAACCTGAGAACTACAGAAGATTCGTTTACATTGAACCTGAAACATTGGCAGACAACTATCAATAAGGAAATTATATCTACCGAGCCGAGCACAGTTACCGAGTCACAGGAATAAATTCAGACCGAGTCTCAGCCTGAAGTTACCGAACAAATATCTTTTGAGCCCGAGCAACCTGAAGAAGAGATCCTAAAAGACAACAGCATGAATCATTCAAAAGGCAAGGAACCTATACTAGCCAAATATGTCAGAAGACATCATACACCAGATCAAATTATTGGAAACAAATCAGATGGTACTATGACAAGAACCAAGCTAAAAGGTACATGTTTGCTTGCTGACTTTAAACCTAGAAATATCAAAGATACATTGGAAAATGAAAGTTGGATTGAAGCAATGAATGAAGAATTAGAACAAATACAAAAGAACAAAACATGGACTCTTGTACCTAGACCTAAAGATAAGAATGTAATTGGAACAAAATGGGTATTTAGGAATAAGCTGAATGAAGATGGTCAAGTATCTAGAAACAAAGCTAGACTGGTATGTAAAGGTTATTCTCAAGAAGAAGGTATAGATTATGGAGAAATTTTTGCTCCTGTTGCAAGATTAGAAGGTGTAAGAACTCTACTTGCTTATGCAGCACACAAAGGATTTAAGGTATATCAGATGGATATAAAATCTGCATTTGTCAATAGAATTCTTGATGAAGAGGTCTACATTGAACAACTTGAAGGTTTTGTTGATCCAGATAAAAAGGACATGGTCTGCAGGTTACACAAAGCATTGTATGGTTTGAAACAAGCTCCTAGAGCATGGTATGAAAGACTCCATAACTATTTAATTCAGATTAATTTCAAAAGAGCCAATGATAACAGCAATCTGTATATTAAAGAAGGACCGGATGACAAAATTGTATTAGCAGAAATATTTGTAGATGATACTATATTTATAGGGAATGAGAATCAGTGCAAAGAATTTTCAGAGCAAATGAACAAAGAATTTGAAATGTCTATGTTTGGTTTAATAAAATTCTTTGTTGGTCTTCAAATTCAGCAAAGCAAGAATGGTATATACATTACTCAATCTAAATACATTAAGGAAATACTTAAGAAGTTTGGTATGGAAGATTCAAAACCAGTTGGTACACCCATGTGTACTGGACTGAAACTTACCAAAAATGATGATTCAAAAGAAGTTGATCAGACGCTATACCGATCTATGATTGGAAAATTGCAGTATGTAGTATATACAAGACCTGATATTGCCTTAGCAGTCGGTATAGTAGTTAGATTCTCAGCAAAACCTAAGGAAAATCATATGATGGCAATCAAAAGAATCTTAAGATACTTAAGAGGAACTGAAGAATATGGTTTGTGGTATAAATTTGGAGGCAATCTAGACTTAAAAGTGTTTATTGATGCTGATTGGGCAGGAAACATTGATGACAGAAAAAGCACAAGTGGTGGAGCATTTTTTCTTGGAAAAAGACTGGTATCCTAGACTAGTAAAAAGCAAAATTGCACATCTCAATCCACAGCTGAAGCAGAATATGTTGCTGCTGCAGTAAACTGTTCAAATATTGTTTGGTTTAAACAGTTATTAGAAGGTATGAAGGTTGAAATCAAAGAACCAGTTGTTATATTTTGTGACAATACCAGTGCAATAAACATTTCGAAGAATCCAGTGATGCATTCCAAAACCAAGCACATTGCTATTAAATATCACTTTGTCAAAGAATTGGTGAAGGACAAGAAAATCAGATTAGAATATATTCATACAAAAAAATAGATTGCAGACATTTTTACCAAACCATTACCTAAGGATGCATTTGTGTATCTAAGAGGTAAGTTAGGGGTCATTCCCCTATCCGAGGCTCACTAAATACAGTTTTAGTGATGCATCAACCAGAACATGATTGAAAATCAACCAGTTGATGCAGCATATTCAAGGAATCATTGCATATGAATCAGTACTTGAGGTACATTAATTTTCACCGGTAATATGTGAATTGTCTTTGGCATGTGTTGTCAAAGAGGGAGTGTTTTCTATGTCTTTTCTATTACTTCAAGAAATTTTCAATAGTCAGAAGGAAGAATTTTCAGGATAAAGGAAGTTTGCTGACAGAGGGAGATTTGAATCTGAACCGAGCTAATTCTTTCAAATTTCTTTCAAATTTCTTATGCTATGACATATTGTGTTGCCATCAATGCCAAAGAGGGAGATTGTTGGAAACAATTGTCTGAAGGAAATTGCTACTCAAATTATGTATTGTCTTTGATGTGACACAATGTCATAGTCCGCAGCAATCAGTTCCTACAGATAATAATTTTCACCAGTAATATGTGAATTGTCTTTGGCATGTGTTGTCAAAGAGGGAGTGTTTTCTATGTCTTTTCTATTACTTCAAGAAATTTAAATAGTAAGAAGGAAGAATTTTCAGGATAAAGGAAGTTTGCTGACAGAGGGAGATTTGAATCTGAACCGAGCTAATTCTTTCAAATTTCTTTCAAATTTCTTATGCTATGACATATTGTGTTGCCATCAATGCCAAAGAGGGAGATTGTTGGAAACAATTGTCTGAAGGAAATTGCTACTCAAATTATGTATTGTCTTTGATGTCACACAATGTCATAGTCTGCAGCAATCAGTTCCTACCGCGCTCAGTCAGTCTGCCAGACAGGAATATTAGTGCTTACCGCGTCCACTCGGTTATCAAAGAAAATCAGTGTCTACCGAGTCCACTAGGTTATCAAAGAAAATCAGTGTCTACCGAGTCCACTCGGTTATCAAAGAAAATCAGTGTCTACCGAGTCCACTCGGTTATCAAAGAAAATTCAGCGTTTACCGAGTTCAGTCGGTTATCAAAGGAAATTTAGTGTTTACCAAGTTCAGTCGGTTATCAAAGGAAATTCAGTGTTTACCGAGTTCAGTCGGTTATCAAAGGATTGTCGGTGTTTACCGAGTTCCCTCGGTCTCCGAAAGATTGTAGAAAGTTATGGTCACCGAGCACTGTCGGCCCTTGAAGGATTTTTGCAAATAGAGTTTGCTTAATTCAGCCGATTGTTATACTAAATAATGTCGATTTGACAAATCTAAAAACATATAAATAAAAGGTCAAATGTGAAAAATAATGAGGGATATACAGCAGAAGATTTACAGAAGAAGAGATAGAAAGGTGTGTGCGAATTTATGAAGGATGTTTAGATATCCTTAAGGTGCAGCAGAGATTTATTTGATCAGGAAGGATCACATATATGCAGAACAGAGATCTGTAATCAGCAAGGCAGTTGCATTATTATACAGGTCATTTTTCATTGTTACCTTCTTATCATTGTAATAGTGAATTCTAAATCTCTTAACCGAGTTGGTTTAACAACTATATTGTAAATCCTCTAACAAGGTGACAATTCCATTGAATTGTTTTCAAGACCTCTTACCAGGCCACTCCTAGCAGGGTGATTAAATCCTCTAACAAGATCACACCTAACAGTGTTTTTTGTAACCTTTTACCGGGTTGGCTTCTAACTGGGCATCACTTCAGAAAAGTGAAAATCAGTATCTAGATACATTGGTGGTTTTTCCCATATTGGGTTTCCACGTTAAATCTTGTGTCTCTTGTGTTCTTAATTGCTATCTTAATCATACATCAGTGCTGATGAATATCTAAAAGATAATTTTGCTAATACTTTATGCATCTTCAAAGTTACTGCAATCTATTTACCGAGTGCTAAAACAGATAACATTTTCAAGATATCCTAAGGGATCTGGAAAGAATTAATTGTGAAGTGATTTATGATTGGCTGATTCACCCCCCCCTCTCAGTCACTTCATCCATATTCCATCAGCATGTGTGTTATCAAGGAAAGATTTGAAGAGATAGAGGAAGCAGAAGTGGAGGAGTATGCAAGGTGAAGTGTTGAAGGGCTTGTAGATGAAGAACCAGTTCGGGGTTTATGTGTTGAATCCTGAAAGATGTTCTTCCAGCCTATGAGAACATCTTTTTGAACCTGGGGTGTCTGATGCAAGGGAATTCTTGTGTACTCGGTGAATTTGCATGGTGGTGTGTGGCTTTGGTTCTGTGTTACTCGGTTGCAGCTTAAACTGATGATCTCAGTTATTGAAGGAACATCAGTCATTGAAGGAACTCGGTGAAACCTCTTGCGCTCGGTGGAACTTGTACTCGGCGATGCCTGTGGTGCTTGGTCGATGCTTGGTGTGGTCGGTTGTTTCATTGGTGCTCAGTTGTTTCTCTGGCGCTCAGTAGTTCTGATTTACCGATTGGAGTTCTTGAAGATTTGGTTGGCCGACTTGGTGCATTTATTGTTGGTAGCTTTTGTTATATTCTCCTATGTAGATCTTGAGGTTGACATGGAGAACTAAATGTTTGTAAGGCTTTTTGAGAGCTATATGTTGTAAGGCTATTTGAGGTTCACAATTTTATTTTCCTTTTAATGTTCAAACCCTACTTTTATTGACATATCCTGATTATATATCTTTTCATATTCCTTAATCACACTACTATCACTGAGGGTCTCAAACTTGCATTTCAAATAACCTTTTACATCTTCCAAATGTAAAACTCCATCTTGAACGGTCGATAAAGCAAGGCTAGGTTTTTCTTCTAAGGGCTCTACTGGTTCCCTTTTGATTCTAGGTCTAACTGTATCTCTTATGTTGTGAATAAATGATACATCCATGAATTCTGCAAATGGTTTAACTGTCTGATGGATTTGCTTAGTAAAATACCTTAATTATGCGATTTAGGGCTTTGCATAGATCCGACATGAAATTCTTTTACCAAATCTTGCAAACTGCTTTCAATCATTGCTGTATTGATCTCCTTATCAGTTGTAGTCCCTTGAATGATTAACTAATACCGATCATAAGCTTTTAACGTTTTAATTCTTCAAGATTCTGACATCACATTCAATTCTTTTGTCGCTTCTTTCAAAAAAGCTGTTTCTGTTTTGTTGCAAAACTACATACTTCTCGTGAACTCACATATATTCATATTAGCTCAATCGCTCTTAACCATAGCATTAATACATCATATACTACCTTACATTAACTGTGCAAGACTCAACTCATTCTATACTAACTGCTATATTATCCTACTTCCTATTCTAATGCATTCTTTATGAATTTAAGTGCTTTGACATGGGTTAGGGAGAGGTTCACACTTACTATCAGATACTTCACCCGTCTAATTACCTTGTGTGCTGAATGTATCTCCTTGATCTGTACTTTTAACAAAATTCATTTCTTCTAAATTACTATAGTATCCCTTTTGACTGTTGCTTGCATTCTCATTTCTTCTTGTGTAGTTCCTGTTGTTGGGATTTCTCATGTTGTTCATTCTGCAAATTCTTATTGTATGACCAAATTTGTTACATATCTGACAAACTATTTCATTGTTTCCATATCTCGGTCATGTCTGATTGATTTGTGATCTACAATTTCTGGCAATGTGTCCAATCTTGTTGCATCTGTAACACACAACTCCATTTCTTCTGTTGATATCTTCAGTAGATCTCTTATCTGCATGGTTAGTATCTCTAAACATTCTACTATTATTATTGTCACTACATCTAGATTTTTTACAATCAATAGCTCTATGTTCGAAACCATGACAATTATAACAATAACCATTTAGAGGTTTAAATTATTTACCTGTGCAATCTTTCTTCATATGTCCAAAAGTATTACATGCAAAACATCTACCTTTGAATTCTCTTTGCGTACCTCTAGGTTGATCATCTTCTTTAGGTGGATTGGGTATGTCTTCAGATTTGTTGGTTTCATTAGGTTTCTTTTCATCTTTGTTCTCAGAGACTTTCAGATCTGGTTCCTTGCGTTCTTCACTTATCTTAGATGAGTTGAATCCAAGACCAGTTGTATCATAATACGGCTTTTGATAAGATATTTGTTCATCAATCTTTTCATTGCTGGAATACAGTCTTTCAAGATGCTGTTTGGACTTAGTCAGTTCACCTTTCACAATTGTATTGTACTTTTCAAGTTCAGCATACTATAATTTGGTTTTCTCAAGTTCAGATATCACTTTACAAAGTTTAGACTTCAGGTCTTCATTTTTAGACTTCAGATTTGTTTCATTCTTGTTGTTTCCATCTTTCAAACTTAACTTCAAATCTACAATTTACAATTCATGCTTAAGGATCTCATTTTCTTTCTTCAGATTTGAAATTTCATCACAATCTTCAATTTGAATTGTAGGTTGCTTCTTTGATTTCGGTTCTTCCACTTTTTCTTTCAGTTTCTCAATGAAGTTCTTTGCATCATCATATTTCCCTTTTAGAGTATATCTTTCTTCAGTAAGCATATCAATCTGTTCAAGAGCTTCTTCAAGATTTTTTTGTAGTTGATCCATATCCATAGAGATGCTACTCAAGCTGCTAGGCTTTCTCTGAATGATTCTTTTCCAAGTAACAAAGCTCTGATACCAATTGTTAGAAATAGAGAATACTGAGAGGGGGGGTGGATCAGTATTCTACAAACTTTTACTTTTGCCCAATTATGGATATAACAGATTAACTTAATACTTGCAAAACAAAGTAAACTAAATAGCATGCATAGCAATAAAGTAAATGAACTCATAACACCATGTTTTGTTCTCGAGGAAACCCTGGCCAAGGGAAAACCCTGATGGGGATGATACCCACAACGATCCACTAATCAAAAGTATCTTGTACAGGATGTTAACCTTGTTAGGAGTCTATTACATATATATAGTGTCTTTGTTCTGATTAAAGGACTTAAGGCCTTGTTAGAAGCTTCAACCCTACTAAGAGTTGGTAGTACAAATAGAATGATTACAAGATGAGCTCACTGCCCAAACATGTAATATACAATGACTTCTGACTACAAAAAGGGTAAGTTATATAACCTTTCACTGCTGCTGAATAGCTTTCCTATTCTGATCTATTTCTTTGCTTACATATACAAAGTCTCCTTGCTTGACTTTTACAATTTACAACTTCGCATCAATTTATTTCGCATGTATATATCACACTATCTCTTCGCATTACAAATGTCTTACATTTATACAAGTTATTAAGAGTAATAACTTTTACAGTCGGCTTTACAAAACATAAAGCACTTTACAAAATACACACTAACTTGCGCTGCCCAAGGGTTAACATATAGGATTTCGTCCCTTATATGATTAAGTTATTATTTTGATAAACAAAATAATCCCTTAACTATCATACTGATTCTGTCTTCTTTCTCTATCCTGTCGGCTTCAACTCTATCTCTGTAATCCTGCAATAATTCATTCCGTACATGCCGTACAGACTTGCGCTTTCAGGTGAGTCTTCAACATACATAAAAGTGTGCATGTTCAACGGCGCATGCACTGAACTTACTTCTATCAACATTGCTATCCAAAATTGTCTCTGGTTAGACTGGAAAATGTTGCTTATACTAAGACAATTTTACTTGCGGTCTATCATAACTGCTCGCTATCATATTGCGATCTTCATACTGATTATATGTTGCCATAATGACAACAACTTGATATCCTACTCAGCCAAATTGCCAACACTAACAAGCTCAGACATGTTAAAGATAATATTAAGACTTGGAACAAAGATACCTTTGGGAACATATTTACGACAAAGGCTGAAATTATTACAGAAGTTAAAGATATTTAGGATTCTATTCAAAAAACTGGCTACATGAACATCCCTAAGGAGAAAGAGAGTGAAGTTCTAACTAAGTATCATGATATGGTGCATAAGTAAGAAATTTTCAGGAAACAAAGGTCTCGAAATACTTGGCTTAGAGAAGGGGATAGAAATTCCAAGTTTTTCCACTTATCTACTATCAAGCAAAAGGCTGCAAACAAAATATCAAAACTCAGAGTTAATAATGGCTTTGTGGAGAAGGAAGAAGATATTGCTAAGGAAGCTAAGGATTGTTTTTTGAAGCTGCTCACCCAGAATAAAGAGCTGGAACAGAACTCTCAACAAGATATCCTGACAAGTATCCCTAAAATCCTTACTGATCAGGATAATCTATTTCTTAAAGCAATTCCTTCTAATGAAGAAATCAGGAAAGCAGTCTTTTCCTTCGAAGGTAGCAAATCCCTTGGCCTTGATGGGTTCCCTATGTTCTTTTTTCAAATGTATTGGCCTATTGTCGGTAAGGATGCCTTTGATGATGTTAAAGAATTTTTTGGAGAAAAAAGAATCCTTAAAGAACTCAACGGTACCTTTATTGCTCTCATTCCTAAAAAGTCAGAGGCTGATGTCAGGGACTTTTTTAGGCCTATCAGTCTGTGTAATTCGACCTACAAGATCATCTCTAAAGTTATCACTTCCAGATTTTTGACCCTCCTCCCTAAGATCATCTCCCATCAACAAACTGGTTTTGTCCCAGGTAGACAGATATTGGACTCCATAATATCAGTTCATGAAAATATTTACTCTTTGGTTATGGCTAAGAAAGAAGGGTTTATCTTGAAAATTGATCTTTCTAAAGCATATGATAGAGTTGATTAGGGTTTTTTACAGAAAACTCTCCTTGCTTTTGGTTTCAATAATAGTTGTACGAAGATTGTGATGCAGTTGGTTACTTCAGCTTCCTTCTTTGTCTTAGTCAATGGTTCTCCTTCCCCCTTTTTCAAATCTTCAAGAGGACTTAGGCAAGGGGATCCTTTGCCCCCTGTGTTGTTTTTTATTATGGCTGAATGTTTGGATAGATATATTGACAATGCTGTCCAGAACGGTGACCTTAAAGGACTGAGACCCTCTTCTTCGAACTATGTCTGTTCCCACCAACAATTTGTGGATGATTCTATTTTTTTGGGGGAAGCCACTGTTGCTAGAGCTACAAATCTCAAAACTTGTCTCAAGAATTACAGTAATGCTACAGGTCAAACTATTAACTGGAATAAACATTCCTTGTATTTCATCAATACTTCGGATTACAGACAAAAAAATCAGCAGAATTATGGAGTGTCAAATTGGTCAGCTCCCTGCTACCTATTTGGGTCTCCGTCTTGGTCTTAATCCCCCTAATACTTATTGAAGCACTATTATTGACAAATTTCACAAAAAAGTTGATCAATGGAAAGGGGCCCTTCTTAGTCAGGCTGGTAAAATTCAATTGTTGAAATCCTCTCTCCAAAGAATTCCTATTTATGCTCTTAGTCTCTTCCGGATTCCTAACAAATATGATGAAACCATTGAAAAGATTCAAAGAAACTTTCTCTAGAATGGAGTTAAATAGAACAAAAGACTTGCCCTTATTTTTTGGGATAAGGTTTGTATGCCCAAGATGAAAGGTGGTCTTGGAATTAGAAGGGTTAGAAATTTGAATGACTCCCTTCTTGCCAAACTTGGTTGGAGGGGCTACAAGTCTAAGGGGGAATGGAGCACTATATGGAAAAATAAATATAAGAGAAACATTCCTAACCTTCAGAACTTTTTGGACACTAAGGTTAACACTGTGGGTTCTTGTATCTGGAAGAATGTTGTTAAGGTCAATAATGTCATTCGGGGTGGGGCTAAGTGGAAAGTTGGCAAAGGGGATAAAATTGATTTTTGAGAAGATATTTGGGTGGGGGAGATTCCTTTCTTTGAGAATCCTATTTGGTGGCACCATGTTGATACCTGTAAAATAAGATTTGGGTCCAAAGTTGCTGACTATTGGGTGAATAACCATTGGATCGATCTCTCTTTGATTGATCCTAACCTCCAATCCTTAAATATTACTCTTAATGCTACTGTGATTTCTGAAGAGGAAGATATTTTGATTTGGAAATTTATCCCTAGCGGCAATTTCTCTGTGGGTTCGGCTTATAACCTGAACTATGCTAACCATGAGACTCCCTTTTGGGCTAAAGCTTGGATTAGAGGCCTTACTCCCAAAATTAATACCTTTTTCTGGATGATACTGCAAAATAAAATCCTTACTCTTGATAATCTCAAGATAAGGGGACTGTGTTTACCTAACATGTGTTTTTTGTACAGGAAAGAAGAAGAATTTGTTAATCATCTTTTCATTCAATGCTCTTTTGCCTTTGAAATGTAGTCTCATCTTATGGCTTCCTTCAACTTTGTTTGGGTGCTCTCTTTTGATATTCAGAAAATGTTTAGATCTTGGGATATCACTATCAGAAATAAGGCTATAGAAAGAATTTGGCATATTGCTTTGCCTCATGTTTGCTGGGCTATCTGGAAAGAGAGGAATGCCATTATTTTTAGAGACATGAAGACTCCTTCTAAAGTCTTATTTGAAAAAACTAGAAGCTTGATCATTCAAAATTATAGAATTATGGACTCCAATTCCGTATCTGGAGGAAATGGGGAAATGATTGTTTTAAAGAATTGGAGAATTGAGAACAAAAATGAAGATCAAAATGATCCTAGGGAGGGATTTAAATGGGAAAGCGCCCCTTCGGGATGGATGAAGGTGAATTTTGATGGTGCTTCCAAGGGGAACCCTGGTATTGCAAGCTGTGGCATTTTGATCCGTGATGAGACAGGTAATCATAAAATTATAAAAGCCATTCCGATTGGTATCCAGACTAATCATGTGGCTGAGGCTATGGCGGCTTATCCTGTCATCCTTTTAGCTAAAGAGTTTAATTGTAACAACCTGTGGTTAGAAGGGGACTCAATGAACATTATAGATTGCTTAACTAAGGATTCTTGCCCCTCATGGTCAATCAATAATGTAATTAAATCTACTAAGGAAGTCATAAAAACTATGAAAATTGCATTATTACCAACACTTACCGTGAAGCCAATGTTGCTGCTGACTGGGCAGCTAACCATGCGTGCACAAATGGCAAAATTACCTCATGGTAGAATGAGGAAAGCATTCTGTAGGATATCAAATCTATCATATTAAAGGAGAGAATCTACGGAACCCAAAGAAGTGAAAAACAAGTGATAAATGATGGGGATAAAAATGAGAATTGTAAGGATTAATTATTACAAGGTCATTTCTACAGATGCCACTAGGGGTCATCATACTATTTCACACGGATTCTAGGTTCCGAAGAAGAAGGGAATTTATACCAAAAACTCAAAGAACCGATCATTCAAAAAATCCTGTAGGAAACAAATCAAACAGAGAGAATGGGAGGAAGTAAGAAACGGTTCGAACCGGCTACCTGCAATGAATTGAGACAAAAGGAGAAGGTTTGGGAAATTTTGAAAAAAGGCAACTTCAGTGCCTATATGGAGAAGCTCCATGGTGGCAACCCTACTATCACCCAGTACTTTATCAAGAACTGGAAGAACGGTAAAATCTTCTTCAACAATCAGTGGTTTGATTTCACTAAAGATCTTGTGGCTGAGCGGATGGGGCTTCCTATGGAAGGAATGAAATTATACAAGGATAGAAGCTACTTTGACAAATCTTACAAAAGATTTTATGAAAGTGAAGAAGAGGTGGCTAGATTGGTCAAAAAGGACTTGCAGGATGATCCTAAAGCGGATCACGCTTCTCATCAGGGTTTAATGGTCATCATCTACAATTTGCTGAAAGTTAAAAAAAAATCGAAAGACCCCTCCTCAAGGGTAAGGCCTCTGGCGAAGAGGATACTGAAGAAGAGAACTTGGGATGGAAATTTGAAGCAGAGACTGAGGATGACTCTAGAGCTGAGGGGTATAATACCAGAGGTAACGGTAAAGGTAAAAAGAGAGGGAGGACTTCTAAGAAAAAGATAGAGGTTTCCGACTCAAAGTCTGTTGATTTCAATTTTGAGGAAGAGGATACCAACCCAAATAGGAAAAAAAGGAAGGCTCCTCATTTGAAGGAGAAAAATTTGGACAACAAAAAGGGTATTAACAAAAAGGGCCTTTTATTCTCTTTTGACGATGAGGAGAATCTTATGGATAGCCTGGAGAAAAGAAAGAGTAAAAATATTACTGCGAAGAAACAGTTGAAAAAGAGAAGGCTATGGTCCAAACTCAGGGTAAGCAGTATATTAAGGAGGAGAAAAAAACAAATTATAAAGTGTCTAGAGATAATCATCCCTTGAGTGAGCAGAAGGACACCAGTGAACCGATTAACAAAAATGACAGGATCACTCTAGGTTAGGATCATAAGGAGGGTATTCTCTCCTTTGGGCATTTCTTGGGAACCATTTCTCACAAAAATCAGGTTATGAAGGCTGATCTCCAAGAACAGAGAAAAATTATTAACATAATAATAAATGCTACCTTCGGCGACAAACCTCTGGCCACCTGCTTGGAGGACTGGATGGAAGCTATTCGTAAGCAGGAAGTTTTTGGGGAATTGGGGGGAAAGGTGCTGGCATTGGAACAAAACCTAAACAACATAAGTAAAGATGCCGACAACAACAGGTGTGATGAAAGGATCAGCTCCCTGGAAGACAAAGTTCAAAAGTTGGAAATAACCCTCAAAAAGATAAGTGAACAAAGCCTCCATATCATGAAAGCCTCTGCTGACCAAAGCAAGATTCTTGTGGAGAAGCTGAATATTAACAGAGGAGAAGAGATCAAGGAAATGAAAGACAATACAGGAACTGGTATCAGGACCCAGGCCAGTACTAAGAAAAAAGAAACAGATTTGAATGATCTGAAAGCTTCAACGGGCAATATGGATCTCTTAGTTGTTTAAGGTAAAGAGTTAATGTATATCAATTAGCCTCCGTCCACTGTCTTTTTTGCTATCTTTCTGTGGCTGGGTTTTGTTGTGTTTTCGCTAGTAGGGACTGGTGTGTATTCCTTTTCTACTGTCTTTTGGTGTGTATTCTTTTGGTGTATTTTTCTCTATCTTTGGGATGATCAGTAATGTTTACCTTTTGATCCTTTTTTAAAAGGTTTTGGGACCTTTCAAATCTTGTTTTTACTTAATCAGAACATTAAAGAAGAAATGTATTTTTCATGGAAGAAGCTATCACATTGAAATCAGGTATTGTTTTATTATTGGTTGAGAATTGTGAAATTAAAATGGAGTTTTGCAAGTTTGAGCAACATGTAGACTTTTCACTAAGCCACTGAGTAGGGATAATTTTGAGTGCCTAAGGAGAAATCTTGGTGTAGTTGATTTTGATCAAGAATGATCTGTTTTTTTGGTTGAGGACAAAGTGGCAATATTAAAATTTAAAATTTATTATCAATTATTTGCAAGTGTCCTGTTGTTAACACCTACCAGTCAAGAGAAACTAGTAGAATATTTGCATTGGTATTTTATCCCTCCCAATTGCCCCTAACGTGCACCAAAAGCTAATAGTGAATTTATCACTGGTAGGTAGATTTCATAGTGAATTTATCATTGTTAGGTAGATTTAAATTTTGACTTTGTGACATGTAAATTTGGACAACCATAAATAAGTAGAATGTCAACATACATTTAGGGTAGGAGTAGAAAATGTATGCTTTTGATAAAGGAGCATCTAGGGTGAAAGAGCAATCTCACATCACCCAAAAATATTTTCTTGTTTTTCAACAAGGACTATCTTTGCGTAAGGTTACGATTTTAGGAAAGTTTAATATTTTTAGTAATTTTTTCATTTGAGCATGAATTGTTCCAATTGCTTCCCAAGAGGTTCATTTTGGATGTATAAGCTTGGCGGTAAAGTTTCATGGAAAGATCAAGTTTGGTTTTGAAGGTATTGAATTTTCTATTTTGGTGAGGTGGTACAAAAACTTTGAACTTAGTTGTGGAAATCTTAGAGGCTCCAACATAGGGTCAAATTTTGGTCAGCTGATGTTTCTCTAGCTTAGGGTTATTGAGTGCTTCGAGAGGTTTCTGAAATGGGATTATAATAGTTAATCGACTGAACGATTCAAAAGTTATGGCTTTTGAATGTTTAGCGATCAGGATTGAAGTTTCAATACAAAAGGAAAAGAGAAAAATTACTTAAGATGGGAAATTGAACTATTCAGGGCCAAAATGGAAAATTTTCACTTTCTAGAATATTCTAAGGCACTTAATTGTGCTACTTATATAGGGATAAAGGGGGATTTTAGGTTTTAGTTCTAGAGGTTTAGATTTTGGCTTTGTCATACATATTATTGTAATGAAAACTCTCATGTTGATGCATGGGCATTCTTAGGTCCTTGGTGAATTTGCATGGTGGTGTGTTACTTAGCCAGTGTTACTCGGTTGCAGCTTTAACTGATGGTCTTGGTTATTGAAGGAAGCTCGGTCGTTGAAGGAACTCGGTGAGACTTATTGTGCTCGGTGGAACTAGTGCTCGGTAATGCCTGCGTTGCTCGGTGTTGCTTAGCTTGGTCGGTTGTTTCACTGGTGCTTGGTTGTTTCTCTGGCGCTTGGAAGTTCTAGGTTACCGACTCAAGTTCTTGAAGATTTGCTTGGCCGACTTGTTGCATTTATTGTTGGTAGCTATTATTATAGGCCGACATATTGGATTTAATTATTGTAAGGCTATTTGAGAGCCGACTTGTATTGTATTTAGTATTTGTTAGGAAGAGTTAATGGTTTCATCCTGCCGACTTGTGGCTGATGATTAGTATTTAAGGGATGTTTGGGGTAGTTGTTTAGGCAGGACTTAGAGAGATCATGAAAGCAGATTTGAGGGTAGCAGATAGGTGAAGTTGAGGAAAAGATCCTACGAGCTCTTGCAAATCAGATTGTTATCTGATAGTTTGTAAAAGTAGAGCTAGTGGTTTGCATACTCGGAGACAAAGAGATTGCTTGGAGGCTTGCGAGCTCAAGTTTAGATCTGCCTTAGGGTTTCCATCAGTTGCTGATAGTTTTTAGAGCTGAACTAGTTGAAGTTGTATTGGACCTAGTTGATCTTACAGAATTACTTCTGATTGTAATTGGCCCTAACTCGGAAGGCCTTACACCTGGGCATGTTAATGGAAAATATGTTTTGAAACATATCTTGTTGTGTTGTGTTGTGTTATTCCATTGTGTTGTTCTGAAGTTGCAAGGTTTGGATTGTCCTTAATTGGATCCACCTTACCTTGGTTGCATCAGGTGGTATCAGAGCTAAGTTGATCTTGTGGAGCGAAGGTTGACCTAGCAAGGCTGATCTTGCGAAGTTGATCTTGTTGGCAAAGAGATTGTATGATTTGAGTTGCAGATCCGGAGCACTGAACTTGTGGAATCTTGCCATAGTTGTTTGTGTGAGGTGGTAGGCTGATTTGACTTGCATACAACTTGGAGGTTGTCACAAGGTGGTCGGTGTAGGGTTTGTTGCAGAGGGTTTCTCTTATCTTTAAGGATGCCTCCGAGAAGATTGGACCCTAGAGTGATTGCAAATCTCTGTGATACTGTGGAATCTAGGATTACAGAGAAGGTGAAATCTGATTTTAGATCTGAGATGGAGTCGATGAAAAATGACATGGTCGCTGAGATCATGAGAGCTATTACTGGTGTAGCTCAAAATGTTGGTACTGAAGATGGTTATGAGGAAGCTGCTGAAGACTTTGAAGCTACTGGATCTAGTGGTGATGACCAGAGGGATAGATCTGGTGAAGACAGAACTGCTCGGTTGGATAGATCTGGTGCTCGATTAAGTAATAGTTACCGAATGAAAGTTTCTACTTTCTCTGGTACTTTGAAACCCGAGAATTTGATTGACTGGATTGGTGAACTTGAAGATTTCTTTGAGCTGGAAGAAATTGAAGATTCTCTTCGGGTGAGGCTAGCACAGACAAAATTGAAAGGACATGCTGCTCTTTGGTGGAAAGAATTGCAAAGAGATAGAGAAGATGAAGGTGAAATGAAGATCAATTGGTGGAGGTTGATGGTGACTAAGTTGAAATCTAAGTTCATACCTGCTGACTATGAGCTTGCCTTGTTTAAGAAGTTGCAGAATCTAAAACACAAGGATTTGTCTGTTGAATATTATACCGAGGAGTTCTACAAGCTTACTATTTGGTCTGGACATAGAGAACTTGGTAAGGAAAAGGTAGCTCCGTATGTGAATGGTTTGAGATTCAATATTCACGATGAGCTTGGTATGCTAAAGATCGATTCTGTTGAAGATGCTTATCAGTATGCTCTGAAGGAAGAAGATAGTTGAAGAGGAAACAACATAGTAACTCCTGAGGGAAGGATAAGATTGATCACTCGGTGAAGGATAAACCGATGATTGCAGATGATGAACAAAAACCTTTAGAATCGAAGAAGAAGACGGGTAGAGTTATCTTTAAGGGAACTTGCTATAACTGTGGTGAAAAAGGACACTGTTCTTTTGAGTGCACACAAAAGAAGCTTGGTGACCAACAAACTGCTGTGGTGAATGAAAATGTTGAGAATGAACCTGAGTCTGAGAACTTGTTGCTTCGGCGAACATTGCTCGATACAAAGGAGGAACGTTGTCAGAGGAGTAACTTGTTCAGGACTCGGTGCAAGTCTAGAGGTAAACTTTGTGATGTTATTGTTGACAGTGGAAGTACTGATAACCTTGTTGCTGAGGACATGGTTCAGAAACTTGGTTTGAATAGATTGAGACATCCACATCCTTATAGGATTGGCTGGTTGCAAGATAATCATGCTCTAGAAGTAAGAGGACAATGCTTTATTGATATTTAGATTGGCCAATATAAGGATCTTGTGTTATGTGATATTGTGGAGATGAATAGTTGTCATATATTGCTCGGTAGACCTTGGCAATATGATTGCAGAGCTATGTATGATTGTGTGAAGAATATGTTTACTGTTGAGAAGGATGATAGGAAGTTTTCCCTAATGCCTTTTCTGGATACAACACTTGGTAGGAGAAGTGTGAGTATTGGTAGCCGAGTTGAGTTGGTAGATGCTTAGAGAATGAATGATCAGTTTGAAGAACAGACCTTTGTGTTATCAAGGAAAGACTTGAAGAGACAGAGGAAGCTGAAGTGGAAAAGTATGCAAAGTGAAAAGGTGGACGACTTGTATGTGAAGAACTAGTTCGGGGTTTGTGTGCTGAATCCTGGAAGATGTTCTTCTCACATATGAACATCTTTTCGAACCTGGGGTGTCTGATGCAGGGGCATTCTTAGGTCCTCGATGAATCTGCATGGTGGTGTGTTACTTGGCCGGTGTTACTTAGTTATAGCCTTAACCGATGGTCTCAGTTATTGAAGGAAGTTCGGTCACTAAAGGAACTCGGTGAGACTTGTTGTGCTCGGTGGAACTGGTGCTCCGTAATGCCTGTGTTGCTCTGTGTTGCTTAGCTTGGTCGGTTGTTTCACTGGTGCTTGGTTGTTTCTCTGGCGCTCGGTAGTTTTGGCTTACTGACTAGAGTTCTTGAAGATTTTCTTGGCCAACTTTGTGCATTTATTGTTGGTAGCTATTATTACAGGCTGACATATTGGATTTAATTATTGTAAGGCTATTTGAGAGCTGACTTGTATTGCATTTAATATTTGTTAGGAAGAGTTAATGGTTTCATCTAGCCAACTTGTGGTTGATGATTAGTATTTAAAGGAGGTTTGGGGTAGTTGTTTAGGCAGGACTTAGAGAGATCATGAAAGCAGATTTGAGGGTTGTAGATAAGTGAAGTTGAGGAAAGGATTCTATGAGATCTTGCAGATCAAATTGTTATCTGATAGTTTGTAAAAGAAGAGCTAGTGGTTTGCATACTTGGAGACAAGGAGATTTCTTGGAGACTTGCGAGCTCAAGTTTAGATTTGCCTGAGGGTTTCCATCAGTTGCTGATAGTTTTTAGATCTGAACTAGCTGTCCAGTTGTATTGGATCTTGTTGATCTTGCAGAATTACTTCTGATTGTAATTGGCCCTAACCTGAAAGGCCTTACAGTCGGGCATGTTAATGGAAAATATGTTTTGAAACATATCTTGTTGTGTTGTATTGTGTTATTCTGCTATGTTGTTTTGAAGCTGCAAGGTTTGGATTGTCCTTAATTGGACCCACATCACCTTGGCTACATCACATGTGTCTGTAGAATGTTACTTATCTGAATATTTTAATGTCATTTCATTGAAGATAATAGAAATTCAGTTTATTTGTTCTTGCCATTATTCTGTTTTTGTGATTTTTTTTTTATTTTCCTGTTGTGTGGTCTATATTTGGTTGAAGAAGGGGAGTACCTTTCATCATCTCTGAGAAGTTGTTTGGGGTGAAGTAATTTGTTTTAGTGGTAGCTGTGTGACTTTATGCAGAGAGCAGTGATTGTTCCAGGTACTTAGTAGCTCAAGGTGGGCAGTAGTTAGAGATATCTCTAAGAAACTCCTTTTTTTGGCTGCAGCTCTAGATCCTTGCAAGTTTGTTTGTAATTATTAGTTTACATTTTTAAAGTTTGTAGTTTGTTCAATTTGTAATAGTTTTTATATTTGTTTTAATAGAAAGCAACAAAGAATGTTGAATGTCTCTAGTTGTGTCTTTGTGGCTCAATTTTATTTGGTATTCTTCTCTTAGAGCATTGCAGTTTCAAATTTAAGGATTTTAATTTGCTACAATTGGTATCAGAGCTTTGTCATTGACCTATTTGAGGATTTTAAGTCTCTTACAAATTTATTGTTAGTTCTTATTGTGTTGAACATAAGACATTCAAAATATATGAGCCCAATACTTATAAAGTGTTTGGTAGTAGAGATATTATATTTCATGAATACATTGATCATTCTCAATTGTATGAAAGTGAAGAAAATACTACTTTATGTAAAGTAAGTGAAGTATATAGTGTTAGTTGAGATATTATAAATCAACAAACAATTGATCAAAATGGCCATGAAAAATCTTAAGTGAAGCTACTCCATCAAGTAATGAATAATTAAGAATACCGTTAAGGAAAATCAAGTAACCAACTAGGTATAGTGAATATGCTCTAACTGTCGGTTGCCTTGGCACCAAAAGATTGGGCTGCTAATGCCAAATGCAACTACTTAACTTATATACTTGAAGGATCATCCTTTGTTTTTTCTGAACATGGTCTTATTTGCATGTTAAAGGGCTTCTGGTCGAGTCTTTCTAATCTGCATGCTTGGATTACTCGCCAGTGGGAACCCATCATTTCTAAAACTGTTCACATTTTCCCTCTAGCTAGGGGTTTTTTCATTGCCAAGTTTGAAAATCAAGCTGATAGGAACCTGATTTTATGTGATAATTTTTTCAGCTGGGATGCCCGGTTCATACTCATGATGAAGCCTTGGCATCCTGACTTTGAAACCTCTTCTGACATTTTTTCCAAGGTTCCTACTTGGGTGCGGCTTCCCAACCTCCCTCTTCATTTTTGGGTAGACTCTCTGCTTGAGGCTATGGGTGAGGCTCTTGAGGATTTTCCGATGGTTGATGAGGAATCTAATGATATTTTTCATTCTACGTATGCTAGGATTTTGGTTGATTTGGATTCTTCCAAGGGTCTTCTGGAAAAGATTATGTTGAAGCATCCTAAAGGATCCTGGATCCAATCCTTGTATTATGAGGGACTTCCCTTTAGATGCAGGAGATGTTTCAAAACTGGCCACTTAGCGGATCAGTGTGGATTGGAAAAGGTTACGAAACTTGTTTCTTGGTGGAAGGGGCCTCCTCCCAACATTACGCTGTTGTGAAGGACTCGTCTATCAAGAGATTTTCTTAGGTTGTTTCCTCTTCTCAGGAGATTGCCGAGGTAAATGTGCCTCTTGAAACCGCTGTTGGCTCTTCCTCGGGTGTTGATTCCATCCTTGGATCGCCTCTTTGTACAGGTTTAGTTGTTCAGGGCTCTGATGGTTGTGAGGCTTTTGCCCCTTCAACTATCAATACTTTGTTGGTTCTCTTTGGATTGGATGCTACAGGTTCACCTCTTGAATCAACTTCTTTGGATACTTCTGGCACTATCTTGGATCATTCTCTTGATTCTCAGAACTTAGGTGTCTCGGTTCTTGATTCGATTTCTTGGCAGGATTTGGCTAAGAAAGCAGAAGATGGGTGGACTTCTGTGAAAGGCAAAAAAAATATAAACATCTGCCCTCTTTTGATATGTCTCTTCGTTCCCAATCGGGAAAGAAATAGTTTTTCTTAGGTTTTTCTTTCCGGGCAGTTGGACCTTTATTGGATGTATTTTTCTTTGCTGTCGCCTGGACGTTTTAGGGCTGTTGGACTTAATTGTTCTATCCTTTTATGTAGTGGCTATTCTTGTTAGAGATCCAGATTCTATTTTTCTGGTTCTTTCTTATTCTAGGTTGTAGGAGCCTGTTGTAAAACCTTCGGTGTGGTCTTGATTTGTCCCATGTTTGAATGCTTTTTTGAATATCCTTTCTGACCATTTTGTACAGGGTTTCGGGGCCCCTTCAAAACCTATTTTTCCTTAATCAAAACATGTGAGGATATTAAGCCATGTCGCAAACCCAAGCATCGTGATGCACAACAAGGAGACCAAGGGTGCACATGTTGCAACAAGCCCCCTATCGCAAGTGCATAGTTCGAGCCCGTGACCTAGGCTCTGATACCAATTGTTAGTTGTTGTTGCACAAAATGATCGACTTGTTAATGTTCAATATAATGACTTGACTTATAGAACATGGGAGGCGATTGAGCCATGTCGCGAATCCAAGCACCACATTGTATACCACAAGGAGACCAAGGGTGCAAACCTTGCAACACTAATTACTCAAGTAATAAGTATAGATGAATACCTAAATTATGAAAAGTCTAAGCATGACAACAAATGTGTAAATGCTAGGGAAGGCAAATACGGCTCAATTATGGATAACGACACTTGGGAATTAATTGAATAACCTGCAAATAAAATTCCTATAGGCTTTCAACGGTTGTTCAAAATTAAGTTTACATTTGATGATAGTTTTGATAAACTGAAAATCATATTGGTCGCAAAGTGTCACTCACAAATATTAGGAATAGATTATGAAGATACATTTCCACCTATGACTAAAACGAGAACTATTAGGCTCATGATTGAACTTGATACCACATTTCTTAGGGATCTACATAAAATAGATCTTAAATTTATATTTTTTAACGGTGATTTATAAAAGAAAATGTATCTTGTTCAATATAAACGTTTTGTGAAGGAGGTAAAAGAATATTTGGTACACAAAGTTAAAGAAAGCACTATATGGACTCAAGACTTAGATTCACTTAAAAGAAGGTACAAGAATATGTTGTTTAATTTAATTATATATGGATGACTTATCATAATAGTAAGTGCACTATAAAGTTGATTGATAAAATTAGAAGAGAGTTGTCACAAAAATTTGAAATGAAAGATCTTGGCAAAGTGTTTTAGTAAATAAAAATTGTAAGTATAGAGACAAGATGTTAAACTTTTTATTACTCAAAGTAAGTATGCAAAGAAGTTGATGGAGAAAGAATTAATACGCAAGATTGTAATGCAATATGTGTTGGCATTAAGTATGTTTGTCATTAGTGACAACACTTATTCAGACTCTATGTGTTTACCGAGTAGACAGGACAGTGTTTACGGAGCAGACAGAACAGTGTTTACCGAGTGATGAAATGAGCAGTGTTTACCGAGTGCCAGCATGGTAAATAGGGAATTTAGTTTCTACCGAGTGACACTATATCTACCGAGTCTCCAGTATATACCGAGTTCAAAACTACAACCGAGTGGTTAGTATGGACCGAGCCTCCACTTCTACTGAGAGCATGACGATGCCGAGTAACACAGTGGATGCCGAGTACTAGAAAGTCACCGAGTTAGTTTGCAGTAACCGAGTAACTATATTTGGGCCGAGTCAGTAATATTTGTGTTAAGAGCCGACTTTGTAATTATTTTGTAATTGTTTTGGATTGATATATAAACAATGTTTTGTACATATCCAAGGTGTGAAGTAGCGAAGCATGAAAAAGAGAGAAAGGCAGAGATAAGTGAATTACAAAGGGCTACAGCAGTATAAGAAGCAGCAAAGATCTATCCATCATAGAAGGTGATCAGTACATCAGAGAATCTCAATCAGCAAGTACAGTTGCAAGTAAGAGATCTACTGTTTCACCTAACAGGTGAATTAACTTAAAATCCTTTAACCGGGTAGACTTAACAGTCTTTGTAAAATCTCTTAACTGAGTGCATACTTTATTGTATGTTTGTAAATCCTTTAACAAGGTGGACCTAGCAGTCCTTATTGCTCCTAACAGGGAAGATCATCAGAAGTGCTCATTGTAAGCCTTAACCGGCAAACTTTATACTGCAGTATTGAAGTTTTGTGGGTATCATCCCCACCCCAGTTTTACTTTCTACTTGGAAGGTTTCTGGGTCACCAAATCTGTGTGTTCAAAGTGTTATGAATGTTTTATTCTTTCTGTTACTCATACGTGCAGTCAGATTATCAATCTAATATTATTTGAAATATGGTTAAGATCTGAATTTGTTAAAAGTTTTGAAGTTACTGATTCACCCCTCCACTCTCAGTAACCTGGATAGTCTTGAATATTTCCAACAATTGGTATCAGAGCTTTGTGGTTCTCAGGATAAAGTTTGACAGCTTGAGAAAAGATTCAGGACAATGGAGATATTCAGACTTAACAAAGTAATTGAGAATGAAAAGCTAGATCTGGAAATGGCCATAACTCAACTCAAGGAAGCAAGAGAGCATCTTTCCCAATCCCTAAAATGAAGGAAGGAACATGCAAATCAGATTAATGACCACCAGTATGTTGAAGAAAAGATTGAAGACTTTTTCCCTTCAAGCAGCTCAGATGAAGAAAACAATGCAATCAAAGAACTTCTAGAAAAGAGTGGATCTCTCCAAGAAGCGATAAGAAAATTGAAAAGAGAACAGGAAATTCAGTCAACAAGATTTTGTGAAATCTTGGAATAAAGAAACAAGATGAAAGATGAAATAGATGGAAAGAACAATGAAATCCAGAATCAAACCCTTCAGCTAGAAAACCTTATTGATCAAGTCTCCAATGCAAATGAAGAAATCTTGACTCTGAGATCAGAAAATGAAAATATAAGAGAGGAGCTGAGATCTGGAAAGCAAATCAATTTAAGATTGGTGAATGACTTAGACACTGAAAGGCAAATCAATGTGAGAATGTTGAAATCTCAAGAAGATATAAATCAGGTGTATGAACGAAACCTTCATAGGCAAAAAGGAAAAGCAGGACTTGGATACAAAGAGGAAGGTGAATCCTGCAAACAAGGTACTCAAAAGAATTAGAAACTCACTTGTAATCACTGTGGCAAAATTGGTCATACTTCAAACAAATGTTGGAACAATGGAAAAGCACAATTCAATGGAAAATGCTACAATTGCAATCAGCATGGTCATAAAGCAAATGAATGCAATGATAAACCAAGATTTAAAGGCAAATGTCACAAATGTAGCAAACAAGGTCATAAGGCATCAGAATGCAGAACTAAAACACCCAATCCAGCAGAACAGATTGTGAAAGAAATGTTTGGTTGGGATTACAACACTTGGTGTAGGTGTCATTACTGTGGAGAATATGGGCACATTGGCATGAATTGTGTAAGGCATCACTTGAGAAAAAGGGATACTACCATAAGATGTTATAAATGCACTAAGCTTGGTCACATAGCTAAAACCTGCATGAATTTAGGCAAAGTCGAAGATGAAAAGAAAGTAAAAGCAAATAGCATCAGGAAGCAGATGAGACCACAGTGGATTTCTAAACCTATCGAGCAAACCAGTCCAAGTAATGAAGTCACTCATGAAGAGAGTGGCTCTATCAACTCTAACCAAGTCTGCAAGAATGCATTGGAACTGTATCTTCATAGACATATTCCAAGCAATTCTTGAACTGAAAGGAAGAAAGATCCAAATCAGTATGCAAGATACAGTAGGATCACAAGAGGGTCGGTATCAGTTACCACCGAGCAAGGTCGGGAGTAACCTAATTTCATTTGGTTACTGAGTAAGGTTGGAGCAGTATGAATTCGTATATTCTCTGAGTTGTGGAATCTTCACCGAGCATTTAATGCATAATGGATGACAGTCTATCGAATGCAATACCCTAATTCCTACGGAGCATTAATGACAATTTTAACAAAAAGCATGAAATCGAGTTCATTCTTCACCGCGAATATCAGCATATTGAGCAGAGAAATTTCTAGTGCGATCAAGCGATTCGAAGCAAAATTTTGCAGCAGAAATTTCTTCAAAGAATTTTTCGTTTTCTACCGAGCTACCATGGCATCATCCAGCACCAAAGTAAAGAAAGGTTCGGAAATGTTAGTTGAAGGAGAATGGAAAGCGCCGGATTTCAAACTCGTGCCCGCGATTGCAGAAACCCTAGATCCGAGTGGAGCTCAATCTCAAATTCCTCCAAAGCTACTTCTTGTAAATGACATTCGCAGTCATTTTAAAGGTACAATTCAAGAGCTTGCAACCCTACAGATAGATGTTGTTCGTGATGAACTGTGTGTTGATGGTGTTCTCAAACTGGAACATAAACATTTGGAAGATAAGGATTTGACACATATCACCCACTTGCCTCGGAGTTTCCAGATAAAATGGATTAGATATATCCTAAGCCGAGTGCACGAAGGTAAAATTTGGCTTGAGCAACCAGTGGAAATAACAAAGAAGATGATTCACTGAATCACTGGTCTTCCCATGCTTGCCAAGGCTAAATCTACAAAAACCCTAGGTCGGGTAGAGCTGGAAAAGAAAACCCTAGCCGAATGGGACGGTAGAGGTATGAGAATAAACAGTATTACCGATGTAGAACTAAAATTTGGCACATATGTCATAGCTCACAAGATATACAGTTCAAGTTGGCAGAATAGTGTTCCGTGTGAAGCAGTTGACCTAGCTTATAGAATTGTGAAGAACAATCTGTCATTTGACCTAGCAGATTTATTGTTGAAACAGTTCAACAAGAATATGGAGAGCATTCAAACCTCAAAGAACAATCCATGTAAGTTTGGCTTGCTGTTGGTTTGTTTATTTTTCTATGCTCAAAAGTTTTTCCCATCAAAAGGCACATTAAAATGGAGAAAGGATGTGCCTGTTCTTTATTAGATAAATGAGTATATTGCAGAAATGGGTGAAAATTTTGTAAACATAATGGATAACTATTTTGAATCTTTTAAAGAAAAGATGACTAACAGATTCCGGATTCCACTAAAGCTGGTGGAAGATTATAAAGATGATGTTTGTTTCATGGTTGATTGTGATTTAGTATACATTTAGGCAGTAAGGCCTAGGATTGTATGGGTGAAACCTCTTCCTTATGAGGTAAACATTGATGAAACAAAGGATATAATTGAAGCCCTAGTAAATCAGCCTGTTGATCCAAAGGCTCCATACTTTGGAACATATGATGAAGCTAAGATAAGAATTGATCTAAGCATAAAACTTCCACAGGCGGTTAACAAAGGCAGAAAGAGGATGGCCAAGATGCAATCTAGCACACCTCTAATGTTAACCGAGGGCATAGGAGAGGATATTGTAGAAGAAGAAGAAAAGGATGAGAGTAAAGAAGAACAAGTGCCTGTAAAGAAGAAAGGAAAGGTAACTATCACCAAGGAACCCGAGCAATCCACTGTAGTATTCACAAGGAAAAGATCAAGGGACAAGGCAGGTAAAGTCAATAATGATATAGTACTCAAAAGGCCTCCTCCCTCATTTGAACAAAAGATTAAGGATTTGAGAGAAGGATCTGGAATTGCAAATTTCAAATCTCTCAAATATGAAACAAGGTCACAGGCAGAGCAGCAAGAAATTGAAGATATTATTGAGAAAATGGGAAAATGGAAGTACTCACTTGATGATATGGATTCTCAAATCCCAGGAGTCTTATTAAACCAAGTCAAGATGAGATGGTCCAATGGAAGGCAAACTGTCAAGGACATATATGCTCAAACCTTAAGACAGTTGATGCCAAGTTTGAAAAATGCTGAAATAAGTAAGGCATTGATAGAAAATGAGCATAAGATGACACTAAAATTTAACAGTTGTTTGATTTTGATCAAGGATATAGAGTCGGTTGTGAAGAGTGCAAATTTTACTTGGAAAAACATCTATCATCTTCACAAACCGAGTACTGAAACTGTGATAATTAAAGATATTGAAGATGACAGTGATGAAGAAGAAGAAGAAGCAGTTTAGATTGATAATGTTGAGGTAGAAGAAGCAGAGGAAGAAGCCAACGAGGAAGCTAAGAAGAATGTTGAGGAAGATGATCCAGTTCAGATAGCTGCAGAGGTAATTGCTTCACTTCCTCACTCTCCAGTAAAAATTGCTACATCTAGCCCGGAGAAAACTTCGAGTGTGATTGTGACAACTCCCTCAGATACATCAAATGTCCAATCATCACTAGCACAGCTCAATGTATCAATGACAGAAGTGGCTACCACTTCATCTACCGAGCTTCTACCTCCTTCCACCGAGTTGCAGTCTCCAGTGCCATCTTCAGTACCTTCTTCAGTTTTGAATTTTTCAGCAGTAAGTACTTCAGATTCTACAGTTGTAAATACTTCAATTTTTGATTTATCAAGTATTCTAGTTAGCATCCCATCAGTCGGAAGTTTATTAGTTTTCACTACAAGTCCTACTGTGTCTACAATAATTTCTACTACAAAGGCAATAAGTATAAAGACTCAACCGAGTACAAAATTTTTGAGTAAGAGTGTAGTAGAAGATATAAATTTAGATGAGGAGATAGAAATTCCCCAATTAGATTTTGCAATCCTCACAGCAGACCAAATGCAAACAGTTGGTGAGCTCCTCCAGAAGAAAGCAAAGCAGAAGAAACTAAAAGAAGAAAGAGATAAGGAATATAAGATCATTGAGGATGCCAAGAACATTTTGGCAGAAACAATAGGTGTTGAAGTTGATTCCTCTCAACACATTTTGTTTCAGTTGGCAGAGGCAGTAAACAAGTTCAACGAGGATTCCTCTGTATCAGATAAGTTGCTTGAGAAGGCTGAGAAGAAGTTTGAAAATAAAGTGCTTAAACACATTGCTCAGCAAATAGCTATCAATCAGGCAAGGTTATCTTCAGTTTAGACTAGCATTGAGTCCTCCTATTCCAAGGTAACATCATTTTTTGTTAAAGTATGTAATGTCGCCGAGTTCCCAAAGGAGATTAAAGACAAAATAAATAAGATTGATGAGGATCTGAAGATCAGTGCACAGAAGTTGCAACTTGAACCTAGTTCAAGCTCTGCACATCATACGACAGTCAGATTCCTATCTGATAAGTAGTCAGAGTTAGTGAAAGAAGATGCAAGGATCGGATCAACATTAATAGATATTCAGAACATGATCCTTCCCATCATGGATACAATTTAGAAGCATATTGCATACTCAAAAACATTGATCCATGACAATCAGTTTTCAATTGCAGATCACATGATTGAACTCTCTGCAGAAGTCCAAGTTGCACTCCATACATGCAAGATTTTGCAAGAGAATTGGGATAGAACTCTAGCACTAATTGGAAAGGTGCATTCTGATTTTCTCTCACATTTTGGTATCTCCGTGTAAAATATTTGTATATACATGTTTGGCATTATTGTCAAAAAGGGGGAGAAAGTATATGAGATATGAAAGGGGGAGTAAGTATATGAGAGAAATAGGAAATATGAGTATGAGGTGAAATAAGATATTTGTATATATACTGTATAAGGGAGACATGACATGTATATACAGCAGTATGACAAAGATAAATTTTTGAAAAATCAAAACCAGTATCAGCATGATTGTGTATATAAGTTTTGGGCAATAAGTGTTTTGTCACTAATGCCAAAGGGGGAGATTGTTGGCATTAAGTATGTTTGTCATTAGTGACAACACTTATTCAGACTCTATGTGTTTACCGAGTAGACAGGATAGTGTTTACCGAGCAGACAGAACAGTGTTTACCTAGTGATGAAATGAGCAGTGTTTACCGAGTGCCAGCATGGTAAATAGGGAATTCAGTTTCTACCGAGTGACACTATATCTACCGAGTCTCCAGTATATACCGAGTTCAAAACTACAACCGAGTGGTTAGTATGGACCGAGCCTCCACTTCTACTGAGAGCATGACGATGCCGAGTAACACAGTGGATGCCGAGTACTAGAAAGTCACCGAGTTAGTTTGCAGTAACCGAGTAACTATATTTGGGCCGAGTCAGTAATATTTGTGTTAAGAGCCGACTTTGTAATTATTTTGTAATTGTTTTGGATTGATATATAAACAATGTTTTGTACATATCCAAGGTGTGAAGTAGCGAAGCATGAAAAAGAGAGAAAGGCAGAGATAAGTGAATTACAAAGGGCTACAGCAGTATAAGAAGCAGCAAAGATCTATCCATCATAGAAGGTGATCAGTACATCAGAGAATCTCAATCAGCAAGTACAGTTGCAAGTAAGAGATCTACTGTTTCACCTAACAGGTGAATTAACTTAAAATCCTTTAACCGGGTAGACTTAACAGTCTTTGTAAAATCTCTTAACTGAGTGCATACTTTATTGTATGTTTGTAAATCCTTTAACAAGGTGGACCTAGCAGTCCTTATTGCTCCTAACAGGGAAGATCATCAGAAGTGCTCATTGTAAGCCTTAACCGGCAAACTTTATACTGCAGTATTGAAGTTTTGTGGGTATCATCCCCACCCCAGTTTTACTTTCTACTTGGAAGGTTTCTGGGTCACCAAATCTGTGTGTTCAAAGTGTTATGAATGTTTTATTCTTTCTGTTTTATTCTTTCTGTCTCATTATCAATCTAATGTTATTTGAAATATGGTTAAGATCTGAATTTGTTAAGATATGTTGAAATATGGTTTAGATATATTGAAATATGGTTAACAATTATATGCTCCTCTTTCACAATCAAAAGTGAAAGCTCCATAAAGTTACATAAAGTTTTGAAAGACTCCTTGAACCCTGGAAGGGTTTTGGCAGGCTCTTCTAATCTAAAACATAGGTTTAACATGGAACCCATAACTATGAACAAAGGAATCCACCAGAAGGAGGCCAAGGGCCATATACCCAGGTCTTAAATTCAGCCCCCTAAAACATAAACCCACTTCTCCCAAGCAACCCTTTTCCGTTTCTATAGGAGAAGCATTCTTACAACAACATACCTCTTCTCCCAAGCAACCCCTCTCAACCTCGATAGAAGAAGCATCCACCTTAATGGGATGTACTTGAGAAGAAAAGGAATGATGATAGGAAGAATCCACAATCTTCGCTTCTATAAAAGACATGTGACACTGCAATCATGGAGAAACAAATTAAACCCCCTTAGAACACCATCAAACATAAAAAAAATAGAGAAGCATCAGTCTGCTCACCATTGATAATGAGACAATGAAATACAAAAGCAATGAATGGAACTTTCTTTGGATAAATGCTGGTATTGAATTACCTGATGACTAAAAAGCTTGATATTACGCATTCAATGAACATATTTATCCAATTCATGGTTACTCCTGTTGAGCCTCATAGAAAGCAATGAAGAGAGTCATTCGATACCTACATGGCACCATAAAAGTTGGAATTGCATACATCAATTCTTTGAAATTGGAGGTTATATTTCATTTATATTTTGCTTAAATAGGTGATGCACATGATTGAAAAATGACAATGGGTCATACAGTCAGCATAGGTTCAAATATTGTTTTTCGAAGTGGTAACAAGCATCAAATTATTTCGTTGTCATCTATTCAAGTATAGTACGAACCATTTTGCATCACATTTGAAGCTGTTTGGCTAAAGTGAATGTTGAAGATATGGTACAGAAGAGAGAAAAAAAATAGAAAAGAAAAAGCAAAAAAACATTCCAATCAATTGTGACATTGAAAGCACAATTAAATTGGCAAACAATAATATTTTCCATGCAAGATTAGAGCACAATGCAACTCAAGAGCATTTTGTAGGAGAATAGATTCGATCTCAACAGCATTGACAAACAATCATATTTTCCATGTAAGATTAGAGCACACTGCAACTGAACAGCATTTTGTAAGAGAACAGATTCAATGTCAACAGCATTTTCTAAGAGAATAGATTCAATCACAAGGGATAGAGCTGCTGTATTGTAACATTAATTACAATATTGTTCCTGCATTTACTAAACCATTGGAGAACTAGATTTTTTAATATATAATAATATGCAAGGAGTCCATCAAAATTCGAAATTTGTTAAGGGGGACTGTAAGAGTAAGTCATAACAGAATTAGACTTCTATTGTTTATTAAGAATTAAACGGTCGTCAATAATAACGGCTGTAGAAATATACAATTGGTTGTCAAGTTCGTTTCGATCAGCGATAACTATAGTGGCGTCAATGTAGTAAGCGTGATTATAGAAAACTTCATTAATTTCATTTAAATCCTATAAAATTGTAAACTGTATTGATGAATGAAACATATTGTGAGTCTTTCTAGGTAACTTCAAGGATAGAGATTTACAAAGTCAGTCAACATGAAAAGTATGACCATGTGAAAAAGGAGTTTCACACCACATTGTTGGAATTCATAAAATTAAAATCGAAAAGCACAGACATTGTTGCTGCTTTAAAGAAACGAACGACAAAACTATGGAGACCAATGGAGGAGATAACTCTAATTTCTAATAAATACAAAACTCTAATTTCTCATAAATAGAAAATATTTTTCCAAGTACCTTTTCAAACTCAAATCATAATAGGAACATAAAATAATATTTTACAGCTATTTGAATCGCTATCACATCTGATTCTCTACAACTACTTGAACCTGCCCAATATTCTTCTATTTGCGCAGAGCTTTTGGAATTTTTCTCTTCTTTTCCCAAAATTAACATCTCCCAAAATTAACTTCTGTTGTTTCTACAAACATTCTCTCTGCTATCCAAAACTCTCTGACCATTGCTTAAAAATTCTTCCATTTTGGTTGATGTTGTCTTTGGAAAAATTTCCGCTAATTTTCATTTTGATAATAATCTACCAAGTTAATCGCTGCTTCACTGCTTTAGAGAAAAAAAGGGGATGTAGATCACAAAAGATTTTCAATGGGATATTGTTGATAGGAGATTGATTAATAGGCTCAATTTTTTTTTTTTTCCAACACTTTCCTTTTGTCCGGAATTTCTATTGTGTTCAATTTGCATTTGTGAGGTACTTCTGTTGAATTTCAAACTTTCCAGAGCTCATTGTAGACGACTTCTGAGGTTATATTTGATGGATCTAGATATGCGTCAGTTGTATCCATGATGTCCAAACAACTTGGCAGGTGCTCAAGACTGTCGTTTGTGAGTGGCTTCATGAAAATGTCAACAAGCTGATGCTCGGACCTATAAAACTTAACCTTTTTGTCACCACTCTCAACCAACTCTCTTATGAACTAGTATTTATTTTAGTGGTGCTTGCTTCATCCATGAAATATTGAATTCTTTTTCAAAACTATTGATGATAATGTTTTAAAAAAATATGGTTGTACCATCCTCTTAGCATTCCCTTCTTAGACAAAAGAATCAAACCAGTATAGCCCAGCTGCCCGTATCTTAAATGCCAAAGTCTAAAGGGGAATTGAATGTTCATCCCGAAGATTGATTTCTACTGTATTTCTATACATTTCTGATGCTCGGAATGTGTATCTCTAAAGTGCTTTGATAAGCATGTTTATGCTCGCAAATAAAACATTTTATTCTTTGTGATTGGTATTACTATAACAACATTCTTGCTCTCATTCTTGTCAAGGGTTATGCATTCACCTTTCGCCATCACTACTGTGTAACCTCTCTGGACTAGTTGTCCATGACTTAATAGGTTGTGTTTAATGCTTAAGGAAAAATTGACATTATCTATTTCCTTTTTCTCATCTTGTTTGGTGCAGATCATGGCTGATCCTTGGCACACAAGTGGAACTATTGCATTGTTCCTTATTTTGATTTCAAATATGACCTTATTGTTAATAAAATAAATCTGTCTTATTATCAGTCATGTGATTGCTGCAATCTCTGTCCGAACCCCACACTTCGGCACTACCTCCACTCACCAATGGTGAACATTATGTAGGTCTTTGATTGATCACTTTCAGGTACATTTTCATCAGCTAAAATAACACTTTTCTTTGATCAGTTTTCTATGCATTCACTTGCATACTGACTGAAATGGTGACAACAAATACATTCTATATTGCTCTTATCATACTTTTGATTTGACATACCGTTGTTCTTGTCTTCGAACTTTGACCGAGTTTCTTGCTCCCTCTTGGTTGTTTTTCCATCCAGAGTTGCCCCTTCCGAAGTTGTTTATACTCCTACCTCTCGAGCTCCTCTTAAATCTTTTTCTCCAGCTAAGCTTTCTTTTTGAGAAGAAGCTGCTGACTTGTTTAACGTTGATCATGGATTTGAATTGAATCCATCAACATTGAGTGGTCCTTTGCTTCTTCAATGACAATTATTATTACAATAAATTTTCAAGATAGACATCTAACAATTTTTCTTTAATTCTTTTCTCTATCATTGTTTGACCTTTAGTTCTTGAATTGTTTATTAATCTAAGACTCTTCTATGGAAGTTTGAAATTGGCTTGGTACACTTTATTTGGAGAATCTCAAAATCTCTCTAGAGCATTTGAAGTCTCACCTATCTGAATTTTTCATTCTCCTTTCTCCTTATAACTTGTATGAATGGTTTTTCATAACTCACTTGCATAGTTAGCCGCTTATATTCTAGGGAATATTGCCCCAATTAAAAATGCCTCTATCAAACTCAATGATTTTGGACCATTTCTCCTTATTTCCTGATGCAAGAGCATCTAGGCTTCATGGAAATCATGTATCTCGATAGCTTGTTAGATGTGCTCGATAACTGCTTTGGAGTTCTCGGTGGAGTGTTCTTGATTGTTCACCAACGAGCTTGGTAGTGTGTTGTCTCAGCTCAGTATTGCCTTTCACCGAGTGGCTTTGCTGTGTGTGTTAAACTCGGTGGTGTTCTTCACCAAGTGGGTTTGGTGTGTTTTGTGTTGCTGGGTGGCCTAGGTCACCGATGGGTTTTCCTTTGGATCTTTTGTCTGGACCGACTTGTGTATTTAATTTTGGTCATGATTTAATAAAGGGAATGCTCACTGGGAGGCATGTGGACCTAAATATGGGTTGTTGATTTCTCCAATTCTTGATCTAGAAGATTCTAAAGACCATTTTGTTTGGTATTAATATAGAGATCTGTTCTAGGTTTAGGGGAGAAAGAAGGAACATGGAGAAACAAGGAAGATGGAGATCAAGGATCTCGCATGATGTACGAGGACTGTTATGTTTTGTAATTGATTCCTATTTGTATTTGTCGCTACCGGGAAGGCCTCACAACCCGACATATATCAAGTTTGAATGAATATATGAATATGATCTACTTCCCTTCTCTACTTTTTTGTGTTATTGCTTTTGTATTGTGATTTTGCAAGGTGGTCTGGTAATTGGATGAGCCTTTGGCCCCACTTATCTTACCTTCAGTGCGTCAGGTTGTATCAGAGCTAGGTTTGATCTAGAGGTTCCTTCTTGTAAACCCTAGTTGGTTATTTATTCTGGGGTAGCAGATTGCGATCTGGCTTGCAATTGCAGAGGGTTTAAAGATAGTTCAATGAAGGAGAGATGCAGATCTAGGTTTAGTAGATATGCTAAGATAAATTGTTGCTAGATTGGAAGCTGTTGAGATAGCCCAACGCTGTGGAAGACATCTTTATGATGTTAGTGATGATGAAGTCAAAGAAGCGCAGGAGGTAGCCGTACTTGCACCTATAATGGAACAAGGAGAAGAAAGATTCCTGCAAGCATTGACAAGTTTGAAGGCCACACCGTAGTTTAACCCTCCTAAGTATAGTGGAAAGCTGGATTCAGATGAACTGATGGAATGGATCATTGGGATGGAGAAATATTTTGAGTATGAGAACATATCGGATGAGAAGAAGGTGAAAATTGCAAGCACAAAATTGAAAGGTCATGCATCCTTGTAGTGGGAGAATCTATAATTAGATCGAAAGAAGAAAGGTAAAACCAAAATCAAGGTATGGGATAAGATGGTAAATAAGTTGAAGGGAAAGTTACTATCTTGTGATTCTCAAATTAACGTATTTAGGAGAATGCAAAGTTTGAAGCAGAAAGATAGCTTTTTGAAGGATTACACCATGGAATTTTACAGGTTAGATATCAGATCTAGAGATATTGAAGATGAGGTGGAAAGGATTGCTAGGTACCTGAATGGGTTAAGGACTTCTATTTAAGAAGAGATCAGTTTGGTCAAAATGGAGAGTATTGAGGAGGCTTATCATTTTTCCCTCAAAGCTGAGGAGAAATTGAATAAAAAGTATGAGCAAAGACAAAGAGGAAGAGGTAGATCATATGGCGAAAATAGTAGATCCGATCAGGACAAGACAAATCAAGACAAAGCCAAGACCGAGTGGAAAGGTGAAAGTTCATTTTGAGGAAGAGGTAATTACTCCCGGGGTGGATATGGCAGAGGAGGATTCTGAGGAACTTTTTACAATTGTAGAGAAGGGGGACATAGATAATTTGAGGGTAGACATGCAAGCAAGGAGGTTGGTAGAAACATAAATGCTTTGATACATGAGGATTCACCGAATGAACCTGAGAAGGAAGGAAAAACCTGATGGTCTAAAGAGCATTTTAGAGTGAGAAGACTAAGGAAGATCCAGTAAGAAAGAGTTTGTTCAAGACCAAATGCAGAGTTGTAGACAAAGTTTGGAAAGTGATCATTGACAGTGGAAGTTCAGAGAATCAGGCATCGGAGGAAATAGTTACGAAGTTACAATTAGAAAGATTGAAACACCGAAAGCCCTATCAAATTTCATGGATCAAGGATGAACATACACTTATGGTAAGTGAACAATGTTTTGTGAATTTGAAAAATTGTAAAGTTTTATGATAAGGTGTTGTGTGATATTATGCCTATGGACTATTGTCATATTTTGTTGGGTAGACATTGGCAATATGATAGGCATGATGTATATGATGGAAGATTGCACAAATATACTATTTGGGCCCATGACAAGAGATAAATCTTTTCACCTTTGATTGAAGAATTTGTTGGTGAGATATGTACATCTGTGAAATTTTGTTTGACAGAAGGTAGACAATTTGTTAAGGATTTGAAGAGAAATGATGTTTTTTATGCTTTGATTCCTAACAAACCGAGCGAGAAAATAGAACATAAAGTTCCTGAAGAGGTTGAGAAGTTGCGCACTGAGTACAAGGAGATCATTTTAGATAATGTACTTGATGGTTTGCCACTGATGAGAAGTATTAGTCATTGTATGGATTTGATTCCTGGAGCTAGTTTGCCAAATAAGCCACCACACTGAATGACGCTGACTGAGAATGAGGAAGTCAAATGACAAGTTCACGAGTTGTTACAAAAAGGTTTGATCAAAGAAAGTTTAAGTCCATTTGCAGTACCAGTTGTGTTGGCACCAAAGTAGAATAGAGAATGGCAAATGTGTACTGATTCTAGAGCTATTAATAAGATAATAGTTACATATCGGTTTCCTATATCGAGAATCGGTCATATACTGGATTGTTTGAGTGGAGAAAAATATTTTACCAATATTGATTTGAAGAGTGGATATCATCATATCAGAATCAGAGAAGGTGATGAATGGAAGATTGCTTTAAAGACAAATGAAGGTTTGTATGAATGGTTGGTTATGCCTTTTGGTTTAACTAATGTACCGAGTACTTTAATGAGGTTTTGAAGAAATTCCTGGATAAATTCATGATTCTATATCTGGATGACATTGTATTATTCAATAAAACAAGAGCAGATCGTTTGTTGCACATTAGACAGGCATTGCAAAGATTGAAATAGGAAATTTTTTCGATTAATATGAAAAAGTGTTCCTTCATGAAAGTGGAGATTGTATATTTGGGATTTGTGATTTCAGCTGATGGTTTGAAGATGGACCCTGAGAAGGTTAAAGCTATTTTTGAGTGGCCTACACATGAGAATATCAGTGAGGTAAGATTATTCCATGGTTTAACAAGTTCTTATTGAAAGTTCATCATAAATATTACTTCAATTTGCAATGTTATGACTGAGAAAATGAGAGGAGATAAAAAAGAATTCAAGTGGACACATGGAGCTGATAAGAGTTTTAAGACTTTGAAACAAAAGTTTTCTGAATCGCCCGTGTTACCTTTACCTTATTTGAATAAGGTATTCCAATTTGAATTTGATGCAAGTGGTAGTGCAATAGGGGCTGTGTTGAGTCAACAAAGTAAACCTATTGCTTTCTTCAGTGAGAAGTTGAGTGATGCTAAAAGTTAATAGTTTGTGTATGATCAAGAATTCTATGCTATTGTTCAAGCCCTGAAGAAATGGAGACATTATTTGATGCCGAAGGAATTTTTGTTGTATATTGATCATAAGGCTTTATAGTATTTGGGTAGTCAGAATAAGCTGAATTAGAGATATGAAATAGGTTGAGTATTTGTTGAATTTTACATTTGTAATAAAACATAAGAGTGGAGTATCTAACCGAGTTGTTCTTGCATTGAATAGAAGATTTTTGCTGACTGAAATGATAACTCAGGTTCTTGGTTTTGATGATATGAAGAATTTGTATGAAACTGACCCTAATGTTTCTAGGTTGCGGAGAATGTGCAGAGCACCTATTCCAGATCAACCAAGTAAGTGGAAAGACTATTTCATTCAAGAAGGTATGTTGTTCAAAAGAATTTAGTTATGTATATCGAGAGGATCAATGCGAACTAATTTGATAAAGGAGAAGCATAGTAGTGGTTTGGCTGGATGCTTCAGCATTGATAATACATTGAGTTTTCTTAAGGAAAGGTATTTTTGCCGTAATTGTACAAGGATGTTCATAAATTTGTGAAGAGTTGTGGAGTTTGTCAAGTTGCAAAAGGAGTAAGTCATAATACTCGATTATATACATCGATTTTTGTTCCTGAGAAACATTGGAGCGATCCCAGCATGGATTTTGTTCTTGGCTTACCGAGGACAACCAGAGGTAATGATTCCATATTTGTTGTTGTCGACAGATTTTCCAAGATGGCACATTTCATTCCATGTAGGAAAACATAAGATACGGTGCATATAATAGATCTTTTCTTCAAGGAAATTGTTAGATTGCTTGGATTACCAAGGAGTATCATCTCTGACCGAGATAGTAAGTTTGTTGGCTACTTTTGGAAGACTATGGAAAAAGATCAACACCGAGTTGAAGTATAGTTCGACATTTTATCTAGAGACTGATGCATAAACAAAGGTTGTAAATAGAAGTTTGGGTAACTTGTTGAGTGTTGGAAACAATTGTCTGAAGGAAATTGCTACTCAAATTATGTATTGTCTTTGATGTCACACTATGTCATAGTCCGCAGCATTCATTACCTACCGAGCTCAGTCGGTCTGCCAGGCAGTAATATTAGTGCTTACCGAGTCCACTCGGTTATCAAATAAAAGTTAGCATTTACCGAGTTCAGTCGGTTGTCGAAGAAAAGTTAGCATCTACCGAGTTCAGTCGGTTGTCGAAGAAAAGTTAGCATCTACCGAGTTCAGTCGGTTGTCGAAGAAAAGTTAGCATCTACCGAGTTCAGTCGGTTGTCGAAGAAAAGTTAGCATCTACCGAGTTCAGTCGGTTATCGAAGAAAAAGGATTATCAGTGTTTATCGAGTTCCCTCGGTCTCCGAAAGATTGTAAAAAGTTATGGTCACCGAGCACTGTCAGCCCTTGAAGGATTTTTGCAAATAAAGTTTGCTTAATTCAGCCGACTGTTATACTAAGTAATGTCGATTTGACAAATCTAAAATCATATAAATAAAAGGTCAAATGTGAAAAATAAACAAGAATTACAGTAGAAGATATATAGAAGAGAGACAGGAAAGGTGTGTGCGAATTTGTGAAGGATGATCAAATATCCTTGAGGAGCAGCAGAGATATATTCGGTCTGGAAGGATCACACTTAAGCAGAACAGAGATCTGTAATCAGCAAGGCAGTTGCATTATTATACAGGTCATTTTCATTGTTACCTTTTTATCATTGTAATAGTGAATTCTAAATCTCTTAACCGAGTTGGTTTAACAACCATATTGTAAATCCTCTAACAAGGTGACAATTCCATTGAATTGTTCTCAAGTCCTCTTACCAGGCCACTCCTAGCAGGGTGATTAAATCTTCTAACAAGGTCACACCTAACAGTGTGTTTTGTAACCTTTTACCGGGTTGGCTTCTAACCGGGCATCACTTCAGAAAAGTGAAAATCAGTATCTAGATACATTGGTGGTTTTTCCCATATTGGGTTTCCAAATTAAATCTTGTGTCTCTTGTGTTCTTAATTGCTATCTTAATCATATACAAGTGCTGATGAATATCTAAAGATAATTTACTAATACTTTCTGCATCTTCAAAGTTACTGCAATCTATTTACCGAGTGTTTAACAGATAATATTCATTAAGATATCCTAAGGGATCTGGAAAGAAATAATTGTGAAGTGTTATATGGTTGACTGATTCACCCCCCCTCTCAGTCAGTTCATCCATATTCCATCAATTGGTATCAGAGCTTGTGGTGCTTGCAGGAAGGGTTTCAAGGACCTAAGCTAAAGATCAGGATGTCTTACAAGAGGGAAATTTCAAAGCTCAACAGAGATAACTTTTCAGCTTGGCAAGGTCTCATGCGACTTCATTTGGCTTCCATTGGTGATTCAGGATGCAAATACATTGATGAAGAATACACAGTTCCTACTAGCGCATTAACTGTTGAAGACATTGCAGAGAAAAAGGCTCATAACACCATGATGATAGACATTGCATCAGCTCTCAGCTATGAAGAATTTGATGATATTAAAGAATGCACTACTGCATATGAAATGTGGATCGCACTGAAGAAAATATATGGTGGTGATGCAAATGTGAAAAGAGCAAAAGCAGAAAGCCTAAGAGGACAGTTTGACAAGATGAATATGAAAGAAGATGAAAACATTGCAAAATATGTTGAAAGAATCAAAGCAAGTGTAAGTGCAATTAGAGCTTCTGGAGGGACAATCTCTGATGAAACTGTTATAAGTAAGGTACTTAGAACATTACTCCCTATCTATGCAATAAGAGTATCAGCTATTCAAGAAAGAAGATGTGAAACAAACCACAATATAACTTTGGATGCTTTAGTTGGAAGATTGACAGCCTTTGAATTAGACAACTATGACAACTATGTTCCTAATTCCAAAAATATTGAGTCAGCATTTGAAGCCAAGGTTTCACTAAAGAAGAACAAGAAAATAAAAGAAGTTCAGTCAGAAAGTGAAGAAGTATGAGAAGAAAGTTCTGATAGTGATCTTGAAATTGTAGAAGCATTACTTGCAAAGAAGTACTCTAAAGGGAAAGGTAAATATAAAGGTAAAACTCCTTTAATCTATTTTTCATGTGAAGAAATTGGACATATTGCAGCTAGGTGCCCAAACAAGCAGGTCAAGGAAGAGAAGAGAAGTCACAAGTACTATGGCAAAAAGAATTTCAAATCATTCAAGGATAAAGGTAAGAAAACATGTTTTATGGCTAAAGATTCTGATGATAGTGAAGAAGAAATTGTCTTTATTGCTATAAAAGATGAATCTGATGATGATGAAGATAAGATGGCACTTATTTCTCATATAAGCAAAGATGATAAATGGATAATAGACAGTGGATGTTCACACCACATGACTGGTGACAAGACAAAATTTGAATACCTAGAAGACTGTGATAGTGGCAATGTAAGATTTGGAAACAATGAACCTTGTTGTATAAAAGAAAAAGGAAGAATCTCATTAACCAAAGAACTCATATGTGATAATGCTTATTGGGTTGAAGGACTAAAACATAATCTTCTAAGTGTAGCACAGTTAATCAATACTGGTTTCAAGGTTGAATTCATGAATGGTCAAGCAAGACTGCTGGATGAAAAAGGAAAACTCATTGGATCAGGCAAACAAACAAAAGGTAACTTATTTTATCTTGATCTTAGTGAATATTCATGTTTTATTGCTCAAATTGAAGAAAGTTGGCTATGGCACAAAAGGTTATGTCATGTGAATTTTGATAACATGATAAAGATAAGCAAATTCAAGAAGGTAAGAGGCATTCCTACTTTGAAGAAAACTGATACTGGTCTATGTAAGAATTGTCAGATTGGCAAAATGAGTAAAACTAGTTTTAAGAGTAAGAACTATCAGTCTACAGAAATTTTGGAAATTGTGCATACTGATTTATGTGGACCTATTGGAATACAAAGCTATATTGGAGATAAATTCTTTATTCTTTTCGTTGATGATTATTCTAGAATGATGACTGTTATGTACTTAAGAGAAAAGTCAGAAGCTTTTGAAAAGTTCAAATGGTATTTGGCAAGAGTGGAAAAGGAAACAGGGAAAAGATTGAAATGCTTAAGATCAGACAGAGGTGGTGAATTCATCTCCCATGATTTTAACAACGTTTGCATTGAAAGAGGAATCAAAAGGCAGGTATCAGCTCCTAGAACTCCTGAGCAGAATGGAATAGCAGAAAGAAGAAACATATCTATTATGGATTGTGCAAGGACTTTAATGATAGAAAAGAACATCGTTATAAAGTACTAGAAGGAATCGAGTACAATTGAAGAAATACACATTCAAAACTCCTTATGAATTATGGTATGGCTATAAACCCAATGTAAGTTACATGAAAGTATTTGGTAGCAAGTGTTATATCTTAAAAGAATCTAGAAGAAATAAATTTGATGTGAAAAGTGATGAAGGAATATTTTTAGGATATTCTAGCAAAAGCAAGGCATACAAATGTTTGAACTTATCTACTCACAAAGTCATAGAAAGTATACATGTAAAATTTGATGAGTTTGCAAAAAAGACTGAAGAAGAAAGCAAAAGGGAACCTGAGAACTACAGAAGATTTGTTTACATTGAACCTGAAACACTGCCAAACACAACTATCAATGAGGAAACTATATCTATCGAGCTGAGCACAGTTACCGCGTCACAGGAAGAAGTTCAAACCGAGTCACAGGAAGAAGTTCAAACCGAGTCATAGGAATAAGTTCAAACCGAGTCTCAGCCTGAAGCTACCGAGCAAATATCTACCGAGCCCGAGCAACCTGAAGAAGAGATCCTATAAGACAACAACATGAATCATTCAAAAAGGAAGGAACCTATACTAGCCAAATATGTCAGAAGGAATCATACACCAGATCAAATCATTGGAAACAAATCAGATGGTACTATGACAAGAAGTAAGCTAAAAGGTATATGTCTACTTACTGATTTTGAACCTAGAAATATCAAAGATGCACTGAAAAATGAAAGTTGGATTGAAGCAATGAATGAAGAATTAGAACAAATACAAAAGAACAAAACATGGACTCTTGTACCTAGACCTAAAGATAAGAATGTAATTGGAACAAAATGGGTATTCAGGAATAAGCTGAATGAAGATGGTCAAGTATCTAGAAACAAAGCTAGATTGGTATGTAAAGGTTATTCTCAAGAAGAAGGTATAGATTATGGTGAAACTTTTGCTCCTATTGCAAGATTAGAAGGTGTAAGAACTCTACTTGCCTATGTAGCACATAAAGGATTTAAGGTATATCAGATGCATATAAAATCTGCATTTCTCAATGGAATTCTTGATGAGGAAGTCTACATTGAACAACCTGAAGGTTTTGTTGATCCAGATAAAAAGGACATGGTCTGCAGGTTACACAAAGCATTGTATGGATTGAAACAAGCTCCTAGAGCATGGTATGAAAGACTCCATAACTATTTGATTCAGATTAATTTCAAAAGAGCAAATGATAATAGCAATTTGTATATTAAAGGACCGGATGACAAAATTGTATTGGCAGAAATATTTGTAGATGATACTATATTTACAGGGAATGAGGATCAGTGCAAAGAATTTTCAGAGCAAATGAACAGAGAATTTGAAATGTCTATGTTTGGTTTAATAAAATTCTTTGTTGGTCTTCAAATTCAACAAAGCAAGAATGGTATATACATTACTCAATCTAAATACATTAAGGAAATACTTAAGAAGTTTGGTATGGAAGATTCAAAACCAGTTGGTACACCCATGTGTACTGGACTGAAACTTACCAAAAATGATGATTCAAAAGATGTAGATCAGACCTTATACCGATCTATGATTGGAAAATTGCAGTATGTAGTACACACAAGACCTGATATTGCCTTAGCAGTCGGTATAGTGGCAAGATTCTCAGCAAAACGTAAGGAAAATCATATGATGGCAATCAAAAGAATCTTAAGATACTTAAGAGGAACTGAAGAATATTGTTTGTGGTATAAATTTGGAGGCAATCTAGACTTAAAAGTATTTACTGATGCTGATTGGGCAAGGAACATTGATGACAAAAAAAGTACAAGTGGTGGAGCATTTTTTCTTGGAAAAATTCTGGTATCTTGGACCAGTAAAAAGCAAAATTGCACATCTCAATCCACAGCTGAAGCAGAATATGTTGCTGCTGCAGTAAATTGTTCAAATATTGTTTGGTTTAAACAGTTATTACAAGGTATGAAGGTTGAAATCAAAGAACCAGTTGTTATATTTTGTGACAATACCAGTGCAATAAACATTTCGAAGAATCCAGTGATGCATTCCAAAACCAAGCACATTGCTATTAAATATCACTTTGTCAGAGAATTGGTGCAGGACAAGGAAATCAGATTAGAATATATTCATACAAAGGAGCAGATTGCAGACATTTTCACCAAACCATTACCTAAGGATGCATTTGTGTATCTAAGAGGTAAGTTAGGGGTCATTCCCCTATCCGAGGCTCACTAAATACAGTTTTAGTGATGCATCAACCAGAACATGATTGAAAATCAACCAGTTGATGCAGCATATTCAAGGAATCATAACATATGAATCAGTACTTGAGGTACATTAGTTTACACCGGTAATATGTGAATTGTCTTTGGCATGTGTTGTCAAAGAGGGAGTGTTTGCTATGTCTTTGCTATTACTTCAAGAAATTTTCAATAGTCAGAGGGAGAGTTTTTTAAAGAAAAAGGAAGTTTGCTGACAGAGGGAGATTTGAATCTGAACCGAGCTAATTCTTTCAAATTTCTTATGCTATGACATATTGTGTTGCCATCAATGCCAAAGAGGGAGATTGTTGGAAACAATTGTCTGAAGGAAATTGCTACTCAAATTATGTATTGTCTTTGATGTCACACTGTCATAGTCCGCAGCATTCAGTACCTACCGAGCTCAGTCGGTCTGCCAGGCAGTAATATTAGTGCTTACTGAGTCCACTCGGTTATCAAAGAAAAGTTAGCATTTACCGAGTTCAGTCGGTTGTCGAAGAAAAGTTAGCATCTACCGAGTTCAGTCGGTTGTTGAAGAAAAGTTAGCATCTACCGAGTTCAGTCGGTTGTGGAAGTAAAGTTAGCATCTACCGAGTTCAGTCGGTTATCGAAGAAAAAGGATTATCAGTGTTTACCGAGTTCCCTCGGTCTCTGAAAGATTGTAAAAAGTTATGGTCACCGAGCACTGTCGGCCCTTGAAGGATTTTTGCAAATAAAGTTTGCTTAATTCAGCCGACTGTTATACTAAGTAATGTCGATTTGACAAATCTAAAATCATATAAATAAAAGGTCAAATGTGAAAAATAAACAAGAATTACAGCAGAAGATATATAGAAGAGAGACAGGAAAGGTGTGTTCGAATTTGTGAAGGATGATCAAATATCCTTGAGGAGCAGCAGAGATATATTCGATCTGGAAGGATCACACTTAAGCAGAACAGAGATCTGTAATCAGCAAGGCAGTTGCATTATTATACAGGTCATTTTCATTGTTACCTTTTTATCATTGTAACAGTGAATTCTAAATCTCTTAACCGAGTTGGTTTAACAACCATATTGTAAATCCTCTAACAAGGTGACAATTCCATTGAATTGTTCTCAAGTCCTCTTACCAGGCCACTCCTAGCAGGGTGATTAAATCCTCTAACAAGGTCACACCTAACAGTGTGTTTTGTAACCTTTTACCGGGTTGGCTTCTAACCGGGCATCACTTCAGAAAAGTGAAAATCAGTATCTAGATACATTGGTGGTTTTTTCCATATTGGGTTTCCATGTTAAATCTTGTGTCTCTTGTGTTCTTAATTGCTATCTTAATCATATACAAGTGCTGATGAATATCTAAAGATAATTTACTAATACTTTCTGCATCTTCAAAGTTATTGCAATCTATTTACCGAGTGTTTAACAGATAATATTCATTAAGATATCCTAAGGGATCTGGAAAGAAATAATTGTGAAGTGTTATATGGTTGACTGATTCACCCCCCCCTCAGTCAGTTCATCCATATTCCATCAGTTGAGATGTTTAGTTGGAGTGAAAACGAGTAATTGACATTTAATGTTAGCACAAGTAGAGTTTGCATACAATAATTCAATGAATAGTAGCACTGGCGAAACACCTTTTCAGATTGTTACTGGTATGCAACTGAGGGTTATATCAGACCTGAAAGATATTGATAGACAAGAGAAGAGGAGTGTTGAAGGGGAATGATTTGTCGAATTTATGAATTCATTGCACGAGGAAGTGAAGCATAAGTTGGAGCAGATTAATCCGAAATACAAGGATAGTGCAAATAGGTTGAGAAGATATAATATTTTTGAGCTTGGTGATGAGGTAATGTTTCATTTTTCTTGTTGGAACCAATAGTAAGTTGAAGATGAATAAATTTGGTCCCTGCAAGGTACTGAAGACGTTTGACAGTGGAAATGCTTTGCAAATTTGTATGAGTATCATGAGCCTGATGAAGAAGTGACAGTACTGAGTGATTATCCTAAGAAGAAGATAGAAGTTGAACAAATTTCGGAACGAAGAGTAGGCCAAAGCACAAGAGGAAAGGATTGCATGGAATACTTGGTAAAGTGGAAGAAGAGATCAATTCAAGACTCTACATGGATTTCCCAACCTGATTTGGATTTTGCTCAAGTTGCACATCACTCATGATTCAGGTAATCCTTTTCTTTTCAACCCTGGGTGTCTGATGCAGGAACATCTTTTGTTCATGGAAATCTTGTATCTTGGTACCTTGTTAGATGTGCTCGGTAACTTCTTTAGAGTTCTCGGTGGAGTGTTCCTGTTTGTTCACCAATAAGCTCCGTTACCGCTCGGTGGTGTGCTGTCTTAGCTTGGTGGTGCCTTTCACCGAGTGGCTTTACTGTGTTCTGTTCTAGTCAGTGGTGTTCTTCAACGAGTGGGTTCAGTGTGTTCTGTGTTGCTCGGTGTCCTAGTTCACTAGCGTGTTTGCTTTTGGATCTTTTGTCTAGGATGACTTGTGTATTCAATTTTGGTCATGATTTAATAAAGGGATTGCTAATTGGGAGGCATGTGGATCTAAATCTGGGTCATTTCTTTGTCCAATGGTGGATCTAGAAGATTCTAAAGACCGTTTTGTTTGACATACATATGTAGATTTGTTCTAGGTTTACGGGAGAAAGAAGAAACATGGAGAAACAAGGAAGCTAGAGATCAAGGATGTCACATGATATAGGAGGACTGTTTTGTTTTGTAATTGATTTGTATTTGTATTGGCCGCAACTAGAAAGGCCTCATAGCCCGACATGTATCAAGTTTGAATGAATATATGAATATGATATGCTTCCCTTCTATCCTTTTCTGTGTTATTGCTTTCGTGTTGTGATTTTGCAAGGTGGTCTGGTAATTGGGTGAGCCTTTGGCCCCACTTATCTTACCCTCCTTGCGTCATTTCCTTTACCTACATCATTTGGTGGTTTGTGAGGGTTACATATGTTGCTTGTTTAGTCACATATATGAAACCATTGATCATCAGATCCGATAAGTCATCAAAAACTATGATGGTCTCCATTTTCTTTGACTACGCGCCACAGTCTTGTCCATTGAATGATGGTGGTTCCCACCAGCTCTTATTATCTTCTCTACCCATGTTTGAAGCACAACCAAGACTTCAAATACCAAAAACACCAATACTTAACAGACTGTAATCTATAGCTCTAATATAGTAAGAAAATAGAAAACAAATAAGCTACAACTCATGTGGGCTAGTTGTGAGTCTAATCTAGGACTTTCCATTTGCTTCTGAAATGCTCTACTAGTTAAGCTATTGGCCCCTCCTTGGCTAGCACATTTTTGATCCGAGTGTAGAGGGATCTAGAATTCAATTAAATGTTGATGCAAGAGCATCTCAGGTCCTTGGGAATCTTGTGTCACCAAAAAAGAATTTGGAATTTTGTCTGTGTTGCTCTGTTTCTTCTTTGACCGAGTTGGTCGGTTTCCTTTGGTTACTGAGTCTGGTCGGTTATCTCCTGGGTGGTCGGTTATTTCACTGGCGCTCGGCGTTGTCTGTCAGCTACTCAGTTATCTTGCTTACCGACGGGTCTAGTTTTGTTTCCTGTTGTGGCTGACTTGTGCATTTATATTGGATCGCAAAATTAATGTTTGTATCCATCATTGGGAAGCGTGTGGTCCCAGATTTGACCATTACTTACGTTAATTATGGATCTGAAGGCCGACTCAGCTCGGTAGCTTCTTGTATAAATGTAGATGTTTGGTGGTAGTTTGGAGGCAGCTTTGATAGAAGATAGAAGGCATTAGATTAGAAATTGGTAACAGATCCTCGCATGTTTGAGGACTTCTGTGATGCATTGTAATATCAGGCCGTAATCGGGAAGGCCTTACAGCCTGACATGTATGATTCAAATTGATGTTAAATAATTGAAAGGATCTGACATTCTCTCTCTCTCACTCTTGTTGTTTGTTGCTTCTGCATGTGTTGCAGGCTTGGATCATTAGGATGCGCCATCGTTTGGCCCCTCTTGCTCCCTGCCTTGTGTTAGGTGGTATCAAAGCAAGGTGAGATCTTGATCGAGTTCTGCGGATCTAGGTTTACAGGTTCCTCTTGAAGCCCTAGTGGAATTGTTGTGGGGTAGCAGATTGCGATCTGACCTGTAATTGCAGAGAGTTGTCAAGATGGTTCGTGGGAGGAGAGATGTAGATCCAAGATTGGTAGATATTCTAAGGCAGATTGTTGCTAGGTTAGAAGCAATAGAAATAACTCAAAGAAGAGGCAGACATCTTGAAGATGTTAGTGATGATGAAATTGAAGAAGAATAGGCGAATGCAGAACTTGCTCTTGTTATGGATCAAGGCAAAGAAAGATTTTTGAAGGCTTTGACAAGTTTGAAGTCAACACCACATTTCAATCCCCCTGAGTATAGTGGAAAGCTAGATTCTGATGAATTGGTGGATTGGATCACTGAGATGGAAAAATATTTTGAATATGAAAATATCCCTAAGGATAAGAAGGTGAAGATTGCAAGCACAAAGTTGAAAAGTCATGCATCCTTATGGTGGGAACATCTACAATTGGATCGGAAGAGGAAAGGCAAGGACAAAATCAAGGTATGGTGTAAAATAGTCAATAAGTTGAAAGGAAAGTACTTACCCTGTGATTATCAGATTAACCTAGTTCAGTGAATACAAAGCTTGAGACAGAAAGATAGCTCGGTAAAAGAGTATACTAAGGAATTATATAGATTAGATATCAGATCTGGACATGATGAAGATGATGTGGAAAGAATCGGTAGATACATGAATGGTTTGAGAGTTTCCATCCAAGAGGAAATTACTATGGTCAAGTTAGAAAACATTGAAGAGGCTTATCAATTTGCTTTGAAAGCCGAGGAGAAATTGAACAAAAGACATGAGCAAAGACAGAGAGGTCGAGGTGGTAGATTCCCTAGAGGAAGAGGTAGATCTAATGGTGAAAATGGTAGATCTGAATTAGAAAAGACAAATTTGCACAAAGGAAAGACCGAGTGGAAAGGTGAAAGTTATAAAGGCAGAGACAGTAACTACCGAGGTGGTTATGGTAGAGGAAGTTTCCGAGGAACTTGTTATAACTATGGAGAGGAAGGACATAGATTCTTTGAATGTACACAAGCTAGTAAGAAGGCTGGTAGCAGTAGAAATGCTTTGCTGCAAGAAGAGTCACCGAATGAACTTGAGAAAGAAAATAAATTGATGGTAAGGAGAGCACTGTGGAATGAAAGCAAGCAGGAAGATCTGGTAAGGAAAAGTTTGTTCAAGACCAGATGTAGAGTTTCTGACAAAGTTTGGATGGTAATCATTGATAGTGGTAGCTCGGAGAGCCTAGCATCTGAAGAGATGGTCACAAAATTGCAGTTGGAAAGGTTGGTACATCCAAAACCCTATCAGATTTCATAGATCAAAGATGAGCATACACTCTTGGTAAGTGAACAATGTTATGTAAATTTGATGATTGGAAAGTACTATGATAAGGTGTTGTGTGATATCATGCATATGGATTGTTGTCTATTTTGTTGGGTAGACCTTGGCAATATGATAGACATGCTATATATGATGGGAGATTGCATAAGTATACTATTGTGGCTGATGGAAAGAAACAAATCTTGTTACCATTGATGGAAGAACCTGTTAGTAATGTTTGCACATCTGTTAGTACATATCCATGAACCTGTTAGTAATGTTAACTCTTTGAAGAAGAATGATGTATGTTTTGTTGTAATTTCTAATAAGTTGAGTAAGAAAACAGATGATAATGTCCTTGAAGAGATTGATAAGTTACTCACCGAGTACAGTGATATCATTTTTGATAATGTACCTGACGGTTTTCCATCGAAAAGAAGCATTGATCTTTGTATGGATCTAATCCCTAGAGCTAGCTTACCGAATAAGGCACCTCATCGGTTGACACCTACCGAGAATCAGGAATTGAAATGACAGATTCAAGAGTTGCTAAAAAAAGGTTTGATTAGAGAAAGTTTGCGTCCTTGTGTAGTACCTTCTGTATTGGCATCTAACAAGAATGGAGAATGGAGAATGTGTATTGATTCCAGAGCAATCAATAAGATAACAGTGAAGTATAGGTTTCCTATACTGAGAATGGATGATATAATGGACAGTTTGACTAGAGCAAAGTATTTAACAAAGATTGATTTGAAAAGTGGGTATCATCAGATCAAGATCAGAGAAGGTGATGAATGGAAGGCTACTTTCAAGACAAAAGAAGGTTTGTATGAGTGGTTGGTTATGCCTTTTGGTTTAACTAATGCACCGAGTACTTTTATGAGGCTAATGAATGAAGTTTTGAAGAAATTCTTGGGTAAATTTGTGATTGTATATCTTGATGGTATTCTGATATTCAGTAAGACCAGAGAAGAACATTTGTTGCATGTTAGACAAGTTTTGCAGAGACTGAAAGAGGAAAAGTTGCTGTTAAATCTGAAAAAAGTGTTCATTCATGAAAGAAGAGATTGTGTATTTGGGATTTGTTATTTCAACTGATGGTTTGAAGATGGATCCGGAAAAGGTTGAAGCTATTTTGAATTGGCCTACACCTGTGAATGCTATTGAGGTAAGATCATTTCATGGTTTGGCAAGTTTTTACCAAAAATTCATAAGGAATTTAAGTTCAATTTGTAATGCTATGACTGAGACTATGAGAGGAGACAAAAGAGAATTCAAGTGGACACATGGAGCTGACAAAAGTTTTGAGGCTCTGAAGCAGAAGGTTGCTAAATTACCTGTTTTGGCATTACTTGATTTCAGTAAAGTATTTCAAGTAGAATGTGATGCAAGTGGAAGTGCAATTGGAGCTGTATTGAGTCAAGAAGGTAAACCTGTTGCTTTCTTTAGTGAAAAGTTGAATGATGCTAGAAGGAAATATTCTGTGTATGATCAAAAATTCTATGCTATTGTTCAAGCACTGAAGAAATGGAGATATTATTTGATACCGAGTGAATTTGTGTTGTATACTGATCATAAGGCTTTACAATATTTGGGTAGTCAGAATAAGTTGAATCAGAGAGATATGAAATTGGTTGAGTATTTGCAGAGTTATACATTTGTGATAAAGCATAAGAGTGGAGTCACTAATCGAGTTGCTGATGCATTGAGTAGAAGATCTTTGATGACCGAGATGAAAATTGAAGTTCTAGGTTTTGATGAGATGAGAGGTTTGTATGAAAATGACCCTGATTTTTCTGGGCCATGAAGAAAGTTTAGAGCACCTATTTAAGATCAACAAGACACTAAATGGGATGAATATTGCATTCATGAAGGTATGTTGTTTAAAGGTATTTAGTTGTGTATACCAAGAGGAGTAATGAGATCTAATTTGATAAAAGAGAAACATAGTAGTGGTCTAGCTGGACATTTTGACATTGATAAAACATGGAATTTGCTTAAGGAGAAGTACTATTGGCCACAATTGTATAGAGATGTTCAGAAATTTGTGAAAAGTTGTGGTATTTGTCAAGTTGCAAAAGGAGTAAGTCAGAATACTGGAATCTATACACTGATTGCTGTTCCTGAGAAACCTTGGATTGACATCAGTATGGACTTTGTTCTTGGCTTACCAAAGACTATAAGAGGTAATGATTCAATATTTGTTGTTGTGGATAGATTTTCTAAGATGACACATTTTATACCTTGTCGAAAGATATCAGATGCAATACATGTAGCAGATCTTTTCTTTAAGGAAATTGTCAGATTGCATGGATTACCGAGGAGTATTATCTCTGACCGAGACAGTAAATTTGTTGGTTATTTTTGGAAAACACTTTAGAAGAAATTTGGCACTGAGTTGAAATATAGTTCTACATTTCACGCACAAACCGATGGACAGACTGAGGTTGTGAACAGAAGTTTGGAAAATCTTTTGAGATGTTTAGTTGGAGACACACCAAGTAATTGGGATTTTGTGTTGGCACAAGTAGAGTTATCATACAATAATTCAATGATTGGAAAGACACCATTTGAGATTGTGAATGACACACAACTGAGAGGAATATGTAATTTGATAGATATTGCTGATGGGAAAAAGAGAAGTGCTGGAGGAGTAAAATTTGTTGAATATATGAAGACATTGCATGAAGATGTGAAGCTGAAGCTAGAAGATAGTAATCAGAAATATAAAGACAGAGTTGATAGATCAAGAAGACATAAAACTTTTGATGTTGGTGATGAAGTGATGGTTCATTTGAAGAAAGACCGGTTTGCTGTTGGCACATATGTAAAGCTGAAGATGAAGAAGTTTGGACCTTGCAAGATTCTAAAGAAATTTGATAGTGGAAATGCATATGAGATTGAGTTATCTGATGACATGGACATATCACCGATTTTCAACATTGCTGATTTATATGAGTATCATGAACATGATGAAGAAGTGACAGTACCAATAGAATATCCTAAGAAGTAGAATGATGAAGTTGAACAGATTTTGAAGGAAAGAGTTAGCAAAAGTACAAGAGGAAAATAGTATATGGAATATTTGGTTAAGTGGAAGAATAGACCGATGGAAGACAGTTCTTGGATTTCATGGTCTGAGTTGGATGCAGCTCGGACCAAACCTACCAAATGATCCTGAGAATCATTTCAAAACAACCCCAGGTGTCTGATGCAGGAGCATCCCAGGTCCTTGGCAATCCTGTCTCACCAAACAAGATTTTGGAATTTTGTCTGTGTTGCTCTGTTTCTTCTTTGACCGAGTTGGTCGGTAGTTGGTCGGTTTCCTTTGGTTACCGAGTGTGGTCGGTTATCTCCTGGGCGGTCGGTTATTTCACTAGCGCTCAGCATTGTCTGTTTGCTGCTCGGTTATCTTGCTTACCGACGGGTCTAGTTTTGTTTCCTGTTGTGGCCGACTTGTGCATTTATATTGGATTGCGGAATTAATGTTTGTATCCATCATTGGGAAGTGTGTGGTCCCAGATTTGACCGTTACGTTAATTATGGATCTGAAGGCCGACTCAGCTCGGTAGCTTCTTGTATAAATGTAGATGTTTGGTGGTAGTTTGGAGGCAGTTTTGATAGAAGATAGAAGGCATTAGATTAGAGATTGGTAACAGATCCTCGCATGTTTGAGGACCTCTTTGATTCATTGTAATATCAGGCCGTAATCGGGAAGGTCTTACAGCCCGGCATCTATAATTCAAATTGATGTTAAATAATTGAAAGGATCTGACATTCTCTCTCTCACTGTTATTTGTTTCTTCCGCATGTGTGTTGCAGACTCGGATCATTAGGGTGCGCCATCCTTTGGCCCCTCTTGCTCCCTGCCTTGCGTCAAATGTTCTAGAAGTAACATGATGAATCCATCTCTATTAGTATGGATAACTTTAAGGGTGTGTGTTAAGATAACCCATTACATTTCTAGTGACTTGTAGGTACACCTTGCCTAAAATATGGTGATCCTTACTGTTATCCATTGAAATAAGAATCAACATTGTACATTACTTCTTCAAAAGCACATTCCTTTTATTCTGATGCAGATAGTATGTTAAATCTTGTATGTACCACTTCTGTTTGGTCCTCTACGAAGGGAGTAGTCTTTGACTAGTCCAAACTCATTTTGAGGTAGATGCCATGGATTATAGCCATTATGAGAACCTATGTATACACCAGACAACAACCTACCAAGAATGACAAATCGAAGACAAATGCCCATGGAGGCCAACCCAAATAGGTGACCAACCATATGTTATTAGATGAAGATTATTTCTATCTAGGGGAATATTCAGCTATTTATTATTGGACCAATGGTTGTGGCGATGCCTATATTTATGGGGTCTTTTGTTGTTACATTGTCTTAATTAATTTAAGAATCTCTATTACCCTCAAATTACATATTTTTTATCTATATTGTTCATTAATTAGCATTTTGTCCTATAGATATTGCTAATAATCCCAAATTTATTTCTTATCGAAAACTAAGCGTGGAACAGGCCTTCAACAATAATGACTCGTCATGCCTAAATCAACAGAACCGATTGGAGCGACTGAAGCATCTTCTGAATCTGCTTTCTCATCTGCTGGTTCCAATGATCGTTTCTGCAAGCAAGATCCCTACTTCCTACTTCTATTATAAGAGTGTGCAGGTAATTATAGATTCCCTCCCACCCTGCATGCATGCAGGACTACCGTTTCCCTTAGATAGGTAATTGTTTTTTTTTCTTATTTTTTAAGTTGTCAAAGGGTGTTAAGATTGTTGTCGAGGCAATGAGACCCAGATGACACCCTAAAGCTAGCATCTATTCGGAAATCAGAATCTAAATCTTATTAGGAGAGATTTAATTTCTGATGTCTGTATAGAGTGACCGCTGTCAATATTACGAGGTTCTCGGAATGGCTACTGAAGGAGTTGGATAAATCCATCTAAGCTTTGAGATGGGGTTTTCAGATGATTGTGCTATTCTGTCTGACATTAGGAACAAGTAGCCACCGGTAAAAGGGGTATGGCTTTAGGGAATATCTTTCAAAATCCTTGTGTGCGTGCTACTTCACAAAGGCTTCAGACATTTTTATAATAATTACATAAACATATATCTCCAATTATATGAATTAGTGAAAATAAGTAACTGTGAGGTCATGTATATAGAGATTTGAAGGACCATTCACAGCTATGGCTAAGATAATACAAGGCTGGATCTCGGTGCTTGTGCAGGAACAATTCTTTATTCTCCTAGCTTGCAGAATGCTCAGGACTATGCAAAAGGATAGCTCTGTCTTCACCATGCCTTGAGCTGTAGATAGAGTATTGTGCGAATATGAATATGAAAACTTTCAAGTGTAAATAGTATCCTTTGATTGTGCAGGAACGTTTCTTCATTCTCCTAGCTTGCAGAATACTTAGAATTAGGAAGAAGGAAAGCTCTGTCTTCAAGATGCCTTGAGCTGTAGTTAGGCTATCTTATAAATAGGAAAGTAAAAATTTAACCACATGTTGGATACTTGAAGACCTCAATGAAAAAAGTTGTTACTAGTTGTATTTGTCTTTCGCCATCATTACCAAACCTTTGAATGAACGAATATCTGAGTTGGATCTTGATTGATGCTGAATTTTGGTAGTTTCACTCCTATTTGAACTGGTTGCTGTCCTTTGCATAGATGGAGGCTACAAAAGACAATTTTAGGTAGCAGCAGTTGTGTTGGGGTGGATGGTATGAATCACAAATACAGAAATTCAGACTGTACAAAAATTCAGAATATATATAGAAATATTCAAATGCTAGATTCTTACTAAAGTCTCTTGTGTGGTACAACACAGTTCTGCATTAATCAATCAATATATGTGGAATGTTACACCATTCATTTTCATTATAATCATTTGATCATCTTCCGATATTTGATACTCAAACCTTAGATTGATGCTTCTTTATATAGAGGTCTTCGATAATTCTGAATATCACATAAGCCTTTCTGACTTTTAAACCAACTTTAATATTTTTCCTATTTCATTTTTATCTCCGCACTATTCTGAAATATACCTTCCTTAACTAGAAACTTAGTTTGTATTTAGTTTTTTCACTTTATGTTAACAATTAGATTTGATTGGTGGATATTGTGGCGGGAGAAATTACATTCGAACAAGTTGCGTACTCCTCAAATCGGGACATGTCAAAATGAAAATTCTAATAAACGAACGTCTGTCGCAAAATCCCAAAGTATTATTGAAAAGGCTAGTCTCTCGAGGTAGACTAGATAACTTTGGACTAAAGTAAAAAATAGAGTAGTCAAAGATTAAGTATACTGTCAACATAGAAGTGCATATACAATGGCGATCAGATCATCCCATACATCACTTGGGGGTAAAGGCAATTGCTTCAGAAGTTCAATCTCAGTGGTAAGATCAGGAGGAGAGAAAGAGATGCCTTAAGACATGTCAATGATGACGTTGATTTCTACCTATAAAATTTTTGGGAAATCGCTTGGTGGGTGATCGAGATCAATGTATTCCTATGCCTTTTGGGGCAATATTTCTTGACAGGTCTTACTGTAGTATAGAGAATTGTTGGCACAATCCCACATGGGATAAATAATTTGTAGATCAATTCATTGGACACTGTCAAGAAATGGCCCGTATTTCTACTCTCTCGATTAGCTTGAAGAGTTTGCTAGCACTAGTGGATTATATTTGTGTAGATGATACCTTGGTAACACAGTCAAGATGCCTGAAAGTGATCTGTGACACATGATGTTTCGTGATTCATGCGGAGCAGTTGGCAATGAGTTTTGTTGATTAAGTGATGCTCATCGTCGAGTTTTACTCACCCTCTATGCACCGCCATGTAGTTTACTTTTACATTGCTAGGTTTTAGATATAGAATCCATGAGCGGTTTGCAATTGCATTACTTTTGTTTAGGTAATTATTAATAACGATCCTTTCAAATTTAACTCAGAGGAACATTCATTAATTTAAGATACAAAAAGTTAGCAATCATAATTTAGAGGAACATTCAGAATTTACGAACAAATAATTTTTTAATCATGTTAATTAGATTATACCATATTAAACTCTTCTGTACATAATGCAAAAATTAAAATAATTAAAATCTTCTATCAAAGATTCTCTAGAGTTTCCCCTGTATAAGAGTACCCCTCTATACATTACAAGTCTTGTATTTATACATTTAGCATGATAACTACCTACTAACTTACTTGACATTTTTGGGCTAGAAACTACCTCACTTTAAAACAAAAAAGAGTTAATTTAGAAACCACTTGATTTTTGCACAAAAAGTGTCCATCTTCTAACTTTTGTTACAATAAGTGACATAAGTTACTTTAAAAAAAAGATAATTATAAACTTAAAAAATTTAACAAAAAGATCAAATATGTAATGCTATGCCGGGGAACCCGAGAGGACAACACATCTAATCTCTAAAGAATGCATTTTTTTTTCAAGTTAATATATATGAGAAGTATTATAACATTGCATGATATGAATGCATAAGTTAACATTCGACATTACATTTCATGAACCCACATGAATGTAGATTTTACTAAAAGGCCTACGTCCTCACCGAGTTTCCTAGTGTTTCTACTTTAAGCAAAATTATCTAATCTATCAATTTACTATTAACTATAATGATATGCATCACATTATGAACTTCCTTAGTCTATGTTCATTTTAATGCACCAAAGTAAGTGTTCCTTGTTCATTCTTTTCCCTTATTAACAATTAACAATAGATAAATATCCAAACATCAATATCATGATATCAATTCATATCATTTATTAACTATCTAGATCATTGATCTTAGCTATTCTCTAGGTTCTTTATTCATGATCAAATACTAAGTTTTTGATATTAAGGAAAACAAGTTTTGAAGGGACCTTTCATAACTAAGTTATCTTTCATAACAACTACACTTAAATTTTAAGATAAGTGATCTTAAGCTCATTCCTTTCTCTACTACCCATTCAATATAACCTTTAATCAACAAAACAGTTTCTTTTCCTGGATCCATTTAATTTACCTATCTTTCCTACCAACTAATATAACATAAAGAATAAATTAACTTTTACAAACACCATAGATAAAGAAATTCCTTCTTAAACATTCACATGATAAAATCTGAATTACAACATGTTCATATTTCTCATTTCTTTCACCTAAAACAACCCGTCCCCCCTCACCCCTTTTATATTGCTTTCAAAGATATTTCAACCATAATCCATAATTACATCAACATGTCAAATGACATCAAACTCCTTTAGGAGTATACATATACATGAATGAATATACAATAATGCATCTCATCATGATGTAAAGTGCAAGATGAAATCCTCAAAGCTGCAAATCTGAAAGGACAAAATGCAAGGTCCATCCATGCGACGATGAACAATACCGTGATAAAAACAAGATTAACCACCCAACCATGAGGAACCCGTAGGCCCACTCTCCCAAACTAGGAGATAGAAACCAAGACCCATGTAAGCACGAACAATTAAGAGCATAAAGCAAGGTGGTAAACCCTTCCCCAAAAAAGGCATGAAACATATACTAGGCCAAATAAAAATCAAGAATGCCAGAGACAATTGAAAACCAAGGTGTAAAGACTTTAGGCTACTAGTAAGGTGAGTGTCATCACATAGCCCTCATCCCTTGGGTTATCCTGACAGTCACTTTGGACCTTGGCCCCCAAGTGAGCATATACGAAATCAAACACCTTTCATGAGGGTGTGCCAACACAAAGGCACCTTCTGCCATTCCCATCTCTATTCCTGTACTATCACTTGTGCCATGGTTGAGGAATAAATTAATTTTGTCTAGTGTGTATCACTCATTTTTCTAATTAATTTATTAAGGTTATAACTTGACTAAAACAACTCGCCAATGGGTTATCCTAATTCAGCCACTCAGGGCCCCGACTCCCATTGAGATCCACTCACCTATTGTACCAAGGTTTTTTACCCATGAAAAAAAGAATAAAAAATGGATATAAGAATCACATCACATCTTGAGTCCCATAAGAATATTAGAATATCAAATTTTCAGGTTTAGGAATCACTTGTTGCCTTTAATCCAATAGACAACCCTGAACCCCCAAACAGGGACTCGGATGTATTTAAAACAAATCAAGTAGCGTCAAAATGAATCAAACTTGATTAATCTTTATCAAGAAGAATATTCAAGAGCCAAAATAAATTGAAAATAAGGCTTAAATTACTCTGGTACAATCCCAAATCCCTAAGTCAGTATTTGAGATAATTGTGACCAAATCAAAGAAACTACGTATTTGTACATTTAAGAAACACACTTGCATTATGGAAGCTATGCACTTGTAGGAAATAAGCTAGACACTTATACTAATCATTCAACACACTTTCAATAAGGATTCAATGGGCTTGTAATAAGCATTCAACACAAATGCTTGATAAAAATTCTAAACAAAATAAATAACACCGGTTTGCCTTTATAGCCAAAACTTAGCAATATCTAAGCACGAGAAATTGAATCTGAGGAAGACCCATTTGAGATCTCCTAGAGCCTTTTCTAGGAACCTAGATAAACAAACCCAAAACATAGATTTGACATATTCAGTTAATCTTTTACAATAATAAGTCTTTATAGACATGGAAGGAAAAGTACATCCATTAACTTCCATATGATCTCATTTCACTTCTAGAATGTAAAAGACATAGTTTCACACACAAGACTATCAAATATATGCAATACGACAACTTCAATATTATAGAACATACATATATTCTTATTGAAATATAAAACAATGACAAGATATTCATCAAACAAACACACACACACACACATAGGATGACATGATTTCTTTTGTCACGATTGGTTCCTACCTCGAGTCCTACATAGAATCCACAAATAAGGAAGAAAGAAGAAGACCCAATCTAACCAACAAGATCCTTTGCAGAAGTCCAGATCAATCGAGATGCAAAACCAATATAAAGCCAACCAAGTCTCTCTCTCAATTCAACAAAACATTCACAGAGAATTTGCAAATGAACTTCTTTCTCTTAAACTCACTTTCAAACTCCAATTTCTTCAAAAGTCTCAAAGAAAACTCATCAAAAATCTCTACAATTTTTGTCCATTTCTTCTTGTAACCTCTTCCATGAACCATATGGTAAAATGCTACATTTTTTCATATCATTCCCTCAAGAGGAGTTACATGGGAATGAACTAATTTCCAACTAAAAGTTATAACTCTTGGCTTAATTAACACCAAGGTTACAGTATTAAGTTTCCCATATATTACTTTATTTATTATTTACCTTCATAGTTATTTATTGATTAATAATATAAAATAATAAATACAAACAATCACCAAGCTTACAATTATACCATATATTACAGTTAATTCTTAATATTTACAACTATATATATAATTATATATAACACATATATATGTATACATATATGTATGCACCCATATATATATATAACACAAATCATTAACAATTCATTTAACTATAAAGTAATTAACCACAATATCAATATTACATATGTAGGATTACTATACACACACACACATGCACACACACACGCACATACATACATACATACATACATACATATATATATATATATATATACACACACACACACACACACACACACACACACACACACACACACACATGATAAAATCTAAATCACATGCCTTAATAAAAAAACCATGATCCAAATGAAGTAATAACTAATCAATTAAAAAATGTGTCAAATTACGCACATAGTCACATAAAGTCAACTACAATCAACATAGCAACTCAGGCATAACTCTTGACCAAGCATGGATCCTAAAAATTAGCAAAGAAAAGGTCAAACATAGATATCCCAAAGATACAGATAAATCAATAAAAGGAACAATTTTCATCACTAGACCAATATTAAATACAAAGAACTACAACCATGCTCAAACAAAAAAGGTTAACCATGTTTCACTATCTTGACAAATTGAGAAACTGTGCAGTAACCTCATCGCTCGTAGATTGGAACAATCGCAAGGGAAGACTTAGGCAAGGCGTTGATACTATCTCTAGCAAACAACAACTATTGAGGATTTTGAGGGCACGCTTAGACTTGTGGAGCTAGGTAAAGTCAATGCCTGATACCTATAATCTTGCATCACAGAACGAGTAGACATGTGCATATACATATATAAAGAAGACAATACAGAGAATGATAGGGATGAAGACATCATGTAGATCTCACGAGGTGAGTGACTATGACATTGTCCCTAGTCATACAAGACGATCATAGGTAAACAAAATAAAGAATTAGAATATAATCACTAACATAACCATCATGTAATCAAGGTTAGTCTTGTAAACATAAACATAAAACACTAAAGAGATTCTAACATCATAATCATAATCATAATCACAATCATAATTGTAATCATAATCATAATCATGTAAAAAAGTATAAACGAATGATGATTGGGACAATACGCATGTATTAATCTTTAAAGCGTAAACATATAAATGACATAATCATCATCTAGACACATATGTTGAAATGAAGTCATGTGGGAGGGCACTACAAAATAATTGATTTTGTAGAGGTGATGTATTGAGTCTTTCTCCAATTGAGGAATCATTTATTCATCAATAAAAGAACCTTCAAGAAAATATATCATCTTTCATTGGTAACTTACATAATTTTGCCAACTGCCTTTGGGAAATATTTCCATCATAAAATTTCCTGCCTACTAACTGTAATTCCTTAGAATCCCTTTGACACAGTATGGAACGAGAAAAGGTGACATTAACTTAATAAAAGTGTGAATATTCGATATCTTAACATGCTTGAGAGATAGTGTTAGAGTATGTGTGAAGCATGAATTTCCAAATGGATCACTAGGTCCACATATTCCATCCAAGAATTCTCCATCTATGCATCCAAGAATTCTGCATCTATGTATATGAAAAATTTGCAAATTCTTGATAAAACACCAAATTATCTAGTTGAAAGACAATTTGAGGGAAACCAACACTTTTCCTTTGCATCTTATTTTTGTCACATATTTGGACATCATCAATCTCCATACTAATATATAGAAGTTTTCCTTGCCAATTTGTGCAATATAAGTCTAGAGTTGTAATCTATTTTGGATAGTTTCAAAGCCAACCCACAGTTTTTATAAATAAAATTCCATATTATATATACTGTGTTCCATCACCAAGTTTGTATATGCATGACATGTAGGTCTCTTGGTTACACCATAGCGTGTATTCATATAATGAAGTATCCTTGTTAACAATGCAATTGTATTAAACACTGATGATTGAAAATTGCATGCAAGCAATGAATCGTAATCAAGGCCACCCATAAGGAAAGACATCCATAAGCATTAAATCATCATCCAAGAAAACACTACATGAAAACACAATAAACATGCTAGATGAACATGAAATAAACAAAGGTGCCTTCATGAAACCCTTAATTCTATTGTCCTCTTATCAACCAAGATCTTGTTATGGATAAAATTTTGGTGTTCTATTTGTGTAGCATAAAACACAAGAGGCTATGGTGAATGGAGATGGTTGATTAATAAACAAATGATCATACAAGGGATAGATTAATATTTATATGATAATGATACCAAGATAGCAAGATAATGTTAATGATAGAAATAATAGCAAATATGCAAGATAGCTCAAGTATTCTCCATGATTGCATAAGAAAGCATGTGATTCGAAATGTAGCCAAGATGATTGCAGGATTAGTGATTGTATAATTAGATGTCAAAATGAGAAGAAAATATCTTTTATAGAAACCTCATGAAAACTAATGCTCAACATTAAAAGGCAATAAGAGAATGCATGTGATGTAAGGTTAGTTAGGGTTTTGGAAAAGTGAAAAGGATTAAGATGCAATAAGAAAATGAGTGGTTGAGATTAAGTGGTGAAAGAGGTGGGTTGACTTTCCAAGGTGCATTGTATCTAGATATAGGCACGATGGAAAAGGTCTAATGAAGAGATACTTGACAGGTGGCATAAGGTGAAAATTTAGGAGTTGATCCATGTGATTGCAAGTGATTGGCTAAATATGAACGAAGAGGATTAATGAATTTATAAAAGAAATAAAGCTATTTATACCATAAATAATAAAAAAAGATATGGTAGAAGGCTTAATTAAATAAATAATAATTTATTACATTTTTATAAAAAAAGGCTAATGGATCATTGAAATGATTAATAAACATTTATTTAAATAATAGTACAAGAGGCTAATAAATTAATCAAATAAATGATAATTTTTATTTAATAAATAGTTAGATTTTTTGATTCCATGAGGAAATTTTTAGGTGTCTATTAAAATTATTCAATCTGTCAGATTTATTTCAAAAGTTATGAATCAAACCATTCCCGAATTTCAGATGAGAAATAACGTCTCGCAAGCACCTTGTAGATGTCACTTTTGAGACCACTTCAATTATAAAGATGTATAGTATAAAAAGGGGAGTAATGAAAAAAGGGTAGATCACCTATCATTTTCAACATTGCACATTCAGAGTGAACATGTCCAACTAGGATCAAGTGATGACTTAAGCACTGAATGGGGTAGTGATGGTTGATTAAATATATAATTTTGAAATGGGAAATGATAATGATAATAGAAAATGTAGATTAGGAACGATTTATATGCACTCCAAATCAAAATAGGAAATATGCTAGTTTAGATCTGAATAACAGACATACAATCCTTAAAATACCTGTAACTCTTGTTCTAATATCCCAACGTTGTAATACCAGATGATCTGTTCTATTCTCGGGTACATAATGAGTGAGTTGTTTTGTACCTTGGGTTTCTATTCGAACCTTTCAGGGATGCTCCAATTATTGCCGACCCGACTAGAAAGTTTTGGCAACTTTTTAACCTTTTCTTATACATAAAAAAATAGGGAAAATATGTTAGGAATGGGAACACTGAGAAGGGGGGGGGGGGGGTGAATTAGTGTTCACTATATTCAAACTTTTCTTTTACACTTTAAACTATCTCAAATGCTTAAGTACTGAAATGAATATTAACATAAACAAAAAAAATGAACTCAACACATAACACCAATACGGTTACGGGGAAACCCAAATAGGTAAAAACTCCGGTGGGAATTGACACCCACTAATATTCTGTACTAGTGTTTTATGATCCTTGTTAGAATATTCTTAACCCTGTTAGGAGCTGTCTTTACATTACATTTAGTACAGTGACCTGGTCAAGGGTCGGACCTTGTTAGGAGTCTTTTACAATAACCCTGTTAGGAGTGTGGACACACTGTCCTAGAGCTCACTACTCAAGTGGTGAAGGCTACAACCTTCTGATCTCAGATACACACTATATCTGCTGGATGAACTGACACTGTGACACTGCTTGTCTGATCAGTTCCTTTGATGCACTGATGCTTTGACCTCTTGGAAAGCTCTAATGCTTCTTATTAACTCTTCGCATACTTCTGCTCTGCTTATCTTGACTCTATAACCACTCATATGCTTAATTACAATGACGCATCTAATATTTATATGTGCATACAAAATAATTAAGTAGGTCGGCCCTTTAACCGATTACATACAACGCTTCCAATTGAATTGGCTCAAGCGTGTTTACAAACAAAGTTAATTACATGTCTATAACCTAATTACAATAGGTGCATAGCCTTTACAAAATAATAAAATAATCTCTAATCAAATTTCCATTAGTCAGCTGCATACTCTGTTATGTTCTGGTATTCACTGGTTGTGTAACTTCAACTGTCTGTAACTTTGTCATACTTGCATATCTGATCATCCGCTAATAGACTAAGCATGAATACACTCTTACCAACTTATCTTCTAGGGCGCATATCATAACTCGGTCATATGCACGTGCGTTGATACTCTGAACTATTGTTGCTCTGCTAACTGTCCAGTCTTCTGTACTTAGCCAATTTTTGATCTTCTTATCATGTGCGTTGACTCCAAAACACTATATGACTTTGTTGCCATAATGAAAACACTATATTAAGTCATATACAATAGTATAGTCAACTTGCCAACAAAATATTGGGTAAAAGGGGTTTTCTTTGGTCAAACCCCTATTTAGGAATCAACCTTGAAAATGAAAGTAAATTACATAAAGTATGTAAAAAGTTAGATGACTGATTCACCTTTCTTAAGCCGTCATGGACAGATGGTGGAATCGCTAATACCCCTGAAGATTCCTGTTTGGGCTTGGAATTAAGGATTTGACCTTGATTTGTAGAATAAAAATCAAGGATACCCTCACAAATGCATGATTCTATGAATTCCACTCCGAGATAATCAATGTAGATATCCTTGATAATCGATTACAATGAAGAAGAGATGAATGTGTACGGAAGGAAGTATATTCATGGTTGCTTAAGAATTCCTCTACTTAGCCATCATTGGAGAGAAACTTTCTTTAATTGAGAATATTTCCTTGGAATTGACTTGAATGAATTGGAGAAACTAGATCTTGGATGCTTGCCTCAAAATCTTGAATCCAATTGCTCAATTTCTCTTGATCGCTTGAAAACTTTATTGCATAATTGTAGATCATGAAAGTATATCAAAATAAAAAGAGATGGGGTGTTTGTATACGTCGTCTTTCATTTCGCGATTAAAATATAATCCAATTGGACAATGCGATCTATTTCCCCACTAACAACGTGACATAGGGCTTTAAGCTATATTTGGGCCAAAAGCCTCAGGTATAGAATGATTGAGCCATTCTATATTTGGCTATAGAACGAGTAAGTAATTATATACCTAGATTTTGGTCTGGGTATTATTTTGGTGGAAAAGAAGCAAGAAAAGAGGAATCAAATTTGCCAGGATCAAGTATAATCGACATGAGATCTCGAAATAACCAAAATGGGGCCTAATAGATCATGAAATTACTAGTGGTAACTTTTCAGGATGGTACATTTAGCCCCTAATTTAGTGGGAATTGTTAGAAATGAATGCTAAATGTTTGACAGCTATTCTGTAGCAGTTGTTGTATTCATGACTATGATTGTCATTGATGTCAACACAGTGATCTACCAAATACTTGCAGAGAAGCAGACAGTGTTTGGATTAGCGCACGTGGGATATTGCAGTTGGAGCTATGCGATGTTGAGGATATACTCATTGATATGTTATATGTTTATGGTTCAGAGCACAAACAGTAATTCATTTATTCATGGAAGTTATGATCATTTTGGTGGAAGCAGTATTCACATAGTGTTCTTGAGTAGTGGTTTATGGAAATCGGATGATATCTCCTAATCAGGATGGAATTTGATTTTGTGCAATTAAAGGGAAGTTGAAGACACATTGATAGTGACGTGGATGACAGCACAAACTTAGAAGTTGCATGAGTGAAGAATTATTGTAATTGGAAGCCGACAGATTTGTGTAATTTTGATGTAGCGCGTGGAAACTTTTATTTTGTAATTGGATGCTGACTCATTTGTAATTACTTGAGCGTGGTATAAAGGAAGGAATGTTTTTCCTTGTTGTAATATGGTTGGATGTGTTGATATATACATGAAGTTAAGAAAAGAGCTAATGTAGTTGTGAAATCAAATTTGTGAAGGAAGACATGCGAAGTATAGAGATCTGAAATTGAGATCTGGTGAAGTAGTGAGTGCGGTTTGGCACAGTTAGAGAAGAGGTAACATATTGTTGAGCTCAGTAATATTTTGGTATTATTCTATTGAGTAATACAAAGATCAGTTGGACAGTGTGTTCAGTGATCTTACCTTGAAGCTGTTTGGGTAGTGGGTCCTTCTGTCTTTCATAACTCTTAACAGGGTTAGAATCTTTTAACATGGATTCAAAATTTCCTAATAGGGATTCATATGTACTGAATGTATTTCATAAGATTCCTAATAGAGTCCATCCTTTCACAAGGATTATTTATATTAGTGCATCTTTTATGGGCATCATTCCCACCGGGGTTTACTCTTTGATCAAGAGGTTGCCTAGTCAACATATCTTGTGTCATTGTGTTATTGTGTATGAATATCTTTCTATGGTTGGTAATTATATTGCTTACATGGTTTAATGTTGTTGAAGTTGATAAAAGTTATAATTATCAGATAACTAATTCCCCCCCCCCCCTCTCAGTTATCTTGATGGACTTTACTTTCTAACAGGAATATGAAAAAAACTCATGCTCACGATAAAGTAGATCAATGCATAAGAACGATCTTATCAAGATCAAGGATAAGCAACAATATCAAGCCTCCAAGAAACTTAAGTCTTCATCAAATCTAAAATCAAGATAAAGTAGGTATCATGAGAGAGAGAGAGAGAGAGGCACGACCACTAGCCTTGTAAGGTATCGCCTCACTATGAATGATGTAAAGAGAAAGTACAATGACAAAAGATGGCATTGATAGTCTATCAAGTTATTGTTGGCAAGTTGACTACACTGGTGTATATGACTTAATATAGTGTTTTGATTATGGCAACAAAGTCATATAGTGTTTTGGAGTCAGCGCACTTGATGAGAAGATCATAATTTGGCTAAATGTTGAAGACTGGATAGTGTACAGAGTACCTCAAGATCGAAGCATCAACGCAAGTGTATACAACAAAATTATGGTATGCGCCCTAGAAGTTAAGTTGGTAACATCATATTCATGCTAAGTCTAAGAGCGCATGATTAGAAGATTCAGTGTGAGGAAGATATAGAGTTCAAGTTGCACAGACAATGAATGCCAGAGAAGAACAGAGCGAGCAGCCGACTGTTAGTATTTTGGTTTGCGGTTATATTATTATGTTGTAAAAGTTATGCGCCTATTGTAATTAGGTTGGTGACATGTAATTATATTTGTTTGTAAACACGCTTGAGCCAATTCAATTGGAAGCGTTGTATGTAATCAGTTAAAGGGCCGATCTAGTTAGTTGTTTTGTATGTGCATATAAATATTAGATGCGCCCATTGTAATCAATATGAGAGTTGATACAGAGTTGAAATAAGTAGAGAAAAAGTGTGCGAAGAGTTGATAAGATGTATTAGAGCTTTGCAAGAGGTCAAAGCATCAGCGCATGAAAAGAATTGATCAGACAAGTAGTGTCACAGTGACAGTTCATCTAGCAGATTTAGTGTGTATCTAAGATCAAAAGGTTGTAGCCTTCACCACTTGAGCATTGAGCTCTAGGATAGTGCATCCGCACCCCTAACAAGGTTTATTGTAAAAGACTCCTAACAGGGTCCAACCCTTGATAAGGTCACTGTACTAAACATATTGTAAAGAAACTCCTAACAGGGTTAAGTATCTTCTAACAAGGATCATAAAACACTAGTACAAAATATTAATTGGTGTGAATTCCCACCGGGGTTTTTACCTATTTGGGTTTCCCCGTAACCATATTGGTGTTATGTCTTGATTTCATGTTTCATGTTTATGTTGATTTTCGTTTCAGTATTTAAGTATTCAAGTTCAGTTTAAAGAATAAAGCAAAAAGATAAAATATAGTGAACATTGATTCAACCCCCCCCGCTCCTCTTAGTGTTCCTGTTCCTAACAGTTATGTTATTCTAGTCAACCCATCAAAATAAAGGGATCAGTCATCAAGGAAAGGATTTTATCCCTTAAGGGAGCCTCAAAAGGTGATTAGTCCTAAGGAAAGTGTTTTCTCTATGAAGAGATCTATTGAATAATTTACAACGGTATGATATTCATACGATGAACATAAGGAAAGCATTTTCTCCTTAAACATTTGCATAAGAGAGATTGCAATAATTATGTGTGAGTGAAAATGTGAAATATGGAGTAGAGTGTATGCCCCTACCTCTTAGTTATTGGGTGTGCAGGTCTAAGGCTCAAATGCATGTGGATATTCAGTTGGGTGTGGATGTTGATGTGGGATGCCCCACGATGCACACAAGGACCGCTTTTGCTTCTTGTGGATGCATTATGATGCACATGGAAGCACATCCCGATGCATCCAAAGGGAGAAAAAGTTCTTGTGTGCGCTCGATCACATCGGGGTGCATCCAAAATCATGGAGCAATAAAAAATTTGCAAAAACTTTTATAAAGTAAAAAATTTCACATAATACATGTGCTTTTTACAGTTTTTTAATTTTTTAATTTTCCACTTAACCCTAAAATGACCCTAAAAGAGGGAATTCATTGTTTTAACATATCATTTTGTTTTCTAAGTATTTGATACTATTCTTGAGTCTTTTCATGAATTTTTCCTAGTTTGCAATGAAATTTTTTAATTTTAAATTTTTTTTAAGAAATAAAGATACAAGTTTAGCTCTCTATTTCAATATTTTTGTATCTTTCTTTACACGTGGATGCTTTTATTTCTCAGTTTTTTCTATTTTAAAATTTTAAAATTTCTTATGATACAAAGAAATCAAATTTGCTAGAATGGTTGGTACTAAAAGTTTAGCGGGTGGAGAAAGAACAAATAATTTCAAAATTGATCTAACATCTCCTTTATGGAGACATATCACAAGTATTTTATTATCTGTAAGAGGTGCAAAATATATTTGGAAGTACCATTATTGTGATGATAAACCAAAAAATAGCTAATATGCTTGAGTTAAACTTCTCTTTATGGGTCATATTTGTAAAGCAATGGAAATGTGCAAAGGCAAAGATAAGAAGGGGTTGTCACCTGCTCAAATAGAAGGATTTGTAAAATAATAAGAAGAGGCTGATAGATTTGTTCAAAGATTGTTGGCATAAGTGATGCTAATTGATGCAGTGATGGGAAGTGGCTTCTAGAGCTATAATGATAGAAATTTGATTGTATGATGATTAGTTATTGGGTTGTCATCGATCTCAAGAATTGACCCGATGTTACTAGTGTGTTCTAAAGTATAAGTATGATGATCAAGGTCTTGTGGTAAGTTTCAGTTGTAGCAATTCTTATGAGAGATTTGGGGATGTCTCTAAATCTCAAATGCATGAGCGCTACTATTGGTGTAGACTAGTAAGAAAGTTATGATTGGATGGAGGCTAACAAAGCAATTTCTAGAACAGTTAGTGACAGGCAATAGGTGATTTGGTTGGTTTGTCAAATCTTTATTATTTCTTGTGTTGCGGTTACATGATATGGTGGTAAATATTGTGTAGTAGGTATGGTTGTAATTGCAACTGATTTGAGTTACCGATGTATAGGATAGATGATCAATGAGAAAAGCCAAAGATGTTACAGGTTGAAGTGTTTGTGTTCTTAAGCGATAGTTGATGAATCTTTTATCGGTGATTAGTGTAGAGGTTGTGGTGAATTTGGTTGAGTTAGTAACGATATGGTGACGTATCATTAAGATTGGAGGTCATGATCTGGTGTCACATTGTTTGATGCTAGCAAGTTGAGAAGTTTCTTGAGGAAGAAACTAGTTGGGAAAATGTGTCCCCATGACACAAAATTATATGTAAAATTGTTGTATTGGTCAACGCGGTCTTGGAAAAATACTTTTACATTTATTTTTGTATTGTGGTATGTTAATTTTGAGCAAGATCTTAAAAATTAAATTTTAGGCCTTGCTTAAGGTGGTGGAAGACTTGAGCGCTTGATGTACAATATTTAAGTGATGAAGTTAAAAGTTTTTGTGTGTTGATCGTGTGTTGGACAAGTGCGGTGTAAAGTGAAAGATTTGAACCAGCCAGTACAAAGTTAGTTGTGTTGTGAAGAGATTTTGTGCTTTAGTGGATCTGATCAAGAAGAGGTTGTGCTATTTCATAGATCCTTCTCTCTATTATTCCCTAACAGTTACAACAGTGACATTACCTTAATCAAGTGGATCCTAGCATGTTCCTAATATAAATTAGCCAACAAGGTGGCACATTAGCTTGTGTTTAAAGTCCTTTAACAAGGCTACTCTTAAAAGGGTAAAGGTCCTAACAGGACTGATGTAAATCCTGTAATCAGGTAGCACCTAATAGTGCTTTTGTAAAATCCTAACAAGGTTAAGCTTCTTATAGGGCGTACTTCAGAAGAGTGCATCATTTAGTGGGTACTAATCCCCACCGTCATTTTTTTTCCAATTTGAGTTTCCACGAGATAAATCTGCGTGACAAGTGTTTTATTTCTATGTGAATGTTCTTATGGTTATATTTGTACATTTGTTACTATTAAAGATAATCTTATGAATGCTATGGTAAATTTTAAGAGGTTAAAAGTTGCAAAATTGGTAGATTATTGATTCACCCCCCGTCTCAGTAATTTGATCTTAGGACTAACAATTGGTATGAGAGATTCACCCCCCATCTCAGTAATTTGATCTGAGGACTAACAATTGGTATGAGAGCTCTAGTCCTTTGTTGTGGTGAAACTTAACAACTTGATACAAAGATCCGAAGATGATGAGAAAGGAGGGTCCTAAATTCAGACGAGAGAACTACTCAGTATGTTGCAGCTAGATGGAAATCAATCTAAAAGGAATGGTCGATCAGTATTGGGATCATGTGGTTACTAAGTATATTGTCCCGTCGAGAATCTTGATTGCTGACCAATTATAGAGAAGACAAGAACATATTTCTACGATGGATGCTATTGCCAGTACTATTTTAGATGCAGAATTTATTTATATCAAAGACTTGGATACTACTTATGAGATTTGGGAGAAGTTGAAGACCGTCTATGGTGGAGATCCAAATGTGCAGAAGGCAAAGGTAGATAGTTTAAGAGGCAAGTATGATGAAATGAGGATGAAATAAAATGAGAACATAGAGCAATACAATTAGAGAATCAAAAAGGTTGTTGCCGCTATCTATGGTGCAAGGATGTGGTAAGCAAAGTGTTGAGAAATTTAATACATCAATATGCCATTAGGGTTTCAGCTATACAAGAGCTAAGATCTTTAAGAACTATCACTATTACTCTTAATACATTAATAGGGAAATTAACTGCATTTGAGTTAACTAGTTATAATAATAGTATGCCAAAAGTTGAAGTTGCTTTCAAGTCATCATTGAATCTTGCACCATCTAGAAAAGGAAAGGAGATATCTAACAGCTCTTCAACATTGTACTCTAATGATTATAAATATGTTTTGTCTTTAGAAAGAGAACATGAGGAATTAGAAGCTTTATTTGCTAAAAGGCTGCCTAGAGGGAAATGTAAATACAAGGGTAAGTTTCCTTTGAAATTGACGCATGTCAAAGATGGTGGATCCAATTAAGGACAGTCCAACCTTACAAATTCAGAGCAACACAGTGCAATAACACAACACAACAATTGTTTCAACCAAATTTTCATTAACATGCCCGGCTATAAGGCCTTCCGGGTTAGGGCCAATTATAATAAAAAACAATTTTGCAAGATCAACAAGATCCAATACAACTCCAGCTAGTTTGGTTTTGAAAACTATCCACAACTGATGGAAACCCTAAAAAAGATCTGAGCTTGAGCTCGCAAGCCTCCAAGCAATCTCCTTGACTCCAAGCCTCAACCACTAGCTCTAGTATTACAACTATCAGATAATAATCTGATCTGCAAGACCACGCAGGATCTTTTCTAGAACTTCAGTTATCCGATTCTCCTAAATCAGCTTCTAGAACTCCCAATCTGCTACGATATGATCTCTAAATAGCTACCCAAACATCCTATAAATACTAATCATCAACAACAAGTCGGGTGGATGAAATAATTAACTCCTATAAATAAATACTAAATGCAATACAAGTTGGCTCTCAAATAGCCTTACAATTATTAAATTCAACATGTTAGCCTCCGGATCCACATAGGGGAATCCAACAAAAGCTACCAACAATAAATGCACCAAGTCAGCCAAGCAAATCACCAAGAACTCCAGTCAGTAAACCAGAACTACTGAGCGCTAGAGAAACAACCGAGCATCAGTGAAAGAACCGACCAAGCTAAGCAATACCTAGCAACACAGGCATTGCCGAGCAATAGCTCCACTGAGGATAAAAAGCTTCTTTGAGTTCCTTCAGCGACCGAGCTTCCTTCAATAACTGAGACCATCGGTTAAGGCTGCAACCGAGTAACTGCGGCCAAATAACACAACACCATGCAGATTCACCGAGGACCGAAGAATGCCCTTGCATCAGAAATGTTTTTCATTTAATTAAATTGGACATATAGCCTCTAGATGTCTTGAAAATTATAGGAAGGACAAGCCAAGGATATTCAAGGATGGGAGCAAGAAGGCATGTTATCTAGATGAAGGTGTTATTGATGAAGAATCTAATGGAATAGATGAAGAATAAATTGTGTTTATTGCGGTAAAGGAAGAACCCTTAGAAGAAGGTTGGAAAGATTTAGTTTCTAACATGAATCATAGTGGAGACGGGATCATTGACACTTGCCAAGATTAGGAATGTATCTGTGCATGGGGACCGACACTAGGTCTCGTAGGGGGCAAATGGTGAGGCATTTTTATATCATCTTTTAGAAACCCTAGGATAGTTTTTGAAAGCTCTTGTTCTTTTTTGTCATTGCAGTTTACTATAGACCTATATACTCTTTTGATGTTATTCTGTCGTATGCTGCCACTAAGACATCTAGTCAGGTTTAAGCTTTAAACATGCAAACTTGGATATTAATGCTATATTACTTATGCTATATCTTTGGTTATGTTCTTAGGGGTAGTTTGTTGTTTAAATATGAATTAATGTGTGTGTTTTGGTAAAATATTACATTGGATGTCTTGATTCTAACATTTAAGTGCAGAGCATATTTAACGAATGGAGGATTGACAAGGTGAACATGCCCGTGTGCTGGATACTTCGACCCAGTCATGCAACAGACTCAATCGGTGGAGGCATTAATGCAACTCCAGTGATGGTTTTGGGATGATCAAGGTGGCGTGAGCAGTTAGTTGTTAAATTCTTTTTTTCTCTAAATAAAGCCCTGCTCTTGCGTGAGGAGGGCATTATTAGTTATTTGAGTTATAGTTTCATTCTGTTATTTTCCAGCTTTCAAGAATCTCTGTACTATGTTTTTCAATAAATGATGAATGAAGCGTTGAGATTTAGTTCTGTGTAATTAAGTCTTGGATACTCATCCAAGGGGGCCTACTCGGTGAGGAATCCACCATAGTTAGAATCATTTGATGTAGTTTCATTTCCTGCATTTCGTTATTTCAATTCTTGTGTTGAACTATTTCTTCAGCCAAATTGGATGAATAGATGAAACATGGTAGTTTAGTTTTCAAGTCTTTGCGTTCCTTCAACATCTTTACTTCTGCATTTTCCATTCTAGCATTTACTTCCTACAGCTGTAGAATAAGCTTTCTTTTCAAGTATTTATTTCCTGCAGCCATAGAATAGTTTCCTTTCAAGCATTTGTTTCTTGCAGCAACTATAGGAAAGTATGGTCTGAGTCAACCTTCAGTGCATATATGTTGGTGGCCCATTTCAGGTAACACGTCCCTGGGTTGATAAATTAAATGAGTTTTTATAATTTGAATAGCTGCTTGGAAGGATGTCCATTCCACGAATTCTTATGAAAGCCTAGTTTTTGAATCCTTTATAAGAGCCGATCAATATGCATGATCTATGTCATAATGATGGGGTCTTGATTACTCCATCCATTCATGCATCTTGTTTGATTTTCATCTCTCTTTTTGGGGGAGGGGTTTTTCAATGAGGTTTTCCCTCTTTCCTTTCTTTATGAGAGGTTGCATTGCATTTATTTTGCGTATTGTACATGGGTACACTTAACATGGCCTAACAGTCGAGATCCATCAGGAATTGTCATTTAGCATTGTGAGTTTAAGTGCATTTTGCTAAGTTGCACTTAAGGTGGGGTGTTGGTGTAATTAAATATTCCCGATTACACTTTACTTAAGTTGACTTAGGATAATGCACAAGCATATTAGTTGTTGTGTAGACACCTAGGAGTTTGTATCTCATTTTAGCAAATTGTGTACGGAAATTTCCACTTGATGTGTGAGAACCACTTTTAATGCTCTTATCACATTTTCATCCTATTATTTTTACACATGTTTGCACATAATTTATTGTACGATGGAGGATGATCCACCTTTGGTGGACATGTGATTACACCTTGTCTAGTTGATAGGTTATCACTTGCATATCTCCTAGTTATCATGCATTGCCTATATATTGAAGCACATTTAATTAACCATCTTCATTTGGGCATTATTGGTTGTATATCATTATTGATAAATATTGATTCAATCATTTGATCATATCTGTTTACCTATCTCTCTTTTGCTATCAATTGAGCTTCTAGATCTTCTGATTTTCATTATTTATCTTAAGCAAATTCTTACAGTAAGATTCATCTTTAGAGTATATTGGATTGATGCAATCCCTCACATCTTAGTTTTGATCAAGAGGGGTTATTACCCCTAAGTTTCCTTTAAGAGTAGGCATTGACATTGTCTAATTTCTTAGCTCAAATTAACCCAATAGAACTCTAATCATTTCTTTTGGTTTCTTTCCCTAAAATTCTAAAGGGTTCCTCCTAGAATAAAACAAGACTCAAGGGTAAAAGCACAATGTTGTGTGATATTTTAGGTTAACTTATCAACACTGCTGAATTTGAGAATTTCTAACTAAAAACCAATTTCTGTCAAACATATGGTCTAGCTAGATTCATTCTAGCTAATTTAGATAAGTTCTTCAACTTTTTCAATTGGAAATATCTATTAAATTCATGTTTTATACCAATTACCAAAAAATTAAAATTATTTCAGGAAATCGATGTTCTAATAACTCCTTTTTTTAATGATTTTTTTTTGAAAATATAAAAAAGATCATTTTTTAGAGCTCAGAGTCAAGATTATCATCATATGAGTTTTATAGTATTTTGATTAGATCTAATATATTATAATTTGAAAATATTGCAACTAGGTATTTTAACATTCGAGAAGAAGTTTATTAAAAAATAGAAAAAAAATAGTAAAGCATATCAAAAAAATTCAAATTTTATATTTAACACTAGAGGAGAAAGTCCTCTTAAAAAATGTGTAATTTTTTTTTCTGAATGGTATAGATTTGATAGGGGAAATTTGACGTGAGATGAAAAATGTCAATTTTGGATAAGTTTGACTTTTGAGTAGTTACAACGGATAAAATATACATTGGAAACAAAATTTTCTTCTTTTCTGCACTAGCTATACATGTCATCTATAACATACTTTGAAATCAAAGGAAAAGAACGTTATTTGCATATACTTTTTTGGTGCGGACAAGACCCCAGTTTTTTAGCAATGGAAAAATGAACTTCAACAATGAAAAATAAACTTCAAAAATAAAAAAACTATGTCAATTCTTGTTCAAAATTTTTATAAAAAATTATAAGAATAAACTTCATCTACTTTTACACATTTCATTGGTTGTATCTAAACATAAATTCCACTTTTATGATGTTAAAGTTGAAAAGTTTGTGTGCTGTTGACCTTTTCATTTATAAAAGTGTGACACAGGTTAGTACTTTTAGCCTCAAATATATACTCAAAAGGGCCAAATATTATGAATATTTATAATATACATTTGATTTGTCAATTAAAAATATTTAGAGACTACTTGTTCAATAACTCACATGATTATACAACTAAATTTTGAACATTTTTTGTTGGAGTTAATAGATAACCCATAGCTCCCAAAAATAACATGCAACTAGAATATATGTCACATTTAAAGATAAAAAGTCACAATTTATGCTATGATGGAAGCTTAAGAGGTATTGATCTAAAAGAGGAATTTGATATTGAGATTAACTTCTAAATTAATAGGATATATAATAAGAAACATGACGAATGATTACAAAAGCATAATAATGACACCGTAGATATAAATAATAGGAGATGATTAAACGAGAGCTTGAACAGTGTCCACATCATTATCAATGCGACACATGCGAAATGAATCTTTATTTGATAAAATAAAAAGAATTGTTAATTTTAGTTGAAGTGAATAAAGGAATCGTATAGGCTCTCGTCTTTGGCATGTGGCTGTGTCAGACCCTCGTTGCCGTTTTTGTGGCAAGTTGAAACTTTTATTCATATTTTCTTGTATTACAAGAGAGGCCAATAGTTCTGGGTTCTGATTGAAAACTTTGTTTATCCCTTTAGGATGGAACCCTTCTCCTGGCATATGATTTTACTGGGAGATTCACCTAGACTAACCTTCAAGTTTTTAAAAATTTGGCATGCTTTCAAGATGCAAATCCTCTTCACTCTATGAAAAGATTAAAATTTAGTATAATTTTCTTTCAACTTTCTTTATATTAATGTTTCTCTATATGCTGAAGCATTTATATGTAACAATGTCAGATGGAAATTCAAGTGCAATATAATATGGTTGACCTTGAGGTAGCTCGGTTGCAAGAGTTCCTTTGAAGCATTGGAGAAATGCCCCTTGTACAATGTTCCCACCTAACTTTGCTACCCTATGGCAATCCAGCTTCTAGTTGGCCTACAAATGATGTGGTTCCATCGAACCTCCGTGGTTCTTGTTGGATGAGTTCCGACGGAGACACTAGATTTCCATTTTCTTCCAAGTGGTTCTTGTGGTTGCTTTGGCTATTTCTTTGATAAGATAGGAGAATGAAGAAGAAGATAACAAAGGAGAAGGATGGTCCCTTCCAGACCCTAAACCTAATCCTATCTATGTATGGGGAAAGAAGGATTATCCTGATCATCTGCCTTCTGCAAGGATTGCTTTAGCCACTTTGTAGTTTTGTTGTTGTTTCCGGTCTTTCGACGTTTATGTTTTCATCTAACTTTTGAGACACTTCTTGTATGACTCTTGTTGAATGACTTTATGTCCTTTTGCGTATAGTGTATTTTTTCATAATGTAACGAAAATTGCCTATTCAAAAAAAAACCCTAAGTCGATAATTAGTTAGATCATTATCTTAATTACAATCCCTACTGAGACTAAATTTGGATGAAACTAATACACTAACAATGAATGTAAAGACAAATGCATGTAATTATGTATAGATGGGTCTGGAAAACAATGCTTCACAATGTACACTGTTGACATAATGTTAGTTATCATTGGTAAAGTCATTGGCAAACATCAGTCCTACTGGAACACAGGTACATCACACCGATACTCATGATTGTGAACCGGTAGACTATGAATGTAACTAGTGTACTTTAACCGGTCACGCTTATACCAGTCCAAGTTTTGTCCATCCGGATTAAGTAAACACACAGGAAAAAAATGACTAAATGGATACAAATTACACACCATTTAAGTGCAGAATAATCCGAAAACAACATTATGTGGAGCCTTTTTAGTTAAACTAGAGATATCTTTTTCAGTGGAGTTAGAGTTAGCTTTATTTTTTTTGTGAGCGTTTCAAGGTAAACTAAGAATCCGATTGCAAGCATTTTGATCAAGGGTTTTGCATGCGTGATTTATGGGAGAGTTTATAGTATGGAATAACTATTAGATGTATTTTTAATAAGATAATTCCTTATAAATAGAGGTTGAAATACATGAAAGTTGTGTTGTTGACAATCAAGAGTATAAAATGAAGGAGTGCAGGAGAGCAAAATCTTCTGAGAGGAAACATAGTCACATAAGATTAAGGGAAGAGAAAGATTCAACAACCAATCATTGGAAAGGGTGAACATGTATGATCTGAATCGACCGATATAGTTGATGAACTACAACTGATTGAATATCGGATGAACTGAAGAACAATGATTATAGATCACTGAGTTACTAAAATGATATGTAAGATGATTAAATCGGTCAATATGTTGTCATTGATGTCAACTAGTTTTGACAGTACTTCTCATGTTAGTTACAAACATCTAAACATCTGTTGAAGGAAGAAAATTAAGATGAAGAACTGAGATATCTACTTGAGGAAATGAGTCTATGGCTTTATACTGTTGACTTGAGCATGTTACATTAATCTATTATGAAGAAGAGAGTTGAAATTGAACAAGTCAATGAGGTTGGTAATTGAAAATTTATGTATACACCAAGCCAGTGCAGTGTATACCTAGTGGCAGTATTAATTGAGCTAGTGAACTAGTTATCACCGATGCATTTCTATATTAACCGAGTATGGATGAAAATATTAAATGCTAAGAACAACCGACTGAATTTGATGAGCTAGAAATTGTTATGATTTTGAGGTTAAGGATAAAGTTTGTTATGTGATCCATGACTTACAACATTCAGAGAAGATCTAAAGGATGAGATTGAAACGTGTTAATGACACATCTGCCGTGGAAGGTTTAAGCAACAAAATGGATGAAGGAGATTAAGAGACAACATCTAATTGCCGATATGAAAATGTTTTACTTGTCTATATAAGAGATATGAGTTTCATTATTGAAACATGCTGGAAAGAAGAAGACTGCAGAGATTTCGCGTGAAGACTTTATTCATGAATGTCTGATCAAACTGGTTATTGAAAGAACCAAGCTTTCGACATTACCAAGCATCAGAGAACTGTTTACCGAGTGAAAGTAAGTTGAGAAATATTGAGGAAGTGAAATTGATTAATGATCAGAGGATTTATATGGGCTTAGCATAGATCTAAATATTTTCAATTGAGTAGTATTTAAATCAAATTAGTACTGTATCAGTTTAACCATTGATTCAGAAAATCTCTTAACCGAGTGGACTTAATAGTCTTATGTTCTACCCTATGACATTCGTTGAATGTAAAGTGTTATCTTGTTGACCCCATAGTGAATGGTGGTCAAAATTCAACTGTTAGTGATAAATCCTCTAACCAGGTCCCACCTAATAGTGTACATTGTAACCTTTAGCAGGGTTGGCTCTTCACCGAGCTCACATCAGAAGAGTGAATTATTTTGGGTTACTGATCCCAGGTGGTTTTCCCTTAGCAAGGTTTCCATGTTAAATCATTGTGTTATGTGTTATTTGTGATGATTGTTTTTCTATCATACTTTACATATTCCATAGTTGATTTAGTCAGTAATCATAGTTGGGTAATTACTAGTAATCGGTAAACTGGACAAACAGATTGATATTTTATGTTACCGAGTTGCATAATTTGTTGGAATTATTTTGTAAGGTAGATCTTTGTATTTGGGATTGTAGGATAACAGATATAATCGATTCACCCCCCCTCCTAGTTATTCTAATAATTGGTATTAGAGCATATTGGTTACTTGGAAGAAAGTTTTAAGGACTTGAGCAAAAAGATTAAAAGATGTATAAGAGTCAAGTGTCGAAGCTGAACAAAGACAACTTTACAACATGGAAAAGCCGAATGAGACTTCACATATGTGGAATTGGAGAATATTCAATACATCTACTTGACAAATGCTGGATCTTTGACTCTTGATCAGTTGAGAGACCGACATGAAGACAATATTACTATGATAGAGATTGTTGTTTTTCTATCTGATGCTGAATTTGAGGATGTCAAGGATTGCAGTACAACAAAGAAAATGTGGGATAAACTTGCTCTAGTTTATGGTGGTGATGTGAATGTGATGAGAGCCAAAGCTAAAAGCTTGAGAGGCAGATTTGATGACATGAAGATGAAGGAATGAGAGAACATTATATAGTATACAAACCAAATCAAAGAGGTAGTCAATTCTATCCGAGGAGTTGGAGGTATTATTTTTGAAGATACAGTGGTAAGTAAGCTACTGAGAACCTTGTTTCTTGTCTATGCAATTAGAATATCTGCTATTGATGAAATGAGTTCTACACCTAATAGCACTCTTAGTCTTGATAGTCTAATTAGAAAGATAACAAATTTTAAGTTGAATAATTTTGACAATAATGTTGTACTGAGTGGCTGAGTCTTCTTTTATGTCATCTCTTAAGATTGGTAAATCTAGCAGTAAGCATAATAGAAGGAATGAAAGTGATAGTAATACTGATTATGACCTTGAAGGACTTATGGCCCAAAGACTACATAAAGGTAAAGGAAGATATAAGAGAAAGTTACCTTTAAATTGTTTTAATTGTAAAGAGGTTGGCCATATTGCTGCTAGATGTCCTAACAGAAAAGACGAGGATAAGGATCTGGTGATGGAAAGTTTGGCAGAAGGAATAATAGAGGAAACCGACACTACAACAGAGACAACCAAGATTACAAAGATAAGGGGAAAAAGACATTTTACCTTGTTGGAGAAGATGACACCGACATTGATGATTATATTGAAATAGTATTTGTTGCAATGAAAAATGATTCAGAAGAGGAGGAAAGGTATGTAGAAACAACACTTATTTCTAAAGCTAGTAACAATGATACTTGCATCATTAATAGTGGTTGTACATATCACATGACTGGTGATGAAGATAAGTTTGATCATGTTGAACATTATAATAGAGGATCAGTGAAAATGGAAAATGACACACGTTGCATGGTTAAAGGAAAAGGATCTATTTTATTAAATGATAAAATTAGATGTGATAATGCATACTGGGTAAAAGGACCTAATTACAATTTGTTGAGTGTAGCACAACTGAATAACTCATGTCACCATGATGCAGGGGCAGGGTAGATACAAGCAGAATCAAGCAGAATTGTGTCCACTTGAATCCACAACAAGCCCTTGCTCAAAGTTACACAACGGAAGCAATATAATATCACATGAAATCAATGGAAACACAATGGATATGAGACAATCAACTGGCAGCAACAGAGAATTATATTATTTCTTTCAACATGCCCGGTTGTGAGGCCTTCCGGGTTTCGGCCTTATACAATGAGAATTATGAATTCAGAATTACACCTTGCATCCTATCTTTTTCTCCAATGATGTATCTTGATAATCCTTCCTATATCTCACCCATGATGATCTACTACATCAATCTAGACCCCTTATATAGCCAGCTAAGCCACAGGTCGGCCAGTCAAGCATTTAATTACAATATAGGTCCAGTCTCAAGATTTAAACCAAAACTAATGCTAGAATGAATATAAATTGATGCGCCTTTGGATTTAGGTCCTAACTTGACACAAGAGCATGCCTTTAAGTGCGCAAGGTCCCATATGAGCACACGGATCATCGCAAGAAGAAACACCACACGTTTCACCCAAAAACTGGCAAGAAATAGGTCCTGAGGCAAAATAGGCATAACTTTTTACTCATAATGAATTGGAGTTTGCGCTGTTGGGAAATGATAGTACTTTAGGTCCACTTTAAGTCCTTAAGTGCGCAAAATAAAATTCCTTATAGATCAAGGTCACCAACATGAACAATCAGCACCAAAACTGCAGTAACAGCTCAGACGTGAAAGCTGGTAGAAAATAGGTCCTACGCCAAAAAGGCCATAAATTTTGACTCATAATGAATTGGAAGCTGCGCTCTTGGGGAATGATATTAATTTAGGTCCCCTTGAAGCCCTTAAGTGCGCAAAATAAGATTCCTTATGGATCAAGAGAACCAACATGAACAATCAGGACCAAAACTACAGGAAAACACTATTCTGACGGCAAGGAAAATAGTTGTAACTTTGAAATAGTCCATCCAAACTTGATGTGCTCATAGGAGAAGGTTCCCAAATAGGTCCCCAACATGATGTAAGCTTCACACACCGTGAAACTATCAAATGCAAATATTATAAAAAAAACTACAGCAAACAGGTACAGAAATCAGAAAATGTCTTTGGTTGATGCAAGATTGCCAAAGACCCAAGATGCTCCTGCATCACACCGAGATGCATTTGAGAGAATGAAGGTGAAAATATATGATGAGAATGGAAAGCTTGTCGGTACTGGAGGACAATGAAAAGGTAATTTATTTTATCTTGACAATGCTGAAACTTCTTGTTTATTAGTGAATAATGAAGATGCATGGTTATGGCATAAGAGGTTATGTCATGTAAATTTGGATAACATGATTAAGATCAGTAGAAAGAGAAAAGTTAGAGGATTGCCTAGTCTAACCAAACCTGGTCTTGTTATGTGCCATCAATGTCAGAAAGGAAAGATGACCAAATCTAGTTTTAAAAGTAAGGACTGTTCATCTAAAGGAATTTTGGAGTTGGTTCACACTGACTTATGTGGTCCGATGAGAACTCAAAGCTACTATGGTGATAGATACTTTATTTTGTTTGTTGATGACTATACTAGACTGATGACAGTTATGTTCTTGAAGGAAAAATCTGAGGCATTTAAACTATTTAAATGGTATAAGGCTAAAGTCGAAAAGAAACCGAAAAAAATTTGAAATGGTTAAGGTGTGATAGAGGAGGTGAGTTTGTTTTTGATGAATTCACTAACTTCTGTAATGAGCATGGAATAAAAAGGCAGGTTTCTGCACCTAGAACATCGCAGTAGTATGAAATTTCTAAAAGGAGGAACCGATCTATTGTTGATTGTGCTAGAACATTGATGATTGAGAAATATGTTGCACAAATGTACTGGAGAGAGGAAGTTAGCACAACAGTATACACCCTGAACCGAGTTCAGCTAAAGAAAGAGACAAACAAGACACCTTATGAGTTATGATTTGGATACACACCGAATGTAAGTTATTTCATAATCTTTGGTAGTAAGTGTTATATTCTAAAAGATGATAGGAATGGTAAATTTGACTCTAAAGGTGATGAAAGAATATTCTTGGAATATTCTACTAAGAGTAAAGCTTATAAATGTTTGAACAAGGTTACTAATAAGATGATAGAAAGTACTAATGTTAGAGTTCATGAGTTTGCTAAAAATAATGATGAAGAAAGCATGAAGGAACCAGAAGACTATGGTAGGTTTACTTATGTTAAAGATCCAAATTATCTTTCGAAGCTACAGGCTGAGTCTACCAAGCATCAAGAAAATGCTACCGAGAATTAGCAAATGGAAACTAAGAATCGGGAAGAAGCTATCGAGCAGGAAAATGAACCTGAACCGAATGATGAGTAGAGAAGAGATCAAGTGCTAGCAAGATTTGCTAGAAGACACCATCCAAAGAATCAAATTATTGGAGATAAGCAAGCTAGCATTCTGACTCGAAGTAAGTTAAGACAAAACTCATGCTTAGTTTGTGAGTTTGAACCTAAGAGTGTTAGGGATGCACTTGAAAATGAGGAATGGATCAATGCTATGAATGAGGAAATTGAAAAAATTGAAAAGAATAAGACATGGACATTAGTGCTTAGACCGAAAGATAAAAATGTTATTGGTATAAGTGGATTTTCAGGAATAAGTTGAATGAAAATGGAGAGGTCACTAAGAATAAGGCAAAACTTGTTTGCAAGGAATATGCACAAGAAGAAGGTATTGATTATGGTGAAACCTTTGCACTTATTGCTAGAGTTGAAAGAGTCCACATATTACTTTCATATGCTGCACATAATAGATTCAAAGTATATCAAATGGATGTGAAATCATCTTTTCTAAATGGAATTCTTGAGGAGGAGGTCTACATAGAACAACCGTAAGGGTTTGTTGATCAGAATCAGAATAACATGGTATGTAGACTGCACAAAGCTTTGTATGGATTGAAGAAAGCACTGAGGGCATGGTATGAAAGGCTGCATACTTATCTAATCAGTATTTGCTTTGTTTAAAGTAGTGAAAACAATAATTTGTACATGAAAGGAAAATTTGATGAAAATAATTTGATAACTGAGATATTTGTTGATGATATAATCTTTGGAGGAAAAGATCTGATTTGTAAATCTTTTGCTTATGACATGAGAAAGGAATTTCAGATGTTTATGTTTGGAGAGATTAAATTCTTTCTAGGTTTGTAGGTTATAGAACAGAAAGCTGGGATTTTCATCACTCAACGAAAATACATTAAAGAAGTGTTGAAAACTTTTGGTATGGAAGATGTTAAACCAGTAGGAACACCGATGGTAACTACATGTAATTTGACAAAGGATGATGAATGTAGAGAAGTAAATCAAACTTTGCACTGATCTACGATTCGTAAACTGATGTATGTTGTACACAGTAGGCCTGATATTGCACATGCTATTGGGATTGTGGCTAGATTTTTTGCCAATCCTAAAGATTCACATATGGTTGCAGTGAAAATAATTTTGAGATACTCGAAGAAAATAGAAGACTATGGTTTAGGGTACACTTTTGAAGACAAATTTGAACTTAGAGTTTACACCGATACAGATTGGGCTGGAAACATAGATGACCAAAAGAGCACAATTGGTGGATCATTCTTTTTAGGGGAAAGCCTTGTGACTTGAATTAGCTAGAAACAAGCATGCATTTCTCAAGCTATTGCTGAGGCAGAGTATGTTGCTGCTACTGCAAATTGTTCAAATATTGCTTGGATTAGACAAGTGTTGGAAGTAATGAATGAGGTAATCACTGACCTGGTGATTATATATTGTGATAACACTAGTGCTATAAATATTTCTAAGAATCATGTGATGCATTCAAAGACAAAGCATATATCTATTAAGTATCACTACTTGAGGGAAGAAGTTCAAGTGAAGCAGGTGAAACTTGAATTTGTAACATCTAAGGAACAACTTGCTGATATTTTTACTAAACCATTACCGAAGGACACATTTGAATATTTGAGGACTAGACTTGGGGTCCATCCCCAGTCTATCGGTCACTAAGGTGATCTAGAGGTTGCATCAACCTATATTTATTAGAAGATCATTCATGTTGATGCACATAGCTCACACTTTGGATTTTTTTTTCTAAGGTTGTGAAAGATTGTAGAACGGGAACAAAAATTTGTTTATCAGTGCATTGAAGGTACTTGATATGAATCGAACAACAGAGAATTACTTGGCTGCTGAAGAGCAGTTTGTATATTTTCTTTGAGATTGTTGTCAAAGGGAGAGAAGATCAGAGAGTGTGAATATGGAAAATTAGTTAGTGAGAAAACAAATAGGGAGAGAGATTGCAGAAAAAGAGAGACTTGAATATTTGTTGATGAGAACAAGAATCTAAGAACTGTAAAAGATTAAATCTGCAGGGAGAGTCTGCATGTAATGCTGTTATGTTTTGTAGTGATTAAACATATTAAATATCAATCTAGGGAGAGCTTACCGAGCTACAACAATTACTTACATAGTTATAGAATACACGTTTGGTATGTGTATTGCATATTTTCATATTGCTTGTGTTTCCATGAATGCCAAAGGGATAGATTGATGAATTGGTCAGTGTGGACATAACTTGAGACACAGGTGGTGATCTCACTCCACCAACCTTGCTTCTTTTGAAAAAGGTAAAACTTGAACTTTAACCATAGATAATATAGTAGATGAAATTATGGATTTTGGTGAAGTGTCAAATGTTGCAAAGTGATTCAATGTTCTAGGAAATTACGATAAGGAGAAAATTGTGATTGCTCTATTAGAAACCTTTTTAGATTTCAATAGAAGTCCTAGGGACTATAGGACCCATTCTCTTGCACAATTAAATAAGAGGCTAATGACCAAATGGAGAACCGGTCTAGCTCAAAATAATAAAATAATAAGGGAAACTTTGGCAAATGTTAAACCAGATCTTGACGATGAGTCAATAGAAATTCTGATGGAAGCTGTGTCACTCAACTTGGATACAAGGGACAGGGTGACAAAATCATTAATGGTCAAGATAAAGATGTATTTAATTGGTAGAAATATGAATTCAACACTCTCAAACCTACAAGTCCATACGATATCTCACAAGATGAACCAGAAAAGGAGATGGTTCCACCTAATAGTTTACAACTGGTGAACAAGTTTCAATAGGTGTGTTGGAGTAATTTTTAGGTTTTCTGAGAATTGTCATTTCATGTTCTTATTGACACGCAAAATGTGCTAGTGTCTTCTCTATTTGATGTGCTTGCAAGAATTTTCCAAAAAGCTCAGAGTCTCAAGATTACCATGTGCAAAAATGTCTGCATTTGCTTACCCTTGGTCATTGTTTGTCTTTGGTAAGGTTATGTTGTTGAAAGTATTCTTAATTGTGCCCTATATCTTATGTTTTTAAGTTACTTTTCCGGGCACTTAAGTTCTCAAATGAGTGCTTGGTTACTCTTTCTCCCTTTGAGTCTCTTAATCTCACGATAAAAATGTCAAGTCTTATATGATTTAGAGAATGAGCGACAAAGCGAAGAGTTTAACTTGTTTTTTGTTATCTCTGAATCTCCGAATGATTGGCGGTTAGTGAAAATATTAGGTGATTTGGTGATAAAGCTTTCTTCGGATCTCATGATTCTTGGCGATCTTCTCTAAGTATCCAATGATTCAGCACAGCTGTCATCTCCCATTCTCTCAATGTTGCGGCAAAGTTATGTAGTATTCACCGTCTCGTCGGGGACCGTTGATGCAAATCCTAATCGACGGTTGTCATTGAATCTCATGTTAAAGTTTGTAGTTAGTGAAAGATCCATTTATTCAACACAACAGTTATCTCATGATCTCTTGATTTTGATGGTTAGTGAGTTAACATTTAGCGATCCAGCAAAAAGGGCTTTCTCCTAATCACCAAATTGCAGCGGTTAAGTTTGAAACATTTGGAGATTTGAAAACAATGTTACAAGAAGATGATAGTTTTTTCAGTCGCGTATTCTCCGGATGGTTGACGGTTACGGAAAAATGTTTGGCGATTCAGCAAATATGGTATTCGCTGATTCTCGTGATATTGGTAGTTAGTAACTTTTTATTCTGAGATTCAACGACAAAGCGTAAAGTAACACGGTGACAGTTATCTCGTATTCTTGTAAAGAAACGGTCAAACCTTAAAACATTTGGAGATTCAGCGAGGGCCGTGGATGATAATTGATGCAGGAGCATCCTCGGTGTAAGAGCAATCTTGCATCACCCAAAAATATTTTTGTTTTTGTATTCAATAAGGGCTATCTTGCGTAGAGCTGTTATCTATGGAAACTTAGTGTTTTTAGTAAGTTGGTCATAAATCTCAGAATGTTCTAATTTTACATGTGGAGGTTCATCTCGGTCATATCAGTTTGCCAGTAAAGTTTCATGCCTAGATCAGGTCTAGTTTTGAAGATATTGAAGATTTTCGGTATTGGCAGCAGGGTACAGAAACTTTGAACTCAGTTTTGAAGGCTTTAGAGGCCTTGGATGAGGTCGAAAATTTGGGTGACAGGCACTTGCATGAGTCAAGCCTGTAGAGCGCTTCGTGGCCTTTCTGAAATGGGGTTATAATAGTCCATCGGGTCTACTGGTGATGACTTATGGTCTCCGAAAGTCGGGTCACCTGAAATGGCAAAAAATAATTTTCCTTCAAAATTTCTATTCGGGTTTCAAAAGTTATTTTGAGCCGACTTTTATGTAATAAATTGAAAAATAAAATAATTCTAAGTTTGGTCGGCCCTAAGGGCTAAATTTCTAGAACCTTTTCAGGTGGTGGAAAATGCCTATATAAAGAAGGCCCGTAGTGTTGTCTAGGGCTGTTCTAGGTAGTAAATCTGGGTATTGATTTGAGGGTTTGTCCTACAGAATATTGTAAGGGAATGCCCATGAGGCTTTGCATATTGTAATTCTGAAAGTTTGTAATCCCACATTTGTGGAGATAATAAGAAGCCAATTTTTTGTTTTTGCATATTGTTGTTGTTTCTCTGTTTTTGTTATGTGTTTGAGGTATTAAGGGGAGCACCCTTCATCAATAATAAAGATCAACGGATGGCATTTAATCTCAGGAGAAAACCAAGGTTGAGAAAGATATATAGCGACTTGGAGATAAAGGTGTTTCGTTGAATCTTGCAATAAAACTGGGGTTAGTGATAGTGTCTTGAGATTATGAGAACACAGTTGTCGCTGAATCTTGTGACTGAGCATGAGTTAAGTAAAAAACTTAGAGATTGAGAGGCGCAATGTTCATTGAATCTTGCAATGAAACTAAGGTTAAGAGTAAGATTAATAGATCGCGAGAATTATATGAGTCGCATGTTCTCGATATGTAACCCCAGTCAAGGGAAAGGTTATGAGATTTGGAGATTTTCTTTTGTCATTGGATCTTGTGATTAAACCACATTTAAGCAAAGTATTCAGAGATCATGAGGTGCCTTTAGTCGCTGAATCTCCATATTAAGCTCGGTTAAGTTTTCATCAATGATAAAGCAAAAGAGCGGTTTTGACGTGGAAAAGGTACTATGCCGAGATGGAAAAAGTTATGAGCTAGCCAATCGGATTTTAAGTGAGGGTTTTTATCAGTTTTTGAGGGTTTTAAAGCATAAAACAGTAATCATTATTTTTTTTGCTTTCTTTCCAAGATTTAAATGCAACCTATCAACATCTCACCTTACGGCTAGCCTAGATTTAAATTTGGTGTCATGTAGAAGTGACTTAGGAAATATTTGCTACGATTTTGGCAATTTCTATGCATTCATTGATCAATTATATATAGACATGACACTCACGCATTTACACTTATCATTTTTCTGAGAGCAATTGTGAAGTTAGAGCCATTGCAGTATGTAATTGAGCAGAGAAGATTTACGGAGCCGAGCATCATTCAGAAATTACAAAGGTGAGTCAACCTGAGTCCAGCGGAGCCTCATCTAGTGAAGGAGCAAAGGAACAAGGAGATGAGCAGAAGGGTAAACCCAATTTTTCTGAAGAATTCATTACGTTGCTCCCAAGTTCTAATCAAAATAAGGTGAGTGATGAAGTTTTCACTGATGATATGTCAAATTGTAGGGATCTAGGTACCCCTCCCTATTCTAGTTTTATGTTGTTTAATTATTTCTATAATAACCATTTTAGACCTATCCCAATTTGCAATGCATGGACATTAGGTATGGCCAAACTCATAGTTCCTGATGTTTTTGTAGATGTTCACCTTATGTTTGAATTAGCCAGGAACTATGATCGCGTGTCCAAAATAATTAGGAAAGGCGACCAATCATCCCTAGTTACTCTTGATAGGGGGTCCTTTATGAAGGATTTCAGCTTGTACTCTTCGTCATCCACAGAGATTGACCTAAGAAAGGAGAAGGAGAAGTACACAAGCTAGGTGGAGCTTGTGAAAACCCAAATTTCCTGTCACATGCGTAGGATTGGTTAATATGTTGCCCCTCTCCCTAGCCATATGAAAGCTCCCTACGAGTTTAAAGCCCTCCATTTTTATATGAAATATCCTGCATATGGATTATGTCAAGTTTTGGGGGTGGATGGAGATGAAGAATGGTTGTCAGCTGATTTGTTGATGATGATGCTGGATAGACAAAACTCAGATGCCAACACAGATTATGATTACATTCAATATGTAATTGATAGGATGCATGAGGGTTTGATGAGCATCAGAGAGGGTAAGAAGCCAATCAAATTCATGCACTACTCTCTTTTGATGCATATGATCCTATATTTCAAAGTTGATAATATGGACGTGCACATGCTGAGACCCAGAACAATTAAGGAGGGACAACCACATCCAGTGCAACTCTGGTTAACAGTGTGGAATTACAACTCTAATGAGAATGAATTTTGTGGTTTTTAAAATTTGATAGTCTATTCAATCTTGAACTTAATGGGGACAAACATCACAAGGCTTTCGGTTAGAGTGCTTAGGCTTGTTAGGCCTAAACAATTTGTTGACAAATGGTAAATGGACCATAACTGCAGTGATTTCTATCTTGGTCAGACTTATACATTGATTAGAGTCTATGGTTGCCTAGAGCCCCCTCACATACTTCCAAAATGTGTCACCACGGGTTGCCCTATTGGAATTCATTTGGCAATTGATATGCACTGACAAAGAGCACTTGGCTCCGGACAAGAAGGGAACTTTTACTCGGCAATTTAAATTGCCAAGTTTTCTAATTGGATAAAGAGCATTGCCAGAACTCAGTATCTGGCTGAATCATTCCATGATGGCCTTTGCTGTATACAGGTATGTGGATATAGAGGAATTCATAAAGAATGCTAGGAAATTGCTCATCCCCAACATTGGTGCTACTAAAGACCATGTAGGATTTGATGATGAGGATGTGATTAGGAATATGGTGGATGAAGATCAGATTGGAAGGAGGCTCATCAAGTTCTATGACCTTTTGAACTTGGAAGCTCAAATCAAGAAGCATGGAATTTCCTTTGGAGGGTTATTCCCAGACCTCCCCTACCTGACCATAATTGATAGGATGATAGGGATGTATGAAAGCGTATCTAACCAACTGGAAGCCCAGCTTGAAGAGAAGCAAGAGGTGAAAAAAAATTACTCTTCTTCAGACTATGAGGAAGACGGTGAGGGCTTGTATGAAGAGGATAGCCCTACCCAAGTAAATGAACCTCCTGTCATTGATCTAGGACAAGATGCCCCTGAGACAGAGGATGCACCAGAACCTCCTCAGAAGAAGAAAAGACTTGAGGAAGGAGATCCCTTAAAAGGGAAAAGACCAAAGAAAGAACCTGATAGGATTGCAACACTAGTGCCTGGTGATAGGTCATACTATCACCACATGAGAAAAAGAATCAGAGAGGGAAAGAAGGTAGCTACACAAGAAGATGTTTAATTTCCCCTCCTGCTATGCAAGGATGAACAAGAAACATATCAAGAAGAAATACTGAGTGATGATCAATTTATCAAAAGTGAGGAATTCAAGAGTTTCTCGATATGGAAGAAACAACATGAGATAGATAGTCAAGTGACTGACAACAGTGATCCAAATGATGAAGCCTTGAGGGCCCTAGCTACATATGATCCTGAATCAAAAACTATTTCTATTGATGAAGCTAGGAAATTGGTTAAATCCATTGGAATGCAAATTGTGCTAGGATGGGACTTAACCTCAACATTCATTATAGATTAGATAAGGAAGCAACCAGAGGGCAGTTTATGTTATGAGGCCCAGATAGGAGAAATGATAAGAGGGTGTGGTTATGACACTAAGTCCCAAGCCTTGGCAATATGGTCTCTTGCCCCCAGGACACAAAAACCTTGTCTTGTTAGCATTGAAGAGAAGATAGAAGGAAACAACATCATTTGGAGAGTCCAAAATACTAGTGAGCTTGAGGTGTCCAAAGATGTGACTCATTTTTCTCAACTAAATGAGGCCAAGATTTCTCAATTGTCAAATAGATATGGGATGTTGTTCGATGCGGCAATTCTTTTGTCTAAGGATAGAGATAAGGGACTCATGAAGATCAAAGTGCTGGAGGATGAGCTTGAAGGAATGAATGTTAAGCTTGAAGAGGCATCTAAAGAAAATCCTCCTCCAGTCCTAGAAATTGAGGTTGTAGTGGTACTAGAGGCAGAAGTACTTGATGTGGCAGCAGACAAGGAGAATAAAGATAAGTTGGATATAGCCCTCAATGCCTTATCTGACATCTTACAACATAGGTTTGAGGTAATAAAGGGGAAGATGGACTCAGTCCACAGTTCATACCCGATGTTGCGAAAGGTGAATGAAAATGTTAAAGATACTATGGCAACCTTAGAGCCACTGTTCAGCATATGGTCTGGTAGAGGGGCCCTTTTTGAGAAACGTGAAATGCTGTAGCCTCATAGGCCGAACATCCTAGAATCAATTGATGTAGTGGGAGAGAACATTGAGCTTATCGGTACAATTTGGGCCTTTTTCAAGGGCAAAGCCAATTAGGTCAAGGAAAAGATGGAGATGTTCGGCCCTGATTTTAGTAAATATCTGCCTCCAATTTACAAGGATGATGGCAACATCATAGATATTGAGGAGTGGAAATCAGGTGTCAATCAGTTGATGACTAGATAGGAGGCCTTTCTTAATGATGATGGCACCATGGACATGGGCAGGTTCAATAATATTATTCTGGATGATATTTTTAAAGTTGAGAATGATTGCACTATATTTGTTGCTGATACTAAGGCCATAATTGATTCAAGACAGGATAAGAAGGTAAAGTTGCTGCAGAGCTTGAAGGTGTACACCTAGCCTACCGAGGAAGAAGTTGCAGCATGGGACAGAAGCACAAAACCCAAGAAGAAGATGTCAGCTGCCATTGATTTAGAGGCAATGGAAAAAGAGTGAGTCACACATGGCACCTGATCCTTGAGCATAGGGAGAGTAACTACCATAAAAAGAATAATGTAAGTTAGCCGGTAGGCGGTCATTATTCACATAACAACTTTTAGCAGTTACTTTGAATATCTACAGATGAAGGTGCCACCTATGAAGATTCACTATGATTGGAACAAATTTTTGGTTTTATTTTTGATGTAGGAGCATCCTGGGTGTAAGAGCAATCTTGCATCACCCAAAAAAAAAAATATATCTGTTTTTATATTCAATAAGGGCTATTTTGTGCATGCTGCTATTTATGGAAAGTTACTATTTTTTGGTAATTTTCGTATGTGCTCAGAATGATCTGATTTCTTTCTTGGAGGTTCATTTTGGTCATAGAAGTCTGCCAGCAAAGTTTCATGGCTAGATCAAGTGTAGTTTTGAAGATATTGAAGATTTTCGGTATTGGCAGTAGGGTACAAAAACTTCAAACTCAGTTTTGAAGGCTTTAGAGGCCCCGAATGAGGTCGAAAATTTGGGTGACGGGCGCTTGCGTGGGTCAAGCCTGTAGAGCACTTCGTGGCATTTTCGAAATGGGGTTATAATAGTCAATCGGGTCAACTGGTGATGACTTATGGTCTCCGAAAGTCGGGTCACCTGAAATGGCGGAAAATAATTTTCCTTCAAAATTTTTGTTCGGGTTTCAAAAGTTATTTTGAGCAGACTTTGATGTAATAAATTGAAAAATAAAATAATTCTAAGTTTGGTCGGCCCTTAGGGCTGAATTTCTGGAACCTTCTCTGGCGGTGGAAATTGCCTATATAAGGAAGGCTGTATTATTGTCTTAGGCAGTTCAGAATAGTTCTGGGTAGTAGATCTGGGTATTGATTCGAGGCTTTGTCCTACAGAATATTGTAAGGGAATGCCCATGTGGCTTTGCATATTGTAATTCTAAAAGTTTGTAATTCCACATTTGTGGAGATAATAAGAAGCTAATTTTCTGTTCTTGCAAATTATTGTTGTTGTTTCTCTATTTCTGTTATGTGTTTGTGGTATTAAGGGGAGCACCCTTCATCAATTTTCCATTTCTATTCATGATGTAATGTATTTTGTCTTCTAGTGAAAGTCACTATCCTAGCCATTTGAAGCTTGTTGCATCCTTTCCTTGAGGATTCCAAGATGGCTAGTGTATATATAGCAAGTCTTTTGTTTTGTAAAGGGTGGTGAAATACATTTGTAAAGAGATTTTTTGCATTGGTGCTTTTATTTTAAGAATTACTGTTTTGAATGTACTGATACAAAAGAAATATCAATGAAAATATACTGAAATTCCTTTGCATATATTTTGTTGTCTTCATGTATGAATCTTGAGTTCTTTGTGTATTAAATTTCTAAGGCATCTTTGATACATCATCTACAAGGTAGATAGTGAGGTTAATCTTAAGTTTCTTTCAAGGGAAGGGCAAATCCTAAGGTAGGTTTGAGGGAATTCATAGTTTGTGCACCAATCTGATGACAGTATATGCCAATGAGAGAATAATTGGTAAGGCATCTTATCTGGATTTTGGGGATATTTGATTTGAGGGAATTTCTCCAGATTATGCCCTAGGATTTGGCACTGGTCTTTTCTTAATTTACATTTCTCACCATCATCAATATAAAATAAAAATTTATCTTAAGTCTATGTTAGATGAATTAAATGTTAGCATCTATACCAAGCATACAGATAACTGTTGTGATTCTTTGAAGAATTGAATGTAATTGGTATACCCGCCTGAGCCTGAAGCTTGAAGTGAATAAGGATTTCAATCCTTAGCACCTTAGTGTTTAATGTTGTTAGATGCATCTATTGGGACAATAAGATTTAAGTATCAGAATCATCTGATTTCCGTTCATCATCTGCAATCTTGAGCACTAACAAGGTGAACAAAGAATAACCGGTGAAAAGAAAGTTACTGGTGAATAGTTCACAACCAGTGAACAGGTTAACCTAGGTGAAGAGGTTCACACCGATGTATGAGATACATCTATGAGACCAACGAAACAAGAAATGGGGGAGTCATCAGCAAAAATGATTGCAAAAATGAAACAGATAAAGCAGAAGTTGTTTTAAATGATCAACAGGTTGTTGAAGAGCAACAACAAAAAGAGAAACCACCATAAGGAGTACATCCAGAAGAGGAAGTTCATCCAAAAGAAGAGGTGCTTCTAGAGGAGGCACTACAACAAGAAATACCTCAACAATAGGAATTGCCTATTATAGAAGAAGAGGAGAAGCCTGCAGAGGAAGAGCCTGCACAGGAAATAAGGTAGAAGGAATAGGTAGATGTTCTGAGTGCATCAACATCAAAGAGCAAGCTATCTTTTGCAATAGATTTTGAATCAAAAAGAGGCAAAGTTAGCCCTTCTCAAGCAAGTGACACTGTTGTTGACATAAGAAAAATGTCAACAAGGAAGTTGAAGGAGCTCACTAAGAGAAAATAGGATATGGTTCTCACAAGTGTAAAAAATATCTTGTACAATTTTGTACTAGATACTGAAATAGATGAAGATGAACCAGTGATTGATCAATTAGAGGTATTGGCACAAGCAATTGGGGAAGATGTGACCGATCTAGAAACAATTTCTATTGATCATTATGAGAAGAAAAGGATAAATATTCTTCATAAACAGGTTGAAGAACTTAAAGCCTCTGTGACTACAAGAACCAAATAGCTACATCAACAAATACAAGAAGCTGGAATTTTGATCACAAGAACTTCAAACTTTGAAGACTTTGTGAAGGACATAACAGAGAGAACAAAAAGGACAACAGAGGAGATAAAGGAATTAACATCAAAAGTTGATGTTAAGACCTTTTCTGTAATAGAGTACAGTCAGGAGTTGACAAGTCTAGCCGACTTTGAGGAAGGCATCATAAGAAAATACAAAAAGAATCCAAGATCATACTGGATTTTAGTTGTTCATTTTACCAACATTTGATATGATGCAAAAAACAACAATTGATACAAAAATACTTCTCGGTGAAATTGGGGAAGATCATATAGAATAAAAAGATTGAAGTACAACTGGCATTACAACAACTGGAAGCAGCCAGAGAGGAATTGAATAAATACTTGAGCAAGAGAAGAGAGATTGCAATTCAACAAAATGAGCCACAGTACAAAGAAGAAGACATCTCTGGACTATTTGACAATGGTAACTCTGCCGAGAGTGATAAAGCTATAAAAGAAGTACTGGAGAAAAATACAATACTAAATGATGACATCAAAACTCTAAAGAGAGAACAATAAATTCAATCTGTTAGACTTTGTGAATTAGTGGAACAAAAAAAGAAAGTTGAAGATGATAAGGCAATGGCTGAAGAAGACAAAAGACAAATTGCAATCAAGCTAGATGAAAGAACAAGTGACATGCAAAGGTTGATTAATAATCAACTAGATATGGTAAATCAATTACTACTGGTTAATCAAGAATTAGGCAGGAAAGATATGAAAATCAATCAACTAAGGTCTGAAAATGATTAGTTGGACTTGGACTGAATGAACATTCATCTAGTGAAGAAGGAGAATCATCAAAGAACGGAGAACAGAAGATTGCTAAACCAAAGAACACCAAGCCCACATGTCATCACTGTGGAAAGCTAGGACATACAACCAACATATGCAGAAGCAAACATGGTAAGTCTATTTCTAAACCTAAGTTTAATGGACATTGTTTTAACTGCAAGAAGCATGGACATCAAGCACCTGAATGTAGATCTAAGGCTAGAAATTCATCCACCTCACCTAAGTTTCAAGGAAGTTATTTTAATTGTCAGAAATATGGGCACAAAGCATTTGAATGCAGTTCTAGATCCAGGTGGTCATCAAATGAACAAACCAAGCCAGTCACAAAGCACAACTTATACAATTGGGATTGCAACACTTGGTATAATTGCCATTATTGTGGTAAATATTGACACATCGGAGCAAATTGCATGAAGACTCATTTTAGAGGCAAATCTAAAAGCTGGATGAATGGAAGCATGGTCTGTTACAAATGTAATAAGGTCGGTCACTTAAAGAAAGATTGTAGATCACCCATGCTGAGTAATGATAATAACTAGAATGAAGATATCCATGAGAAACTGAAGAATCAGATGGAAAAGACATGGAGGAAGAAAGAAGAAGAAAACTCAAGCGAAGCTAGGACATCTGCGGTCACCCAATCTGATGGATCAGGTGATCACACCTCTTCTAATTAAGCATGTAAGGTATGTTTGGAACTGAGTCTTGCAAAGTCTTATTTTTCATCAGTTCCTAACATAGAATTGAGCAAAAGTCCATATCTGCATAGATAAAGATGCATTAGGACATATCTGAGCAAAACAGAGAATTTCATTTTGATGCCGAGCATCAGTGTCTTAATCGAGCTATCAATGTATGCCGAGCACCTGCTATGGCCGAAATGCTATATACACCAAGCTATATCGCAATGGTTATATCGACCGAGCTGGTGAGTTTGCCGAGACAGCTGTCTACCACCAAAACCTGTACCAAGCATTTATGACGCCCTAATTCTATTTTTCAAATTCTATAAAGCGAAAATTTGCCGTTAATTTTATTTCACCAAGCTATTTGAGATTTCAGAGAGTGATTCAGAGTTTGTGAAACTAGTTTAAGAAAGGCGATTCCGAATTTTCGCAGCGTGCCATCGGAAAAATTTATCTACAGGGTTATTGATGAAAAAGGTACTCTGCCAAGTAAATATTCTCTTTTTTTTTTCGGAAATTATTGTTTAAAATGGCATCATCATCATCTGCACTAGTCAAGAAACAAGGGATGGAAGTTTCTAATGTGCAATTATTAAGGAATGAAGTTTGCAAGCCAAAGGTATTCAAGGCAATGTCGGAGAGTGCAATTAAAGGAGATTTAAATGGAGCCCTATGTTCCATTCCAGAGAATGTGGTATTAATGAACAACGTTAGGTCTTGCTACATGTGTAAAATTGGAGAAATCGGTGATTACAAGATCAGGGAAGCTTATGATAAACTATGTGTCAACAGAGTGTTGAAGCCGGAACATAAGGTTGTTGTCGATCAAGGGTTAGTGCATGTCCTAGATTTCTCGCAAAATTTTAAAGTGGAATGGATAAAGATCATTTTGAGTTGAGTACACGACATGCATTTATGGCTGGAAGACGGAGCAATGAAGATTACAAAGGAAATGATACATAAAGTCACTGGTTACCCTACAATTGAAGGAAAAAGAACGATGAAATGTGCAAGTAAGGAAGATATTCAAGCTAACACTTAGGCAGTTTGAAACAAACGAGGAATGACAATTTCCACCATAATTGATCTAGAAATTGACTTTGCTATTAGCGTCATCTCGCACAAGTTCTATTAATCTAGTTGGTTAGACAACGTCCCCTGTATGGTAGTGGACCAAGCATGGAAGATAATCAAGAAAGGACACATGTATGACCTTGCCGAGCTCCAGCTGACTCAACTTGCCGAGAACTTGAACTCCATCCGGACAACGAAGAATTCTATGTGTAAGTTTGGTTCTTTACTGATCTGTTTGTTCTTTTATGTAAAGAAGAGTTTTCTTACACATGGAGATGTTACATGGGACAAGAAGAAACCCATCACTGTTCAAATCAATGAATTTATAAATCAGATTGGAGATGATTTTGAAGGAATAATGGATAATTATTTTATTGAGTTTAAAAAGAAGATGAGAAATAGGACTAGAGTCCCTGTGTCGTTGATTGAAAAATATAGCAAGGATATATGTTTTCTGGTAGACATAGATTTTACTTATGCATAGGCAGTCCTACCTAGGGTTTCATGGTTAATGCCATAACCCTATGAACTTAACATAGATGAAGCTATTGTTGCAATCACAGCCCTCTTAGCTAAAGAAATTGATAGTAAAACACCTTACTTTGGAACATTTGTTGAAGCCAAATCCAAGATCTCTTCGGGATTATTGGCTGCCACGACAGAGAGGAAAAGAAAGAAGATAGTGAAGAATTTGGAAAATTATGTCAAAGAATCTGAGAAGGATGCACCACTGGAGTTGACCCAAGGATTGGGAGAAGATGAACAGAGTGAAACTAGTGGCAGTGAAGAAGAAGAAGAGAAAGAGAAGAAACCATTAATTGCCGAGTCCCCAGCTAAGAAAAGAATGTTGAAACCTAAAGTGTCATCGACACCAACACTTAGGCCCATAACTAGAAGAACTGCTGCCGAGACTACTAAGATGCCACCTGCATCTGCTAAGCGAAAACCCGCACTACCTAAGGCAGTTCCGAATAAGGTTATGAAGAGGCCTAGAAGGAAATTTGTTCTAGCACAAGACGATGATGAAGAAACCGAAAGTGATGAAGAAGTAAAGAGGAAGGTTACACAACAGGGTAGACAACAACTCACTGTTGATGAATTATGTCATAAGATTACTAGCTCTGCAGCAGTGGATGAGTTGAAAAGATTAAAATTTGGGAACATGAGCATTGGAGATAAAGACAAAGTAGAAGATGCTATTCTTGGAGTGTCGTGCACTTTCAAGATGCTGCCAATTCAAATTGAAAATAGACTTCCTAAGGAATTATGCAATAGGGTTGCACAGAAATGGGAATATGCTCTGCAAACAGAAAGGAAATTAGGGAGAGTACATTAGCACAAGTTTAGTGCACTCTCACCCTTGCTAACATCAAAAAGATAATTGAACAATATAGAGGTAAGCTTGATCCCAAACTTAGAGCCTATCTAATTCTTCAACACAAGGTTGAAGATGTACACAAAAGTATCAAAATCTGGAAGATAGTGTTTGGATTGTTGATCGACAAGGATGAAGGAAAGGATGCTAGTACTTCGAAAGTTGTTGAACCTGAAATCAAACAAAATAAAATGGAGACTGGAACTCCTAATGAAGTGAAAGCACAGGACACATCTAAGGTTCACATTGTTGACATAACCAAGGAGAGTCCCATCAAGAATTCATTTTTGACTGAGGCTGATTTAAAGAATATGAAAGCAAATGATATACCCTTGCCAGGTAGTAACACTGTACTTTTACAGGTCATGGAATATCCAATAATTGCTGGCACACAATCTGTTGATGTGAATCCTACTCTACTTGAAGTTGCTACTATTGACAAGTTAGTCGGTACAAGCCTTACCGAGGAACCCATAAAGTCGGTACCACTAACTCAATCTACATTTGCCGAGGAAGAGGACAAAGCAGAAGGCAAAATCCAAAGTCCTATGGAAGATAACCGCAAAGAAGAACAAGGAGATAAGTTAGATGGACATGCCGAGGATAAGGGGAAAGGAGAAGCAAATATCAAAGGAAAATTCATTGTGGAGAAAGAGCCAAAGGAGCAAGAGGCAATAAAAGCTCTTGTACAGATGTCGAGTGGAAGCACCCAACCGAGAGCACAGAAGGAGAAAGCTGAGGTAACAATTGATGAGGTCATTGTTATTCCTAAATGGGATACCGATAACCTCTCTTATGAGCAAATGTAGATATTGAAGGATTTGCTGACGAGCAAAAGCAGGCAAGCAGAACTCCGAAAGGAACATCAGTAGAAACAAGTCCTTTATGAAATAAAAGATATATTTAATGAAGTTTATGACTTATTAGATGTAAATAGTTTCGCTCCCATATTGGAACAACTTGTACACATTGTCCAAAAAAGTAAATAATGAAGTTAGCTGTGCAACTGATAAGTTATTTGAGTGGTCAGAACGGAAGTTTGAGACCAAAATGCTCGAGAAAATATCTGCCGAGATAGTAGTGAAACAGGTTGAGCTATCTACTTTGGTAAAGGAGACCGAAGAGCTAGTTGTGAATGGACAGTCTCTGTTGGCCAAAATCTGTAATGTTGAACTGTTCACTGATGAGAATCAACGACTGCTTGATACTCTAAAACAAGAAATTAAGGCTACAAGTCAGTCCCTGAGCTTGGATGCAAACACCAGTGCATCACATTATGTCAAAATCATGCAAGCCCAAGGTAAGTTAGCTGAGCTGATGGCTAATGATGGCAAGATTCGTTCTCACCTACTCTCTATCCAAACAGATTTGACACCTCATCTGGAGGCCATACAGAGAAAGTTAGCAAAAGCTAAGGAATTAACGCAGAGTAATGCACATTTGTCCACAGTCGAGAGCCTCATCAGTTTAGCTGCCGATCTAGAAGTGCAGGTAGAAGTTTTAAACATTGCTTCAACAGCTTGGGCAAATGCACTCTACATGATCATGGTGCTGCATAAACCTTTTCTAGAGAAATTTTGTGAGCTACCTATTGATGAAGAGATTCGTCGTGTCAAAAACAAGGGGGAATCATCATGACATGAGTAAGGACAAGGATAGGAATAGGGACAGGCAACAAAATTTTTGAATGTATATATATCTCAGGGGGAGTATTAGGCTAGTACAAACATACATTTGTAATTGTAAGTACAAATGTCATGACAAAGTGTTTTTGTCACTAATGTCAAAGGGGGAGATTATAGATCTCTATAGTTTTGTTAACCATTAGTGCTTCACACTTAGTCATATATCTAGGCAATGATGGTCGGTCATCACTGCGACCGAGTGATTTTGTAAAAGCCGAGTTATGTATCGTATACTTACCGAGCAGTAGTACTGCCAAGTAAAGTCATGGTCACTATGTGTTTGTATTATGTCGAGTATAGTTTTTGCCGAGTTACATATACAATGATTACCGAGCGACAGAGAAGATTAACAGATGCCGAGTACCAGGAATAACTTTTGCCGAGTTGGCCAGGAATGACATATAAGTTTGAAATGGCACAATGATCGAGCTAAACCATTTTTGGTGATAGTGGTGTTTTGTATTTTGTTTGTTAAGGTAATTACGGAGGTAATTACGCATCCATCTTATAATCATTGATCCCTATGTAATACCTAGAGCCAATTAGAAAATTGTATAGCTTAAGCGGCAATAGAAATAAATCTGAACCGTAGATCTTGTATCATTAAGATGTTTTGGTTATTATATAATGTCAAGATCTAAACCAAGAGAAGTGTGTGAATTAGAAAGAAAAAGAGATATTGAGATCGAATGAATACTATGAGCATGAGAGAATGATCAGAGAGGTATATTCAGAATAGTCAAGTATTCAGATAGAGTCCAGTGACCGAGATAAGCAGTGAAAGGACAAAATCAAGAAAGATCAGATAGAAGAGATCACTAATATACAGTAAAGAGGAGATCTGTAATCTGCATACAAGTGCAAACCGAAAGATCAGGTACTGAGACATTTTAACTAGTGTATCAGGGTAAATCTCTTAACTCAGTAGTCTTAACAGATTGTATATAATCTCTTTACCAAGTGCTTACTTTGTTGTAAGTTTATAAATCCTTTAACAAGGCAGACTGTATAAGTCTTTTAGCTTTTAATAGAGCAAACCTTTCATAGGGTAGATCATGAATTGCTCACATTTTGTAAGCCTTAACAGGCAAAACATATTATTGCAGTAGTGAAGATTTGTGGGTGTCATCCCCACCCCAGTTTTACCTTTCAAATTTTTTTTGGATATGAATTGTAAAATGCTTAAGATTGATGAGCATATTCTTTTATAAATTTTTTTGAATATTTATTTTTTGACATATTCTTTAATGATCTTAATTTATGTTTTGGAAGCCCTTTGTGTATGACATGCATAAATTGACCTAAACTTATCATTTTTGTAGTTTGGAAATTCAAAGGAACTTTTAATAGTTTCATGTCATATATAGTTTTTATTAAAAATGTAAAAGATGTTAATGTTTAAAAAAAATAAGGAAACTTGTCACTTCAAGATCATGGACATATTTTGAACTAGAAATTATTTCAAAAACAAAAAATTAGTCGTATTGAAAAATATATACTTGAAATCTACACAATGTTGATTATAATGGGTTTTAATTTTGTGAAAAAAAACTATGCAAGAAACGTCTTCTACAAAAAGTGGGTTTTTACTCAAAAAGTTGGAGTATAAGTGGAATGAAATTATTTAGTTGCCCATAAGAGCCTTTGCAAATGGAGAGATATGAGGGTCTCCATATATCTTGCAAAGGTAAGTGCAAATTGTGTGGAGAGAATCGACATCCCATATAGTACACAATGTTAAGACCAAAACTAGAAAAAATAACTCATAGAACATGGTCAATGATGATCGTCCAAGCATGTACATACCCCTCTATGAATCTGGCTTGTGGATGAATCTATATATAGAGGGAAAATAGAGCTAATTGAGATGTGTTAGGATGCTCTTAAGTTAAGAGCCGTATTACCATTCATTGGAATTAAAAAAACCAGGATACCTTCGAAATGAAAAATTAAGACCCCAAAATATTAGTGCATGTAAGATACATCAAATAAAGTCCTCTCCCATAAAAAGATCCTTTGAAATTACCAAAACTATCAAAGTAATGGATTGTATGCAAAAATACAAAAATTTAAACAAAATATGCCTATGGTAGATTTAGAAAATGTGCATGCATGGATTTTAAGAGCTCTATATCACCTTTACAGGTAAAAGCACAAAACGGTTTCACACTTTAGGCTATCTTAGGAGTACATGTGAATTTTAGTATTTGTAGCTGGAAACTAATTTTAGTTAAGCATCCGATCCATCTAGATTCATTTTAGCTATGTTATATATGGGTCACAACTTTTCCAATTGGAATTTTTTACTAAACCCATATTCTATCCCACTTTGGGTCCAATTACCCCAAAAAAAAAATAATTTTAGAAACTTGATGTTTCAGCCACTCTTTGACTTATAAATGATATTTTTAAACATATAAAATACTATTTTACAGCTTTATGAGTGATTTTTCTAAATTATCCATCTTTAATATTTTAATTTGTTTGTACATTTTATGTTTTACTCTTATTGAAAGTAAGTCATCGACACAAAATATAAGGTTGACTATCTTGTCAAGGAAAACTACTAAACTTTATTTGAAAATTTTTAAAAACATATGATCCACTTAACAAAAGAATCTATGTCAAGGTAATATAAATTTTTTCTATGTTGGATAGATAATTAAGATAAATGTTGATGCTAAACATAAACAATATATTTCAGTAAGTACAAAGTTTCAAATTTATTTAAAAATACAAATTTACAAAAATTGTTAAAAAATATATCGATGTACTAAAATTTCAAGTTATCAATAGAGACAAAAGAAATTTAAACAAAAAATAAAAAATTCTTTTTTTGAAAAGTGTTCTTCCATATATCTTCAATTTTAGCATTTTACTAGTAACTAAATTTTAGTATTTACTTTATAAAATCTTATATTCAAATAATTATTTAAAATTTTGAAAAATTGCAAACATAAAATAAAAAAAATTACATCTTATTAGTTTACATCATTTCAAAATTAAAAAACATATACATTGCATTCAATTGATTCAGTTGATAAAGTCAAATCAGTGTTGGTCGTTTCCTGAATAAAAATGTGACAACTTTATATGTTTACTTTTCCAATATACAAAATTTACGAAATATCCAAGATCCAACTTTGAATGCGAATAATAGAAACCTAGAATAGAATCTAGAAAGATTAAATCTCGACCACTAAAAACTACTCAAACCTGGCTTATATCTTGTTTGCCAAATTTTGGTCCATCGTATGCAAAAGTCATTTAGATCACAAGAGTTAATTTGAGTGTTGAAGAAAAAAATCAAGGGACCCGAGAGGGATAGGAATCTGAAAGTAATTTTTTAAAAAGGAAATCATTAATCTATTGATGTCAACATGTATAATTCAAAGGGAATTCATTAGGAGAAGACTATATAAAGATATTATAATAATCATGTTATGGTGCTTGGATTGAATGCCCTTTAGTAGCCAACCATTGGCCAAATGATTATTCTTGTATGTAGATTCATCATTAACATCGAAAAATATTTATGTTAATTTTTTTTCATAATATTTTTATTTATTTAGATTTAATTTTCTCACATTGTAGCTAATCACTAACATAATAATCATTTAGACATGTAGATGCATGATTCAATATGATTCAAAATTTAATAGTAGTTTTTTACTTTCCTGGACAAGATAAAGATATCTAGAAGATTAAATAATGTTCTTAACAATATGAGGATATTGATGTGAACCTTCTTATTAATTTTAGGTAGGGTGGTATCAAGGTTATTTCAACTTCTAATATAATCTTTGAAAATACATGAAATACCCTATAACATTGATGTGATACATTGCGGTCACCTTAGATTCTAATAATAGTGCATGGTTTACTCTTATTTATGACTAAAATTCTCATTTATTAAATGATATCTTATATTTTGATTTTTGTTTGTGAAATAAAGTGCATTTAAAATTTAATGCGATTCTCTTGTGCTAGAAGTGTAGAAGTGGTGCCTTGTGTAAGTATTATTTCAATTAGATCAATGTTCTAGAAATTTTGTGGTATGAAAAATGTGTTAATTTCTTCAAATTCTTATTTTTATGGAAAACTAAGTGATTGAATTTTTTTGATAAAGCATGAATAGAATAATTGGAAAATATCAAAAGAATTGTGGTTCAACAAGAGAAAAATCAGAGTTACCAGATAATATAGAGGTATGCTTTAAATTTTTTTATGTTCATTGAATTAACTATATTACAATTAACAAAATCAGATTTCCACAATCAATTATGATGCAATATTAGTTTCTGGATTTGATTGTGTGAGTATTTCATAGTCAAATGCTTCTTTTTCTAATTTGATATATTTGTCAAGAAAATTTATTGTATCTTTCTTATATTTTTATTTAAAATTGTTATATTAAATTGATTATTTGTAAAATTATTGAGTATTGATTTATTTACACCTTTATAAAGTAGTAGTTATATTTTGATGAATAAGTCTAGAAAAGGGCCTTGAACCCTTGCATAGATAGAATGACTAAATATCATAATGCAGCACTAAGAAAAAATAGTTGCTAGAAAACACAACCAACAACGCAATTTGTATCTTGCTATAGATATAACAAAAATATAATCCTCATGCTCAAAATTATTACAGGAATTGTCCCCCTCTAGACAAAATTCTTCATGAAATAGAGGCTTATTTTCCTTCATTACACTTTTTTCCCTTATTACCCTTTTTGATTAAAAAAGCACAACGCCTTTGTCTGAGGCTCACCTCCTACTTATTTCTACGTTTTTAGTTTCCTCCTCATATTCAACCTAATCTAGATCAATGGTCATGTTTTTTAATTTTAGCTCCTTTATGCTCAACCTTTCTAGATTTCTAACGGGTCGGTTTTGGGACAGGGTGTTTACTTTCTTCTAGGGCGGATTTGAGAAGAGCCACTTCTATGGCCTCACTTTCAATAATAATTTTTAAAGCTTTTCCTTTCCTCTTAGGACACTGAGTACTCCTTTCAGGGATTAGGGGATTAGTTTCAGTGAGATTACTCCTAGAAAATTTGCAAGGATGCACCACTTTTTAACTAGGGTTCCTTGGATAGGTGATTAGGTGACTTCTTCAGGGAGAGTGGTCAAATTTATTGGGAAAAGTGTCTCAGCCTTGCATTTACATGGGTTACTAATTTTCATAAATTTTTATTTGAGCATAAGTTTTCTCCACTACTTGCTAGAAGATTCATGATGGTTGGATAACCATACCAATGTACTTTTGTTGTAAAATGATGTCCAGTTTGAACGATATCAAAGTTTCAATTTTTTGAAAATTATTATAAAATGTCATAAATACAACTATGGAGGCTTTTGAGGCTATGAAATTGGGTTAAATATGTTGGATATTGCTAATGCATTAAGGAGATTGCTAGATACATTGAATATGTTTGATCACTACGTTGAGTGATGTTGGAATTACTGTTGTTGTCATTCATGTTTTGTCATTGATGTCAACATATGTTTCTATGAAGAGAATAGTTGGTTATTATAGTGTATAGATACTGTACGGATGTTTCAAAATGTGCGAAGTCAGTTGTGTGTACAAGAAGATGCGTTAATCTTATATGTAAGATCGCATGATGTAATATTGCATATTGGCTGAGTTATAGAAGATTTAGTGAAGACTGGTTACTCGACAGTGACAGTGGATGTTGACAGAGTAAGTCTCTGAGTTTTCGGTATATCTTATAGGCGATGAGGATTCAGTGTATGTGAGATTAAGGAATGATAGATAGGGTACTGAAGAATGTTCGATGGTTTGTGCAAGGTATAGAAAGCATGATGACCTTAGTTGTGGCGTGTGTTCTTGAGAAGACCTATTTGGAAGCTGACTTGAGAGTTGTAGCGTGTATAATGAATGGTGTTGGAGCTTTTCCTTGCAGGACCAAACTTGAATCAATAGATGGGCTTGATTCTCAAGGTAGGCACTCAAGTTTGACAAGAAAACAGTCCAATTGATGAGGATAGAGAACATCCTCCTTCTTTGAGCTCCACATCACTCAGGCAGGTATTGCCTTATCTGCACACTCAAGACACCTCATGATAAACAATAGGCCTGCAAATGGATTATTGTGGAATAGCCTTCAAACCCTTTTGGGTATCCTGTACCCAAGTGAAAACAATTCTTATGCAATAGCCCTACTTGCATAGAATGAGTCTGAAGACCAGAATGGATCTCCTACTACTACTACTACCAACATGAAAGGGAAAGGTATTTGATTTGAATGATTTTAATGTTGGGTTGAAGAGACCCCTGAGATACACTAAGTCTCTCATAGACCAGTGCCTTGTCCAATAGGCAGTAGAGTCAAATACATCATTGCAACAAAGAGCTATGAGACAAGAAAACAATACATTCTAATATGCTGATGCCTTACACCAAACATATGCCATCAACCAGATCATACTTTAACAATCCACTTGTGTACCCAAATGTGTTATCACCCATTCAAAGGTTTTTAACCCTCCCCTTAGAAGAGACCTATAAACAAACAATACATTGACCAGCATCAACTGGAAGACAAACATGAGATACCCTTAATACCACAGTTCATACACACCTGAAAACCAGTCCTAGACCTAGTTGTTTCTGCGAAAACAACTCTATTGCAGACACATAGGAAATGCATATAGAAAGATCACAACACCCTTGATGCCATAATCAATAAATCTAAAACCCAAGATGGAGACAATCTGATAACAGTAGAAACATATTGATTCTCATACATAAGACAAATGTTACAACTTATATTGTATTCTCCAAAAGCCAAAAGGAAAGAGGGAACACCCTTTATGCAGAGAAAAAAGAAGTATATACAGGAAAAGGACCCTTCATGGAATTAGCTCACAGAAACATACTGGAACCGTAACCCTTCTAAACGATCTTGAAAATCCTTTTATACCTACAAGGATTGCAACAAGCAAAGGATCATTTAGGGCAAAATTAGGTTTTCAACCACCAGGTATAACAAGAAATAAAGAATGCAGGAAAACCAAGAAACCCTGGAAAATCAAATAAAATCTGATGTACAAATGTATTGGTTTCATAATCAGGGTTCATTGCAGATACAGATCCAATCAATTTCTTGCTGCAGAACACAAAAATTAAATGCCAGAGCTAGTAATAGAAAATCCCGGGTGTACATAACATGTAGATCTCTGACAAAAATCAAAACCCTAGCCACCTGCAACATGCCTCAGACATAAAACCATACTTCTCTTGGTACGAAAACACCTCTGCAGTCAATGATTAGGCCTCTGGACCACACTGCAACAGCCGACGAGACCAGTTTTACCAAATCCAACCGCTAAAATCATCAATTTTGGTACTTCCTGTCGCTGGAAAGCCTTCAAAAATTCAAATTTGAAAAATAACGGTCACATTGATGGCGCCAGTAGCAAATTGTCATTCGACATTTGAAATCAGATCAACTTTAAGTCGTGGCCACTAGATCCTTCTTTTTCGTGGTCTTTAAGTCGTTAATTCAACTACCAGCCTCGGGTTAACCTAAAGCGAACATGTGACAAGGCATTTCTTATTCGTGAAATAAAACATTAACTCACCACTTAACCCCGCGAATTGGCGACCAAAGGAAAGCATTTAACCTCGGTCCCTTATTTAGCAAACCGACAACTAAAGGGTTTCGCTAGTTCGCAGAAAATTTTACGCTTCCGCCAGTTTAGTTAGCGATTATGCAAATGCTTGTTCACTGAATTGCCAGTCAAATTGGAGCACCGCTAATTTATTACGCGAATGAGCGAAACCCTTTGAAATTTGTCGAAACCACCAAACCCCTTTGTCAGAACCACTAACCCTCCGCCTGGGCCCACCTAGAAAATCAACGGCCGTCTCATCTTCGCATAAACCTCCCAGATTCCATCAGATCACACGCCCACCGTCAGATGAAGAATCTTACCCTACCCTGACAACCTTCTGACACCGGATGAAATCAAGGGCCATCGCATAATCTCAAGCCTCTATCAATTTCAATAAGAACTTACGCCGTTCATAGATTTTTTGACAGATGTAAGGGCCCCCTGACACACCAGATACCAGGACCCACTAACAACCTCCACCTTATTAATACATGGACCAATCACAGCTTGCCACTTGAGGATACGTGTCACCTTGGACCCACAGTTTGTCTATCATCGCATCGGACGGTTGTCGCTACACTGCGATGCTTAAACAACGAGCATCATACCTTAGCAGTGTAACGACCATCGTAGATCATACTTGCTGTTTAACTTGCCGCTACCTTGAGGACGGGCCTGCCGGGATAGGTGTCAAGATGTCGCAAAAGCGCATGTCAGAAACTCTGACATGCGAAAGGCTTGCGGAGTTACGATAGCCACACAATTTTAAAGGGTGGAACATGGGAAAAATATTTAATGCCGACAGACTTAGGAACTTAGGAAATATTAAAAGGGGTCCCGACATTAAAAAACCTAACTGATCAACATGCAAAGTGGTAAAACATTTAAGCACATGGGTATTTTGAGGTTTTAAGTGGCCCGAAAAAGTAACGTAAAATTAGAACAAGGCCAAGGGTAATTAGGGTTTTTGTACACAACGGCTAGATTTTTGAATTTCAAACAAGGGTTTTAGCTAGAAAACATGGAAAAACAATTGCAGAGACCGGAAGAAAAATGGTAGGGTCATGAAATTTTTTGCAGGTGCATGCCATTTTCTAAAGATTTTTCGCATTGACATGAAAATGGGCTAACAAATGGCGAGCATGATTTATGGATGTCTGTCCTTAATTATTGAATTGTAATTGTTGTATACTTGTTTTAGATACCGTGTGTATCTTAGCAAGGAGTTATGTAATTGTTTGTATATTAGGAAAGCCTAGTTGGCCGGCCTGATGGTTTATTTTGTAATAGGGTATTTATGTAAGATCTTTTCTTTGAAAAGATATAATGGTAGAATGAATGTAATGTAAAAAAGGATTGTGGAAGCTACAAGCTTGTGTCTGCTGGATGCAAAGCAGAAGATAAATTATATACTTCATTAGAACTGATCAAACAAAGATAGTTTCTATCGAACAGTTCAAAGATTGTATATTTCCTCCATACACTTGTGTTGCGAACAGTGAGTTATGAAGGTGGACATAACCTTCATTGGGTAGTGAGCCTACCCTTCTTTTTCTTTTCTCCTAATAGGGTCTGTCCTCTAACAAGGACTATGTACTGTAATGTTTTAATTAGCTCCTAACAAGGCTAGATCTTCTAACTAGAATACTATACTCTCAATACATCATTAGTGGGTGTTAATTCCCACCGGGGTTTCACCTTTAACAGGATTTGCATGACAACAAATATTGTGCTATTGTGTTGGCATTCATTGTGTTCATTTGATTTGATATTGCTACTATTCAAAGTTTAAAGTTTAATAATCTGTCATACAACTAATTTACCCCCCTCGCTCTCAATTGTCTTGGTGGACTTTTATTCCTAACAATTGGTATTAGAGCTACTGGTCCTTAGAGAGAAAGATTAACAACTTGAGGTGATCTTGGAGATGACGTTCTATTGGAAGGATAGTCTAAAATTTCATCTTGAAAACTTTGACATTTGGAAGAACAAGATGCGAACTCATTTGCTATGTTTGGGCATTGACTACTTGATGATTACAAAGAATGAGGTGGCTATGAAGGCTGAGGATGAATTGTAAAAAGTTGTTGATGATGAAAAAAAGATTTTTTCATATAACATGGTTGCAAGGGAAGCACTGATTAGCACTCTTTGAAGGAGAATTTACTGAAGTTAAAAATCTGGACTCGACACACAAGATTAAGGTAAGATTATAAGCATTATATAGAGATAAGTTTACCAAGCAAGAGAAGTTGAAAAACTGGAAAACAAGGATGGAGAATCTGCAAATGAAGGATGATGAAAGCATTAGGGCTTATGTACAAAGGGTTACAAAGGTTGTGGTTGTAATAAAAAATTCAGGAGGTACTTATGAAGTGGAATAAGTCATTACGAAGATCCTTAGATCATTGACACAGTCTACAAGACCAAAGCTCATAATATAATAGAAAGTTTACCTCCGACTCCAAACTTTAGCAGAGAAATGTTGATTGCAAAGCTAACTACCTTTGAAGTTGGAGAAATGGGAGATTCTGCACCTAAAATTGAAACAACATTTAAAGCATCTACACATAAGAAGATAAGGTCTGCACTTCCGAGCACGAGAAGTGAGAAGATAAAAGAAGAGCTTGGTGAATATGTTGATGAATAGGAACAAATAGAAGAATAAGAAAGAAAGGTAGATGAACGTGTTGCATTGATCGCTAGAAGAGACAAGAGGGTAAGGGTAAATTTGAAGGAAAGTTACCTTTAAAATGTTTTTCATGCAATAAGATATGTCACTTTGCATCTAGATGTTCTACAAGAGTTCCTAAGCACAAACCCAAGTTTTTCAAGCCCAAGGATAAGGAATGTTATTATGCTAGTGAAGGTATTTCTCATGATGATGATTTGGATTATGGGGAGATTGGATTTATGTCTATTAAAGGTGAAAAACCAGTACATGAGGAAAAAGCTTTAGTATCACATATTGATAAGAAATTTCAATGAGATATAGACAGTGGTTGCTCACATCATGACTAGAGAGAAAAACAAGTTTGTTAAACTAATGAAGTATGATGGTGGTGTTCTAAGATTCAGAGACAATGTTCCTAAACCTATCGTAGGTGATGCAGGAGCATCTTGGGTCTTGAGCAATCTTGCATCACCAAAAATATTTCCTATTTTCATGTACATGTTTGATGTTTGTTTTGTAGCCGTTTCTAATGTTGGTTTCTTGCCTTGTGAAGTTAATGCGGTGTTGAAGACCTAATCTTGAGCATTCTCCTAAGAGTGCACATCCTAATTCATTTGGATCTCGAAGTTATCCCCATTTTCCTTGGGTATCAATTTTCTGCTAGTTTCACATGAAACGTGGAGTGTTTAGCTTTGTGCGGTTCCTTATGAGGAAATTGGATCTTGCGAAGTTCAAGATATGTTCTTGTATCACATGTGGACCTAAATGTAACTTCGCAGCATGTTGTGTTACTTCTTTCTTAGTTTTTGGTTTGTCTACCTAAGTGGACCTATAATGTAATTAAATGCCTGATTGGCTGACTTGTGGCTTTGCTAGCTATATATTTGGAGCTTGGGTTGACGTAGGCAGAAAAGTGGAAGTAGTAGACTAGCATAGCATAAAATAGGAAGATTGTAAAAGAGATATGATGCGAGTTGTGATACTGTTTTCATAATTATTTGTATAAGGCCAAAACTCGGAAGGCCTCACAGCTGGGCATGTTGATGATTTTATAATAATTGTACCAGTGTGGTTGCCAGTTGCCTTGCCTTATATCCATTGTGTTTATACTGTTGTATGTGATTTCTATATTGCTTTCGTGTGTAACTATGAGAAGGGCTTGTTTGTGGGTTTAAGTAGAGTCAATTCCCCTTGATTCTGCCTTCACCTTCCCAGCCCTTGCGTCAATAGGAGTAGGATCTATTACTATTGATGCAAGGACTAATACTGGCAATGTATTGCTTGTTGATGGACTTAAGCATAACTTGTTGAGTATTGGACAACTAATAGACAAAGAGTATCAATTGAAATTCATTGATGGAAAGTGTTTTATCATAAGTAAAATAGGAAAACTAATTGCAACAGGTACTAAGTCTAGAGGTAATGTGTTTGAATTAAATACATCTAGAGCATCTTGTTTTGTTACGAAGGTAGATGATAGTTGGTTATGGTAGAAAATATTTTGTGATGTCAATTTTGATAATATTGTTGGATCTGGTAATATTGTTATGGCACAAAAGTTGGATCTGGTACATATAGACCTATGTGGACCTAGAAGGACAAGATCATACTATGGTGATATTGGCAAGTGATGTTTTTGAGGACTAGGGATCACTCAAGGGTTGTCATTTATGGAAACACTTATGCTGGAGTGATTGCATGCAGAGAGTTTTTGTACTAGAGTCACAGTCATGAAAATGACTAAGTACAAAATCAAGATAACAATATATTGTGTTACAGTTTTGGTTAGCGATGATAATGTATGATCTATTATGACTTGTGAAGTTAGTAGAAGACATTTTGAGACACATAGGACCTTTAGTGATGCAGGAGCATCCTGGGTGTAAGAGCAATCTTGCATCACCCAAAAATATTTCTATTTTTGTATTCAATAAGGGTTATTTTGTGCAGAGCTGCTATTTATGGAAAGTTACTATTTTTGGTAATTTTCGTATGTGCTCAGAATGATCTGATTTCTTTCTTGGAGGTTCATTTTGGTCATATAAGTCTGCCAGTAAATTTTCATTGCCAGATCAAGTGTATGTTGGAAGATATTGAAGATTTTCGGTATTGGCAGCAGGGTACAGAAACTTTGAACTCAGTTTTGAAGGCTTTAGAGGCCTCGGATGAGGTCGAAAATTTGGGTGACAGGCGCTTGCGCGGGTCAAGCCTGTAGAGCGCTTCGTGGCGTTTCCGAAATGGGGCTATAATAGCCGAGCGGGTCAACGGGTGATGACTTATGGTCTTCGGAAGTTGGGCCACCTGAAATGGCGAAAAATAATTTTCTTCAAAATTTCTGTTCGGGTTTCAAAGGTTATCTTGAGCCGACTATGATGTAATAAAATGTAAAATAAAATAATTCTAAGTTTGGTCGGCCTTATTGGCTAAAAATTCTGGAACCTTCCCAGGCGGTGGAAAATTGCCTATATAAGGAAGGCTGTATTATTGTCTTAGGCAGTTCAGAATAGTTCTGGGGTAGTAGATCTAGGTAATAGTTCGAGGCTTTGTCCTACAGAATATTGTAAGGGAATGCCCATGTGGCTTTGCATATTGTGATTCTGAAAGTTTGTAATTCCACATTTGTGGAGATAATAAGAAGCCAATTTTCTGTTCTTGCATATTGTTGTTGTTTCTCTTTTTCTGTTATGTGTTTGTGGTATTAAGGGGAGCACCCTTCATCAAGTGGTATCAGAGCAGGAGTTCTTGAGTGTGTAAACAGATCGACGACTGTGAGGCAGTTTGCACCAGGACCGTGGCTAGGGTTTCAGCGCGCATCGCGAAAATGCCTCCACGAAGGGAACGTGGCGGAAGAGCTGGTGTTGTGACACCTGAGGTTAGAGAGCTGCAAAGACAAGTGCGAGCATTACAAGAAGAGATTCGTAGAGGAATGAATCTTAATGTCAGAGACGAAAGCGAGGATGAAGCCGAAGAAGAATATCAAGAAGTAGAAGTTGAAATTGTGAACCAGGAGGAAGAAAGACTTTTTCGGGCCATTTCCAAGATTGGGAAAAGACCTAAGATTGAGGTTCCTACATTTTCTGGAAATCTTAACCCAGAGGAATTGATTGACTGGATCAATGAATGTGAAGAATATTTTGAGTACGAAGATGTTGACGACCCTGATAGAGTCAAATTTGCGAAGGCCAGACTGAAAGGTCATGCGAAGATCTGGTGGCAAGAAATTCAATTGGAGCGAAATAGAAGAGGGAAAGATAAAATCACAAGATGGGATCGGATGGTGGATAAATTGAAGCGGCAGTTCATTCCTGTTGATTATGAGCTTGACCTACTGAAGAAAATGCAGAGTTTGAAGCAAGTAGGAAGATCTGTTCAGGAGTATACAGAGGAGTTCTATCGACTCCTCATCAGAACAGGCCATGCCGAAGCTGATAAGGAGAAAGTTGCCCGATACCTTAATGGGTTAAGGCCAAGCATTCAGGAGGAGTTGAATCTGATTCGAATGAACAGTATTGAGGAGGCATACCAATTTGCCCTAAAAGTAGAGGAAAAGCTGAACAAGAAGTTCGAGAGCAGACAAAATGGAAGAGGTCGCGGTGGACGATTTGGTGGACGGTCATATGGTGGCCGAAATGAGGATCCAAAAAAGAAGGATGAGGCCAGTAGTAGTCAGAATCAGCGAGGAAATAATTCCAATCGCTTCCAGGATTAGAATAATAGAGATCAGAGAGGAAGAGGAAGAGGACAAGGATCTGGAAAAGGAGGCTTCCGTGGAACATGTTTTCACTGTGGAGAAGAAGGTCATAGGGCATTTGAATGTCCTCAGCGCCAAGGCAGAACAGACAGGAGAAATGAAGGCCAGGCCAGAGTTGCACATGTAGATGAAGATGCTAGATCATCAAATTCTGAAGATGCTGAAAGAGGAGAAACGTTGATTAACAGAAGAGTCCTGTTGAGTGGTGAGAATGAACCTGAGCAAAGGAGGAGCCTGTTTCGCACCAGGTGCAAGTGTGAAGGTAAATGTTGTGATGTGATTATTGATAGTGGAAGCACTGACAATTTGGTGTCAGAAGAGATGGTGACAAAGTTGAAGCTCAAGAGACAGAAACACCCACATCCATATCGGATTGCCTGGGTACAGGATGACCACAGGGTCATGGTCAATGAACAATGCCTGGTGAAGTTCAAGATTGGCGGATACCAAGATGAGGTATTGTGTGATATCATATCTATGGATGCATGTCATATGTTGTTGGGTAGACCATGGCAGTTTGACAGATGTGCTGTACATGATGGTCGTGCGAATACCTATTCCCTGACAAAGGATGGAGTGCGACATAAGCTAAAGCCATTGAAGGAGACCGAAGAAAAGGTATGTGGTAATGCAAGAATAACATTTGTTGATGGAAGGAAATTCCTAGACGTTATGAGGCATGAGCATGTATGTTTTGCTTTAATTCTAAAAGCTGGTAAAGAGGAAGTAGAAGATGTTCCTGTAGAAGTTGCAGATTTGTTGAATGAGTTTCAGGATATTGTATCCGATAACGTGCCTGATGGATTACCACCAGTCAGGAAGATCAGTCATCAGATGGACTTGATCCCAGGAGCGAGTTTGCCGAATAAGGCAGCACACAGAATGACACCTACAGAAAGTGAGGAGTTGAACAGGCAAGTGCATGAACTGTTACAGAAAGGATTGATTCGAGAGAGTCTGAGTCCCTGTGCTGTACCAGCGGTATTAGCACCAAAAAAGAATGGAGAATGGAGGATGTGTACAGATTCTAGGGCAATAAACAAGATCACGATCAAGTACAGGTTTCCATTGCCAAGAATGGATGATATTATGGACTGTTTGAGTGGAGCTGTGTATTTTTCAAAGATAGATCTGCAGAGTGGATATCATCAGATTCGGATCAGAGAAGGAGATGAATGGAAGAATGCATTCAAGACAAAGGAAGGACTATATGAGTGGTTAGTCATGCCTTTTGGGCTAACCAATGCACCGAGCACTTTCATGCGGCTCATGAACGAGGTTCTGAAAGAATTTCTGGGTAAGTTTGTCATTGTTTACCTAGATGATATTTTGATCTTTAGTAAGACATTGGAGGAGCATATGATGCATATTCGTATGGTATTTGAGAAGCTGAGAGAAGAGAAATTGTTGATTAATTTGAAGAAGTGCAGTTTTGTGAAGAAAGAGTTAGTGTATTTGGGATTTGTAGTTTCAGCAGAAGGTCTAAAAATGGACCCAGAGAAGGTACAGGCTATCCTTGAATGGCCTACTCCGAGGAGTGCTACTGAGGTAAGATCTTTTCATGGTCTAGCTAGCTTTTATAGAAATTTTATCAGAAATTTTAGCAGTATTTGTGGACCCTTGACTGAAACAATGAGAGGGGATAGAAAAGAGTTTAAGTGGACTAATGGGGCAGAAAAAAGTTTTCAATTGTTGAAACAAAAAGTTACAGAACAACCAGTTTTAGCACTTCCAGATTTTAATAAGGTGTTTCAAGTAGATTGTGATGCTAGTGGTACTGCAATAGGAGTTGTTATGAGCCAAGAAGGTAAACCTGTTGCTTATTTCAGCGAGAAGTTAAATGATGCCAAGAGGAAATATTCTGTTTATGATTAGGAATTTTATGCTATAGTTCAGGCATTAAAGAAGTGGAGACACTATCTGCTTCCTAAGGAGTTTGTTTTGTATACTGATCATCAAGTTTTGCAATATTTGAATAGTCAAGGAAAATTGAATCAAAGACATTTGAAATGGGTTGAGTTTTTGCAGAGTTATACATTTGTTTTGAAACACAGAAGTGGAAAGTCTAATAGGGTTGCAGATGCTCTTAGCAGAAGACAACTATTGCTGACAGAGATGCAGATTGAAGTGGTTGGGTTCAAGGAACTCAAGAATTTGTATCCAGAGGATCCTGATTTTGGTGAAGCTTGGAAAGCTTGTACAGAACCTGTTACTCTAGACAGGACGAAATGGTTGGATTTCATCATCCAGGATGATATGCTATTCAGAGGGAGTCAGTTGTGCATTCCATGAAGTTCTATGAGGGAGAATCTCATCAAGGAGAAGCATAGCGGGGGATTGGCTGGACATTTTGGTCATGATAAAACCCTTGCTTTGGTTGGTGAGAATTATTATTGGCCACAATTGCAGCAAGATGTGAAGAAGTTTGTACAGAGTTGCAGAGTATGTCAGATGGCGAACGGAGTGAAGCAGAATACAGGGTTGTATCAGCCATTACCTGTACCAGAGAAGCCTTGGGAGGATATCAGCATGGACTTTGTTCTTGGTTTACCGAGGACTCAGCGGGGACATGATTCAATTTTTGTGGTGGTTGACAGATTTTCAAAGATGGCACATTTCATTCCCTGCAAGAAGACTAATGATGCTGTTCATATAGCAGAATTATTTTTCAGAGAAGTAGTGAGACTTCATGGTTTGCCAAAGACCATAGTTTCAGATCGGGACACTAAGTTTGTTGGATATTTCTGGCGTACATTGTGGAAGAAGTTGAAGACAGATTTGAAGTTCAGTTCATCACATCATCCACAGACTGATGGACAGACAGAGGTGGTGAATAGGAGTTTGGGAAATTTGCTGAGATGTTTGGTTGGAGATAAGCCAACGGGATGGGATTTGATTTTACCACAGGCAGAATTTGCATACAATAATTCTATCAATAGAAGCACTGGTAAATCACCATTCCAGATTGTATATGGAAGTAGTCCAAGAAATGCATCTGAATTGAGGAAGATAGATAAAGGAGAAATAAGTAGTGCTGAAGCTGAGGATTTTGCAGAACACTTGAAGAACATCCATGGGGAGGTGAGGAAGCATATTACCAAGATGAACGCACAGTATAAGGCTAAGGCAGATGAGAAAAGGAGGTATAAAGAATTTCAAGTTGGTGACGAAGTCATGGTTCATTTGCGGAAGGAGCGGTTTCCAGTTGGTACATATAACAAGTTGAAAATGAAGAAGTTTGGACCATGTAAGATACTGAAGAAACATGATTCAGGAAACGCATATGAGGTAGAATTGCCTACTGAGCTAAATATTTCATCAGTGTTTAACATTTCAGATCTGACAGAGTATCATGAAGGAGGTGTTGAAGATGAGATCACAGCAGCACAGTGGAGTATTCCAGCAACCAGTTCAGGTATCAAGGAGATTGATGACATACTGGACAGTCGTGTTGGCAGAAGCACAAGGAACAGGACATATGAAGAGTATTTGGTCAAATGGAAAGGACGACCTGTTAAAGATTCATCATGGCTAACAAAGGAGGAGGTTAACCGTCTTGGTTTTCCTCTGCACGCCTGAGTCGTGACAGGGTCACTTCTCAAATTACCCCGGGTGTCTGATGCAGGAGCATCCTGGGTGTAAGAGCATTCTTGCATCACCCAAAAATATTTCTATTTTTGTATTCAATAATGGTTATTTTGTGCAGAGCTGCTATTTATTGAAAGTTACTATTTTTGGTAATTTTTGTATGTGCTCAGAATGATCTGATTTCTTTCTTGGAGGTTCATTTTGGTCATATAAGTCTGCCAGTAAAGTTTCATTGCCAGATCAAGTGTATGTTGGAAGATATTGAAGATTTTTGGTATTGGCAGCAGGGTACAGAAACTTTGAACTCAGTTTTGAAGGCTTTAGAGGCCCCGGATGAGGTCGAAAATTTGGGTGACGGGCACTTGCGCGGGTCAAGCCTGTAGAGCGCTTCGTGGCGTTTCCAAAATGGGGTTATAATAGCCGAGCGGGTCAACGGGTGATGACTTATGGCCTTCGGAAGTTGGGCCACCTGAAATGGCGAAAAATAATTTTCTTCAAAATTTCTGTTCAAGTTTCAAAAGTTATCTTGAGCCGACTATGATGTAATAAAATGTAAAATAAAATAATTCTAAATTTGGTCGGCCTTATTGGCTAAAAATTCTGGAACCTTCCCAGGCGGTGGAAAATTGCCTATATAAGGAAGACTGTATTATTGTCTTAGGCAGTTCAGAATAGTTCTGGGTAGTAGATCTGGGTAATAATTCGAGGCTTTGTCCTACAGAATATTGTAAGGGAATGCCCATGTGGCTTCGCATATTGTAATTCTGAAAGTTTGTAATTCCACATTTGTGGAGATAATAAGAAGCCAATTTTCTGTTCTTGCATATTGTTGTTGTTCCTCTATGTCTGTTAAGTGTTTGTGGTATTAAGGGGAGCACCCTTCATCATTTAGTTAAGCTCGCATGTGTTTTGTTCATCAGATTAGTAAGATATAGTTTTTTGAAGGTATGTGAAGACAAATAATTAGTTAAACAGGACATATGAGTAGTCGCGAAGATTGAGGCAAGGTTAGTTGGTATGGAAATGTGCTAAGTCAGATAAATGTAGTATATTGCTGATGCTTTTGTAATATATGATCGCTGACTCTATGTTGATTATTTGCATAAGTATTTATTATGTTTTGTGATGTATTTTCAGAGCTGACTAGATGGCAGAATTAGTATAAGTATAGAGTGCTTTATTAAAACGACAAGTGATTGTGATAATGATGTGAAGGGTGTGAATCTGAGAGCAGAGAGCAGATGCGAGATCAGTATTTGATAGAGCTATAGTTGGAACTATCTACGCATAGCAAGTGCTTGTATTGTTCATTTTTTGAGAACTCTATGAGACGATATTTTGATTATAAGAGCTTTAAGCTCACCACCTTTAACAAGTTTTTGTATACCGCTAATAGGGTTTTGTATTCCTCTAACAAGGAAATGTACTATGTAATAATCAACTCCTAACAGGGCTAGATCTCCTAATAGGGATGTAATATTTTAGTCCATAGTTGTGGGTACCATCCCCACGGGGGTTTTCCCTTGGCCAAGGTTTCGTCAAAAACAAATCATGGTGTCATGAGTTATTTGTCTAGCATTTATGTTCTTTTTATTTCAACATTGTTATGGTTTGTTTTCAATTGGTTGAAGTTTAAATTAAAGTCCTATAATACTGATTCACCCCCCTTCTTAGTATTACCTAATCCTAACAATTAGTATCAGAGCTATTGGCCCTTGGAGAAAAATCCTAACAGCTTAAGGAAGATTAGAATGGATTCAGAAAGTTTGCAATAGAACTTTCAAGCAACACTTGATGACCTAGACAAAGAGAAGGCTGAAAATGGCGAATTGAAATTCAAATTGAGAAGAGAAGGTTTCATCAGAAAACTAAAGTAACAACTTGAAGTCTCAAGAAGTCAAAATCAAGACCTTATGGACAAGATCAAAGAGGATTCAAACAATGACACATCAGACCATGTAAAGAAGCTAGAGCAGGAAAAAGAGCAAATCAATCTTTTGATGATTAAATAAGTTCAACATGAAAAGGATGCAAGAAATAAAGTTGAAGAGTCAGTAGAAGAAGCAAATGAGTAGATAGGAAAAATGAAGATTGAACTTGATCACTACAAGGATAAATGTCAGGAATTGGAGAAGTACAATCAAATCATTAAAAGAGGACTCACTGAAGCCAAATTACACATTGAGAAGTTACACGTGAGCGGTGATAAAATTGATGAACAAAGAGAGAGACAGAAACCTAAAGGAGACATGACTGGAGTTGGATTCAATGAAGCAGAATGTTCCAAGACTAATGAAGAAACAAATGAAGTGAAGACTGAAGAAAGACCTACTCATGAAGAACCTAAAGAACAGATCAGACCTTTCAGAGGTAGATGCTTTGGATACAACAAAGTCAGACACATGAAAAGAGATTGTAGAGGTAAAGGCCCTTTCAAACCCTTTACTGGTTAGTGCTATAATTTTTATGATTAAGGACACAAGAAGGAAGAATGTAGAAAACCAGATCACTCTAGCATGTCTATGTATTGTTAGGAATGCAAACACTGAGAGGGGGGGGGGGGGAGGTGAATCAGTGTTCTACAATATTAATGTTTTTCTTCTTCTTGAAACTTAATCCAATTACTTAACTACTGAACTGAATATTAAAGCTCTGATACCATTTTTTTTCTTTTGGCCAAGGTTTCTCCGTAATCATATTTGGTGTTATATGTTATGCTTGTTTACTTTACATTCTTTAATATTCAGTTCAGTAATTAAGTAATTGGACTAAGTTTCAAGAAGCAGAAAAAACATTAATATTGTAGAAGGAAGTTAGTACTTTTGACACTTAGTCATTTTTCACTAAGTGTTGCCATCAATGCCGAAGGGAGAGATTGTTGGCAAGTTGTGAAAGTAGATGATAGTTGGTTATGGCACAAAAGATTTTGTTGTGTCAATTTTGACAATATTGTGAAGGCAAGCTTGACTAATGCAGTAAGAGACCTAACGAAGATTGTGAAACCATCTAACACTATATGCAGAGAATGTGTTATGGGAAAGTAGACTAGAAGCAGTTATAAAAGAAAGTCATATACAACAAAAGAAAAGTTGGATCTAGTACATACATGTCTATGTAGACCTACAAGGATAAGATCATACTATGGTAATGTTGGAAAGTGATGTTTTGGAGCACTAGGGATCACTTAAGGGTTGTCGTTTATGACAACACTTATGCCGGAGTGATCACATGCAGAGAGTTTTGGTACTAAAGTCACAATAATGAAAATGACTAAGTATAGAATCAGGATAACAGTATAATGTGTTACAAATTTGGTTAGCGATGATAATGTATGATTTATTATGGCTTGCAAAGTTAGTAGAAGACATTTTGCGATATATAGGACCTTTAGTTAAGGTCGCATGTGTTTCAGTTATCAAATCAGTAAGATACAATGTTGTGAAGGTATGCGAAGACAAATAATCAGTTAAATAGGACATATGAGCATTCGCGAAGATTGAGGCAAGGTTAGTTGGTATGGAAATGTGCTAAGTCAAATAAATGTTTTATATTGCCAACACTTTGGTAATATATGATCTCCGACTCTATGTTGATTATTTGCATAAGTATTTATTATGTTTTGTGATGTATTTTGAGAGCTGACTTTATGGCAGAATAAGTATAAAGTGCTTTATGAAAGCGACAAGTGTGATTGTGATAATGATGTGATGGATGCGAATATGAGAGCAAAGAGTAAATGCGAGATCAGTATTTGACAGAGCTATAACTGGAACTATCTAAGCATAGCATGTCATTGTATTGTTCATTTTTAGAGAACTCTTTGAGATTGTATTTTGATTGTAAGAGATGTAAGCTCACCATCTTTAAGAAGGTTTTTGTATACCTCTCTAACAAGGAAATGTACTATGTAATAACCAGCTCCTAATAGGGCTAGATCTCCTAATAGGGATATAATATTTTAGTGCGTAGTTATGGGTACCATCCCCATCAAGGTTTTCCCTTGGTCAGAGTTCCCTCAAAAACAAATCATGGTGTCATGAGTTATGTGTTGTGCATTTATGTTCCTTGTCATTTGAGCATTGTTATGGTTTATTTTCAATTGGTTGAAGTTCAAATTAAATTGTTGTAATACTGATTCACCCCCCTTCTCAGTATTACCTAATACTAATAGGTGAAAGGTATTTTATACTTTTTGTTGATGAATTTTCTAAAATGATGTGGGTCACTTCCTTGAAAGAAAAATCAGAAGAATTTGACAAATTCATGATATTCAAAGAAAAAGTAGAGAATCACTCAGGTCTCAAGATAAAATGTTTAAGATCACATAGAGGTGGAGAGTTTACTTCAGATCTATTTAATTCATATTGTGAATAGCATGGAATACAAAGGAAGACTTCTTCTCCTAGGACTCCACAACAAAATGGGATAGCAGAGCGAAGCAAAAAAACCAATACTAGATTCTGCTAGGACAATGTTGCTTGAAGGGAATATATCTCATGTGCATTGGAGAGAAGCTGTTGGGACATCAGTGTACACTTTGAACATAATTCAAATCAGAGAAGGTACAAGTAAGACTCCTTATGAAATGTGTTATAATCATACTCCTATTGTAAAATATTTTAGAATATTTGGTAGTAAACGCTATATCAAAGGAGATGATGAGATAGGGAAATTTGATGCTAGAAGTGATGAAGAAATTTTCCTTGGTTATTCTACTAAAAGAAAGACTTCGAAATGTTTTAACTTGAGATTAAGGAAGATGATTGAAAGTAACAATGTGAAGATAGATGAAAAGTTTCAGATACAAGAGGGAATATATGACTGTAATCAGAATGCAGAGATCAAGGAGGCTGCTACTACAAAAGAAGAAGAACTTGTTGAGATTGAATATGAAAATGAGACTTGTGATGATGTCACAAATGAGACTACTGAGATTCCTAAGACTCCGGGGTATGTAAAGAAAAACCATCCTGAAAATAAAATTATTGGTAATACAAGTCAAGGAGTAATGACTAGATCAAAGACAAGGGAATAACTTTGTTTGATTTCACAAGTTGAACCAAAGACTACTGATGAATCTTGGATCAAAGCTATGAAGGAAGAGTTAGATCAGATAAAGAAAAATAACACTTGGGAATTGGTTCCTAGACCTAAAGACAAAAATGTAATAGGAACTAAGTGGGGTTTCATAAACAAAATGAATGTACAAGGAATTGTTGTAAGGTACAAGGCAAGGTTGGTACGTAATGGTTATTCACAACAAGAAGCCATAGATTTTTAAGAGACATTTTCTCCTATTGCTAGGATAGAAGCTGTGAGATTATTTCTTGCTTATGCTGCACATAAAGACTTACAAGTAAATCAGATGGATGTGAAATCTGCATTTCTAAATGGGGATCTTAAAGAAGAAATTTCCATAGAACAACTTGATGTATTTCCTCTATCCAAAGATGAAGACATGGTATGCAAGTTGAAGAAGGCACCGTATGGACCGAAGCAAGCTCCAAGGGCTTCGTATGGAAGGTTAGAAAAATACTTACTTCGCATTGGCTTCAGAAAAAGTAATGCTGACAGTAACCTATATTTAAGAGCTAGTGAAGATGGAATTCTAATAATATAAGTTTTTGTTGATGATATTATATTTGGAGGGAATGATGAAATGTGTAAGAAATTTTCTAAAGAGATGGAAAATGAATTTGAGATGTTCGTGATAGGCGAAATTAAATTCTTTCTAGCATGTGGCCCCTACTGGAACTTTTGCAACAATAGCTATATTTATAGACAACAAATGGACTAATATATTCATATAAAGGAGGCATTGTTAAAAAAAAAAAAAAAAAAAAAAGAAATCATAGGAAAAAAAAAGTTATTTCTTTTTCCAAGGTGCATAGGTGGAATAAAAGAAAAAATAAATAAATTAAAAAAAAAATTATTTTATTTATTGAAGTGTGTAGGTGGCATTTTAGAAATTTGTAGAAAGTTCTTGCATTTAATATTTGTAGCTAGGTAGTTACACCTTTCTATTTTCTTATTGGCTTACAAAGACAATGTAATTTGTAATTGGCCCACATGGTGGTGCTTAATATTAATTGGGTGGGTATTTAATATTTGTATCAAGGTAGTTGCATCTATCTTTTATCCCACATTGATTGTGTTGTAATATCTTGGGTGGGAAGTGCCTATATAAAGAAGACATAGAAGCATTCATAAGCAAGCTCTCAAGTTGTAGAATCTCCTATTGGAAAAGAAGCTCTCAAGTGGTAGGATCTTGTACTAGGGAAGAAGCTCTCAAGTGGTAGAAGCTCTCAAGTTGTAATCTCTTGGGTTGTAAGCTTGGAAGATGTAAGATCTCTCATATTGTAGATCTCATATTTGGAGAAAGCTCTCATGTTGTAAGATCTCTCAAGTTGTAATGATTTTCAAATTTTAATGTATGCTTTGTAAAACATTTTGTCTTCTCTTTGTTTCCTTCTTGTTATTTCTTTGGTTATTTCTTTGGTAAGGGTGGTGTGGCCCTTCATCAAGTGGTATCAGAGCAGGAGTTCTTGAGTGTGTAAACAGAGCGCCGAATGCGAGGCAGTTTGCACCAAGACCTTGGGTTGGGTGAAGTTTTTCTTAAGAGGACGCAAGTATGGAGAATAGAAAGAAGAAGATGACTTTTGTGATTGGATGGATTCTTAGAATTCCTAGACTTGAGAAAATTAGAGAGAGACATCAAGAAGAGACAAGATTTGCAATACTGGATTTGAAGAAGCCAGTGGCTGAATTAGAAGTGGAGCTGAAAAAGAGAAGAGCGATTCAAAGAGATGATGAAAATTATTTAGATGAAGGAAAGAATGAAGTTACACTGGAGTATCATGCTTGCGATAGAAAAGAAGAGGTAGAGTGTGAAGATGCAAAGATTCATGAACCCGAAGTTGATGAAGATGACTTATTAATGGAGATTGCAGCAGTTGAGGAAGAGTGGAATGTCTTGGTTGGAGGTCAAAGGAAAGAAGTCATTACATTCCTTGTTGAGGTCACAAAAGAAGAAAACAAAGATGAAGATATGAAAGAGGTAAATTTTTACGAATCATGGGATGCTAACTTTGAGATGGATTTGAAAGATAATGATGATGGTTTATATGAGGACTTTGTAAGTGATGTTTGGTATGAAAAAGAAGATTTGTATGGTATTATAGAGTTTATTGAAGATGCATTAGATCCTAAAAGTTTGGAGGAGAATGAGAGTTACAGATGTACGAAGTTGATTGTAGACGAGTATTGTCGGCAACATATACTTGTTCCAACTAGGTGTTGGAAAAGAAGGAAAAAAGAAATATATCGATAGCGGATACTTGTTCTAGTAAGGTGTTGGAAGAGAAGAAAAAAAATATATCAGCAGTGGCTACTTCATTTTGTGAATGTATATTCACAAAATGTTTGTTACTTTGGGTGTCTGATGCAGGAGCATCTTGCATCACAACATAAAAAGGGGGTATGATAAAAAAAAAGAAAAAAGAAAAAAAGGAGAGGAAAAAAACAAAGCAAAAAAAAAAAAAAATCAAAGGGAAAAAAAAAGTTATTTCATTTTCCAAGGTGCATAGGTGGAGTAAAAGAAAAATAAATAAATTTAAAAAAAAAATCATTTTATTTATTGAGGTGTGTAGGTGGCATTTTAGAAATTTGTAGAGGGTTCTTGCATTTAATATTTGTAGCTAGGTAGTTACACTTTTCTATTTTCTTATTGGCCCACAAAGGCAATGTAATTTGTAATTGGCCCACATGGTGGTGCTTAATATTAATTGGGTGGGTATTTAATATTTGTATCAAAGTAGTTGCATCTATCTTTTATCCCACATTGGTTGTGTTGTAATATCTTGGGTGGGAAGTGCCTATATAAAGAAGGCATAAAAGCATTCATAAGCAAGCTCTCAAGTTGAAGCTCTCAAGTTGTAGAATCTCCTATTGGAGAAGAAGCTCTCAAGTGGTAGGATCTTGTATTAGGGAATAAGCTCTCAAGTTGTAATCTCTTGGGTTGTAAGCTTGGAAGATGTAAGATCTCTCATATTGTAGATCTCATATTTGGAGAAAGCTCTCATGTTGTAAGATCTGTCAAGTTGTAGTGATTTTCAAGTTTTAATGTATGCTTTGTAAAGCATTTTGTCTTTTCTTTGTCTCCATGTTGTTATTTCTTTGGTTATGAGTTGGTAAGGGTGGTGTGACCCTTCATTACTAGGACTGCAAATAAATTAGAGAAAGAATGACATTTTTATTTTTTAGACTACGTATTTTAAAGAAATGTTGAAAAAGTTTTGAATGGAAGATTGTAAACCAGTTGGTACACCCATGGTGACTAGTCATAAAATATGAAATAATGATGAGACAAAGTATGTTTTTTAGACCAAGTATAGATCAATGGTTGGTGGATTACAATAGCTCACTCACACCAGACTAGATATTGCTAATGCTGTTGGAATTGTGGCTAGATATCAGGCAAAACCTAAAGAGACACACCTAGTTGCTGTAAAAAGTATATTTAGATATGTGAAAGGAACAATGGATTATGGCTTATGGTATGATAGAAATGATGACTTAGAACTTCATGCTTATACTGATATTGATTGGGCAAGGAATATATATGATAGAAATAGTACTAGTGGAGGTGCATTTGTCATTGGAAAAAGGTTGGTTTCATGGTTAAGTAAAAAGAAAGATTGTATAGCTCAATCTACTGCTGAATCCGAGTATGTTGATGTTGCTATTAACTGCATTCAAATTGTTTGGATGAAACAAATGCTGACAGATATTGGAATAACTTTTGATGAACCAGTAGTTATCCATTGTGATAACATCAGTACAGTAAACATGTAACATAAACTTGTGATGCACTCCAAAACTAAGCATATTTCTATTAAGTATCACTTCCAGAGGCTTTCAAAGCCTTATCATATTCTAGACTTGATGTATGGATCTACTCCTTAGGGGGAGTGATCGTTGAGGACAGTTGTTAATGACAGTTGATGAATTATGGCACCCTTTGCCATTGTTTGCAAAGGGGGAAAGAGGCTATGTGAAAATCCTACCGGAAACAGACTATGTGGTAAAGGTACTGAGAGAATACTTTTGGGTTGATGGATTTTCCCATATGTTACCATCAATGCCAAAGAGGGAGATTGTTGGATATTGCTAATGCATTAAGGAGATTGTTGGATACATTTAATATGTTTAATCACTACATTGAGTGATGTTGGAATTATTGTTTTTGTCATTCATGTTTTGTCACTGGTGTCAACATATGTTTCTATGAAGAGAACATGCTGGTTATTACAGTGTACAGATACTATACGGATGTTTCAGAATGTGTGAAGTCAGTTGTGTGTACAGGAAGATGTGTTCTTTAGAAGACCTATGTGGAAGCCGACTTGAGAGTTGTAGCATGTATCATGAATGGCGAGCATGATTTATGGATGTCATTCCTTAATTATTGAATTGTAATTGTTGTACACTTGTTTTAGATACTGTGTGTATCTTAGCAAGGAGTTATGTAATTATTTGTATATTAGGAAAGCCTGATTGGCTGACCACATGGTTTATTTTGTAATAGGGTATTTATTTAAGATCTTTTCTTTCGAAAAGATATAGTGATAGAATGAATGCGATGTAAAAGACGATTGTGGAAGTTACGAGCTTGTATCTGCTGGATGTAGAGCAGAGGATAAATTATATACTTCATTGGAACTGATCAAGCAAAGACAATTTCTATTGGACAGTTCAAAGATTGTGTATTTCCTACATACACTTGTGTTGCGAACAGTGAGTTGGGAAGGTGGACATAACCTTCTTTGGGAAGTGAGCTTACCCTTCTTATTCTTGACTCCTAACAGGGTCTGTCTTCTAACAAGGACTGTGTATTATAATGTTTTAATCAGCTCCGAACAGGGCTAGATCTTTTAACAAGGATACTATACTCCCAGTACATCATTAGTGGGTGTTAATTTCCACCGGGGTTTTACTTTTAACAAGGTTTCCTTGACAACAAATATTGTGTTATTGTGTTGGAATTCATTGTGTTCATTTGATTTGATATTGCTTCTATTCAACGTTTAAAGTTTAATAATCTGTCATACAACCGATTCACCCCCCCTCTCAGTTGTCTTGATGGACTGTTATTCCTAAAAAAATAGTGGAAAACTAGCATATAAGTTTGCAACATGGTAGAGTACATGACATGCTTTCCATCGCTTCAAACAGTTTATCGATCAAATGTTTGGTCTTAAAGTTATGGCTTCTGGAAGTTGGCTCTCCTAATATAGGAAATATTAAAAATATCTTGAAAACATAAAATGAGTCGCAAAAGGGAGTTACACATGTGGGTGTGTGCATTGACACATCATAGGGCATGTTTGGTTGGATATAAGATGAAAACCTCTTTTTCAAGTGGTTTTAACCTATAGTTTTGTAAAACTGTTTGACGACATCTTGTATTGTATCTCCTATATATTAGTCATGTGAGATGGAGGGTTTGTGTAAGTGTCATACCTATTTTGTTATCTTTGGATCTTAGGTTGGTGATAGTCATGAAAGAAGAATGCTTTGCATGTATAATGTATTTTTTTATTGATTGCTGAATAATATGTTGGGATACTTTAAGAATGTGGGGTTTTTCTCCCAAAAGTGTTTTTCCCATGTAATTACAATCTCATAATATTTTTACATTATTCTTCCATTAGGGTCAGTGTAGGAAGTTGTTATGCTACTTGAATTGATTACAACTGGTATCATAGCTTGATCACCTTTTGTTTCTATACTTTCATGGGTAAAATCACAATAAGTTGTCACATTTTAGGCTAACTTATCAGCACAACTGAATTTGAGTATTTTTAACTTAAATTTAATTTTCCTCAAACAGATGGTCAAGCTAGATTCTTTCTAGCTAAGTTAGATAAGTGCTTCAACTTTTCCAATTGAAAATGTCTATTAAATGCATGTTTTATACGAATTTGGGTCCAATTACCAAAGAAATAAAATTATTTCAGAAAAGCCTTATTTCAATAATTCTTACTCTTTTTAATGATATTTTTTCAAAAGTATAAAAATACCCTTTTGTAGAGCTCAGAGTCAACAATATGCTCATATAGTTTTTATAGTGTTTTAATTATACATCTAGGATATTGGAATTAAAAAATAGTGCAAGTAGGTAGTTTAACAGTCGAGAAGATGTTGATTCAGAGGAGTAAAAAAATTGTAAATCATATCAGAAAATTTGAAAACATACGGTTCACTAGAGGAGAGAGTACTCTTTGAGAATGTATAGTTTTTTATTTTAATGGGATAGATTTGCTATGGAAAATATCGTGGGAGATACAAACTGCTGATTTAAGGTGAGTTAGAATTTGAATTGTCACAAAGGAGACAATTTAGGTCAAAAACCAATTTTTCTTTTTTAGGCACTAGCTATATATGTCATGTATAACATATTTTAAAATCATATGAAAAAAAGTTTATATACATTTAGTTTTTTAGTGGAAACTTGACCTTGGTTGAACCCACAATAGTGTGTTACACTTTTTTGCTTGAATGACTCTACATTTTGAAAAAAACTTTCAGATTCAGATGCATATTGTTGTTAAACCGTTTGAAGTCGGACGCTGAAGTAATTTAGAGTCTTTTCAAATTTTCTGTCTATATTCTAAAGATATTTTTTTATTTTTTTATTTTTGAATTGATTTGAATGATTTTTTCTTTCTGACACGAAAATTGTTATGTTGATGAAAACGTCATTTTCAAAGAGTTACATTCTTTTCATAGAGTATAACATTCTTTCTAAAATAGATATCAATGTGATTCTTTCGAATTTAGTTTTGTAACATCCATAAGGAGGGCATGCAATTGGTTTGACGATGTTATCACTATTATTGCATATTTTATTAATGTTTGAAGTTGACTAAACTGTAATTTTGTCATACCTTGACTACATAGCTTATAACTTATCATGTATTTGTCAAATTTAATTTTTATATTTTTTCATAGAAAGAGAACTTAAATACCTAGGGCATAGATATTTTTTAGAATTTTTTTCTCTCATTTACTCTTTTTCCATAAGCATCAAACATAGAGGTAGACATACAATGAAGTATCTATGTTTAGTAAAACTAAAAATACAAAGTTATAATAAATTTAATATACATTAACATTATAATCATCGGAAAGATTTTTCTAAGCAGTATCTTACTACATAGATAGGTTTGTCAAATGGATTCATTTGATCTACCAAAAGATAAAGTCAAAGTGATTTTTTGTCAGCATTTTAATAGGTACGAAGGAGACACCATTGTAGGTATGAATGAGGAGTATAGATGTTATATCAATGTTTTTTTATTTAAGAGGGTTTGAGCTAACCATTTGTAATTAATTCCTTAAAATAGAACCTCTCAAGGCTTAAATCGTCATATTTTATTAAAAATGTGTTATTTTAGCAAAAATCAGCATGTCTTAAAAAGTGTAACTCAGTATTGTGGGGTCGTCCCCCCCTAATTTTCAGCATTTTTCAGCAACTGAAAATTCGACTGTAAAAATTAAAAAAACATACCAATTCTTATGCAAAAAAATTATAAAAAATAATAATCATAAACTTCATCGATTTTTATACATTTCACCATTTTACATCATTTTCAAATTCCAAACCAAAATGCCACTTTTATGTCATTGACGTTGAATAGGTTTGGTGTTGTTAGCCTTTTCCTTTATAAAATTGATAGCTTATTGTGCTTTTACCCTATTAAATTGTAAGCACTTAATTAGTGTATAATTTTGAGATTATTCAACAATTACCTTGGTGTATCTTCTATAGTGAGACTTGATATGAGACTTAATGGACATCTAAATTCATGTATGGGTCTTTTGTCCTTTCAATCTTGTTCAAAGTTGAGGTAAACTCTTATTTCTAAGTGAGCTCCTCTACTTCTCTTCAAATACAATAATTCATTTCATCACCTAGGCCCTATACTACCATTTATGGCCTTCATGTTCCATACTAACCTTAAAATTGGTTGTACCCTATAATGTCACATCCCCTATATTTATGAGACCCATGATTCCAATTTCGGATCATATTGTGTAGAAAACAATGTCTAGGATGTTATTCCTTGGAAGATGATGGCCAGGTCATTATTTTCGCCAAGGATTGGGTCCAAATTTGAACCCAGGCCCTATTTTGATATTTTAGTTGGGAATTTAGATTAACAGTCGGCTTTCTTGAGTTTTAACTCCTGAGGTGTTGTGGGAGGTATATAAACACGCTATCTCTTCTCATTTATGTAGTCATTATCTAACATTATTATCAACAACTCATAGTTGAGCTATCAAGTGCAAGGAAGCAAATAAAGATGAAGAGAAGTCAAGCAATCAAACAAATCAAGTTCATGTAGTCAAGATCTAGACCTCTCAAGAATTCAAGGTGTTCTTCTCCAACGTTTTAGATTGTTTCTTTGATCAGAGGCAAACCGAATGAGTGTTCTATCATGGAAAGAGATACAGATAGCTATTCATTCAACTCTTCTTTCTTCTCTCTAAATCCAGAATTGTAACAAATTAGAACATTCATTATAGAAGGTTTTATCTTTCATGATTTCCTTTTTAATTTTTATGCTAAATCAAAGGTTTTTCATCAACAAATTTAATCAAATTTAAAGAAACACTTGCATTGCTAAGGTATGATATACTTTATTTCTCAAATCTAGCCTCTACTATATGACAACAAACTTTCATTTCTTTTATTTCATTTCAAGGTTGATTTCAAATAGGGGTTTGACTAAGGCAAACCCCTTTATGAAAGATTCCTCCCGATTTTTTTGTGTAGGAATAGGTGGTGCGCCTACCAAAACTTTCACAGAAAGATTGGGATCTGATGGAGCAATCTTGCAAATGTCAACCCAATACACATAGAATGTAAGGAGAGAGACATTTTTTTCCTAGGAATAGAACAGCTAGGCTGTCTTGTACCTGACATTTTTAACTAAGATATAGATTACTGGTTAGTTCTTCTCCCTAGTTCTTGTTTCAAGTTATTATAGATTTTCTTTTGTTCTTTGTTAGTCTGTATTTCCCGAATTTTTCTAATTTTGCTTATTCGGCCTACTATTCTACATATTCAGATCACTTTCCCTCTTCCAATTTTTGTATTAAATTATTTGCCAAGGGTTATTGACCCATTTAGTGCTAACGTCCTACCTAGGCCTTTTGGGACATCTTCCTTCTATGTGTGTAATTTAAAAAGGCGTAATATACCCTTTTGCATTATTCCCCTTTTTTGATGATACATTTTGGTGAACCTTGTTCATATCATTTCTACTTATGATTTATATACATTGCATTATTATATTTTATGCATTTAATTTTAACTCTTAATCTTAATTTTGCATTCATTGATAAAAAAGACATAAAAATTGTTTGCTTTGTTTCATGCATTCATCCTTGCATCACATTTTCATATTTCATAATAATAAAAAATTAAAAATATTTTCTTTTCATACGTTTTTATGTGTTTATATAAATTCCTTTTGTGCTTTGTTTTATTACATTACCTTATTGCATTACAAAATTTTTGATTTCCTTGTACACAACTTTACCACCTTTGATGATCCATTTACTCATGAATACTTTGATATGATGGATGAAGTCCATGATGATTTCATCTTTACTAAGCCTTCCTCTTAACCTCCAAAATTACCTTTTTTCCAAAAGTTGACTAATGTGATATAAGAATTTAGGGTATACAAAAATCCCCTTTATGAACCTCTCAACGGTTCCTCTTCGAAGGAATCTCTTCCTCATGAGGAGATATTAATGCCAAAAAATAATTTTAGCACTTCCCAATGATATCACTCTTTGGGATGAACCATTTGAGAACAATATTGATTATTCTCTTGGTATGTACCTACCCCATGATAGTTCCTTAATGCAAGAGGATTCTATTGTGGAAAAAGATGGTAACATATTTCCTAATTCTGTAAAATATATTTCCACTTCTATTCACTTCAATGAACTTCTCTCTAGAGATAAAGTATTCAGGAGTTATGTTTGTCCCTCTCCTAATGTTTTTTATGAAAATACCTTAAAATAAAAGGATAATATCCTTGATGCTCTCCCTTTTCCAAATGAATCGTTTTAGAATAAAGAACCTAATCCAAACAATATCATTCAAGATACATCTCAAAATAAATTAGTGTTTATTAGAATAGGTGGTAAATAACTCGATTATCATGCAGTCTCATACACATAGAATATAGGAGCATTTGGGGTGTAAGAGCAATCTTGTATCACCAAAAAATATTATGTAGTTTTCTAATAAGGGCTATCTTTGGTCAAGGTCACTATTTTTGGCAAGTTTAACATTTTTTAGTAAGCTTGTAGTTACAAGACAAATTGTCCCAATTACTTCCGCGAAGATTCATTTTTTATATATATGATTTCAAGTAGGGTTTTGTGGCAAGATGAAATGTGGATGTATTTTCTGTTTTGGCGGGGTGGTAAAAAACTTTGAACTTAGTTTGAAGTCCTTAGAGGCTCCAAAAGGGGGTGAAACTTTTCACAAATAATTTTTTATGATTCTAGGCTCTATAGAACTTGGAGAGGTTTTTGAAAGGGGTTTATAATAGACAGATGGGTCAACTATTCATAAGTTATCACTTCTGGAAGTTTTGCCATCAGGACTCAAGTTTTGATTAAAAAAAAAAGATAAAAATCACTTAAGGCAGGAAATTGAAACGCTGGGTGCCAAAATATGAAAATTTCACTTTCTAGAATATTCTAAGGCAGTTAATTGTGGTACTTATATAGGAATGAATGGGGGTTTTAGGGCTCAGTCCTTATAATATAGATTGTGCCTCTATGTTGTAGGTTATTGTAATGAAAATGCTGATGTTATTGTAGCATGCTATTTCTGTAAATATTGTAATGTCAATTCATTGGAGATAATAGAAACCAAGAATTTTTGTTCTTGCCATTGTTCTGTTCTGGCTTTTTTTTGTTTATCTCCCTATTGTGTTGTGTGTCTTTATTTGAATAAGGAAAGTACCGTTCATCAATATATAACAACAATCCTCAAGAGGATAATATTCTTAATCTTGTCCCTTCTACAAATGTAACCTTAGCACATAAGGATCCTAATCAAGTCAATACTATTCATATGTAATTTCCATCTTGACTTCAATTCTTTCTCAAATGCGAACAAGCACCCTATGAAATCTTCAAGATGATGATTGAGAACCAATCACCTTATTTTGACACATGGATGGATATTTATCAAGCCTCTTTAACTTTCAATCCAATTCCACCTCAGAGTTACTCTTATCTTTTTTATATTTCACAGCTTAATGATGGATATGGTATAGGATCCGTGAAACAAAGCATTGAAACCTATAAGAAATCTATATCACATTGTTCCAAAAAAACTCTAGGTGTCCAACCTTCTCATTTGTCTATTTAATCTATGCATTGATCTCCTAGTTTCTCATCACAACAAGAGAATATTTTGTTTGAGATTCTTAAAGCCAACTTAATCATTGTTCCTATAAAAATAGATGAAAAAATGGAAAATACTAGAAGCAAAAATCCTTTCATTTGTCTATATCATCAAATTTGTGGTCACAAGACAAATGAATATTATGATTTGAACTATTAAATTCATGAACTCATTGATTGTGCTATAATTCAACAAACATGTAACAATGATGACACTTTTTTCATTATCATTCAAAATAACATCTAAGTTCCTATTATGTTGCTTCTCACTATGTGACATTGCTAGCGTACCCTTTGAGGGGTCATTGTCATTGGCAATGGGGTAATTTTAGGTGAAATCTTCCTTATACCTTGTCTACATGCTTGGGGAAAAATGGTAAGATTTCACTTTTGTATTTGAAGGACCCATTTACTCCCTTTGTTGACTTGTGTATTTTATAACATGATATCCTTTCTTGCATAGAATTGCTTGTTTACATAAGAATCTCCTCTTTTTCCATAAATTTACATCTCGAGTTTACAACTTTTTCTATACTTGAAAGTGCACGTCTATTATAAATACACTCACTAGGTGTGTATAATGTGTTTTCTTTCCACGTATTCCCTTACCTAGCAATAAGGTTGTATGTATAGTTGATACTCCTTCGTCATCTTTACCTTCCTTTCCAAAATTGATACAAGAGCATCTTAGTTTTCTTGGCAATCTTGCATGAAACAAAAAATATTTATTTTCTATTTTCATGTGTATAGTTTCTAAGTTTCTTTCAATGCGCCTTCATTTTGGATATTTGGTAGTTGGGCACCTCATGGCATGCTCTTGGCATCATGTTGATCCTTTGTATATGTTTTCACCTCGATTGTTTACTTTGTTAATTAGATCTTATAGATTCTTAGTGGGTACTTCTAAGTTCTTCATGTTTCACGACCATTTTGTGCTTTTTATTCGTGCGAAGGAATTCTCTAATCGGTGAAGCTTCATTGCTCATTTCTCGACATTTCTACACTTGTGGCTGATTTAATTGAGGGATCCAAATTTATTTTCATATATTTGAGGGTGATTTTTATGATTTGCCTTGACCTATATTATTGTTACAAGTAGTGGTTGTCGTTGCACCAAAAGATTGACTTGTTAATACCCGATACAACCACTTGACTTATAGAAGACACAAGAGGTGGTTAATCCATGTCACAAATCCTGAGGTGAGCACTAACCATTATGCCAACAATCTCTCCCTCAGTGCTACCAGAGAGGAGGATTGACCATTATGCCAACAATCTCCCCCTCAGCACTACCTGAGGGGACTCGAACTTGTGACCAAACTCTGATACCACTTGTTACAAGTAGTAGTTTCCATTGGACCAAAAGATTGACCTATTAATGCCCCATACAACCACTAGAATTATAGAAGACATATGAGGTGGTTTAGCCATATTGTGAATCTGATGGAGAGCGATGACCATTATGCTAATAATTTTGTAATAAGTTTTCTTCTCATTGGGAAATGTAATCTTTCTAGGCCAACTTGAGGCTTTAGAATACTTTATAAGTTGATATAATCGATCCTTAGAGATAGTTTGGTAGTTCTAGATAAGAAGGTAACCTATTAAAGGGTAGCATATAGGATTTATATCTATAATAAGACCTATATGCTTGGAATATAAGACTGCATGTTGCAGGTCCATTGTAATTGATTTTATGATAATATTGATGAAGGGTGCTCCCCTTAATACCACAAACACATAACAGAAATAGAGAAACAACAACAATAATATGCAAAAACAGAAAATTGGCTTCTTATTATCTCCACAAATGTGGAATTACAAACTTTCAGAATTACAATATGCAAAGCCACATGGGCATTCCTTACAATATTCTGTAGGACAAAGCCTCGAACTATTACCCAGAACTATTCTGAACTGCCTAAGACAATAATACAGCCTTCCTTATATAGGCAATTTTCACCGCCTGGGAAGGTTCCAGAATTTTAGCCAATAAGGCCGACCAAACTTAGAATTATTTTTATTTTACATTTCATTACATCATAGTCGGCTCAAGATAACCTTTGAAACCCGAACAGAAATTTTGAAGAAAAATCATTTTCCGCCATTTCAGGTGACCCAACTTCCGAAGACCATAAGTCATCACCAGTTGACCTGATTGACTATTGTAACCCCATTTCGGAAAGGGCGCGAGGAGCTCTACAACGCTTGAATGAAGCAAGCTTCATTCAGCCTAAAATTCGACCTCATCCGGGGCCTCTAAAGCCTTCAAAACTGAGTTCGAAGTTTCTGTACCCTGCTGCCAATACCAAAAATCTTCAATATCTTCCAATATACACTTGATCTGGCAATGAAACTTTACTGGCAGACTTATATGACCAAAATGAACCTCCAAGAAAGAAATCAGATCATTCTGAGCACATACGAAAATTACCAAAAATAGTAACTTTCCAAAAATAGCAGCTCTGCACAAAATAACCCTTATTGAATATAAAAACATAAATATTTTTGGGTGATGCAAGATTGCTCTTACACCCAGGATGCTCCTGCATCAGACACTCGGGGTAATTTGAGAAGTGACCTTGTCACGACTCAGGTGTGTAGAGGAAAGCCAAGACGGCTAACCTCCTCCTTTGTCAGCCATGATGAATCTTCAATAGGTCGTCCTTTCCACTTGACCAGATATTCTTCATATGTCCTGTTCCTTGTGCTTCTGCCAACACGACTGTCCAGTATATCTTCGATCTCCTTAGTGTCTGAACTAGTTGCTGGAATACTCCACTGTGCTGTTGTGATCTCATCTTCAACACCTCCTTCATGATACTCTGTCAGATCTGAAATGTTAAACACTGGTGAAATATTTAGCTCAGTAGGCAATTCTACCTCATATGCATTTCCTGAATCATGCTTCTTCAGTATCTTACATGGTCCAAACTTCTTCATTTTCAGCTTGTTATATGTACCAACTGGAAACCGCTCCTTCCGCAAATGAACCATGACTTCATCACCAACCTGAAATTCCTTATACCTCCTTTTCTCATTTGCCTTAGCCTTATACTGTGCGTTCATCTTGGTAATATGCTTCCTCACCTCCCCATGGATGTTCTTCAAGTGTTCTGCAAAATCCTCAGCTTCAGCACTACTTATTTCTCCTTTATCTATCTTCCTTAATTCAGATGCATTTCTCGGAATACTTCCAAATACAATCTGGAATGGTGATTTACCAGTGCTCCTGTTGACAGAATTATTGTATGCAAATTCCACCTGTGGTAAAATCAAATCCCATCCTGTTGGCTTATCTCCAACCAAACATCTCAGCAAATTTCCCAAACTCCTATTCACCACCTCTGTCTGTCCATCAGTCTGTGGATGATGTGATGAACTGAACTTCAAATCTGTCTTTAACTTCTTCCACAATGTACGCCAGAAATATCCAACAAACTTAGTATCTCGATCTGAAACTATGGTCTTTGGCAAACCATGAAGTCTCACTACCTCTCTGAAAAACAATTCTGCTATATGAACAGCATCATTAGTCTTCTTGTAGGGAATGAAATGCGCCATCTTTGAAAATCGGTCAACTACTACAAAAATTGAATCATGTCCCCGCTGTGTCCTCGGTAAACCAAGAACAAAGTCCATACTGATATCCTCCCAAGGCTTCTCTGGTATAGGTAATGGCTGATACAACCCTGTATTCTGCTTCACTCCTTTCGCCATCTAACATATTCTGCAACTCTGTACAAACTTCTTCACATCTTTCTACAATTGTGGCCAATAATAATTCTCACCAACCAAAGCAAGGGTTTTATCACGACCAAAATGTCCAGCCAATCCTCCGCTATGCTTCTCCTTGATGAGATTCTCTCTCATAGAACTTCGTGGAATGCACAACTGACTCCCTCTGAATAGCATATCATCCTGGATGATGAAATCCAACCATTTCGTCCTGTCTAGAGTAACAGGTTCTGTACAAGCTTTCCAAGCTTCACCAAAATCAAGATCCTCTGGATACAAATTCTTGAGCTCCTTGAACCCAACCACTTCAATCTGCATTTCTGTCAGCAGTAGTTGCCTTCTGCTAAGAGCATCTGCAACCCTATTAGACTTTCCACTCCTGTGTTTCAAAACAAATGTATAACTCTGCAAAAACTCAACCCATTTCAAATGCCTCTGATTCAACTTTCCTTGACTATTCAAATATTGCAAAGCTTGATGATCAGTATACAAAACAAACTCCTTAGGAAGCAGATAATGTCTCCACTTCTTTAATGCCTGAACTATAGCATAAAATTCCTGATCATAAACAGAATATTTTCTCTTGGCATCATTTAACTTCTCACTGAAATAAGCAACAGGTTTACCTTCTTGGCTCATAACAGCTCCTATTGCAGTACCACTAGCATCACAATCTACTTGAAACACCTTATTAAAATCTGGAAGTGCTAAAACAGGTTGTTCTGTAACTTTTTGTTTCAATAATTGAAAACTCTTTTCTGCCCCATTAGTCCACTTAAACTCTTTTCTATCCCCTCTCATTGTTTCAGTCAAGGGTCCACAAATACTGCTTAAATTTCTGATAAACTTTCTGTAAAAGCTAGCTAGACCATGAAAAGATCTTACCTCAGTAGCACTCCTTGGAGTAGGCCATTCAAGGATAGCCTGTACCTTCTCTGGGTCCATTTTTAGACCTTCTGCTGAAACTACAAATCCCAAATACACTAACTCTTTCTTCACAAAACTGCACTTCTTCAAATTAATCAACAATTTCTCTTCTCTCAGCTTCTCAAATACCATACGAATATGCATCATATGCTCCTCCAATGTCTTACTAAAGATCAAAATATCATCTAGGTAAACAATGACAAACTTACCCAAAAATTCTTTTAAAACCTCATTCATGAGCCGCATGAAAGTGCTCGGTGCATTGGTTAGCCCAAAAGGCATGACTAACCACTCATACAGTCCTTCCTTTGTCTTGAAGGCAGTCTTCCATTTATCTCCTTCTCTGATCCGAATCTGATGATATCCACTCTTCAGATCTATCTTTGAGAAATACACAGCTCCACTCAAACAGTCCATAATATCATCCATTCGTGGCAATGGAAACCTGTACTTGATTGTGATCTTGTTTATTGCCCTAGAATCTGTACACATCCTGCATTCTCCATTCTTCTTTGGTGCTAATACTGCTGGTACAGCACAGGGACTCAGACTCTCACGGATCAATCCTTTCTGTAACAGTTCATGTACTTGTCTGTTCAACTCCTCACTTTCTGCAGGTGTCATTCTGTGTGCTGCCTTATTCGGCAAACTCGCTCCTGGGATCAAGTCCATCTGATGACTGATCTTTCTGACTGGTGGTAATCCATCAGGCACGTTATCGGATACAATATCCTGAAACTCATTCAACAAATCTACAACTTCTACAGGAACATCTTCTACTTTCTCTTTACCAGCTTTTGGAATTAAAGCAAAACATACATGCTCATGCCTCATACCATCTAGGAAATTTCTTCCATCAACAAAAGTTATCCTTGCATTACCACATACCTTTTCTTCAGTCTCCTTCAATGGTTTTAGCTTATGTCGCACTCCATCCTTTGTCAGGGAATAGGTATTCGCACGACCATCATGTACAGCACATCTGTCAAACTGCCATGGTCTACCCAACAACATATGACATGCATCCATAGATATGATATCACACAATACCTCATCTTGGTATCCGCCAATCTTGAACTTCACCAGGCATTGTTCATTGACCATGACCCTGTGGTCATCCTGTACCCAGGCAATCCGATATGGATGTGGGTGTTTCTGTCTCTTGAGCTTCAACTTTGTCACCATCTCTTCTGACACCAAATTGTCAGTGCTTCCATTATCAATAATCACATCACAACATTTACCTTCACACTTGCACCTGGTGCGAAACATGCTCCTCCTTTGCTCAGGTTCATTCTCACCACTCAACAGGACTCTTCTGTTAATCAACGTTTCTCCTCTTTCAGCATCTTCAGAATTTGATGATCTGGCATCTTCATCTACATGTGCAACTCTGGCCTGGCCTTCATTTCTCCTGTCTGTTCTGCCTTGGCGCTGAGGACATTCAAATACCCTATGACCTTCTTCTCCACAGTGAAAACATGTTCCACGGAAGCCACCTCTTCCAGATCCTTGTCCTCTTCCTCTTCCTCTCTGATCTCTATTATTCTGATCCTGGAAGCGATTGGAATTATTTCCTTGCTGATTCTGACTGCTACTGGCCTCATCCTTCTTTTTCGGATCTTCATTTCGGCCACCATATGATCGTCCACCAGATCGTCCACCGCGACCTCTTCCGTTTTGTCTGCTCTCAAACTTCTTGTTCAGCTTTTCCTCTACTTTTAGGGCAAACTGGTATGCTTCTTCAATACTATTCATTCGAACCAGATTCAGCTCCTCCTGAATGCTTGGCCTTAACCCATTAAGGTATCGGGCAACTTTCTCCTTATCAGTTTCTGCATGGCCTGTTCTGATGAGAAGTCGATAGAACTCCTCTGTATACTCCTGAACAGATCTTCCTGCTTGCTTCAAACTCTGCATTTTCTTCAGTAGGTCAAGCTCATAATCAACAGGAATGAACTGTCGCTTCAATTTATCCACCATCCAATCCCATCTCGTGATTTTCTCCTTTCCCCTTCTATTTCGCTCCAACTGAATCTCTTGCCACCATATCTTCGCATGACCTTTTAGTCTGGCCTTCGCAAATTTGACCCTATCAGGATCCTCAACATCTTCATACTCAAAATATTCTTCACATTCATTGATCCAGTCGATCAATTTTTCTGGGTTAAGATTTCCAGAAAATGTAGGAACCTCAATCTTAGGTCTTTTCCCAATCTTGAAAATCGCCCGAAAAAGTCTTTCTTCCTCCTGGTTCACAATTTCAACTTCTCCTTCTTGATATTCTTCTTCGGCTTCATCCTCGCTTTCGTCTCTGACATTAAGATTCATTCCTCTGCGAATCTCTTCTTGCAATGCTCGCACTTGTCTCTGCAGCTCTCTAACCTCAGGTGTCACAGCACCAGGTCTTCCGCCACGTTCTCTTCGTGGAGCCATTTTCGCGATGCGCGCTGAAACCCTAACCACGGTCCTGGTGCAAACTGCCTCACAGTCGGCGATCTATTTACACACTTAAGAACCCCTGCTCTGATACCACTTGATGAAGGGTGCTCCCCTTAATACCACAAACACATAACAGAAATAGAGAAACAACAACAATAATATGCAAGAACAGAAAATTGGCTTCTTATTATCTCCACAAATGTGGAATTACAAACTTTCAGAATTACAATATGCAAAGCCACATGGGCATTCCTTACAATATTCTGTAGGACAAAGCCTCGAACTATTACCCAGAACTATTTTGAACTGCCTAAGACAATAATACAGCCTTCCTTATATAGGCAATTTTCACCGCCTGGGAAGGTTCCAGAATTTTAGCCAATAAGGCCGACCAAACTTAGAATTATTTTTATTTTACATTTCATTACATCATAGTCGGCTCAAGATAATCTTTGAAACCCGAACAGAAATTTTGAAGAAAAATCATTTTCCGCCATTTCAGGTGACCCAACTTCCGAAGACCATAAGTCATCACCAGTTGACCCGATTGACTATTGTAACCCCATTTCGGAAAGGGCGCGAGGAGCTCTACAACGTTTAAATTAAGCAAGCTTCATTCAGCCCAAAATTCGACCTCATCCGGGGCCTCTAAAGCCTTCAAAACTGAGTTCGAAGTTTCTGTACCCTGCTGCCAATACCGAAAATCTTCAATATCTTCCAATATACACTTGATCTGGCAATGAAACTTTACTGGCAGACTTATATGACCAAAATGAACCTCCAAGAAAGAAATCAGATCATTCTGAGCACATACAAAAATTACCAAAAATAGTAACTTTCCGAAAATAGCAGCTCTGCACAAAATAACCCTTATTGAATATAAAAACATAAATATTTTTGGGTGATGCAAGATTACTCTTACACCCAGGATGCTCCTGCATCAAATATGAAGGTTGATCTTGGTTGTGTCTGAATTTTTTTTGTTTATTCCATTGTGTGACTCTTCCTGAACGGATTGGATAGATCTCATTGAGGTCCCTTTGTTTGTGACTGCACCCAGTGGTATCAGAGAAGATTTTGTCCTTGTGGTGTTTGAATTTCAACTCCTGAGTTTGTGAATCCCTAGAAATCTTGTTGTATTTTGGTAGACTGCAGATGTGACCTACAATTGTAGAGGACTTGCACAAATGTCTTGGTGATAAAATACTTATTGTGGAGGAAGGAGAGATTCACATCTAACCATGATAGACATGTTGATACAAATAGAAAATAGAATTGAGGTTTTGGAAACAACCTAGAGAAGCAGTTGGCATATTGAAGATGTAAGTGACAATGAAGAAGACATAGAAATAATGGGACTTGAAATTGATCAGGGAAAGAATATATTTTTGAAATCCCTAACTAGGGTTAACACCAGACCATATTTCAATCCACCTGATTATGATGGCAAACTAGATTAAGATGAATTACTTTATTGGATCACAAAGATGGAGACTTATAGAAAAAGTTGAGGCAAGGAGAAAACCAAGTTCATGTTCCGCACTTGCACCTGCAAGAAAAATAGTTTTGTTGTTTGGATGAGGGCTTTGCCTTGGTGAAACCCCAGCTTTGGAATTAACCTTGAAATATAATTGAAATTGTAATAATAAACAAAGTAAATAGAACAATTCACCTTGCTTATGTTGAAACCCTTGTGGAGGATTTGAATCCTTGAATCCACAAGTATGGATTCTCCAAATGGATGTAGAATTGTAGGATGTCTCAAATCAATTATCTTTAGACCTTCAACACCAATCTTGAATGGATCTTGGAATAGCAAGAAGCTTGAATGGATATGGATGGAAAAATCTTCAACAAGAGGGCTCCATAGAGTTTGAATCCTTCAATGGCTACCAATGGATCTCCTTGATGAATTTGATCTTGAATGTTTGAAGATAGATGATTGCTTCCTTTCTCCTTCTTTCTTGCTTGCTTCTTTTGTTTTTGCTTGATTATTGATTTATTTGAAATGAGAGAAGAAGGCTTTCTTATATACTAGTCTACGGAACAAACTTCTAGAGATGCCGGCATATGAGAAATAAATTCCCATTAGGCTCATACCCCTAGGAGCGGACCTAAATTAAATATCTTTTGAGATTTTACTGTTTCAAAGCCCGAAACTGCTGACCCGGAAGTGGGAAATAATTCTTTCCAAACCTCAACATTTGGAAATCTTCGGAATTTGAAATTTGGAGCCCGAGTCAGGGTGGAGGTCGACCTTGACCTAGGTCATGATCGAGGTGGACCTTGACCCAGAAGGTTGACCTTAACCCTGAGATCAAGAACCTCAAAATCTTTGAACAAGATGCTAGAAATAGGTATGAAAGAAGTGGAAAACAGGGCAGGACAGGGGAAAAAGCCAGATCCAAGTGAAAGACTCATTCAAAGTGTTTGACATGAACCCAAACCACTTACTTAGAGGAATAAACCAGTCCTAAATGGAAGTGCTTCCATTTTTCGATGATATATGATGATCTAATGAATTATTTGAGTTGAGAAAAGTATTTCACAAAGATTGCTTTGAAGATTGGTTATCATCAGATCAAAATAATAGAAGGTGATGAGTGGAAGATTGCATTTAAAAAATGAAGGATTGTATAAATGGTTGTTGATGTGTTTTGGACTGAATAATTCATTGAGTATTTTCATGAGGTTGATAAATGAGGTATTGAAGAAATTCTTGGGTAAGTTTGTGATTGTTTATTTGGATGACATTTTGATTTTTAGTAAGACAAGAAAGGATCATTTGTTGCATATGAGACAAGTGTGATAGATATTAAGGGAAGAGTTGTTGATAAATATCAAGAAGTGTTCTTTCATGAAAGAGGAGATAGTGTATTCAGGGATTTGTGATACCTACGGATGGATTGAAGATGGATCCTTAGAAGGTTAAAGAAATTATTGAGTGGCCTAAAACTTTTAAGTGTTGGAGAGGTAAGATCATTTCATGGATTCGCCAGTTTCTACCAAAATTTTATTAGGAATTTTTGTTTTGTTTGTAGTCCTATGATTGAGATAATGATAGGGGATATGAAGAAATTCAAGTAGACAAATGGAGCACAAAAGAGTTTTGAGTTGTTGAAGCAAAACATAACTGAACAACCTATGTTAGCTTTACCTGATTTCAATAAGGTATTTTGTATGGATTGTGATGCAAGTGCGAATCTAATTAGAGTGGTGTTAACTCAAGAAGGTAGACTCTTTTTTTTTCAGTCAAAAATTGAATGATGCTAAGAGAAGGTATTTAGTTTATGTTCACAAGTTCTGTGCCATAGTTCAAGCTTTGAAGAAGTGGAGACATTATTTTTTCTTAAGGAGTTTTTGTTGTATACGAATCATCAAGAATTGGAATACTTGAATCGTTAAAGTAAGTTGAATAAGAGACACATGAGATGGATTGAGTTCTTGTAGAGCTATACTTTTGTATTGAAGTAGAGGAATGGTAAATCAAATAGAGTTGCTTATGTTTTATGTAGAAGGAATTTGTTGACAAAGATCAAAGTTAAGGTGTTTGGATTTGATGAGTTGAACAACTTGTATGAGGGAGACCTTGATTTTGCCAAACCTTTGAAAGCTTGCAGGGAACTAATTATAGCAAACTGAAGCAAATGCTGGACTATTTCATTGAAGATGAAATGCTATTCAAAGGAAATTCAGTTTTGTATACCTAGGAGTTAAATAAGGGATAATCTGATTAAGGAAAACTATTTTAGAGGATTAGCTAGACAGTTTGGCATTGACAAGATAGTGGCTTTGGTAACTGAGAATTATTTTTCAGCACCTCAATTTCATAAGCATGTAAGCAAATTTGTATACACTTTTGATAGTACCAATTAGACCTTGGGAAGATATTATCATGGATTTCACACTTGGGTTGCCTAAAATATAGAGAGGTAATGATTCAATATATGTAGTAGTGGATAGGTTTTCCAAGATGCCACATTTCATACCTTGTAAAAAAATTATAGGTGCAGTACATTTTTTGACTTATTTTTTAGAGAGCTTATGCGATCGCATGGGTTACCTATGAATATAATTTCAGACAGGGATAATAAGTTTGTTGGCTACTTTTGGAGGATACTTTGGAAGAAGATGAAGAGTGATTTAAAATTTGGTTTTACATTTCATCCACATATAGATGGACAAATGAAAGTGGTAAATAAAAGCTTGGGAAACTTGTTAAGATGTTTGGTTGGAGAGAAGAGAACGAATTGGGTTTTAGTTCTATCTCAAGTAGAGTTTGTATATAAAAATTCAGTGAATAGGAGTACAGGGAAGACACCATTTGATATTTTGACAGGGATAAATCCTAAATGAGTGATAGAGTTGAGGAATATCAATCATTATGTCAAGAGAAGTATAGAAGGAGAAGAATTTGTAGAAAATGTGAAAGCATTACATCATGAAGTGAAAGAGCATTTGGAGAAAATTAATCAGAAATAAAAGGAGAGAGCAGTTTAAAATGGGAGACATAAGGAATTGCAAGTGAGAGATGAAGTGATAGTATATTTGAGAAAGGGGAGATTTCTTGTAGGAACATACAATAAAGGTGACTCCACAATAGTGGGTTACACTTTTTAAGACATGCTGATTTTTGCTGAAATAACACATTATTAATAAAATATGATGATTTAAACCTTTAGAGGTTCCATTTGAAGGAATTAATTACAAATGGTTAGCTTAAAGTCTCTTAGATAAAAAAAACATTGATATAACATCTATACTCATCATTCATACCTACAATGGAGTCTCCTTCACACCTATTAAAATGCTGATAAAAAATCACTTCGACTTTATCTTTTGGCAGAGCAAATCAATCTATTTGACAAACCTATCTATGTAGTAAGGTACTACTGAGAAAAATCATTTCAATGATTATAATGTTAATATATATTAAGTTTATTATGACTTTGTATTTTTAGTTTTACTAAACATAAATATTTCACCATATGTCTACCTCTATGTTTGATGCTTATGGAAAAATAGTAAATGAGAGAAAAAAAAATTCTAAAAAATATCTATGCCCTCGGTATTGAAGTTCTCTTTCTATAAAAAAAATAAAAATGAAATTGGACAAATACATGACAAGTTATAAGCTATGTAGTTAAGGTATGTGAAAATTACAGTTTAGTCGACTTCAAACGTTAATAAAATATGAAATAATTGTGAAAATGTTATAAAACCAATTGCACACCCTCTGTATGGATGTTAAAAAGCTCAATTCGAAATAAGCACATTGATATCTATTTTAGAAAAAAAAGTTATGCTCTATGAAAACAATGTAACTCTTTGAAAATGACTTTTTTAGCAACATACCTGTTTTCGTGGGAGAAAGAAAAAACCATTCAAATCAATTGAAAAATAAAATTAAAAAATATATTTAGAATCTAGACAGAAAATCCTAAAAGACTCTAATTTACTTCATATTTCAATTTGAAACGGTTTAACAACAATATGCATCTGAATCAGAAATTTTTTTTTCAAAATGTAGAGTTCAATGTTTGTTCAGGCAATTTAAAGTGTAACCCACTATTGTGGGTTCACCCATAAGCTAAAGATGAGGAAGTTTGGATTGTGTAAGATCTAGAGGAGATTTGATTTAGAGAATGCACATGACGTTGAGTTGGGAGATGACATGGACATATCACCTGTATTCAATGTTGTAGACCTGTATGAGTATCATGAGTATTATTAGGTCACGAAAAGAGCTTCTAATGGGTTCTAGGGGTACCACCCCTTGGAGAGGTCTAGGGGCAGAGTTCCCAATGGCATTAATGAAAAGTGTTAATTGCTAGGGAATGGAGGTAGAGCCCGTAGTGTGGTTGAGGGGAAACACCTCTCTTGGGGTCTAAAACCTCACAAACCTTCATCATGAATTCCATTTTCATAATTTGATCACATCTATTCAATTTTTTTTTGGATTTTATTTTTTATGTTATCGGAGATGCTTGGGTATCCACTAGACACTTAGGGGGGCCTTGAGAGATCTTTGGACATCTTGGGAATGTCCCGACATCTTGATAACTTATGCCAATAGAGGTGACAATGTGGTGAGAGGATTTTCCCCCATGTATCTATGTCTTAGAGATAAAGTGATTGTAGGGTAGACATGTCTCCGTGGTTCATTAGTTTATGTTGAAGGGTATTAAGGAGTCTACATTGTGGGGATCTAATGATTAGGCATGTGAAAATTTTGAATATTCTTCCACTTACAACATTCAACATGTGTTGAAGAAAAAATAGAAAATAATAATGATAAATTCTATTTATAATTTTTTTAATATATACTTTATATAAGTTGTACATCTTTCTTATCTATTTAGTAGAATGCATTTCGTAGTATAACTCATTGATTAGTTAAAACTCTTTGTATCAATAGACATTACGTTTGGAAGCGGAGAACATGCAAAAATGGATTACACATTTAGAAAAAAGACACAGGTATGAATTTTGTATTCACGTTTTGTTGAAAATTTTATATTCATTTTACACTTTTTAAATTCTAATAAATCTTTCTACGTAGTTTACTAATATGAAATATTATTCTAATTATACAGACATATGAATGGTGAAGATTTGGAACTCCTAAATTTTAGGGAGCTGCAATGTCTTGAGAAGCAACTCAGTTTGGGTGCTAGAAGGATATGGTCAAGAAAGGCAAATATATACACTTTTAGATTTTGTTTAATATTTTACAAGTTTTCTTATTAACAATTTAAGTTCTATATTGAATTTTATCGAAGGTACATAACTTTGAGTTAATATTATGCATACCTCTTTCAATATTAAGAAAATATTATTCAAAAGTATAAAATCAACTTTTAGTATGATTCATGTATTAAATAGAATCAAAATTACATTATCTTATTGAGTGTGCACTATTTGAACATTGCAGGGAAAAATGTCAATAGAACATATTCGATCTCTAAAAATGAAGGTAAAATATTATTTTTAATTGAATAAAGTATTATACTTTGTTATTTTATTATGATATGAATTTTATTTTTTAAACGAAGTAAATGAAAAGATACCTTATAAATTTTATCTAAAAACTATTATGTCAGTGGTGTTGGATTCCACACTACAACTAAATATGATCACACCTATAATTTTCTTCGTGCCTCTTGTGGTGTTAAATTATATCCAAAAATGTTCTTACTACCAATTACTTTAAGAGCTTACTTTGGTAAGATTAAATTTTTGATACCTCACTAAATTAAGACATTTGTGTTTTCCATAATTTATACATAAAGATATTAGTGACAAAATGATGCACGGGCATTGACCATTTTCTCTTCCTAATTCTTTGTTAAGGAAAACGTTGTGCCACTCGGGTTTGATCTACAAGATTCTGTTGGCAGTTTGGAAGTTTCTATTCGGTGGAAACCGATCTGAACATACAGTTGTAGAGAGTTTATGGGTGATGATATTTCTCAAAACAAGGAAAAACAAAACAATCTCCTTTAGATCATTAGTTTTAGGAAAGATGAAAAGGAGGAGAGAAGAGTGGGAGCTGTATTACATGAATAGTGATGAAGTGACGCACAACGGAAGAGGGAGGTTCCACAGAAAGAGTAGAGACGAGACAAAGAGAGAAAAAAGTGCATGGTGGAGAGACAACGAATGGTAAAAGAAGATAAGAATATCCATCAGAAAAACCAACCTTAGAGTCGAAGAGGGATCAAGTAGAGGAGCGTATTTGTGCTTGGGTTAAAAAGGGGCTTTGGATGTGATCAATGTGAGTGAGAACAACACCAACGCTATGATTCTGTAGTTGTATTCTTCCCATATGACAAAAATAAGCAATTTTATGTAGTTTATAAACAATTTCTCGATTCATCAACGTCATGCTAGTGTTCAGAAGCTCCTGACATACTGTTATTAGTTGCTCAAATTTCTAGTCACTATTGTTTGTGTTATTTTATCATCAGTTTACAAATCCTGTCGTCTAGAATGCGTGGTTAGAGGAAATGGTTAAATTGTTGTTTAATCTATGTCGGTTTTGAACTAGGAGTCAATTGAGCGTATAAGGCCTGCCAAAGTATAGGAGGCGGAGTATGAGGTCGTCCCCTTCAATTGGTATCAGAGGCAAAAAGATTTGGGTAGGGAAGCAAGTGATGTTTAAATATATTTGGGAAACTACGTGTATTGTACATTGTTAGGTTAATAAGAAGTTGGATATCGAAAGACTCGGCAGGAGGAAAAGAGGAGAAGCTCTAGGTAAGGTATCAAGAAGATCATGTGAAACGATAGAAAGATGCAGCAACAAGATAAGAAAGAAATAACAAGAAGAAGACCATACGCAGCAACGAGATAAGGAAAAAATAACAAGAAGAAAGACAATATGACGGTAAATAAGTGCAAGCAATATGCAAAGTTTCATAGAGAGATGGCAGAGTTAAAAATGGCTTTAAGAGCGGTGTAAGATTTTCGTGAAGTAGTGGGTTGAGGGAAGCTAGGAATATGTTTGGTGTTGGCCAATGGGAAGAAAGTGAAGTGGCCTGTAAAAATAATTGTTAAGAAAAGAAGAGAGAAAAAGATAACTGCCTTAAATAGAGAAGGTGAAAAAGATTTGGAGAGCAAAAAGTTGTTAAGTAATAAAAATTGTAAAGGAAGTTCTCATGGTGTTGAATAAGAGGAGAGACAAGAAAGCATAGAGGGAAGAAGTGCGAAAGGGAGTCAAAGGAAAAATCAAAGAGGGGAAAATTGTCCATGAAATAAGTACTTATAAAGACATTTTGGTCCTTTTTTTAACTTTTAAATATTGCGTTTAAGTATGTGTAGGAATGGGAAGCCTTATAAGGAAGGTCAAGAATGAGACCTTGATGATGATGAGAGAAGGGGCAATTAAATCACTTGTAAAAAAGAGAAGAGGATGAAATCGCAAGGAGATAAGTTTCAACAGTCTGCCAAGAAGACATGAGGAAACTAATGCAGGAGCATGCAAGGTGTGAGATTGATCTTGAGTGACTCAAAAATATTATTTAGTTTCTCAATAATGGCTATTTTTGGTAGGGTTAGAATTTTTGGAAAGTTTATTGTTTTTAGTAAGTTTTCATTTGTGCATATTAGAACTTAAAAATTGGCCCCGAGAGCATAGTGAGAAAATAAAATGCCTAACAACAGAATAATGTCAATGTGTGATATTATTTGGGAGATATTAATATTTTAGGGTTTGAAAGTTGCATAGAAAAATCTTTTGGCTCTCCACAGACTTGGACATATTCGCAAGTTGATGTGGAGCAGCTAGACAAATGACACTCTTATTTAAATTCACACAACCTTGCCAAGGATTTCCATCGAAAGTCTATATCACCTTCATTTATCTCCTTGACTAAATCAACATAGGGCTCGTTAGGGTCAATCTTTACTCTTAAAGGATGTCTACGATAGGCTCAAAGGCTCCTATGCGCAACCCAATGAGACACTACAAACATCACAACCCAAACTTGCTTCCTTGGAACGTAACTTAACTATGGTAATTAGGGGCTCCAACACAACAGCCCTTCCTTTTTAATATGGACATGAATTCCATAGTTTTCGTGACCTTTAGAATCAAAACAAACATATATTGATCATTAGATCATACCCATCAACTTAATTCATGGCACTTGTTTCACAAGTAGGCATAATGACTACTAACTCCATTTAATGGATAATTTGACCAATTTTTTTAAACCCTTGACCATATGACTAAACCAATCACCTTTTAGGATACCCTTTTTGGAGACTTACAACATGTTCCAAAACCAACTTTGAATCCTTTGATTTGATCGGTTCACTCTAACTGATTCCAGTGATCTAATGTGGCTATTTTGTCTTCCTTAAAAAGGGAAAACTACTTGGAATGTTACAAACTTCTCAATCAAGACTTGGCACATCATCTGATTGATCCAACAACACATAGTCCCCAATGGGTTAGTGCACAAACCCTTGATAGTCACATGTACAACACAAATTGGTCCTTAACCATCAGCTTTGGGTTGCCACATTGATATGCCATACCTCAAAATGCTCCAAATCTGGTTTACACCCTTTGGGCCTGCTCCAAAACCTTTTGAACCTTAAAATATATAGTACAACAAAACATCCCCCTAAAGATTTGAATTTTTCAACTTTAGAATGTTAGGTTTTTAGGCATTTATTCTACAAGACTCTAGTTTGAGGGTGTGAGACCAATCAGGAATGAATTTACTATAACTTACACAAATATGAATGCAAAGACAACAAATCACCACCAAAATAAAGGTAAATCAATATATTATCAATTCATAAACAAGTCATTGTTGCGGTGATCTGTACAACTCCATACAACAAGTCTGATTGCAAGAACAAACAAGAAATTCTGAATATTTTATTGAGTTGTAATTACAAAAACTTCGACAACGCTGTGGCCTTGACCCATAGAGGTTTAAATAAACATGTTTCAATATTTTCAATTGAACCAAACTGATTTTTGAACCAATTGACCATTGGATTGAAAAGTTGCACTCTACCATTCAAAAATTGGAAATTTTGTAGCTTTTTGACATTTTGACATTCTGATGCTACAATGATTTTTATTACATCAAATATGTGCCAAACATGGCCCAAATGACTCAATATCACCCTGTACACCATATCTACACTATTTTCAATATTTGATCATTTTGACCAATTTTGACCAACTAGGTCCTAATTGGTCTTACAAGAATAATTTGGCTCATTGGCCATACCAATTGATCCCATGAGTTTGCAATTGATATAAAAATGGTCCTAAGGGTCTTAGTACAAGCTTGACCATGAAACTAAAGAAAAAATCTTCATACGTCCCTTTTGACCTATGAGCCTATACCATACTCTCAGGGGGTACAAAACTCAAGTCCCTTGAGGAACCAGATCTGCAATAGAAGTTACATGCTTCAAAATATCTTCTTCACTCATCGAAGTGGTATCTTCATTAGGTAGGCCGCTCCACTTCACAAGGTATTCCTTGTATGTCCTCTTCCTAGTCTTCTTGACCATTGTAATGGCCCGCCACGGGACACCAGAGAAATTAACCTAAAACATGTTACTAAGTTTACAAAATAATTTTTTTCTTAAAAATTTACACCACAATAATTAATATCAATGCGGAATCAATATAATGAATTACAACTTGTACACATAAATGTAACTGAAATAAAGATTACAGTTCTCAAGGGTTCCATGGCATATAATTATGTATTATTAAATTAATTATTTAGATTAGCCATAAATAGAAATTCCCACATCACAAGTAAATAACAAGTACATCATCACAAAAGTGAAACATAGATCCAACTCATACCATAAGGTATACACAATGAAATAACATCCATTCCACAGGTTGCATGTTATGCAATAATAATCCATGTACAAGAACCATAAAATATCCCAAAAGTATCACACCCAGTGCACCAATACATGATATAATACACAATAAATGACACATAAGATCAACTCTCCAATAATAAAGAACATAAAAGTACAACTGCTAAAATGATCATCCAGCACTGGTACATGAACATTGAAATCTCAAATTTTAAAAGGATCACTGTCACCTGATGTAGTGGAGCCAAAGTAGGTCGACTTCCACCATTCTGAGGAGATAACAATAGACCCTACTTGGATATCAACAACAAAATTAATAACAAAAAACCTACGCAAGGGATCCTACAACTTTCTACTTCAAGAGGTACCACCAACTAATGATAAAGAAAATATAATAAATATCAAAATACCAATAAGTACAAATACCAAAACCACATACCCAAAACCAACCGGTAGATGCCAAAAACAAAATAAAATACCAAAAAGATGCCAACCACTAAACACATAAAAAATACCAACCAAAATATCAGATAATAGAGAATAGATACCACATACCCAATAACTTGTTACTAGATGTAAATGGAGAAACTACAAAGGAGACTTAGGCTACATACAATGGGAGTATCATTACATTGTCATCTTGAGTTTCCCTAAACTGGCCTCTCTGGATTCATGACCCTCAAGCATTACCTAGTTGAGTTACCCTGGACTGGTATCTCTAGACCCTAGATCCTCAATCGGAACCATGCGAAACAAGAATACCCTCATGAAGACAAGAAATTCTAATCATACCTACTCTCTATGTATCATCCCATTCCCATTCTTAGCCTATACAAGTGCACAAGGCTTGGGCAAGAAATTATCAATAATTATGTTTTTAATGTTTTCTCTAAATTTTATTACTTATTAACAAATTTACAATAGGTTACCATAGAATTAGCCTCTTTGGGTCCGGGACCTCTATTGTAAGCCACTCCTCTAAGATGCACAAGTTTTTAACTTCCCCTAGGTTCAAAAAGAAAAACATCTCCAAAAATCAAATAAAAAAACTCACTCAAGTTCCTACTCATAGTAGCAAGATGTTGGAACTACCATATCCATGGTAACAATAACAAAATCTCAAAGGTATTTTTGGCATTGTTGTCGAAGGGAGAGATAAACCATATGAAATGAAAAGAAATGAAAAGGGGAGAGATAAACAAAATATGAAATGTACCATATTTTTTACTGAACCTATCTATAATTGACTGTGCTAGAACATTAATGATACAAAAGAATGTTGCTCAGACATATTGGAGGGAAGCTGTCAGCACAGCTGTATATGTTCTTAATTGAGTACAACTGAAGAAGGACTCAAACCGAACACCTTATGAACTATGGTTTGGACACAAACCTACTTAAGTTATTTCAGAATTTTTGGAAGTAAATGCTTTATCTTGAAAGATGAGAGAAATGGTAAATTTGATTCTAAAGGATATGAAGGAATATTTCTAGGATATTCCACTACAAGTAAAGCATACAAATGTTTTAATAAGGCTACAAATAAGATTGTTGAAAGTACTAATGTTCATGTTGATGAGTTTGATGATAAGTACACAAAGGAAAGTAAAAAGGAACCAGAAGATTACGGTAGATTTGTGTGCTTAAATGTTGTCACACTTCTATGAATCCTTACATGCAAGAAAACTCAACAATGAGCCCTCACAAATCGATCCATAGCTCTCTATGCATGGAGTTGCAAGATTTGTAAAATTGCTCTCAGTTAGAGCTATAAACTCATGACTTTGCTAGTCAACCACACAATGAGAGATTCCAAATTAAAGACAAGGGCAACAATGCCAATATCTCCAATGAAATCAATATGAATGCAATGCAATGCAAAATTAATCTAAGATGAGCATGCAAGTATGCAAATTAGGCTATGAAAATGGAAATGAAAGAGTTACAAACCCTCTAATTAAACTATGTGAGATTAATCTAAAACATGAAAGGAAATGATACCATGAGGATTCAACTATGATGCAAGCTATGATGTGATGTAGATGCAAGATGAATGCCAATGATGCTCCAAATCTTCAAAACTTGATGCAAGAATGTCTCTAAAAGCTTCAAGATGACTTAGAAAACCTGTAGCATAACAATAGCATAAAATTCAAGTGTATATAAAATGAAGAAAAGAGCTCTTCTTTTATAGAGAATGAGAATCAATGGACAATCGAGATTAAGAGGCAAAAGACTTAATCAACGATGGAGAAAAATAGAAGCTTGATCCTTGTGTACAAATATCCTCTAATAGGAAAGTAGGAGTTGCCTTTAGTGTCCATATGAGACAAAAAGTACTTTTTCTCTTTTTATAAAATAAGAATAATGCTTTATTTGTGCAACATAGGATAAGAAGAAAAGTGGGGATTTTTTATTTAAATAAAAGGGTAGGAAATTCTTTTTAAATAAATAAAGACTTAGGATAAAGTGATTTTACTATTTAATTAAAAGAGATTTTTAATTAATTAAAAGGAAGCATGTTCTCTTAATTAAATAAGATTTTTATTTTTATTTTTTCTCTTTTAAATTAAAATAAGGCTCAAACTTTAGGAAATATTGAATTGATTATGATTTGATCAAGGAAATTGATATAATTAATATTGTTGATATTTGAAAATATTGATTCAGGGATTTGACAAATTGTTGAGTGGGGGCCCCAAAGTCTAGGCGACCATTTTAGGGTGCATACATTTGCCCCTCTTTGACTAATGTGTGATCATTTCGGGAACACATGCAGTCAAAGAAGAATTAAAATGTGAGATCGATTTGGGATCACAAAACAACCTAGATGTGTGTTCGACGGATGGGAACACATTGGGACAAGCATAAACAACAGCTGAAAGACAAGACCAACACCATCGCTGCTAGGTGCAAATCAAGCCTTAGACAAAACTATCGCTGTCGCTGCTAGGCAATAATCAAGTCTGAAAAATAGGAGATAAAAATCGAAAGACAAAATCACCACCGTCGCTGCTAGGTGATAATCAAGTTTAAAAATAAGAATCTCAAGCTGAGCTAAATGATAAAGCTGAATCAAAGATTAAAGCTGATAGGTACTACCCCCTCGGAATTGAAATCAAAATCAAATACGAAATCAGATAGAGGAGAACAACAAATTGATAAACTTGATCAAGTCACAATAAATCATAATCGAAGGATGGAGCATGATAAGATAACCATCAAACAGTGAAGATATGCCTCAGGTTGACGAGGTTTGACTTAAAAAGATATAGGATAAAGATTAAGTCAAACCTCAGAGAGAGGAAGCGAAAGGGGTGAATGAAAGACTAGAAGTTTGGAAGACATGGAAAGGAAGAAATTCCATCAAAGATCAAAGAATTATGCCTCAAAAGGTCAGTCAACTGTGTAGAAGAATGAGAAAATGTGGAAACGTGACTTGGATTTCGATTTCGAGTCCGAAAATGGATAGAAAATGATGTGATATGAAAGATTAGAAATGAAAGATATGATCAAGAAGAATCAGAAAATGGGCACAGTTAAACAACTAGTCCGAAGATGATAAAAAGGAGAGCTCTCTCCATATACAAGATGCAAAAACTAAACTATGATGAACCTAAGAATGCAAGCTACTATGAAAGTGGTTGACTTGCAAGGTCACAATGCCTATAGATATCTAATTATCATCATCGAGCGTTATTGGTAGCGTCGTAAGATCATACAATGCACACTAGCATAACTATGTGGATATGAATATGATCTTTATTAGATAGAAATGTGCGAATCCCACCTAGGCATCAAAGATATGGAGGTCAAGATGACTAATGCAGTGAGATTACCTAAGTTTGATATGATGAGATTATGCTTGTATCAAGACACATGGAAGTCAGGATAACTAGAAGCATGCACTCGCAAAACAGTCAAGGATAATACCTTGTCAATCCCTAGTGTCAAGTAAGACCAGCATAAATGCTTATGACAGTTAGGATCAACAAAATATACCCATAAGTAGATAAAGAAATAAAACATGTTCTCATACCCTCAGTCTTCTAGCTATGCATCATCGAAAACTTCTCAGGGAGAGACCACTCATCAAAGAAATCCTCATAGACAGCACACAAAGAAAAATAAAGTCAACATATCTCAACAAGTTGATTGTTTAAGTGCGTGTGTGTTGTTCATAGAGTCAGACTCTGGTTATCACATCTGCTAATGAGAAATATCGCATCATACTTAGACTATTGGAAAAGACATTTGATAAGTGTTGAAAAACACTCGACGCTAGGGTAGTGTTGAAAAACACAGTTTGGGGTGGTGTTGAAAAATAGCTGTTGTGAAATGCCCCAAGAGAGAAACGCCCCTAAAGGACCTATGCTAACAGTTATGCCTCCTAGACAAAGATAAAGACCAATTCCAGACCAAGTCAAATAAGGTCAAGGCATGACAGAAAGTGGCCAAGTGTCGAGGACGCATGCTAACAAATAGGGGTGCAAAGGACTCAAGTAGCGCCTATTTCCAGGTTTTCACCATTTGAATTTTATTGCAATTTTTTTTTTTTTCATTTTTTTGTATTTTTGCTACCAAGGCGCCTGTTTCCAAGTTTTCACCATGGCACATTTTCAATTTTTAAATTTTTTTCTATTTTTTGATTTTAAAAAAAAAAAATTCTTTTTTTTTCGGAGAAGGCAAACTTTTTAGATAATGTTCTTTGAAAGGATAAACCATGATATGTCAAGGATTCAAAATGATATGCTCAAAGATGTTGATAGGGAAAGGAAAATGGAAGAGAAAAAAATGGAAGATAAGGTTTTATGTAAAGCGAGTGAGGTTGGAAGATAGGAGGAATAGGATGATGAAAAATGATAGAAGGTAGAAGAATAATGAATGGAAGGATTTTGATATAGTAGATGGAAAAGAAGGCAAGATCAACATCGACACACACCTTGAAGGGTGGTGAGAGGATGAAGGACACTTGAATGAAGGAATACACGAAGGAATATGGTGAATATTTAGCAGAGGTTGCGGTTTAGGCGCATGGAATTAAAGAATGTTTTTAGAAGAAGATGAAGTGGAAGCCTTTGGAAGCTTGAATGTCAACTTCACTTTTTGCTCAACATGAGACTTTTTCAAGAGAGACTTTGGAATCCATATAGCCTTAGGCTTTTTATTTTCTTTTGATGTGTTAGAGAGAATATCTTCAATGATGGATTTTGGAACCCATACTTGTCTTGTAGTTTTCTTCTTGTCTTGTAGTTTTCTTCTTAGATATCTCTTTTGACTTTATGCCTCCATGTCGATTCGAGAAGACATGGTGATCTTTTTTTTTTTTATGGATTCTTGTATTGCTTCTTTTTCTTGTATTGAAAATTCAAGTTACTTCCAAAAGACTTGGGACTTGTGGAAGAAGAAGGAGGATATGACTGGTTTAGATGGGTGGATGGATGAAAAGTATTCAAGGGTATGTATTGATGTTGATCTTGAGGAAAGATAGGAGATGGAGGGACGTAAGGACCCAAGATGGAAGGAAGACATGAAGCCCTTAGTATTGGTGGAGGTGGTCCAATGATAGAAGTGGAAGATGCAAAAGGATAATCAATAAGTTTATCAACATCTATATGACAACCAAGGACATCAACATCTTTAGAGTGAGCATTAAGATTTGCAATAGGATCATGAACATCTTGAATATGAGCAACTTCTTTGATATGATTGTTTAGAGCTTGCAAAGACTTAGGAAGAGTAGAAAGTGAAAGTGAACATGGAGTGGTAGAACAAGAAGATGGAAGACTTTGATCTTGACAAGGAGCTTTGGATAGCATAATCATATAATTTTTCTCTTGATTTTCAATAGGTTTAACATTGGAAGTAACGACACCATTTTTAATAACCTTAATGGAAGTATCATCTTTGGAAAGCGCAAGTGTAGTAAGGTTATTTTGTTTATCAATAAGCTCAATGGTGTGAGTAGTAGCTCGATCTTGCTTAGGAGATGGTGGAATGAATGCGGAAGAGCGTAGAGGATCAAAAGAACCATGAAATGGAGGAGATACATCATGAAGAGAATTGGATGATATGGAGGGTTCCTGATCTTGATCTTTATTTATATTTTTTTTTTTATCATTTTTAGAGTCCTCTTGACATGGAGCCACTTCTACGGAAAAGGAAGCATGTTGGAATTGTATGGAAGACTTTGGAGGAGATGTTGAAAGACTAGCTGAAATAGACATTATAGCACATGAAGTTTTAGGCTCTTTAGGTTTAGCATCATTGAAAGTATTTGTAGCCAAGTGAAGGTTAGCTTGAGTATTTTTAAGAGGTGGCTCTTGAGAATAACTATAGGGAACCGCATGGAAAGCCTAAGGATCTTTGTTGGATGAAGGATTTATGAAAGATTTGGAAGACTCAAAAGCTTTAGGAAGTGTGTGGGTATTGGAGGAAGTAGAGGATGGAAGGGAACCATCACAAGACAAAGGTTCAACATTAATATGATCTTGTTTGAGAGCGCAACCTTTATTTTCAGCATGAGAACTTTTAGAGGAGAGATTTTTTTGACGTTTGAAATCAACGCAGTAGATTTTGTCTTCCTCAGTAGGAATATTGTATTGTTCACAAAAATCATCAAAGAATTCTTCAAATTTAGAGTCATATGGATCACCATCATAGTCTACCCAATACGACTCCCCCTTAGAAATCACAAGTGTACCACGAGGATGATGCTTAGGAATAGAAGCTTCATGGGCATCACTACATTGTCCATCATCATAGTCATCATAGTCATCATAGGTGGGTGTATCACTCTTTGTGGAAGAGACATCACAAGGACTATCACGTTGCTCTTTATGGTGTGTCTTCTGAAGAGAAGTAAGACTCTTGGAAGAAGTAGAAGAAGAACGAGATTGTGAAGAAGAGGAAATTGAAGACTTAGTGGAAGAAGAAGACTTGGATAATGAAGAATGCGAATAATGTTTAGAAGAGTCATGGTAAAATTTGGAAGATGAGGAAGAATGAAAAAACATAGATGATGAAAAACATTTAGAAGGAGGTTGTGATATGATCATGTCTATGATCCTAGCAAAGGCATCTGATTTAATCATCTTTTCCTTTATTTTTGCCATAAGTTTATCACCCATGAGATATTTGGATGGACTATTGGAGGAATAAAGATATTCTTCAAATTGAGCAATGAGATTAAGATCATCTATTTTCAAGAGAGGTTCCTTAGCAAGATAGTTGAAATTCATGGTTCTAGAAGAGGAGGAATGAAGCATAGAAGAAATGAATAGATGAATAGAAGAAAGTAGACTAGATAATAAGAGGAAAAGAATGAAGAAGAAGAAGAAGAAGAAGAAGAAGAAAAATTTCCCATGGGAATAGAAGACTTCAGAAGAACATGGGAAATGGAGAAGGAAGAAGAAGACTAAAAGTCATCTTGTGTAATTGATACCATAACATTCATTGAGATGTTGAGCAACATGACAGCACCTAGAATCTGACAATTGGAGGTCGTTTCCCTTGACTAACTTGGTATCTTGTTGTAACTGACATGAAAGAAAGAAACTCTAAGTGATAAGTCAATCTCTTAAAGTGTCAATGCCAACCTAGGATAATTAAGATTCTCTATTGTCCAAAGAGAAAATGAAAAGATAGAAAATAAAAAGGCTTTACCAACACTGTCAAAGAGGTGCTTTAAATCAAAAGATGAATATCCTTGCACTTTTGAATCAGGAGGTTGGACTAGGCCAAAATTCAATTGAAATTGAGATAGATGAAAAATGATTTGGACAATAAGAGGACCAAAATTTTCCAAGGGTGTAATCAACAATCTTAAAGATAAAATTTTCACTAAGAATAGCTTTCTAACTTAGCAAATTATTTTCAAGGTAACCTTATAAATCAATTGAGATGATCCCTAGAAGGCTAAAATCAGAAATTTGCAGTCAAGACAAGTCTCTAATGACAAGGTAGGAAATCAAGCAAGTTGTGAAAAGATCAATAACTCAGGAACTCAGTTTGTTTTAAAAGATCAAGTAAGTATATCAATAGATTTTTATCATTGATTAGGCACATCAGACAGCAATCAAGGAGTTCAAGCATATAGTCTTCAAGCAATGGGCAAGGGACACAACAACCTTGCGCATGAACAAAGATAGTGACTTAGTATTTCTACTCCTTAGAGATTCTACTTGTGTATGTTCTTGAGGATGTTTTAGCAGGCACTTAGAACACAACAACACCTTATCAAGCTATCTACAAGGATATACGTGGATTTCTAAAAGGAGTTCTCGATATACACAAGGTACGTGAGACCCAAATCCGTAGATGAGAAGAATCCAAAATCACACAGCCGGGGGGAGACGGTAACCCAAATCTCCTCCTTCACTTCTCAAAGGTATAAAGTTCTTTGAGGCTTAGCCAAGAGTGATATCAAACTCAATTCCCAAGAGAGGTGTCTTTCGATTCACCACCCGCTATTTATACTCTGTCGGAACACGGGAGTTAAGGTCGTCCCTTGAGGTGGTGTGTCCCCAAGCAGGCCTTCTATAAATAAAAACTAAGTAATTCACTATCAAAAGTATTTAGAGCACTAAAGGTGGAACACTTAACTCTTCAAGTAAATGCGAAGTGAGTCCAAAAGTGGGACACTTAACCCTTCAAGTGAATGCGAAGCGAGTCCAAAAGTGGAACATTTAACCCTTTAAGATAATGTGAAGCGAGTCCAAAAGTGGAACATTTAACCCTTCAAGAGAATGTGAAGCGAGTCCAAAAGTGGAACATTTAACTCTTCAAGAGTGTGAATCGAGTCCAAAAGTGGAACATTTAACCCTTCAAGAGAATGTGAAGTGAGTCCAAAAAGTGGAACATTTAACTCCTCACACAAACTCAAAGTGAGTCAAAAAGTGGAACATTTAACTTCTCACATCAACTCAAAGTGAGTCCACACTTAAGAAAACTAATGAGATCAAGAAAGCATAAAAGGGGCAAAACTTTGTGGAACACTTAACGCTCTTTTCAAGTAGACCCCTCCCCCATGTATGAATGCTGACCTTGCACCCAAAGGGAAAATAATGAGGGGCGATTAGAAATAAGCAAGTCCAACACCCAATTTAGCTAACAAGCTCAATCAAAAGTAATCTAAAGTTGCTTATCAATACTACTCACAAATGAAAAAAGGTTGAATCAATGGAATATTTAACTTTCTAAGCAAACATAGAGTGAGTCCACAAAGTGGTGCATTTGACTCCCTATGTAAATAAGGAATGAATCCATGCTCTGAATCACTCGATGAGATATTTGATATTGGAACCAAGAATTACTTAAGGTTTAAACATAAGCATTCACTTACACAAACTTGTATGAAAGCAAATCTATATTCATTTATTTCCCATTAAGAGCATCAATTCAAATGTGTTCTATGAAAGCATGTAAACACTCAAGCCAAACACATGAGAGGTTCAATTTTAATCCCAAAATCCAAATGTTGTAGAGATGGAACAAAGTACCTCAAGTCCAACGCTTTGTTTTAAGCATTTTCCATGAAAGCAAGAGCACCTTGAAATGAACAAGACAAGAAACAAGCAAACAAGAAATGCAATGTATATCCAACTTATGCAAACCCTAAGGTGGTTAGATCTAAAAATCAATTGTTAGGAGCAATAATAACCAACAAATAATTCAAATGACAACTCACATCATGCATTGAACCATGTGAAAATAAATGCATACTAATCATCAAATACCCTTTTTTTTAATTTTGATTTTTGACTTTGTCAACAATATTGGACTTATACCACATGAATCCGGACCCTAAACCTAAAATGCAGAAAAGAGACCTCTGTCAAAAAACAAAGAGCTTTCCAAAAATGTCAAAATTTTGAAAAGATCTTTTCATTTGTGCCTTAGAGAGCTAGTTTTTATAAATTAACCAAATGAACTATGATATGACCTCTAAATTAAAAAAACAATGAATGGACCCCTTGTAGAATTTCAAGACCTTTCCAGAAATGTAAAAATTTCTGAAAAATACGCTGATTTGTGCCAAAAATTGATTTTTTAATGAAAAATCATAAAAAATACAAATCATCTTTGAAGAATCTAAAATTTTTTTTGGAGCTTCTCTGATATGTCGCCAACTTGGAAAAAAATTTTCAGACAAAAACACCAATCCGTTTGGGAGATATGATCAGATCTTTCAAAATCTAGGGTTTTCCATCTCCAAACAAATCTGCACAAGGGTTAGCTCCAAAAATAATCAAAACCAGCATGTAAAAGTGGGTTGCCCCATGGTGGGCGCCAAAAAATGTATGGTGAAAATGTGACCACACTTCTATGAATCCTTACATGCAAGAAAACTCAAGAATGAGCCCTCACAAATCGATCCATAGCTCTTTATGTATGGAGTTGCAAGATTTGTAAAATTGCTCTCAGCTAGAGCTATAAACTCATGACCTTGCTAGTCAACCATACAATGAGAGATTCACAATGAAAACAAGGGCAAGAATGCCAATATCTCCAATGAAACCAAATGTATGCAATGCAATGCAAATCTATATGACAATGCAAGTTAATCTATTGCATAAAAGAAAATCTAAGCTAATATGCCATGATAATGCAACTAAGAAAGGAAATATGCAAGTACAATGAAATGCAATAACAAGTTTTCAAAGCTTGGATGTAGAATGTCTTCAAAGCACTCCAAATGACCTGGAAAACCTGCAGCATAATATTAGCATGAAAACTTAAGATATGAAAATGAGGAAGAGAGCTCTTCTTTTATAGAGAATGAGAATCAAAATGGACCATTGAGATTAAGAGGCAAAAGTCATAATCAACGGTGGATAAAAATAGAAGTTTGATCCTTGTGCACAAATATCCTCCAATAGGAAAATAGGAGTTGACTTTAGTGTTCATATCAGATAAAAAAATACTTTTTCCCTTTTTATAAAATAAGAATAATGTTTTATTTGTGCAACATAGGATAAGAGGAAAAGTGAAATTTTTTTATTTAAATAAAAGGGAAGGAAATTCCTTTTAAATAAATAAAGACTGAGGATAAAGTGATTTTACTATTTAATTAAAAGAGATTTTTAATTAATTAAAAGGGAACATGTTCTCTTAATTAAATAATTTTTTTTTTTTTTTTTCTCTCTTTTAAATTAAATAAGGCTCAAATCTTAAGAAATATTGAATTGATTATGATTTGATCAAGGAAATTGATATAATCGATATTGTTAATATTTGAAAATATTGATTTAGGGATTTGACAAATTGCCGAATGGGGGCCCAAAGTCTAGGGGACCATTTTAGGGTGCATACAAGATTCACTTACATTGAACATCCAGAGTATCTACCGACACCGCAAGTTGTGACAACCGGTCAGCAGGGAAACAATGCAGTACAACAGGCACCACAAACCGATGAACATGAAGAAGCTGCCGAGCAAGAAAATGACCCTGAGCAGGATGAACAAAAAAGGAGAAATCAAGTTTTGGCTAGTTTTGTCATAGGACATCATCCTGAGACACAAATCATCGGAGACAGACATGCTGGAATGCAAACCATAAGCAAAAACAAGACAAGGTACATGTTTAATTTGTGAGTTTGAACCTAAAACTGTGAAAGTTGCATTAGAGAATGAAGAATGGGTTAAGGCAATGAAGGAGGAAATAGAAAAAATAGAAAAGAACAAAACCTGGTCATTAGTACCCCGACCAAAAGATAAGAATGTTATCGGTACTAAGTGGATATACAGGAATAAATTGAATGAAAATGGTGAAGTCACAAGAAATAAAGCTAGATTAGTATGCAAGGGATATGCAAAGGAAGAAGGCATTGACTATGGTGAAACATTTGCACCTGTTGCTAGATTAGAAGTTAGAATGCTACTTGCATATGCTGCACATAAGAAATTCAAAGTCTATCAAATGGATGTGAAGTCAGCATTTTTGAATGGTATACTTGAAGAAGAAGTCTACATTGAACAACCTGAAGGATTTGTTGATCTCGACAATAAAGACATGGTATGTAGATTACATAAAGTTTTATATGGACTAAAGCAAGCACCGAGAGCATGGTATGAAAAATTGCATACTTATTTGTTAAATATTGGATTTGTAAGAACAAGTGAAAACAACAATTTGTATGTGAAAGGTGATACTGATGATACTATTATCATTGTTGAAATATCTGGTGATGATATCATCTTTGGTGGCTCAGATCTTGTCTGCAAGGCATTTGTTGATGAAATGCAAAAGGAATTTGAAATGTCTATGTTCGGAGAGATTAAGTTCTTTCTTGGACTACAAGTGATTCAGTAGAGTGATGGCATATTCATCTGCTGCTACTAACTATTTAAACATTGGATATATCAAGCAAGTGTTGGAAGGAATGAATGAGGTAATCACTGTCCCGGTGATTATATACTGTGACAACACTAGTGCTATTAATATTTCAAAGAATCTTGTGATGCACTCTAAGACAAAGCATATATCTATTAAGTATCATTACTTAAGAGAACAAGTGCAAGAGAAGCAAGTAAAGTTAGAGTTTGTTACATCCAAAGAACAACTTGTATATATTTTTACAAAGCTCCTACCGAAGGACACATTTGAATACTTGAGGACTAGACTTGGGGTCTGCCCCTCTGTCTATCGGTCACTAAGGTGATCTGGTTGTTGCATTAGCCTAATTTTATCAGAAGATCATTCATGTTGATGCAGCATAGTCCACACTTTGAATCATGTTCAATGTTGTGATTAAGTTTGAGCACTTGAACCGATGAGATATCAGTATACAGAGATATAGAGGAAGTATTGAACACCACAGAGAGTTACTTGGCTACTACAGAGCTGATTGTTTATTTGTCTTTTTGGCATCGTTGTCAAAGGGAGAGATAAACCATATGAAATGAAAAGAAATGAAAAGGTTGTGTTCACCAATGCATTCTTTGTTAACCGAGCAGAACAGAATGAATTAAATGATTAGTTTAGCCGATAAGATTGATGAGCTGGCAAGAGTATAACATCGAGGTAACAGAGAATGTTTGTTACATAGATCAACGGCTGACAAAACTCAAAGAAGATCTAATGGAGCAAATTGAAACGTGTTATTGACACAAGTACCGAGAAAGTTTTAAGCGGCAAAATCTGATGGTGGAAAAGAAAATGATTTACTCGTCTATATAAGAGAACATAATTTATTTAATAAAGAGTTGGAAGAAGAAGCTGCAGGAATTTCACGTGAACAAGCTTTCATGCATTCTGATCATACTGGTTAGTAAGAACCGAGCTGTAGAGCAATTACCGAGTTATATAGAGCAGTAACCGATGGACAGTAAGTTGATATAGTATTGAATCTGAAGTGAAATATTGATCATAAGGATTTGTATGGACTAAATATTGATCTGTAATCTGCAATTGAAGTTGTATTAAGCTAGGTCATTTTACTATTACATATTTAACCATTGTATACAGTCAAAATCTCTTAATCGAGTGGACTTTGAAAGTCTTATGATGTATCATTCATAGAGTGAACATTGTTATCCTGTCAACCCCATAGTGAATGCTGGTTGGACGATAACTTCTAGTCTAAAATCTTCTAACAAGGTCACACCTTACAGTGTGTTTGTAACCTTTAATAGGGTTGGGTCTTAACCGACCTCACTTCAGAAGAGTGAACAATTTTAGGCTGCTGGTCCCAGGTGGTTTTCCCTTTACAAGGTTTCCATGTTAAATCTCGTGTTATGTGTTGATTGTAATATTTGTTTGTTATCATACTTTACATGTTACATGTTAGATTTGATCGGTAAACTGTTATAAGTATTAGACTGGTAATCGGTAAAAGCACAAACAGTGATAGTTATTATTGCTTATCGACGAGAAGAAATTAAAGATGTTTTGAATTATACATTTTGTTTTGGGACACTGGATAACTGATTCACCCCCCTCTCAGTTATTCTAACATATATATGTGTTGGTGTAATTTAATATTCCTAATTACACTTTAATTAATCTTACTTAGGATAATGCATTACGTAGTAGTTTGTCATTGAGACACTTAGGAGTTTGTACCTTAATTAAGCACATGGTGTAGGAGAAATTTGACTTTGGGTATGAGATCCATCTTTAATTCTTATATCACATTATCATCCTCATACTTTGTCACATACCCCATTGCATAGTAGAGGATGATCCATATTTGATGGACATGTGATTACACCTTGCATAGGTGATATCTTATCAACTTCTTATCATTGTCTCTTATCACATTTCCTATATAAGGAGGAGGCCTATCATGTATATTTTATTGATGTCTAATATCAATAATATCATTCTTGCATCTTAATGCAATTATCTTGCCAATCTCTTGTGGAAGTTATCGTGATCTTGCGTTCAATCTTGGGGGTGTTGTAGAGTCACGTAAAACTCTAACCATATGCAATCATACAAAAATAAACTTGATATCAATGTCGGAAATATGATCGAGATAGTAAAACTCTCACATGATAAGTTACACACAATAATGGAATTTAACCCAATGATATGGTATATCAAACCCTTTGCTAGAGTTAATGCTACCCGTTACTAAAATTTCTACACATGTGAAATTTAGTTTTGAATAGTAACATTGTGCAAAGAAGCAAGATTCTGTTTATTTGTTATTTGTATTCAGCCAATGTTTATTGCAAATTTTATTTCATTCTGAAATGACAGTGAAAGAATAAAATGTCCATTGTATAAATCAAAATCTTAATGTACAACATTTATTTATATTAGAGAAATGAAATGAACATGAAGAAAGTAAATGTCTCACGCAAGTGACCCTGAGAGTAGCCCCTAGTACGCAGCTATATACATTTCTATTCTATGAAACATAATGAACATGAATGTACGAAATAATAGAAATGAAGGTCATAGGGAACCAGTCATTGCCTATAATGACTAGTTGTGTTGCGTAGGTCTAATCCTACTTTTTTGCTGCCTTCGTCCATGGCCCGTCCAAGTGTTTGAAACGTGCATGAATAGAAAAATGTGTTAGACCCAATGGATCTAAGCAATGAGAGAAACACGTCACTTCAATCCAATATTCTATGCTACCGTCATATCATACACTTGCATAAAATATACATACATACATACATACATACATACATACATACATATATATATATATATATATATATATATATATATATATATATATCTGCATATCAGAGGAAATAGAGTTAACAGTTTGTGTTATTAACATGTTAGTTTCCTGTGCAAGATCCTGTCTCTTATGGGTTTGTGGAATTAACTATAGGCTCCCACGAAGGTTTTTGAGCCCAGCATACCCATCAGAGATAGGGTTGAACAAGAATTAATCAAAGAATCAGATGCTCATATGTATCTGAGCTATGAAAAACATTGTCATGATTAAAGAGGAAAATGCTACAAAATTATCAAAATATAATGTGCCACTGTGATACATAGGAAAAGCATCAAAGGGACATATTAATTTATAAAAACTTTTTCTTTTCGCATTAGAACTATTCTGCAACAATTATAAATTAGATTAACAAAAGCATTAAAGGGACACACTTTTATCATTTTGAAACCTTTTCTTTCAATATCCAAGTGAATACAAGTGCAATATGCAAGCATAAAGAGAATAAGAGTAATCTTCAGAACATGAGTAGGGGAGATGGGTCCTTGACAATCCTGCATCATAAAAAATAATTTGGAGTTTGTTTGTGTTGCTTGGTTCTTACTTTGATTGAGTTGGTCGGTAGTTGGTCCGTTTCCTTTGGTTACCGAGTGTAGTCGGTTCTCTCCTGGGTGGTCAGTTATTTCACTGGCCCTCGGCATTGCGTGTCTATTGCTCAGTTATCTTGCTTATCAATGGGTTTAGTTTTATTTCTTGTTGTGGCCGACTTGTGCATTTATATTAGATCGCAGAATTAATGTTTGTATCCATCATTGGGAAGCGTGTGGTCCCAGATCTGACCGTTACTTCTATTAATTATGGATCTGAAGGCCGACTTAGTTTGGTATCCCCTTGTATAAATGTAGTTGTTTGGTTGTAGTTTTGGGAGTCACTTTTGATAGAAGATAGCAGAGATTAGATTAGAGATTTGTAACAGATCCTCGCATGTTGGAGGACTTCTGTAATTCATTGTAATATCTGGGCCTAACCGGAAAGGCCTTACAGCCTGACATGTATGGTTCTATTTGATGATAATATATGAAAGATTTGGCGTTCTCTCTCTCACTCTTGAGTTTCTTTGCTTCCGCATGTGTTGAGTAGGCTTGGATCATCAAGGTGCGCCATTGTTTGGCCCCTCTTGCTCCCTGCCTTGCGTCAGGTGGTATCAGAGCAAGGTGAGATCTTGATCCACTTTTGCATATCTAGGTTTTTAGGTTCCTCTTGAAGCCCTAGTTGAATTGTTGTAGGGTAGCAGATTGCGATCTGATCTGCAATTGTAGAGGGTTGTCAAGATGGATCGTGGGAGGTGAGATGCAGATCCAGGATTGACAGATATGCTAAGGCAGATTGCTGTTAGGTTAGAAGCAGTAGAAACAACTTAAAGAAAAGGCATACATATTGAAGATATTAGTGATGATAAAATTGAAGAAGAACAGGCAAATGCAGAACCTGCACCTATTATGGATCAAGGTGAAGAAAGATTTTTGAAGGTTTTGACAAATTTGAAGTCAACACATTTCAATCCTCATGAGTATGGTGGAAAGCTGGATTCTGATGAATTGGTGGACTGGATCACCGAGATGGATAAGTATTTTGAATATGAAAACATTCCTTGGGATAAAAAGGTAAAGATTGCAAGCACAAAGTTGAAAAGTCATGCATCCTTATGGTGGGAACATCTGCAATTGGATCAGAAGAGGAAAGGAAAAGACAAAATCATGGTATGAAGTAAAATGGTCAAAAAATTTAAAGAAAAGTTCTTACCCTGTGATTATCAGATTAACCTAGTTCGGCGGATGCAAAGATAGAGGCAGAAAGATAGTTTGGTAAAAGAGTATACAGAGGAATTCTATAGATTGGATATTAGACTTGGACATGATGAAGATGATGTGGAAAGAATCGGCAGATACTTGAATGGTTTGAGAGTTTCCATCCAAGAGGAAATTAGTATGGTCAAGTTGGAGAACATTGAAGAGGCTTATCAATTTTCTTTGAAAACTGAGGAGAAACTGAACAAAAGACATGAGCAAAGACAAAGAGGTCGTGGAGGTAGATTCCCTAGAGGAAGAGATAGATCTAATGGTGAAAATGGTAGATCTGAACCAGAAAAGAGAAATCTAGACAAAGGCAAGACCGAGTGGAAAGGTGAAAGTTCTAGAGGCAGAGGCAGTAACTACTGAGGTGGTTATGGCAGAGGAAGTTTCCGAGGAACTTGTTATAATTGTGGAGGACATAGATCTTTTGAATGTACACAAGCTAGTAAGAAGGCTGGTAGTAGTAGAAATGCTTTGGTGCAAGAAGAGTCACCGAATGAGCCTGAGAAAGAAAATAACTTGATGGTAAGGAGAGCACTACGGAATCAAAGCAAGAAGGAAGATCCAGTAAGAAAAGTTTGTTCAAGACCAGATGTAGAGTTTTTGAAAAAGTTTGGAAGTTAATCATTGATAGTGGTAGCTCGGAGAATCTGGCATCTGAAGAGATAGTCACAAAATTGCAGTTGGAAAGGTTGGTACATCCGAAGCCCTATTAGATTTCATGGATCAAAGATGAGCATACACTCCTGGTAAGTGAACAATGTTATGTGAATTTGAAGATTGGAAAGTACTATGATAAGGTGTTATGTGATATCATGCCTATGGATTGTTGTCATATTTTTTTGGGTAGACCTTGGCAATATGATAGACATGCTATATGTGATGGGAGATTGCATAAGTATACTATTGTGGCTGATGGAAAGAAACAAATCTTGTTACCATTGATGGAAGAACCTATTAGTAATGTTTGCACATCTATGAAAGTTTGTTTGATGGAAGGAAGAAAGTTTGTTAACTCTTTGAAGAGGAATGATGTATGTTTTGCTGTGATTCTTAATAAGTCAAGTAAGAAAACAGAGGATAATGTACCTGAGGAGATTGGTAAGTTACTCACCGAGTAGAGTGATATCATTTTTGATAATGTACCTGATGGTTTACCACCGAAAAGAAGCATTGATTATTGTATGGATCTAATCCCTGGAGCTAGTTTGCCGAATAAGGGACCTCATCAGTTGAGACCTATTGAGAATCAAGAATTGAACCGGTAGATTCAAGAGTTGCTGGAGAAAAATTTGATTAGAGAAAGTTTGAGTCCTTGTGCAGTACCTGCTGTATTAGCATCGAAGAAGAACGGAGAATGGAGAATGTGTATTGATTCCAGAGCAATAAATAATATAACAATGAAGTATAGATTTCTTATACTGAGAATGGATGATATAATGGATAGTTTAACTGGAGCAAAGTATTTCAGAAAGATTGATTTGAAAAGTGGGTATCATCAGATCAGAATTAGAGAAGGTGTTGAGTGGAAGACTGCTTTTAAGACAAAGGAAGGTTTGTATGAGTGGTTGGGTATGCCTTTTACCAAGTACTTTTATGATGTTGATGAATGAAGTTTTGAAGAAATTCTTGGGTAAATTTGTGATTGTATATCTTGATGATATTCTAATATTCAGTAAGACCAAAGAAGAACATTTGTTGCATGTTAGACAAGTTTTGCAGAGGTTGAAAGAGGAAAAGTTGCTGATAAATATGAAAAAGTGTTCATTCATAAAAGAAGAGATTCTGTATTTGTGATTTGTTATTTCAGCTGATGGTTTGGAGATGGATCCTGAAAAGGTTGAAGCTATTCTGAATTTGCCTACACCTGTGTATGCTACTGAGGTAAGATCATTTCATGGATTGGCAAGTTTTTACTGAAAGTTCATAAGGAATTTCAGTTGAATTTGTAATCCTATGACTAAGACTATGAGAGGAGACAAAAGAGAATTCAAGTGGACACATGGAGGTGATAAAAGTTTTGAGACTCTGAAGGAGATGGTTGGTGAATTACTTGATTTTAGTAAAGTATTTCAAGTAGAATGTGATGCAAGTGGAAGTGCAATTGGAGCTATGTTGAGTCAAGAAGGTAAACCTGTTGCTTTCTTTAGTGAAAAGTTGAATGATGCTAGAAGGAAATATTTTGTGTATGATCATGAATTCTATGCTATTGTTCAAGCACTGAAGAAATGGAGACATTATTTGATATCGAGTGAATTTGTGTTGTATACTAATCATAAGGCTTTACAATACTTGGGTAGTCAGAATAAGTTGAATTAGAGACATATGAAATGGGTTGAGTATTTGCAGAGTTATACATTTGTGATCAAGCATAAGAATGGAGTCACTAACCGAGCTGCTGATGCATTGAGTAGAAGAAGATCTTTGATGACCGAAATGAAAATTGAAGTTCTTGGTTTTGATGAGATGAAAGGTTTGTATGAAAATGACCCTGATTTTTTTGAGCCATGGAGAATGTGCAGAGCACCTATTCAAGAACAATAAGATACTAAATGGGACGAATATTTTATTTAGGAAGGTATGTTGTTTAAAGGTATTTAGTTGTGTATACCGAGAGGATTAATGAGATCTAATTTGATAAAGGAGAAACATAGTAGTGGTTTGGTTGGACATTTTGGAATTGATAAATCATGGAATTTTCTTAAGGAGAAGTACTATTGGCCGCAGTTGTATAAAGATGCTCAAAAATTTGTGAAAAGTTGTAGAGTTTGTCAAGTGGCAAAAGGAGTAAGTCAGAATAATAGATTGTATACACCGATTGTTGTTCCTGAGAAACCGTGGATTGACATCAGTATTGATTTTGTTCTTGGCTTACCGTATACAGTAAGAGGTAATGATTCAATATTTCTTGTTGTGGAAAGATTTTCTAAAATGACACATTTTATACCATGTAGAAAGACATCAGATGCAGTACATGTAGCAGATCTTTTCTTTAAGGAAATGTTCAGATTAGATGGATTATCGAGGAGTATTATCTCTGGTTGAGACAATAAATTTGTTGGATATTTTTGGAAAACACTTTGGAAGAAATTTGGCACTGAGTTGAAATATAGTTCTACATTTCACCCACAAACCGATGGACAGAATGAAGTTGTGAACATAAGTTTGGGAAATCTTTTGAGACGTTTAATTGGGGACACAACGAGTAATTGGGATTCTGTGTTGGCACAAGTAGAGTTTGCCTACAATAATTCAATGAATAGGAGTACTGGAAAGACACCATTTGAGATTGTGAATCGCAGACAACCAAGAGTAATATATGATTTGAGAGACATTGCTGATGAGAATAAGAATCGTGCTGGAGGAGTAAAGTTTGCTGAGTACATGAAAACATTGCATGAAGATGTGAAGCTAAAGCTAGAAGACAATAATCAGAAATACAAAGACAGAGCTAAGAGATCAAGGAGACATAAGACTTTTGATGTTTGTGATGAAGTGATGGTTCATTTGAAGAAAGGCTGATTTCCTGTTGGAACATATGGGAAACTGAAAATGAAGAAGTGTGGACCTTGCAAGATTTTGAGGAGATTTGACAGTGGAAATGCATATGAGATTGAGTTACCTGATGACATGGACATATAACTGATTTTCAACATTGCTGATTTGTATGAGTATCATGAACTTGATGAAGAAGTGACAGTACTGACAAAATATCTTAAGAAGTAGAATGATGAAGTTGAACAGATTTTCAAGGAAAGAGCTGGCAAGAGCACAAGAGGAAAATAATATATGGAATATCTGGTTAAATGGAAGAGTAGACCGATGGAAGACAGTTCATGGATTTCACAGTCTGAATTGGATGCAGTTGTCGATCTCTATAGTTTTGTTGACTATTAGTGAATCACAATTATTTATCTAGGCAATGATGGTCAGTCATCATTGCGACTGAGTCATTATGTAAAGGCCGAGCTATGTAATGTTTACTTACCGAGCAGTAGTACTGCTGAGTAAACTTATGGTCACTATGTATTTTTGTATTATACTGAGTCTAGTTTTGCCGAGTCCTATATGCAATGATTACCAAGCACCAGAGTTATCAACATATGCCGAGTACACTAAATGCTGAGTATCAAAAACCGCATTTGCCAAGTTAGCCAGAGAATGACATAAGAGTTTGTTTTGGCAAAGTGATCGACGTAAACAATTTTGGCTGACATCCATGTTTTGTATTTTGTTTGTTCACATAATTACGGAGGAAATTACGCATCTACTTAGTAATCATTGATCCCTATGCAAAAGCTAGAGCCAATCAGAAATTAGCAAGACTTAACTAGAAAAAGGAATAAATGTTAGCCATAGATCTTGAATCAATAAAATGTTTTGTTGTTTATATAAGGTCAAGATCTAAACCCTAAAATGTAGAAGCAAGGGATAGCGAATGTGAAGGGTATAAGCACATAGGTATGATTCAATGAAGAGAAGTATTCAGAGACAGAGTTCAGTGACCAAGCTAAGCAGTGAAAGCTCAAAAAAGAGATAAATCTGATAGATGAGATCAACATCACACAATAAAGAGAGGATCTGTTATCTGCATATAGTGCAAACCAAAAGATCAGGTACTGAGACATTCTAGCCAGTGTATGAGGGTAAATATCTTAACTGAGTAGTCCTAACAGACTTTTTGTAATCTCTTAACCGAGTGCTTACATTGTTGTAAGTTTCAAATCCTTTAACAAGGTAGATTGTATAAGTCTTTTAGCTTTTAACAGGGCAGACCCCTCGTAGGGTAGATCAAGTTTTGATCAAATTTTGTAAGCCCTAATAGACAAATTTATTACTGCAGTAGTGAAGATTTGTGGGTGTCATCCCCACCCCAGTTTTACCTTTCAAGGGTTTCTGGGTAACCAAAATCTTTGTGTTATGAATGCTTTCATGGATGATGTTTAGTTTGTTAGTTATTTGATTATTTGCAAAAGTTTTATTTATATGAGAATCGTTTAGTAGGTGATATCTGATTCACCCCCCCTCTCAGTATCACATTTCCCAATTATATTTCCAACAATTGGTATTAGAGCTGCAAGATTTCTCATAGAAAGTCTAACCACTTGAAGAAAAAGATTGAGATGGAAGTCTATAAGCTGGGAAAGGTCATAGAGAATCAGAAAATTGATGTACAACTGACATTACAACAATTGGAAGCAGCCAGAAGCAAACTGAAGAAATCCTTGAGCAAAAGGAGATAAATTGCTATTCAGCAAAATGAATCACAGTATGAAGAAGAAGACACCACTGGATTATTTGACAATGGAAACTCTGCAGAAAGTGACAAAGCCATAAAAGAGCTACTGGAAAAGAATACCATACTGAATGATGACATCAGGAATCTAAAGAGAGGACAATAGATTGAATCTGTAAGACTTTGTGAAGTTGTTGAACAGAAAAAGAAAGTTGAAGATGACAAGATAATGGCTGAAGAAGACAAAAGACAAATTGCAATGAGACTGGATGAAAGGACAAGTGACATGCAAAGGTTGACTAATAATCAACTGGACATGGTAAATCAATTTCTACTGGTTAATCAAGAGTTGGGCAGGAAAGATATGGAAATCAACCAATTGAGGTCTGAGAATGATCAATTAAGGAATGAACTTAGAATTGAAAAGGAAATCGATGAAAGGATGAACAAACCTAATGAAGCTGCAAAATATTTTGAAGAGCTGTTAAGGTCACCTAGAAGATCTGATGATAGATCTGGACCTGGGCTAAATGAACATGCTTCGTCTATTGAAGAAGGAGAATCATCAAAGAATGGAGAACAAAAGAATGCAAAACCAAAGAACAACAAGCCCACATGCCATCACTGTGGAAAACTAGGACATACTTCCAACATATGCAGAATTAAACATGGTAAGTATGATTCAAAACCTAAGTTCAATGGACATTGCTTTAACTGTAAGAAACATGGACATCAGGCACATTAATGTAGGTCTAAGGTTAGTAACCCACCTACTTCATCTAAGTTTCAGGACAATTGTTTCAACTGTCAGAAGTATGGACATAGAGCATTTGAATGCAGGTCTAAACCAAGATGGTCATCAAATGAACAGATTAAGTCACCTGTGAAGAACAACTCATGTAATTGGTATTACAACACATGGTACAGTTGTCATTATTGTGGAAAATATGGACACATTGGAGAAAATTGCATGAAGACTCATTTCAGAGGAAGATACAAAAGATGGATGACTGGAAGCATGGTATGTTACAAATGTAATAAGATAGGTCATCTTAAGAAAGACTGTAGATCACCTATGCCGAGCAATGATCAGAATCAGAATGAAGATATTCATGAGAAATTGAAAAATCAAATGTACAAGACATTGAAGAAGAAAGAAGAAGGAAGCACTAGTGAAGTTGGCACATCCGAGGTCACCCAATCTGATGGATCAGGTGATCACACTTCTTCTAACTAAGCATAGAAGGTATGTTTCGAACTGAATTTTACAAAGCTTTATTTTACATCAGTTCCTAACATAAAGATTGAGTAGAAGTCCAACCTGCTGATGCAGGAGCATCCCAGGGTAGTTGGCTATCCTGCATGTTTGGGAGATTTGATGGAGTTGTGTGGACTTATTTTAATGTGTGAGGGGTTTGGTAGAGTTGGATAGACCTACTTGGGTCTTTGGTAATTGGTTATGGAACTTGGCATGATCTTGGTTGCTCAGCATGGCCTAGGGGAGCTTGGCCTTGCTTAGGAATTTGGTGCCTATTTCAGGCTATATAAGTAATTTTTCATAAAGAGTTAGAGGCTGAAAATTTCAGGGATTGAAGAGGGCCTATATTTCTACCTACAGTTCGAAGCACGAGTTCTAATTCATCCGGAGCTAGGAGATATCGCAATTTTACTAAGACATCTATTTTGGGAATTTAATTGTTGTTGTTGGCCGACTTGTGGCATTTAATTTCGGTATTTGTATTTAATTTATTTTCAGGGCCGACCTGTGGCTTAGATTGGTATAAGTAGGGGTTGTGGGGGAACTCTTGAGGCATCATTCATCCATCTTGGAGAAGAGGAAGAGGTAGAGGAGCGAGTTTTGAGAGGAGCTAGTAGCTGCGGCTTGGGAAACAAAGGAGATTGCTTGGTGGACTTGCGAGCACCGGGTTAGATCTTCCTTGGGAATTCTTATCAGTGTGTGGATCTGGCTAGCTAGGGTTTGGTTTGGATCTTGTGAGATCTTACAGAGTTTCTATTGTAATTGCATTATATTTGGCCGTAACCCGGAAGGCCTTACAGCCGAGCATGTTGGATGAAAATATAATGATTCTATTATGAGTATTGGCATTGTGTGGATCTAAATCTTTGTATTGTTATTATATTCTATTGTGTGGTTATTTGCTGGGGGCTAGGACATCTCCATCGGGGATTCTCCTGCCTTGCACTGCATCAAGTGGTATCAGAGCACAGTTTTTTTCCTGAGTGTGTGGACAGAGCGCCGAATGTGAGGCAGTTTGCATCAGGACTTTGGGTGGAGTGAAGGTTGGATCTAGTTGGTGATTTGCTGTAGAGGGTTTGCAAAGATCTTGGAAGATGCCTCCGAGAAGATTGGACCCTAGGGTAATTGATGATCTTACTGATACTGTGGAAGAACGAATCTCAGAGAAGATTAAGGCTCAAATAGAGGAGGTGGATGTGGAGCGAGTTTTGAGGAGAGCTAGTAGCTGCGGCTTGGGAAACAAGGAGATTGCTTGGTGGGCTTGCGAGCACAAGTTTAGATCTTCCTTGGGGGTTCCTACCAGTGTGTGGATCTGGGCTAGCTAGGGTTTTGGTTTGGATCTTGCGAGATCTTGTGGATTTTCTATTGTAATTGCATTGTATTTGGCCGTAACCCGGAAGGCCTTACAGCCGGGCATGTTGGATGAAAATATGATGATTCTATTATGAGTATTGGCATTGTGTGGATCTATATCTCTGTATTATTATTATATTCTATTGTGTGGTTATTTGCTGGGGGCTAGGACATCTCCATCGGGGATTCTCCTACCTTGCACTGCATCACCTGCATAGTTAAAGATGCATTAGGACATATTTGAGTGAAATAGAAAAACTTTATTTTTGATGCCAAGTGACAGTATTCTGACCGATATATCAGTGTATGCCGAGCACCTGTTATGGACGAGATGCTGTAGGTACCGAGCTATGTTGTAATGGTTATTTTGACCAAGCTTGTGTTAGTCGAGGTTAGCATGAGTCTGCCACGACAACTATATTCCACTTACAAATTCTGTACGGAGCATTTATGAGGCCCTAATTTCACTTTTCGGAATCTATAAAGTGGAAAGTTGCCACTCATTTCATTTCACCTAGCGAATTGAGATTTCTTTGAGCGATTCAGAGTGCATGTAACCAGTCTATCAAGTCGATTCCGAATCTCTACAGTGTGCCGTCGACAAAAATCATCTACAGGGTACTTATTAGAAAAAGGTAGATTACCGAGCAAATATTTCTTTTCAAAATTTTAAAATTTGAAATGGCATCATCATCTGCTATAGTGAAGAAACAAGGGATGGAGGTTTTCAATGCGCAATTGGTATGGAATGAAGTTTGCAAGCCACAAATCTTTAAGACAATTTTGGAATCCATGATTAAAGGAGATTAGACTAGAGCCCTATCTTCAATTCCAGAAAATGTGTTGATGATGAACGACATTAGGTCATGTTATATGTGTAAAATTGGGGAAATCGGAGACTATGAGATCAGCGAGGCATACAACAAGTTATGTGTTAACAGAGTGTTGAAGCCAGAGTATAAGACGGTTGCCGAAAAAGGGTTTAGTGCATGCCCTAGATTTCCCGTAGAATTTTAAGGTTGAATGGATAAAAATTGTATTGAGTCGAGTACACGACATGCAACTATGGCTGGAAGATGGACCAGTGAAGATAATGAAGGAAATGATCCGACGAGTCACTGGTTACCCTACGATCCATGGAAAAAGGACAATGAAGTGTTCAAGCAAAGAGGAAATTCAGGCAAACACACAAGCTGTATGGAACAAATGAGGAATGACGATCTCTACCTTTACAGATTCGGAAATTGATTTTGCTGTTAGGGTTATCTCACATAAGTTCTACCAATCCAGTCGGTTGGATAGTGTCCCATGTATAGCAATGGACTAGGCATGGAAAATCATCAAGAAAGGGCACATGTATGATCTTGCCGAGCTCCAGCTAACTTAGCTTGCCGAGAACCTCAACTCAATCTGGACTGCAAAGAACTCAATGTGTAAGTTTGGCTCTTTGCTAATCTGTATATTCTTTTATGTAAAGAAGAGTTTTCCTACTCATGGAGGTGTCATATGGTATAAGAAGAAACCCATTACTGTGCAAATTAGTGAGTTCATAGGTTAGATAGGAGATAGTTTTAATGGAGTAATGGACAATTATTTTGTTGAGTTTAAGAAGAAAATGAGGAAGAGGAGCAGAATCCCTATGTCATTAGTTGAGAAATATAGTAATGATATATACTTTCTAGTTGAGACAGATTTCACATATGCACAAGCAGTCCTTCCTAGGGTTTCATGGGTCATACCATTACCCTATGAAATTAATATAGATTAAGCTACTTCTGCTATCACAGCCCTCTTATCTGAAGAAATTGATAGCAAGGCACCCTACTTTGGGACATATGAGGAAGCCAAATCAAAAATCTCTTTGGGTTTAACAGCTGCAACCTTAGAGAGGAAGAGAAAGCAGATAGTAAAGAATGTGGAGAAGTATGTGAAAGAATCGGACAAGGACGCTCCACTTGAACTAACCCAAGGTTTGGGAGAAGATGAGCCAAGTGAATCTAGTGACAGTGAAGAAGAAGAAGAAGAAACTCAAGTAGAAGAGAAGAAAGGAAAGAAACCAATAATTGTTGAGTCCCAAACCAGGAAAAGAATACCAAAACCTAGAGTGTCTTCGACACTTGTGCTGAGGCCTAGAACAAGGGGAGCAACTACTGAAACTCCTAAGGTATCCCCTGCATCTAGTTAGCATAAACCTGCACAACCTAAGGTAGTGCTGAGTAAGGGAAACAAAAGGCCTAGAAGAAAACTTGTATTGGTACAAGAAGATGATGAGGAAACTGAAAGTGATGATGAGGTGAAGAAGAAGATTGCACTACAGGATGTTAAATCTACTGTGGATGAAATATGATACAAGATCAAAAACTCTGCAGGAGTGGATGACTTGAAAGAGTTAAAGTTTGGAAGTCTTCTTATAGGAGAGAAAGAAAAAGTTGAAGATGCTATTCTTGAAATGCTTTGCACTTTCAAGATGTTACCTATTCAGTTGGAGAATCAAATCCCAAAGGCGCTGAGAAACAGGGTTGCACAAAAATGGGAATATGCCCTTAATACTGAAAAACAAATAAGGGAGAGCACTTTAGCGCAAGTGGAGTCAAGTCTCACCCCTGCCAACATTAGAAAAAATGTGGAGAAATACCGAGCCAAATTTGATACTAAGCTCAGAGCTTATCAAATCCTTCAATACAAGGTTGAGGATGTAGTATAGGAAAGTGTCAAGATTTGGAAGATAGTGTATGGATTGTTGATTGACAATGATGGAGATATTGGTGCTAGTACATCTAAGGATGCAGAGCCTGAAATAGAACAAAATGTAATGGAATCACCTATTTCGGAGATAGAAGCTCCCAAGGTAGAAGAAATTTAGAAGGAACCTGAAGTACACATTGTAGATATCACAGAGGATACATCAGTTAAGAATCCGGTATCAACCGAGGAAGACATACAGGCCGAGACAGCTAAACACACATCTTTGCCAGGTAGTAACCTAGTACTTTTACAAGTCAAAGCTTATCCTGCATTTGATGTGAGACCAACTGGTAACACTACCCCCGGCAAATCTGAAGTTGTTACAGTTGATCTGTTAGCTGGTACAAGTACTACTAAGGAACCAGAGAAGCCGGCACCAGTTATTCATCTCACATCTGTCGAGGAGATCCACCAGGAAAAAGAGAAGTCAGAAGAAAAAGCTACTAGTCCTCATGTGGAGGATAAGGGAACTGAGGGAAAACAAGGAAAAGACAAAGCTACTGAGGTATAGGAGCCTACAGAACAAGAATCAATACAAGCTCTTGTACAAATACCAAGTGGGAGCACACCAAAGAAGGAACACAAGCAGAACATAGAAGTCTTCTCACCTGAGGTAACCATTGATGAAGTTAGTACTATTCCTAAGTGGGATACTGATAACCTATCCTATGAGAAAATACAAATATTGAAAGATTTATTGTCAAGGAAAATTAGACAAGAAGAATTGAGAAGAGAACATCAGCAGAAATAGGTTCTGTATGAAATCAAAGATATATTCAATGATGTTTATGAATTATCAGATGTAAATAGTTCCGCTCCCATATTGGAACAACTCGTACATATCATTCAAAAGGTAAATAATGACGCATGTAGCGCCAGTCATAAATTGTTTGAGTGGTTGGAAAGAAAGTTCGAGACCAAAATGCTGGAGAAAGTATCTACCGAGATTGCAGTTAAATAGGTTGCAATTTCTACTTTGGTAGCAGAGACCGAAGAAGTAATTATAAAAGCAAACTCTCTGCTCACCAAGCTATGTAATATTGAATAGTTCACTGAGGAGAACCAACGTTTGATTGATCAATTGCAGCAAGAACTTAAATCCACCAGTGAGTCCTTAAGTGTTGATCCAGAACACAGTTCCAATCATTATGTCAAGATAATGCATACTCAGGGAAAGATAGCCAAGCTGATGGCTAATGATGGAAAGATTAGATCTCACCTGGAGGCATTACAGAGAAAGTTGGTCAAGGCTAAGGAATTAACTCAAGGGGATCCGAATATGTCTACTGCCGAGAGCGTAATCAATCTAGCTGCTGAGCTAGAAGTGTAGTTTGAAGTTTTAACTGTTGCTGCTAGAGGATGGAAAATTGCACTACACATGGTTATGATGCTGCACAAACCATTTCTGGAGAAGCATTTTGAGATCCCCACTCCAGATGACATTCGTCATGTCAAAATCAAGGGGGAAGTAAAATCATGACATGACAAAGACGGAGGTAGCCAAATTTTTGACACTTTTTGAATGTATATATATCTCAGGGGGAGTATTTTGCTTATTCTACATATTTTTGTAAAAGGAGATGTAGTGTCATGACAAAGTGTTTTTGCCACTAATGTCAAAGGGGGAGATTGTAGATCTCTATAGTTTTGTTGACTATTAGTGACTCACACTTAGTCATATATCTAAGCAACGATGGTTGGTCATCACTACGACCTAGTCATTATGTAAAGGCCGAGCTATGTAATGTTTACTTATCGAGCAGTAGTACTGCTGAGTAAACTTATGGTCACTATGTATTTTTGTAGTATACCAAGTCTAGTTTTGCCGAGTCCTATATGCAATGATTACTGAGCACGAGAGTTATCAACATATGCCAAGTACAGTGAATGCCAATTATCAGAAACTGCATTTGCCGAGTTAGCCAGAGAATGACATAAGAGTTTGTTTTGGCACAATGATCGAAGTAAACAGTTTTGCCCGACATCCATGTTTTGTATTTTGTTTGTTCAGATAATTACAGAGGTAATTACGCATCTACTTAGTAATCATTGATGCCTATGCAAAACCTAGAGCCAATCAAAAATTAGTAAGACTTAGGCGGCAAAAGGAATTAATCTAAGTCATAGATCTTGAATCAGTAAAATGTTTTTTTGATTATATAAGGTCAAGATCTAAACCCTAAGATGTAGACGTAAGGGATAGAAAATGTGAAAGGTAACAGCACATAGGTATGATTCAGTGAAGAGAAGTATTCAGAGAGAGAGTTCAGTGACCGAGCTAAGTAGTGAAAGCACAGAAAAGAGATAAATCTGACAGATGAGATCAACATTACATAGTAAAGAGAGGATCTGTTATCTGCATACAGTGCAAACCGAAAAATCAGGTACTAAGACATTCTAGCCAGTGTATCAGGGTAAATCTCTTAACCGAGTAGTCCTAATAGACTTTTTGTAATCTCTTAATCGAGTACTTACTTTGTTGTAAGTTTCAAATCCTTTAACAAGGTAGACAGTATAAGTCTTTTAGCTTTTAACAAGGCAGACCCCTCACAGGGTAGATCAAGTTTTGATCAAATTTTGTAAGCCCAAACAGACAAATTTATTACTCCAATAGTGAAGATTTGTGTGTGTCATCCCGACCCCAGTTTTACCTTTCAAGGGTTTCTGGGTAACCAAAATCTTTGTGTTATGAATACTTTCATGGATGATGTTTAGTTTGTTAGTTATTTGATTATGTTCAACTATAGTTGATGCTATGCAAAAGTTTTATTTATACGAGAATGGTTTAGTAGGTGATATCTGATTCACCCCCCCCCCCCTCAGTATCACATTTCTCAATTATATTTCCGACAGCAGCTTGGAGCAAACCTACCAAATGATTGAGAGAATCATTTCAAAATAACCCCAGGTGTCTGATGCAGGAGCATCTCGGGTCTTTGGCAATCTTGTGTCACCAAAAATAATTTGGAGTTTTTCTGTGTTGCTCGGTTCCTGCTTTGACCGAGTTGGTCGGTTTCCTTTGGTTACCGAGTGTGGTCGTTTCTCTCCTGGGTGGTCAATTATTTCATTGGCGCTCAGTATTGCGTGTCTACTGCTTGGTTATCTTGTGTATTGATGGGTTTAGTTTTTTTTCCTGTTGTGGCCGACTTGTGCATTTATATTGGATCACAGAATTAATGTTGGTATCCATCATTGGGAAGCGTGTGGCCCCAGATTTGACCGTTACTTCTGTTAATTATGGATCTAAAGGCTGACTCAATTCGGTATCCTCTTGTATAAATGTAATTGTTTGGCTGTAGTTTTGGGAGTCAATATTGATAGAATATAGCAGAGATTAGATTAGAGATTTGTAACAGATCCTCGCATGTTGGTGGACTTCTGTAATTCATTGTAATATCTGGTCCTAACCGTGAATGCCTTACAGCCCGGCATGTATGGTTCTATTTGATGATAATATATGAAAGATTTGGCATTCTCTCTCTCACTCTTGTGTTTGTTTGCTTCCGCATGTGTTGAGTAGGCTTGGATCATCAGGGTGCGCCATTGTTTGGCACCTATTGCTCCCTGCCTTGCGTCACAACTACAAATCATGAAAAGAAGCACCCAATAATGGTATAATAGATCAAATTTAAAAGCAACAAACTAAATGTTTTCAACAAAAAACAGCCATACATAGACGTACATAATGATGCTAAAAAGATTTGCTAAAATGGAAAATAGAAGATTACAAATAAGACATCAAAGGGAGTTGTTTCATACAAGAAACCTTTTTTCTAAATTCAAAAATTTTATGATGCAAATGTTTCTTAGGGGCCATTGAAGAGTGAAGACCTAGAATGTTTAGAACTTTCAGCTATTCACAACCTTCATGGTGATACATTGACCAATCCATGCAAGCCAAAGGAACAATTCAGAAGCAACAATGAACATGTTTTTTGCAAGCTATCGCCATCAAGGAGGAAACGAGTAGTTTTGTTTTATTATTTCATCACAAATATATCCAATGTGGTAAGTTATAGTTTAAGTCCCTGTATATCACAGCTGATCAGTTGTGATAGTTATAGGTTGTTTCAAAATGAAGAAATCGACAGAAAAGACAAGGTAGGCCTAGTTTTTTTTTAGTTTTTCTTCAAAGGGAATAGAAAAGTTTTTATCAGGGTTGATTAAATGTCCAAAATGGTGCTAGATAGCTACAACAATAGATGCATATGGTATACCCTCATTTGTCCCAAAATTTTCAGAGAAAACCCCATTCGATCCAAAATAAATAAAAATGCAAAGAATGCATGATAGGTTAAACAACAAATTGTTCCAGCATATGGTGAGATAAGAAACTGAAATTTTTTCCACAAAATGAAGAGACACAACCCAAAAATTCTTCAAATACCAACAGAAATAATAAACAGGAAAGTGCAAGAAGAAGATAAAAGCCCAGTCACAACCATACAATGCAGTCCCATGTTGTTTCCTCATTTTATTTTTTAAAGGAGATGTCTACGAAAAGAAACATGGATCACAATTTTCTTCAGAGTAATTACCTATTTTGTTTTAAAAGATGATGATGAGATATTTTGGAGACGACATAAGCAGAAAGCCTCCATCAATGACAACAAAAGGTAAATCCAAGTTTGACAAAGCCCTCACAAAGGCGGCCTTCTTTCTTCTAAGCATCAAACTATAGTAGGCATCTTTTTCCAGTCAAACCAGAGCATTGGCGGTGCATCAGAGAAAAGGAAGAGAATACAAATGAAATGAATATGACATGTTTTAAGTTTTATTTACCCTAAGACATCTGATTTCCCTTTTGTTTCAATATCCCAAGTCAAGCATTAAGCCCACGTGCGCATTGATGTTCTTTTTGTTAGGAATGAATACTGAATATATCCTATGATGGAGTATTCAGAACCATTCTGTAGCAGTTGTTGTTACATTCATGACTGTGATTGTCATTGATGTCAACACAGTGATCTATTGAAGATTAGCAGAGAAGCAGGAGTGCACTTGGGATATTGAAGATGAAGCTATGCAGAGTTGAGGACTTACACTATGGTGTTCTATAAGATCGTTGTTAAGAGTGCATACGGAAATTCATTTATTCATGATAGCTATGAGGAAATTAGTGGAAGCAGTATTCAGGTAGTGTTCCTGAGTAGCGGTTTGTGGAAATCGAATGATATCTCCTAATCGGGATTGAATCTAATCATGCATAGTTATGAGGCAATTGAAGACATGATGTTGGTGACGTGGACATGAGCGCAAGATCCGAGGTCACCCAAGTGAAGAATTATCTTAATTGGAAGCCGACAGTTTTGTGTAATTTTTATGTAATGTGTGGAAACTTTGATTTTGTAATTTGTATGCCGACTCATTTGTAATTACTTGAGTGTGGTATAAAGGAAAGAATGTTTTCCTTGTTGTCAATTGAAGACATGAGGCAATTGAAGACATGATGTTGGTGACGTGGACATGAGGGCAAGATTCGAGGTCGCCCAAGTGAAGAATTATCTTAATTGGAAGCCGACATTTTTGTGTAATTTTTATGTAACATGTGGAAACTTTGATTTTGTAATTTGTATGCCGACTCATTTGTAATTACTTGAGTGTGGTATAATGGAAATAATGTTTTCCTTGTTGTAATATAAGAATGAAGTAGTAGTTGTGAATTGTATTTGAAAAAGAATTGCGGAATTGTGCAATACTTGTTGGAAAAGTATATAGAGATCTGGTATTGAGATCTAAAGAGGTAGTTGGTATGGTTTGGCACAGTCAGAGAAGGAGTATTGAATTGTTGAGATCAGTAATCTTTTGGTATTATTTTGTTGAGTAATACAAAGATTAGTTGGATAGTGTGTTCAGTGATCTTACACTTGAAGCTGTTTGGGCAATGGGTCCTTCTTCTATAGCTCCTAACAAAGTTAGAATTTGTTAGCAGGGATTCAAAGTCTCCTAATAAGGACTCATATGTACTGAATGTATTTCACAAGACTCCTAACAGATTCCATCCTCTCACAAGGAATTTTCATATTAGTGCATCTTTTGCGGGCATCATTCCCACTGGGGTTTACTCTTTGATCAAGAGGTTCCCTAGTCAACATATCTTGTGTCATTGTGTTATTGTCCATTTATATCTTTCTATGGTTGTTGGTTACATTGCTTACATGGTTAAAATCTATTGAAGTTTATAAAAGTTGTATTTATCTGATAACTGATTCACACCCCCCCCTCCCCCCCTCTCAGTTATCTTGGTGGACTTTACTTTCTAACAATTGGTAGCAGAGCAGCAGGTCCTTGAAGGAAAATTTTAACAACTTAAGGAGATCCATGGTGAATCATTTTAGGAAAGAAATCCTTGAGTGAAGGTGATACTGAGAATGATGATATAGGATTTGTAGCAATTAAAGAAGAAAATCCTGAAACAGAAATAAGGAGTTGTTAGAGTTGGAAACAATGCACGTTTTATGATTAAAGGTATAGGATCTATTACTCTTGATAGAAAGACTAATACCGATGATGTTTACTTTGTGGATGATTTGAAACATAATCTTTTGAGTGTTAGACGGCTAGTTGATAAGGGATATCAAGTTTCATTTACTGAGAAAACTTGTGTAATCAAAGACAAGGATGAAAATCTGATTGGTACCGGATCTAGAACCAGAGGTAATGTATTTCAGTTGAATCCTACTGAGATGACATGCTTGATTACTAAAATTGATTACAGTTGGTTGTGGCACAGAAGGTTTTGTTATATAAACTTTGATAACATTGTGAAAGTGAGTACTACACTTGCAGTAAGAGATTTGCCTAAAATTATGAAGCCTACTAACATGATTCGCAAAGAATGTGTGATGGCTAAACAGAAGAGAAGCTAATTTCCCAACAAGAAGGTTACAATAGCAGAGAAGTTGGAAATTGTTCATACAGATTTGAGCAGTCCCACAAGGACTAGAAGATTCTAAGGAGAAAGGTATTTTATGATTCTTATTAATGATTTTACAAGAATGACGTGGATTACATTTCTTAGAGAAAAGTCTGAAGCATTTGATAAGTTTAAGATCATTATGAATAAAGTTGAGAATGAATCTGGAATGAAGATTAAATGTATGAGATCAGATAGAGGTGGAGAATTTACTTCAAAAGAATTTAACATTTTTTGTGAAGTGAATGGATATTAAGAGACAGTTTTCAGCCCCTAGGACACCTGAACAAAATGATATTGCAGAAAGAAGAAACATATCAGTGACTGAAGCAGCAAGAGCTATGTTATTTGAGAATGACTTGGCAAAGATATTCTGGAGAGAAGCAGCGAACACAACAGTGTATACAATGAACATATTACAAATCAGAGCAGACACAGACAAGACACCCTATGAACTAATGTTTGGACATGCACCATCAGTTAAGTATTTTAGAATTTTTGGAAGCAAATGTTATATTAAGAGAGATGATGACATTGGAAAGTTTGATCCTAGAAGTGATGAAGGTATATTTCTTGAATATTCATTGAAGAGCAAAGCTTATAGATCTTATGATAAAAGAACTAAGACTATTATTGAGAGCGCAAATGTAAATGTTGATGAAAAATTCAAAATCCAAGAAATAATGCTTGATTATGAATCGGATGAAACTGACAGTGATTTTTTGAATGAAAGCTATAGTGAAGAAATCATTGAAGAACCTACAGCAGAAACAAAAACTGAGACAGTGACACCTAACAAGAATCTATCAAGGGATCATCCTGTTGACCAGATTATTGGACGCATAGACAGAGGAGTTCTGACATGAAATAAGGTACAAGAACAGTTGTGTTTAATTTCTCAAATTGAACCTAAATCTACTAGTGAAGCATGTGAAGATGAACATTGGATTAAAGCTCTGAAAGAAGAACTAGATTAGATTGAAAAGAAGAAGACATGGGAATTGGTCCCTAGACCTAAAGTAAGAATTTTATAGGAACAAAATGTGTATTCAGAAACAAGATGAATGAACAAGGAGAAGGAGTAAGGAACAAAGCAAGATTGGTATGTAAAGAATACTCACTGCAAGAAGGAATTGACTATGAAGAAATTTTTGCACCAGTAGCAAGAATTGAAGCAGTAAGAATGTTTTTGGCTGATGTAGCTTACAAGAAATTGAAAGTGTATCAGATGGATATGAAGTCAGCATTTCTAAATGGAGAATTGGAAGAAGTCTACATTGAGCAGCCTGAAGGTTTTCTTTTAACTCAAGAAGGAGATATGGTATGTAAGCTGAATAAAGCTTTATATGGATTGAAGCAAGCACCAAAACTTGGCATGCAAGATTGGATAAGTATTTGATAAAGTTAGGATTTACAAAAGGCACAGCTGATAGCAACCTATACAGAAAGGAAATTGAAAATGGTTTATTGGTTATTCTTGTTGATGATATTATCTTTGGAGGAGAAAATGAATCTAGTGATAAATTTGCAGATGAAATGAAGATTGAATTTGAAATGGGTATGATTGGTGAAATGAAATAATTTTTAGGATTGTAGATAAGACATAACAGTGATGGTATCTTTGTAAGTTAAACAAAGTACTTGAATTTTATTGAAAAGATTTAGAATGGAGATTTGTAAACCAATTGGAACACCTATGGTAATTGGACACAAGTTATCTAGCACAGATGAGACTCCTACAGTGGAACAGAAAAAGTACAGATCTATGATTGGAGGATTGCAATATTTGACTCATACAAGACCTGATATATCACATGCAGTTGGAATTGTAGCAAGATTTCAAGCTGAACCCAGACAATCACATTATGCAACAGTAAAGAGGATACTAAGATACTTAAGAGGCACAATTGAGTATGGATTGTGGTATGAAAAATCTGATGATTTTACCCTATGTGCATATACAAAAGTTGATTGGGGAGGTAGTGTTGATGACAAAAAGAGCACCAGTTGTGGAGCATTTTTCCTTGGAGGAAGATTAGTTTCTTGGCTAAGAAAGAAGCAGAACTGTATTTCATAGAGCACACAAGAAGCAGAGTATGTGGAAGCAACAAACAATTGTAATCAGATAATTTGGATGAAGCAAATGTTGAAGGATATTGGACTAAAATTTGTTGAGCTTGTTGTTATACATTGTGATAACACCAACACAATTAGTATGTCTAAGAACCCAGTGTTACGTTTTAAGACAAAACATATAGAGATAAAGTAACATGTATTGAGAGTGAAAGTGGCAGAGAAAGAAGTTAGACGTGAGTATATAAGCACAAAGGAGCAGATTTCTAGATATATTTACAAACGTTTTCCTAAGGATACATCTGAGTATCTGAGAGGTATGCTTGAGGTTATGTCTCAGCCTAATTTTGAGAAGTCATGTAGATTGTTGCATCCACCCAGTGGTATATGAGCCCTATCTTTCTTCTAGACTAGATGGTGGTACTTCCTCTATGGGGGAGTATGTGTATTTGAGTTGAGTCATGAGGACTCTAGTGAATGTATTTTCTGAAAAAGTGTCTTTTGACATTGAATTTTTGTTGACATAATGATGAAACATCTGTTATTGATGTCAACGGGGGATAAGTATTCATGAAAAATCATATATTGGAGAGAATTGAATAGGAAAATGAAGCAAGATTTGATTGATGAAGAGGATTTGAAAGCATTTTCAGAGCAACAATGTTGCAGTGTTGGTATTCATGAAACTTGGATTTTTTTCATCTATGTTGCCATCAATGCCAATGGGGGAGATTGTTAGGAATGAATGCTGAATATATCCTATGGGGGAGTATTCGTAGCCATTCTGTAGAAGTTATTATTGCATTGATGACTGTGATTATCATTGATGTCAACACAATGATCTGTTGAAGATTAGCAGAGAAGAAGACAATGTTTGAGTTAGCGCACTTGGGATATTGAAGATGAAGCTATGCGGAGTTGAGGATTTACTCTATGGTGTTCTATAAGATCGTGGTTAAGAGCACATACAGAAATTCATTTATTCATGACAGTTATGATGAAATCAATGGAAGTAGTATTCAGGCAGTGTTCCTGAGTAACGGTTTGTGGAAATTGGATGATATCTCCTAATCGGGATTGAATATGTTTATGCGCAGTTATGAGGTAGTTAAAGATATGATTTTGGTGACATGGATGTGAGCGCAAGATCCGAGGTCGCATGAGTGAAAAATTATCTTAATTGGAAGCCGACAGTTTTGTGTAATTTTTATGTGATGTGTGGAAACTTTGATTGGGTAATTTGTATGCCGACTCATTTGTAATTACTTGAGTGTGGTATAAAGGAAGTAATGTTTTATTTGTTGTAAAATAAGAATGAAGTAGTAGTTGTGAATTGTATTTGAAAGTGAATTGCGGAATTGTGCAATACTTGTTGGAAGAGGATATGTGAAGTATAGAGATCTGGTATTGAGATCTGAAGAGGCAGTTGGTGCGGTTTGGCACAGTCAAAGGAGTATTGAATTGTTGAGATCAATAGTCTTTTGGTATTATTTTGTTGAGTAATACAAAGGTCAGTTGGACAATGTGTTCAGTGATCTTACACCTAAAGCTGTTTGGGTAGTGGGTACTTCTGTCTTCCATAACTCCTAACATAGTTAGAATATTTTAGCAGGTATTCAAAGTCTCCTAACAGGGACTCATATGTACTGAATGTATTTCATAAGACTCCTAACAGAGCCTATCCTCTCACAAGGAACTTTCATGTTAGTGCGTCTTTTGTGGGCATCATGCCCACCGGGGTTTACTCTTTGATCCAGAGGTTCCCTAGTCAACATATCTTGTGTCATTGTGTTATTGTGCATGTATATCTTTCTATTGTTGTTGATTACATTGCTTACATGGTTAAAATATATTGAAGTTGATAAAAGTTGTATTTATCTGATAACTGATTCAACCCCCACTCTCAGTTATCTTGGTGGACTTTACTTTCTAACACTTTTCTGTATTTCTTATCTGGAACCTTTTAAGTTTGTTTTATTTTGGCATTTGTGTGATTAAGATTATTCTTCACAGGTTAGGGGTTGTATTAGTTTATGTATTTATTAAATGTGATTAATATCCTTTTAATATTTTTTGATTTCAGATCTTCCCTTGAAATAATTATGTGTTGAGAGTTTTTATTAGAAATTATATCATTTTACAAATTGCTATGGGTTCAATCTGTGTTAAAGGAAATGTTGATTCCTTTTAATAGTTTGGTGTATCACCTTTTAATGATTATTGAGATGTTTTTCAAGTTTACGTTAAAATCTTTCCCTTTTCCCTCGATTCAGTTACAATATCAAGATCTTTAAGGCGTTATATCACATAGGAACCGGCCTAGAATCGAGAGGTTCAATCAGGTCATAGGGTACCTACAACCTCTGATTGATCTCAAGTCCTCCAGAAATCCCAAGTGTTTAGGTACTTAGGAGAAGGTGTAATTTCTGGAGCTAACACTACCTAGGCTAACAAAACTCCAAAACACAAGAATTATATCCACATTTAAATTTTATCATTAATTTTTAATCATAACTTAGAAAAAATATAATTAAATCATCAATTAATTTAAGTTAACTATAAATTAATACTAATCACAAATTAAATAAATTATTTATATTTTAAAGAAATTTAAAGTATAAATTAATTACATAAACTATTAACATAATTTATAGGAATGAAATGATATAAATTAATTTACATGCATAAAAAAACATATTTATATATAAAATAATTTGAAACTCCCTTTACATGAAATATATTATAAATAATATTTATATAAAATAATTTTTTTTAAAAATATCCATATTATTTAATAATGAAAAGTCCCCCTAATCCCACATAGGTAAAGGTAAGGGGTGTACTTATAAACAAAATATTTATAAATTAAAATAAAGGTAATGGGGAAACTTTTCTTATTTTTGTTAAATTTAATTAAAATCGATTAAGGCATTGCATGGGAAAAAGAACAAATAAATAAATAATAATATTGGGTGATCAAAGATTATCAAGTTTAAATTCCAAAGAAAATTTAGGGCCAATAAAATAGTAAATAAAGTATCATGAATTGCTCCCAAATATGGCGTTGGGCATAACGTGAAAACCCAACACAAAACTCAAGGGTCCTTCGGATGTGACTGTTAGGCCCAAAAGGTGGAAAGCACAACTGAGAAGGGGGGGAGGGTGAATCAGGTGTGTAGACCTAATTATTTTAATTCCTGAAAGATACACAGTAATGGAAGGTCCATAATATATAACAAAGAACGCCAAGATTTGTTCTTGAAGAAAATCGGTTAAGGGAAATCCTTAGTAGGAGTTAAACCCACAATATGAATATACTCAGTGAAAAGTACTGGCCGGTTAAGGGAAATCCCTGGTAGGTGTCAAACCTACAAATGAAGCTCTTGCTACTACAAGCTTACAACCCAATATGTAGGTTCATTTCTCCAAACTCACTGCTCACAATAAAATTTCAGATTTGTCCCTTCGTCAAGTTCACCTATCTATCATCAATTACATCTCTCTCACACACACATTCTCTCTCTTTCTCTCATATTACAAAATTATATCTCATTTATAATGATTATAAAGAATAATCAACCACTAGGTCGGCTAAGATCTATTACAATAGAAGATATAAATATTATGCTCAATCTCCAAAGCAATCCATATTAAGTCATCCAAGACTTAGATTGGACCCAATTCTTCAAACATGAGTACAATTGTGTATTACTAAGGTAGGATCAAGAATTACAACGCGTTATTGCATGAAGTTGGGTAGAACCTGAATGAAGAAACCCCAACACGCTACCGAAATAGAAAATGTAATCACCTTAATTAAGGCAGACCAACAATATGATCATCACACAATCTAAGAACACCAACAAGCATAATGAATACCATCCAAGACCTTCGCATCATCTTCAATATGAAATGAAAACTCATATTTATATTTTATCAATAAGAACACTAAAATACTGAACTATGTCAAAACTAAACATAGCTTTCTATCTCCAAATATGATTACCACCCTTTGGGCCTTCTACAAAATGTCTGGAACCCTAAAATATATACTACAACCTAACATCCCCCTAAAGATTTGAGTTTTTCAACTATGGAATGTTAGGTTATTGTGCATTTTTTTCTTAAAAACCTTAGTTCTGAGGGTGTCAAACCAATTAGGAATGAATTGATTATGACTTACAGAAATATGAATGCAAAGACACCAAATCACCACCAAAATAAAGGTAACTCAATATATTATCAATTCCTAAACAGCTCATTGTCATGGCAATCGTGACAACTCCATAGATCAAGTGTGATTTCATGAACAAACAAGGAATTTTGAGTATTTTATTGAGTTGCAATTACAAAAACTTCAACAACGCCTTTGCCTTGGCCCATGGAGGCTTAAATAAACATGTTTTAACATTTGCAACTGAATCAAACTAAGTTTTGAACCAATTGACTAGTGGATTGAAAAGTTGCACTATACTATTAAAACATTGAATATTTTGTAGCTTTTTGATATTTTAACCCTACAATGACCTTTATTACATCAAATATGTGCCAAAGATGGCCCAAATGACTCAATATCTCCCTGTACACCATATATACACTATTCTTCCATATTTGATTAGTTTGACCAATTTTGATCCACTAGGTCCTAATTGGTCTTACAAGAACAATTTGGCTCATTGGCCTGACAAATTGAATCCATGAGTTTTCAATTGATATTAAAATTGTCCTAAGGTTCTTATTACACACTTTAACATCAAACTAAACACAAACTCTTCATAGGTCCCTTTTGACCTATAGGTGCTCCTGCACCATACTCCTAGTGGGTAGAAAATTCAAGTCCCTTGAGGAACCAGATCTGCAACAGAAGTTCCATGCTTCATCATGTCTTCTTCACTCATCCAAGTGACATCTTCATCAGGTAGGCCACGCCACTTGATAAGGTATTCCTTGTATGTCCTCTTCATAGTCTTCTTGACCATTGTAATGCCCTGCCAAGGGACCTAGGAGAAATTAACCTAAATCATGTTACTAAGTTTATAGAATAATTTTTTTCTTAAGAATTTACACCACAATAATTAATATCAATGTGGATGCAATATAATGAAATAAAACTCATACACATAAATGTAACTGTAACATAGATTACACTTCTCAACTGTTCCATGACATAGAATTATGTATTATTAAACTAATTTTTTAGATTAACAATAAATACAAATCCCCACATCACAAGTGAATAACAATTACATCATCACATAAGTGAAACATAGATGCAACTCATAGCATAAGGTATACACAATGAAATAACATGCACTGTACAAGTCGCGGAGTATGTAATAATAATCAACATACAAGAATAATAAAATACCCCAAAAGTAACACAACTGAGACACCAATACATGATACAATACACAACAAATGATATATAAGATGAACTCTCCAAGAATGAAGAACATGAAGGTACAACTACTAGAATGATCATCGAACACTGGTGTTAGATAACTGAGAGGAGGGGTGAATAAGTCAAGTCTGGTTATCCTAAAATCCCAAATACTTCCTGATGTATAAAACAAATCTTTCATACAGTTTAATCAACTAAGTAAAACTTAAATTGTGCCTTTCTATTCAATTACCAAATAGTAGTAAATTAACTAGTGTATGTACCGATTAAATTAGTTATAGTAATGTGTAAAGTTAAATAACAATTCAACACATCCATATACATATAACACTTTGATTTTTAATGTGGAAACCGTGTTAGGAGAAAAACCACCTGGGACCGGTAAACCAAAATAATTTCACTCTTCTAAAGTGAGCTCGGTTAAGAGCTAACCCTGTTAAAGGTTACAATAACACACTATGAGGTGTGACCTGGTTAGAGAGTTTATCACTAATAGATCTCCGTGATAAAGCATTCACTATGGCGTCAACAAGAAAATAATCAACATTCATTGAATGTCATATTGAAATAAAAAGATTGTTAAGTCTTACTCAGTTAACATATTTATCTGTAGCAATGGTCAGAATACAATAGTAATGATCTGATTCAAATACAACTTTCTTTTGCAGATTTTCAGATCTATGCTAAGCTCAGAATACCTCTGGCCTATATACTCAATTCCATCTCTTTATGTCCTCCAACTCTGTTTTGCTCGGTTAATTCCTTTCTCGGACGCTCGGTGTTGTCTGCAAAATTGCTCGGTTCTGTCTTCAACCTGTTTGGCCAACTTCACATGAATGCAATATTCTCACGCACATTCCATAATTCAATATGAGTCTCATCTCCTTTTATAGACATAACAAAATATTTTATTTCCAGCCATAGATTTTGCCTCTTAATCTTCACCGTTGATTTTTTCACTTTAACCTTCCTTGACGCTTGTGTTAGTAATAGGTATCATTCTCCATCATCCGATCATCCTTGAATTTTGTCATCTGTTTGATCTGTTAGTCTATTTTCCTGTCAATGGAAAAATCCTATGAAAATGGCCTCTTCCCTGCAAAAGTTTTTTTTGTTAAGTGTCCTGCCTTGTGTTCTTCATTGTGTCACCTTGCTCCAGTCCAAAACACACGTGCTGAATTGCAAAATCTAGAAAGTTATTCAAGTTTTAAGGTCTACAGGAAACAAATTTTAAAATCTACCACAATGTCGAAAACCCACAGTGTTTTTGAAAATCCATGATGTTTTCAGTCTGTGTGAAAACCTTTGTTGTTTTCGACCTTGTGCCTTCTAGCTTTTGTGTGCTTATCTTTTGGTGTCAGAAACCTTGTGTGTTTTCGATCTTTTCCGTCAAAAACCCTGTGTGTTTTCATCCTCACAGTTTCCTGTTTGCTGGCGTTCCCTAAATGCGCAAGTGCGATGGATGGTGGGGCCGGGTCTTGAAAGGCTCTTCTTGATTGGTTGTCGCATGGCCGCATGTCAGACTTTTCTGACATGCGATCATTCGACCGCTTGCCACCTGTCCGCGTGGGTCCCAGTTCTTCCCATTGCCTGGTGTGGTTAAAGTTCAGACAAGAATCGGTGGTTGTCGCAGGTTTGCATGGTGAAGATGCACATTGTTTATCCTTCACGCCTTTGCGACAGCCTTCGGATTTTCCTGTGTGGGCGTGGAGTGGGACCTGTCTGCTCGGTGGCACCGACGTGTTTTCTTCTCATTGGTTGGCTGCATCGGTGATGTGGTTTTTCTCAGCTGGGCCCGGTGTCAGAGATTTAAGATCTACGGTCGGCATGTAATCGCATGGAATATTCTCACCCCATGCAATCATGCGCCCACCATCCGATTGGATGCCGACGGGTTTGTTTGTAGTGGGCCCGCTGTCAGAGGCGGTGATGTGGCAGCTTGGGGTTGGTTGTCGCATGATCGCATGTCAGAGTTTTTTGACATGCGATCATGCGACCGATTGACACGTATCCCTGGGGCCCGGTGGCAGGTGGTGATGGGGTGTCTTCCGGATGCTAAGATGGAAGTGTTCTATTGGATGCGGTGTTGAGATGTGACAGTCTAATGGCCTTGTCGCATGATCGCAAGGGCCATTTCCACGGCTTGCGATCATGCGACAAACCCCTTGGTGTTAACTTTATGCTGTGGCGGTTATGGGGTTGCGGCATGGTAACGATCTGCATGTTGTCGCATGTTCGCATAGCTCGTTTTCGGGCTATGCGATCATGCGACTAACCACCGAACGTCGCGGGTGCGGAGTTAAAGGTGGGTCCACGATGCTAGTCTTGTCGACGTGCTGGTTTTTGATTGGTTGCCTGACTGCTGATGGGGCTGAGGACTTTGCAAAGGGTTTGTGACCGACTGTCGACCACGGCTAAGAGACTGCGGTCGCATGATCGCAAGGGTGAGTTGGGAGCCTTGCGATCATGCGACCAAGCATATAATGAAACCCAGATTCCTATGGCGGTGAAATTCATGACCGTGTGACTGCGCAACTAAGGGCAAAATGTTAAGGAACATAAAGCCTGCGAAATGCATGGTGACCGTTTGATTTCAATTTTTTTTTCCTTGAGGATCTGCAGCGACCAAAGGTACCGGAATTCAATGCTTTCATGGCCAGATTTGATTTGGTTGGTAGCGCCAGTGGTTGCAGAATGGTCCAGTGAGTTGGGATGTTTTGCCGTGTAGTGATGGATAGATTTTGTTGTTCAAGGCATTTTGCTAGAGATTTTGAATTTTGATGAAATTTTGATTGGTTGGGTGGTTGAGGTCTTAATCCTGGTTGCCCGTAGCTTGTTGCATCTTACTGGTTTAGGATTCCAAGGTAACCAATGGTATAAATAGTTGAAATTTTAACTTTGTAAGGGTTCCAACTGAGAGTTCTTTTCTGGTTCCATGAAAGGTCTTTGTCCTACAGATTTCTCCTTCTCTCTGCATATAGAGTGTTCTTCTTTCCTTGCTAGTTCTGAGAACATAATGCATATTGTAAGTGATTTGTCTTATGTGTGAGAAGTTAATATATTCTTACTGTTACCAAGCTATCTCCATTTGAGCTTTGAATTCATTGATCATACATTAAGGGTGTTTGATTTGTCTGCTTGTATTGCCTATGTGTTTGCAAGTGGAGTTGTCTTCGTAGAGATAACTAGTTCAGGGTTAGTATTCATGTATGTATGAGCTGAAATATCAAGGATAGGTCATGCTTGTCTTCCAGTGGATGCTGGTTAACGTATTGTCTGATTCATAGGTCTCTTCTAAGGGGAGGGTTAAAATCCTTTGAATGGATAATAACATGCTTGAATGCACAGGTGGGTGTTAAGTTGAGGTTTGGTCATGGTGTGTGATTGATGTAAGGCATCAACACATTGGGTATATTATTTTCTTGTTTCATAGCTGTCATTTGCAATAGGGTATTTGACTCTGTGGCCCATTGGATGAGGCACTAGTCTATGAGAGACTTAGGGTATCTCAGGGGTCCTTTCAATTCATTCAAATCATTTCCATTTAGTCCCACCTTTTCCCTTTCTTGTTGATAGGTTAGGTCTCTGGTTTTCATACTCACTCCATGCAAGTTGGGCTATTGCGTGAGATATTGGCTTCATTGAGGTACAGGATACCTAGAAGAGTTTGAGAACCATTTCACAGTCAATTACCTACAGGCCTGTAGTGTGACACAAGTTGTATGAGTGTGCAGATGATGTACAGCCGCTTGAGTGATGTGGAGCTCAAAGTGTAGAAGGATCTCTCTTTGATCCTTGTTAGTTGGCCCTTTTTCCTGTCAGATTTGGAGTGTTGAGTGAATGTGGCACTAGCCCTGTCAATCCTAAAGCCAAGCTGACCTTTGGGGAAAAAGAACACCAACATGATCATCATAACAAACTTTATGTTTAGCGTCAGATTCATCCATAATTAACGAGGTCATCATCTTTAGTCGACATTCATATTTTTTATTTATTTCTTTCACTCGGTCAATACCATAATGTGTCTATGACTTCTAACTTGGTTAACACTATACTCGGTATACACTACACTTTCTCGGTGTATACTAAGTTCTTCATTTACCAACTACATAAACTTGTTCATGCTTGATCTTCAATTTGTAACAGAATTATGTAGTACAATCAAATCACTAACATAATGTCATAGACTCATCAATAAGTTGCACAATGAATACCACATTCATATCTTTCTCATATATCTCATCTTCACGTAAATATTTTATTCCTTCATCATTATTTTATTATTTAGAAATTTGTAACTATTATGATAAGTACAGTCAAAACTAGTTGACATCAATAAAAATATAATAACTGATTTAATGTGTGACACATACCTTATTAGCTCGGTGGTCATCAATCACTGTCTTTTGATGTCTATCAATCTCTCCTTTAAGATATTCAATCAGTTGTAGTCTATCAACTGGTACATGAATGTTGGAATCTCAAATGCTAGAAGGATTACTGCCACCCAACCTCGTGGAATGAAAGGTCCACTCCTACCGTGCTGAGGAGATAGAAACAGACCCCACTTGGATATCAACAAAAAAATTAATTAAATATAACGTAGGCAAGGGATTCTAAAAGCACTCTATTTCAAGAAGCCTTACCAACTCATGATAAAGAAAATATAATAAATATCAAAATACCAACAAGTACCAATACCAACATGAGATACCAAAAACCAACCACCAGATAGAAAAAACCAAATAAAATACCACACAGATACAAACCACCAAATACATAACAAATACCAACCAAAATATCAGATAACAGAGAATATATATCACACGTCTAATCAACTTAAATACTAGATGTAAATGCAGAAACTACGAAGGAGACTTAGGCTACATACTGTGGGAGTTTTATCACATAGTGATCTTGAGTTACCCTAAATTGGCCTCTCTAGACCCCAGACGCTCAAGTATTACCTAGTTGAGTTACCTTGGACTGGTCTCTCTGGACCGAAAACCCTCAATAGGAACCATGGGGAACTAGAATACCCTCTCATAAAGACAAGGAATTCTAATCATACCTACTCTTTAAGTATGATCCTATTCCCATTCTTAGCGTATACAAGACATCAAGGCATGGGCGGGACATTATCACTAATTATGTTTTTAATGTTCTCTCCAAATTATATTATTGAGTTATCACTTATTAACAAACTTACGATAAGTTACCCTACAAGTAGCCTCTTTGGTCCTGAGACTTCTATTGTAAGCCACTCCCTAAAATGCACATGTGTTTAACCTTCCCTAAGCTCAAAAAGAAAAGCATCTCCAATAATCAATTAAAAAACTTAATCAGGTTCCTTCTCATACTAGGAACAACTTGGCACTACCATAGCTATGGTAATCATAACCAAATGTTTGAGGTACATATATACAATTATACAAAAATCAACTTGATATCAATGTTAGAAATATGATTGAGACAATAAAAATCTCACATGATAAGGTACACATGATAATGCAATTGAACTAAAACTTGTGGTATATCGAACCCTTATCTAGACTTAATGCTACCAATGCCAACAAACCTCCAAAGCACAAGAATTATATGCACATTTAAATTTTATCAATAATTTTTAATTACATTTTTACTAGATTTTTATACTTGTTGCAATTTTGTTGAAAACTAAGCATGTTAGACAGAAGGTAGATTTTTTGTTTAACCTTTGTAGCATTATATTCAAATTGTTCATAAGAGATTATAGATACATAAAATTTAATCTTTCAATTGTATTGAACATAGAGATTTACATCTTTTATGCAATTGATAAGGAATGAAATTTAATCTATTGAATGTAAATGTGTCTCTTACACAAGACTGTGAGAGTAGCCAAGTCTGAAATTTTATTTGAATTACCCCGCCTACTCCCAAACACAATATTGCAATACTGAGAGTAGTACACAAGATGCTCCCAAACGCAATAAGATTTAACACAATGTTGAATAAGATACACTCTTGTGAGAAACCTCTATAAATAATACTCCCAAATCCATTGATTAACCAAGCATTTTGAAGAGAAGTCTGATCGCTTGTCCCTAGTGGAGCAACTCACAACAAAGAATCATGCTCCCCAAGAGAAAATGATGGATTTCAATATAAGATTTCAAAAGACATGGATCAAATTCCTACCACGGTAAGACCATCAGCTGACCATGCCTTTTTGTATTACTTGAAAAGCCTAAATAGTGACATATATGTTATGATATAATCCATGGATTGTGTTTCTTTACCCCAAGCTTTTCCTATTGTTGTTAGAGCTGAAAATAGTCTTATCGAAGCGGGTAAGATTGCACCCAGGCCTCCAATGCCTATATTTCTTGATATTCAGTCTAACATGCCCTTAAATATACCACCATTTTCTCCTTTACCAATTGTTCCCAGCCAGGAAGTAGTGGTTGCAGGTACTTCACAAGAGTTTTAGGACATTAAAAGTAGTCAGAAAAAGATAGAAAGCCTATTGCAAACTTTTAATAATGAGATGGTAAACCTTAGAAAGCAGCATTTTCAAGCTAGGCAGCCTTACCAACCACAAAATCAAGCTGCAAATCAGTATCAACAAACTAATCAAGGCCAATATCAGGGTAATAGGCATCCATATCAAGGAAATGTTGCTGGTAATAGGAAGAATTTGAAGCAAAGACCCTTTAGACCTTATGCTCATGTGCCTTTGAATACTATGACATATATAGTGCCTCTTAAAAATTATTCTTCTGACTATGAATGGTGTTACCCTTACAACCAATCCCATAACTAGGCTACTTATTCGAATGGAGTCATTAATCAAGTGTTAATGGTTTAAAATTCATCAAATATACAGTCACCTCTTGAAGGTGAACATGAGAAACAACAAGATGTACTTCCATCTAATGCCACTTTCATGAATTGGTTAGTAGAAGCTTTTTGTGCAATGGGTGGAGATGACTCTGCACCCTCTCTGTACACTAGAGAAAAAAGAGGGCTCTAAATAGTGATATTTTGGTGAAAAATAAAGATGTAGTAGCTTTAGGTACATCTATACCTCAAGGATGGAAAGCACCACTAAAGAATCCTCCCATAGCCACTCAGGAGCAGCAACAACAACAAGTGCACCTTAATATGCCTAAGGTTCAACAAAAGGTGCAGCCACAACAACAAGTGCACCTTAATATGCCTAAGGTTCAACAAAAGGTAGATGTTGTGATACCTTTTAACATTGTTGAAAATATGAAAAGGATGAATGTTTCTATCAGTATGTGGGATTCTTTGTCTATGCTTGGTCAAGTTAATATTTTACAGTCTGAATTGTCAAAAAAGAAGTCTGTTAGTGTTGATGAAGTTTTTGTTGGTACTATTTTTACAAATACTAATGAAACCAGCACCAAACCAATAGTTAAGAATGTCAAACCTCCTCCCTTTTACGTATCACTAATTAGAGGTGATAGTTTAGTCCACATATGTATGGTAGATAGTGGAGCCACAAGCTCTATCATGCCTAAAAAGATAGCAGACCATCTAGGATTGAAATATCAGACATTAGAAAAAGGAGTGGTACAACTTGATGGGTCTACTGTTAATACAATGAGTCTCATTAAGGAGGCTAGTTTGACCCTTCATGCTTGTCCTAATTTATTGATCCCTAAAGACATCTATGTGATTGATCTTCCATAATATTTTGCATTATGTCTATCTAGGGATTTCACAACCAAAATTGGTTGGTACTTCTCCTGTGATTGGTTTCACATGTTTTTTAGGACAAGATTTGGTACTAAGGTCACAATTAAGTCTGAAATCCTTTCTAATGATCATATAGAGCCTTATGTTCCTACTTCCATTAATGAAAACATGATGTCTTCTATTAATGATGAGCAAGATGTTGTCTCGGAGCCAAGTACACATGTAAATAACATCCCAAAAATTTTGTTGGATGAATCAGCAACAAAAAATCCCTTTAGTGATCAAAATTCAGTTATACAACAGACTTTGATGGGGATGTATATGATTCATGAGAAAGGTTCAGTCATGCCTAATTTGGTCAAGGCTGAAATTCAGATGTTAGACCAGAAGAATGAGGTATGAGAGTTGTTTTTTTACGGTTCTAGAAGTAAGAATGGTGTTGGTGGAGGTGCTATGTTGGTGTCACCTCATGGTGATAAGTATTTTTATGCTTTTCAATTTTCATTTTCCTGCTCTAATAATGTTGTTGAGTATGAAGGGGTGATTCAGGGGCTAGAATGGGCTAGGAAAACAATGATTAGTCTTATCAAGGTATATGGTGATAGTGAGCTGATTTCAGATCTTCACAGGTCAAGGGTTGTATTAGTTTCTCATAGTTTTAGGGGGGTTTAGTTTTTGGATTTCAAGAGCCTTTGTACTTTTTGTAGAACATTGTGCTATTTGTTCTACTTATTGTATTAGATTTGGGGTATTCATTTTCAGAGCCTTTGAGACAATTTATACAGTATTTTGGATCTATTTCTAGTGTCACATTTGTACACAGATTGGTGATTGATGTTCTTTTCTGTGTTTCTCATCTGAAACCTTTGAATTTTGTCTCATTTTGGCATCTTTCTAATTAAGATTGTCCTTCGCAGGTTAGGGGTTGTACTAGTTTATGAATGTATTAACTGTGATTAATGTGCTTTTAATATTTTCAGATTGCAAATCTTCCGTTGAAATATTTGTGTTTAGGGGTTTATCAAAAATTGTATCATCTTATGAATTGTTGTGGGTTTAATCTATGTTAATGGAAGCGTCGAATCCTTTTATCAGTTTGTTGTATCACCTTTTAATGAATATTGAGTTGTTATTCAGGTATATGTTAAAATCTTTCCCTTTTCCCTCCAACAATCCCAAGTGTTTAGGTGCTTAGGAAAGGGTGCACTTTCTAGAGTTAACAGATACTTTGGTAATCATCTTTGTGAATCAATTGGTTCCTTCCCTCTCGTGCATGAGAGCATGAGGCCTTCTCAAGACACTTTCTCATAGTGTGCCCTACTTGATTACGATTGAAGCATCTTAAAGTGAAGACACCAGGACCTCTTCCTGGTTCTCCTGCCTACCCCTTCAGTTGGGTCTCCTTCCTCTAAAGCCTCTTCTTGAACCTGATAGTCCAGTTTTCTCTTGATAGTTAGATTCACTGTGGCTTTTTTGGAACTAATCCCTTCCTCCAAATCTGTCACTTCCTCAAAAATTGCTTCCACCTCTACCTTTTTTATGTTGCTCACCTATGCTTCTTAGTTTCTCCTCTTCCTAAGTTCCATTTGAGAGAACTTATCTATTATCTCAGGTGTCATAAAACTAATCTCATCCTAAATGCTAAATTTCATTTCATTGATATATGTTGCAACCTTTTCCTTTTTATCCTCTATATGTCAACATCTGAGAGTAAGTTTGTGAAATCCTTCAGTTTAGGAAGACACATCCATATCTTTTTGCTTTAGGTTCTACATCTGTTTTTTTTTGCTTTAGCTTCTGCATCCATTGTCATGCCCAAAAATAACCACGCAAAAACACAACAATTTTTTTTTTTTATGCATGTTGATAGTGTTCAAGGGATAAATCTACTAGGGATTAAACCAACCATAACCTAGTGATCAATGTCTGGATTTAACTGAATACCAGACTTATGCGCAGTAGTATCATCCCCACATAGATGTTATGGCACAAAGGAGAAAGGTTACTCATTAAAGTTAATGATGAGGGCATTCACAAGAAGAAACTTGCCAGGAAATGAAGTCATTCTTTTAGCTAGGTACGCTGCTTAGGGGATCTAGAGAAGTCAATGAGGTAAACATTGATCATATTATTAAAATTATAACACTACTTTATACTTAATTTTACATTTTCAAAACCCATAAAATTAACCTTATACGATGATCTATTTGTAGGTTTAAATCTTAATTTAAAAGGGACAAATCTCTATGTACACCCAATACCATTGTTTAGACAATAAAGTGATATGAAAAACGTAATTTAATGCATCCTTAGTCGGGTCAAATATTTCGAATCCAAATTCGACTTAAATTACTTCTGGAAAAATTAAACTTATTATATATTTAAATCACCTATTTAATTGACATTTAAATTTACCAAATGAGTCTTATTATGTTGGAAGAATAAATTAAATGCAATAACATAATGTCCTAGTTTAATTAATAGTAAAATTATTAATAAACTAAGAAAAGACTTAAGAGTCACCCTTTCCTTTTAAGAATTAAATAATTACGTCTAATAACTAAATTAAATGAACAATATTCGTTAAATAAAACAATATAAAATAATACAATAATATAAAATTATTTTTTTTAAATTGATGTCCAATGTAATAGTAATGAAATTAAGATAAATTATAACCATCAATATTTTAATAATAATTAAATACTATATGAAATACAACTAATAACTAACTAGTAAATAATAATTAAAATAAAAAATATCATAACTTTAACTATTAAACTAAACCGATTAATAAAATATTAATTTAACAAAACAAAAACAACAAAGAAAAATAATTAAAAACAAAAATTATATATATATTAAAAAATTGTTGAAGTCCCGTTGGGACTGGCAAGGTGGCCCCCACGCTGCCGTGATAGGGTAGTTCCCTGCTTCGGCAACGGTACCGCCCTGTTAGGGCAGGGGTACTGCCTGCTGTGGCAGGGAGCCCATGTCCCGACAGGTGCCATGGGCTACAAGGAGCGCGGGGCGTGAGGTGTGGGGACCACTCCCATTCCCCCTCTCAATAATTTTTTTAAAAAAAAACTCATCAAAAGGTAAGATTTTCCTTTTTGTTTTATAGAACTGATTTTTATTTTATTTAATTTTAATCTTTTTTTTTTTTATTATATTTGAAACATATTTATTATTTGTAATTTTTTTTTAGGACCTTTAAGAGACCCTTTTGGGGTGACAACCTAGGTGGGTCCACCAAGTGGACTTGGCTCCCACTTGGCTAAAAAATGAATAATTTATTCATAGTCATTTTTTTGGAAGTGTATGGGAGAATTAATTTTCTCCCATACAAATTCCAGAGACCTGTAGGTCTCTTTTTGAACACTTAGTTTTTTTTTTGTCTCTCAAATGGTTTTTTTTTTGTAGCCCTTTGTGGAGTAATTTTTTTTTTGTCTCCCAAATGGTTTTTTTTTTGTAGCCCTTTGTGGAGTAATTTTTTTGACATGATAATGATACACATAATGAATGTAAATAACTAAAACTTAGGTTCAAGTAATTTCAACGAACAATATGCTAATGAAGCCCTTTGTGGAGTAATTTTTTTGACATGATAATGATACACATAATGAATGTAAATAATTAAAACTTAGGTTCAAGTAATTTCAAAGAACAATATGCTAATGAAATTTGGTTTTAGGGTGACCCCACAATAGTGGGTTACACTTTTTTAGACATGATGATTTTTGCTGAAATAACACATTTTTAATAAAATATGATTATTTAAGCCTTGAGAGGTTCCATTTAAAAGAATTAATTACAAATGGTTAGCTCAAAGCCTCTTAGATAAAAAAAACATTGATATAACATCTATACTCATTCATACCTGCAATGGAGTCTCCTTCACACCTATTAAAATGCTGACAAAAAATCACTTTGACTTTATCTTTTGGCATATCAGATGAATCCATTTGACAAACTTATCTATGTAGTAAGGTACTACTGAGAAAAATCTTTCCAATGATTATAATATTAATATATATTAACTTTATTATGATTTTGTTTTGTTAGTTTTACGAAACATAGATATTTCACCGTATGTCTACCTCTATGTTTGACGCTTATGGAAAAATAGTAAATGAGAGGAAATTTTTTTTTAAAAATATCTATGCCCTAGGTATTTAAGTTATCTTTCTATTATAAATAAATAAAAATAAAATTGGACAAATACACGACAAGTTATAAGCTATGTAGTCAAGGTATGTCAAAATTACGGTTTAGTCAACTTCAAATGTTAATAAAATATGAAATAATCATGATAATGACATGAAACCAATTGCATGCCCTCTGTATGGATGTTACAAAACTAATTTCGAAAGAATCACATTGATATCTATTTTAGAAAAAAAGTTATGCTCTATGAAAACAATGTAACTCTTTGAAAATGACATTTTCAGCAACATACCAGTTTTCGTGGGAGAAAGAAAAAACCATTCAAATCAATTTAAAAATTAAAAAAAAAAAATATTTAGAATCTAGACAGAAAATCCTAAAAGACTCTAATTTACTTCATCTTCAAATTTTAAATGGTTTAACGACAATATGCATCTAAATCTGAAATTTTTTCTCAAAATGTAGACTTGAGTGTCCCTTTAGGCAAAAAAGTGTAACCCACTATTGTGGGTTCACCCTTTATTAAGTTATCTAAACATTTCCATTCTTTCCTTTTTCAACTTGAATGTCGTTCATAAAACTATTAAGAGCATGCTTCAAGAAACCAATTTTTTCACTATATGAAATTGTGAATGCAATGTGATTTGATTTTTTCTATCATAGAGCTCAACAAGAACTTTACATTTGCAAGCATAAAATACATTATTCATTTTCCCATTGAATCCATTTTACAATGAACAAGAACATTTTCACAAGAACTAATTGAAAGAGAACTCAAGGCCTTTCTATACATGACTCAAGAGTCCTAAAATACATTATTAGAATTACATGTCTTGGAATGATATGAAAGTAACAACAACATAATACATTTTTTTTTTGCTTTCACAAAACACCAAATTGAAAACTCTTCCAAAGCTTTATCCTCAAGAACTTGGCTTCAAAACTTGCAAATAAAAGGGGCAAACCATGGGAAGCTCACCTCCCAACGAAGGTCTCAAGGAGACCACCCCTGAGCTTGGAGAACCAAGGCTAAATGGGTATACACAACCAAATGCTCACAACCAACATATATGCACAAAACAAAAATTAACTCCCAACCAAGGCTTCACAAATGAGTTTTCCAAACCCATTGAAGTAGGGTGAAGGTGGGCTTTTCCAAGGAGGAGAATGCCATTGCATATACAAATTTTCAACAAGTGTCTTCCATGCCTTTCCAAGGCTACATTGACATTCCTTCCATATACATATTTTGTCATTTCCATTCCCAAATATAAGTATTTACAACATGACTTCATGGAGCCCATACTCTATGAAATTATCCGTCTTCTCCAAGAGAAGAGACTCTCACTACAATGGAGAGCCTAACTAACCCCTTCACCCAAGACCACTTCTTCCCTTCCCAAAGGGTGAGTGATGCCTTAAACTTTGATGAACAATACTCCCAAACCAAAAGAACAAGAAAAGATACAAACCCAAATGCTTCCCAAACCCAACACAACAATGAAAGATTTACAAAGAAAATTATATACAAGCTTTCACAAGTTCATCCTACACTACAACATCAAAATAATAATGCAATAAGAATTCCTCCATAGCAAGAGTAATATGCATTTCTACAAACACATTCTACACAAATAATCTTCCTCATGAATTTTCAAACAAAGAAGTTTTTCCATGGTAAGAGCACCAACCTTGGTCCAATGCAAAATGGAAGAGCCCTTATCCTTTCTCCTTGACTTTTTCCTTTCTCCAACCCTAAGTGTCTCTAAAATTAGAGAGTGGGTGAACACCCAATAAGTCTCTCCAAGCCCTCTAAAAATGTACTCAACATCTAGCATTAAATGAGACATGACACCAAGTCCTTGGTCTTCCCTCTTGTCCCCCTCTTAATTGTGGCTTTAGCAAGGAGTGTGGGACAAGTTAGAATGCATGTGGCCACCTCCATTTTCGCCACTTTTAAAAAGTAGGCTTTTTGGAGGGCCATAATGGTGACCTAGGCTTTCCCATAGGTAAAAACTAGCCCCCAACCCAAGGTACCTACCTAGGGTTAGCTAATTTAGGCCAAAACTATACTCTAGGGTCACTTTTGACCCCTCTAAAGTACCCCTAAAGTCCGAATCCGAGTTCCAACTTGATGTGATCCGTACAAGACATCTACATGCAAGTGGGACTAGTATAATATCCTATAAGGTTAGGTGATTCTTTGCCAAGCCCTAATTTGACATGTCACCATCCACGTGTACAATACAAGTGTCAAGTCACACCATGAATAACACATCACATTCATTTACCTCCTTGAGTAAATCAACATAGGGCTCATAGGGGTCAAGTTGTACTCATAGAAGATGTCTGAGATAGGATGTTCGGGTTGTATGCCCAATTTAATGAGACACTACAAATATCACAACCCAAACTTGCTTCCTTTCAACATGACTTAATTATGCTAATCATGGGCTCAAGCACAATAGTCCTTTATTTTTCATATGGACACAAATTCGCTAGTTTTCTTCACCTTTAAAACAAAAAAAAAACATATATTCATTGTTATATAATACCCATGAACTCAATTAATGGCACTTTTTGCATAAGTAGGCCTAATGGCTGCTAGACCACATCTTTCAGACCCGTGATCATATGACTAGATCAATCACCATTTAGGATATCATTTTGGGAGACTTACAAAATGTGTCAAAATACAAAATTTTACAAACTCCTCAATCAAGATTTGAAACATTGTCTGTGTGACCCAACAACACATAGCTACAAATGGGTGAGTGCCAAAACCCCTGATAATCACATCTACAACACAATTTGCTCCTTAAACATCAAATCTCGGTCTACCACATTAAGATGCCATACCTCAAAATGCTCTAAATTTTGTTGTCACCCTTTGGACCCACTCCAAAACCTCCTGAACTCTAAAATATATTGTACAACCTAACAATCACCTGAAGGTTTTAAATTTTCAACTGTGGAATGTTAGGTTTTTTGGTATTTCTTCTTCAAAGCCGTAGTTTTAAGGGTTTTAGACCAATCGAGAATGAATTGACTATAACTTACACAAATAATAATAAAAATACACAAAATCACCACCTAAATGAAGGTAACTCAATATATTATCAATTTATACACTGATCATTCTCGTGGTAATTTGTACAACTTCATACAATAGGTCTGATTTTGAGACATAACAAGAAATTATGAATATTTTATTTAGTGGCAATTACACAAAGTTAAATGACGGCTTTGCCTTCATCTATAGAGGCTTAAATAAACAGGCTTCAACATTTGTAACCGAATCTAATTGATTTTTGAACGAATTGGCCATCGGATTGAAAAGTTTCACTCTACCATTCAAAAATTGCAAATTTCGCAACATTTTAATACTTTTTCAGACCCTACAATGGCCTTTATTACATCAAATTCGTGCCAAACATAATTTAAATGAATACAAATCGCCTTCTACACAATTTCTACACTATTCTTCCATATTTGATTAGTTTGACCAATTTTTACCAACGAGGTCCTAATTGGTCTTACAAGAATAATTTAGCTCATTGGCCTTACAAGTTGACTCCATGAGTTTGCAATTGATATCAAAGTGGTCCTAGGGATATTATGACATGCTTGAACATCAAACTAGACACAAACTCTTGATAGGTCCCTTTTGACCTATAGGTACTCTTCCACCACAAGTCCAATGGTGAGCAAAGTTGACTCGCCATGGACTCGAGAGTTGAGTCCAGGAAAGTCCGATCTATTGGACTTGGGATTCATTTGCATGGACTTGGACGAGTCCATCATTGGGACTCGTGAGTCCTAATGGAATTTTCTTGCATTATCTAGATTCCCAATCATGTCATAACTTAATATATTTTCATTGTGATTCATTTTCTCTTTGTTCTTTCTCAAAATATGGTTTTAGGATTTGGAGAACTTGACGAAACAACATCAAAAAAGAAAAAGAGATCTAAGTAAAGGAATTTTCTTCTCTTTTTTTATAATTTTCATTTATTATAAATCAAGATAATCTTAAAAAACAAGGGAAAATATTAGAGAAAAAATTATTCATTTCCCGTCTTAACTCATTTCCTTGAATTTTTATATTATTTTTTAATAGTATTTTTATTAAATGATTTGTTATCAATTTTTGTTGACTTTTCATAAAATTTTATTTATTTTTTTATTTTATTTTCATGTTATAACAACCATGTCATGTTAAACTAGAAAGGAAGTCCCAAAATCAAGAAAGAAAAAAGATGAAGCATGAAAGTCTGGAATAAATAGAAATAAAAAAGGGAGAGGTGACTTGTACAGAATGTGGGAAACAGATGACATGTGGAGTGAATTGAAGAGTCATCTAAATAAAATATACATAAAAAATATAACAAGACTCATTATAATCTCCTTGTCTCAACGAGGCAATAAGAGTCATCTACATAAATCTACATAAACATATAACAAGAAGTACATTGCATAAGAAATAAATAAAGGAGTCCATTGCACAAGAGGAGATAGTCAAACATATTATCTTCTCCCCTGTATTGGTTATCATTTCTTAGGTAACGGGGACAATAGGTAAGAAGTGCCACATTAAGAAGGATAGATAGAGCTACTATAAGTTTCAAAAAATCAACCATGCTCTAATGATGAACCTCTTTATTTTGCCACAACAAGCTAGGGATAACACTTCAGAAAAACTTGCAGATATTTCATGATTGATTTCAATAACCTCAGAAAGCTCATCAAAATAGTTAGGATCAATAGTATTTGCAACAATAACTTTTTCCTCATCATCAAGAGTATCTGGTAGGGGAGGAAATGGTTTGGGAAGCTAGCTCATTGGATTTATCATGGCATCTATGATGTCATTCACAAGAAAAATGATTATATTTAGTTTTGTTTTATATTTAAGAAGGTGTAGGATCAATCAACGTCAACTCCTTTTCTTTGTTAGGAGGAAGAACAAAAGGAACCTCACTAGGTTGAGAGATAGAGAATGTGGAGCACTTATAGGATAGTAGACATGGAACAAAACTATTTATAGGAAGAACACGAGGTGAGAGGAGTCTGAGTCGACAAAAGGGAATGCTAAATTCTAAAACCTTTTGGGCTTCGAGTTTTTCATAACATAAGAGATGATCTTGGAAAGGTTACAATGGCTAAGTAATTGTAGGCCAAAAGAAGTAATTGTTGTTTCTTAGCTCCAAGATTTCCATGTTTGCTTGCCTCAATTCTTCATTTAGTTGAAGGTTCTCTTTGATTTGTTCATCATAGACTTCCTGATTGTTAGTTAGCTTATCATCCAATTCTTCATTTAGTTCTTTTAGGGATGAATCTTCTTGACCATTATCCCTAAATAACTGCCTGAGCATCACTGACTTTTTTTTTTAGTTTTTCAATTTCTTTTTCAGATTTGTCCAGGTCTTCAAGAGTAGCTTCAAGAGTTCTTTTCAGATGTTTCATTTCTGCTTTGTCCATGATCTCCTCAAGTGGTTAAACTTCTTTGTTGAGGACTACAGCGGTGATCAAGTGGTTAAAACCATTTATGCAAGATCAAGCTGTTAGTCCATTTTCCAGTCATAGCAAAAATTCTTTGAAAATGGCTTGTTCCCTACAAATGTTTTGTAATGTTGTCTTGCCATGCTTGCAATCACACTTTTATCTTGCGATGAAAATCTATGAGGTTTTATGATGTGCGCCCTTAGCCTTGTGGTCTTTATTGTGTCACCTAGCTCTAGTCCAGATCGCATCTCCTAATTCGCAAAATCCAGGGAGATACCCAAGTTTTAAGGTTTGCAGGAAATAATTTCAGAATATGCCTCAGTGTCGAAAACCAACAATGTTTTTGAAAACACTGGATGTTTTCGACCTTTTGCCGAAAATCCTGCATGTTTTCGATCTATCGCCGAAAACCCTGTGTGTTTTTAACCTCGCATTTCTTCACTTTTGCCGACACTCCTTGTTTGTCGGTCCTAAGTGCGTAAGTCCGACTGGATGGTGGGCCCGGGTCTTCAAGGGCTTTAAAGCGATTGGTTGTCGCATGATCGCATGTCAGAGTTTTCTAACATGCGACCATGCGACCGGTTACCTTTTTTGTGCTGGGGCCCGTTGATGGAAGTACTGTGGTCCCAGAGGCGGTTATGTAGCGGCCTGTGGTTGGCTGTCCCATGATCGCATGTCAAAGATGTCTGACATGCAATCATGCGACCGGTTGACACCTGTCCCTTTGGTGTTGGAGTGTTGTGGTCCCGCTGTCTGACTTGGAGGCTGAGGTGGCAGTCTTGTTGCCTTGTCATGTGATCGCAAAGGCCATCTTTCGGCCATGCGATCATGCGACAAGGGTGCCATGTTGTGTTGGGGCCCGATGGCAGGTGGTGACGTGCTGAGTTCTGGTTGGTTGCCGGTGTACCGAGGTGGCAAGGGGTTTGCGGTGGGACCTTTCTACTCGGTGATGATGATGTGCTCGATTCTCATTGGTCAGCGCGGTGACTTGGCAGTTTGTCGGTGGGGCCCGTGTTTGTAGTGCTCGAGCATGTTTGACATTTGGTGGTGAATGCTGGCGGTTAGTCGCATGTTCGCATAGCCTTTTTCAAGGCTATGCGATCATGCGACTGGCATTTTGTGTCAACCCTATGCGGCGGCGGTTATGCGGTGGTCAAGAGTTGAAGTGTGTCGCATGTTCGCAGGGCCCTTTTCCTGGCTATGCGATCATGCGACAACTATTTGGATATCGCCGTTGCGGAGTTAGGGCGGGTGCACTGTGCCGGTGTTGCCGAGTTGTTCGGTTTTGATTGGTTGCGGACCCAGGTGGGGTCTGATGTCTTAGCAGTGCCGATAAAGTTCAGGCTTTTCGCTCATTCGTGAAAAGATTTGGTGGTTCTCCAGATTGTCTGGCGATTTGGCGAACAGAGGTCGCGTAGTCGCTAAATTTTTAGCGGAAGGTGTGAAATGTTTTGCGAATTGGCGGAAGCCTTTTGTCGCCAATTCGCTAAATGTAAATGGGCACTCTTTTAAAAGGTAAAAACATAAAGCCTGCGAAGTAAGAATAATTCGACGGTCGAGACTTAAAGTTGGCAAAGATTTGAACGAGGACCGCTGATGTGCCGCTGGCGCCATAAAGTGACCGTTGGGATTTAATTTCAAATTCTGCAGAGGGTTTGCAACGACAGAGGTATGAAAAATTCAATTCTTGAGTGGCCAGAGTGGGTAGAATGGATTGTCAAACGCTGCGGAGTGGTCCAGGCTGCCATGATAGTTGTAGAGGAGTGTCTTGTCGTACGGGAGTAAATGAAACAGTACCCTGAAGTGTGTTGCAGAGATCTTTTTGGCCGGATTTCTTAGGGTTTGGTGTTGAGTTTTTACCTTGGGCCAGTACAGGGCTAGTTGGCTATTGAAATTAGACTGTTTGAGCTTGCATGCTGCGGCTTGATCCCTATCTTGTCTGTGTTAACTCCTCGGGGGGGGGGGGGGGGGGGGGGGGTTAGGTGTTTTTGAATTTTTGAGTTTGAAATGATCATTGTGCTTGGATTGTAATCCTGGTATAAAGGGATTTTTGTGATAATTTTTTATTTATTGGGAGTTAGGTTTTCAAACTTTTCTGGCTGTGAGTCTTCTGCCCAGTTTGAATTGTAATGACCTATTTTGATATATTTTGACAATAGAAAGAAAATTGTAGGTCTAAGCTGTAGTTTGCAAGCATGGTTCCTTTGGATTGATTGTATACACTTGAGGATTCTTCATACTTAATACAGGCACATGATTCTTATCTCTCCCTTGTGTCAACGTAGATGAATTTTGAACTTTCTAGTTCATTGCATAACAATTTATGTATACGTCTTCATTCTTGAGTTCTAATCCAGGATTAGATTAAATGATGCTCCAGATGGGACATCGATTTATCTCTTGTCTATGTAAGGATATTCTATAAGTATTAGAGGAGATTGTAAATGTGTTTATGGCTTTGAATCTCAGATATATTCTGGTGTGTGTGTGTAGTTTGTCCAAGACTAAGTTGAGGTTGTTATGATTCAAACTTATAAATTAAGAACCATTACTAAGTTTTCAATATTTGGTTGTGTGAGGTTCTACCCCATAGTAATGGAGAGTCAATGAATGTGTGGTTATCATTTAGTACTTTCTTACTATCCTTTCGTCTGTTATTCAAACCCAGTCTTTGGTGTGTGAAGTATAATTTATATTGGGTTAGGTGCACCCACCTTGGTTTTGCAGAGCCAGAAGCAGAAGAGGGCAGTCTTGTCCCTATAGTTGGTCCAGTTACCCTAAGACCTCATAACATTTTGGAGTTAACCATTCCTAAAATCCATCTGAGGGTATATTGGCAGCCTAAAGAGCATAAGCGTCATTTTGAACACCAATACAAGCCTTCTTCACGAGACCATATCATTGATCTTTCTAGAAATATAAAGAGATCCACTAGGTGCATTAATAGTCTCCTTAGGATCAAATGTAATGTAAATGTTAGGTTTAGACTTATGTTTGGATTGATCAATGAGATGGACAATATTATTAACCACACCATGTATTATCATGATTCATGTTGGTGGGTTCCCGAGGCCAAATAATATTGGTTGAAGAAGGCAATGTGATAGGCTTAATGCTAATTATAGAATGAGAAGGCAAATAATTGCTTTAGATTTGCAAATTTTTGTAAGGTGGTGCAAAAAGTTTTGTTTTCTTTATTTTTTCACATGCTCAATAGTTATGGTGTTGGCTTCAATAAGGTCTTGGTCATGTTCTTCAAGCGGACACACTTCTGAGTAACTAGGTTGATGACAGTAATGAGAAAAAGATTTTGGATCATGGGAAAATGGAAGTGGTTTTGAAGGGTCAACTCTAATAATTCATTTAGCAACCAAACATAAACTGTCCTTTGGTCCATTAGTGTCAACCCACCTTTACGTTTAGGTTGAATACGATGATTCCATTATGTTGATACAAAATACTTATTTCCATCCCAATTAGCTCAAAAAAATTGATGAATAATTTTGGTTAAATCATCATCCCTTTTTAGAAGGCATCCAATACAAAGAATAGTAAAGATATTCTAAAACAAATATTTTATTACAACTTGTATTTACTAGTCAAGGAAATGGTCTTATTTGTCCAATTAAGAAGTTTAAACGTTACTCTATTAAGGTTCCAATTTTACATTAGAGAGACAGACCCCAATATCAAAAGGTATATTGAGGCACCTCGTGATTTTTTCATGTTTGATTTGTTTCCATTCTCTAGGTATGGAATAGGGAATAGGTCAAGATTAAACCATCGAAAATTCAATTTTATCATGAGTACATTTAGATCCCGAAACAACACAGTATGAATCCAATATATCCAATGTATTATCTATATATCTTTTTCCAAATTTCTAAAAATAGCGTGCAATCATCAACATAGTGGGAGTTTGTTACAAGAAGACCACACATGATATAAACTCTCAAAATTAACTTCATGTTTTTAGCATGTAAAATCATCATCCGCAAGATCATAAAGGTATGAAGATAAGGGGTATCCCACCATATAGATCTTGGTAAAGAGAGTAAATCTATGTTCATATTATTAATGATATTATTTGTGGTCGACTACATCCTAGAAGCCCCACAATTATCATAAAATATCAATTTTGAAACTAGACACTATATTTTTTTATTTCAACACATATATAAAAAAAAATTATTTTCTTTGTAATTGTGCATCCTATTCTTTAGCCCCCCCCCCCAAGAGGTGTTAGGGATGGGAACACTGAGAGGGGGTAAGGGGTGAATCAGTGTTCATTATATTTAATCTTTTTCTTTACTCTTGAAACTTAACTTGAATGCTTAAGTACTGAAATGAACATCACATAGACAAGATACATAAACATAAAACATAACACCAATATGGTTACGGGGAAACCCAAATAGGTAAAAACCCCGGTGGGAATTAACACCCACTAAGAACTGCACTAGTGTCTTGTGATCCTTGTTAGAAGATCTTTACAATGCTTTTAGAACAGTGACCTTGTCAAGGGTCGGACCCTGTTAGGAGTCTTTTATAATAACCCTGTTAGGGGTGAGGACACTCTGTCCTAGAGCTCACTGCTCAAGTGGTGAAGGCTACAACCTTCTGATCTCAGATACACACTGTATCTGTTGGATGAGATGGTGCTGTGACACTGCTTGTCTGATCAGTTCCTTTGATGGGCTGATGCTTTGACCTCTTGCAAAGCTCTAATACATTCTTACTGCTCTTCACACACTTCTGCTCTACTTATCTTATCTCTCTTTGAACTTCCATACTTTATTACAAAGGCGCATCTAATATTTATATGCACTACCAAAACAATTAACTAGATTGGCCTATAACGGATTATATACAATGCTTCCAAGTGAATTGGCTCAAGTGTGTTTACAAACAAACATAATTACATGTCTACAACTTAATTACAATAGGCGCATAGCCTTTACAAAATAATAATATCATCGCTAATCAAATTACCAATAGTCGGCTGCATACTCTGTTCTGTTCTGGCATTCACTGTCTGTGCTACTTCAGTTGTCTGTATCTTTGGCATACTGCATCTTCTGATCATGCGCTCTTAGACTTAGCATGAATATAGTCTTACCGACTTACCTTCTAGGGCGCATACTATAACTTTGTTGTACGCATGTGCGCTGATGCTCTGATCTACTAGTGCTCTGTAACCTATCCAGTCTTCTATACTTAACCAAATTCTGATCTTCTGATAATGTGCGCTGACTCCAAAATACTATATGACTTTGTTTCCGTAATGACAACACTAAATCTAGTCATATACAAAAGTGTAGTCAACTTGTCAACAATCTCCCCGTTTGTCATTAATGGTAACAAAAGAATATGGCAAAGTTACTAACTGTACCCTTATAGAAAAACTCTTTAACATACTCTAATTTATATCTCCCTTATACTCTTTACTATGTATCTTCTTTATATATATATAAGACTCCATATTCTATACAATAATCCCCCTTTGATATTAATGAAAAAGGTGCTCCAAAAATGTATGTACAAGTACTTACAAAGAAAGTACATCCAGATAAGCAATCTACAGGTTCTGGATCTCTTGTTTTCAAAATGAAATCAGTGCATTAGCAAGCTGTAGATGGACGCATAAGGCATATTGTAGGTTCTCCATCTTCTCCAAGTCTGTACTTGGACCTTGGTCATATGTCACCATAGTGGCATCGATCTCCTTGATGTTCTGATTTAGAATATCTAGAGAGGGCGCAAGAGCATTCCTGAGCTGTGTCTGCCTTGCCCTTATCTTCGACATCTCTTTCTCTGCCTTTTCTATCTTGTCTATCTGCCCTTAGTATACATTGGTGCACATGTTTACATCAGTGGAGGGGTCTTGTACTGATTTCCTTACTTTGTCAATCATTTCTTCTAGCTCTTGGATTCTCTTGTAGTGATTAGTAGTTAGCTTATCTTGATTCATAGAATATGCAATGATCATCCTTCACTTTGAAGCAAACTCCTTCAAAGATGCTTGGCCAACCTTTAATGAACCTAGGTCAAGTGCAAAGTTACTAACCAGTTCACTCAATCTCTTTTTCATGTATTTCTCTTCTACTACTTGAGATGCAGATTCTTCCAGGCTAGAGAAGTTAGTCTTCAAGGCTTTAAGGATGGTGCTACTATCATCAACTGTATGGACCTTAGACACTTTCTTGTTTGAGGGTAATAGGCTGTTCAAAATGTTGACTGATTCAACAAACAAAGGGTTCCTCATTACCTATTTCGCTTTTGCTTTTTCCATAGCTAAGACACTGATCTTGATCAGGTCTTCTTCTCCCCAAGAGTCCAAACTAGTGGTGTCTGGTGTCAAACTTGACAATAATGGTACTGATGGTAAGGGAGATATAGGAGTGTTGTCTATCACTTCTCGCTTTACTCTAATTGACATTTCAATAGATGGTTCATCTATTGGCTCACTTTTTTTCACCTCTTCTTCTCCTTTCTCCTCTCTTCTTCTACCTTTTCTTCCTCTTTTTCTGTCTCCTTGTCTTAATCTTCACCTGTTAGATCTTCTATTAGTACTTCTTTTAGCTTAGGTAATTTATCACCACATAGAGTTTCAACTTGTTGTGTGCTCACAAAGGCTTCCTCAAACTTATCCAAGTCATTGTCTGTGACCGCCATTGCTATCTCCACGTTATCAATAAAGAAGGTATCATCTTTTTGTGTCTCTGTCATGGGCGCAAACATTACTGCCTCTGTAGGTGTTATCACTATAGGTGCTGGATCCTAAGGACCTGTTATTGGTATATTTTTAGTCTATGCCATCTTGGCTTCCTTGGAGGTCACTTGTGTTGTGGATGCAGTAGGTGGATACATGTGCCTGTTCAAGAAAAATTTCTCAAATGATTTCTCTGTCTCTTTGGCTGTGAACTCAAAGTTCTTGTCCATTATGTATAGTGTTCTTAGCTTTGTTCTTAGATGCGGCTTTACCAGATCTAACTTTCCTATCTGATCTAATTTGCCTTCATCAACAATCCTTGTTCTCAAAACTTGAAGACTAGGTCTAAAGCCTACCTCTGGAGGTGCTTGAGCATTTTTCTTACTTTTGGTTGCCCATGAGGATGGGTGACTTGTGATGGTTTCCTTCTTCCTCTTGGCCATTGCCATGTACTGAGGAGGTGATGTTAGGTCAATTGTCACTTTGCGCGCAGGAGAGATAACATCTATTTTACCCTGTTTAAACTTTGGATCTTCAGTTTTCTCAATCTTGACTTTCTTCAGTTTAGGTTCATCAGTTTTTGCTTCCACTGTGGATGCGCTCTCACGCTCCAATGCTATCTTTTCTTTCCTTGCTTTGTCTAGGTCTTCTTGAGTTACTCCATGAATTTTGAGTATCTCAGATGTAATCTTTGATGCTTTCCTTTTTGTTGCTGCATTGTTAAGAATTGCATCAAATTATCTTGTCTTCTCTTCATAAGTCCCCCATCTAGGTTCATTAGGGTCCTTAGGCATTGATAGTAGCACTTGTGCATATGCTTCCAAGATTGGTTCCTCAACTTCATACCCAAGTGGATGGATCCACTTTGTTCTTGGCTCAACTACTTCCATACAAGTTATATCAGTTTCTACCATAAAACAAATGCTGTCTTTGTATTTCTCAGCAATACTTTATGGTATCTTGTACCTCATATGTACTTTGAACGTGAATGTCTTCAATTATAGCATTATGTAATCCTTCAATGTGTTCTTAGTAGATGCCTTGAGATATATTTGAGGCATTGTAGGCATACTCTTGTCAAAGTACAAATCTGAGACCTTTCAAACTATGTGGAGGTACATGTAGATGATTATAGACCCAAACCTGAATATTTTAGTCTTATCATGTTTGATTGCTCTAATGTTATCAATTATTTGTGCGCACAAGATCTTGCACAGATTGAACCCACTATTTTCTCGAATAATTCTTATTTTTGCAAGAATAGTGGCCGTGGACACACTATTCACCCTGTTGGTGTGCTGAAATTGGTAACCTAGTATCATGGACATCAATTTGATGTCTTTCTCCTCAATAGGCTCAATTTTCATTTTGCGCCTATCACTTCTTGACTTACATGCCTGTTCTACTAGTTTTCTCACATCCTTGCCTACTGGAAGAATGACACCTTTCTTAGAGAGGCCTGTCATCTCATGAATGAGATCTCCTATGATTATTACGGGGACCTCACCTATCCAGAATAGGTCGTCATGAATTCTTCTTAATAGGATCTTGATCGACTCCGATTCATAGAATTCATATGCCATAGCATACTCAACAATGGGATGGTCTTCTAGATGTGTGAACTCATCTAGGAAGATTTTGTTTGGCTTTATCATAGTTTCAATGTGTGCTCTAATCCTATGAAGTCCAACTGGTTCTTTCTTGTAGTAAATGTATGCACAGATGTCTTCAACATGCATGACACCCATAGGGGTTTTGGAGAATGCACCTTCTAAGTCATCTAGGGTAGACTTAAAGGGATACCTCTTGAAAACATATCTTTTCCTCTCCGCAATATCAAACACAACAGGTGTAGCCATAACTTACTTGTTTATTGCTTCAAATAGGTTTCCAAGAACTTATGAATCGTCGCGAAGATTAGGGCTTTGGAACCGATCAAACACACTCTTTCATTGGTGAATCGAGCTTCAATACTTCACAATCAACTGCTAGGGCTTATGTGATCTACAATCATTCTAACTCAAATGCAATGAGTGATCCACAAGTCTCTGTATACTTTAAAGTGAAAATTCTGCCATTAATGTTTGTCGCGTAAACGAGAATTTGATTGAGAATTTCCAACTTCCATCCTGCAATCGACGAAGCAGTGCGCTTTTGCGCATAGCATCATATTGTCTCCAAGATCCATAGGCGCATACTCTAAGGGTGAGTATACCAGCCGCGTAGGGGTCTAGAGCTAAATTAGCTCCCCTTATGACCTTGAGGGTCATTCATCCAGGTCCATTGTGGATGCATCCAATACATACTCATCAACCTTATTCTTCTTTGTCTTTGACCAAATCAAGCTCGCATCTTCTGAGGCTTTCACAAACTTGACTTCTCCTTCGGTATCCAATATTGATTGTTCTAGCTTTTTAGGGCTTTCTTGACATTGCGTTCTTGATCGACAAATCTTTGAGATGTGTCCAACCTTGTTACAAGAGTGACAAATAAGTGGAGGCCTTAAATTCCTCGACGCATTGATATGGGTTACCATTTTACACTGTCTAGCTGAGTGACCATTATAATTACTTATCTAACATGTAACACTATGAGAACTTCTTGTATTTGATTGATTCTGATTTCTCTGAATATGCTGAGTCTTGTTCTTCTGACTTGGTCTACAATTCATAGCTCTATGACCAAATTGATTGCATGAATAACAGTAACCATTGAAAGGTCTTACCTCTTTACAATTCCTTGCTATATGTCCATGCTTGTTACATGCATAACAAGCTCAGTCTACTGGCTTGCCTTCATCTTTAGATGGTTCATTATTCTCTTTAGTCTGATTTTCAGTCTTCTTGGCATCTGTGGTGTCTTCTTGTGCTCTCATTCTTTCTCGCATGTTGTCAATCTGATTTTGTGCTTCATTGAATCCAATGCCGCTAATATCTCCTTTAAGCTTCTGAGCATATAACTTATATTCAATCAGATCCTTGCTTGTGTGTAATTTATCAATGTGATTCTTTGCTGCAATCAATTTAGATTCTATCTTTTCTTTGTTGTTTCTTAGCTCCAAGATTTCCATGTTTGCTTGCCTCAATTCTTCATTCAGTTGAAGGTTCTCTTTGATCTGTTCTTCATAGAATTCTTGATTGTTGGTTAGCTTTTCATCCAATTCTTCAATCTGATCTTGTAAAGATGTCTTCTCCTCATTCAGCTTCTTGACCATCTTTACCAAATCATTGCTTTTACAATCCTTCAAATCTTGTCTCAGTTTCTTGATGAATACTTGTGCGCTACTGACTTTCAATTTTAGTTCTTCAAATTCTTTCTCTAATCTATTAGGGTCTTGAAGAGCTGCAATAAGATTCTTCTTCAGATGTTTTGCTTCTTCTGAACCCATTGATCTCCTCAAGTGGTTAAACTTCTCTTCAGAGGACAAGAGCTCTAATACCAATTGTTAGGGATAGGAACACTTGGGGGGGGGGGGGGTGGGGTGAATCAGTGGTCACTATATTTAATATTTTTCTTTACTCTTGAAACTTAACTTGAATGCTTAAGTAATGAAATGAACATCACATAGAGAAAAGATACATAAATACAACACATAACACCAATATGGTTACGGGGAAACCTAAATAGGTAAAAACCCTGATGGGAATTGACACCCACTAAGAACTGCACTAGTGTCTTGTGATCCTTGTTAGAAGATCTGCAACCCTGTTAGGAGTTGTTCTTTGCAATGCTTTTAGTATAGTGACCTTGTCAAGGGTTGGATCCTGTTAGGAGTCTTTTACAATAACCCTATTTTGGGTGAGGACACATTGTCCTAGAGCTCACTGCTCAAGTGGTAAAGGCTACAACCTTCTGATCTCAGATACACACTATATCTTGCTAGATGAACTGGTGTTTTGACACTGATTTTCTTATTAGTTTCTTTTATGCATTGATGTTTTGACCTTTTGTAAAGGTCTAATACATTCTTACTTCTCTTCGCACACTTCTGCTCTACTTATCTTATCTCTCTTTCAACCTCCATACTTTATTACAAAGATGCATCTAATATTTATATGTGCTACCAAAACAATTAACTAGGTCGGCCTATAACTGATTTTACAAACAAATGTAATTACATGTCTACAACTTAATTACAATAGGCGCATAGCCTTTAAAAAACAATAATATCATCACTAATCAAATTACCAACATTCGACTGCATACTCTATTCTGTTCTGGCATTCACTGTCTGTGCTACTTCAACTGTCTGTATCTTTGCCATACTGTATCTTCTGATCATGCGCTCTTAGACTTAGCATGAATATACTCTTACCAACTTATCTTCTAGGGCGCATACCATAACTCTGTCGTACACATGTGCGCTGATGCTTTGATCTACTATTGCTCTGTTAACTATCCAGTCTTCTATACTTAACCGAATTTTGATCTTTTGATAATGTGTGCTAACTCCAAAACACTATATGTCTTTGTTGCCATGATGACGACACTAAATCTAGTCATCTACAATAGTGTAGTCAACTTACCAACAAAAGGGTCCAAATCTAAATATTTTCTAGTGTCAAATTTTGTCATCCATAATGTGGTCTTAATATTTTCATTTGATCATTGATCTTGTGCCTATGTTAATAAATTATTTGTGATCCCTATGGAAAGTATATCTTCTATCATTCATGTCTATAAATACTTTTAATTATACTGTAGAAAGGAATACAAATTTGAGTCATCAACAAATTAAGTAGCAGAATAGAAGTAGTCTAGTTCAAGTGAGAAATAATGTTGATTATTTATTTTGTTTGTATTACAACATTAAGATTTGCAGAACTTCCAAAACTCTGATTTTACAATAATCTTTACGTTAAACTTTGTAAGATGGTTTCATACCTAAGTTATTATAATCATACTTCCTAGACTTGGACTCTGTTAATGCTATAAGGTAATGACGGGGGTTGAATCAATGAAACAACATATCTATATAAACTTTAACTTAAGTTGTAGATTATGGAACATGCAAAAGTAAATATCACAAAGTAAAATAACATAAAAAACATCCACACTATAACACCAATCTTTTGCATGGAAACCCTTGTTAGTGCGAAAACTAATGCTGAGAATTGTCACCCACCAATCTCACTAGTGCACCAAATAAGATCTTCCCTTTTAGGATTAATTACAATATCCTACTAAGGGTATGCCATATTAAGAGTATCTATAGCCTTGTTAATATCTATTACAAAGTCTTGCTAGGAACTACCCTGTTAGGGGATTTATAACAAGTCACCTGGTTAGAGGGATTAAATTTCTGACCTATTATGATTTTGCATACCTTGTTCGGAGTAACCTGGTTAAAATATTTGATCCACAAGCCTATTAGAACTTGGCTTGAGAAAGAACTCAATAAAATTAATCTAATTGTAGCACAGTTTGCCTAACAGATCCACTTCATCTTTGCTCAAATCGCTTCTTTGATCATATACAGTTCACCTTCAATGATCATAAACATCATGTTTTCCCTTTAATTTCATCTCTTATATACACTTTTAGGTCAATGGATTAACCCTAAAATGCGTTAATAATGTTAGCCACAAAAATTCATACAAATCCATAAAAGATCACACAAACATAGGAAATTGTGATCCACAATGTCGGCTCTCAATAAAAAAATTTGAAAAAAATAAAAAATAAATGTTTATCCAATTACCACCTTGATTTAATCAGCTTGACTAATCGGTTGGCTGTTCTATCTGATATCACTGGTGTTTCCTCCAAATCTTGAACCGTGCTTCGAATCAGATTATGCTATCATAGAAGCAGGATAATATGACTTTTGATATTCTAACTTTCAAATCACACCACTAGATCTATTCATATCATCACCACACACTACATTCATCCCGAATGATTGTGTTACCGGCAAACACTCTATATGCTTAGAGAAATCCTTGTGCAATCAACAGTACCATTGGTATACTAGATTTATTCATTCTAAAAGACTTTGTTGCGATTAATGGCAACACTCCAACATGCATCCCATAAAAATAAGCTCTCCAACACCATCAAATGCCAACAATCTCCTCCTTTGGCATTGATGCCAACACTTGGAGAAAAAATTTCTAACTGTCAAACCATGTAATAAATGTAATCAACATTTAAAGTATTAAAAATTTAGAGCCTATACACACATAATTATAAATCTCTTAACTATACTACTCCCCTTTGAAATACTTAGCTAATAATCATCCTTTACTACTCCCCCTTTGACAACAATGATATAGGTATACAAATGATATGGAAAAAGTAAAATTTTATTAAGTATGGAGTAGAATATACAAGCTACAATCTATTGAATATATCAGTGAAGTTTTCTTTCAAAACATGTGGATCATTAACCAAAATTTGTTGTAAGTTATTCATGATCAATATTTGTGCATGCAACTGATGGGAAAGTTGTTCCAATCCATCATTCTTCTCCTCTATAAGGCCGAAATGTTTCTTCAAATATTTTTCCGTTTTATCTTGAAGTGATTGAGAGCCACCAATTAGTAGTCTTGTAACTCTTATTTTTGTCTTAAAAGCCGGTCTAACTTTATCTAAAATTTCTTTTATCATTTTTTCATTTAGCTCAGGTTTTAAATACATCAAGAAATATTCAATCATTTCTTTGTCTTGCTTCAAAGATGCCTTCCATATAGATTTAATTTGTTGGCATTAGCGGTAAGAATGCGACTAGTAAAGAGACTACCAGTATTAGTTAGTGGTGTTGTCATTGATGTGTATGCTAGAAAATCAAAGACAAAGTGATGAGTTGGTAACTGGTGAGGAGATTGACCAGTAAAGTAAATGATTGTAGCAGTGACTAGTATAGACAGAGAATCGAGAAGTGACTAGTGAAGAAAAAGATTAGAACACTGCATAAGGGAAGGTCTAAACTGGTCATGAGTGATCAGTGAGATGTCATTTAGACCAAGGAAAGACACAGTTGATGGACATTGAAGAAACTCTTCTATCGAGATTTTTTGCACGGATCACGCTGATTTTTTTTTAAGGAAAAGTCCGGTGAAAGGCATAATTTAAGGCTACTGAGGAGATTATTTTGTTGTGATTTATTACACAAATCATGGAAGAACTTATTTTAAGGAAAAGTATGTGACACACATCTGATGTTTCCTTTACCAGACTGAAACACAATTGAATGATGGATTCATGGCATATATTCTATTAAGGAAAAGCTTGTGTCACATATCTGAGGTTTCCTCTCAAGACTGAAACATGACTTGATGGTAGATCTATAGGAGATCTTCATGGGGAGCACAATGAAAAACAACGGGAGGATCTTTTGAGATTTGATTTAAGTGATTTGCGCCTCTTTCTCTGATGCAGGAACATCTCGGGTCCTTGGTAATCTTGTGTCACGAAAAACAAGCTTGAGTTTTCTGTGTTGCTCGGTTCCTTATTTGACTGAGTTGGCTCGGTAGTTGCTCAGCTCCTTCGTTAATCGAGTTGGTTGGTTAATTCCCTGGTGCTTGGTTATGCTTTCCTAGTGCTTGGTTATGCTTTCCTGGCGCTCGGTTATCCTTTCTTACCAAGTTGTTTATTTTAGTTTTTTGTTGAGGCCAACTTGTGCACTTAATTTTGGTCACAGATTTAATGTTGGTATTTATCATTGGAAAGTGTGTCGACCTAGATTTGGGCATTCCTTCCCTTAATGGTGGATCTAAAGGCTGACTTATTTTGGTAGCCTCTTGTATATAATGTAATTGTTGGCTGTAGTTTAGAGTCAATTTTTTGGTATGAGTTAGAAGTTAGAATTTTGAAGATAGTTTCTAAATCCTATCATGTTGGAGGACTGTTGTAATTGAATTGTAATATCTGGCCCTAACTGGGAAGGCCTTACAGCCTAGAATGTATTAATCTATTTGGTGAAATATAAGGATATGATCTGTATTCTCTATCTCAGTTTGTGTGTTATTTCTTCTATGTGTGATCTCTACAAGGTAGATTTGAATTAGGGTGTGCCTTTGGCCCCTCATCCACTCTTGCCTTGTGTCAGGTGGTATCAAAGAGAAGGTGAGATGTGGATCTAGATTTGTGAATCTAGGTTTGAGGGTTCCTTCTTGTCAGACCCTAGTTTATTTGTCATGGGGTAGCAGATTACGATATGACCTACAATTGCAGAGGGTTTCAAGATGGTTCATGGGAGCAAGACGCGGATCTAGAATTGGTAGACATGTGGAGACAACTTGCTGCTAGATTTGAAGTTGTTGAGACAGCCCAATGTAGAGAAAGACATCTTGAAGATGTGAGTGACGATGGAGTTAAGGAAGAACAAGGTGATGTATAACCTGTACCGGTGATGGATCAAGGATGTTAATATTATTTAGAACAATAGAGAAGGGGGATGAATCAGTTGTTCTCAGGTCCAGATGTACCAATTGAATTTTTAAACACTTCAATAATCTTGGATCTAATCACCAACATAACTCGGTCTCTAAAGTATATATACCAGACACATAACATGTAGTCCACTGTTCAAAAGTAATTAACTTGCAAAATATAGAAACATTCACATCAAAACATTTACACAAGTATAACACCAGGATATATAGTGGAAACCTAATTTGGGAAAAACTACTTTGTAACATGTTACTGATATTTTCACTCTTCTAAAGTGATCGCGGTGAAAAGCCAGCCTTGTTAAAGGTTTACAAACAAATTGCTAGGTGTGACCCTATTAAAGGATTTATACACTCAGTCAAAAGTGACGTAGTTAAAGGATTTAAGTACATTCCATTAGAATGCCACCTTGATTAAAGGGTTTAAACAATGACTATTAGGTTAACCTTGATTAAAAGATTCAGACTGATACAATGATTACAAAGTAGTAGTATTTTCTAATCTAAAAAACATACAACTCACTTTGCAAATAATAGATCTAATTTGTACATATATGGTAATTTCTTGTCTGAGTTCTATTTCCATCTTCATTACTGATTTGCTCAGAATTCACTTCAAGAAATCACAACTCTAATCAACTTCTTCACCTTCAGCCTTCTACTTAGACTTATCAGTCAATAACATCAACAACTTCAGCATACTCTTTAACCTCACAATTAGGTTTCCTTTATACCTCTTCAATTAGGTAGATCCAACTTTTGTCGCTTAATCTCCTCCATAGATCTTAGGTTTAGGCCAGATTCATCGAATCCTTCAAACATTTAAGTTCTTCATCCTTCCTTCTAGATACATCTTCAAACTTCTCATTGAATCCATAGTAAAATGATTTACCATGCATTAAATTCTCTATACAATCAATTAATAAAGTGAACACAATTTACCTAACCCAAGAATTCAACTATGTTGGTTAGGAATCTGACTTCTTTCTCCAAATGTAAATTACTGACCCTCGGTCAATATTTTCTTCATCTCCTCAGTCATCACTATGTAACTCGGTCATCTCTACAAATTATCTTCTTCGGCTAACATTGTCTTGATCGGTAATTTCCTGTCGCTCGGCATAAACTGATGTTCGGTCAACACTTAATTTACTCAGCATATACTAGTGCTCAGTCAACACTAACATCACTCGGCTTAAACTAGATTTCTTCACTTTTGCTTGGTTAAGCCTACTTCTTCAGTCTTTCTTCTTATATAAATAAACAATACATTATCTTATCAATGTGCCAAATAATCAAGTACCCATTGAAGGATCAAATAACTCGACCTTTCCCTAGGTTCTCTTGTTATCTCCCTTTCCCTAATTCTTTTCATAATCCAATAGATATAGTACTTTCTTAGATAGCAACTGTCTTACCAATTAAGGTTTGACATCAATGACAGTACAAAAATTGTTTCAATTGCGGTTTCCAACACAAGGTGAGGAAATATTGTTGACAGGTTTGACAAATCTGAAGTCTACACCACATTTCAATCCTCTTGAGTATAGTGGAGAGCTGGATTCAAATGAGTTGGTGCATTGGATCACCGAGATGGAAAAGTACTTTGAATATGAAAATGTCCCTGAGGAAAAGAAGGTGAAGATTGCAAGCAGAAAGTTGAAGACTCGTGCATCTTTGTTGTGGGAGCATTTGCAATTGGACAGAAAAAGGAAAGGCAAAGACAAAATTAAGGTATGGAGTAAGATGGTAAATAAGTTGAAAGACAAGTTTTTACCTTGTGATTATTAGATTAACCTAGTTAGGCAAATGCAAAGTTTGAGGTAGAAAGATAGCTCGGTAAAAGATTATACTAAGGAATTATATAGATTAGATATCAGATTTGGACATGATGAAGATGAAGTGGAAAGAATTGCTAGGTACTTGAATGGATTGAGACTTTCCATCCAAGAAGAAATCAGTTTGGTTAAATTAGAAAACATTGAGGAAGCTTATCAGTTTTCCTTAAAAGCTAAGGAGAAATTAAACAAAAGTCATGAGCAAAGACAAAGAGGTAGAGTTGGCAGATTCCCTAGAGGAAGAGGTAGATCTTATGGTGAAAACAATAGATCTAATTTGGAAAAGATAAATCTGGATAAAGGCAAGACCAAATGGAAAGGTGAAAGTTCATCTAGAGGAAGAGGCAATAACTACTGAGGTGGTTATAACAGAGGTGGATTCTAATGAACCTGTTACAATTGTGGAGAAGGACATAGGCCATTTGAATGTACACAAGAAAGTAAGAAGGTCGGTAGCAGTAGAAATGCTTTGGTGCACGAAGATTCACTCAATAAACCTAAGAAGAAAAGGAACTTGATGGTAAGGAGAGCACTTTGGAGTGAAAGTAATAAGGAAGATCCGGTAAGGAAAAGTTTGTTCAAGACTAGATGTAGAGTTTCTAATGAAGTGTGGAAGGTAATCATTGTTAGTGGAATCTTGAAAAACTTGGCATCTGAGAAAATGGTTACAAAGTTGCAGTTGGAAAGGTTGAAACACCTGAAGCCCTATCAAATTTCATGGATCAAGGATGAGCATACACTCTTGGTAAGTGAACAATGTAATGTGAATTTGAAAATTGGAAAGTACTATGATAAGGTGTTATGTGATATCATGCCTATGGATTGTTTTCATATTTTTTTGGGTAGACTTTGGCAGTATGATAGACATGTTATATATGATGGGAGATTGCATAAATATACTATTTGAGCTGATCAGAGAAGACAAATCCTGTTACCTTTGATTGAAGAACCTGTTAGTAGTGCTTGTACATTTGTGAAAGTTTTCTTGATGGAAGGAAAAAAGTTTGTTAAGGATTTGAAGAAGAACGATGAATGTTTTCTAGTGATTCCTAAAACCTAGTAAGAAAATAGAGGATAAAATCACTGAAGAGATTAATAAGATACTCACCGAGTATAGAGAGATCATTTCTGACAATGTACCTAATGGTTTTCAACCGAAGAGATGTATTGATCATTCCAAAGATTTAATCCTTGGAGCTAGTTTAATGAATAAGGCACGACATCAGTTGACACCTACCAAGAATCCGGAATTGAACCAACAGATTAAAGAATTACTGCAGAAAGGTTTGATCTGAGAAATTTTGAGTCCTTGTGTAGAACCAGCTATATTGGTTGTTAGGAATGGAAACACAGAGAGGAGGGGGGGTGAATCAGTGTTCACTTAATTTAATATTTTTGATTTACTTCTTAAACTTAACTTGAATGCTTAAGTACTGAAATAAACATCAACATAAATAAGAAACATGAACTCAACACATAACACCAGTGTGGTTATGGGGAAACCTAAATTGGTAAAAACCCTCGTGGGAATTGACACCCACTAATAATCTGTACTAGTGTTTTATGATCCTTGTTAGAAGATCTTTAACCCTATTAGGAGTTTCTTTACAATGTATTTATTACATTGACCTGGTCAAGGGTCAGACCCTGTTAGGAGTCTTTTACAATAACTTTGTTAGGGGTGGGGACACACTGTCCTAGAGCTCACTACTCAAGTGGTGAAGGCTACAACCTTCTGATCTTTTATAGACACTATATCTGCTGGATGAACTGGCACTGTGACACTGCTTGTCTAATCAGTTCCTTTGATGTGTTGATGCTTTGACCTCTTGCAAAGCTCTAATACATCTTATCAATTCTTTGCACACATTTTCTCTTCTTACTTCAACTCTATATCAACTCTCATACTTAATTACAATGGCGCATCTAATATTTATATGCGCATACAAAATAATTAACTGGGTCGGCCCTTTAACCGATTACACACAATGCTTCCAATTGAATTGGCTCAAGCATGTTTGCAAACAAAAATAATTATATTTCTACAACCTAATTACAATAGGTGCATAGCCCTTACACAACAATAATATAACTGCTAACCAAAATACCAACAGTCGGCTGCTTGCACTATTCTTCTCTAGCATTCACTGTCTATGCAACTTGAACTCTCTGTATCTTCCTCATACTGAATCTTTTAATCATGCGCTCCTAGACTTAGCATGAATATGGTCTTACCCACTTTTCTAGGGCACATACCATAATTCTATTGTATGCACATGTGCTGATGCTCTAACCTTTAGGTACTCTGTATACTGTCTAGTCTTCAACACTTAGCCAATTTTTGATCTTCTTATCATGAGTGCTGATTCCAAAACATCATATGACTTTGTTGCCATAATGACAAGACTATATTAAGTCATATACACCAGTATAGTCAACTTGCCAACAATCTCTCCCTTTGTCATTGATGGAAACAAAGGAAAATGGCAAAGTTACTAACTGTCCCTTAATACAAAAAACACTCGATCATACTCTATCTTATATCTCCCCTATATCTTTTTATTATACATTTTATAGCTATAGATCCATATTCTGTACATACTCTCCCTTTGACAATAATGACAAAGGCGTTATGAAACTGAATCTGTACAAGTACTTACACTGAAAGCGCATCCGGGTATGCAATCTGTAAGTTTTGGATCTCTTGCTTCCAAAATGCAATCAATGCATTGATTGTTTGGAGATGGGCGCATAAGGCATATTGTAGTTTCTCCATCTTCTCCAAATCTGAACTAGGACCTTGATCATATGTCACCATGGTGGCATCAATCTCCTTAATATTCTGCTTCAACACATCTAGGGAGGGCGCAAGAACATTTCTAAGTTGAGTCTGCCTAGCCCTTATCTTTGACATCTCCTTTTCTGCCTTATCAATTTTGTCAATCTGTCCTTGATATACATTGTTACACATGTTTATATCAGTAGAGGGATCTTCTACTGATTGCCTCACCTTTTCAATCGTGGCCTCTTCTTCTTGAATCTTCTTGTAGTGATCGGCTGTCAACTTATCTTGATTCATACAGTCAGCAATAGTTCTCCTTCCTTTTACTGCAAACTCTTTCAAAGTTGCTTGTCCAACTTTGAGTGAACTGAGTGTTAGAATAACTGAGAGGGGGGTGAATCAGTTATCCAGTGTTCCAAAACAAAATGTATAATTCAAAACAATTTCTTTAATTTCTGCTCGTCGGTAAGCAATAATAACTCTTACTATCTGTGCTTTTACCAATTACCAGTCTAATACTTATAACTGTTTACCGATCAAATCTAACCTGTAATATGCAAAGTATAATAACAAACAAATATCACAATCAACACATAACACAAGAGATTTAACGTGGAAACCCTGTAAAGGGAAAAACCACCTGGGACCAGCAGCCCAAAATTGTTCACTCTTCTGAAGTGAGGTCGGTTAAGACCCAACCCTGTTAAAGGTTACAAACACACTGTCAGGTGTGACCTTGTTAGAGGATTTTAGACTAGAAGTTATCATCCAACCAGCATTCACTATGGGGTTGACAGGATAACAATGTTCATTCTATGAATGATACATCATAAGACTTTCAGAGTCCACTCGGTTAAGAGATTTAAACTATATACAATGGTTAAATATGTAATAGTAAAATGACATGCCTTAATACAACTTCAATTGTAGATTACATATCAATATTCAGTCCATACAAATCCTTCTGATCAATAATTCACTTCAGATTCAATACTGTATCAACTTACTGTCCGTCGGTAACTGCTCTCTGTAGCTCGGTAATTGCTCTACAACTTGGTTCTTACTAACCAGTATGATTAGAATGCATGAAAACCTTATTCACGCGATAATCCTGCAGCTTCTTCTTTTTCCGGCATCTTCATAAAGAAATTCTGATCTCTTATATAGACGAGTAAATCATTTTCTTCTCCACCATCAGATTTTGCCACTTAATCACATTCATAGATTTTGTCCCTTAAACTTTCTCGGTACTTGTGTCAGTAACATGTTTCGATTTTCTTCATTAGATCTTCTTTGAATTTCGTCAACCGTTGATCTGTGTAACAAACATTATCTGTTACCTCGATGTTATACTCTTGCCAGCTCATCAATCTTATCGTCTAAACTAATCATTTAATCCATTCTGTTCCGCTCAGTAAACAAAGAATGTGTCGGTGAACACTGCTCGGTTAATACTGCGGTCGGTATACACTACACTCCGTCGATGTATACTAGAAATGCTTCATTTACCGACAACATTGCTTTGTGTCTTTTAGCTCTATACTTCATTATAGATGAATGCAACATAATGAAGTCAATATCATCAAGTCATAGACTCGTCAACAAGTTACTCAATGTGTTCCTTATACTCATCTGTCATGTACATCTTTCCTCATGTAGATTTCTCTGTTCTTCATCTCTTTTCCATTTTTCTTCAGATGTCTCGGTGTAGTAACTTACAAGATGAGTGGTGTCAAACTAGTTGACATCAATGACAACATAATACTGATTTAGTCATATTACATATCTAATCAGCAACTTCTCAGTGATCTTGCAATCACAGATCCTTCAATCAGATTCCAAATCAATTGTAGTCCAACACTGAGGTCTAGTGAGAAGTTGCTAACCAACTCATACAACCTTTTCTTCATATACTTCTCCTCTGCAACTAATGATGTTGATTCTTCCAAGTTAGAGAAATTACTCTTGAACTATGAAAGAATTGCACTTACATCATCAATAGAGTGTACCTTGGACACTTTCTTATCTGTTGGTAACAAGCTGTTCAAGATATTTACTTATTCTATAAGGAGGGGATTCCTCATTACCTGTTTCTCCTTGGCCTTCTCCATAGCTATGACACTGAACTTGATTAGGTCTTCTTCTCCCCTTGAGTCCAAACTAGTGGTGTCAGGTGTCATGTTTGACATAATGATGCTAAGGGAGTGATAGGAGTGTTATCCATCACTTCTTGCTTTACTTTGCTTAGCATTTCAACTGATGGTTCATTTCCTTTTACCTCTTCTTCTCCTTTTTATGTCTCTTTCTCTTTTTCTTTTTCTATCTCAGGTGAGTTACCACCGCATAGTGTTTCAGCCTCTTGCGTGCTTACAAAGGCTTCTTCGAACTTGTCCAAGTCCTTATATGTTGCCTCCATTTCAATTTTAAAATTATCAATAATGATGGTGCTATCCTTTAGTGACTCTGTCATGGGCGCAGACTTATCTACCTCTGTATGTGTTTCAACTACAGGCGTTGAGTCCTGAGGACCTGTCATAGGTACATTAGTGGGCTCTGCCACCTTGACTTCCTTTGTAGCCACTTGAATTGTAGGCGCAGTAGGTGGGTACATGTGCCTATTCAAGAAAACATTCTCAAATGCTTTCTATGTTTCCTTAGCAACCAATTCATAGTTCTTATCCATGATATTTAATGTTCTTGTCTTGGTTCTGAGGTGAGGTTTCACCAGATCTAACAATAAGGTCTTTTGCTCTAAAGAACATATTGGTAAACCCTCATCTAAGATCTTCTCTCTTATTCTAAGATCTTCCTCCATTGCTTGTCTCTGCAAGAAATCTAAAATGTTCCAAACACTGTCTGGAATCATAGTTTTCAATTCTAGCACTATCTTTTTAAACTTAAGCATGTGTTTGACAATCATGCCATGAATCTCTGACTTATCTATTTCACTGTACTTATCATAAAATTTTCCTATTTGATCGATCCTTCCTTCATCAACAATCCTTTTACTCAACACTTGAAGACGAGGTCTGAAACCTACGTCTGGAGGTGCCTGAGTATTCTTCCTACTTGTTGCTCGGGAGGATGGATGGCTTGTGATAATTTCTTTCTTCCTCTTAGGCATTGCCTTATACTCTAGAGGAGCAATAAGGTCACTTGTTACTATGGGCGCAGGAGGGGCAACATCAGATTTACCCTTCTGATCATCTGATTTCTCAATTTTCACCTTCTTCATCTTTGGATCATCAGATTCTATTTTTATCGCAACTGCGCTCTCTATTTCGGAAGCAATCTTCTCTTGACTTGCTTTGTCTAGGTCTGCTTGAGATACTCCATGAATTTTCAAAATCTCTGAAGTGACCTTGGCAATTTTTTTCTTTCTTTTTGCGGCGCTGTTCAATACAACATCTACTTCTCTTGTTTTCTCTTCATAAGTCTCCCATCTAGGTTCATTGGGGTCCTTAGGTGCTGACAACAGAACTTGAGCATAAGCCTCTAGAATAGGCTCTTCAACTTCATATCCAAGTGGATGAATCCACTTTGTCCTTTGTTCTATTGCTTCCATATAGGTTGTATCGGTTTCCACCAAGAAACAAATTGTGTCCTTGTATTTCTTAACAATACTTTTCGGAATCCTATATCTCATCTGCATTTTGGCACTACATGTCTTCAATTCCAGAGTCATGTAGTCCTCTAGGGTACTTTCTGTGGATGCCTTAAATGATATCTGAGGCATAGTGGAAATAGATTTGTCTAGATACAAATCAGACACTTTTCCAAGAATATGGAAGTACATATAGATTATTAAAGACCCAAACCTGAATATCTTGGTCTTGTCATTCTTGATGGCTCTTATGTTGTCTTTTAGCTGTGTGTGAAAGATTTCACACAGATTAAACTCTCCTTTCTCTCTTACCAACCTTATTGCTGCTAGAATGGTGGCCGCTAACTCTCCTGGTGTGCCAGAACCTGTATCCCAGTATCATGGACTTCAATTTGATGTCTTTCTCCTCTACAGGCTCTATTGTCATTCTGCGCCTATCACTGCTTGATTTGCAAGCTTGTTCTACAAGTTTTCTGACATCCTTACCCATTGGAAGAACAATGCTTGTCCTTGAGAGTCCTGTCATCTCATGAATTAGGTCTCCTGTTATCCTAACCAGCACTTCACCTATCGAAAATAGGTGATCATGGACCCTACTAAGTAGGATTTTGATCCATTCTGACTCATAGAACTCATATGCCATAGCATATTCCATTATAGGATGATTTTCCAACTGTGCATACTCATCCATGAAGGTTATATCAGGTTTCATCATTGTTTGCATGTGCGCTCTTATTCTATCCAAACCTATGGGTTCCTTCTTGCAATATATGTATGCCCTGATATCTTCCACATGCATAACAACCATGGGAGTGTGAGAGAATGCACCTTCTATGTCGTCTAGTGTGGACTTGAATGGATGCCTCTTAAACACATATCTGTTCTTCTCAGCCACATCAAATACAATGGGAGTAGCCATTACTTACTTGTATATCGCTTTCCAAATGATCTCAAAGACTTCTGAATCGGCGTGACGGATTAGGGCTTCCGCAACTGATCAAATGTACTTGCTAAACACTGGTGAATCAATATGCAATCCTTCACTATCAAATGTTAGGGCTCCTCTGCTCTCCAATGGCTTTGAATTTGAATGCAACTGCGCTCTCTATTTCCAAAGCAATCTTCTCTTGCCTTGCTTTGTCTAGGTCTGCTTGAGATACTCCTTGATTTTTCAAAATCTCCGAAGTGACCTTGGCAACTTTTTTTTTTTGCGGCGCTGTTCAATACAACATCTACTTCTCTTGTTTTCTATTCATAAGTCCCCCATGTAGGTTCATTGGGGTCCTTAGGTGCTAACAACAGAACTTGAGCATAAGCCTCTAGAATAGGCTCTTCAACTTCATATCCAAGTGGATGAATCCACTTTGTCCTTGGTTCTACTGCTTCCATATAGGTTGTATCGGTTTCCACCATGAAACAAATGGTGTCCTTGTATTTCTCAATAATACTTTCCGTAGTCCTATATCTCATCTGCATTTTAGTCCTACATGTCTTCAATTCCAGAGTCATGTAGTCCTTTAGGGTACTTTATGTGGATGCCTTAAATGATATCTAAGGCATAGTGGGAATAGATTTGTCTAGAAACAAATCAGACACTTTTCCAAGAATATGGAAGTACATATAGATTATTAAAGACCCAAACTTGAATATCTTGGTCTTGTCATGTTTGATGACTCTTATGTTGTTTGTTAGCTATGCGCGCAAGATTTCACATAGATTAAACTCTCCTTTCTCTCTTACCAGCCTTATTGCTGCTAGAATGGTGTCCGCTGACACACTGTTTACTCTGTTGGTGTGCTGGAACCTATATCCCCGTATCATGGACATCAATTTGATGCCTTTCTCCTCTACAGGTTCTATTGTCATTCCGCACCTATCACTTCTTGATTTGCAAGCCTGTTCTACAAGTTTTCTAACATCCTTGCCCGCTGGAAGAACGATGCCTATACTTGAGAGTCTTTTCATCTCATGAATTAGGTCTCTTGTTATCCTAACCGACACTTCACCTATCCAAAATAGGTGATCATAGATCCTACTGAGTAAGATCTTGATCCATTCCAACTCATAGAACTCATATGCCGTAGCATATTCCACTATAGGATGATTTTCCAACTACGTAGACTCATCCATGAAGGTTTAATGATGAAGGGTGCTCCCCTTAATACCACAAACACATAACAAAAATAGAGAAACAACAACAATATGCAAGAACAGAAAATTGGCTTCTTATTATCTCCACAAATGTGGAATTACAAATTTTTAGAATTACAATATGCAAAGCCACATAGGCATTCCCTTACAATATTATGTAGGACAAATCCTCGAATCAATACCCAGATTTGCTACCCAGAACTATCCCGAACTGCCTAAGACAACACTACAGACCTTTCTTATATAGGCAATTTTCACCGCCTGAGAAGGTTCCAGAAATTTAGCCCTCTAGGCCGACTAGACATAAAATTATTTATTTTTCACAATTATTACAATAGGGTCGGCTCAAAAGAAATACAAAATATGATTTTAGGTAACCCAACTTTCGGAGGCCATAACTTTCTAAACATAGCTCCGTTTTTCATTGTAACCACTTTTCGGAAACGCCATGACGAGATCTATAGCGCCTAACACGTGCTAGCGCTAGTTAGCCAGGGGTCGATCATGATTCGGAGCCTCTAAGGCCTTCAAAATTGACCTGAAAGATTTCATACCCAAAAATCTGAATAACTTCACCAATATTGATGATGTGGCAATGAAACTCAACTGGTAGGCTGAAATGACTTAGATGAACCCCCAACTGTGAAATCAAAACATTCTGGGATCATATGACCAACTTACTAAAAATAGTAAGTTTCCATAAATAGCAGCTCTGCACAAGATAGCCCTTATTGAAACGCAAACAAAAATATTTTTGGGTGATGCAAGATTGCTCTTACACCCAGGATGCTCCTGCATCATTTAATCAGGTTTGATCGTTGTTTCCATGTGCGCTGTTATTCTATCCAAACCTACGGGTTCCTTCTTGCAATATATGTATGCCCTAATATCTTCCACACGCATAACACCCATGGGAGTGCGAGAGAATGCACCTTCTAGGTCGTCTAGTGTGGACTTGAATGGATGCCTCTTAAACACATATCTCTTCTTCTTAGCCACATCAAATACAATGGGAGTAGCCACTACTTGTATATCGCTTTCCAAATGATCTCAAAGACTTCTGAATCGACATGACGGATTAGGGCTTCCGCAACCTATCACATGTACTTGCTAAACACTGGTGAATCAATCTGCAATCCTTCACTATCAAATGCTAGGGCTCCTCTGCTCTCCAATTGCTCTGAATTCGAATGCAATGAGAGATATAAAAGCTTTAGTGTACTTTAAAGTAAAAATTCCACCATTAATGCTTGCCGCGTAAACCAGACTTTCATTGAAAATCTTCAACTTTCATTCTACTATCAATCAGCTAGTGCGTCTTGCACATGTCATCAAATAAACTCCAAAAGGTTAATCCAAAGGCACATACTCTGAGGGTGAGTATACCAGCCGCGTAGGGGTTTAGAGCTAAATTAGCTCCCCCTATGACCCTGAGGGCCAATCATCTAGATGTAGAGGGTGCGTCCATTGTGGATGCATCCAATACATTAACATTAACATTATCCTTCTTTGCCTTTGACCAAATCAAGCTCGCATCTTCTGAAGCTTTCACAAACTTGACTTCTCCTTCGGTGTCCAGTATTGATTCTTCTGGCTTTCTATGGATTTCCTGACTTGGCGTCCTTGATCTATAGAACTTTGAGATGTGTCCAGCCTTGTTACATGAGTGAAAAATAACTAGAGGCCTTATATTCCTCGGTGCATTGACATGGGTTACCATTTTACACTGTCTAGCAGAGTGACCATTATAGTTACATATCTGACATGTAACATTCTAAGAACTTCTTATATTTGGATGATTGTGATTTCTCTGATTATGCTGAGTCTTGTTCTTGTGACTTGTCTTACAATTCATAGCTCTATGACCAAATTTATTGCATTAATAACAGTAACCATTGAAAGGTCTTACCTCTGTATAGTTCCTTGCTATATGTCCATCCTTGTTACATGCATAACAGGTTCGATCTACTGGCTTGTGCTTACTCTTGGATGGTTCAACATGATCTTTAGTCTGACTTCCAGTCTCCTTAGCATCTGTGGTGTCCTCTGGTGCTTTCATTCTTTCTCGGATGTTGTGTTGTGGCCTGCAAGAGAACCGGAGAAGAGAACAAAGATTCTCTTTGTCAAAGAAAACCTAAGTAATGATTTATGAAAAATTTCGAAACTTTTAAAATAATCACATAACAAAACAAAGTAAAACTTAGGTTCCTCCAAGGTTCCCTTCTTTCTTAATGCACAATTCATTTAAGGCCATTTAGTGTACTAACAAATTGATTTATTTCTTAAGCAAACTACATCACCACATTTGTAGATTCTTTATAAAGAAATATAAAGTACTTTCATTTCAATTTGCCATTTAAATACATCTATCTTCCTAAGTATCCTTTATGAACAATATAACATTTAAAGCATTAATACCATGTAATAGAATCATCTAAACATTTGATGCATTGCAAATATTACATTTGTTTTACTTGCTTTTCCTTTATTCATCAATAATGAGAAACATACAACTTTACTTGAAATCTTACAAAATCCCTTTCTTTTCATTATACATCATATACATAAAGTTTGTGCTTTCCCTTTTCCTTTTTCGTAAGTTTACCCATTCCAAATACATCATTTTGAAATACATCAATGATTACATTACATTCATCTCCTCTTGGGAGGTAACAATAATTTGACATCATGCAAGACAAATACAAGTCTTCATTCTTCATAACTGGAACACTATGCAAGCATGAATCCTTAAGTACTGCAACCGCAAAAGATACCTTGATAAAAAGATTTACCACCAACCACGTGGATACCAAAAGGCCCACTCCCCTGTGCTAGGAGATAAACACCAAGGTCCATAAAGAAGGGATAGCTAGGCCATATCTAGGGTTGGGTAACCTTTCCCAAATAACAAATGAAAAGAAGATCTAAGTATAAATCTTTTCCCAAAGGTTAAGGCTTGGTAGAAACTCTAAGCAAAAACCTAAGTGAGTGTCATCGCATAGCCCTCACCCCTTGGGTTGTCCTAGTACTAGCCACTCTGGGCCCTGGCCTCCAAGTAGGCACATGCGGAACCGAATGCCTTTCGTACAGACACACGCCATTCGATCGTACTTACGCATAGGCACCTTATCCCACTCCCATCCATAACCTTTACTAGCACTAATGGCATGGGCGAGGCATACATTAATCTTTTTAGTGTTTGAAACCATTCCCATAAGTTTTAATTAAATTATCACTTGTTAAATAACTCATCAGTCTGTTATCCTGGTACTAGCCACTTAGGGCCCGGGCCCCGCACTGAGAGCCACTCACTAAGTGTTCTTAGGGTTTCTACCCTTAACCCACACATCACAAGTACATCATACAAGAAATAAAACACATCGTAAACACTTTCGAGAACTTACATCAAAGAACAGAAGAAATAGGAGAGTTTAGGGATGTTTAGGAAAATTAGTAGCGTTTAGGGTGACCTAGGCTAGTCCTGATCCTCCAGACAATCCTAAACCCTAACCCTTCTTCCTACAAACATCCTAACCCTATTAAAGCATCTAAATGCACCATATAACCTCTACCCAACAAGAAAAGAACATATATAAAGTTTACACAAAATTTAATGTGCCAAAACACAATACTTCGTAAAATCTCACGTGCCTGAAATTTGGCTAAGTCTGATTTTTTTGAAAATTCTAAAATCTAGAAGTTGCATCTTATCTCCTATGAAGTTGAAATCTATCTCAAACATCCTGATAGGTATCTAATTTCTTTATAGATGTATAACTTAAATGTTATACTTGTATAAATGTTATACTTGTATAAATCATGTCTTCCTCGGTTGAAACTAACTGCTCGGTTCACATTAAACACCGGGATTCCTCAGTTGACACTAACACCGGTCTTCCTCAGTTGACACTAATTGCTCGGTTGTACCGATTGCTAGAAACTCAAAAAAAGATTGTCAGCTCCGACTTGCGGTTAAAACTGGGCATTATGGGGACTATGGTTGCCTAATCTGGGCACGACCCATTTGAGATTTCCCAGTTTCCCTTTAGAAATGGCCATCAACCCATCCTATCTATCCAACAAATCTGTCCTAGATCTGGATGAAGAAAGGTGGTACACAAACAGATATGGACCAGTAGGGTTGAAATAATAGTTCTAAATTCGGGAAGCACTCATGAATATTCTGAAAAGAAAGGAGATAAAAAGGAGAATACTAAGGAGTCTACAAACTCTTACAAATGCAGAAATATTCATATGCATACAATATAGGACATAATTCCATTTAAACACGATCCTAATCTCCAAATCCTTAATACAGGTAGAATGATTTTTATATACAACATAAGCATTCTGAAGTCTACATAAACAACAAGCATACAGGAAAAACATTCAACCATACTTTTATCATTTCATATTACAAAGGAGAGTTAACTCTCAGGATGAATTCCAACCTGGATTGCAGCGGGGATTTGGTTGATGAAGAAAGATCCGATCCTCTCCAACTCTTCCAACACTCCTCCAAATCCGTCTGGATGAAATCTCCAACCTCTCTAAAACAAAACATCCTATCCACTTTTCTCAGAGATCCATCTTCCTGCCAACTCCCTCACACATAGGAAATCTCTCATGTATATAGATTAGAGGAGGTGGTTGCATGGGTAATCCAACCGATGCAACCATCCCAATTGTATTAGTTATTTGTTAATAATATGGTTTGTAAAATCATTCTCGTGAAGGGATAAACAAATATTATTTAATAGAATTATAAATCTATGTCTCCTAAATTTAAGAGTGGCAAAATAGATAATATTATTTTTAGGAGTAATTTACTATTAATCATGGCAAAAGAATTTACCAAACACATTTCCACTAAATGACAATCACATAGATTTATTATTATGTAATAATAATAATTTCTTTCACACAATCAATTAACAATAATATATGTTTATATATATGTATTCATAGGTATATGTGTGCGCCCATATGCTTATGTGTACATATACCATAAGTAAGGCACAATATTATTAATATTACAGTTATTTAAATATTAGGAAACATATTTATTTATACACTAATCCATATTCTATACAAAATACAATATATATATATATATATATATATTAGGTAACTACTAACATAAGTTAGAATTTACCACTATTATTAAACAATTATTAATACCATAAATTATTTATTATTATTGATATTAAAATCACATGATTTAATCACATACTAACTCATTCCTAACAAGATACACTAGCACATATAAGTAACTATTAATAAAGATAACTTACTAAATCATACCCTCATATGAACAATAATTCACATCAATAATCTACTAATAAAAATTGAACATACCATGAAGACAATTAGAGCTACCATACTCAAAACCTCATTCTCAACAATTGCAAAAGACAAAAAACCATCTACAGGGTCCACAAAACCAACAAACTGAGAGAACATAGAAATACATTCACACAAGGGACTGGCTTAGGAATTCCCCACCTAAGGATAAAAGGATCAGAGGCAGAGTTCCTTCTCATGGAACCTTGGTGATATCTCGGTAACAACAACAGCGATCGAGGATTTTGAGGGATCGCTCAGACCTGTGAAGCCAGGTGGAGATGATACCTGGTACCTGCAATCTTGCATCACCAAGAAGAGATACATGTATACATATGGATATACATACAAATCAGATATATGGAAATAGATGACCGGGATCGATACATCATGTGGGCCTCAACTAAGTGAGTAACTACGACTTCGTCCTGAGTCATGAAAACACATCAAACACATCCATGAAACATAAAACATCATGATAATGGTTAGATTCAAATCCTTGAGTTATCTCCATAAAACATATAAAGATAGATGGCTTTCTAATTTCATAAACATATAAATGATAACCATAAATGAGCATATCAATCATCTGATAAACATATCATCATCCATAAAACATAAAAGTAAATGTATAGTTCTAACCCATCATAATAGAATGTCCAAATCAGAAAGTCCAAGTATCACCATAGGAGAGGGTTTTACATGTTGTCAATCTGATTTTGTGCTTCATTGAATCCAATGCCACTGGTATCTCCTTTAAGCTTCCGAGCATACAACTGAGATTCAATCAGATCCTTGCTTGTGTGTAATTTATCAATGTGATTCTTAGCCTTTTTCAATTCGGATTCCAAGCTTTCCTTGTTTCTTAGCTCCAAGATTTCCATGTTTGCTTGCCTCAATTCTTTATTCAGTTGAAGGTTCTCTTTCATCTGTTCATCATAGACTTCCTAATTGTTAGTTAGCTTATCATCCAATTGTTCATTTAGTTCTTTCAAGGATGAATTTTCTTCATTTAGCTTCTTGATCATTATCCCTAAATAACTGCTTGAGCATCACTGACTTTTTCTTTTAGTTCTTCAATTTCTTTTTTAGATCTGTCCAGGTCTTCAAGAGAAGCTTCAACATTTCTTTTTAGATGTTTCATTTTTGCTTTGTCCATGCCTCCTCAAGTGGTTAAACTTATTTGGTGAGGACTAGAGCGCGGATACCAATTGTTAGGAATGGGAACACTAAGAGGGGGGCAGGGGGGGTGAATCGGTGTTCACTTAATTTAATCTTTTTGCTTTACTTCTTAAACTTAACTTGAATGCTTAAGTATTGAAATGAACATCAACATAAATAAGAAACATTAACTCAACACATAACACCAATGTGGTTATGGGGAAACCCAAATAGGTAAAAACCTCGGTAGGAATTGACACCCACTAATAATCTGTACTAGTGTTTTATGATCCTTGTTAGAAGATCCTTAACCCTGTTAGGAGTTGCTTTACAATGTATTTAGTACAGTGACCTGGTCAAGGGTCGAAGACTGTTAGGAGTCTTTTACAATAACCCTATTAGGGGTGGGGACACACTGTCATAGAGCTCACTCCTCAAGTGATGAAGGCTACAACCTTCTGATCTCAGATACACACTATATCTGCTAGATGAACTGGCACTGTGACATTGCTTGTCTGATCAGTTCCTTTGATGCGCTGATGCTTTGACCTCTTGCAAAGCTCTAATATATCTTATCAATTCTTTGCACACTTCTGCTCTTCTTACTTCAACTCTATATCAACTCTCATACTTAATTACAATGGTGCATCTAATATTTATATGCGCATACAAAACAATTAACTGGGTCAGCCCTTTAACCGATTACACACAATGCTTCCAATTGAATTGGCTCAAGCGTGTTTACAAACAAACATAATTATATGTCTACAACCTAATTACAATAGGCACATAGCCCTTAGACAACAATAATATAACTGCTAACAAAAATACCAATAGTCGGTTGCTTGCACTGTTCTTCTCGGTGTTGACTGTTTGTGCAAATTGAACTCTCTGTATCTTCCTCATATTGAATCTTCTGATCATGTGCTCTTAGACTTAGCATGAATATGGTCTTAAAAACTTAACTTCTAGGGTGCATACCATAATTTTGATGTATGCACATGCACTGATGCTTTGACCTTTAGGTACTCTATATACTGTCCAGTCTTCAACACTTGGCCAATTTCTGATCTTCTTATCATGAGCGCTGACTCCAAAACATCATATGACTTTGTTTCCATAATGACAACACTATATTAAGTCATATACACCATTATAGTCAACTTGCCAACATTGGCACCTAGGAAGAATGGAGAAAGGTGAATGTGTACAGATTCCAAAGCGATAAACAAGATAACAGTGAAATATAGGTTTCCTATACTGAGAATGGATGACATAATGGATAGTTTGACCGGAGAAAAGTATTTTACCAAAATTGATTTGAAAAGTGGATATCATTAGATCAGAATCTGAGAAGGTGATGAGTGGAAGACTGCTTTTAAGACGAGAAAGTTTGTATGAGTGGTTGGTTATGCCTTTTGGTTTAACTAATGCACTGGGTACTTTCATCAGATTGATGAATGAATTTTTGAAGAAATTCTTAAGTAAATTTGTGATTGTATACCTAGATGAAATTTTGATATTCAGTAAGACCGGAAAAGAGAATTTGTTCCACGTTAAAAAAGTATTGCAGAGATTGAAACAAGAAAAATTGTTGATTAACCTGAAAAAGTGTTCTTTCATGAAAGAGGAGACTGTATATTTGGGATTTGTGATGTCAACTGATGGTTTGAAAATGGATCCTGAAAAGTTTGAAGCTATTCTGAATTGGCCTACACCTGAGAATGCTAGTGAGGAAAGATCATTTCATGGTCTGGAAATTTTATACCGAAAGTTTATTCGGAATTTCAGTTCAATTTGTAATTCTATGACTGAGACTATGAGAGGAGATAAAAGAGAATTCAAGTGGACACAGAGTTGATAAAAGTTTTGAGACTTTGAAGCAGAATGTTTCTGAATTGCCTCTGTTAGCATTTCCTAATTTCAATAAGGTATTTCAAGTTGAATGTGATGCAAGTGGTAGTGCAATAGGAGCTATGTTGAGTCAAGAAGGTAAACCTGTTACTTTCCTTAGTGAAAAGTTGAATGATGCAAAAAGGAAATATTCTGTGTATGATCAAGAATTCTATGCTATTGTTCAAGCCCAGAAGAAATGGAGACATTATTTGATACCGAGTGAATTTGTGTTCTATACTGATCATAAGGTTTTATAGTATTTGGGTAGTCAGAATAAGTTAAATCAGGGACATATGACATGGGTTGAATATTGGCAGAGTTATACATTTGTGATAAAACATAAGAGTGGAGTCACTAATCGAGTTCCTGATGCATTAAGTAGAAGATCTTTGATGACTAAGATCAAAATCTAAGTTCTTGGTTTTGATAATGTGAAAATATTGTATGAAACTGATCTTTATTTTTTTGAGCTGTAGAGAAAGTGAAGAGCACCTAGTCAAGATTAACTGAGTACTAAATGGGAAGACTATTTCATTCAAGAAGGTATGTTGTTTAAAGGTATTTAGTTGTGTATACCAAGAGGATCAATGAGAACTAATTTGATAAAGGAGAAAAATAGTAGTGGTTTGGCTGGACATTTTGGCGTTGACAAGACATTAAATTTTCTTAAAGAGAAATAATTTTGGCCGCAATTGTATACGGATGTTTAGAAATTTGTGAAAAGTTGTGGAATTTGTTAAGTTGCAATGAGAGTAAGTCAGAATACTAGATTGTATATACCAATTTTTGTTCCAAAGAAACATTGGATTGATATCAGTATGAATTTTGTTGTTGGCTTACATTAGACAATGAGAGTTAATCAATCTATATTTGTTGTTGTGGATAGATTTTCGAAGATGGAACATTTTATACCCTATAGAAAGACATCAGATGCAATGCATATAAAAGATATTTTCTTTAAGGAAATTGTCAGATTACATGGATTACCAAGGAGTATCGTCTCTGACCGAGACAGTAAGTTTGTTGGATACTTTTGGAAGACTCTTTGGAGAAAGTTTGGTACTGAGTTAAGTTATAGTTCTACATTTTACCCACAGACTGATAGACAAACAAAGGTTGTGAATAGAAGTTTTGAAAATCTTTTGAGATGTTTAGTTGGAGATACACCGAGTAATTGGGATTCTTTGTTGGCACAACCAGATTTTGCATACAATAATTCAGTGAATAGGAGTACTGGAAAAACACCTTTCGAGATTGTAAATGGAATACAACCGGGAGATATATCAAATTTGAGAGATATTGCTGGTGAAGAAAAGAGAAGTGCTGAAGGAGTAAAGTTTGTTGAGTTTATGAAGACGTTGCATGAAGAAGTGAAACATAAGTTGGAGAAAAGTAATGATAAATACAAATATAGTGTTGATAGATCAAGAAGACATAAGACTTTTGCAGTTGGTGATGATGTAATGGTTCATTTGAAGAAAGACAGATTTCCTGTTGTAACATATGAGAAGCTGAAAATGAAAAAGTTTGATCCTTGCAAGATTTTGAAGAGATTTGATAGTGGAAATGCTTATGAGATCGAGTTACTCGATGACATGGATATATCACCTATATTCAATATTGTTGATTTGTATGAGTACCATGAATCAGATGAAGAAATGACAATACCAAATGATTATCCTAAGAGACAGGGAAAAGAAGTTGAGAAAATTTTGGAACAAAGAGTTGGTAGAAGCACAAGAGGAAGACAGTATATGGAATATCAGGTAGGGTGGAAGAGCAGACGGATTGAAGACAGTACGTGGATTTCAGAGTCTGAGTTGGACTAAGAGCAGATTGTACCTGCTGAATTTTTTAGAGAATCATTCACAATAACACCAAGCATCTGATGCAGGAGCATCTCGAGTCCTTGACAATCCTATGTCACCAAGATCAAGTTTGAGTTTTGTTTGTTGCTCGGTTCCTTATTTGACCAAGTTTTCTTGGTAATTGCTCCATTCTTTTGTTAACCGAGTTGGTCGGTTAATTCCCTGGCTCTCGGTTATCCTTGCTTACCGAGTTGTTTGTTTTAGTTTTCTGTTGAGGCAGACTTGTGCACTTAATTATGGTCGCAGATTTAATGTTGGTATCTATCATTGGGAAGCGTGTGGACCTAGATCTGTTTATTCCTTTCGTTAATGGTGGATTTGAAGGCCGACTTGTTTTGGTAGCCTCTTGTATATAATGTAATTGTTGGTTGTAGTTTAGAGTTAGTATTTTGGTATGAGTTAGAAGGTAGAAGTTTGGAGATAGTTTCTGATTCTTTGCATGTTGGAGGACTGTTGTAATTGAATTGTAATATCTGGCTCTAACTGGGAAGGCCTTATAGCCTGGCATGTATGAATCTATTTGATGAAATATATGGATCTGATCTTCATTCTCTCTTTAACTTTTTGTGTTGTTGCTTCCGTGTGTGATCTCTACAAGATAGATTTGGATTAGGGTGTGCCTTTGGCCCCTCATCCACCCCTGCCTTGCATCATTCTCTCATCTGTACAACTATCCTACGCTCTGTAGCAAGTTTATATATTATTCTGTTAGTGAAGATAAATTTTTTCCTTCATTCCTCCATGAAGGAGTGAAACCCTACGCTGGTCAAAGCTACTATAAGGGAAAAGGAGAAGAGAAGAAAAAAACAAAGAGTGTTCGTGGAAGCACAATAACCTAAAGAGAGCATATCTGTGGTGCCCAATGATGACTCTCAGTGAATGAAACAATGATCTTATCAAGCTCTGCAAATTTATTTTAAAGGATCAAACCCTCTATTTCTCTCTAGCAATTGCAATACTCAAATGCTAGTATGTGGGTGGACATTAACAGCTCCCTTGTATCAAATCCCTTAATCAAGTGACATCTAGTAGATGTTCTAAATTCCTCTAACAAGGCAGGCTTTAACATGCCTTATTCTAAATCCCTTAACTAGGTTGCACCTAATAGTGCGTTTTTAATCCCTTAACAAGGAAGGTTTCTCACACCGTGGTTTTCTCCCATTTTGGGTTTTCGCACAATATATCTGATATTCTATGCTGTTGTATTTTTGTGTTGATTATTTCTATTATAGGATCTGATTTGTATGCAGTAATAGTCAATAGATCTAAGAGTGTTCAAATTTTAGTGGGTGTTGATTCACTCCTCCCCTCTCAGCACTGGTTGGGACCAACAATTGGTATCAGAGCCACATCCTATTTTTGAGCTGCTTAACTACAAGGAAAATATCGTAATGATGAGAAAGGAAGGACCCAAGTTCTCTAAGGAAAATTTTGGTCTGGGGTGGAGCAGAATGAAGCTATAAATGATGACTACGGGAGATCATTTTTGGAACCATGCGATCGTAGAGTACAATAAACCTACGGGGTGCCTTGTTGGCTAAACAACTGAAGGTAGTAGTGAACACACCGCTTCCTGATAACATGTACGCAGAGATAGAAAATCTAACTATAGCTTTCAAAATATGGGTAAAACTACAAACTATGTATGGATGCAACCCACATGTTGAAAGAGAAAAGTTAGAAAGGCTCAAAGGCAAATATGATGACATGAAGATGAATGAAGGTGAAGACATTGAACACTACAACAATAGAATAAAATAAGTGATGAACTCCATCAAAAGCGCTGGAGGAACATTGAATGAGGGAGATGTGATAAGAAATATACTGAGAATGTTGCGACCAAAATATGCTATCAAGATCTCAGCTATAGAAGAGATCAGATCAGTAAGCACATCACAAGTCACCCTTGACTCTCTAATTTGTAAGTTAACTACTTTTGAATTCAATAATTATGATAATAGCTTACCTATGATAGATGTTTCTTTTAAGTTTTCTGTGAATGTTGCTTCCACTAAGAAAGGAAGAGACACCGGTACACGTTCTTCTAGGAGATCTTGTCATTTCCTTGACAATCTGCTCTCTTAAGAACAAGAACATGATGTCTTTGAAGCACTCATCGAAAGGATGTTTCCCAGAGGAAAAGGGAAGAACAAAGGGAAACTTCCTTTGAAATTATTTTCATGTAATAAGATAGGAGACTTTGCGGCCAAATGTCCTGAAAATGAAAATAAATAAAATTTTAACGGATTCAAGAATAAAGGAAAGGAGTGCTACCTTGCTAAGGAAGGTTTCACTGACAATGAATCTGAGGAATAAGGAGATGATGAAATTACCTTTGTAGCAATAAAGGAAGAAAGCATAATGATAAGTGAAATGACACTTATCTCTAGCTCCCACCAATGTGAGGACTTGATCATTGACAATGGATGCACTCACCATATGACTAGTGACACTTATGTCTAGCTCCTTGTGCTATTAGAGGAAAAGGCTCAATAGCACTTGGTAATTAAGTTGTTTTTGATAATATGTACTAGGTATAAGGACTCATGTACAACCTGATAAGTGTGGCTCAACTAAACAAGAAAGGATATCAGTTAGAGTTTGGACAAAGATCATGTATTGTCAAGAATCAATCAGGTGCACAAGTTGCCACCGGTAGACAGAGAAAAGGGAACCTGTTCTACCTAAGTTCAACTGAGGGGGCTTGCCTTATGACAACAACAAAAGGGGAAATAAAGGAAACTTCCCATATGGAAAAAGATGACAATAGTTGGTTGTGGCACAAAACTCTTTGCCACATAAACTTTGACAGCATAGTCAAAGTGATGAAGGGTGCTCCCCTTAATACCACAAACACATAACAGAAATAGAGAAGCAACAACAATAATATGCAAGAACAGAAAATTGGCTTCTTATTATCTCCACAAATGTGGAATTACAAACTTTCAGAATTACAATATGTAAAGCCACATGGGCATTCCCTTACAATATTCTGTAGGACAAAGCCTCGAATCAATACCCAAATCTACTACCTAGAACTGCCCTAGACAACACTACGAGCCTTCTTTATATAGGCAATTTCCACCGCCTGAGAAGGTTCTAGAAATTTAGCCCTTAGGGCCGACCAAACTTAGAATTATTTTATTTTACAATTTATTACATCAAAGTCGGCTCAAAATGAGTTTTGAAACCCAAACATAAATTTTGAAGAAAAATTATTTTCCGCCATTTCAGGTGACCCAAATTCCGAAGACCATAAGTCATCACCCGTTGACCTGATTGGCTATTATAACCCCATTCTGGAAATGCCACGAAGCACTCTACAGGCTTGATCAATGCAAAACGCCCGTCACCCAAATTTTTGACCGCATCCGGGGCCTCTAAAGCCTTCAAAACTGAGTTCGAAGTTTCTGTACGCTGCTGCCAATACCGAAAATCTTCAATATCTTCAAAACTAGACCTGATCTGGCCATGAAACTTTGCTGGCAGGCTGATATGATTGAGATGAACCTCCACATGTAAAATCAGAACATTCCGAGATCGTAAGACCAAATTACTAAAAATAGCAAGTTTCCATAAATAGCGGCTCTGCACAAGATAGCCCTTATTGAATAGAAAAATAGAAATATTTTTGGGTGATGCAAGATTGCTCTTACACCCAGGATGCTCCTGCATCACAAAGTAGGAAGAAGTCAGTCAGAGGGCTTCCTGATATCATAAATCCAGATAGGGCCATGTGCAAAGAATGTCAGTTGGGTAAACTGGCAGGTACAAGCTTCAACAACAAGTATTATTTAGTTAAGAATGTATTGGATCTTGTTCACACAGATCTGTGTGGACCAATGAGGACGAAGAGCTACTATGGAGACACGTATTTAATTCTCTTTGTATATTATTTTTCAAGGTGATGTGGACACTATTCCTAAAGGAAAAATCAGATGCCTTCCATATGTTTAAAATCTACAAGGCCCCAGTGGAGAAGGAGACTGGTAAGAACTTAAAGTATCTAAGGTCAAACAGAGGAAGTGAGTATACCTGTCAAGAGTTTATGAAATACTCTAAAGAACATGGGATAAAAAGGTAGATGTTTGCACCAAGAACCCCTCAACAAAATGTAGTGGTTGAAAGAAGAAATAAGACTTTGGTAGATTATGCAAGGACTCTAATGATTTAGAAGAATCTACCTCGTCACTTATGGAGAGAAGCAATCAGCACCGTTGTATATACATTGAACCGTCTTCAATGATGAACTACAACTGATTTAGAACCTGATTGAAGAATCTGTGATTTGAAGATCACCGAGTTGATTGATTAGATATGTAATATGATTAAATCAGTATTATGGTTGTCATTAATGTCAACTAGTTTGACAACACTTCTCTTATAAGTTACTATATCGAAACATCTGGGGAAAAAGGAGTAAAGGAGATGAAGAACAAAAATATCTACATGAGAAAGATGGATATGACAGATGAGGCTAAAGAATACATTGAGTAACTTGTTGATGAGTCGATGACCTTATGATATTGACTTGATTATGTTTCATTCATCTATGATGAGAAAAAGAGCTGAAAGACAAAAACCAGTGTTGTCGATTGATGAAGCATTTCAGTATACACCGACGAAGTGTAGTGTATACCGAGCACAGTGTAAACCAAGCTTGTGTTCATCGATGCATTTATTTGTTAACCGAGAAGAACAGAATGAGCTAAATGATTAGTTTAGCCGATAAGATTGATGAGCTGGAAAGTGTATGATTTTGTGGTAACAGATAATGTTTGTTACACAGATCTATGGATAACAAAATTTGGGAAAGATCTAAAGGATGAGGATCAAACATGTTATTGACACAAGTGCAGAGGTATGTTTAAGAGGCGAAATCAACGAGATTATTAAGCGGCAAAATCTGATGGAGCAGATGAAAACGGTTTGCATGTCTATATAAGAGACTGGAGATTGCATGAGTGTGATGCCAGAAGAAAAGGAAACTGCAGAATCATCGCGTGAACAAGTTTTCATGCATTCTAATCATACTGGTTAGGGATAACCCTACTGCAAAGCATTACCGAGCGACAGAGAGTGATTACCGACGGACAGTAAGTTCATATATTGTTGAATCATAAATGTTACATTGATCAGAAAGATTTGTATGAGTTGAACATTGATTTATATATTTGCAGATGAAGTTGTATTAAGACAGATCACCTACTGTTACATATTTAACCATTGTACAGAGTCAAATCTCTTAACCGAGTGGACTAAGAAAGTCTTATTATGTATCATTCATAGAATAAACATTGTTATTTTGTCAACTCTAGAGTGATTGCTGGTTGGACAATAACGGTTGGTCTTAAATCCTCTAACAAGGTCACACCTAACAGTGCGTTTGTAACCTTTAACAAAGTTGTGTCTTCACTGACCTCACTTCAGAAGATTGACTATTTTTGGGTTGTTGGTCCCAGGTGGTTTTTCCCTTCACAGGTTTTTCACGTTAAATCTCGTGTTATGTGTTGATTGTGATGTTTTGATGTCATATTTACATATTGCATATTTGATTTGATCGGTAACTACTATATGTTATTGGACTGATAATTGGTAAAAGAATAGACAGTAAAAGTATTTTAAGTTACCGAGAAGCAGAAATTGAAGTCTTTGTTTTTGGATTATACATTTTGTATTGGGACAGTGATTAACTAATTCACCCCCCTCTCAGTTATTCTAACAATTGGTATTCTTTTTGTTGATGACTATACTAGATTGATGACTGTTATGTTCTTAAAAGAAAAATCTGAAGCATTTAAGTTGTTTAAGTGGTATAAAGCTAAGGTAGAAAAAGAGACTGGTAAGGAATTGAAATGCCTAAGATCTGATAGAGGAGGTGAATTTATCGCTGATGAATTTACTAATTTATGTAATGACCATGGTATTAAAAGACAGGTCTCTGCACCGAGGACACCTCAGCAAAATGGGATTGTTGAAAGAAGGAACAGGTCAATAGTTGTGCTAGGACACTGATCTGATACAAAAGATTGTTGCTTAGACATACTGGAGGGAAGTTGTCAGTACAGCTGTTTATGTTCTTAACAGAGTTCAACTGAAGAAGGACACCAACAAGACACCCTATGAGTTGTGGTTTGGACACAAACCTACTGTAAGTTATTTCAGAATTTTTGGAAGGAAATGTTTTATTCTGAAAGATGAGAGAAATGGTAAATTTAACTTAAAAGGTGATGAAGAGAAATTTCTAGGATATTCCAGTAAAAGCAAAGCATATAAGTGTCTGAATAAAACTACTAAAAAATGATTGAAAGAACTAATGTCGGAGTTGATGAGTTTGATGAAAAGAACACAGAGGAAAGTACAAAGGAACCAGAAGACTACGTTAGATTCACTTACATTGAACAACCAGAGTATCTACCGAAGCCCCAGCCTGTGATAACCGGTCTGCAGGAAAACAATACCGAATAACAGGAAAGAGAAACCGACGAGAAGGATGGCCCTAACGAGCAAGCAAATGAACCTGCACAGGATGAACAAGAAAGAAGAAATAGGATACTGGCGAGTTTTGTCAGAAGACACCATCCTTAAACACAAATTATTGGAGAAACAAGCTGACATGCAAACAAGGAGCAAAGCAAGACAAGGTACATGTCTAGTTTGTGAATTTGAACCTAAAAATATCAAAGCTGCATTAGAAAATGATGAATGGGTTAATGCAATGAAAGAGGAAATAGAACAGATAGAGAAGAACAAAACCTGGACCTTAGTACCCAGACCTAAAGATAAAAATGTTATCGGTACTAAGTGGATATTCAGGAACAAGCAGAATGAGAATGGAGAAGTAACCAGAAATAAAGCTAGATTGGTATGCAAAGGATATGCACAAGAGGAAGGAATTTATTATGGTGAAACATTTGCACGTGTTGCTAGATTGGAAGGAGTCAGAATGCTACTTACATATGCTGCACATGAGAAATTCAAGGTTTATCAAATGGATGTCAAGTCAGCGTTTCTAAATGGAATACTTGAAGAAGAAGTCTACATAGAACAACCTGAAGGGTTCGTTGATCCAGAAAAGAAAGACATGGTATGTAGATTACATAAAGCTTTATATGGTTTGAAGCAAGCACGGAGAGCCTAGTGTGAGAGGCTGCATACTTATTTATTAAGTATAGGATTTGTAAGAACAAGTGAGAAAAACAATCTGTATATGAAAGGAGATATTGATGATACTATCATCATTGCTGAAATTTTTGTGAATGACATTATATTTGGAGGTCAAGATCAAATATGTAAAGCCTTTGCTGATGAAATGAGGAATGAATTTGAAATGTCTATGTTCGGCGAGATTAAGTTTTTTTTAGGACTACAAGTGATTCAGCAAAGTGATGGGATATTCATCTCACAATCAAAATATATCAAGGAAGTATTGAAAACATTTGGCATGGAAGATGCTAAACCTATGGGAACATCGATGGCTATTCGATGTAAACTGACTAAGGAAGATGAAACTAGAGATGTAAACCAGACACTGTACCGATCAATGATTGGTAAGTTAATGTATGTAGTTCACAGTAGACCAGACATAGCACATGCTGTGGGAATAGTTGCTAGATTTTTTGCTAATCCTAGAGAATCACACATTATTGCTACTAAAAGAATCTTAAGATACCTGAAGAAAATAGAGGATTATGGATTGTGGTATCTTAAGGAAGGCAAGTTTGAACTGAAGGTATACACCGACGCTGATTGGGTTGGAAATGTGGATGACAGAAAAAGAACCACCGGAGGAGCATTTTTCTTTGGTGAAAGACATGTTACCTAGACAAGTAAGAAACAGGCTTGCATTTCTTAGTGTACAGCCGAAGCAGAGTATGTTGCTGCTGCTACAAACTGTTCATATATTGCATATATTAAGCAAGTTTTGGAAGGTATGAATGAGATAATCACTGAGCCGGTGATTATATACTGTGATAACACCAGTGCAATAAACATTTCAAAGAATCCAGTGATGCATTCTAAAACAAAGCATTTATCAATTAAGTATCACTACTTGAGAGAACAAGTACAGGAGAAGCAAGTTAAGCTAGAGTTTGTTACATCAAAAGAACTTGCAGATTTATTTACAAAGGCTCTACCGAAGGATACAGTTGAGTACTTGAGGACTAGATTAGGGGTCCGTCCCCTGTCTACCGGTCACTAAGGTGATCCAGATGTTGCATCGGCCTAATCTTATTAGAAGATTATTGATGTTGATGCAACATATTTCACACTTCGGATGATGTCTAAAGTTGTGACAAGTACTGGAACAAATTGGCATATCAGTATACAGAGATATAGAGTATTCACCGGACAACAGAGAGTTACTTGGCTACTGAAGAGCTATTTGTTTATTTGTTTCTTTGGAATTTTTGTCAAAGGGAGAGATAAATAATATGAAACAATATACACCGATGAGAAATATCTGAGGGATAGACAAATTGAAGAAAGCGAGAGCACTGAAGATCAGTTAATGAGAACAAAAGAAGGAATCCAAGAGCTGAAAAGATCATATTTGTAGAATGTCAAAGCTGTATTTTGTAATGCTGTTGAGTAACGTAGTGATTAAACATATTAAGCTAGGGAGATCTGGTACAACATTTTGTTCACAGAGTTGTAGAATACATGTTTGGTATGTGTATGGTATATTTCATATTTCTTGAGTTGCCATCAATGCCAAAGGGAGAGATTGATGAACTACAACTGATTTAGAACCTGAGATTTAAAGATCACCAAGCTGATTGATTAGATATGTAATATGATTAAATCAGTATTATGGTTGTCATTGATGTCAACTAGTTTGACAACACTTATCTTGTAAGTTACTATTCCGAAACATTTGTGGAAAAGGAGTAAAGGAGATGAAGAAGAGAAATATCTACACGAGGAATATGGATATGACAGATGAGGCTAAAGAATACATTGAGTAACTTGTTGATGAGTCTACGACCTTATGATGTTGACTTGATTATGTTTCATTTATCTATGATGAGGAAAAGAGCTGAAAGACACAAAGCAGTGTTGTTCGTTGATGAAGCATGTCAGTATACACCGATGGAGTTTAGTGTATACCGAGCATAGTGTAAACCAAGCTTGTGTTAACCGACGCATTTATTTGTTAACCGAGAAGAACAAAATGAACTAAATGATTAGTTTAGCCAATAAGATTGATGAGCTAGAAAGTGTATGATTTCAAGGTAACAGATAATATTTGTTACACAGATCGATGGCTAACAAAATTCAGGAAAGATCTAAAGGATGAGAATCAAACGTGTTATTGACACAAGTGCTAAGGTATGTTTAAGAGGCAAAATCAACGAAGATGATTAAGTGGCAAAATCTCATGGAGTAGAAGAAAATAGTTTACAAGTCTATATAAGCAACTGTAGATTTCACAATGAGTGTGATGCTAGAAGAAAAGGAAACTGCAGAAACATCGCGTGAACAATTTTTCATGCATTCTGATCATACTGTTTAAGGAGAACCCTACTGCAAAGCATTACCGAGCGACAGAGAGTGTTTACCGACGGACAGTAAGTTGATATATTGTTGAATCAGAAATGTTACATTGATCAAAAAGATTTGTATGAGCTGAACGTTGATCTGTATATTTGCAATTGAAGTTGTATTAAGACAGATCACCTACTGTTACATATTTAACCATTGTACACAATCAAATCTCTTAATTGAGGGGACTAAGAAAGTCGTATTATGTATCATTCATAGAATGAACATTGTTATCCTGTCAACCCCAGAGTGACTGTTCGTTGGACGATAATGGTTGGTCTTAAATCTTCTAACAAGGTCACACCTAACAGTGTATTTGTAACCTTTAACAGGGTTGGGTCTTCACTGACCTCACTTCAGAAGAGTGAATATTTTTGGGTTGTCAGTCCCAGGTGGTTTTTCCCTTCACAGGGTTTCCACGTTAAATCTCGTGTTATCTGTTGATTGTGATGTTTTGATGTCATATTTACATATTGCATATTTGATTTGATTAGTAACTACTATATGTTATTAGACTGATAATCGGTAAAAACATAGACAGTAAAAGTATTTTAAGTTACCGAGCAGCAAAAATTGAAGTATTTGTTTTTGGATTATACATTTTGTATTGGGACAGTGATTAACTGATTCACCCCCCTCTCAGTTATTCTAACATTCAAGTCAAGAAAGGAATCAGTAAAATTTCATATGAGTTATGGTTTGGTCATACTCCCAGTGTAAGCTATTTGAAAGTATTTGGAAGAAACTATTACATCAAGACAGTTGTTTACTTTGGCAAGTTTGAGCCAAAGAGTGATGAAGGTGTATTTTTGGGTTGCTCCACCAAAAGTAAAGCCTACTGGTGTCTGAACATAAGGACAAGAAAAATAGTGGAGAGGGAAAATGTGAAGATAGATGAGCACTCATAGCAGAGTGATAAGATCAGTCAAAATGAATTTGACAATCACCAAGGTTATGACGTTAATGACCAAATAGAATTCAATGAATTAATAATCGTTGATGATGGAGAACAAGCCAACAGACCCATGGAACAGGGTAATGTGCTTGAGAAAGGAAGGGATCAAAATATTAGACCAATTGAAGAAAATGAGCAAGAAGATGTTTATGATCTTGCTAGAAATGTGGATCAACTTGAAAGAGAAGACCGGTGTCACCAACCATTTTTACATATCTACTAAGGGTTGGATTTCTAATTTGGATGTGGTAGAGAGAATTACAGCAAGTGATCTGATTGTACTGAAAGGGAACTGACTAAGTCATACAAATATGCTACCATACAGTTCATGTATTCTTAGATTGGTGTCTAAATTGTGATTGTAATTCTCTGAAACTTCCTTTGGTCGTGTGTCCAAGGAAAATTGAGAAGCGAACTCTAAGTCAATGTCCAATGCATATATTGGCAATTTGGTTGAGTTGGTTACGTAGATGTTGTCATTATGGCAACATATGATCTACATGAAGATCGCACAGGTCAGAGAGCTAGTATGTCAGAGTACAATGCAAAATTGTCTAAGTATGAGACAGTGTGTTTTTACCAGTGAACCTAAAGAAAATTTTGGTTTGTGATGTTGATTGGAGTAAGTTCAGTGCTTCCGCACTTGAACATAGACCCTATGGTGACTATTGAAGATTCCTCTTAGAGTGCAAGTCAGTACGGAACATACGGAAAAAGTTATGACAGTTTTTCTAAAGACAGTGTCAAGCCAACAGGACAGAATATGAAGACAGAATTGATAGAGTTAAGGGATTATTTTGTTTATCAAAATAATGACTTAACAATATAAAGGGACGACATCCTAGATGTTAACCCTTGGGTAAAGTTATTTTGTAATATGATAGCTGACTGAAAAGTTATTAGCCTTAGTAACTTGTATAAATGTAATTGTAAATTGTAAGAAAAAAGAAGTGATATGATGCGAGATATATGATGTATATGTAATAGCGATAGTGAAAGAGTAGCGAAGAGATATTGATGCAAGTAGTATAAAGTTATGTACCTTGACCTACTTTTGTAATCAGTGAATATTGTACATTACTTGTTTGGGCAATGGGCTCATCTGGTAATGAGATTTTGTACTGCCAACTCCTAATAAGGTTGAGGCTTCTAACAAGGCCTATAGTCCCTTAATCAGGACTGAGACACTATATGCATGTAATAGACTTCTAACAAGGTGAACATCCTTAACAGGATACTTTTGATTGGTGGATCTTTGTGGGTACCATCCCCATTGGGGTTTTCCCTTGGCCAGGGTTTCCTCGAGAACAATTAATATGTTATGAGTTCTTTTGTTTTATTGCTATGCACATTGTTTAGCTTTCTATGTTATGCATGCATTAAGATTATCTGTTATATCCATAATTGGGCAAAAGTAAAAGTTTGTAGAATACTGATTCACCCCCCCTCTCAGTATTCCCTATTTCTAACAATTGGTATCAGAGCTTAGTTACTCGAAAAAGAATCATTCAAGGAAAGCCTAACAGCTTGAGTAAGATCTCTATGGATATGGATCAACTACAGAAGAATCTTGAAGAAGCTCTTGAATAGATTGATACGCTTACTGATCAAAAAGACGCTCTGGAAACAAAATATGATGGTGCAAAGAACCTCATTGAGAAACTGAAAAACAAGTTGGAAGATCTGAAATCTGAAAAGGAATCCAAAGTTCTTATTGGAGATTGTGATGACAATTTAGAAAAAGAAAATGAGATCCTTAAGCATGAACTGAAGATGGCAAATCTGAAGCTAAGTCTGAAAGATGGAAATAGAAAGAATGAAGCAAATCTGAAATCTGAGAACGAAAGTTTAAAGACTGAAAATGAAGGACTAAAATCTAAACTTGGTAAAGTAACATCTGAACTTGAGAAAGTCAATTTGTAGTATGCTGAACTTGAGAAATACAATACAATTGTGAAATGTGAACTGACTCAATCCAAACAACTTGAAAGGCTATATTCAACTAGTGAGAAGATTGATGAACAAATATCTTATCAGAAACCATTCTATGATAAAACTGGTCTTGGATTCAACACATCCAAAAGAAATGAAGAAAGCAAGGAACTAGATCTGAAAATATCTAAAAGTATAGATGAGAAGAAGTCTGATGAGACTAACAAATCTGAAGATACACCTAAGGAAGAAGAACCACCTAAGCAAGAGGAATCACACAAAGGTTTGCAGAGAGAATTCAAAGGTAGATGTTTTGCTTGTAATACTATTGGTCATATGAAGAGAGATTGCACAGGTAAGCAATTCAAACCCCTTAATGGTTATTGTTATAATTGTCATGGTTTTGGACATAGAGCTATTGAATGTAGGAAACCTAAATTTATTGAGAATAATAATAGTAGTAAAATGTTTAGGAATACTAACAATGCAGATAAGAAACCTACTGAAGATATGAACAGAAGAAATGGAGTAATATGTTATAGACGCAACAAGGTTGGACACATTGCTAGAAATTGCAGATTCAATTAAGAAATCATGGGAGAAAGAGTTAGAGGCTATGAAGATGAATTTTGTAGATTGTGTTGCAAGCCTACCGGCTTTGCAATATTGAATTAAGATATAACTTTTTGTGAACACAGTTTTGTTACCCTCATTACCTTTTTTTGTCATTGTTGTCAAAGGGGGAGAGATATATAGCAGAAAATTGTTAAGGATACATACTCTTAGGGGGAGTACAGTATATAGAGAGGATTAACAAAGTCATAAGGACAGTATATATATGTTTTGTATTATGGCCTCAATTTTGAGATTTTGAAGTTGTAAGACTTAGCCAATTTTCTCATATGTTGCCACCAATGACAAAGGGGGACATTGTTGGCAATTTGGCTGAGTTGGTTACATAGATGTTGTCATTATGGCAACATATGATCTACATGAAGATCGCACAGGTCAGAGAGCTAGTATGTCAGAGCGCAATGCGAAATTGTCTAAGTATTAGACATTGTGTTTTTACCAGTGAACCTGAAGACAGTTTTGGTTTGCGATGTTGATTGGAGTAAGTTCAGTGCTTGTGCACTTGAACATAGACTCTATGGTGCCTATTGAAGACTCTTCTCAGAGTGCAAGTCAGTACGGAATGTACGAAAGAAGTTATGACAGTTTTTCTAAAGATAGTGTCAAGGCGACAGGACAGAATATGAAGATAGAATTGATAAAGAGTTAAGGGATTGTTTTGTTTATCAAAATAATGAGTTAACAATATAAAGGGACGACATCCTAGGTGTTAACCCTTGGATAAAGTTATTTTTTAATATGATAGCTGACTGAAAAGTTATTAGCATTAAGAACTTGTATAAATGTAATTGTAAATTGTAAGAAAAAAAAAGAAATGATATGATGCGAGATATATGATGTATATGTAATAGCGATAGTGAAAGAGCAGAGAAGAGATATTGATGCAAGCAATATAAGGTTATGTACCTTGACCTACTTTTGTAATCAATGAATATTGTACATTACTTGTTTGGGTAGTGGGCTCATCTGGTAATCACATTTTGTACTGCCAACTCCTAACAGGGTTGAGGCTTCTAACAAGGTCTATAGTCCCTTAATCAGGACTGAGACACTATATGCATGTAATAGACTCCTAACAGGGTCAACATCCTTAACAAGATACTTTTGATTAGTGGATCTTTGTGGGTACCATCCCCACCGGGGTTTTCCCTTGGCCAAGGTTTCCTCGAGAACAAATAATGTGTTATGAGTTCTTTTGTTTTAATGCTATGCACATTGTTTAGCTTTCTATGTTATGCATGCATTAAGATTATTTGTTATATCCATAATTGGGCAAAAGTAAGAGTTTGTAGAATACTAATTCACCCCGCCTCTCAATATTCCCTATTTCTAATAGCATATGCATTACATCTATCGTAATTAGTGTTATTCCTAACCGGTTACTAAGAGGGTGGGGTGAATCACTAAATATAATTTCTACTTCAATTAAACCTTATGTATATATTCTTTCAGTATAAACAAAATATAATCAACCACTCATAAACAGAAATTGAAAAATACAGGTCAACATAGCATATATACATAGAAACCCTCGGTTAGGAGAAAACCACGGTGGGACAGAACCCACAACTTTACTACTGCAGTAATAAAGGTGTCATGTTAAGAGCTTACAAAGCACTTGTAAGAGTGCTACCCGGTAAAGGGATTTGGTAGAAGACCTGTTAAGATCTTGAGCCTGTTAGGAGTCGCTTTGGAAAAGGACCTAGAACACCAGTTAAGATGTTACCCGGTTAAGGGATTTATACAACAAACCTGTTAGGGTTCACTGTGATAGAGGGATTTGAATATGCCTAACAATGTAAAAGCAATGATCTATTATGACACCTTATGTCTGATAAGATCAGACATTGTACCCTTTCCGCTTTGCTTGGCTGTTGAACCTTTCTGCCTTTCACCTCTTGTGACCGTAGCTTCTCTGAAAAGATATCTCTCTCCTGCTCTGTATATTAAACAACAACTCGTGAATTCCGTGACCTATATTTATAAGACATTAATCTTATTAAAGAATACTTCTCACAGTTCAGCCAAGTTGTAAACTAATCCATAAATCATGCTTGCAAAGAAATTGCAAAATGTTCTTGAGTAAATTCTTTGAAACATCCACGTAGAAATAAAGCTAACTCTAGTTCTAACTATGATTGCTTCTTATAATCTAGTTTTAACTGAAACAACTCCGCATGATCCGGTGTTCTCATGCAATCAACCGGTATCAATCTTATACTCGGTTGTTCATACTTTGTATGTTTTATACGATCGGTTGTAGACTTTCTATTTGGTCTACCGATACATATACTTTGGTTGGTCTACTAGTACCGGTTTACTGGTGGGATTGATGTTTGGTTTAAACTTAAATATGCCAACAATATTCCCCTTTGTCATTGGTGGAAAAACATCACATTTCATTCCCTGTCATGTAGACTTCCCCTGTTCTTGTGCTGTTTGTATAGTTCTTCCTTCTGCTCTGTAGCTGAATCTGCCCTGTTTTATGACCTTCCCTTTCAAATGTTGTCTCTTCTTTTAGTATTGATCTTCTTCCCCTTTTTGCCTCCATAGGAAAAAGGATAATTATGTTGGATTATATCTGTAACTTAGTGAAGATATCATTGTAAATTTTCTTCATTGTTTAAAGAAAAAGATTTCACTGACCGGTGACATATTCCAGATTTTTTTGTGCTGCTTGCAGTGATACAATTATATTCTCCATGTCTTCTACTGTCTTGTAGTCTAGTTCTTTGATCAGATTTTCAGCCTTTGTTGCATTCCTTTGCATAAGATCAAATGTTGGGGCAAGAAATAATTGGAATCCAATGAGGTCTTGGATTCTCTTAGTCTTCTCTTCTAAAGCTTTTCTTAAAGTGAGAGAAAGACTTGTCATCTATCTACTGTATTCTATTGCAGAGGAGTTGTTTGCATCAAAAATAGAAGAAAGAAATCTTATATCTTCTGAACTTTTAGATGACTTCTCAGTGATATCTTGAACAAAAACATCAAAGTTTGAAGTCCTGGTTAGTAGACTTCCTGCAACCTATAAATGTTGTTGCAGTACCCTTGTGTTTGTAGATACTGTTACTTTTATCTCTTCAGCTTGTTTATGTAGAATTTCTATTCTTTTCTTCTCATAATGATCAATGGAACTTGTCTCTGGATCGGCAATATCTTCTCCAATAGCCTGTGCCAATATCTTCAATTGATCAATAACAGGTTCGTCTTCATCAAGGTTTGCATCCTGTAAAAATTTATACAGGATGTTCCTTACACTAGTGAGGACCATGTCTTGTTTCCTCTTTGTGAGCTCTTTTAGTTGTCTAGTAGACATCTTACTTATATCAACCACAGTTTCGCTAATTTTTCTCTTCTTGGCTTCAATTTCGGTTGCAAAAGTTAGTTTCCTCTTAGATGAGGATGAGCTTGGAACATCGACCTGTTCCTTTTTCTTTGGTTCCTATGCCGGTTATTTTTCTGCAGGCTTTTCCTGTTTAGTATGTATAGGTAACTATTGTTCCTGTTTGTTCTACTGTTCTTGATTTTCTTCCCCTCCCGGTTGTACTACCTCTTCTGGTAGGACTTGTTCTTCTGGTAGGGCCTCTTCTTCAATATGGACCTTTTCATATGGTCATGCTCCATCTTTAGGATGAGCATCTTCTTCCAAATGAGCTTCCTCTTCTTGAAGTATTTGATCTTCTGATGGAGTGTCCTCTTTGTGCTTCTCCTCAGTCGCCTGCTCCTTATCCACACTGATTTCTACCTCATTTGATCATTTATGAATAGTCATCTTGATCGATGACTCTCCCAGTACATTTGTATCTAGTAGAGCTTATTCTCCCAGATTCAGTTGTTCACTAGTCGTGAATGTCTCTATTAGAACTTGGTTTTCACCGGTTGGTTCAGGAGCAGTGAACTGAACTGGTGGTGCTTGTAGTGTCTTAGGTTCTTCTTGTGGACCTTTTTCTTTCGAAGCGCTAAAGTCATACTGTTGCCAGAACTCAAGTGTCTCTTGAAAAACTTCTTTTTCATATCCATATACTATCTTGGTAACTCTATTCTTTATATCCAAATTCATTGATACTTCCTCCATTAAAAGTTTAATAGTTGCTTCATTGAGACTAGGTCTTACTTGTGACAATGTTTCTTTAACAATTCTATTGTTGGAGCCTAGACCGGTTCTCCATTTATTTATAAGTCTCGTATTCATTTCAGGAGGAACTTTAGACCTATAGTCTATTGGATTTCTATTGAAATCCAAGAAGGTTTCCAACTGACCCACTTCTACTGCTTGTTTATCTTCCTCTCCTAACACACTAAACCATTTAGCCGCATTGACCACTTCACCGAAATCTATGACTTCATCTACAATATCATTTATAGTCAGTGTACGAGCCTTACCTTTTATTGGGGATGCCAGTATTGTTGGTGTAGCCAGATCGCCACCTTTGTCGTCAATGATATCGATGATGATCGGTTCTTTTGATACTTTTTCTCTTCTTGGAGGCTTAGCTCCTAGTATCCCCTTTCCTTTACTGTTGTCTCGGTGTTCTTCTGGCATTCTTCTTTTGCCTAGTGTTGTTGCTGAAAAAGTTTTGTCCATGTAGCAACACCTTCTTCGTGTACCTTGTCAACTTCTCCAACAAGAATTTGACTTATCCTCTTTCTTATCAAGAAGTTTTTCTTGTGCAATTTTGCTTGATAAGTTGCCTCATCCAGAGTTAGATGATTCTAATTTTCAAGCAAAGACCTTATCCTTAGCTCCTTTTATCTTTCCATTGAAGCTTCCCATATTGCTTCAAGAATCTCTTGGAGATCCTCAGGGACGACCTTATGAAGTTCGGTAGGAGTAATATTGAACTTTTGAATACATTGAACCACAACTTCTTGTAACCCTTTCACAAATTCATCAATTGTGGGTTTTCTTCCTCTAGGTGCATCGTCTTTGACCAGTTTCGTAGATTTCCTCTTGCGAAGAAGAGGAGTTTTGTCTTCAATTTTTGTTTCTTCTATTTTTTCCCCTTGAGCGTTGGGCACTTGTTCTGTTCTCTTTCTTTGCACCTTGGGTTCCTCTTCAGTTGATTTCTTCTTCCTCAGAGTGGGAGACCTTTTGACATATACGTTTTTAACCGATGCCTTTTTCTTTAGATTCTCCTGAATTTCTTCAAAGGTCCCAAACCGGTAGGTTGACAGATCTAGATCACTTTCTTGTAGGGCATCTGCATATGCCTTGGCTATTTTTGTAGATATCTCGTACCTCAGTTCTGGTGTATACCTGGTTCTCTATTCCACCGCCTAAATGATACACTAATCGGTGGTGACTAGGAAACACACCTCATCTTTGTAAGTCTCAAGAATAGTTGAGGGAATCCTTTCCCTGGTGTGTATCCTCAGTTGGAATGCTTCAAAATAGTCATTCATGACATTACTAAACTGGTTTCCCAGTTTGTTGGTCATGTCACTGATCTAAATCATTATTGGTTTACCGGTTTCCCATGTCACCTTGCCTATTCCCAGAAAGTAATTCTGCTAATAAAAGAATAAGCATACCAGTAGGGTTCTATATTTTAGGAACTTCTTTTCGATACTGAGCTTCTTTAAACTTTCAAAAATCTGCCCTCTAAGCATGGCGCAAAGGTCATATCACGCATTGTCATGCATTATCTGGTGAGCAGCGTGAATGGCTCCTCTCGACAAACTGTTGAGATTTATCGATTGATAGATCTTGTAGCCTATCACTGCAGACACAAACCAAACTCCCTCATCTTCAATGTCATTTACAGTCATCAGCCGACTTTCAGACTTTGATTTTGTCAATTTTGCGACAACGGCATTTGAAATGGTTCAGAGGCTAAGAGCTTCCCCTTTGTTGCTATACTTGGTAACCCTATGCAGATCCTCCTTGGTGATTGGAGTGCATGCGCATTTCTCTACCTAGAAACCAGGTTCATGCAGTCGACTGAGAACCAGTTGTATCAAATTCGGTTGAAACACGGTTGGATAACAAACTCCATTGATTAATCCTGAGTAGACTAGCTTCACATAATTATTCAGAAGCTTTCAGTCTTGGCATAGCGAAGGTACTCGCTCTGGATGAAAGTTTTACCCAGCTCTTCTTGCTTAGCATGAATAAACGCTGTGACATCTTCAGTTATCAGAACTCCATTAGGTATTGATGACAGTGCACTAGACATGTCATTTTCCTTATTTTGTATTTGCATGATATCGTAAACAGGTCGGTCGATTTAATTACCTTGGATCAGGTTGACAATAGAAGATGATAATGCCATTTTTATTTGATCGGTTAATTGAGAATCGCTTGATCGGTCTTGCAAAAATAACTTATCGATGACCGTTAATCAAGGCCCGATAATAAATTACTCAATCATAAAAAATCACAAAACACAATTCGCAAAGTAAAGTGAAATGAGTAATCTTCCTTTACTTATATAGACTTAGGGTCTAACGGTAATTTCCAAAGGGTAACAATTTATTAATCTTTTCTTCAACAACTGGTTCCAAATATTTACCTGTTGATTAAACATCGGTTGTAATGACCGCACTTACCTATCTAGTTCAAATCATAGACCGGTACCCTCTTCTGGTTTTACTTACTGACTATGTGAGTGTATTGCTCACTTGTCTTACTGGGAATAATAGATGGGCTACCGGTTCCCTCTAAGCTTTTTGGGCTAGTTTGTTGAAGCAATATCACCATTAGCAGATGATGATCTTCCCTCTGTCTTCTCCTCAACGGAGCCCTTTGATTCCTTTTTGAATCAAATCTTCTTGACTTCTTTCTTGGTCTCTTTTCCTTTTTTGTCCTCTTAATTGGGAGACAAGGTCTTATTCACCGGTTTGACCGATCCTCTTCTTTTATTCACTGGCCGGTTCCTACAATCTTTGGCCAGATGTCCAACTTTGTTGCAGGTGTAACAGACTATCACGGTTTCCTTCCATGGATTTACCCTTCTTTTGTTGGGTGAATGACACCAGGAGTCATTATGGCTATGTATCCCACAGTTAGCACAATTGGTTGTGCTCTAGTTCTCGTTTGTCTTCGGGAATTTTGTCCTTGGTGGGGATTTGAATGCCATAGTTTTTTATATGCATTCATTGGCCTTGTGTGCAAACTTGTTGCATGCGTAGCAGTAACCTTTGAAGCTTTCCCTACTTCTACTGGACACACTGTTGGTACGTGATCTACATTCAAAGGTCATGTGGCCTTACTTGCAACAGCTTCTGCATTAATTGTTGGTAGTAGTAGGTTTTACTGGTGCATTTCTGTAGTCACTTGTTTTATGGCTTGGTTTGTCACAATGATTGCAAGAAGTATTGAAGGTCTTTTTACCCTTTTTTTCTACTGGTTTCTTCTTTTCCTTCTTGCCTTTCTTGACACCAGATGACTCACCAGTTTCCTTGGTGCTTTGACCCGTGAACCCAAGTCTTGTCGGATCCTTGTGCTTTCTTTGAGCTCTTAGTTTCTAATCAAGCTTTTCCGAACTCTCGTTGTATCTTCTAAGTGTCTCATTTCTTTCCTCGAGTCTTTTTATTTGCCACTTTAGTTGATAAAATTCAATTGCCAACCTTTTGCATGCGTCATCTTTATCATGCCAATCTTTTGCATATTTGCATTTTCTTGTGTAACTATCTGCATGTCTTCTTGAAGTTGCAAAATACAAAGATCACTTTCTCTTATGGCTTCTTCTGTCAGATTTCTTTCTCTTTCAGAGGCTACCAGTGATTTTACTGCACTATTCCTTTCATCTTTAGCTTTCCTCTTTTTCTCGATTATTTCACTCGTTCTTAGGGCATTATATTCCTGTTCTATTTTCAAATTGGAGATTTGATTGGTTAGGATCTAATTCTTCCCCATAAGCTCAGAGACTGCCTCCTCAACTTCATATGATCTACTTTACCCATATAGTTCCTCAATTATTTCATTGCTCTCGCTCAACTGCAGGGCCATCTCCTTTCTTTTAGCAAGGGATCTTTTTAGCCTATTCTCAAGAGAGGTAATGATGTCATTGGCTTCCTCAAGCTGCTTCTGATACCTGTAACCCTCCATGATCTTTTACTCAAGCAGTTAAGCTTTATATTTTTGAGAACCAAGTGGCTTTGATACCAATTGTTATTCCTAACCAGTTATTGAGAGGGGGTGGTGAACCAGTAAATACAATTTCTATTTCAATTAAACCTTATGTATATATTCTTTTAGTATAAACAAAATATAATCAACCACTCATAAACAGAAATAGAAAAAATATAGGTCAACAAAGCATATATATGTGGAAACCCTCGGTTAGAAAGAGAAAACCATGGTGGGATAGAACCCACAAGTTTACTACTACATTAATAAAGGTGCCCTGTTAAAAGCTTACAAAGCACTTGTAAGAGTGCTACCTGGTAAAGGGATTTGGTAGAAGACCTATTAAGATCTTGACCCTGTTAGGAGTCACCTTGCAAAAGGACTTACAACAACAATTAAGATGTTATCCGATTAAGGGATTTATACGACAAACCTGTTAGGGTTCACCCTGATAGAGGGATTTGAATATGTTGAACAATGTAAAAGAAATGATATGTTATGACACTTTCTGTCTGATAAGATCATACCTATTACCCTTTCCGCTTTGCTTGGCTATTGAACCTCTCTTCCTTTCACCTCTTGTGACCGTAGCTTCTCTCAAAAAATATCTCTTTCCTGCTCCGTATATTCAACAACTCTTATATATTCTGTGACCTGTATTTATAAGACATTAATCTTATTAAAGAATACTTCTCACAGTTCAGTCAAGCTGTAAACTCACCCATAAATCATGCATGCAAAGAACTTGCAAAATGATCTTGAGTTTAGCTTGAAACATCCACGTAGAAATAAAGCTAACTCTAGTTCTAACTGTGAATGTTCCGTATAATCTAGTTTTAACTGAAACAACTCCACATGATGTATCAATCTTATACCTAGTTGTTCATACTTCCCCTATATGTTTTATACGACAGGTTGTAGATTTTTTGTTGGGTCTAGTGCTACATATACTCTGTTTGGTCTACCGGTACATATACTCTATTTGGTTTATTGATGGGATTGATGTTTTCTTTAAACTTATCCAATGACAACTTAAATATGCCAACAATTAGTATATACATCTAGCAAGCTATTGCTCTTATTGTGCATTCAACCCCATCATGGTTTTCACCCTAATTTGGGTTTCTACGATAAAAATGTTTGTGCTAGGTGGCATTGATATTTTCTGATTTTTGTTTAGATGCTTTACATTCTACAAATTAGTAATAAGTGTTTAAGTAATTCAAGGTTTCATATTATAAGGGTTTAAGGTTTTGAAGGTTTAAGTATTGTTGGGAGCAACTGATTCACTTCTCCCCCCATCTCAGTTGATTGCTACCTATTTCCTACAATTGGTATCAGAGCGTAGTCCCTTGAAGGAAGCCTTAAGAAGTAAGGGAGATCCAAAGATGGAAATATACAAGGAATCAAAGGAATTGATCAGAAGAGTTATTTGTTTGTTGCTAACATAATTGTTGTCAGTTTCCTAATGGAATAAGATGTTTAGAGGTCCGATGAGGATCAAATGTTGTAGGTATGAAGTTGTACATGTGGGATATTATTGAAGAAGGTCAGTACTTAGTTCAGTCCAAGTTTTAGAAGATATAATTAAGATTTGGACATGATTCAAGCTCAAAATTGGTGACTGATAGATAGTGTGAAAAATAGTATTGACATGAAGACATGAAGAGGTTAGGTATGCACAATCAAGCATGAATTTCTTGGAGCAAACCTAGGAGTGTATTTGGGACATAGGTAGGTGTCTTTAATTTAGAGGGTTTGTATTTTAGGGGTCTCCATCGCATATTCTTATTGTCTCAGATCCTTGTTGACAGTGTTCTTGAGGTTCATTGGAAAATGGGTTGGCAAATCCAATGGAAAATCTCATTATTAGAATTTAGTTTTATTTTTTACAAGGATTTGCATGAAACTAAATTCCTACCATGAGGTAAAGGAATTAAGTCCCAAGTGTTATTAGAAAGTAAAGTGTCATATTCCTCTTGTATGGCTTTTTTCCAATCAGGTTGTATGTTAGCTTGTTCAAATGTAGTAGGATCAGGAGCATTCATAATAAAAGTCATCAAAGCATAATTGCAAACATTAATTCTCCTAGGTTTAAGACCACCCATTCTACATATATAATCATCACCTTCATAAAGTAAATCTTTAAGCCATTTAGGATTTCTTTTAGAAGTAGCGAAATAATCACTACGAGGAGTAGAGCTATTAGTATCATTATGATTATCACTAGAAGGAATAGAAATATATTTATTAGGAGTAGGGTTTAGAGAAGGATGTTGGTCCTCTACAACCACAATTTTTCTTCCACTAAACTCAGAATATTGAACATTGAACATTGGAGTAATCTTGAACTCCATTTTCTGCAATACATACATCTTTGGCAACTTAAACTTTGTTAGTAGTAAGATTGTAAACTCGATATCCTTTAGTGTGCATCATACCCAACAAATATATAAGGAGAATATTTAGCATCTAATTTTTTCTTTTTTATTTAGGTGTGTGAACATAACCAATGGAACCAAAAATCCTTAAATTTTCAAAAAATTTAACTATTAATTTGACCTATATAAGTTGTCATTAACATTAAGTTAAATCGCATTTTATCATGAAAAAAAATACACATGTAGGGATTCCATAGAATCTCCTAATTAAATAAAATAAAGATACCTTGGTTTATCCTCAAATAAATAAATAAACATAATCAAGGAAAGATTAACTATTCTAACAATTCTTTATCTAAAGTCGAACCAGCTTTCAAGGCTACAATATCACAAAGTGACATGTATAGATCAGATCATAGTGAAGGATATACAAGAAGAGTGTCAAAATATAAAAAGGAGATGAGACAAATTGAAGAAGAAGAAAGATATCTTCAATAATTGGAAGCACTGGTGGAAAGGAGACTATCAAAAGGATCTAGAAGTACAAAGGAAAAATCTCCTTTAAATGCTTTTTTTGTAAAAATATAGGACAATATGCCTCTAGATGTCCTTTTGTTTGTTGCAATCCAGAGGATGAACCTAAGTCTGCAAATTTTATGCCTAGCATTCCTGCCATAAATATTGTTGAAATCTTATGCCCAATGTTCTTGTTAGTAGTATGATTAAGGATAGAATATAAGTTACTCAAGATGAAGAAAAATCCCTAACTAATCACGATGTCAAGGAAGATAAATGTGTTATGTATAGTGGCTTCTCACATCACATGATCGGTGATATGATCAAATCTTTGGGATATAAGAAGTATGAAAGTAATACTAACTCTAATGGTAAAAGTTCTAAGATTAATTTAATTTTTCTGAAACTGTTGTTAAAGATATTATGACTCATGTTCATGGTAATTGTGCTATTGAGAAGACCGAAACTAGTTATACTTCTACTAGAAATGTTTTTTCATATAGTAATGTTAAAGAGATTGCCCTCGAGAACTTTATAAGTTGTGTTGTTGAAGAAGAGAGAGTCTTAGTCTTACAATTGGATGGGAAGAATGATTGGTTGATAGATAGTGGATGTTCACATTATATGACTGATGACATAAGAAATTTTTTGAAATACGAAGATTATGATGGCAGAATTGTTAGATGGGGTGACAACACTAGAAGAAGAATCAAGGGCTGAGGTACTATTTCTTTAGATGGAAGTAATACAAAAGATGATGTGCTACATGTTATTTATCTAACACATAATCTTGTCATTGTTGGTCAGCTAGTTGAGAAGGGATAAACTCTACACTTTAGTGATGAGGGATGTAGCATTATGAATAGTTTCACAAGTGAAATTAGATTAGGATGAAAGAGAAAGAAAAATATTTTCCATCTGAATAATGGAGTAAAGTATCATATTACTCAGATTGAACAAAGTCAGACCAAATCAAACAAAGATAGACAAAGAATCAATAGTAATAATGAACTGCATCAACAATATCAAAATTAGATGCACAGTATCTCAGAGAAGATTGATTATGCAAGAAGGGAAGAAGGAACAATGCTAGAGTCACAAGTGAAGCCAATGACATCAAGGTATGAAAAATTGAACCATTCTTAAAATAGTTTTTTAATTGTTTAGCCTTGTAGAAGTCAGTTTGGTTCTTGCAAAGATAGATTAGATGAACAAAGTGTTGGTGTACTTTTTGGAGTGAAATTTTTTTATGAGAATCAAATCAAGTGTATTCCAAAAAGGTCAGCAATTCAAAAGGAAGGAACAATAATTTTAGATATAGCAGTAAATGAAAAGGTATCAACAAGTTGTGATAATTTTCAATATTCTAAATCAGAATGAGCCTGATATCAAGCAACTTAAGGAGAATGGAAGTCAAGGTTCAGTCGCAAGAAATTTCAAATCACAACATCAAAGAATTGTGGAAGATCACATTTGTCTAATTTCTAGAATTGAGGCCATAGAAATGTACAAATATTGCATGGATGATCAGTGGGTTAGATTCATCGAAGAAGAGCTTAGAATTACAAATAATTTCCAGGATAAGCTCAAGATTAGTTTACCAAAGCTAGAGACATTGCTACTTCAAAGAATATCAATGAACAAAAGGGATATTGAATTAGGAGAAGAAGAGTTCTCTAAGTCTAGTCAAGGAAAGTATAGCTCAGAGGAGAAGAAGAAGAATACCAAATAGACTTTGGCAAGGAATGCTAAGAAGTTCAAATGTACCTGTAGTTTGTTTTTAAGAAGGTTTAATACAAATAAGTGGATTGCATAAAAGGATATCTATGTTTTATTTCAAAAAGGGATGATCACGATCCAACCATATGTAGTAGTATGAGGAAGAAGATCCATACTGTCAAGAAGAGATCAAAAGGGCAGATGAATGAAGAAGCATATCAAAAGCAAGAAACAAGCTCATATATACTTGCACAAAAGAAAGTGAGTTTGTGAAGAAGAGTATTGTACATCCAAGGGGGAGAAAATGATGGAGAGAAGAGTATGTAATCATATTGGCACCATGGAAAGAAAGTCACCTGGGGGAGAAATGAAAGAGCAGAGGTGATGAAGTAGATGATAGCTAGAGAGACTCTGAAAGATAATGATGTGTTGTGGATATTGTTTGTTTTTTATTATATTACTACATGCTTCCCATTACATATTACCATCAATGCCAAAGGGGCGATTGTTAGCATAATGGCATGATGGATGTGCTGTCATTGATGTCAATATATCAAAGGAATTAGCGGAATTGATCAAAAGATTTATTTATTTGTTGCTTACTTAATTATTGGAAGTTAGCCAATGGAATAGGATGTTCAAAGGTCAGATAGGGATTGGATATTGTAGGTATGAAGTCATGCACATGGGATATTCTTGAAGAAGGTTAGTACTTATTTTACTCTATGTTTCAGAGGATATCATGAAGACTTGGTAATAAATCAAGGTCATAATTGGTGATTGCCAAACAGGGTGACAAATAATATTGACAGAAAGACACAAAGAGTTTTGGTGTGCACAATCAAGCTCGAATTCATTAGAGTGACCCTTGGACTATGTTTGGGACATACTAAGGTGTCTTAAATTCAGAGGGTTTGTACTTCAAAGGTCTATATCGCATATTTTTATTGTCTCAAAGCCTTGTTGATAGTGTTCTTGGGCTTAAGTGGAAAAAGGGATGGAAAATCCAATGGCTATTGTGAATTTGTGTATTTGAGTGTTTATCATGATGTTATAGGATGTCCTTGAAGTATGTGCTTGATGAGTTAGAAACACACATGGATTGGATTGGTGGAATTTTTAATCAATAATAATATTTTTATTATCATTTTTTGTTTTAGCTGACTAGGTTGGTAAATCTTGTTGCACAAGTGATAAACAATGAAATCTAGGAGATTTATGATCTCGAGATAGTTGTTATAGGTTATGGTTATGACTTGACATTCAAAGATAGATATGAAATATGAGATTTGGCATAATAATTTGAAGAAGTGATGAATTAGGTTTGGCCAACCTAGTTCTTAATGGAAGATGATGAATTATGGAAAAATTAGTAGGCGCGGAAGTGGAAGATTGGTGGAAAACACTTGAGATTTCTTGCAGAGTAGTAGTTAAGATCTCTTGATGGATAAATTGCCCATTTTAAGGAGTCAGAGCGAGTTAAATTAGATCTCATTGTTGTAGTCCAATAGAATTGACTTTTGTTAGGATTTGGTAACACTGGGAGGGGGGGTGAATCAGTGTTACAATACTTTACTGAATACTTAAATTTCTTTATCCTCTTCGAACAACATATAAATATATAGCATAAGATACATAACCATGCAACATAAACAAACATAAGAGAACTCATAACACCATATCTATTTTCGAGGAAACCCTATTAAGGGAAAAACCCTGGTGGGGATGGTACCCACAAATGTATGCACTATAAGTATAATAACTTTGTTAGGAGTTTTGACCCTATTAGGAGCCGAGCATTACAATAGGCAGGTCCTGGTTAATGGACAGACCTTGTTATTAGTGTTTACAATGTGATCCCAATTAAGGAAACAACCGCGCTAAGAGTCCAGCCCTATCAGAGGCAATCAAACCCTGTTAGGGGTGTACAATAGGTGCAACAATACTTACAATCAATTTTTTGTCTAGAATATAAAGAGTTAACAAAGTATTCCTTGAAGAACTCCTCTTGTTCTCCATTCTCTTGATCTCTGCTCTTCTCCTTAGATGTCTTCACAGTTCGCATCCATCTATATCATCATTATCGACATCGCACACTTTTACAAAAGTGTCTATATACTTATAACTTGTTATAGGTATATTCCAAAAGCTAGTCATCATTACTCTAGCTAAACATCATATTATTTAAGATAGAATTGCACACTTCATTAATATTCTTAGTCAACCTTAGATCTAAGAACGCATAAAAAATTAACTTTCCAATCACTTACAAAGTCGGCCTTAGTGATTGCCAACAAGTTATACTCTTTTTACTGTCATCACATCCAATCAACTGATCATATCTCTTCGATACCTCAACATTAACATGTGTGACCTTACACATGTATTTACTTGGGTTCTGCAAGCATATAACTAAGATCGCATGCTTTTATGAAGCTCCTGGGAAGTTTGCTTCGCTTTTCTGTCAGACTGGGTCACATGAACAGTATGTGGACTTAGGCATTTTTCCTTCACCAGCTCCATACAAACATATTCATGATATCCAATATGTGCAATCATAAATCTAATAAGTGTTCCCATAAATGACAATATTCCATATGTGCATGTACCTACATGTGCATATGTGTGCATGTACAGACCACTTGCCAACAATCTCCCCCTTTGGCATTGATGGAAACACTTAGTAAAAAAATGACTAAGTGCAGCATCAAGACAAAAATATAAAAAGAAATATTGATAGAAATGCAACACATTAATTTAACACATGATCTTCAGAAGAACCTTTCTTTTATTTATGTTTTGTCATTTTACATTCTTTTCTCCCTATATTTTTTCTTCTATCTCTCCCCCTTTGACATCAATGTCAAAGGGTGCCAAAAATATCTTAAGTAAGTGCCAAAACAAGAAAATTTAGAGTATTCATAATCACAAGTGAATTGTCTGCAACACATCTTTGTAGTTTGTTTTCTAAATCTACATATTTGCATCCCAAGCTGCCTTAATTGTTTTTACAACTTGAATCAGTCCATCGAGACCATATGCAGCCTTGTCTGCTTCTACATCTGTAGGTACTAATTCCTAAAATGTTTTGAGGCCAAGATGAAGGTCCTCGTGAGTACTCTCTGAGACATTTACCTTTGGAGTCAAGAAGCTTCTTAGCTTTGAAAATCTCTTTTGAATTCTATCTTTTTCTAACTGGAGAGTGGATTTTGTCTATTGTCATATTCGTCTCCTTATTTATATCCAATATTTTCTTATTTTCAAAAGCCTCAAAGATTTTTATTAAAATAGCTTCATCTTGAGCTATAATATCTCATATATTCTTTACATGCTTGTGGGAAGTCGTGCAAAGTCTAAATAGCTCATGTCCATCCTTAAGGAAAGATTTTATTACCTTTTCAAATGCAGTCATTGTGTTAAGATCATCTTTGATTTCATTTAGAATGTCTTTCATCCTCAATTTCTTGAAATCTTCTACTACTTTTATTCTGGTTGCATCTTCTAAAGGGTAAAAATTGTATTGTATCATACTTAGAACATTATCAAGACTACCTATGGGATCCTCATTATGTACAGGAGGTGTAGTCAAAAGTTTGCTTAATACCTTTGTTTCCCGGTGGGTTGTTTTCTAAGTCTTTTCTGATTTCTTGTCTGATTTTTCTTTTGCTTTGGCAAATTTAAGTACTGAACACTACATTAGGTCTGTAACATCCATGTCCTCCAAATTGGTTGGAAGTGATTGAGAGCCACTTTCCAAAAAATTAGGTGGAGAAAAAGGAGCAATAGACAATCATTTTGGTTGTTCCTCTTGCTTTTCTATTTCCTTTTCTACCTTTGTTTCTTTTTCCTTTTCCTGTTCTTTTACCTTTTATGTTTCTTTTTCTTCCTCTCTTTGTTCTGATATCTGTGCTGTATCTTGTGTCTTCTCTTCTTACTGCACTTTCTCATTTGGTATCTCATTATCCCTTATTATAATGTTGGTTAGGGTTTCATTCATCTGAAATGGATCAGATGTATCTAGGTGTGGGGTATGTGCAGGATCATGGTATGCCAAACTAGGCCTTTAAGTGGAAATGAAAATTCAGAAAATCAGGTTTAGGCAAGTTGACATAAAAATTTGAACAAGTTATAACTATTATATCAAAAATATGTAAGAAGAGAATTTGTAGAAAATTGAATTTAGTTTCGAAGATACTAGGCCCTTTTTGCAAAAAAATTATTTTATATGTAAAAAATTTCAAATTTCAATGTAGTAGTATGAAAATTTCAGGAAACAAATAAGGAGTAGGTGTATGTCTGACCACCTTAAACATAATCAAATGATAATTTTTTGTACAAGATTCTAGATATAAGTACTAGACACATGTCCAGATGTGCCACATATTTTTTTGTAATTTATTTCGAAGTAAATAATTAATTATGATTTTTCTTCTACAACTTTTCCATAATACAAAAAATGTCATGTCTGACCACATTAACTTAGTCCAAACTTTATAAAATTGAAAACTTCTTTTATTTTTCTTATAGTAGGAAAAGCATAGAATGTGACAAATATTTTTTATTTCAAAAATGTTATACAGTTTGAAAGTTATAGCTATTTTTCAATAAGTCTATCAATCAGGATTAGAAAGATAATAAGTAGGTGTGTGTCTGATCACACTAAACAAAATCAAATGATAATATTTTATTATAAGATTATAGATAAAACTAGCAGACTTGTGTCTGGATGTGATGTATATTTGTTTGTATTTTTTTTCCGAGTAAATAATTAATTATGATTTTTTTGCTACAAATTTTCTGAATATTATAACTCTCGTGTCTGACCACCTTAACTTAGTCTAAACTTCATCAAATTGAAAGAATTATTTATTATTATTGTATTAGGTGAAGCATAGAATGTGATGTATATTTCAAATTTCAAAATTGTTATATTGTTTGAAAGTTATAGTTCTTTTTCAAAGAGTCTATCAATCAGGACTTTTTTTTCACATCGCCACTTCTTGGCATACCATGATCTTGCACATACCCTATGTATTAAGTGAAATCTCAAAATTGTCAATAAAGAAAATCAGGTAAGGTAGTGTCAACTACCTCTATTTCTTTTGGATCTTTATCCTTTTCTGCATTTCTAGGCTCTATAGAGATTACTAATGGGGTTGGGGTCCTTTGTAGATTTACCAAGATCAGGTCACTCCTTTAAGAGTAACTATCCAATCTTATCATTTTTTCCCAGTTCAACCTCTTCATATTTTCGTACTATGAATTTGATAATTCTCGTTTTGGTTCTCAACTTTGGCCTTAGTTTCTCAAGCCAATCGCCCATCACATTCCCTATCATGGTTGGCATATTCTGTAATAGAATATCTTATCTCATCTTGATGTCCTCATCAAGGGCACTTTTCTTTCTCCCTTCTAATCTTTCAAATACGTCCTTACTTATTTGACCCTCTATTTCAATTAAGTTATTTTTGAATGTGAGCATGTGCTCCATAACTATGTCTTCTATTTGGTTTTTTTTATCTTCATCATATCTATCAAATTATTTCTCAATAGAATTAAGCTTACCATCACTTACTGCTCTCTTTTGTAGAAACTTGAGGTAGCACTTAAATAGATTTCTTTGTGTACCTTGGCCCTTCTTCTATTTGGCTTCTTCTACCTTTTTCTTGTCTGCTCCAAGTGCCCTTAGATTATCTTCTTGAAGATTTTTGTCCTTTTCTTCTTCTTGCTCCTTCTTTTGTTCCTGAGTTTTCTCTTTGTCCTTCATTTGGACTTCCTTGTTTTTCTCTTCTTCTTGAGATTTATTTTGTTGTTTATCCTTTTCTTGCAAAGATGGAGTAGTATCCAATATTTTCCTCTTCTTTTCTGGTCCGCTAGCCATGGCCTTAGGTCTAGCTTTGCGAGGAGTTTGTGTTTGAAATTTGGCTGAGTAGGATATCATGATGTTGTCATTATGGCAACATATATTCAGTGTTAAGAAAACATAATCTAAGGAGGACGTTTTGGATGAGAACCTATGAAAATTGTCTAAGTATAGCAGTGTTTCTCTATCTACACAGATACCATTTTGATCAGCGAAGTTCACAGAAGTACTTTCAATGCATGTGCACGTAAACACAGATCATACAAGGTATATTGAAGCTACATCTAAGAGTACAAGATTGTACGACATGTACGAACAGAGATATCAATGTTTTAAAGAGACAGTGTTGAACCAACCATAATAGAGTAGCGATTAGTAATTGATTATTTTGAGTTAAGGAACTATTGTGTTTATCAAAATAATGACTTGACTAATTAGGGATGACATCCTAGATGTTAACCCTAAGTAAGGAAGAGTTAATATTATGTTTTGATAATATGGAAACTGACTAATATGCTATATTTGAGATAGCTAGTATAAAGAGGAATATTATGTTATGCGAAGTAAGTGAGTAATAACTTATTGTATGTAATGTAAAGTTGTAAAAATATTTTGTATTGATGTATTATGTGAAATTTGATATATGATCAAATCAGTGCGAGTTGATAACAAGTTTTGTGAAGAACCTACAAGCTAGATTAAAATATTTAAGATATTCAGCAACAGTAAAAGGTTTTTGTATTTTATCTTTTGTATTGAAGATTATCATTGAATATTGCATGTTTGGGCAGTGACCTCATCTTGCATACATTCATATTTTGTAATACCAACTCCTAATAGGGTTGAGGCTTCTAACAAGGCCTAAAGTCCCCTAACAAGGACAGCTACACTATACGGATGTAATAGACTCCTAATAGGGTCAATATTTCTAACCAAATACTTTTGATTAGTGGATCATTTGTGGGTATCATCCCCACCGAGGTTTTCCCTTGGCCAGGATTTCCTTGAGAACAAACATTGTATTATGAGTTCGTTTATTTTATGGTGATGTTTATTATTCGGTATATTCAGTTTATTTTTTATGCAAGTTACAAGTTAATTTCATACATCCATAAGTGGAAAAAAGTAAAAGTTTGTGAAATATTGATTCAGCCCCCCCAGTATTTCCTATTTCTAACAATTTGTATCACAACACAGTTACTCGGAGAATGCGTAATAGTTTGACTAAGATCTATATGGATATAGATTAGTTGCAGAAAAATCTAGATGAAGCTCATGAACAGATTGATATTCTTACTGAAGAAAGAGATACTCTGAAGAATAAATATGATAGTGCTAAAGACTACATTGAGAAACTAAAAGACAAGATAGAAGATCTGAAATCAAAGAAAGAACCTACAAGTCAAATCAAGGATAGTGATGAAGTTTCAAAACATAAAAAAGGAGAATTAGACTCTAAAGCATGAAGTAAAGATTATAGACCTAAAGTTAAGCCTGAAAGATGATAACAACAAAGTTGAATCAAATCTGAAGTCTGAAAATGCAGATCTAAGATCTAAACTTTCCAAAGTAACATCTGAATTTGAGACTACAAAGTTGCAGTATGTTGAACTTGAGAAATACAATACAATTATGAAAGGAGAACTAACTCAATCCAAGAAACATCTTTGAGAAACTATATTTCAGCAGTGAAAAAATTGATGAACAAATTTCCTATCAGAAACCCTCTTATGATAAAATTGGTCTAGGATATTTCGAAGAAAAATTCTCAAAGAAGATTGAAGAATGTAAAGAACCAGATCCAGAAGTTCAACAACCTGAGATCAAAGAAGAAGAAAAAAAAAACAAATATGAGTCCAACCAATCTAAAGATGTACCTAAGCAACCTAAGCAAGATGGATCGCCTAAAGAAATGCAAAGTGAATTCAAAGGTATATATTTTTCATGCAATTCAATTGGACACATGAAAACAGATTGTACAGGTAAGCAATTCAAACTTATCTCTGGTTATTGTTATAATTGTCATGTTTTTGGACATAGAGCTATTGTTTGTAAGAAACCTAGATATAATGATAAAAATAATAGTAAAATGTTTAGAAATACTAACCTTGCAGATAAAAGACCAATTAGAGTAACCAACAATATAAGAAATGGAGTTGTGTGTTATAGATGCAATAATTTTGAACATATTGCCAGAAATTGCAGATCACAAATTAGTCAGTTAGGACCAAGATATGGAAACAATGTTATAGTTTTTCAGATTTATAATAACATGGGTAACAGAACGAGATATTGTAGAATGAACAACATGAGGAATTCTAACAACATGAGGAATTCTAATCCTAGAAGAAATGTGAGCTAGACCAAAAGAAATATGGATACCAACAAGAGTCTAAAGGGAAATTGTAGTAACATGGAAGAAGTTATATTTGTCAAAGCTACACATCAAGAAAGTGCATCCACAATATTAGGAAGTCAGTCAGGAGAAGTATTCGAGAGTAAGTTGGAATCAATTCTGAATCCATCTCAAACTGATTAAGCATCAAGTTTCATGAATTATGCATCATAGTAGCATAGATTTTAGCAGAAATTGAATCAAGCCTTGCGAAGTTAATATAAGATAGTAAGTGATATAAAGAAGATATGGTTAAGAGCACATTAATTTATGAGCATGTATGCGATCACACGAAGAGAAAGAAATTTTGCAAGCAACCAAGAACAACTTTTTGGCATGTATATATACACTTATGTAATTAATGCGACAACAATGTCTTGAAGGATTTGATAGATAAAAGTGCATTATTGATATTATTTGATCATTCAAGTATTTACAAGAGTCTTAGAGAGCTAGCCAGTGAAGATTGAAAGCAGTTTGCAATATTTGGAGACAGATTTTTGCTAGATCTACGTAGAAGCCCTAAATCGCGATTCCAAGGTATTTTACTAAGTGTTTATTGTCGAAGCAATTAATTTTCAGTGTAATCATGGATCTATCCCTAGTTCATAACATTAAGGACATACCTAGACCTAAGGTGAGAAAGGAATCAGTAGAACCCTCTGAGGAAGACCCTAGTTTAACATTATCGACTATACCAGACGGTTTCTTGCATTTGGAAGATGTAAGAGGATATTTAAAATGTAAATTTGAGACTCTAGGAGAAAATAGTATGACTGAGTGTGACAAGATATACAAACAAGATATGACCTATAAGGAAGGATATGAACATTTAGGTCAACTGGACATTATCAAATACATGTTTCACTATGAATTTTAGAATGATGAATAGACTAAGATCATTTTAAGCAGAATTGATAATGGGAAGTTTTGGTTGGATGATAGAGTGATAGACATTACAACTGATTTGATACATGCGGTAACATGACTATCTAACAAAGGTGCAATTCCACTAAACAAAAAGAATGTAAAGAAAATAGTGCTAGACAACACTAAGTCTTCACATAATAGAAGAGGCATTGTAATTAGTAAGATTGAGCAGAATGATGTGAGGTATGTGTGCAAGATAATGACTACCAAGCTGTGTTCCAGCTCTAGGGAAGATGATATGGTAACAGGTATGGTGCAAGCATCTTATCTTATGTGTGTTGACAAGGTTGGTTTTGACATGAGTAAAATTCTAATAATCCAATTCATTGAAAACATTGAGAAGATTAATAAAACAAAGAATTCCCAATTCCGATTCTCATCCCTAATCACTTACATGTTTTTCCATCTTTTGAGAAGGTTTCTTTAAACTATAGGAGCTGATTGGAATGATGATAGAAGTTTAATGGAAAGAATCAACAAGGTGTATCTTAGACACCCAATTGACAAAGTAAATGAGAGTGCTACACTTGTAATCAAAACCTTTTAGAATGAGATGAAAAGATCAAGAATTCCACCTTCAATAGTGGACAAGTACAAAAATAAAATATACTTTTTAGTTGACATAGATTTCACATATATTCAAGCAATAGAACTAAGAACCGAATTCATAGACCCTCTAGAATATGAAGTATCTGAAGAGGAAGCTAAAGCATATGTAAGTAGATTACTGAAGTGAAGATTAGATTCCAAAAGTTCTAGATTTGGAACATTTGAGGAAACTTTCAGTACAACACAACAATCATAGGGGAAACAAAAGGTGACAGCTGAAAGTAACCCCATAGTAGATTTTTTTAATGCGCGCTTGAAAGAGGAGATAGACGATTCCATTGGGAGATTATATTTTTCTATTGGCATAACACTTCATGTAGCTCTATCTCCTTATTATAAGAAGATGATGCAGTTGGTGGCAAGGTGGGGAGGACCATCATTTGTGCCACCAGGTGAGCACAAATTAAGGACCACAATCTTGGATAAAGAGTATGCCAAGATCGGTACAGTGATGGACAGCATGAGGGCAGTTTGGGAGGAGTCTGGATGCAACATTATCATGGATGAGTGGACAAACATTAGGAATCGTCCACTCATCAATATCATAGTTACATGCACAGAGGGCCCATTCTTTCGCAGGGAAATTGATTGTTCAAGGAATCAAAAGGATGCTGATTTTCAGTTTGAAATCCTTCAGGTATCTATTGAGGAGATTGGGACGTAAAATGTGGTCCAAGTAGTGACAAATGCAACACCTTTGTGCAAAGCTGTAGGGAGGCTAATTGAGGTAGCATATAGAAATAGAAACTGGACTCCATGTTGTGTGCATACCATGAATAATGCACTCAAGGACATGGGGAAGATTGACTGAATTAAGGGAGTGGTTAACGATGCTAGAGATGTGCAAATGTATATTTGTAACTACCACACTTCACATGCACTCCTTAGGAGCTTCACAAAGGAGTTCTTGAAACCAGTTGAGACTAGATATGCATCGCATTTCATTCTTTTGGAGAGAATGCTTGAGTTGTAGGAGCCACTACAACTCATGGTTATGACAAATGAGTGGAATCAGGACATAACAAGGGAGGAGGGTGAAGGAGATAGCGAAGAGTGATGTATTTTTGAGTAATGCAAAATACATATTCTTTATCATCAATCCAGCTTTTTAGGTCATTGAATATGGGGATGGGGATGCACCTAGCCTTGGAGACGTGTATGAGTGCATTGATTTTATACTTGGCCAGATGAGGGTAGTTGTGTGAGAGAGGGACCCCACTTTATGCTTGTACAATGACCGACTTCGGCCTATTATTCAGCAAAGATGGGACAGCCAAAACACTCCCTTACACATGGTTTCTTATGCATTGAATCTGAAGTGGTACATACCTAGGCCTGGCAGAGTAATACAACTTAAGGATGAAGAGGTAATTGAAAATTCATATCATGCTACTCATTGCAATCATCTTTATGTCTTATTAATAATTCTATTTTATTTTCCAGTAATTTGAATTTAAAAAATGTAATTTTTTTTACTTTTTTGGGTCAAGGGTTCTTCAAGTGCATTGATAAGATGTATGATGCAAAGACTATTGCGAAGGTTCGCATTGATTGGACCCAATTTACTACTCTTAGGGGTTATGCAGCTGCGGCAAAGGAAGACATAAAAACTATGATACATGAGGATCAGATTTTTTGTGGAATTTCCATGGACCAAAATCAGCAACTACCACACTAGCCATTCATTTGTTGTCTTAGGTTTCTAGTTCTTCAACTCAATAAATATTTTAACTTTTAAAGATTTAACTTTAAGTTCTTATTTTTTACTTTAGAGAACTTTTGATTCAACTTTTCCAAATTCTCACACTAGTCATTTGACTGCAATTTGATTATCTCAGGTATCTAGTTCTTCAGCTTCTTAGAGGAACTGGTCTACTTATAGCCTTATCCACTATCTAACGAGGAACATACTTACCTCTCAGAGAGTGGAGAAGCTAGTGGTTGTACAAAGTATCTTGTGTATCACTGATCGTAGGACATGTGTGTACACGGAGAGCTCAACAACACGATGGTATGTAGAGATAGAGGACCATCACAGATTAATGAGGATGACGATGCTTCAGATGCAGGGCTGGTCGGTGTTCCTTTAGTGGCTCTTAACCTTGGAGAGGTTGATAGTTCTGATCATGACGAGTTTTCCAACCCCCTAATGGATGAATGATTGGAGGCCTCCTTGGCATTTTTATTTTGTTGTTTGTACTTGTTTTGATATATTTTACTCAATGTAATCATCTTTAAATGATGAGATAAATACTCATACTTTTGATATAAGACTTTAGTATTTGGCTTTTCTATTATTATTTAATATTTATATAATAGAACTCTTCCATTTTCTGATTGGAGTATTTAAATTTTAGAATTTATTGTTTAATGTTCAATATTGAATGTCCAATGTAGTGTTCAATGTTCAATGGAATGTTAAATGTTCAATGTTAAATGATTTTACATCTTTATGTTTTATATTGTTATACATCTTTCTATAACTAGGATTTTAAGTACCACATGTATAATATATACTATATGCACGCCTGCCCTCCCCCACCTCCCCGCCATCCCCGAATTGAGGCCCCTCTATCTCCCCTTCTTGGAAAGTTGTCCCCCCATCCCCTAGGGTGGTAACTATGGTTTATAAGTGCAACAACTAAAGATGAAAATGGAAAAAACATACAGAAAAAAGAGAAAATGCAATGGATGTCAATGGTCATGTGAATGTAGTACAAGATGGTATAGAAGATGCTACAAAAGTATCAAAGGTGATGAATACATTTTCTAACTTTATGGAAAATGAACATGACACATTGTGTTCAGATGATGCAAATGAAGATATGAAATATAAACAAGAAATGGAGTTTTGGAATATTTAAGCTGAGAAAATTCTTAATAGGAGATGGTGTGAGAAGAAGAGGAAGAAGGATCGAAGGAAAGTCAAGAATGAAAGATATGGTGTAGGATATAAAGATTATTTCCAATTGGTAAACAAGTAGCAGAGAAGGGGAAGACCTAAGTTAAATATGAAGCACAATGATGAATGTTTGCAAGATTCAACTCACCAAATATGTAAATGGCATGGATACAATATGGAGGTTATATACATGTTGCAAAGAAAATCTTAGATGGAACTGAGATGTTTTTGTTTCATGGGAGTATGGTGCAGAAGCACCCACTACCTAGTGAAGTATTAAAGGTGGTCAAGGTTGATATTCTTTTTTTCATGTATAAGTTCTATAAATATTATTTCATGGGTGTTGAAGTCTAATTTAGGTCATTAGGTGAGATGAAGCGTCAAGTTACAAAAAAATGTCAATGTTGCAAATGTTGTCAAATTAAACAATGTGGAATATGAAGGGTCAAAGTTGGAAATTTAATGGATGGTTGTAATTTGAAATAGACTTAATAACTATTGAGTATGTTTTGAAAAAGGTTTTAAAGGCCTTGTATCATCGATAATAAAGGGGGATTGATGTTTTTATAAATTTGGAAGCAGTAAAATTCTATTTTTCCTACATTTTCTAAATATTTCCCTAATGTTTTCTTGATTGGCATAGACTATTGGCATATGATGTTTTGGAGCACTTGGAATCACTTGAGGGTTGTCATTTATGGCAACACTTATGTTTGGAGTGATCGTATGATAAGAAGATTGCCACTGGAGTCACAATCATGAAAATGACTAAGTCTAAAATCAGGATAATAGGGTAGAGTGCCACAGTTTTGTTCAGCGATGAAGATATATGAGGTATTATGGCTTGTGAAGTTAACTGGAGGTATCTTGAGATGTATACATGCTACAGTTAAAAGCGCATGAGTTTTGGTTACCAGATTTGTGAGATACAGTGTTCGGAAGGTATGCAAAGACAATAAAATAGTGTAACATGGTACATGAACAGTTGCGAAGATTAAGGAAAGCATAGTGAATATGATAATGTGCTAAGACAAGTGAATAAATTATATTGTCGACTCTTTGGTAATGTAAGAGCACTGACTCCATAAATATCATTTGCATGAGTTATTGTTATGTTTTGTATGGTAATTATGAAGCTGACTGGAAGGTTGATTTTGTATAAGTACAGATTGCTTTTGTGAAAGGGAGTTATGGTTATGATTATGATGATGGAGTAAGCTTGTGAATATAAGAGTAGAGATCAGATGTGAGATCAGTAAAAGGCCGAGCTATAACTAGAACTATCTAAGCAAGATAAGTGCTTGTATTGTTCCCCTTTTGAGAACTCTTTTGAGAAAAATAATTATTAAGAGTACTATGCTCACTACCTTTAACCAAGTGTTTTGTATACCCCTAACAGGGTTTTGTATTCCTCTAACAAGGAAATGTACTATGTAACAATCCACTCTTAACAGGGCTAGATCTCCTAATAGGGATATTAAATTTTAGTGCATATTTGTGGGTACCACCCCACCGGGGTATTCCCTTTGGCGAGGGTTTCCTCGAGAAAAAATCATGGTGTAATGAGTAATGTGTTATGCTTATATATTCTTTTTATTTCTGCTTTACTTTGGATTGTTTATAATTGTTTAAAGTTGAAAAGATCATAGTTATGTAATACTGATTCACCCCCCCTCTCAGTGTTACCTAATCCTAACAATTGGTATCAGAGCTATTGGCCCTTGGAGAGAAAGCCTTACAGCTTAAGGGAGATCAGGATGGATTCAGGAGACATGCAAGAGAACTTTTAGGTTGCACATGAAGATTTGGATAAGATGAAAGCTGAGAATGGTGAACTAAAATTTAAATTAAAAAGAGAAGAAGGTTTCATGACGAAACTAAAAGAACAACTTGAGGTTGCAAAGAGTCAGAGGCAAGACCTTGTGGAGAAGATCAAAGAAGATTCAGACAATGACACATAAGACAAAATAAAGAAGTTGGAGCAAGATAAAGAACAAATCAATCTTCTGATGGTTAAAGAAATTCAGCATGGAAAGAATGAAAGAAACAAAGTTGAAGAATCACTAAAAGAGTCTAACAAGAAGATAAGTGAAATGAAGACTGAACTTGACCAATACAAAGATAAATATCAAGAATTGGAAAAATATAATCAGATCATTAAAGGCGAACTCACTCAAGCCAAATTACATATTGAGAAGCTACATGAGTAGTGACAAGATTGATGAACAAAGAGAAAGACAAAATCCTAAAGGAGATATGTCTGGAGTTGGATTCAATGGAGCAGAAAGTTCAAAAAGCCAAAAAGAATCAAATGAGAAAAATACTTAAGAGAGGTCTACTCCTGAGGAGAGATCTACTCATGAAGAACCCAGAGAATAGTTCAGACCCTTCAAAGGTAAATGTGTCGGATGCAACAAAGTTGGTCACATGAAAATAGATTGCAAAAGTAAAGGTAACTCTAAGCCCTTTTCCAGCTACTATTTTAATTGCTATGAATATGGACAAAAGAAGGCAGATTGCAGAAAACCTGATCAGTCCAGGTACAAGGAAGACTATATTAGACAAGAAACAACAGCTAAGATCACATGTCAAAAATGTAATAACTTTGGGCATACAGGAAGGTATTGTAAATTATAGACTAATCAAGATAGAAGGAGACTGCCTACTTGTTACAAATGTAACAATCTAGGTCACATTGCAAAGTTTTGCAGATATAATGGAGAAGACAACATAAGAGGACCAAGAAGGCCTAGTAAGCTAAGTTGACCACCCCTTGTGGTTATAAAAAAAAATGTCAGTGACAGTGGTAAGAGTTTTAATGAGTACATGGATGATTTTGGGAGTCATTTCAGGAAATCAGAGAGCAAGGAGGATGACCAGATATGGAAGGTGAGAGTTTTAAACAAAGAAGTGGTTCAGGGAGAGATAGTAGATGATACTATGTCTTCGCATGATGAGTTTTTTGAGGCATCGACCTAAATGGCCTTATGGCCTTATGGGGCTCATTGGATGCAATGAACAGAAATTATCCAGCCCCTGTCTATGTGGAGTAAGCTCGTGAGAGCTTAGAAATGATGTGTACAGATGTTGTAGAGTCTGTGGATGAGAGTGCAGCACTTGGAGATTCATCTTCTGTGTTCACAAGTTTTGTATTAACTGGATGACATGTGAAGTTGAGCTGCCTGTATTTAATACACACACTCAGCTTGCAATGGATAAAAGGACTTAAAGGATCTCAAATCTACACCATTTGTTGATCAACGCTTAAGGAGAATAGAATAGAGAAGGTTATCAATCATCTGGAAGAGTGGTTACGTGATCGCATGAAGCAAAGCACCAAATTCAGGTGTGTTAAGGTATTTAGACCTAATCTCTTTGAGAAGTCATGGATGCACCAATAGTTTATGATGTTGTAAACAGGCCTAGGTATAAGTTCAAGAGGCACCCATACAAATCCTGTGAGGATGATCTGGAGGGAGCATTTTCACAAATCCTCGAAGGTGTGTTGCACGTAGAAGACATTAGGGCTTACATACACTGCAAATATGAAATCATTGGTGAGGTTAACATCTTTAGTGAATTGAATAGTATGATTGAAGCTGATAGATCTATAGTAGAAGAATTTAAGCACCAAAAGGATCAGTCAATCCTTAAGTTAACCTGGCTCACAGAATTTATGGAAGTTGAATGGTTTAAGATCATTCTTAGCAGAGTTCATGAGCAGTTTATGTTGATAGGTGAACAACTTGTTAAGATATGTGCACAATTGATACATGAGATCACAGGCCTTGATAATGAAGGATCCCTACCTATAGAAGAAAAGAGCCTAGGAAATCTAGCTGAAACCCCAACCCATTCAAAGTGGAACAAGAGGTTAATTACAGTAAATTATATTTATTTGCAAGATGTCAAATTAGTAGCAATGTTGATAGGCTACAAGTTGTTTTGCAGTAGCAAACCTAATTCTATATCTATTGGAGTCATCATGATGGCGTACAAAATGGTAAAAGAGAACAAGAAGTATAATCTTTGCGAAATTCTATCTCAACAGTTTATTGAGAATGTGAAAGGCATAAAGAAGGATAAATCCAAGGCATTTAGGTTTGGTTCATTGGTGATTCACATGTACATTAATATTATTCACAACTTTCTTAGCATGCATCCTAGAGCATGGAAAGTCAATGAACCCACTGGACTTCAAATATCAAAATACTATAGAAGACAGAAGAAAGCCCGGGTAGATGGAGAATTGTTTGGCATGATCAAGATACTGCAGAGGCAAATGAAAGAAAGGTACAAAATCCCTGAGAATTTAGTAGAAAAGTATGAGGACACTATCTGTTTCATGGTTGAAACTGATTGTGTGTGCTTTGAGGAAGTTGAGCCCAGAACTAAGTGGTGCTATCCTATGGGATATGAGGTAATTGTTGAAGTGCTAACTATGAAAGTGGAGCATGTACTGGCAGCAAAAAAGGACCCTCCCCAAGAAAGATGGGGAACATATAGGGAGAAGTATGAGATAGTCAGAGAAGAGCAAGAAAAGGTAATAAGAAAAAGGAAAGTCGTCAAGATTGTTGAAGACATCACTATGATGGTGGGTATCACAAAAGCGCAGTTAATAGATATCAGAAATAAGATGGAGGCATCCTCTAGCATTGCCACCGATGCATCTATTCCATTAGAGATAGAAAAGACAATAGCCCCTACTGTTGATATTATTGATTTGTCAACCTCTCAAGAGAAAGACACACAAGATGTGGTTCTTGCAGTTATTCCCAGAAGATCCACAAGAACAAGAAAACAAGACAGTCCCAAAGAAAAAGAGACAAAGGTGAAGAGGAATAAGAAGGAAGAAAAGGAAGTTGAGGAACAGGAAGAGAAAATAGTCCAAAATAATCCACAAACCTTGTGGAAATCGGATCTTAAATCACTACAGAAAAGAGTTATCAAAGATGGAAATCTGTTATCAGTGAACAAATACTATGAATGATATAACCCTGAGGACCAAGCAGTCATTGAGGACACTATCATTGAGCATCTGCTAGTTTTTAAGAAGAATTTATTGGAGGTTGAAGGAAACATTCCCGAAGACCTATACAGTAAACTAGAAATCAGGAAACAATTAGCATAGTCGGAAGATGAGAACACAAGAAATAAAACAATTGATGATATGTTGTCGGTTGTTTCAATTTAGGAAAGAGAAAGAATCATAAAATCACTAAAACCCCACTAAGGACAAAGGCCAAATTAGTCAAGATTATGGCTAGGAAGTATGATGAGGTGATTGAGGACACCCAAAAGGCATTAGACTATGTTCTAATGCATGACATGCCTAAGAAGGTTTCACCTCCCAAGGTTTCTAAGCCTATATTTTTGGGTTTAGGAGAGAGTTCCAAGGCAGTAAATGAAAGTGCTCAAGTTAGCATGCAACCAAATTTCTTTGTCACTGGTGTGCCTGTTAGCCTTGACACTTCACATGATGTAAATGATCCATTTTTGGACAATGTGGACAGTGCGATGGAGGTTGAAGATCAGGAGCAGAAAAAGGAAGGGAAATCAAAAGAGAAATAAGAAGAAAAATAACAGAAGGAAACAAAGTAGGAGGAAAAGGAAGAACAGTTAACATCAAAAAAATGTGTTGAAGTCAATATGGACACATCTTTATTGTTTGCAAGTATGGCCAAACCAGTCAGCTCTGATGTGGAAAGCATGGATGAAGATGAGGTGATGAGACTATCATTTTTGGCCTTTGCCAAAGATAAGGAGAGATCAGTTCAGAAAGGAGATAAAAGAGCAAAGGTAATGGTTAGGGCTATAGAAACAATGAACAAGCTACTCCCCTCACCGATTATCTTCAAAGACAAAGATGAAGCTGAGAATATGGGTATGGTATTGGATAGCTTTGACAGTCATTTTGACTCATTGCTAAAAACAACAGAAGAAAAGGCTGAAAAGAACTTCTTGGAGAAGAAGCCAAGCGAAGTTTGTAAGTCCATTTCATGGGACTTAAACATTCTTAAGGCTACCATTCTTAAGGCCAAGAGCTGTGTAGCACAAGGCAAGAAAATTTACAACTATTGCATAAACCCCTGCAGATATTTAAGGAACATTGAGGAGATCATAGCCAAAGACGGGGCTAACCTTGACAGTCTAATGGACAATTGTGAATCATCTTCACAAACTGTGGGAGAAATAGATAAGGAAACATCTAGACTATTGGACAAGATAGGAGTACTGGAAACGGAGAAAGGGAGAGTTGCAAATAGATTTGGCTTATTGAGAAGTCTATTGACTCCTAAGCTCACTATGTTGGAAACTCATCTCTCAGAGATGATAAAAGTTGAAGGCTCAATGGTTGTACGTACTCTTATTGATCTTAAGGAAGCAGAGACAACATCATATGCACTGAATGGATTAATCCATGTCATTGAACTACTGATAAGCTCATGGGTTGAAGAAGTTAAGACCTTGGAAAACTCCTTCCAAGATGTCTTAAATCTGGTGAGTAAGCACTGAATAATTTGTGCTTAAGTTTTACAATTTTCTATATACCTTTGCCATTGATGTCAAAGGGAGAGGAAGAAAAACAAAAATGAGGAAGAGAAAGAAATATGTATAGTTATAAGTAGAGAAGAAAATAAAAAAAATATTAAAAAAAAAGAAATAAAAGAAGGGAGTTACATTGTGACACTTAGTCATTTTTCTAAGTATTGCCATCAAAATCAAAGGGAGAGATTGTTGGCATGTGATGTTTTGGAGGACTTGGAATCACTTGAGGGTTGTTATTTATGGCAACACTTATGTTTGGAGTGATCACATGATAAGAAGATTTCCACTAGAGTCACAGTCATGAAAATGACTAAGTCTAGAATCAGGATAACAAGGTACAGTGCCACAATTTTGTTCAGCAATGAAGATATATGAGGTATTATGGCTTGCAAAGTTAATTGGATGTATTTTGGGATGTATACATGCTTCAGTTAAAATTGCATGAGTTTTGGTTACCGGATTTGTGAGATACAATATTCGGAAGGTATGCGAAGATAGTAAAACAGTGTAACAGGGTACATCAACAGTTGCAAATATTAAGGAAATCATAGTGAATATGATAACATGCTAAGACAAGTGAATAAAGTATATTGCCGACTCTTTGGTAATGTAAGAGTGCCGACTCCATAAATATCATTTGCATGAGTTATTGTTATGTTTTGTATGGTAATTATGAAGCCGACTGGAAGGCTGATTTTCTATAAGTACAGATTGTTTTTGTGAAAGCGAGGTACAGTTATGATTATGATGATGTAGTAAGATTGCAAATATAAGAGTAGAGATCAGATGCAAGATCAGTAAGAGGCCAAGCTATAACTGGAACTATCTAAGCAAGACAAGTGCTTGTATTGTTCCCCTTTTGAGAACTCTTTTGAGAAAAATATTGATTAAGAGCAGTGTGCTCACCACCTTTAACCAGGTGTTTTGTATACCCCTAATAGGGTTTTGTATTCCTCTAACAAGGAAATGTACTATGTATCAATTACATTCTAACAAGGATAAATCTCCTAATAGGGATATTAAATTTTAGTGCATATTTGTGGGTACCATCCCCACCGTGGTTTTCCCTTTGGCTAGGGTTTCTTCAAGAACAAATCATGGTGTAATGAGTAATGTGTTATGCTTATATGTTCTTTTCATTTCTGCTTTACTTTGGATTGTTTATAATTGTTTAAAGTTCGAAAGATCAAAGTTCTGTAATACTGATTCACCCCCTCCTCTCAGTATTACCTAATCCTAACATAGACTTGTATATAATTTAGAGGATTTGCATATGGTATGGTTGAAAATATAAATGAGCTACCTTTCATTCGGTTTTGGTTTGGTTGAATTTAATTAAGTTTTGATAAAGTTATGATAATTTTAGTGTAGGTTGTCTCAAACCCTCCTACCTAGGGTTACCAAATTTTGGAAAAATACCATAACTCCCTTGTACACCATTGGATCTAGACACAAATTGGAGGAAATGTCTATCATAGGTTTATCTATAGTCTCACTGAAATGATTTATTTATTTATTTATTTTGTAAAGATTATGAATGATTGTTTATTTGTTATCTCTATGGATCAGGCTGAAACACTTAGTGGAAAGACTAAATTTTTATTGTGTCTATAAAAGAGTGTTATGAATCATTTTGGAATGTTAAGAGGTGTGTAGGAACCTTAAAAGAACTAACTGTTATAGGAAATGAGACAAAAACCAACTAAGAGGGGGGGGGGGGCGGGGGGCTGAATCGGTTGCTTCCAAAATACTAGATCTTCAAAACCTTCAAACCCTTATGCATAAAACCCTTAGGATTGATTTATGTAGAATAAAGCAAGTAAGCAAAAATCAGAAATCTTCCACAACACATAAAACAAATATTTTATCATAGAAACCCAAATTGGGAAAAACTATAGTGGGGAATGAACCCACTGTAGACACCTAAAATTGTCCTCCTTAATATTAATTTTTTATTAATATTTGCCCTTAATATTATGGTTAATTTTATTAATTGACTATAATCGTTATATTCTTCTATTTATTTAATTAAATTTACTTTAATTAAATAAAGTCATTTTCTCTTTGTACTTAAATTCTATTTAAATACTATAATATATATTATCCCTCCATTTCCCTTTATAAAATAAATTTTATTTATTTTATTCCTCCACTAGCCTAAAGGTCTTCTAAACCATGATTAAATTAAATTTATTTTAATTTAATTCATTTTATCTTTTTCCTATCCTTATCTTTTTCTATTATTCCTCTAATCTTAATTAAAAGGTAAATTACCTCTAAACATGTGCACAATCATCTTTTCCATGGTAGCCACCTCTCCATGTTTTTTCTCCACCAATCATTTATAAATTTCTCTTTCCCTCTAAAAGTGAAGTTTGACTTTTGCATCTTTTGCCACTTCATCTTTTTTCAAACCCTACCTAACATCCTTTTGCCTCTTAATCCTAGCCACTCATTTATTTTTGCCTCTTCGTCTTAGCCACTTTCCTTTTGCCTCTTTATCTTTACCATCCTTTATTTTGCCTCTTAATCTCCACCGGCCAATTCTTTTCAATTTCTATAAAAGGAGGCCTCACTCCTCATTTTAGGTCTAGGTTCTTTTCCTTGTTAATCTCTTAGCTCTTGCATCTTCTAGCATTCTTAATCATTCTAGTTCTTTTCTTCATTACAATTTAATATTGTTGTAATTTCATTATCATTATCTTGAATCAATCTTGCATCATTTAATATATTCATCATTTGTGTTCAAGCTTGGGGCAAGTTTCTCATACTTGTTCTCAATCCCTTCACCATCATCTAGATTGCATACCATAGTTTTGCATTAGTTTTACATTTTATTTGTGTTGGGAGAGAATATCCACATAATCTCAAAGAGAAAATCAAACAAGGCTTTGGGTGCCCTTGTTTTAGCTCATTGGAGGTTGTAGTGAAAATTACTTATTCTGTTGTATTTGAAATGACTAACATCTAATGTACAATTATTTGGTGTTTTGGTATTTTTTTATTTGTAGCAAATAGGTTCATATTTTCATTGCATACACCCACATTAAGACTAATACCTTTCTATAATTACAATCTTATTACAAATATGGAATGCACATGCTATTTAGGCAAACTACCTAGAGCTCATTGCTTAAAAATCCTTGGGCTACAACCCAAAAGAAGACTTTCACCTTACAAGACCACTACAATGGTCAAATGACAATAATCATAAATCTTGTAAACTGTATAATAACATCTACCTCATGCAAAAGTCAATTTAATTTAACTACAACTAGATCTTTGTTGCAATTCTCTCTGACTCCTTCAAATGAGTAATTCAACCTTAACTAGATCTGCACAACTACTTCTCAAGCTATTCTAGGTATCCATGATCAATTCTTCTCTTGCGCAACCACCCTCTTTTTGCCCTAATTCATCAACCTTATATGAAGAACAATTTGGCAAAGACCTAACTTTCAACTTTCATTCCATATTGAAAATAAATGACCCTAATAAAAAATTCTTTGACCCAACATGCTTTAATCCTTTATTATCACCTCGAGATCATAACACTACCATACAATATTTTACCGATCGCCCATAAAGTGTTTTACTAATCAAGTCGGCCAAGAACATAAGAGAACTTTTCAACGACTTGAAATTCCCTCTAAAACTCATCACCTTGATATATGTAGACCACCAACTCATTAGGGACATAATTCAAGAACATCCTTAGGCATCATGAAGCTTGAATAAATAATTAAATCCACTCTAATCATTGGATATGCTAGCATTATTCTTGCCACCTTCAATAACACTGTCATCTTCTTCCGTAACACTTAAAAATGCCTTGAAGAGCTTCACAATCACTATCACTTTTAAATGAAGAAACATCACTATGTTCTTAATATATTCCCATCTCTGTGACCAAAGTTCTCATCTTGAACACATGCGTGAAACTGATTTTTGCAACTCTATTATATTGGCAAACAATAAAGTAGCCAGTTACCATCTATAATCTCATAACTTACTCAAATAATCATGTCAATACCTTCAAGTTGACATGGACCATGTAAACAACCTCAAAACCATTTCCTGAGACGCACAACTCCTAATATTCAGTAACCTTACTTCGCCATATCTCTGAACATATTTTTCATCTGGCAAAACTGCATAACAAACATGTTGACAACAATGCCAGCACATCAAACTTGCCAACAAATTCATCCTCTAATGCCCTTCAGTATCATTTTTTTAGACCAAACATAAGCTGCCCACAAGCCTATAACCCTACTTAGGCCTAATTCCAATTGTAGAAATCAATATTTGACCATGTTTGTACAAAGGAACTCTATCTCATTTTTAAGTACGTTGAATAAGGCTCAAATGGGTATCTAAAACTTCTTTTATATTTTTGATATCATTCCTACACTAGAAGTTATGTGGGGAAAACCCTTTTTGGAGGGCTACTAGGAGAATTGAAGGATTTTGAGAGAAAACAACCATTGGATGTTTGTGGGATTGAAAGATATATTGGTAGTTTTTGAATGTTTTGTAGGTGTCCACCCCTACTTTGCATAAGGTAGGAATCTTAATGAAATTGTCTTGTTTAAACATATCCCTCAGTTACAACATTAACCATGTTATTAAGATAGACAAGCAGTCCTTGTGAGATGTTATCGTTGATCTTTGTGGAAATATAAATGTTGGAATTATGGAAAGGTGTGTACTGAGAGGGGAGGGGTGAATTAGTACCCTTTAAAAACTTTTCAAACTAATCCTTGTAAACATCAACTTCAATAACCGACTGTGTAGATCACATTCAACATACATTCAATAATATAACTGAAATGTCAATGCATGAAAGTAAATCAATAAAACATTCATGAAACTTCAATACATATGACACATGTATTTTTGTATCACAGAAACTCTTGTAAGAAGCTATAAATTGCGGTGGGGATGTAACCCACAAAGCTTCGCTTATGCAGAAATAAAGTTGTCGGTTAAGGCTTACAAAGATTGATCACTTCTAGTGATCTTACCCTGTTAGGAGTAACAAATAGATCAACTAGATCTACCCGGTTAAAGGATTTTGGCAACATAATTTATGTGTGCACTTGGTTAATTAATTTAGCAAAGAACGGTTAAGTTCATTCTATTAGGAGATTTTAGATCTGCTACAATTGTTAGAGAGTAACAGTGATATATTACCTGAATGAAATACAACTCAAATTGTTGATATCAGATCCTTTAAATACAATAAAGATATCACCTTGTTTTGATGAGTATATCCTTTTGAACTACTCGCTAGCCTTATAACTGTTCTGATAAACTGAATACTTATGTAGAAATCATTCTGTCAAAACCCTGTCTGAACTTCAGATGTCCTTGAGTGCGGCTACTATTTTTTGATATTGTCAAAATGACATGCTTACAAATTATATATCAAAGTGACCTTGACCTAATTAGGGTTTTACATTATCTTAGAAAACCTAAGATCAACGGTTCATAAGATTAACCTAGATCATCATTACATAAGAATCATCATTCATTAAATGATTACATCTGCAATAAATATTCACCTTGATCTTGGTAAACCTTTTTTTTACACAGAAAAAAGTTGTTCACCTTGAATTATGTTTCATTCCAAACTTTTATGTGAACTTTGGAGTACTCGGTAAATGTTTTCTCTCGGTCTCAGTATTCACAAGCGCTCGGTAATCCTGTGTACTCGGTAACTATTATACTCGGTGACTACTATATATATTGATAACCAACTGTACAACTAAATACTAATGACAACACTTTATCCATTGAGGAGTAACAATAAAGAGGTCTATCACTTGGGTGTATGAAGGATGTTGGAGAGTCAAAGTAGAACACAGGCTTTGATGAAAGCATTTACACTTATCATCGTACCATTTGTTCATAGGAAAAGGGTTCCTCAATTTGGGATGGGTAAACAAAGGAGAAGTAAGGTGGACGATAGCCAACAAGGTAGCTTTGGGGAGGTAGAAAGGCAGACAAATTTGGAAGCAACACACTCCAATGAGAAGTGGGGGTTGGGGGTAGAAACCATTTGAGGTGGAGGGTGAAAAGGTTCGAATCCACATAGTAAAAGTGAAATAGGGTGCAGGACAGGAGGGTGGGAGGGGCAGGCATATGAGTGTTCGGGAGGGGAGTGACGAATTGGATGGAGAGGATGAGGAGAGTGTGTTCAACAAGAGGAATAGAGATGAAAAAAAAGTGGTGAATAGATGAGACCTGAACTAGTGGAAAGAGAGGGCATAATCCACCACGCTTGTTCCACCACCATGAGGCCTATAGGTAAAGATATAGGACTCCATGAAGTAGCCAAGCCCATTCAGGATCATAAGGTCAAAATGCTCATAGAGCTGGGGGAGGTGTCTCACATACCTTGTAAGAGGTATAGAAGCATTGTTTGAAGCCCTAAAGAAGTAGGATTGGTTTCCTCGATACAAATGGTGTCAGCCACCTAGTTGTGGAGAGGAGTCTAGACATTGAAGTTCCCAAGAATAAGAATATCTCCAACCAAAGAGAACAGTGAAATATTGTCGTACAAGTTCATAAAGGGGTCTCTATCAAGACCATGGAACACCATATAAGGGGAAGCAACCAACGGGAAGTAGAAAACAACAATGTAAAGGTCCCTAAGATGGGAGACTTCATGATAGACACAGGCCCACAAGAATCTAGCTAAATATTCAAAGAAGACCATAAAAGTCTAATCCCAAAGACGATCACTGACAAGGCAGGCCACCCCATGGGATATGTGGACCCCACCAAAAGATCTAGTCTCACACTTCAAAGGCAAAATCCACAGAAAACCTTGGATATCAAGAAGGGGATAAGTGACACTCTCATGGATCTCCACGGGGAAAAGAAGATTAGAAAATTCAAGAGATTCGTAAGGTAAGCCAGGACAAGACCAAAAATTCTCATTCCCATTCCAGCAATTGAGTTGTAGTGTTATGATGTGCCACCTCCCAGTAGGCCCCCTATATTATGGATGTCATTTAGATGTACTAATGAAAGGACGATCTTTCCATTCAGGTGGAAAGGAATCCCTAATAAGTATTTTGAGATTCTTAATAACTACCCACTTCCCTTCACGTCTAGTAGCGATAACAAGTTCTCTTGAGTGTTTAAGTTTAGCCATATGATTTAGTAAGGTCTTCGTCAAGGAAGACCTTTTATAGAAAGGAGAACAACTTTCTTTTGGATTTGAGTGCCCAAAGCCTATCCATGTTGGAGAGAAAGCGAAGGAACAAAGTAGAGTCATAGCCAACCCACGCTCTGTGCAAGGTAATGTCACTGATTTCAAGCTACTCACTAAGACGGGTGTATCCTGCAGACATCAGATTAGTAGTGATAGTTGGGAGTCCGCGGATATTGAGATTTAGTTCACGTGTTATCCTAGTCCTCTCTTCAATGAGATTCAATTCAACAAACTTCTCAACATGAGAAAGAGGTGCAATGTTGCTATTGTTGCCGACGGAGGCCCAACTTTTGATTTATTTCTGTGTCTCACATTTAAGTGAATCCTGCATGCAAACCAGTTTGGGTTGTTTGTTTTCAGTTCAAGAATGTCGTCTTTTACTGTGGGTGGTTTGGTGTTTGCATGAAGATTTTTTTGAGGTTTGCATTTTCATCCATCACCACGGAGACCCTATCATAGGTTTCTTGCAAAGATATTTTCAAAGAGTTGTTCTCAGATTCTAGTTTACCAACCCTGTCAAGAAAATTCAGGATGGAAGCATTGTCTGATTTCTGTTGGTAAGTGTGTAGCGGTGTGACCATGGGTGGTGGGTCATCGGGAGTATCCACGCAATAATGTAGAGAGATTTAGAGCACTCCTAGGAATATCCCAGAATGATGCTAGAGAAATCAGGAACCAAAACAAAGATCAAGAACACCCACAGGTATATCCTAGGATGACACTAGAGAATAACCAGTAAAGAGAAAGAACACCCGCAGGTAAAGCTAGAACACCTGTATGTATATTCCATAGAAATGCCAGAGAACAAACAATAAACAGAGAAACACCTGAAACTAGAAAATGTGCAGAGAGAAATAACTGAGCCTGTAAGAGACGAAGCAACAAACCAGAAGCTTGCAGAGGTAGCACCAAATGTAGAACACGGCAGCCCGAGAGATCCCAAAAAGACCAAGGCTAGAGAAGAGAAGTAGAGGCTAAAGGTCAATTATTGATAGAGAAGAAAAAAAACTTAAGGTTCTCTAGAAAAGTCAATTTTATTATCAATAGGTATAAGAAAAACCAAAAGTGTATGAATGAACTCTTCCAATGCTAAAAAGAATTTGAAGAAATCTCAATAGATATGGAGATTCTAAAAGTTTCTTGATTTAACCTATGTCAATTGCAAAGTTGCCCCCTCCAGATCAGGCTTACTAGGTCAGACTGCTCCAAAAGACAAGCAAGGATCTTGTGAAAATGAATCTAGAATAATATCCAAAGACTCAAGTATCTCCTTTGAAGATAAAGATACCTCCTCCTAATGCTGGTCACATCTTAATGCTGGTCAAAAGTATCTACACTCATGTCTGTTAGTAGTGCACCAGTGTCCCTTGTGGGGATTTGCAACATCCATGGTTTAATAGCCTCTTATGTCTTCTATAAGTCTAGTGGTTGTATTGGGCATTAACAGGTCGATCTTTTGGTGCAATAGAAACTACTACTTGTAACAAGTAGTATTAGAGTTTGGTCATAGGTTGAAATCTACACAGGTTGTGGTGAGTGACGCTGGGAGGGAGATTGTTGGCAGTGCACAAGTGTCCCTCATGGAGATTCAGGACATGGTTTAATAGCCTCCTATGTCTTCTGTAAGTCTAGTGGTTGTATTGGGCATTAACAGGTTGATCTTTTAGTACAATAGAAACTACTACTTATAAAAATATCAACTTGTGAAGAATGATCATGTAGAGAATGAGAAAGAAGATCAATCTCCTAAATTTGTCAAAAAGGAATGCCGTAAAATTTTCCAAGTCTTCATCAAGTAGTCACCCCAAGGAATTATCTTGTGAAGACAATGTACATCTTGCTGCACTAAATCACAAGAAACTAAAATTGTAGTAGATAAAGTATCATTAGTAGAAATAGTTGATGTGATCCTAAGTAGGAGGAGATAGAATGCAAGGATCAAGAATTGGATCACATGGGAGTATACCCAAGTTCAAGTAATCAAAATTCTCCTCAAGATTGGTATCCACACTAGATGTTTGATCAACATTTGTCAATAGGAACAAAGTGTGAAAGCTAATGCAACCAAGATGCATGATTCACTACCACAGTAGCAATGAGAGCTACAGACTCCAAGTCTCTAATGATAACTAAATGAACAATGAACTCCATAGACTTCTTTTTTGTGCCACAATTGATTTAATAGATAGAAGAAGATTATTGGTCAAGTGAGGTACACACAACACATCATTTGAGGTATCATCTCTAATATTAATAGAACCTTTACCAATCACATTCATATATGTATGTGTATAAAAATAGGTGACATGTTGAAAGGCTGAAATGAAGAGAACATAGGCTATGAAAATTTTGTATAATGAGAAGCTCTCGAATCAAGAAGCCATCTCCCTTGACCATGACCTCTAGTAGCTATCTAGACCAATAAGTCATAAATTACATCACCACAATTAGCTATTAGAGTAAATGCATCCTCAAAGCCAATCCCTTCAACTTGTGAATAGCATTTAAACAAGCCCTGATTTTTTTCCTACCATTTATCCATCTTCATTAAGTTTTTATTTGAACACTCATTTTGTTCCTATCACATTTTTATCTAAAAGCCTTGTACTAATTCCCAAGTCTGATTTTTCTAGATCCAACTTAATTCTTGTTCCATTCCTCAATCCAACCTTCAGCCTTACTAGCATCATAAAAAGTTTTTGTTTCTATCTTTGACAGTAAACAAAGATTCACTTATTCATTTTCTTTTGCAAGTCTTCCTCTATTCTATACTCCATTTTTATCTGTAATTATTTGATCCTCTGAGTAATTCTTCTTGAAATATACTTGGTAGGAGTCTTAGTGATCTTCTCCGATGTTTCTTCAGTTTCCTCTATTGATTCTTCTTGTATGCAAGGATATATAATTCATCCATAGTCATCAAGTTCATGTGTGTTTTAATGTGATTCTTAGTCAACTTTAATATTTGCACTTTCAACTATCTTTCTATGCCTTTTATTATAGCACCTACAAACTTTTCTCATAGTCAAGTATCTAAGATAGATTCCTTCATCGGATCTAAAGTCAAACTTTCCCAAATCTTCTTCATCTCTTTTGATGTAACATTTACTACCATATACTCTAAAGTATTTGACAGTTGTTGGTCTACCATACCTAGCTCATAAGGAGTCTTAATGTTCTTCACCCTTACTTGTCCTTTGTTAAGAAAATCGGTTGTAGTATGAACTGCTTCGAGCTCCAATATGGACTACCTCTGTACAAATTTGTGTAGTTTTCAAGTCAAACTTATTGACCCATGTCTCATGAGTCACAAGAACCTATCCCATGAAAATGAATGGAATAATTAGTAGTCATTATATCTAGGTGATTCTCACAAAGGTGAAGCATTGGGCCTTCTCGAGGGGTCGCCCATTCTAATACTACTCCAAGTCCACCTTGCTTAACCATAAATTTTCCGCCAAGGTTACTTGTGTAAGGCAAAGGTGTGCGAAAATGCTTCCTACGCTTATCTTGAGAGGACAATTGTGCCAATTTCAACTTAGCTATTATAGAGATTTCAAGAAACATATAAGAGCGTAAACAAAACAACAATAAACACATAACACAGTATTTCCATTGGGAAATCCCTTATGGGAGGAAAACCCCAGACTCTAAAACCTGCATAATTTATTATCAAATCAACAATAGATTACAATGCACTTGCAATGCAAGTTCTTATAGGAGTTTCATCTCAACTCAATCGTGGAGGAACTTTAGTAGCATCCTTCTAGATCCAATTTTGAGAACAAAACTCAATTATCAAACTCCTCCTCAAGCCCTCCTCCTGTACGCTTCTCACAACTTGGAAACCACTTCTGGTTTACAAAACCATGTGCTAAACTTCCCTTACACATGTTGCCCATCATTGACATGTGTTGCCCAAGATAGGCAAGAATCCAAGTTAAAAATAGTCTCTCACATTCGAAGTATTCTCCCCTATTTTTGACCCTTACAAGTGTCATAAAATCTCTAAAAGTGGGCCTTCCATAATATACTATGGAAAAGTAACCTTTCGACAACTAATATTCTCTTTTTCAAGACACCAACATGTAAAAAACCCAATTGCATTTTGGAACTATTTGCAACGTTGAGACACATGCTTTCTCAACAACTTGTCCACTTAGCTTGCAAACCCACTTCCAAAACTTGCAGTAAGTGTTTTGGCTTATAAATCGTTCATTTTAGAGCCCTGTTAGCTCATCAATACATAAGTAGAATTTATTTTCTACAATTATTTATATTGTGATATTGCTACCAGGGTTCAATTATGTAGTTTTCGAGTCAAGCTCATTAACCCATGATCATGTTTCATGAGTAGTAGTTCACAAGAACCCATCTCTCATGAGAATGAATAGAACTCTTAGCACTTATTGCATCCAGGTGATGCTTTTACTGGTGAAGCATTGGGCCTTCTTGGTTGGTCAACTATCCATTACTAGTCCTACTCAAGTGAACTTCACCCTTGCAGCTTGCTACCCATTCACAAACCTTCAGCAAGTGTTGTGCCTTATGTACCATTCATTATAGAGCCCTTTTAGATCATCAATTGATAAGTAGGAGGCATTTTCCATAGTGAGTTAAACTGTAAGATTGCTATCAAGAAGGTTGTAAGGCAAAACACTTGCTGAAAGTTTTACGAATGAGATAGTAAGTTAGGTTGACCTAAACTTAGTTGAAACTCTATGGTTAAGTGCGCTTGGGCTAGAGTAGTACTAGGATGGGCGACCTCTTGAGAAGGCCCAATGCTTAACCTATATGAGCATCACTTAATCATAATCACTTAATCATATCTTAATAATAATTACTAGATCATATCTTGGTCAGTTTAATCCCTAATATCAAACCATTACATTATGCTTATGTAATAGAGGCTTTCAAATAATTCTAGATATTAGACCAACATGCCCAAAATAACTAATATCTAATATATATAAATGTTCCATTTTTCTTTTTTATTTTATTAATTAACATCCGTTGACAAAATAAACTATATATTGCAATCATTAAATTCATTGGTAAAATAAATTATCTATTGCATCACATCCAAAAAAAAAAATTAAGGACTATAGATAGCAACATCTTTAATCGATAACATTGATCTTCATGTTACATTATATAATTTATTTCACCAATGAATTTATAAAATGTCTATATTTGGTGAGTCTAGCCATAATCACTATGATTAAATTTTCCCTTTAAACCTGGGTAAGACATCATATTGCTGCTTTTGCTTTTAGCTTTAATAAAATTCTAAACATGATTGTTTTTGACGTCTTCACTCGCCGTGTCTCTGTTTACCTTTAAACTTCACTTGGTAGACAGATTTTGAACCTGTGATTGAAAGAGGCTTTCTTCTTCTTACAATTTGTTTTCTTCTGAAAATGTCAATCTGCTCCTGCGATCCTACCTTTTTCCTTTGTCCAGAATGACGCCTTTTGCTGGCAAAGACAGGGGCAAACGAAACATAGCGATTTGCTACAACAATTCTTGGTATTTTATTTAACTTGCAGTTTCAAATGGTTACAATATGCTTCCACAAATATAGGTATTAGATAATGCGCAGAAATTCTAGAACTTGTGATAAAGTTTCAAACAAATTTTACAACTCTTAAGATTCATTGTTTTTATTTTCATGTAAAACTGCAATTATTTTTTAATTTTCTCTTCATACGTTTACAATTTATTTCATTCTATTCAAACAGAAGGAATATAGCATGAATTGAGCTGTATTGCATACATATTACTTGGTTTTGACATCGCACCTTAAGGATTCCTATAATTCTAAACTTCTCAACTTTGTTTGGTTTTCTCGTCATGTTTTGGATATTTAAATTGGAATTGCTAAACACTGCATAGAAAAAACTCTTCAGAATTCATTAAATGAAATCGGTTTCATAGTGGCTGATAATTTCAATTTTCACGCAGGCAAAATCACTTGTACAGGAAAACTCTAATCTGGTGAAAAAGGTAACGGAATGTCTATCCATATCCTCATCGCCTTCATAATTATTCTTTTGCTTTTGGCATCATGAATGAAATTCTGAAAATGTTATAGGTTGGTAGAAGTTGCACGCCATGCCACCTTAGCAATGACAGCATGGAACGAGTCAACGATAGTTCGGAAACAGATGCTGCAACTCAACAAGATCTACCTCAAACTAATCTAAATCTCACGTAATTTTGTAATTATAATTTTTGCTAAATGATTGTTCTTTATGTCAAAAGATAAAATTTAATGAAGAGATTGTGTGTCTGCAGCCTGTCATGAAGGGAACTCTGGCTGAAGAGATTTCTGCAACTTATTTGAGAAACTGTGAAGTTCTAACAGTATTCAAACAGATCATACGTTAGGGAATCAGAATATTTCATCGATGTTCCTAGGCTTGCACCTGTCACTTTGTTTGAAACAAAACAGCAGGTAGAAAACAGAGGATGGTAACAAACACAATGGAACAGCTGAAGGGCTTTTTACATTCATCAGCAAGAAATACATATTTATAGTTGCAATGCATTTCTTATAATTCAGCTAGAACACTTTGTTAGCTAATGATAGCTAATTGTAGACTCTTGACAACAAACTGGAAGAAGCCGTTTTGATAGCTAATTTTAGACCCTTGGCAGCATATTCGAATAGGACTATACTTCTTATTTGGTTCATATTCAAACTCTTATGGCACATAAGCTGCAGGTGTGCTTGGTTATGTTTAATTTTAACACTTGTAAGGAATAACTGAATTTTTTTGGACTCCTCACATATATTTACATATATAAACTTTATCTCGCCCGCTGCTTTACTGAATACATCAGCCGTCTAATCATTTTTGTTACAAAATTGCAGCTCTACTTCTTTGAGATTTAATCTTCTATTATAAAATGATGTTTTCATTCAATGTGATTTACTCTTTCATGATAAACTGGATTATTTTCCGACTTGATTGAACTTTGATTTTCACACTTGATTGAAGTTGGTTGTCCTTGCTTTTATCCTATAGCTTCAAGAATGCATCTTACTCAAATACCTTCAAAGATAGCACTGCACAATGTTTCATACCCAGCTTTAGTAGTTGATAAATAAATAGTCGGTTGCTTCTTACTACTTCAAGAAACACTACTTGATCCTATGCTAAATGCATAATCAATTATTGATTCACAATCATCTGAATCGCCTGCCTAATCAGAATTTGTATAACTTATCAAATCAAAATTCAAATGGTTAGTAAATTCAACATTTTAACGATTACAATATTCAATGCAAAAATTTATGGTATCCTATACTATCAAATGACTCCCTTTGTTGTTTTCCAATGAGATTCAAGACGGCTAACAATGGATTGAGTAAGTATGCCGATTGAATATACAATAGAAGGCATTGTAGTGGTCAAGTAGTTCCAAATTTTCTCCATCTATCTGTACAAAGTCACATTGACTTTTTAATACCATTATCATCATAAAACGTAACATTATTTTATAATGGAGTGTTTTATATTTAACCCTTAGAATTAGTTTCTTTGCATACTTTTCAGAGTAATCAAAATCTTATCATCTTGTATCAATACTTCAATTCCTAAAAAAATAATAGATCATTCAATTCAAACACCAATGATAAATCTCTTTTGATTTCATCAATCAACTCTATTATGATTAAGTCTAACAATATTCTTACTTTTATCTTTTTTATGCATTAATTTAGATCATTTGTACTCTTTCAATCTATCCTTTTCGATACAAGAATTTACCAATTTCCCATACCATGACTTTGTTTCTTGTTTCAGACAATACAACGCTTTCTTTAATTTGCATACCAAATGTTCTTTTCCATTCTTTAAAAGCCTTAAAGGTGAACTAAATATATTTCTTTGTATAAATCCTTATTCAGAAATGCTGACTTTACACCCATTTGATAAAGGATCTAATTAAACTTAGTAGCAAGTGCAATCATAAGCCTAATAATACTAATTTTAGCTACATATGCGAATGCATCTTCTAAATCTAGATTTGAATTTATTTGCAAATGCATCTTCTAAATGCATCTTCTAAATCTAGTTTGCCTCTTTTATTGTCCTTCCTACTATTTTGGGTGTTTTGATCATTGGGTTTCTATTGCCAAATCGGAGAGGTCATGGATTCATTGTGGGTTGGGGTAGGATCTTAGAGAATACCATACCATTTTGACTGGGGTTCTTGCGTTCTAGCCCAATTATATCATGATTTGCATCACGTTGTATATTAGGGTATGTGCAAGATCATGAGGGGCCAAACTATGCCCTTAAGTGGCAATGAAAAATCAGAAAATCAGGGTTAGTCAACTTGACGTGAAAATTTCAACTAGTTATCAACCTAATATAAAAAAGTTGTAAGAATAGAATCTGTAGAAAATTGAATGTAGTTTCTAAACTGCTAAGCTTTTTTTGAAAAAAAGTTAGCATGATTGGTGAAAAGTATAGATTTCAATGCAACAGTACAAAAATTTTTGGAAAAAAATAAGAAGTAGGTGTATGTCTGACCACCTTAATTATAATCAAATGATAATATTTTATTATAAGATTTTATATATAAGTAGTAGACTCATGCCTGGATGTGACATATTTTTTTATAATTTTATTCCAAAAAAATAATTAATTCATTCAAAAACTCATTCAAAATTTTACAAAATTCAAAAAAAAAAAATTCCTTATAGTAGGCGAAGCATAGAATGTGACACATTTTTCGGATTTATACCGTCTAAAAGTTATAGTCATTTTTCAATCAGTATATAAATCAACACTTTAGAGGTAACTCAATTAGAAAATAACGAATAATTACTTACTGAATTCAAAATTTGACAGCAATTATATCGATAGAAAGCTGATAATCTCCTTAAGATACCCTTTTCGTTTCATCAAATTCGGGTGAAAAAAAAAGTCGTCAGCTACATGGTCAAAGTCTAGAACTTAGGGAAACAAGGAAAAAACACGTTTTTGAGACATTTCAATAGTTGACCATGTAGGTTTGGTGCACAAAGAAATACCAAGCCTAATTGGGTACCCGATATTTTTGTGTACCCGATATTTTTGGGTACTTGAAAAGGTCGGAAGAATTTTGATTTTTCACTTTTCCCTCCTCTTTCTCCCTCCCGTTTCTCCATCCTTCATATGATTATATATATTAGATTATATCAAAATCAAAAACTATATATTATATCAAAAATTATATATTATAGATATTAAATATTATATAATATCAATTATATATTAAATATTATATAATATACATTTTATAATAAATATTATTTAATATATATTAATATTAAATGTTACATTATATATCATATATTATATATTATTTTATATGTATAATATATATTAATATATATTTTACAACTATGTACGAAAGGTTGGAAGATTGCAAAAAAATCATGGATGGTCATTGAAAGAAGCAAAGGAAATCAATCAGCCATTTAAAAAATTCATGGGCGGCCATTAAGGAAGAGAGAGAGTGAGAAGGTGGTGGGGGCTGAGAGAGGAAGAGAGAGAGTGAGAAGGTGAGAGAGAGAGAGAGAGAGAGTGAGTGAGAAGGGGGCAGAGTAGGAGAGAGAGAAGGGGAAGGATAACCAATTCATTACAGTATTAATCAGTAAGGAGCAAGACAAACTTAAATAATATCATAGCAGGCATTAGAAATCCAAATTCTAATTAGGAGTTTTAAGCAAAGTGAGTAAGGTCCCGGATAGGGACATTACAAATCCACACATTGTTTAATAGATACCTCTAAGAACCCATATACATGGGAGTAGGTTTGAAGTAAGATTAAGATTGTTTATCGGTTCAAAAATATTATAGTGTTGTACTTTTGATTAACATCCAATGATTGGATGTGAAATTCACAAATTTGATTATAATAACACTGGTTCTATTTCAAATTCTAGAAAAAATGGATATTTGACATATGTTGATAAATTTCAGTCAACACCATTTTAAAATAACACATCAGTTTATTTTTACACATTGAGAATATCATCAAAAGGAATTGAACTGAAATTGACATAGGTCATAGGAAATAAATTCCCCAGCTATTTGTTGTCTTTTGCATTTTGAGTTTCTTATTACAATCGGGAGAAGAATATTACTCTCCAAATGGTTTTGGACAGTAACATTTGTACTTCCTATTCACAAATATTTCTTCCCTCATCTTGCTGCCTATTGATACCGACAAAGTGAATCTAGGCATTTCTGCCATGTAATGGGAGAAAAATAGTTTCCTAATTGATATGTGTCTAAATAATACATGCAAGAACCTTTTCTTTGATATTGATCACTAACACTTTACAATAGAAAATGTTTACAAAAACTAGCATGTACTTGCATGAGGACATTATATATTACAGAAATCCCGCACAGAAGCAGTTGGAAACCTGCTCAAAAAGTAGTAACTGATAGCAAGTGGGATAATGCAAATGCTTTAATAAACCACTATCTTCTTTACTCAAGCAACATATGGTTCATCTTCTCGACTGGGGCATGTTTGGGAATAGACAGTCTCCATTTAAACTCAAGTCTCTGGAAGCAGTTATATTTGTCAGTGGAGGAGATACACCCATTGGATCTACAATAACTTTATGCTCACTGGAATTTCCATTTCTCTTCAATTGGGATACTCTTAAAAAAATTGCATCTACCCTTTTACCAATTTGGGAAATCAATGGGTCTATTTGTGGACCTTCAAGGAGTTGGTCACCTAAACGAGAACCTTGAGATGAATCAGGAACTTATCTACGAAAGAGATCAGTACCTTGAGAAGCTCTCCCCTTGTTAGTTGAATTAAAACATTAGACCATAGATGGCTGCTCTTTGTTGTAAAATGAGGAGTGAGACTACCTTGCCAAAGGTGGCAATGAACTTACATTTGAGGGATAATGCCCAACATGAGTAACCTGGTTTCCCAAGTCCTGTAAATGCAAGGCCATTGACGAATAGGCATTTCTAATAGAAATATTTGTGGTGCTAGAATGAAGTGCATGACCAAATTCTTTGCCTGCTAATGAACCAATTTGAGGCTTCATTTCACATTGCTCTGTGGATAATTCAACAGCACTTGTTACTTCTCTATCTAAAATTTTTGTGTCAGTGTGCATGTGCACCAAAGAGATTCTGTCACTACTTGAGCTACTACCAAATGGTGAGTACTCATCATCATCATCTAACATAGGCTCACATGCATATCTTACTTCTTTCATTTGCTGCTTTCCCCTTCCTACCTCTTCCTCCTTATCTATAACTTCTATCATGGGTCCAAGAAGCTCTTCCCACTCTTTCCCATTAATATGCAAATATTTTTGTCCATAACAGTATTTTCTGCATTTATTATGATATTGATCCGATTTGAGGCACCTTGGCTATTTGATCCATACTTCCCTTTCATTTTACTTGCTTTGCTCATTTTAAACGTCATAGGCCAGGATTTGACAGTAGGTATGACATTGGTACTGTCGGCATTAATGATAAATTTTACCTTTTAGCTATTAAATTTTTGTCATTTTTCCTATATGATGCTTTTGTATACGAATTGTGGATATTCTCTGGGAAACTTTTCATTTTTCCTGTAGGATGCCTTTGTATACAAATTTTGGAGAATCTCTGTTAAAGAGTAGGTAAGGATGGCTAAGATGAGTGCAGTGGAGAGGGAGAGGACTAAATTGAGAGAGCAGAGGCGGAGAACGATAATGACAAAAATATTTCAGGGCTTGTGGAAATATGGAAATTATAATCTTCCTCCTAGAGAAGACATTAATGAGGTTCTTCGTGCCTTAGCAGAGGAAGCCGACTCGATTGTTGAAGTTGATGGTACTACATACAGAAATGCGGTATGTATTTTTGGCCTAAATTTTATTTTTCATTTCTTTTAGGTCTTTAAAGGAAGCCGGCTAAATCTTTGTATTAAATGTCAAGGAATGCATGAAAATAATATGATTCCGAGCACAAGCATGAGTCCCTATAGGGGCATAGTTGTGCCTTTTACAAGCGTCATAAACCCGAGATACGCACAAATGGAGGCTTTGAAGAATAGTTCACACTTGGAACCCTCAAGTATGTCCCAAGGGGTCCTACAACCCCTTCGGACACACTTAAACATTCAACTATGTCAAAAGGGGTCATGGGGACTTCCTAGGGGTCCTAGTATGCCTTATAACGTGTTAGGACCCCTAGGAAGTTCCCATGACCCCTTTGGACACATTGGAATGCTCAAGTGTGTCCTAAGGGGTCCTACAACCCCTTCAGACACACTTGAGCATTCAAATATGTCAAAAGGGGTCATGAGGACTTCTTAGGGGTCCTAGTACGCCTTATCACATGTTAGAATCCCTAGGAAGTCCCCATGACCCCTTTCGACACATTGGAACCCTCAAGTGTGTCTTAAGAGGTCCTACGACCCCTTCAGACACACTTGAGCATCACGCGTTAGGACCCCTAGGAGGTCCCCATGACCCCTTTCGACACATTGGAACCCTCAAGTGTGTCTTAAGGGGTCCTACCACCCCTTCGGACATAATTGAGCATTCAAATGTGTCAAAAGGGATGATGAGGACTTCCTAGGGGGGTCCTAGTATGCCTTATCACACCTTAGGACCTCTAGGAAGTCCCTATGACCCCTATGGACACATTGGAACCCTCAAGTGTGTCTGAAGGGATCCTAGTGTTGGATACAATTGTCTGAAGGAGATTGTTGGATACAATTGTCTGAAGGAGATTGTTGGATTAATTGTGTGTTGTCTTTGATGTCACACAAATGTCATATCATTTATCGAGCTCAATCAGTTAGCAAAGCAATTCCCAGCATTTACCGAGCTCAGTCGGTCAGCAAAGTAGTTCCCATCATTTACCGAGCTCAATCGGTCTGCAAGTGGTTGTCAATATCTACCGAGATATTTCGGGCGTCAAAGAAAAGTATGGCAGAAAATAATGTTAACCGAGCTTCCATGGTTATCGAAGGATAGTTAGTGTTTACCGAGTTCACTCGGTCTCCAAAGGATGTTGCAGAATTCGCTGTGCTTACCGAGTTCTCTCGGTCACCAAAGGAAATCTCTTCAGATTAGTGTTTACTGAGCAAGGTCGGCCCAATGAAGGATTTTGTTATTTTGAGAAATAAAGTTTGTTTATTCCAGCTGACTGTTGTAATGATTAGTAATGTTTTTAGTGTCGACTTGACAATCTGAATGGACAATTCGAATGGTATATATAGAAGGTCAAGTTGTGAATTAAAAAAGTGTGCAAGTGAAAAGAAGGAAAGTGTGAGCGAATTTTGAAGAATGATTAGATATCCTTGAAGAGCATCAGAGATATATTTGATCAGGAAAGATCTAGTGAAGCAGAATAGAGATTTTTAATCAGCAATTCAGTTGCATCATTATTCAGGTCACTTCATTGTTACTTTCTTACCATTGTAGCAGTGATTTCAAAATTTCCTAACCAAGTTGGTTTAACAGCCATTTTGTAAATCCTCTAACAAGGTGATAGTTCTATTGAATTGTTTCAAGACCTCTTACAAGGCCACTCCTAATAGGGTGATTAAATCCTCTAACAAGGTCACACCTAACAGTGTGTTTTGTAACCTTTAACCGGGTTGGCTCCTAATAGGGCTCACTTCAAAAGAGTGAAAAATAGTAACTAGTTACATTGGTGGTTTTTCCCATATTGGGTTTCCACGTTAAATCTGGTGTCTCTTGTATTCATGATACTTTCTTTATTCATATATGTTAATCACTGATGAATGCTTAAAGAATAGTTATAATTAATACTCACTACAATAATTGAGTTTTCAGTATAACAGCAGTAAATGATTTAATAAAACATCTAAGGGATTGGTGGTAATATTTTTGTGGTTAACTGATTCACCCCCCCCCCCCCCCCCCCTCTCAGTTACTCCATCTATATTTCCAACACCTACGACCCCTTCAGACACACTTGAGCATTCAAATGTGTAAAAAGGGTTCATAGGTTTTAGGAATAAATGCTAAATGTCTGGTAGCCATTCTGTAGCAGTTGTTGCATTCATGACTATGATTGTCATTGATGTCAACACAGTGATCTTCTAAAGACTTGTAGAGAAGCAGACAAAGTTTGAATTAGTGCATGTGAGATATTGCAGTTGGAGCTATGCGATGTTGAGGATATACTCTTTGATATGTTATATGTCTATGATTAAGAGTGTAGATACTAATTCTTTTATTCATGGAAGTTATGAGCATTTTGGTGGAAGCAGTATTCAGGCAGTGTTCCTAAGTAGCAGTTTGTGGAAATCGGATGATATCTCCTAATTGGGATGGAATCTGGTTTTGTGCAGTTAAAAGGAAGTTGAAGACACATTGATAGTGACGTGGATGATAGTGCAAACTTTGAGGTTGCACGAATGAAGATTTATTGTATTTGGAAGCTGACAGTTGTGTATTTTTGATGTAGCATGTGGAAACTTTTATTTTTTAATTGTATGCCAACTCATTTGTAATTATTTGAGTGTGGTATAAAGGAAGGAATGTATTTCCTTGTTGTAATGTAGAGAAGAGGATAGAGTGGATGAATATGAAGTGAAGAAAAGAGCTAAATGTGAAAGCGAATTGTGAAGGAAGACATGTGAAGTACAGAGATCTGAAATTGAGATCTGGTGTAATAGTGAGTGTGGTTTGGCACAGGCAAAGAAGAGGTAACATATTATTCTATTGAGTAATACAAAGAATATTTGGACAGTCTGTTCAGTGATCTTACCCTGAAATTGTTTGGGCAGTGGCTCCTTCTGTCTTCCATAACTCCTAACAGGGTTAGAATCTTTTAACAGGGATTCAAAATCTCCTAATAGGGATTCATATGTACTGAATGTATTTCATAAGACTCCTAACAGAGTCCATCCTTTCACAAAAAATACTCATATTAGTGCATCTTTTGTGGGCATCATTCCCACCAGGGTTTACTCCTTGATCAAGAGGTTCCCTAGTCAACATATCTTGTGTCATTGTGTTATTGTGTATGAATATCTTTCTATGGTTGGTAATTATATTGCTTACTTGGTTTAATGCTATTGAAGATGATAAAATTTATAATTATCTAATAACTGATTCACCCCCCCCTCTTAGTTATCTTGGTGGACTTTACTTTCTAACAATAGGGACTTTCTAGGGGTCCTAGTATGCCTTATCACGCATTAGGACACCTAGGAAGTCCCCATGACCCCTTCTGACATATTTGAACCCTCAAGTGTGTCCTAAGGGGTCTTACGACCCCTTTGAACACACTTGAGCATTCAAATATGTCAAAAGCAGTCATGAGGACTTCCTAGGGTTCCTAGTATGCTTTATCATGTGTTAGGACCCCTAGGAAGTCCCCATGACACCTTTCGACACACTGGAACCCTCAAGTGTATCTTAAGGGGTCCTACGACTCCTTCAGACACACTTGAGCATTCAAATATGTCAAAAGGGGTCATGGAGACTTCCTAGGCATCCTAGTACACCTTAGCACACGTTAGGACCCCTAGGAAGTCCCCATCACCCCTTTCGACACATTGAAACTCCCAAATGTGTCTTAAGGGGTCCTACGACCCCTTCAGACACACTTGAGCATTCAAATGTGTCAAAAAGGGTCTTGAGGACTTCCTAGGGGTCCTAGTACATCTTATCACACATTATGACCCATAGGAAGTCCCCATGTCCCCTATAGACACATGAGAACCCTCAAGTGTGTCCCAAGGGGTTCTACGACCCCTTCAAACACACTTGAGCATTTAAATGTGTCAAAAGAGGTCATGGGGACTTCCTAGGGGTCCTACTACACCTTATCACACATTAGGACCCCTAGGAAGTCCCCATGACCCCTTTTGACATATTGGAACCCTCAAGTGTGTCCTAAGGGGTCCTACGACCCCTTCAGACACACTTGAGCATTCAAATGTGTCAAAAGAGGTCATGAGGACTTCCTAAGGGTCCTAGTACTCCTTATCACATGTTAGGACCCCTAGGAAGTCCTTATGACCCTTTTTGACATATTTGAATGCTCAAGTGTATCCCAAGGGGTCCTACGACCCCTTGTGACACACTTGAGCATTCAAATGTGTCAAAAGGGGTCATGGGGACTTTCTAGGGGTCCTAGTATGCCTTATCATGCATTAGGACCACTAGGAAGTCCCCATGACCCATTTGGAGACATTGGAATGCTCAAGTGTGTACGAACACACTTGAACATTAAAATGTGTCAAAAGGGGTCATGGGGACTTCCTAGGGGTCCTAGTACACTTATCACATGTTAGGACTCCTAGAAAGTCCCCATGACCCCTTTCGACACATTAGAACCCTCAAGTGTGTCCCAAGGGGTCCTACGACCCCTTCAGACATACTTGAGCATTCAAGTGTGTCAAAAGGGGTCATGGGGAATTCTTAGGGGTCCTATTATGCCTTATCATGTGTTAGGACCCCTAGAAAGTCTTCATGACCCCTTTCAACACATTGGAACCCTCAAGTGTGTCTTAAGGGGTCCTACGACCCCTTCGGACACACTTGAGCATTCAAATGCGTCAAAAAGGGTCATGAGGACTTCTTAGGGGTCCTAGTATGCCTTATCACATGTTAGGACCCCTAGGAAGTCCCCATGACCCCTTTCAACACATTGGAACCCTCAAGTGTGTCTTAAGGGGTCCTACAACCCCTTTGAACACACTTGAGCTTTCAAACAAGTCAAAGGAGGTCATGGGGACTTCCTAGGTGTCCTAGTATGGCTTATCATGCGTTAGGATCCTTAGGAAGTCCCCATGACCCCTTTTGACACATTTAAACTCTCAAGTGTGTCTAAAGGGGTCCTTCGACCCCTTGGGACACACTTGAGCATTCAAATATGTCAAAAAAGGTCATAACGACTTCCTAGGGGTCCTAGTACGCCTTATCCTATGTTAGGACCCCTAGGAAGTCCTCATGATGCCTTTCGACACATCAAAATGCTCAAGTGTGTCCTAAGGGGTCCTACAACCCCTTCGGACACACTTGAGCATTCAAATGTGTCAAAAGGGGTCATGGAGACTTTCTAGGGGTCCTAGTACACCTTGTCACATGTTAGGACCCTTAGGAAGTCCTCATGACCCCTTTTGACACATTTAAATGCTCAAGTGTGTCCCAAGGGGTCGGAGGAGCCCTTGGAACACACTTGAGCATTCAAATATGTCAAAAGTGGTCATGGGGAATTTCTAGAGGTCCTAGTACACCTTATCACGTGTTAGGACTCCTACGAAGTCCCCATGACCCCTTTGGACACATTAGAATGCTCAAGTGTGTCCTAAGGGGTCCTGAGACTCATTCAGACACACTTGAGCATTCAAATATATCAAAAGGGGTCATGGGGACTTTCTAGGGGTCCTAGTATGCCTTATCATGCGTTAGGACCCCTAGGAAGTCCCCATGACCCCTTTGGACACATTGGAACTCTCAAGTGTGTCCTGAGAGGTCCTACAACCCCTTCAGACACACTTGAGCATTTAAATGTGTCAAAAGGGGGTCATGAGGACTTCCTAGGGGTCCTAGTATGCCTTATCACGTGTTAGGACCCCTAGGAAGTCCCCATGACCCCTTTGGACACATTGTAACCCTCAAGTGTGTCTGAAGGGGTCCTACGAACCCTTCTGACACACTTGAGCATTCACATGTGTCCAAAGGGGTCATGGGGACTTCGTAAGGGTGTTAGTATGCTTTATCACGCGTTAGGACCCCTAGGAAGTCTCCATGACCCCTTTCGACACATTGGAACCCTCAAGTGTGTCTTAAGGGGTCCTACGACCCCTTCGGATAGACTTGAGCATTCAAATGTGTCAAAAGGGGTCATGAGGACTTCCTAGGGGTTCTAGTATGTCTTATCATGCGGTAGGACCCCTAAGAAGTCCCCATGACCCCTATGGACACATTGGAACCCTCAACTATGTCCCAAGGGGTCCTACGACCCCTTCGGACACACTTGAGCATTCAAATGTGTCAAAAGGGGTCATGGAGACTTCCTAGGGATCCTAGTACACCTTATGACGCATTAGGACCCCTAAGAAGTCCCCATGACCCCTTTCGACACATTGGAACCCTCAAGTGTGTCTTAAGAGGTCCTATGACCCCTTCAGAGACACTTGAGCATTCAAATGTGTCAAAAGGGGTCATGGGGACTTACTAGGGGTCAAATGTTCTTACATCAATTTTTATGCCACTGTTAGTTTCTAGAACAAATGATGACATCTACTTATTCAATATAGTTAGACTGTCGATATTACAAGGAGTTTGTAGAAAAATCTTGTGCTGGATACTTTCAAGAGGACTTGGGCTAAAACTGTCTGTCATCAAATCAACTGGACAAGTATTTTTTCAAATACATTATATATATATATATATATATATATATATATATATATATATATATATATATATATATATATATATATATATATATATATATATATATATATATATATATATATATATATATATTAGTATATAATACATTAATATATATAATATATATAATATATTATATATATATGATATACATTAGTGACCCCAAGGTGCACTAAGCATGATTGGGAAGTGATCTTCTGAGGCTCATATCTTGGACCTCATGACAAGTATCAACAAACCATCAGGGGCTATGGGATCATGTTTCTGAGGTCTACAATAACTTTTTTTGGTTTTGGGTGATTCAACTTCGTTTGCATTTGGCAAGGCGATCTCAGTCAATGCCAAAACTTGTAGTGAGGGTCAGTTGAAAGTAGCTTAGCAGTGTATCTTTCAAACCATCTACTCCATTGGCTCTGGTTGGTCGGGTAAATGGCAGTGACAACCCCTTTCCACCCATGGAGTCACTGGAACGCTCGCGACCACGCTCGACCCAAGTGACCCCAAGGTGTACTAAGCACGATAGGGAAGGGATCTTCTGAGGCTTATATCTTGGACCTTGTGAGAGGTATCGACAAACTGTCAGGGGCTACGAGATCATGATTTTGAGGTCTACAATAACCTCTCTTAGTTTTGGGTGATTCAACTTTTTTTGCATTTGGAAAGGTGATCTCAGTCGATGCCAAAACTTGTAGTGAGGGTCAGTTAAAAGTAGCTCATCAGTGTATCTTTCAAACCCTCTATCCTGGCATCGAACCATTTGCTCCATCAGCTCTGGTTGGCTGAGTAAACGCAAGTGACAACCCCGTTCCACCCACGAAGTCACCAGAACACTCGCGACCACGCTCAACCCAAGTGACCTAACAACACAAGTGCTACATTTCTCTGTGGATTTAGTAAACCCCAATATGATGAGTTATATACATAGTGAGTATATACATAGTATTGAAACAATGTAGTACTAAGTGGCTCAAGTGGGATTACAAGTTGGATTAAGGGCCATGGGATCTGTGACGTAGTAGAGTGGGTATATAGAGTATAATATCAGCACTTATCTTTGTAAGGTAACTTCAACAAGATATAATTTAAATCATAATGATAATTGTTGTCACTAAGGATTGCACCCAATTCGCTAAGTGTTGAACCCAACAATCCTGTGAAACAAGGAACTATTCTTAGATTGTGGGTAACCTATCCGAGAATAAACCTTCAGATTAAGGGCCGGCTTCCCTCTGGATCACTTGAAACTTATCTAAACTTTGAAGGAAAAGGGAGAGAAAGTACATGAAATTAAACAGCTGCAACTGAACTAAAACAAAGGTGATCCACCAAATTTTGAAGAGAAACCATAATTGAGAACAAGCTTACTCTAATAGAAAAACAAATTTAACTCACAACTCAATCCCACTTTCTCAACTCCTAATGAAACAAGGTACTTAGAATGCAGAAAAGGAAGACCAACTTCACAAATATGATATTCTTGATTGCACACAAATCACACTACTGAATCAAGATAAATCCCTGAACACCAACTTGAATTTGAAATGAAGATTAAGGATATAGAAACATCACAATAATCCAGCATAAGACTTCAAAAGCAAAACCTAGAATTATAGGAGAACAAGAAGGATTAATTTTATTGCTGAAAAAAAATAAGTACAACTGTGTCTCTCAGAGCTACAACACTCATATCAGAGAGAAATGATGAAGAGCTAACCTCAATCACCAAAAGTGAGAGGTACAAAAAACAAAACCTAAGAATTTTCATTCAAACTCCACTACCTCCTAATAATACAAAAGTCAAAATATGGACCCATGAGGTAGCATCATGGTCTGAATGTCAAATTCTTGGATTCCTAGGGGCGAGGAAAGTGGGGGCCTAAAAATGAACAGTCAAAGATGACCATTACACCCACTAAGTCATGCCACTAATTGATAATCTGACAATGGTTTATAGAAATACCACTTGTCAATTATCTTACAATAAAATATGGGCCATGACTTAACATTAAAAGGGTGAACCCACAATAGTGGGTTACACTTTTTTGCCTGAACAGACACTAAACTCTACATTTTGAAAAAAACTTTAAAATTCGAATGCATATTCTTGTTAAACCGTTTGGAATCAAAAGATGAAGGAAATTAGAGTCTTTTAAGATTTTTTGTCTAGATTCTAAATATATTTTTTATTTTTTATTTTGAATTGATTTGATTGGTTTTTCTTTCTCCCACGAAAACTAGTATGTTGTTGAAAATGTCATTTTCAAAGAGTTACATAGTTTTCATAGAGCATAACTTTATTTCTAAAATAGATATCAATGTGATTCTTTCAAATTTAATTTTTTAACATCCATATGGAGGGCATGAAATTGGTTTGATGAGATTATCATGACTATTTCATATTTTATTAACATTTGAAGTTGACTAAATTGTAATTTTGACATACCTTGACTACATAGCTTATAACTTGTGTATTTGTCCAATTTCATTTTTTATTTTTTTTTATAGATAGAGAACTTCAATACCTAGGGCATAGATATTTTTTTAAATTTTTTTCTCTCATTTACTATTTTTCCATAAGCGTCAAACATAGAGGTAGGCATACAGTGAAATATCTATGTTTAGTAAAACTAAAAATACAAAGTCATAATAAACTTAATATATATTAACATTATAATCACTGGAAAGATTTTTCTCAGTAGTACCTTACTACATAGATAGGTTTTCCAAATGGATTTATTTGATCTACCAAACGATAAAGTCGAAGTGATTTTTTGTCAGCATTTTAATAGGTGCAAAAGAGACTCCATTGTAGGTATGAATGAGGAGTATAGATGCTATATCAATGTTTTTTTCATCCAAGAGGCTTTGAGATATCCATTTGTAATTAATTCCTTCAAATGGAACCTCTCAAGGCTTAAATAATCATATTTTATTAAAAAACTATTATTTCAAAAAAAATCAGCATGTCTAAAAAAGTGTAACCCACTATTGTGGGGTCACCCAAAAAATATCCACTATGACCTCAAATAGATACAGTTATATTTTTAAAGAAAGGCCTCAACCAAAAGGGAAGCACATTCTTAAAAAATAATAGCATTAAAAAACAAAAACCTTCAAACCCTAGGAAAGACTATAGGTTACATACAAAAGATGAAATTCAACTCCCTAAAATGGGAGGATATGTTAAGATATAGCTTCATTCGTATTGTCATTATATATATACATATATTATATCTATATATATTATACAATATTAATAATGAAGAGTTGTGATATTTATATTATATTATTATCATTATTATATTATTAAAATAGTAATGATAATATTATAATGCAATGATATATATATTATATTATTGTTATAGTTAATTATATATTTATATTAATTATGGTTATTACCATAATTATCATATTATATTATTGTTATATGGTCATGACTCTTCATGACGTGACTATTCAAAAGATATAAATATATATCAATGGCTGGTGAAAAGATCAATCACAATGGTAATCTATTTCACACGGCACTTATATATTCTCTATAGGACGATCTTGATTTTACAACATGGTATCAGAGCCTAACCTATAAGAGAAAAAAAATTTTAAAAAAGGAGAAGAAGAAGAAGTGGAAATAAGAAATGCGTTAAGATTGATAATTCTCAGGAGGACATTCATCATTTCTATATCATAATTAGCATGCGAACTTGGAATATGAACAACATATATGAACTATAAAATAATGGATGACACAAGTGCGAAGATTTATCTACGCCCAATATATATACATGACATCTCTATTCGAATAGGAGAAGAAAAGAAAGGAGGTCATTAGGAGGAAAAGAAATAGGGAATAACCCAGCAAACTCAGACGGCTTATTCCAGGCCTAAGGAAAATAAGAGTTGGCGGATATAGACATCAGACAACAATTCAAATATGCATATTACATTCTACATAAAATGTTAATAGCAAAGGGAAAATAGAAAGAAAGCATTTTAAGACTGAGACACGGTCGTTCTGCTATCAGTTTGTATAAATCCATATTCCTTATCGGCAAGGAAGATTAGCTGGGGACAGCAAATACATGGTAATGGATGTACAAAGAAAGTACGGAAGAAATAAGTGATCGTTAGGCATCATGATAAGGATACCGACCCGATGCCTACACTAATAGTTGCAGTGATCTCACACTAATAATATCAAATTGGATTTAATAAATCGCCATGGGATAAAAGGAAAGACTATTGAATATAATTGATATTAGGACCAGTGTCTGCGATTATCAGACAAATCCAAGAGAGATCAATAAATAGAGGTAATCATAGAATATTAAGAGTATCATATGGAAGCATTAGATATGTTGGGTATTGACCTAAGAATCGACTTATAGCTCACGGTGGAAAATAGTACAATACTCATATAAAATTTAGAACAATCGTTCTTTATCTGAATACTGTCAAGTTAAAGGACAGGGTATAAACTGCTACACATATACTTTTCTATACCAGGTATGTATACGAGCTTGGCAATTCTTATTAAATGATAGATGAGCATACTTAAGATAAGCATATGAATACTATAGTTATATACAAAAGCCATATTCAATCCTACCTATCATTTAGCTTTAAGAAGGGAAGGTTGTGATGTTTCCAAGGAGGGGCTTGTATAAATCCAAGCAATGGATATCTGTCCCAAGCCTTGAGGGAAAGACCCAAGATGGGATACGGACTTGACTGTAAACTTTGAGGGAATCCATTGCAGTTGGTATCTAGGCAACCTGAATAACACCTACACCTTCCATTATTAAGCTGGATAGTAATATGATTGGATATGCGAAAATCAATGTTGCAAATAGATAATTTATTATAATTAAATGAATTAATAATTCTTGTTTATGAATACCTTAATTGAATTATTGTATCTTAGGACATACAATGTAAAAGTTTGAATTAAATATGTAATAATTATGTCTAACCTATCATGGGACATTACACAATTCTTTGTCACTACCAATTCCTTTCCAATATTAAGTGTGACCCATGCTTTTCTCACTAAACTTTCATGCTTGGGTTCATAGCTTTTTAGATCTATATCTAAATATTGTAGGATCAATCAGCCAATAGGCTTTAGATTTTATACGATACGCAAGAAAGATATGCTTCATTTTTTTTTTATCCATTTCTTTTTTAGAAAGTAGATATAGATAGTACTTCCAAATAGTCTAACATATTTCCCAATAGATTCCTAACCATGTCCACTGAGGTAACATTGTTCAACACTTTTATTGGTGCTCAACTGAATAAATACATTGATGTATTCATTATTTTTTCCAAGTAGCACCTATCTACGTTCGTGTGTTTTAGGATGGAAATCATCATCTCTTGAATGATTCAATTTTCCTCCTTTCTACAACTTCAATTTGTTGTGAACTGTAGGTAGTGCTCGATAGTCAGTGTTTTTCATCTATTGATCAGAGGGAGATTGGTTCTTTATCTGTTGGTTGTGGAGCCAATTTGGCTCTTGATTTTGCTGAGCTAAAGTGTAAAGACACCCCCTAATTTTATTTTTTTTTGAAATTTTGTGACAATAATACTTTACATCATGAACTTGAAATCGATAATATACTGCTGTCATAAACCTGATAGATCATTGTTCAACATACATTGGTTTTTAAACTCAATATAAGTCCATTGAGGCATATACATACAGAAGATGTTTGCATTATGAAGGAGGACGATGGGTACGAGTATCGCATTAATGGGCTCACCTTACGAAATGAAATATTTGAAAATTAAGATAAGTATTCCATGTTTTATTAATGCATATGAATTTTTAGGTTGTAATTCATTGAATATTAAATCTTGTATGCTTCTATCATTTGTAGTTTTTGTACGAGATAGTTTAGCTTTATAAACTATTGTAATCTATCTTTGACTTACTTTCAGGATAAAAGCATATGAAATTCAGATTTAGAGAGAGTTTGACATTTTCAAAGAGGTCAAGAAGTTGATGAACTTGAGCTTTAGAGGGAGCATATGGTTCAGTTAACTTGTGACAATCTCAATCATATTGATTGAGAGGGAGTTCACTATTGAAGGTAAAACAATTATGAGATTATAGTAGTGGGAACTCATGGATAGAATCACCGATGAGATGCATGTGGATAGAATCTCTGATTAAGGCATTTCATACATCATGAGACTACAACTCATTGAGATGAACATCATACTAGAGGTCCTTTATTATCTTCCCTCATGTCCAAGAGGGAGTGTTAATGTTATGGCCTTGAAAAAGATCAAAATGCATCCTATGCTAATCCACAGCCTTATGGGAACCTAGTATGAGATATAGATTCTCTCATGAAGGAAAGTATGAAGTGACATCCTGTAGTGACACCGAATTGGGTATATAAATAGGTTATGTCTTCATAATAGAGGGAGAAGCTAAAAGATCTACATTAGTGGACATTCGAGGATCTCGATTCAGAGGGAGTAGACCATGTTTTGCTGGGTCTCTAGTAATCAAGAAATTATAGCAGACAATTATGGTTATTACCATGTGAGAAGGGTATATGTCAGAAAGAGAAGATCAAATTAAGCTGTCACCCCAGAATCTTGGTCATACAAATTCAGAGGGAGTGTACCATGTCAATATGGTGTATACTTTGTAAAGCTCAGAATTCACCAAGACTATGAGATCGTGCAAACAAATGTAATTCAGTAGAGGTACATCCTCACTAAAGAATGAACAACTGATACTCTTACCAAGCATATTGCTAGAAAGAAGTTTGTGTACCTTCAAATAACCTTGGTATGTTGAGGAATAAAGCCTTATTAGGTGAAAAGAAGGTATCTTGAACACTATGTTATTACTCGTTGTGTAATAACTATATGGTGGTTAGACAACATTGAGTTGTTGGTTTTAAATTGTCATGACTGAGAGTTTGACTTGAATTTTTTGTCTTTAATAGACAATTCTAAGGTGGAAGTCTTGATTTCCACTCTCTGGATGAGCTAGAGTGGATCCACCCTTTGAGAAGAGTCAAGGTGACTTTATGGGTCCTTTTTTCAGAAACAAACTTGGCATGATCAAGTTGTAAAGTATGGATTAAATTCCTCTTATTTGTAAGTTTTTTATTCATGAATAAATGTAAAAATGTGTATATTGCAATATTGTGTAAAATGATCATTTGTGTGTGGGTTAACATTTCAAGGTGACGATCTTGTAAATGGTTAACCAAAGTGTCAAGATAGACTACTTAATTGTGTGTCCCTACTGTGCGGAGATCTTGACTCTTGTTATTACTGGATGTGTAATAACGAAACCATATCATGATAGACTACTTAATATTGTGTCCCGACTGTGTGGAGATCATGATATTCAAGTCTATTTTCATGACGAGACTACATTAACTTGTGTGTCCCGAAGTGCAGATGTCATGATAGACTTTTGATGTTTAATACTCACTCGCTAAGAGGGAGTGTTAAGATATAGCTTCATTCGTATTGTCATTATATATATACATATATTATATCTATATATATTATACAATATTAATAATGAAGAGTTGTGATATTTATATTATATTATTATCATTATTATATTATTAAAATAGTAATGATAATATTATAATGCAATGATATATATATTATATTATTGTTATAGTTAATTATATATTTATATTAATTATGGTTATTACCATAATTATCATATTATATTATTGTTATATGGTCATGGCTCTTCATGACGTGACTATTCAAAAGATATAAATATATATCAATGGCTGGTGAAAAGATCAATCACAATGGTAATCTATTTCACACGGCACTTATATATTCTTTATAGGACGATCTTGATTTTACAACAGGATATTCATATGACCAATAAATCATATATAACCTAAAGTCTTGAGGTATCGGCCTAATACTCAACCCTAAAAAAGGGGAGGAAGAAATAACATTATCAAATAATGCCCAAAAACTTGGCATTACAGCTCTCATACTCGGCATCTGGCAACATTCCGAACTCACTGAAGCTCTTCTCGGTCTTCACTTAGAAACAACACTCGAACAATGGCAACATCCTTGAGGTAGGCATGCATGAAATGATATATCTTTTCTGAGGCAACAATGCTTCATTTTCTTTGCTGTAGATTTCATGAATTAGGGCATTTGATATGTCATACTGTAGCTCTGTTACTTGGGCATTCCTGTTCATTTTGATGCAATGTTCGATAGCATAGATGTATATATTGGTTCTATTTACAAACAACTTAGGGCATTATTCTTTGAATACATAGGGCACGACATACATTTGTTCCCCTTCTGTAACTTGGCATCATGTATTTCATTTCCAGATAAATGAGACATTGTTATCAAAAGCATTTGATATATCATAATTTGGAATAATTGTTGAGAGCATTGTATGCCCGACGATGAGCCACAAGTTAGGGCACGGTTTGTGAACTATTGTATTTGTATTTTTTATCCCCGTATGCAATGCATCTTCTTGGGCATCTCTTTTTGATCTTTATGTTAAAGGATGGGGCACCATACATCTGCTATTCCATTTATCATTGTATTGAAACCTGTTACCTTTTGTATTTGAAAAGCGCATGAATCAATGATACTGGGGCATCAACACAACATTGTATTATCTCATTTCACCCTTCGAGGGTTTTAGGCAATTGATTGCTCATTGATTCTTTATGGTAGCACTATTTTGGATATGCTATTATTATATTTTGTTTGCTGCTAGATGCACGAGCCCGTGAACCTAGGGTATCACAGTTTGAACATGACATTGTTGTATACACTGGTTATGCCATGGGCTCGCGGCATATATACTTGCAACACTGATAACATTTGAGAGTGTCAAGCCTTCAACACTAGCGATGGTACAGTGTGCACATTATGTTTGCTAGTTGTTTCCCTTTGATATCTTCGAAGGCCTGTTAAAGGGCATGCATTAAGTTTGCTGTTTTACACCTTAGAAACCCGTGGATGGCACCACTATTTTGAATAATCATGCTATGATTGGAACAACTCGAGTACATAACTGGTGTATTTGTTACTTTGTTGGGATACACAACTCGAGAGCATGTTAGGGCATTGTATTCACTATTGAACACTTATGGAGTTTCAAACTGTGGCATCTATCAATCTGTTATAAGCTTATACATCATTGACTATTGACATCCATGTTAATGTTGGATAGTTATCTCCTTGATTCATTGATTCAAAATCTATGGTCTTCATGCATTATTTGTTTGATAATTAGTGCTAATGTTTGGTAGTTACTCATTGCCATATGCTCCACTGTTAATACCTAGTTATTGCACTTGTTTGGCCACTATTTCATTGTTGAGTGGCATCACTTGTAACTGATTGATAAATTGTTGATACTTTTTAGATCTATTTTAGTGTAACATCATGCTATCATGTACTTCACCTTGAATTGATGTCTCCATGATGTGTTGTATATTTTAGATGCTTATGAAACAACAGTGTTAACATGTGTTGCCATTGCCTCATGTTACGTCATACATATGAAATGCCCTATTGGAATACTAATGCATATTAGGAAAGCATCTATGCTGCAGTGTGCCTTATCTCTTACATAGATCTGTGTACCCTATTATTAGCTCTATTTTCCTTTGATGCCATGTAGATTTCTATTATTCATTCATCATAGCTTGACTGACAACAAGCCTCAGTGCCCCTGCTGGCTTATTAAATCATCATGTTCATGTTACAACACATAGATTCTATTTGCACCTTCATACCAGTATTTGCTTATCATGCCATGTTGTTTGATTGATCCCTATTGATGCTGAATCATCTCGATGCTCCTCATCTATACATATTGTGTGTACTCTTGGTCCTTGATATGATGATGATGGAGATCATGGGGTTTCCTTGTCATGATCCGCATCAAGGGCCCAGGTCATTCATGGAATTCATTATTGGATTAGCTTCCCTATATCTGCACATGAAACAAACTCATCAGTGAAAACATGGTGCCTTGTTGCTTTGGAGCCTTGATACACATGCCCTGAGCATAGCCTTTGTTAGAGGTGCATGGCTAAGTGTACATATGCATTATGTAGATATTGTGATACCAGCCATTACATAGATCCATTAGATGTAACCAATATCCTCTCATTTCTTCTTGTAGGTTCTAGATCTCAGGAGCTTCTGGACAGGACCGGGCTTCAGACACCAATACTAAGCAATGTCTAGTACCCCAGTATTAAAATATTTCTTTATGTATATCTAGACTCATCCATTCAATTCTGATAACGGCTATGCTCACAGCCTGTGTGAGCTTAGATAGATTCTTTCTTTCCTTCAGTTCTTTCCCTTTTTGTATAGTATACATATATGCATGTGTAGCATTAGATGTAGTTCATTTCCTTTACTTTCATGTACCTTGCAATGAAATGAACACAAACTTAAAGAAGATCACCTAATAACAAAAACTAGGTTATTGTAGCATCACTTAGTAATTAGGTCTCCAAACTTAAGAATGAGGAAAAAATATGACAACATTCTAGCGACCTCTATGGAATGCTTTCCTGCTAAACATCCTAACTAGTTGCCTTAAAGATCCATTGGGCACAGAGTCAATAAGCCTCAACTGAACTAGTTTCTTTAGATAATCAATCCTTCTCAAAACTACTAATTGCTAGAGAAAACTTCTTTGGCTTATTGCTAATCACACCAAACTGAAAACAAACTGAAAGAAACTACTGAAAACAACTTGTGCCATGCACTTAGGGAACACAGAAAGCCAAAACTCCTAACCTAATAATGTACAGGGTAGAAAAGAACCTCAGAAACAAGCCTTGAGGTGGATCCCATTCATTGGAATGGGCATCTCCTCTCCATCCATACTAGCCAACTGAAAAGAATTATGGGCTTTGCATCCAATCACCATGAAAGGCCCACTCCAGATGGCATCAAACTTGGTATGCCTCCCTAGTTTATGTTTTTCTTCATCCCACTTGAGGACTAGATCCCATTCTTTAAAGACTTTAGGTGTGACCTTGTCAAAATTCTTCTTCATTCAAGCATGATGAGTCTCTAGGTTCTCTAGTGCCAGTTTTCTCATTTCTTCAAGTTCCACAAGTTCAGCTAGCCTGACTTGCATAGTATCTTCCTCCATAAGATCAATCTCTTTGATTAGACTCAGGGTAGGAAACTCAGTAGACAGAGGGATCCTAGCCTCTCTTCCATATACCAATTTGTAGGGTGAGTTTCCTGTAGACCTCTTAGGTGTTATTATGTCTGCCCACAAGGCCAACTTTAGTTTTCTATGCTAGTCCCTCTAGTTTCCTTCTATACTCCTTTTGATGATTTTCAACAAGTTTTTATTTGTTGATTCTGCTTGGCCATTACCCTGAGGGTAATAGTTAGAAGAGGTACTCAAAAATATATTGTGCTTGAGTGCCCACTTTGAAATTTTAGTTCCTAGGAATGCCATAGCATTATCTAAAATGATAGAATCTGGGGCACCAAATCTAGACACAATGTCTTGATAAAAGTTCAGGACAGAGGTTTCATTTGCTTCTTTGAGTTCTGCAGCCTCTATCCATTTGGTAAAATAGTATGTGGCAGCAAGTATCCACTTGTGTCTAGCACTGGATGGGGGGTTGTTAGGTCCAATAAAATCTAGTCCCCATTTTGAGAAGGGTTGCTCTACCTTGATAGGATGAAGAGGGAGGGTTTCTAACTTTTTCTTTCCAACAAATAGAGCACAGTTCTTGCATCTCCTTACCCAATCAAATGCATCCTTGTACAAGCTAGGCCAATAGTACCTAGCTCTCATCACTTTTAGAGCAGTGGTTCTAGCTGCAAAGTGTCCTCCAAAACCTCCATCATGAAACTCCTCCGGTATCTTATTTACTTGATCATTTTTAACACACCTTAATAGAACACCACTGTGATCCCTTCTATATAGAACATCATTAATAACAATAAAGGGAATGGCTTAGAGTCTAAAATACCTTCTTTTACTCCTTCCAAGGCCTTGAGGGCATTGGCTAGTAGAGAGATAACACTTCATCTCTATTGTCCATCTTGTGCTCTATCCTGCATCCTGATTCATCAGAATAACTTCCTCCTCTTGTTGGTTTGGGTCTACTGTTCTTTCATTAAGTTGTTCACATAGTCCCTTTCCTCTAATCAGCTTGGTCACCTTGATCTGAATATCATATTCCATGACCTTGGTGACCCAACCAGCTCTCTTATGACTTAGGTCTTTGTTCAGTAGGAAGTCTCTTATGCAAGGGTGAGCAACTATTAGGTGCACTTGTTGTTGGACAACAAGTGCCTAAATTTTTTCAGACTTCTCACAATTGCTAGGACATGCTTTTCTATAGGCATATAATTTAGCTCATAACCATCTTGGCCCTGACTATAGAAAGATACTGGTTGTTCCTGCTTCTTAGCATTTTATTGAACTAACATTGTAGAGATACTATCATTGTCTCCAAAAGCATACAATATAAAATTTTTAGAAAAATCATGGTTTACCAGAGTAGGAGCGGATGCAATTGCTTCCTTGACTTCTTCAAAACATCTTTTACCTTCATTGGTCCAATGGAAGGTTGAGTTCTTCTTCAGCATTTGGGTCATAAACTTCAAGAGTGCTGCAACATTTGGAATGAACCTTCTTAGGAAGTTGATTCTTCCAAGAAAACTCTACAGTCCTTTCTTGTGAGTTGGCAGGGGTAGAGGCAGGATGGCTTTTGCCCTCTCAGGATCAATTGTTGTTCCTTGTTTAGAAACAATGCGCCCCAGTAGTCTGCCTTCATGTACATCAAAGATGCATTTCTTGGGATTTAGTGAGACTCCAAACTCTCTACACCTCTCAAATATCTACTTTAGATGAACTAGGTGATCCTTTGTGTCTTTTGAGAAGACAGTTATATCATCTAGGTAGACTAGAACAAACTTATTCATCAGGCCAGCAAATGCCATCTCCATGGCTTTTTGGAATGTAGCACCAACGTTAGATAGCCCAAATGGATCTTTCTGTATGCCATGGTGTCCCATTTGGTGGTGAACACTGTTTAATACTGATCTTCCTCCTTAACCAGGACCTGGTTATAACCAGAAAAGCCATCTAACAAAGAAAATTTGTTAGACCCCAAGACATACTGTAGAATCTATTCCATGGATGGCAATGGGTGATGATCTTTGAGTGAGGCTTTATTAAGGTCTTTGAAATCCACACATAACTAGATTTTTCCATTCTTCTTCCTAACTGGTACTAGATTGGAAACCCAAGAGGTGTGTTTAATGGGAAAAATAATATTGGCCTCAATCATTTTCCTCAACTCTGTTTTCATCAAGACTTCTAGCTTAGGATTGATGGGTCTCTATTTCTGCCTTATTGGTTTGGCATGGGGCTCTAGGCCAATGGTGTGTTGGGCTAAGTGAGGATCAAATCCTTTCAAATCATAGTATTCCCATCAAAGACATCACTATATTCTTGACATAATGAAATAAAGGCTTGCTGCTCTGACTGTGTGCATACTTTTCCAAGCTTAAGGAATTTGTTCTTAAGAACCTCCACAGACTGGTAGTGTTCCTCTTTGACTGTCATACTAGCTTTGTCTTCTCTGAGCTGATCATCTAAGTTAAATATGGACTCGAGTATGACCAGTCCCTTAGGTAGTTTATTATTTTTCAACTGTAGCATCTGGTCACCATATTGGTGAGCATGTTTGCTTTGGTTAGCTCTAGAGAACTCTGCTTCTTCTATTAGAAAATTAAAAATCTGTTCATCATTTTCAAAAACTTTCCAGCTCACTTGATTGTCTGGTATGGATGGTCTTACTAGAATCTTTACAATCGAGAATTAGGCCTTGTGACCTCTTTTGGAATATCATATTCTGCTCCCATGGCAGCCAGCCTGTCTGCTTGTTTATTCTGATCTCTTGGGACAGCAACCAGATTAAAAGCATGAAAATCCTCTATTAAATCCCAAAACCTATGCTTATACATCTTAAGTGTATCATTTTTTGTTAGATTAGTGCCACAAATTTGATTGACCACTAATTCACTATCACCTACAACTTCTAGGCATTTGATTCCTCTTTGTCTAGCCCATTCTAAACCATGAATCAATGCTTCATACTCTGATGTATTGTTAGTATAGCTGAAAGAAAAATGAACTACAGAGTAATACCTTTTCCCTTCTGGAGAAACTAGGACAGCTCCTCCTGAACTAGCTTTTCTTCTGGCACCATCAAAGAACAACTGCCATAAATCATCACCCTGATCTTGAGAGTGCTTATCTTCCTTCTTCATCAAATCTGGAATCACAACATCCTCTTCATGAATGATATACATTCCAATACCAGAGGTCTCCATGTTTCTAAAAGTTTTATCCTCCTCCAAGTCTCTTTCAGCCCATTCATCTAGAGCAATATCAGGAATCTTTCCAATAGGGGTCCTAGGCTCAGAATCACTTGGGTCTTGTTCATGATACATCAAATTGGCATTTATAGGATTTGGGGTATATGGTTCAGCATGGATTTTTGCAAAAGCTTTAGACTTGATTCTAACTCTAGTCCCATATTTGGTTCTAAAGTATAGATGAGACCAATCAGCTGAGAGATATCCCCCCAACCTAGCAGTGAACTCTCTGCTTAGACAAATAGCAAAAAGAGGAGGCAAATCTATGAGATAGACATCTTGGGGAATGGAGAAATTAGGACATTCATGTAGGGTGAGGTTCAAGTCTTTAATAACTCCCAAGGTACTAACTAATGACCCATCCAATTGAACAATGGGCCTATCTATTGGCTCATAAGATAATCCTAGTAGATCTACCAACTACTTAGAAATCATAGAACTACTTGCTCCTGAGTCTATCATATAATTATGAACTAGGAAATCTCCAACAATAAGAGTTACATAGAAAGGAGGAGGTTTAACATGTGGGGCAATGATAGGCTATGAGCTAGTCTCTTCCTTTTGCTGCTCCTTTTGAGGTGTTTCAACCACTAGGACTCTAGGCTACTTTGAAACACCTTCTTAATTTGATAAAATCTTAGCCAACTCGCTAAGTATTAACTCCTTTTGACCAGGGATTGCCAAAGTGTCCATTAAAGGCACATTGATAGATGTCTTCTTCATTTTCTCCACAATATTAAAAGCCCCAAATTCACTTTGGGCTGTCCCTTTGGTGCAGCAATCTCTATTTGTGTAGACACCAACTGTGTAGCTGCCTTGATTGGTTCCTTGATTTCTTTTGACTAGTTTAGGGTTGGAACTTGAATTGTTTTGGGTTGTGCATTCACAATAGGAGCTTGCTGATTGGTAGAGGCCACTTGTTCCACTTCCAAAGCCTTCTTCTTAGACCTTGTGTTAGCTACGAATGGGGTATAATTTAAGTTATCATTTGGTGAAAAATTCACCCTGCAAAAATCTTCTTTCTGAAAGTTCACCAATGTTGTCTGAGGAGTCTGCAATTCATTCATGGTAACAACTGGATCTTGTTGGATTTCTAGTTGTTGAACCATCTCCTGTGGCATCATCGCATTGTTCTATACCATGAGGGATTGATTATAACCATTAGGACACATCCCCTGGATATGTTGCTGATTGCATGGGCAATCCCATTGATAATCTTGCACCATATTATTCTAAGCTACAAGAACCAGCTCCCTAGAAGCACTAGGAATGTTAGGATTATAAAGTTTGGCTAGCCTTTTGGTTATAACTTCTTGCTTGACCTTGTTGGACTTGTTGGTATTGGGGCCTATTCTGTTGATAGTGATTTTGATAGGGCTGCTGACAAGGCTATTGATAGGGTTACTGGTAAGGCTAGGACTGTTGCTTCTTTAGACTAACCAGCTCATTAGTAACTATTTTCAAGGCCTTTTTAATCTCAGTCAGCTCTTGAGATTGATTTACAACTGGGTTGGCAACTTATTGAGGAGGAGCTAGGAGAGGTGGAATAGATGCCAAGGTTGGAATTGCTTTAGGAATAGGATGAAGCTCTAGAAAAATAGGCATTGGGGGCCTTGGGGCTATCTTTCCAGCTTGGATTAGACTATTTTCAGCTCTTATGGAAAGAACATATGCTGCTGGTAGATTATTTCCACCCATGGATTGGATCATAACAAAGATATCACTGTTAAGAGCTCTTAGATAGTATAAAAAAGCATGCTGGCTTGAAGGTCTAATTATAGTTGGTATTCTATTCCATGTTCTTTGAAATCTAAAATTGAAATCCATCATGTATTCTTGAGGTTCTCTTTTGATAGTAGTCAAATGCTCAACTAATGAGAGATGATCTAATTTATCCTCAAACTAATTGGTTAAAGCTTGACCCAACCCATCCCAATCAACTATGGAACCAACTGCTAAGCCTCTAAACCATTGCAATGCTTTGCCTTTGAGGGAAGCTGCCAACAACCTCACAGCCACATTATCTTGGGTTATATTATGAAGGGCGCAAATGGATGCTACATCTCTTATATGCTCAATGGTTGAGGTCTAATCCTCTCCTATAAAAATAGGCAAACTTTTAAGGGATGATATAGGTATGTCATTATGCTGCTGCAAATTCAAGGGGCTGCCTTGATCAAAGGCTACAAAAGGAAGTTGTCTGGCCATTGGAGGATTAAGGGGAGCTTGATTTGCTAGTGCTACTTGCACTGGCTGGATTTGGGGATTGGTTGCAGGAATGCGAATAGGATTAGGAGTAGAACTAGGAGTAGGATTTGCAGATTTTGATGCAATATTTTGGGCTGCTTTAGGCCTCTTTTTGATAGATGGCGGCTCTGTATACACAAAAGGATTCTTACTCTACCTGGTTGGGATCCCACTCATAAGCTTATATATTGATCTACATAAAAAACCATTAGATTTGCTAGGTATGATTTCAAAACACTATCACTGCTCATACCAAACAATAACTTGTAGAAATATTTCTAGGAAATAGACTCACTGAGTATTCATCCCACCGGGCGTGCCAAAAAATTGTTGTCACTAAGGATTGCACCTAATTTGCTAAGTGTTGAACCCAACAATCCTATGAAACAAGGGACTATTCTCAGGCTATGGGTAACCTATCCGAGAATAGACCTTCGGATTAAGGGCCGACTTCCCTCTGGATCACTTGAAACTTATCTAAACTTTGAAGGGAAATGGAGAGAAAGTACATGAAATTAAACAACTGCAACTGAACTAAAACAAAGGTGATCCACCAAATTTTGAAGAGAAACCACAATTGAGAACAAGCTTACTCCAACAGCAAAACAAATTTAACTCACAACTCAATCCCACTTTCTCAACTCCTAGTGAAACAAGGTACTTAGAATGCAGAAAAGGAAGAAAAACTTTACAAATATGATATTCTTGATTGCACACAAATCACACTACTGAATCAAGATAAATCCCTGAACACCAACATGAATTCAAAATGCAAATTAAGGATATAGAAACATCACAATAATCTAGCATAAGACTTCAAAAGAAAAACCTAGAATTATAGGAGAACAAGAAGGATTAATTTTATTACTGAAAAGAAAACAAGTACAACTGTGTCTCTTAGAGCTACAACACTCATATCAAAGAGAAATGATGAAGAGCTAACCTTAATCACCAAAACTAAGAGGTATAAAAACAAAACCTAAGAATATACATTCAAACTCCACTACCTCCTAATAATAGAAAAGTCAAGATATGGACCCATGAGGCAGCATCATGGTCTGAATGTCAGATTCCTAGATTCCTAGGGGAAAGGAAAGTGGGGGCCTAAAAATGAACAGTCAAAGATGACAATTACACCCACTAAGTCATGCCACTAATTGATAATCTGACAATGGTTTATAGAAATACCACTTGTCGATTATCTTACAATAAAAGATGGGCCATGACTTAACATTAAAAACTATCCACTATGACCTCAAATAAATTCAATTATATTTTTAAAGAAAGGCCTCAACCAAAAGGGAAGCACATTCTTAAAAAATAATAGCATTGAAAGAATAAAACCTTCAAACCCTAGGAAAGACTATAAGTTACATACAAAAGATGAAATATCAACTCCCTAAAATGGGAGGATATTCATATGACCAATAAATCACATATAACCTAAAGTCTTGAGGTATCAGCCTAACACTCAACCATAAAAAAGGGGAGGAAGAAATATCATTATCAAATAATGCCCAAAAACTTGGCATTACAGCTCCCATACTTAGCATCTGGCAACATTCTGAACTCACTGCAGCTCTTCTCAGTCTTCACTTAGAAACAACACTCGAACAATGGAAACATCCTCGAGGTAGGCATGCATGAAATGATAGATCTTTTCTGAGGAAATAGTGCTTCATTTTCTTTGCTGTAGATTTCATGAATTAGGGCATTTGATATGTCATACTGTAGCTCTATTACTTGGGCATTCCTATTCATTTTGATGCACTGTTCGATAGCATAGATGTATATACTAGTTCTGTTTACAAACAACTTAGGGCATTATTCTTTGAATACATAGGGTAGGACATACATTTTCCCCCTTCTATAACTTGGCATCATGTATTTCATTTCTAGATAAATGAGACATTGTTATCGAAAGCATTTGATATATCATACTTTGGAATAATTGTTGAGAGCACTGCATGCCCGATGAGCCACGTGTTAGGGCACGGTTTGTGAACTTTTGTATTTGTATTTGTTATCCTCATATGCAATGCATCTTCTTGGGCATCTCTTTTTGATCTTTATGTTCAAGGATGGGGCACCATACATCTGCTATTCCATTTATCATTGTATTGAAACCTATTACCTTTTGTATTTGAAAAGCTCATGAATCGGCAATACTAGGGCATCAACACAACATTGTGTTATCTCATTTCACCCTTCGAGGGTTTTAGGCAATTGATTTCTCATTGATTCTTTATGGAATCACTATTTTGGATATGCTATTATTATATTTTGTTTGCTACTAGATGCACGATCCCGTGAACCTAGGGTATCATAGTTTGAACATGGCATTGTTGTATACACTGGTTATGCCATGGGCTCATGGCATATATACTTGCAACACTAATAACATTTGGGAGTGTTGAGCCTTCAACACCAGCGATGGTATAGTGTGCAGATTGTGTTTGCTGGTTGTTTCCCTTTGATATCTTTGAAGGCCTATTAAAGGGCATGCATTGAGTTTGATGTTTTACACCTTAGAAACTCGTGGATGGCACCACTGTTTTGAATAATCATGCTATGACTGGAATAGCTTGAGTACATAACTAGTGTATCTGTTACTTTGTTGGGATACACAACTTGAGAGCATGTTAGGGCATTGTATTCACTGCTGAACACTTATGGAGTTTCAAACTGTGGCATCTATCAATATGTTATAAGCTTATACATCATTGACTATTGGCATCCATGTTAATGTTGGATAGTTATCTCCTTGATTCATTGATTCAAAATCTATGGTCTTCATGCATTATTTTTTTGATAATTAGTGCTGATGTTTGGTAGTTACTCATTTCCATATGCTCCACTATTGATACCTAGTTATTGCACTTGTTTGGCCACCATTTGATTGCTGAGTGGCATCACTTGTAACTGATTGAGAAATTGTTGATACTTTTTAGCTATGTTTTAGTGTAATATCATGCTATCATGTACCTCACCTTGAACTGATGTCTCCATGATGTGTTGTATATTTTAGATGCTTATGAAACAACAGTGTTAACATTATGTTGCCATTGCCTCATGTTACATCATACATATGAAATGCCCTATTGGAATACTAATGCAGATTAGGAAAACATCTATGTTGTAGTGTGCCTTATCTCTTACATAGATCTATGTACCCTATTATTAGCTCTATTTTCCTTTGATGCCATGTAGATTTCTATTATTAATTCATCATAGCTTGACTAACAACAAGCCTTAGTGCCCCTGCTAGCTTATTGAATCATCATGTTCATGTTACAACACATAGATTCTATTTGCACCTTCATACCAATATTTTCTTATCATGCCATGCTGTTTGATTGATGCCTATTGATGCTGAATCATCTGGATTCTCCTCATCTGTACATACTATGTGTGCTCTTGGCCCTTGATGCAATCATGACAGAGATCATGGGGTTTCCCTGTCATGATCCACATCAAGGGCCTAGGTCATTCATGGAATTCATTATTGGATCAGCTTCCATGTATCTGCACATGAAATAAACTCGTCAGTGAAAACATGGTGCCTTGTTGCTTTAGAGCCTTGATACACATGCCCTAAGCACAACCTTTGTTAGAGGTGCATGGCTGAGTGTACATATGCATTCTATAGATATTGTGATACTAGCCATTGCATAGATCCATTGGATCTAACCCATCTCCTCTCATTTCTTCTTGCAGGTTCTGGATCTCAGGAGCTTCTGGACAGGACTGGGCTTTGGACACCAATACCAGGCAATGTATGGTACCCCAGTATTAAAATATTTATTTATTTATATCTGCACTCATCCATTCAATTCTGATAATGGCTATGCTCATGACCTGTGTGAGCATAGATAGATGCTTTCTTTCCTTTAGTTCTTTCCCTTTTTGTACAGTATACATATATGCATGTGTACCATTAGATGCAGTTCATTTCCTTTACTTTCATGTACCTTGCAAGAAATTAACACAAACTTAAAGAAGATCACCGAATAACACAAACTAGGTTATTGTAGCATCACTTAGTAATTAGGTCTCCAAACTTAAGAATGAGCAAAAAATATGACAACAATAATCATAGTGAAGATATAACTTCACCATTCAATTCCATAAACATGAATAATAAATATGTATACAAAAGATGACGCAAATATAACATAAAAACCAACAAGTTCTATATATAGAAAGTATCAAATGTATCAAAAGTATCTCCATATACAAATATGGCACATGCCATTTCAAAATGTCTACAAAATCAATGTTTCAAGGTGTACAATGTGGCATATATGCCATCTCAAAATGTGCCAAGTGGCATCTCTAAATGACCACAAAACTAAAAATACATCCTATGTCATAGGGGGATCATCAAAATGTCGCCTCTTTGAAGAAGTGTTTGACTCTAATTGATCCTGCATCAAAAATGAGTTCAAACCCAAGTTAGATTGCTTCATTTATATGATTTGTACATATATATATATGTGTGTGTGTGTGTGTGTAGAATTCATAATTCAAACACTAATTTAATTAAAATTATAACTGAATACAAACATTTCTACATGGCCTCTCGGTCCCCTACCACAATATGGTGTCCTAACATAAGTCTTTGGTAGCGAAGGGACAATGCCACCATAACCAACTCCAACCTATAAATATATATTTGCAATAATGAGATTAGTAGAGTGGTGCAACATAGAGTAATAAATCTACAAAATAGGATGATAGCATAATAAAATTACAAATTGATTGAACTAAAATTAAAACTTACATCCACTGATCTCTCCTTTGGAATAGTGGGCTGGGTCAACAAAGATACGAAGGATTCTCATGGGCCCTCCCTCATACTAGGAGTAACCTATGAGAGTAAAAAGATTGTCAATTATATATAAATGTACTTCATCATAACAACCCTAGTTAAAAAATATAAGTAACCCCTTGTAAAAGTCTACGTACAATCGGGCTATCACTCTGAATTTGAGATGCCTGTCAGCCTAGACTCCTGAACCCATGTCAGGACATCATCAAGAGCCACACCCTATACAATAAAATGCAAGTAAAATATTTAACTACACAAAAGTGGCATACATATGCATGCATAATTAATCTTAAACAATTAATTACCTTTCTTTTGTTGACACCTGATGAAGGAACCTCCTCGTGCCCCCCACTGACATCACCTGTAGCCTGCAAGAGTACAATAAGATGACAATATATTAGTAAATGTATGAATTCTATTGCAATAATTGATAGAGATTTAAGCATGTAAACCAAATGATATAAAAAAAACTAATGGGTACATAATTTATAATATACCATGTAGGTATCAAGACCAAATGAAATGACTGAAAGTGTGGAGTCATCCACCTGTCTCAACTCCTCCTCTGTCATTGACTGAACATAAATGGAAAAAATATATATACATAAGTGCATGCAATCATTAAAACTAATCTAAATAAATAAATAATTTTTAAATTAAATAAGTCATGTGACATTTATTTATAATGTTTACTCTTACCATATCAATAGGAGTCCATGGCTCTATGTAAACCTCCTGAGCACTCTCATGAGATGTAGATGCTCCATAAGGTGTTGGAGCCTCTGCAGTTGTGTCTCTTATATCCTCCTCATCAATAACATACTGATATGTATCACCATCAGTAAGTGGTACGAGGCACATATTCTTCCATATAATGCAAATATGGGGCTCGCATACATGTGAACTCCAACGAGATGTCGATGTGCAAGCATCATCCACACCAGGAGGAAACAATGATCTAGTTTGCATGATCAACTGATCACTCAGCAAATGAATGGCCCTGATAGTCTGTGAGGCAGCCTCTGCAATGATATCGGGATGCTACATTGGAGGAGGGGGTGCAACATTAGTGGGGGGGACAAAGGTAGTGGCCATTTTACCCTAGGCAAATGGCCTAGTCTGAGGAGCTCCTTCACCTACGCCCATGTTGGGCCTCTTGCTAAAGTAATTAACATTGTGACCAAGCAGAAACTCAGCATACAATTTTTTTATAAAATAGAAAGGGAGCTCCAAATTTCTATGGGGTGATTTATCAAAAACCATCCACCAGCGATCCCAAAAGTGTGTGCGCATTTCTTCATTTGTGCACCATTTTATTGATAATTTGGTCTTTTTGGGGTCAACTTGTAATCCGGTTTTAGGATTCACAAAAAGGGAGGTTATATCTTCCTTAGTTATATTAAGGGACGCAATCCCATCATGGTCAAGCCCATCATCAAATTGGGTGTGCATATCATCATGCCAATGAAGAGCAACATTATGTTGTTGCATGAGTGTGTCAATCTTTGCAACAATAGTATTTAGGGTGGCAAGCATGGGACCTAATGTAGGTATATTATGATATGTGTTTTGGAAACCTCGTATTGTGTTCAAATTATCTTGTATCAAATCTTCTAAAGATCAAGGGTTTTGAGACGGGGGATTGTTTTGGGGATCGTTATTTGGTACGGGAGGGTTATTTTCTCCATTGTTGTCAGCCATGCTTGATTAAATAAAAAAAAAATCTAAATTTCAATTTGATTTCATATATTATTACAAAAATAAATAGAAAATCCTATTTCAACCAAAAAACTACATTTAGCATCAAAATGAAATAAAATAATGAAAATATACAAAGAATATACTTAATATATATACTGCGGAGTCGAATTCATTGTTGCGTAAATCAGATACCTAAAAAAATTGAGTATCAGATATATGGAGCTGTTTTACAAACCAAAAGAAATGAGAGAAATGAGAAACATGGTCCGCAGGTTTTGATTTATGCCACAGGTTTCAGGTACCTGAAAATATCAGGAACTCGATATTTTTAGGTACCCGATAAGGATTGTTCTTGGGTGTCAGGTTTTCCCAAGTGTACTAACACCTAGGCCTACTAAAAAGTCAACAAGCATTTTCATGCGCTTCTAGATGAGTGAAAAGTGAATATTTTTCACATCACCACTTTTTGGTTCCTCATGATCTTGCACATACCCATCAACATGGTGCAACTTTATTTGTTGGTGCTAATTTTTTATATCTATGGACTTGGGAACATATTCCTATTACTAGGCCTATCATGGCTCATGCTAGAGATCTTGGGTGGCCATTTGCTTACATTTATGAGGGTATTATTGACTAGTCTCATCTTGGAAAGGTTGATTACTGGCATTGTATGTTAGATGATATTGATTAGGTCAAATTGTGACCTTACATTGGATGTGAGGCCTGGAGAGAGGATGAATCAGAGTTACCTTTCATGTTTAGGCCTTGATGGATGATCAGTTAGGCTCCTTTGCTCATTGAGAGATTCTTCTTTTATAGGGTACTTTGTAAATTTGGTTGGATACATGATATGCCACAGGGTTTGTCTTTGTATGTCCGAGTATAGGTTGAGATATCTTTGTGGGGTCCTCACATTGATTATCGAGTAGCTCGATATGAGCTCCTTGAATTACCTCACTTGGCATGGGATATGAGAGATCATTTTTTTGATGTAGGGATGACAAATGATTATGCTTAGTGTTAGAAAGTAAAGTCCACCGAGATAACTGAGAAGGGGGGGGGTTGAATTAGTTATCTGATAAAAACAACTTTTATTAACCTTATTATATCTAAAACATGTAATCAACATAATCAAAAACCTTAGAATTATAATCATACACTGATGCAGGAGCATCCTGGGTGTAAGAGCAATCTTGCATCACCCAAAAAAAAAATATTTCTATTTTTGTATTCAATAAGGGCTATCTTGTGCAGAGCTGCTATTTATGGAAACTTTCTATTTTTAGTAAGTTGGCCTTACGATCTTGAAATGTTCTGATTTTACATGTGGAGGTTCATCTCAGTCATATCAGCCTGCCAGCAAAGTTTCATGGCTAGATCAAGTCTAGTTTTGAAGATATTGAAGATTTTCGGTATTGGCAGCAGGGTACAGAAACTTCGAACTCAGTTTTGAAGGCTTTAGAGGCCCTGGATGAGGTTGAAAATTTGGGTGATGGGAACTTTGTGCGAGTCAAGCCTATAGAGTGCTTCGTGGCATTTCCAGAATGGGGTTATAATAGCCAATCGGGTCAATGGGCGATGACTTATGGTCTTTGAAAGTTGGGTCACCTGAAATGGCGGAAAATAATTTTTCTTCAAAATTTCTGTTTGGGTTTCAAAACTCATTTTGAGCCGACTTTGATGTAATAAATTGAAAAATAAAATAATTCTAAGTTTGGTCGGCCCTAAGGGCTAAATTTCTAGAACCTTCTCGGGCGGTGGAAATTGCCTATATAAAGAAGGCCCGTAGTGTTGTCTAGGGTAGTTATGGGTAGTAGATTTGGGTATTGATTCGAGGCTTTGTCCTACAGAATATTGTAAGGGAATGCCCATGTGGCTTTGCATATTGTAATTCTAAAAGTTTGTAATTCCACATTTGTGGAGATAATAAGAAGCCAATTTTCTGTTCTTGCATATTATTGTTGTTGTTTCTCTATTTCTGTTATGTGTTTGTGGTATTAAGGGGAGCACCCTTCATCATACACAATGACATCATATTTGTTAACTAGGAAACCTCTTGATCATAGAGTAAACCCCGGTGGGGATGGTACCCACAAAAGCTGTACTAATATAAAAATTCCTTGTGAGAGATAGAATTTTTTAGGAGTCTTATGAAATACATTCAGTACATATCAGTCCCTATTAGGAGACTTTTGTTGGCATTAAGCAAAATTGCCACTAGTGACAACACTTATTTGCATTCTGAGTGCAAACCGAGCAGAACAGTGCAAACTGAGTAGAACAATGCAAACCGAGCAGAACAGTGCAAACTGAGCAAAATAGTGCAAACTGAGTAGAACAGTGCAAACCGAGCAGAACAGTGCAAACCGAGCAGAACAGTGCAAACCGAGCAGAACAGTGCAAACCGAGTAGAACAGTGCAAACCGAGCAAGACAGTGCAAACCGAGCAGGACAGTATAAACCGAGTAACATTTTGTCTACCGAGTCACCAGTATTTACCGAGTTCAAAACCTACCGAGTGGTTAGTATGAACCGTGCCTTCACTTCTACCGAGTGCATGATGATGCTGAGTAATGCAGTGGACGTCGAGTATCAGAAAGTCACCGAGTTAGTTTGCAGGAACCGTGTAACCATACTTGGGCCGACTTAGTGGCACTTATGTTTATTTGTCAAGCTGACTTTGTAATTGTAATTAATTGTTTAGACTTGTATATAAACAATGTTGTAAAGATGTCAAGATGAAAAATATATGAGTATGTATGTGAATAAAAAGAAAAGGCAGAGATAAGCGAATTATAAAGGGCTATAGCTGTATAGGGAACAACAAAGACAAATTCATCACAGAAGGTGATCAGTACATTCAGCGAATCTCAATCAGCAATCCAGTTGCAAAGCAAGAGATCTACTGTTTCATCCTAACAGGTGAATCAGTACTAAAATCCTTTAACCAGGTAGACTTAACAGTCTATTGTAAAATCTCTTTACCGAGTGCATACTTCATTGTATGTTTGTAAATCCTTTAACAAGGTGGATTTAGCAATCCTTATTGCTCCTAACAAGGTAGATCATCAGAAGTGATCAAATTGTAAGCCTTAACCGGCCAACTTTATTCTGCAGTACTAAAGCTTTGTGGGTTTCATCCCCACCCCAGTTTTACTTTCTTTTTGGAAGGTTTCTGGGTAACCAAATCTATGTGTCATTGTTGTGAATGCTTCTAAGTTTCATACTTTCTATATGCATAAAGAAAAAGTAAACTATATGCTAATACATCTGTAATTGTAAGAAAATTTGAAGTTACTGATTCACCCCTCCCCTCTTAGTAACTCAGTTAATCCTTGAATATTTCCAACAATTGGTATCAGAGCATTGTTGGTTCTCAAGATAAAGCTTAACTAGCTTGAGCAAAGATCCAGGACAATGGAGGTATTCAAACTGAACAAGGTGATTGAAAATGAAAAGCTAGATCTGGAAATGGCCATAGCTAAACTAAAGGAAGCAAAAGAACATCTTTCCCAATCCCTAAGAAGAAGGAAGGAACTTGCAAATCAGATGAATGATCAGAATTACATTGAAGAAAAGGTTGAAGATCTTTTTCCCTCAAATAGCTCAGATGAAGCAAACAATGCTGTCAAAGAACTCCTAGAAAAGAATGGGTCTCTGCAGGAAGAAGTGAGAAAATTAAAAAGAGAACAAGAGCTACACTCAACAAGATTTTGTGAGATCTTAGAACAAAGAAACAAGTTGAAAGATGAATTAGATGGAAGGAACAATGAAGTTCAAAATAAAACCCTTCAGCTAGAAAACCTAATTGATCAGATCTCCCATACAAATGAGGAAATTCTGAATCTAAGATCAGAAATAGAAAACACAAGAGAAGAACTAAGATCTGAAAAGGAAATCAATCTAAGATTGGTGGATGACCTAAACACCGAAAAACAAATCAATGAAGGAATGCTGAAAAGCCAAGAAGACCTGAATCAGTTGTATGAGCGAAATCTGCATAGGCAGAAAGGAAAAATAGGACTTGGATACAAAGGAGAAGGTGAATCTTCTAAGCAAGGTACTCAAAGAAATCAAAAACCTACTTGTAATCATTGTGGTAAAATAGGACATACTTCAAATAAATGTTGGAACAATGAAAAAGAAGAATTCAATGGAAAATGCTACAACTGCAATCAACATGGTCACAAAGCAAATGAATGCAGGGAAAAACCAAGATTCAGAGGTAATTGTCACAAGTGCAACAAACAAGGTCACAAAGCATCCGAGTGCAGATCCAAGACATTCAATCCAGCAGAACAAATTATGAAAGCAATGTTTGGATGGGACTACAACATTTGGTGTAGATGTCATTACTGTGGAGAATATGGACACATTGGCATGAACTGCATAAAACATCATCTAAGGAAAAGAGATACTACCATAAGATGCTTCAAATGCACTAAACTCGGTCACATAGCCAGAAACTGCATGAATGCTAGTGAAGTTGAAGATGGAAAGAAGAATGAAGCAACTAAGGTCAGGAAACAAGTCAGACAAAAGTGGATTCCTAAATCTACCGAGCAAACTAGTCCAAGTAATGGAATGGGTGGCTCTACCAACTCAAACTAAATTTCCAAGAAAGCACTGGAACTATATTCTCCTAGACAAACTTCAAGTAGTTCCAGAACCAAATTAAAAGAAAGATCTAAATCAGCATACAAGATGCAGTAAGATCACAGGAAGGTCGGTACCAGTCTTAACCGAACAAGGTCGGTATTAGTCTTTATCGAGTGAGGTCAGAGCAATATGAATTCTCGAGTTTACCGAGTTGCGAAGTCTTCACCGAGCAATTAATTCTTAGTGGGTGATAGTTTGTCAAAATTCATACCCTAATTTGTACTAAGCATTAATGACAGAGTTGTAAACAAAAGGCAAGAAATCAAACTCATTTCTCACCGTGAATTTTAGCACTTTGAGAGCAGAAAACTTCAAGAGCAATCCAGCGACTCAAATACCTTTTGCGAAAAGAATTTTCTGTGAGCTACCATGGCATCATCTAGCACTTCAGTGAAGAAAGGATCTAATATGTTAGTCCAAGGGGAATCGAAAGCACCAGATTTCAAGATCGTGCCTGCAATTTCAGCAGCCCTAGACCCGAATGGAGCTCAATCTCAGATTCCTCCTAAGGTACTACTTATTAACGATATTCGCAATCATTTCAACTGTGCAATTCATGAAATGGGAAACCTAGAACTAGATATTGTGCGTGAAGAACTGTGTGTGGATGGTACTCTAAAACCCGAGCACAAACATCTGGAAGATAAGGGATTAGTTCACATTGCACATTTGCCTCGAAACTTTCAAGATAAATGGGTTAGATACATTCTCAGCCGTATACATGATGACAAGATTTGGCTTGAGCAACCCATAGAGATCACCAAGAAGATGATTCATCAAATCACCGGTCTTCCCATGTTGAACAAAGCAAAAACTACCAAAACCCTAGGTCGGTCGAAACTGGAAAAGAAAACCCTAGCCGAGTGGGACGGTAGAGGCATGAAAGTTAGCAGCATTACCGATGTTGAACTAAAGTTTGGTACACACATTATTGCCCATAAGATATATAGTTCAAGTCGACAGAATAGTGTCTCCTGTGAAGCTATTGACTTAGCATACAAAGTGGTCAAGAACAACTTATCATTTGATCTTGTAGATTTATTGTTAAAATAGTTTAACAAGAACATGGAAAGCATTCAAACTTCCAAAAACAATCCATGTAAGTTTGGATCCCTACTGGTCTGTTTATTCTTCTATGTTCAAAAATTCTTCCCTTCCAAAGGAAAAGTTGTATGGAGAAAAGATGTGCCAGTCCTTTATGAAATAAATGAATACATCTCAGAAATGGGTGAAAATTTTGAAAGCATCATGGATAGTTATTTTGAGTCTTTCAAAGAGAAAATGAATGACAAATTTTGGATTCCACAGAAGTTGGTGGAGGATTACAAGGATGACATTTGTTTCATGGTAGACTGTGACAATGTATATATTCAAGCAGCTAAACCGAGGATTGTATATGTAAAACCTCTTCCTTATGAGGTAAATATTGATGAAACCAAGAATATCATTGAAGCCCTTCTTAATCAGCCTGTTAATCCCAAAGCTCCATATTTTGGAACATATGATGAAGCAAAGGTAAGAATTGAATTAAGCATAAAACTTCCATAGGCAGTAAACAAAGGAAAGAAGAGGATAGCCAAAATGCAAATGCTAACCGAGGACAAAGAAGATAACGATGAAGAAGAAAAGGAAAAGGATGAGAAAATAGAGGAGCCAGAACCTGCAAAGAAGAAAGGAAAGGTTTTTATCACTAAGGCACCTAAGCCTCCCACTATTGTATTTACAAGGAGAAGTGAAAGAGGTAAGGAAGATAAAGATAAGGCAGACAAAGATATAGTATTCAAAAGGCCTCCTCTAAACTTTCAAGAGAGGATCAAAATTTTTAGAGATGGATCAGGATCTGGAGTAAGTAACATAAAATCTTTTAAATATGAAACCAGATTGGAAACAGAATAGAAGGAAATAGAAGATGCTGTTATTGAAAAGATGGGACAGTGGAAATACTCTCTTGATGAAATAGCCCCACAGGTTCCAGCTGTCTTATTAACTTTAATAAAAATGAGATGGAGCAATGCAAAGAAAACTGTGATAGACATATTTGATCAAACCCTAAGACAGTTAATGCCGAGCTTGAAAAATGATGAAGTAAAGAAGGCATTAAAGAAAAATGAAAATAAGATGACACTAAGGTTCAATACTTGTTTGATTCTGATCAACAATATTGAATCAGTTGTGAAGGCTGCAAATGCTACATGGAAGAACATATACCATCTTCACCAACCGAGTATTGAAACAGTAATAATAAAAGATATTGAAGATGACAGTGATGAACAAGAAGAAGCCACTGAGGTAGATGATACTGTGAGGATAGCAGCAGAAGTCATTGCATCCCTTCCTACCTCTCCAGTAAAAGTTTCTACATCCAGCCCGGAGACACCTTCAAGCATGGTTGTGACAACTTCAACTTTTGTCCAATCACCTATAGCAACAATAGAAGCAACCACCATTTCTTCTACCGAGTTGTAGTCTCCCATTTCATCAAGTTTTCCAGCAGTAAGTATTCAAATTTTTGATTCTACAAGTGTAAATATTTTAAGTTCTCCAGTAGACAGTGTGCCAGTCTCTATAGCCAGTCCAACTATGTCTATTGTCACTACTACTAAGGCATTAAGTACAGATAAGCCTAAGGCTCTACCGAGTATAAAATTTTTGGGTAAAAATATAGTAGAGGATATAGACCTAGATGAAGAAATAGAGATTCCAACATTAGATTTTGCAAATCTATCAGCGGACCAAATGCAAAATATAGGTGAAATCCTCCAAAGGAAAGCAAAGCAAAAGAAGCTTAAAGAGGAGAGAGACAAGGAATATCAAATCATTAAAGATGCAAAAGACATTTTGTCTGATGCATTAGGTATTAAAGTAGACTCCTCTCAACATGTTTTGCTACAATTGGCTGAAGCAGTAAATAAATACAATGAGGATTCATCTGGGACAGAAAAGTTAGTTGAAAGAGCTGAGAAGAGATTCAAAAATAAAGTGCTTGAGCACATTGCTCAGCACATAGCTATTAATCAAGTGGAATTGTCTTTAGATTTGTCAAATATTGAATCTACCTATTCGAATGTCACCTCTCTTTTGGCCAGACTATGCAATATTGTCGAGTTCACAAAGGATGTTAAGGATAAAATGAATAAAATGGATGAGGATATGAAGATCAGCATACAGAAGCTGCAACTTGAACCAAGCTCAAGCTCTGCTCATCACATGAAAGTCTCATACCTATCAAATATGCAGTCAGATCTACTAAAAGAAGACACAAGGATCTGGTCCACACTGCTAGACATCCAGAATATGATCCTTCCCATCATGAATACAATGTATAAGCACATTGAACATTCCAAAACATTGATTCATGACAATCAGTTCTCTATAGCAGATCACATGATTGAACTCTCTGCAGAAGTCCAAATTGCAATCCAAACGTGCAAGATTCTGCAAGAAAATTGGGACAGAACCCTGGCACTAATCATGAAGGTACATTCTGACTTTCTATCAAATTTTGGATTCTCTCTGTAAATCACTTGTATATACACCTTTGGCATTATCATCAAAAAGGGGGAGATATGTATAGAAGGAGATATGTATAGAGGGAGATATGTATAGAAGGAGATATGTATAGAAGGAGATTTGTATAGAAGAAAAAGTTAGCACATTGAAAGGGGGAGATAATGTATAAAGCTCTATGACAAAGACAAATTTAAAAAAAATCATCAATAAGTGTTTTTGTCACTAATGCCAAAGGGGGAGATTGTTGGCATTAAGCAGAATTGCCACTAGTGACAACACTTATTTGCATTCTGAGTGCAAACTGAGCAGAACAATGCAAACCGAGTAGAACAGTGCAAACTGAGCAAAATAGTCCAAACTGAGCAGAACAGTGCAAACTGAGCAGAACAGTGCAAACCGAGTAGAACAGTGCAAACCGAGTAGAACAGTGCAAACCGAGCAAGACAGTGCAAACCAAGCAGGACAGTATAAACCGAGTAACATTGTGTCTACCGAGTCACCAGTATTTACCGAGTTCAAAACCTATCGAGTGGTTAGTATGAACTGTGCCTTCACTTCTACCGAGTGCATGATGATGTCGAGTAATGCAGTGGACGTCGAGTATCAGAAAGTCACCGAGTTAGTTTGCAAGAACCGTGTAACCATACTTGGGCCGACTTAGTGGCACTTATGTTTATTTGTCAAGCCAACTTTGTAATTGTAATTAATTGTTTAGACTTGTATATAAACAATGTTGTAAAGATGTCAAGATGAAAAATATATGAGTATGTATGTGAATAAAAAGAAAAGGCAGAGATAAGTGAATTACAAAGGGCTACAGCTGTATAGGGAATAGCAAAGACAAATTCATCACAGAAGGTGATCAGTACATTCAGCGAATCTCAATCAGCAATCCAGTTGCAAAGCAAGAGATCTACTGTTTCATCCTAACAGGTGAATCAGTACTAAAATCCTTTAACCAGGTAGACTTAACAGTCTGTTGTAAAATCTCTTTACCGAGTGCATACTTCATTATATGTTTGTAAATCCTTTAACAAGGTGGATTTAGCAATCCTTATTGCTCCTAACAGGGCAGATCATCAAAAGTGATCAAATTGTAAGCCTTAACCGGCCAACTTTATTCTGCAGTACTAAAGCTTTGTGGGTTTCATCCCCACCCCAGTTTTACTTTCTTTTTGGAAGGTTTCTGGGTAACCAAATCTATGTGTCATTGTTGTGAATGCTTCCAAGTTTCATACTTTCTATATGCATAAAGAAAAAGTAAACTATATGCTAATACATCTATAATTGTAAGAAAATTTAAAGTTACTGATTCACCCCTCCCCTCTCAGTAACTCGGTTAATCCCTAAATATTTCCAACAACTTTGAATCCTTGTGAGGAGATTCTAACCCTGTTAGGAATTAAGGAAGACACAAGAACCCACTGTCCAAACAGATTCAAGGGAAAGATCATTGAACACACTATCCAACTGATCTCTGTATTATTTGATCAAGATAATACCAAAGAATTATTGATCTTAGAAACTTGCTTCTCCTCTCTGATTGTGCCAAAACCACACCAAATGCTTCACCAGATCTCACTACCAGATCTACTCACTTCACATCATACATCAATCACTGTTTCACCTTCGCATCATATACTTCTCATATCACATGTACACATAATTAAGGAAAACAATCCTTCCTTTATATTACACAATATTTTTGTTACCAATTTAGTTTTCATAATAAATTGATTAGTTATGAACCTACTTATACATTGAATTATGTGTTTCAATTTTTTGCTCATGGATCTTACAGAATTATTTGAGTTTTGGAAGAAATTCCAAAGTATAAAAAAAGAAAGTATACAATGCAAAAAATAAATGAAATTTGATCATTTTCATTTAGATTTACATATGTATACAAAAGTAGTAAAATATTTTTATGGAAATATATTATGGAACTACTTTACAAGGTACAAATGTTCAAATTTTATACAAGTACTTGATACAATGCATTCGAATACCACACAACTTGTGGTAGATCTTAAAACATTTATTTGAATAAACACATTGTAAAACTTAAATGTACTAAGAGAAAGAAGGAAGAGCCTCCATTGCCTGAATAGAGGCTGATTAGTTGAATTTTGAAGAAGACCTAGGCCCGCATCTCTAGTTTTGATTAGACCTACAAAGATGAGAAGGGTCAGTTCAAGAAGAGCTAAGCAATGAAGCTTTTCCTAAACATCTTTATTGTACTTTATGTGCTACAATGTGCTTATGCAGATAAGACATTAAAATATGCGAGAAAGAAGAGGAGAGAGAAAAAAGAAACACTTAAATTTTTGCTAATGTTGTTTGTTTCATGTGCAGATATAGGTATGAAGACCAAGTAGGTTGTTGAAGGGACACACATATATACTATAGGTGTGAAACTTTCCAACCGAAGTTATGTAGAGGCAGAGATTAATTAAGGAGACTGCAGAGGGGGAATACATATTAAGTATGGGACCTTCTAGTTGAATTAATGGATTTGATGAAGACTAGTTGTTAAAGGGGCACAACCTTTTATTATGACACCTTTCAGCCTATTACACTTGTGTACAATTTTAGTTTGTTGTAGGAAGAATCATAGCTGCTACAAGAGGTAGTTACATGTTAATACAATATTCGTTTGCTGTAGGAAGAAGTTTTCTATAGGAATCAATAACATTTATGCATAACTCCACTCATAATTTTATAGGAAGTTTTGATGTTGCAAGAGATTACAAGAGAATGACTTCATGGATTAGTTCTGGGAATCATTTAAGCTTCTATAGGAGGTTTTGAGGTTCTAATGTTTCATGATACATTTGTCTTGAAAAGAGATATACATTACATGGTTAAATATGAAATCAAATGAACATGACATGGACATCAATGAAATAAATTAGAATCAGTTCAAATGTATATGTAGGAAATATCTGTATTATCAACAAATATATTAAAGATACGACAGTAAGAATTCTATTGCAAGAAATAAAATTATGATTTTATTTGATTATTCTGCTACAGGAGACCGAATGTGCAAGCCTGAGGAAAATTTCAATAGATTTATGTGATAAAAATAGAAAGCCATTACTGATTCAAGCATTAAGCATTAAACAATAAATCGGGAAAAAGTAAAAAACTAGAAAATACTATATTTTTGTGTGCATTTTATGGGCATATGAGGACAAATTTGAAAAATATAAAATATGGGTTTTGTCCAGAAAGGGGTGATTTAAGTCCCTTTGTGGGAAGAAATCCTCATAACATCAAACGAAGAAGAGATAAAAGTTGTTTTATGAAGGAAACTTCAATACCAGTGCATATTCAAAACAGTGTAAAAATAAAGATAACCAGTTGTGTTTTTGCCTTTTCTCTCAATCCATGATCTGGGTTTGTCTAAATTTTTTACTAGAGTTAGAAAACTAGAAAATGCAAAAACCCATTAAATTTCATGAGAATCGGAGTGGTATTGAAAAAATACAATCACAAAGTATACATTAACCAAGATCTTTTTCTGCAATATGGAGTATAACGGAAGGCTGCAACTCAAAGGAAAATATATGCAAAAAGATACAGATTCTAAGAAAGAAAGTGAAACTCATTTCATTTCAAAGATAAATTTACAGATTTCAAAGATAAAAAATCCACATGGAACAAAACCATTGCGACAGAGAAATATTCAGAATAGAAAATCCATTGCAACAAAAAGATCAAGGATACCTTGCCATGACGAAGAAGAGCAGAGCCTCCAAACTAAAACAAATCCATTTTCAAATCCTTCAAACCCTCGCTACAAGGAGATGCAAAAATTCTCAGAAAAGAACAAAATGAAAATAAAACATATGTTTAGGGTTTGAATCCTTTTCATATCTGGATCCCTCTTTTATATTAAACATAATATATATAATGATTTCGGGTCCAGGTTTTATGGCTAGTTTTTTAGTGCTCTTCCATTATAAGATTTTGCTATTATTTACATATGATAAAATTTTATTATTTTTTTATCTATTCATATATATTATTCTACTTTGTATTTATTAAATATTGTAACCATTCTTTGTAACCATTCTTCCTCTTTTTGAATTTTTAACATCTTCTCTTGAAAAAAATGTTGTTGAAGTCGCTAATGCTTACTCTGGAAAATTCAAAGGTAATAAGATTTTCTCACCTTGGGATAATCTTATCTCTAAAAATTGGAAGGGTTTATTCTTTCCTTCTCTTCCTTATCCTCTCTACCCCCAAGATCGATCTAAACTTAGATATGAAGTTAAGTGGATCCCCCCCAACATGGATTTGTTAAACTTAACTTTAATGGATCTTCAAAGGGTAACCCAGGTATTGCGGGTATAGGTTTTTCCCTTTGCAATTGTCATGGTTCTCCTATCTATTTTGAGGCTTTCCCTATTCCTCCTGGGACTAATAATCTAGCAAAAGCTTATGCTTTGTTGCATAGCTTATCTGCTGCTAAAAAACTAAACATTAATTATCTTCATGTTGAAGGATATTCCTTTGTGATTATTAATGCTTGCATTTCTAGATGATCTTTCTCTTGGCACAACCATTATGTCTTGCAACAAATCTGGTTTCTTTTAGACTCCTTTACTAAATGCTTCATTTTCCACACTTTTAGAGAAGGGAATAATTTATCAGATTTACTTGCTAACTTAGGTGTTGAAGGGAACCATATTGTTTTCCCCTCTTCCATGGTCTCCTCGGAATCCCATCCTACTATATTTGGTCTTATTACCCTTGAATCAGCTTCCTAGATTTGTCTACGGGATTACTTTATTATTTCTTAATTTATTATGTGAATACGATGATAGCCATGTTGAGGATCATTCCATTTCGGTATGTAATTTGAGATTGTGATAAAGATATGTCTAATCATGCAGAGTGATTCAGTGTTTACATCACTCTAATTATTTAAAAATCATTCATTTTAGAAATGGTGATTAATATGTGTTTATCAATGATGTTTGGATCAAAGTTCTCACGCGGCTATGATCCTTCATATCTACTCATGAAAGATTTCCTAATGGTTCTCTGTATGTTTTCTTGATATAATAATATTAATTGCTCTCCATTTGTATTCATGATGAGTTCTTTATCACTCGACACATTTATTTACAAAGCTCCAATCGATGTGCTATTATTCATAAAGTTTTTTTTTTTCCATTTTCTATTGGTGGCTTTGTTTTTTGTGGATCATCTCTACTAATGGCTTCACATATGACTAGTTCTCGATTTGTTGATGAATTCAGGCCATTTAACTTGAGAATTTTCTTGCCTCTTGATGTTTTGGAGTTCCCATTCAAGGGTAAGATTAATGATGAATTTCTAGATGCTATGTTTTTAGTCCATTGTCCAAAATGCAGAAGGTGTATCTGTCAATTTATTAGTGAATCTATCCTCTCATCGTGCTTTAAGAGACTCATTTTCCCCTCTCAAATTGTCTCCATCCTTTTCTCTATTTTCCTTGATCTTTCACAATCATGGTATCTACTATTTCATGTGGCAAATTGTGTAATTTTGCCCAAATTCATACAGAATAATAAGTTTCTTTGGTTTGTTCAATGCTACAATTTGTGGCAAGGGGAGGCAATTATTGGCAGTATTTTTCTGCGACACATTCTTCTATCTTTGGATAAGTATGCTTTGATTCTTGGGGTGAAAAAATATTGTATTTCCTCATCTTCCATGATGCCCTTGGATATTTTGGTGAATAGAAATGTAGTGGATGCTGGGTTCCGGGGGAAAGCATTTGCTAGAACTTATGCCATACTTGGTCTTTTGGCTCATGCTAATGCAATTGTTAATGCTAACATTTTCCCATGCTCGGTTGCTTCTGTGATGGATGGTAGTATTTCTAATTCGGTTTCTTGCAGCTCTACAGGTTAGGTGTTGCATTCTTTTGGTTGCACTGGTGAATCTTCCTCCTCACCTCGGGACTCCATTACTGGTTATGGGTCTACTTTATTTATCCACAATGAAGCTGACAAAATTTTGAATTCTCTATTCTTCTCTCCACTTCATCAACTTGGGGAGGAGGACCCACCTCAGGATGATTAAATCATAGCTCCATTCTATCTCTAACTATCATTTTTGTCTTCTCTGCTATTAATTTTTTGTGATGATAATACAAGTTGGTTCACCGGGCTTATCTTTTCCTATCTATGGCTATTGTCCCACTTGGTGAAGCTTTGTTTCTTTGTTACTCTTGATAGTCTCTATCTTAATATTGATAGACAGATCCTTTAGCTCCTTCGATGGTCGACATTGCATGGTTTTTTTGAATAGTTCTCAAGTCTTTTCGTAACTAATGATAGATTTGGCCTATATACTGCTCCTCATTTGATGTAATATGGAATCAAGATTGGATTATTTCATATATCCATCCTTTTTTTATTTTTTTTCCTATTACAAAGTTGAGGATTGAGGGTTCTTTTTTCATATGTAAATTGGCCTCTTTTTGACCAATATAGGGATGTATTATTGTAATTAGGATTGGATTATTGCATACATCCATCCTTCCTCTTTTCTGCTAGGAAATTGATGGTAGGGGCCCTCGTTCAAGAGTAATTTGGTCATTTGTTGACCAATTTGGGGATGGGTTAGACTTTTCTCCTATGTCAAAACTATTTGATTATTTGTATTACGGGTAGCGAACAATTTTTTTCTTCACTGGTTCTTTTCTCCAGGACTCTTTTTGAACCAGTTTTATAAATAAATATAAATAAAAAATTTCACCAAAAAAATAGAATAAAATTGTTATTTAATAAATATTAAGTCTTATAATAGATAAAATAATAATTTCTTGCATGTGCATTATACTATAAAATTAATATTCTAAGGTGTTGAAATTATAAAACACTTAGAATAATAAATTATTTTAATGCAAGAAGAGACCTTCAGTTTTGACTTGAAGTTGCATTTAGAGGAGATGGAGTTTTATTATTTCTATCATCAATTATGGGCTATTTTGAGGAGTTTTTCATGCGATTGAAGTTAGCTTTGAGTCTCAGATCATTTGGACATGGGATTAAGGGAAATTTTAATGAGTTTCTTTACAGTTCAGAGTAGTTTTGACATGCATTTTTATGCATTATTTTTTGTATCTGAGTTAGGGTTTTGTGATCTATTTATTGTATTTCAACCTCATTTTGAGAGGTTCTTCTTTTGGCTATTATTTTTTCATATTGCAAAATTTTGAGTGAATCGTATGAGCACTTTGTAGCAGAGATTTTTTTAGAATTGGTTATATAGATACAACAGTTTCTTCTCATTGATTTGGGTGCAATATTGTGGGTTCTATGTTTTGTATGTTGTGTTCATTGTAGGATTTAATTCTCTCCTTATGTAGCATCTCTTTGAATTATAAATATTGAAATTCGTTGCATATGAGTTCCTCTATGTGTATGTTGTTATTCCTTTGCACTAATCAAGAATAAAATTAAAGACTTTGGATAGGGAATAGATTTTTGGGGGTTTGCATGGGGATATAACTAAGTAGTGTAGATTTAGAGATATTTTGATCAATATCATCATAAGGTGGTGATATTAAAGGGATCCCTAATCAATAGCTTTGATTAGTTTCTGTATATTTTCTTTGCAACAAAGTATAGCCCAATGGATAAGGCACTGATCATAAATGAGTTTTATTTTGTAGTAATGACTACCTAATACAATTTGGTTGTACTCCTATCTTTGATATAAATTTATTTGAAAGCTATTTGAGTTATTGTGACCTGCAAGTTGTGTCCTATCAAATGGTAATGGAGAATCAATAAATGAATGGTTATAATTTAGTATTTTCTTACCATTTATCTTTTGCATTAAAATCCAATCTGTGATTATTTAAGTAAAGTTTGTTTTAGTAGATTAGGACCACCCTCCTTGGTTTTGCAGAGCTAGAAGTGCAGAGGGAAGTCTTTTCCCTATAGTTGGTCCATTTTCCTAATAGACCTCACCACATTTGGAATTAGCCTTCCCTTAAAATCTATCTTTAGGTATGCTGGTGTCTCTCTGAGTATAAAGTCCATTTTGAGGAACCAACGGATGAGAGGAGGAGTAGCGAGAGATATTCATTAGGTGAGGGTTGTAGGTTGGGGTTAGCATAGATAGGGGATAATTATGAAGGTACCACTTCCACAAGTTTCCCCAGTTGCTCCAGTTCCACTAGAATAGGTAATGCAGGCACTAGATACCTTGGTTCAGGATGTGTGATCATTGGAGGTGGGCATGAAAGAGATGAGGGTTCAGATGGCTCACTTTAGTTCTATGATGTAGACTTTTATGGATTCTATGGATTAGCATAGCGCACAACCTGGTTCTATCAGATATATAGGTATGGATACAGATGGTCTAGGTATAGGTACAGGTGGATCAAATACAGGTGCAAGTGTAGGTGTTACTATTTAAACATTGATTTTCCGCACTCTGATGTATCATATGTATCATGTTGATCAGGACTTTATTGATGTACTTCATGGACTTTGATAGACATTTGATGAAATCTCTTTACTTTTTATGTCATTATATGTTGGACATTGATTTTATGATGATATGTAGTTCTACATGCTTCTATCTATATGATTATTTTTGTGTTTTTATGAGGCAAAATATTCTGAATACATTTACTTTACTTGCTTTGGATGGATGTCTTATATATGACATAAATTGTATGGATGCAAAATGTTAATAATGAATGCATTTATTTTGCTTTCTTTAATGATTAATAATTTTATTGAATAATGATTAATGAATACCATTTCTCTTATATGATATGTTTTTTAATGATGATTAATGTACCTATGATGCAACTTAAATGAATCTTAAATGGATATGTCATGTAGTGAATGCTTAACATGTACTTATTTTTTAATAATGATTAATGATCTTAATGATTAATGGATAATGGTTAGTGAATGTAATTTAATAAATAATGCAATCTACTTAATGAATGTAATGAACCTAATATATATAGATTTTTTAAATATTTTTGTCCAACATAGTAGATCAAGTAAAAGAATGATGAACCCTTACTAATTAAATTTACCACCTTTTTATTTTTATGTGTTTTTGAGAAAAAGGATCTGAATGCAAACTAACATGAAATTAATCTAAAATGAATGTAGCTAGCTATTTTTTTTCAACAAAATAAGGATGTTATTTTCATCATTGAGATCTTTGAAACTGAAATTGGTACAATCCTCACTAGTTCAACCATGATGATATGAATACGTCTCACTTTCTAAATTGTGCTCATGAAGTTGGTACAACTCTCATTGGTTAGATTTTTGACCATGACAGTCTAAATACCACTTTTGTTGGAGTCAACATTGCAATTGGATTTTGGCATTAAGATATGGAAGATCAAAAGGGCCAAGGTATCTTGTTGCATAACAAACAAAGATTTTAGTTTCTCTATATGTACATGTCCTTGATGATTCTTTGATGATCATGTCATTAGATGGATAATACATGTTTTGAAGCTTCAATCTCAAGAAAATATCATACTTTTAGCATCGCTCTTCTAGTCCATGACTTCATCGATTTGATAAAAAGACATGATTTTACCAATCAAGTGAGAGTTAATTCTATTATTTCTTATTTTCTATCATGTAGGATGTTGGGCTCAACCCTTGTGGGAGCCCATTTTACCCCATGTAATATAGGATAGAGAACTATATTTGCACATGAAGAAAACAAGTTAGAAAATAAATTTATATAAATATTTCTTTGATACATCTTGTTTCTCATACATCCACGATTAGCTAACTATTATTATGCATGGGAAGATCAAATTGTATATTATCAGATGAAGGTATATGTATTGAATGATGACTTGGCATTGCTTAGATATATGACCTAACATCATTTATTATCTCAAATGCATATATTTTAGGAGAAGAAAGGATACAAAACCTAGACACAAGGCAAGTGAAAAGACTAGAGAAAAGACACAAAAACTCATAACAGAGTCATCATTAGACAATAAGGAGTCACCCTTCACTACCTATTTCTTTATTTCTTATAGAATCTTCAAATGTACAATGTTCTTTTCATATGCATCATAATGGTTAGTCCCACATCTTGTGTGAGAAATTATTCATTTGCGTCATTAATAAAGATTACATTTCTGAAAGTTATTTGTACTATATCCTATGTTATATGCATCTTTATAATGCAATGTAACATTTGTAATATTTTGATCCTTTTTTATACACATGAATTTGATTTAGCAGAGTTAAAACATACCTTATTTATTTGAAAAACACAAAATCTCTACTTGATTGAGCTTAGTAGCAAAAATTACTAACATTTTTTTCAACATCTATGATATTTTTTCTTGCTAAACATTATTAACAATTTTCTAGGCCTATTCATTGGGCATAGAGTCACTCTGAAATATGACAGAACTTGAAAACACTTTTTTACAAACTATGGTAACTCACGTTACATTGTTGTAACCCTTCCTAATTCATTGATTATGGATGTATTCTTTCTTATAGTGAAATATAATTTTTAATTCAACAAATTATATATGTATTCTTAATGAATCAGTACATGTTGACAACAACAAACCTTCTCTTTTTTTGCAACTCTGATAGATTGAAAACTTTAAAACTTATTGAAAGGAAGAAAAATTAAACTGAACCTATTTACCTATGCTGGACAACACTTAGGGAAATTTATTCACCCACCCCCTTAGTTGTATGCTACCATATTTCTATCAATTGGTATCAGAGTCTCATTCCTTAATGGGAAGTTTAATGACTTGAGGTGATATTGGATGGAAAATTTCAAGAAGGATAGTCCAAGATTTGAAGGTAAAAATTAAACTGTTTAGAAGGGTCACATTAAAATTCATTTGATATGCATTGGTAAAGAATTTTAGGAGATTACCAAGAAGCCCTATAATCCTCCTACACTTCCTACTACTCCCGATGAGACAAAAAAGGATGAATACAACATTAGAGCTAAGGAAAAATTGTTGAGTGCATGACAGATATTGAGATGAAAAAAGTTATATAATTGAAGATTTCTCATGAGATCTAGAAGTTGGGAACATTGTATGAAGGAGACACTTATGTAAAGATTGTAAAGTTGTAGAGCCTAATGGGAGAATATGAGACATTGAGGATGAATAAAGATGAGAACAAATTACTTCCTACATGAAAAAGGTGAATGAGATTATGTACAATATTTGATGTTTCATTGGTCTGTTGGATGAAGTGAGAAACCAAATGGATTTTTTTATTGATTGATTAAAGAGATATGATTTGTTCATTGAAGAAATATTTGTATGTATTAAAGAAAGCCCCAAGGGTATGGTATGGAATATTAGACAAGGATTTATTGATGGTTAGATTTAACAAAGGTACTACTAATAGTAATCAATAGTACAAAAATGATCATAATAACATTCTGATTATTTAAGTGTTTTTTTATGATATTATCTTTTGAGGAAATGAAAAGTTGAGTAAAGTGTTTTCCAATGAAAATATAAATGAATTTGAGATGTCTATCAATTGAGAGATGGAATTATTTTTAGGTTTGCAAATTACACAATCACATAATGGAATTTTTATGTCTCAGTCCAAGTATGTGAAAGAGTTGTTGAAAAAGATTAGAATGTGTTAGTAAACATATTTGCACTTCAAAAATACCAACACAAACTAACTCACAATGTCTAGATGAAAGTAGAAATGATACTAACAATTGGATAGATTATCATTGAATTGATAATATTCATCTGAATTGAGAGGTAAAACTCCCTCTTAATATTTACATTGAATTAAATTATTGGAAACTGCAATTGAAAAAATTGTTGTATTGTCATTGATGTCAAACCTTAACCAGTAAGACAATTGCTATCTAAGAAAGTACTATATCTATTGGTTGATGAAAAGGATTAGGGAAAGGGAGATAACAATAGCACCTAAGGAAAGGTTGAGTTATTCAATACTTCAATGAGTACTTGATTATTTGGCACTATGATGAGATAATGTATTGTTTATCCAAATAAGAAGAAAGACTGAAGAAGTAGGCTAAACCAAGAAAAAGTGAAGAAATCTAGTTTAAGTTGAGTGATGTTAGTGTCAATTGAGTGTCAGTATATGTCGAGTAAATCTAGTGTTGACCGAACATCAGTTTTTGTCGAGCGACAAGAAATTATAGAGCAAGACAGTGTTAGCCGAGGAAGACAGTTTGTAGAGATGACGGAGTAACATAGTGATGATCAAGGAGATGAACACAGTATTGACCAAGCATCAATAATTTAAATTTGGAGGAAGAATTCACATTTCTAGCAGACTCAATTGAATTCTTGGGTTATGTAAATTGTGTTGACTTTATTAATTGATTGTATGGATAATTTAATGCATGGTAAATCATTTTATTATGGATTCAATGAGGAGATTGAAGATGTTTCTAGAAGGATGTATGAAGGACTTAAATGTTGGAAGGATCGGTTGGATCTGACCTAACCTAAGATCTACGAAGGAGATTAAGAGGTAAAAGATAGATCTATCTATCTGGAGAGGTATAAAGGAAACCTAATGGTGAGGATACAAAGTATCCTGATGTTTTTGATGTTATTGACTAAAAATTCTAAGCAGAAGGCTATGTTAGCCCATTTTCCTATTAATGCCAAAAATCCAAAGAAAATCATCTATTCCTTTGCAAACCCTAAGAAAATTGCCATATCCTATTGTAACATTTTTTTTATTTGTGAAGAAGATATATGATGTTTCATGACTTGGGAGCTCAGCTATGGATTAATCAAGATGTGATAAGATTTCATGTGCTAAAATGAAAAAACCAAGGAGATATAGAAGTTTTAAGGTCTGAGAAATAGGTCTAAATCCATATCCTAGGGTTTCATAAAATTTTCCAAGTCCAAAAACCTTAGCCATTTCTATTTCTTTGTTACCTTTTCTTGGCCACTTAAGTCCCAGTCTACACATGCTTTATTTTCTTTCTTGGTAGTTATGTTTCTATTCAGCAACTAGGCAAATGCAGTGTTCATGTATTCTCCTAATCTTGGTGGCTAAGTTCCTAACAACCAGTGACTTGGAAAATGGTTATGCTTTCCTTCAGTCATGTATTCACTAGATATTCGGTCAAGTCTTTAAAGGCTCAGAGATATAACAGGGACTATTGATGTAGATTTGATCGGGTGGTTGACACTAATTCTCTAGATGAGACCCCAGTTAAGTGATACATTTAGCGAATTGGAGAAAGCTTTGTTCATGTATTCGGTGGATAAGATGAGTTGAGTCAGGGGGTTATGAGGTATTTGGCTAATCAATGATGACCACAATATGAAGATAAGATTGATGGCTAGTGCTTATTCACTTGATAAAAATCAAGGTTAAGAAAAGACTTGGCGATCCAGAGAATGCTTAAGTTGCGTGATCTCTGAACCAAGCATGGGTTAGTTAAAAATTTTAGTGACTTGGAAAATGCTTTGGTCACAGAATTGCTAGATCAAGCTTGAGTTAAGGTTTGAAGGCTTGGAGTTAGAATCTAGATCGTTGATGAAAATAGATCAGGTGGTGATCGTGTATTCTCTAAATGTAACCATTAGTCAAGAAATGATCATGAGATCTCATGAATGCCTTTGTCTCCCATTCTCCTTATCAGACCTGAGTTAAGAGAAATATTGAGCAACTGGGAGAATGCATTTGGTCATGTATTCTCTAGATAACTTAGGCTTAAGGGGCTTTCCATGGTTAAAAGATAAAGACAACGTAGGTCCAAGTTGATTGGACGGTGGTCATGTTACTGCAAGGGAAAAGTACTCAAAATTTTGTGCTTGCGGCTTTGTGACAACTGTCAAGTTGGTATCATGCCATAAGATTTGATAGGTGGGTCCAATCAAAAGGTACTAAAAGCATTGACCGTTGGATCTTCCATCTAATGGTAATGATAGGTTCAGTCATCAGGTGGGTCCAAGATACTGTAGTTTTCAAACCATCATAGATCTTTCATGATCTAACGGTTGTCACATTGCCGCAAAGAAAAGATGCACGAAGTTTTAACCATTGTGGAAACATGACAACCATTGATTCTCTCTTAAGTGAAGATAGACAGTTCTGATTTAAAGACCGATGAAGATGATGGGTCCACTGCCAGGTGTAGCTGATGTGTTCTTTTCTGATTGGCCAAGAAGAAAGATGATGTGGCCAAACTTTTCAAAGCTCACTTGACTATTATGATGATGAGTATAATCTGATGTGCTAGGAAGGAACAAGATCGAAGACCACATTTTAAACCTAACAAATTAATTGTTGTTGGTCCATATTTGAATTTTCTAAGCTAGGGTTTGCAAGAAAGAAATGTCGGCGTGCCAGAGGAACAAATGATCAAATCTATTTCTTTTCGAGCCATAAAGGGGTAAGATTTGTAGTCCAAAATTGAATTAGCTCTGAGGTGGATGAGCTGAATATGATCAAATTTTGTGGCCTCTATGAGCTTGATATTTTGCAAATGGTTTCTTTTGGATGCAACATTAATGTTTTGGACCAAATTGTGAAAGCGTTCATTTCTTGGTACATAGAGGTAGCTGAGATATTTGTAGTGATGTTTCTTTCTGCAGAGATAAAGGAATCATACCCTGATTTACAATTTAACTGCTATGATTTTCAATATAAAGATATCAAATTTGTCTCTGATATTTCCTGATTATTATTACAATATTTCTCCTTGTCACTTCTGTAATAAATTAGTTCCCGATTTCATGTTGTAGTAGTTGGAAATGTTTTCTTAATTATTCTCTAAATGATCATAATCTTATAGCAATCCTTGTTCATATAAAAGGATTCCCAAGGTCATTTAGAAGGAGTTCTTTTCGGGAGTTGAAAATAAGAATCATTTGCAAGAGACCAAAGATAGAATCAGTTCTATAGGCTTGCATCAAAGGATTGGTAGAAGAGGTCTGAAATCTCTTTGTTTTAAAAAATCCTAATGAATCTATAGTTTTCTTATTCATTTGTGGAGTATTCTATGTTCAGTAACTCACTCCTGTATCAGTTTGGCAACTAATATTAGGATTTCTAGAATAGCTTTGAATCTTTTCTCTTGTTTGATGGTTTGTTATTTCCTATTATCTTGTGAGTTGATGACCTCAAGATCAATAGTTGCTGAAAAATTCAATATGTTTTGATATGTTTTCTTGTTAGCTTGAAAATTTAAGTAAATGCTTAATATAACCTAACAAAATAACAAGGTATTAAGAAGGATATTTGTAAGTAGTGAGGTTCTCATTTGATTTTCATTTGCAAGGTGAATGATAGGAATCAAAAAATATAGTGAGGAGTTGTTTTGAATATGCCCAATGGATAAGGGACTGGTCACAGACATTTTGTCAAAATAAATGTTCTTTCTTGTCTAACAGTTCTACCCCAAGACAAACAAATCAAATTCTAAATCTTTAAGTCAGTAGTTGTGGAATTAATAGCAATATCCCCTACTTTATTTTTGAGTAACTTGATAGTGTGATTAGCTTCACATCATGTCCCTTTATGTCATAGATAACAAGAAGTATTGTGGGAAAAAATCTACTTCGTGAGGATTAGTGAAAAGGTGAAATTAAGTGATCCTAATCCTAGGTGCACGCGCCTAAATTATGAAGAGTTCAAAGTGTAGAAAGCCTTAGTGCTTTGTTCATTGGTCCTTGTTCTTGTATGAATGTACTAATTGTGTAAAATAAGCTACCCCACAGGAGCATGTCTGCATTAATAAAGGTAGTTAAAATCTTGCTAGACCAAGAACCAATAGGCTGAAGGTGAAGATTAGAGTTTTGGTTTCTTGAAGCGAATTCCAAGAAGATAAGATATGGAGATGGAAATGATACTCAATCAATAGATCATCATATATGTGTGAATTAGATCTAATATCTACAAAGTGAGTTGTATGTTTTATAGATCAAAAACTACTACTACTTTCTAACCATTGTAATAGTCAAAATTCTTTAATCAAGGTTGACATAACAGTCATTCATATATCCTTTAATCAAGGTGGTATTCTAATGGAATGTACTCAAGTCCTCTAACCAAACCACTCCTATCAGGGTGATTGAAATCATTTAACAGGGTCACACCTAATAGTGTGTTTGTAAACCTTTAACAAGGTTGGCTTTTCATAGAGCTCACTTCAAAAGAGTGAAAATATTAGTAACATGTTACAAAGTGGTTTTTCCCAAATTGGGTTTCCAATATAAATCCTAGTGTCATAATTGTTTGAATTTTTTGATATTTTGCATGTTAAATACTATTGGACAGTGGACTGCATGTTATATGTTTTTTGATATATATTCTTTAGAGACCGAGTTGAGTTGGTGATTAGATCTAAGTTTGTTGAAGTATTTGAATGTTCAATTAGTACATCTAGACCTGAGAACAACTCATTCACCCCCACTCTTTGTTGTTCTAAATCATATTAAAAATTGTTATCAGAGCACTTTGTGCTTATAGAGAAAAATTTTAAAGGTACTTGAAGCTAATGATCAAGATGTATAAAAAGGAGGTACCAAAGTTGAACAAGGAGAACTTCCCTGCATGGAAAAGTCTGATGAAATTGCATCTAGTTGGTATTGATGATTCAGAAAAATACTATGTTGAACATGACTATGTTGTACCTACTACATGTATGACTATTGAGGAGATGAAAGAAAAATAGGAACACAATCAAGCAATGTTGGAGATTGCATCTACCTTAAGCTATCTTGCATTTGAAGACATCAAGGACTACATTACTACAAAGGCAATGTGGGATACTCTTGCAACCATCTATGGTGGTGATACAAATGTACTGAGGGAAAAAGATAAAATCCTGAGAAGTAAGCTTGATGAAATGAAAATGAAAGAAGGTGAGAATATTTCTTAGTATTGTGGAAGAATCAAAGAAAAAGTGAATGCTATTCGAGGAGCTAATGGAATCATTGATTATGAGACTATCATTGGAAAGGTATTAAGGAATCTGCTTCCTATATATGCTATCATAATTTTGGCAATTCAAGAATCAAGATGTAACCCTGGTAATGTTCTGAGTTTGGAAAGCCTTGTTGGTAAGCTTACTGCTTTTGAATAGTCTAACTATGATAACTACACTATTCCTAATGTTGAATCTACATTCAAGTCACAAATGGTTTTGCATAAATCTAAAAGAGAGAAAAATAAATGTGTGAAAAGTGAAAGTGAAAGTGGAAGTGACAGTGACACCTTTGATGAGGAATTGGATGATCTTGAAGCACTCATGGCTAGAAGATTGAAGAGAGGAAAAGGAAAATACAAAGGTAAACTTCCAATAATATATTTTTCATGTAATAAATTTGGCCATATTGTTACAAGGTGTCCTGACAGGAATGACAAGGATGAGGATAGAGAAAGAAAGTAAAAAGATAAGAGAGTTAACAGAGATCACCAAAGGTACAAAGATTACAAGGAAAAAGATAAGAAATCGTGTTACATTGCAAAAGAGGAAACTGATAGTGAAAATGATAATTTTGATATTGAAGTAGTCTATGTTGCTATGAAAGATGATTTAGATGAGGATGAGAAAATGACACTTATTTCTTATGTGAGTAAAGGTCATAAATGGATTATTGATAGTGGTTTCTCACATCACATGACTGGTGATAAAAGTAAATTTGAAACCCTTGATGAACTACAACTGATATGAATACTTTGTATAACTTGAAGATTTGTGATTTAAGATCACTGAGTTGCTGATTAGATATGTAAGATGGTTAAATCAGTAATATGTTGTCATTGATGTCAATTAGTTTTGATAGTACTTATCTTCTAAGTTACTATACCCAAACATTTGTAGAAGAAGAAGAAAAGAGATGAAGAACATAATATATCTACATGAGGAAGATGGATATGAAAGATAAGGATAAGGAATACATTGGGTAACTTATGGATGAGTCTACGACCTTATGTTATTGACTTGATTATGTTGCATTCATCTATGATGAAGGATAGAGAAAAATAAACAAATTAGTGTTGTCAGTTAAAGAACCATTTCAGTATACACCGATGCAGTGTAGTGTATACCGATCATAGTACAAAATGAGCTTGTGTTCACCGATACATTTCTTTGTTAATCGAGCAGAAGAAAAGAACTAAATGACTAGTTTAGCCGATGAAGTTGATGAGCTGTAAAGTACATCAAAATTAGAGATGAAGATAATGTTTGTTACAAAGATCGATGACTAACATAATTCAAGGAAGATCTAATGGATTGAAACAAAACATGTTACTGACACATCAGCCAAGGAAGGTTTAAGTGGCAAAATCAACAAAGGAGATTAAGCAGCAAAATATGATGGGTAGAATTAAAAAGTTTACTCATCTATTTAAGAGATTGGGATTTCATGATGAAATCATGCCGAAAGGAGACTGTAGAAGATATCATGTGAAAAAGCTTCATGCATGCCTGATCAGACTGGTTAAGGAGAACCAAATTGCACATATTACCTAGCATCAGAAAGCTATTACTGAGCGATAGTAAGTTACTGAATATTGATTAAAATATAATTGAAATATTGATCAGAGGATTTGAATGAACTTAATATAGATCTAATAATCTATAATTGAAGTTGTGTTGTAATCAAATCAACTACTGTTACATTTTAACCATTGTAAATAGAGAAATCTCTTAACAGAGTGGACTAGAAAGTCTTGTAATGTCATTCATAGAGTGTACATTTGTTATCCTGTCAACCCCATAGTGAATGTTGATTGGATGATAAAAATTGGTCTAAAATCCTCTAACAAGGTCACACCTCACAATGTGTTTGTAACCTTTAACAGGGTTGGGTCTTCACCGACCTCACTTCAAAAGAGTGAACAATTTTTGGGTTGGCAGTCCCAGGTGGTTTTTCCCTTCACAAGGTTTCCACGTTAAATATCTTGTGTTATGTGTTGATTGTGATGATTGTTTGTTATCATACTTTACATATTGCATATTGGATTTTATCGGTAATCATTACATGTTATTAACTGGTAATTGGTAAAAGAACAAACAAAATACCATTATAGTTTACCGAGCTATAGATATTTTAGTAAATTGTTTTTGGATATACATTTTGTGATTGGGACTATGGATAACTGATTCACACCCCTCTCAGTTATTCTAACAATTGGTATTATAGAGTTGGTTTCTTGGAACAGAGTTTTAAGGACTTCAGCACAAAGATCTCAAAATGTATAAGAGGGAAGTGCCAAAGCTTAACAAAGATAACTTCATAGTATGGCAAAGATGAATGAAGCTGCATGTATCTAGAATTGGGAATTCTACCCTAACACTAATGGAGAATGGCTACATTGCACCACCTACTAGTCCCTTGACCCTTGATCAACTAAGAGACAGGCATGAACATAATGTTACTATGATGGAGATTGTTGTTGCCTATATCGATGCTGAATTTGAAGATATTAAAAATTGCACTAATGCTAAAGGTATGTGGGATAAACTTGCTCAAGTTTATAGTGGTGATGTGAATGTCAAAAGAGCCAGAGCTGAAAGTTTAGGGGAAGATTCGATGATATGAATATGAAGGTGAAAATATTGTGCAATATACAAATAGACTGAAAGAGGTAGTACATGCTATTAGAGCATCTGATGGTGTTATTGATGAAGATACAATGGTAAGAAAAGTTCTCAGAACCTTATTGTCGATTTATGCAATCAAAATATCCGCAATTCATGCAACAAGGTCTACATCTAGTAAAAACCTTACTCTTGATAATGTAGTTGGTACGATTACAACCTTTGAACTGAATAACTTTGACAATAGTGTTGTACCATCTATTGAATCTTCTTTTATGTCTTCTCTGAAGATTGGTAAGTCTAGTAACAGAAATAAAAATGATGATAGTGATAGCAATACTGATGATGAGCTTAATTAACTTGAAGCTCTTATGGCTAGAAGGTTACCTAAAGGTAAAGGAAGGTATAGAGGTAAATTACCTTTAACATGCTTTACTTGTAAAGAGGTTAGTCATATTGCTGCTAGATGTCCACATAGGAAAGATGATGAAAGAAATAAAGACCGATCTAGTGAAGGAAGCTATGGGAGAAGAGGCAACAAAAGTTACCAACACTACAACAGAGACAACCGAGACAATAATGATAAAGGCAAGAATTTTTGCTACATTGTAGAAGAAGATGTCACTGATACCGACACTGATGAAGATGTGGAGGTAGTATTTATTGCAATGAAGGATGACTCAGAGGAAGATGAGAGGTATGTAGAGACAACACTTATCTCTAAGGTTAATAAGAATGATACATGGATCATAGATAGTGGTTTTACACATCACATGACTGGTGATGAAGAGAAATTTGATCATCTTGAAGAACACAATGGAGGATCTATTAGAATGGGTAATGATGCACCATGTATGGTTAGAGGAAAAGGATCCTTAATGATAAATGATAAAATTAAATGTGATAATGCTTATTGGGTAAAAGGTCTAAACTATAATTTGCTAAGTGTGGCACAACTAAACAATTCAAGCCACTAAGTTGCTTTTGAGAGAAAGCAAGTGAAGGTATATGATGATGGAGGAAGACTTATTGGAACTGGAACACAATCGAGAGGTAATCTATTTTATCTTGATAATGATTAGTCTTCTTGTTTAATGATGAAAGATGAAGATGCATGGTTGTGGCATAAGAGGTTATGTCATGTGAATTTTGATAACATGATTAAAATTAGTATAAAAAAAAAGGTTAGAGGTCTGCCTAAATTATCTAAGCCTGATCATGTTATGTGTCATGAATGTCAGAAAGGTAAAATTACAAAATCTAGTTTTAAAAGAAAAGATTATTCAATAAAGAAATTACTTGAGTTAGTGCATACTGACCTATGTGGTCCTATGAGAACTCAAAGTTACTATGGAGATAGATATTTTATTCTTTTTGTTGATGATTATACTAGATTAATGACAGTCATGTTCTTGAAAGAAAAATCAGAGGCATTTAGGATGTTCAAGTGGTATAAAGCAAAAGTTGAGAAAGAGACTGGTAAAGAATTGAAATGCTTAAGATTTGACCGAGGTGGTGAATTTATTTCTGATGAATTTACTAACTTTTGTAATGAGAATGGTATTAAAAGACAAGTCTATGCACCGAGGAAACCACAACAAAATGGAATAGCTGAAAGGAGGAATAGGTCAATAGTTGACTGTGCAAGGATACTGATGTTACAAAAGAATGTTGCTCATACATACTAGAGGGAAGTTGTCAGCACAACTGTTTATGTTCTAAACTGAGTACAACTGAAGAAGGACACTAATAAGACATGCTATGCATTATGGTTTGGTCACAAACCCACTATAATTTATTTTAGGATTTTTGGAAGTAAATGCTTTATTTTGAAAGATTAAAGAAATGGGAAGTTTGACTCAAAAGGTGATGAAGGGATATTTCTAGGATATTCCACTAAAAGTAAAGCATACAAGTGTCTTAACAAGGTAACTAATAAAATAATTGAAAGTACTAATGTTTGAGTTGATGAGTTTGATGATAAGAATGTAGAGGAAAGCACAAAGGAACTGGAAGACTATGGTAGATTTAGTTACATTGAACAACCAAAGTACCTACCGACACAATAGATAGTGACAACTGGTCCGCAGGAAAATAATACTGAGGAACAAGAAAAAGAAAATGACGAGCATAAATTACCCACTGAGCAAGCAAATGAACCTAAACATGATGAACAAGAAAGAAGGGATCAGATACTGGTGAAATTTTTTAGAAGACATCATCCCGAGACACAAATCATTGGAAGCAGACAAGCTGGCATGCAAACAAGGAGTAAAGCAAGACAAGGTACATGTCTAGTTTGTGATTATGAACCAAAGAATGTAAAAGTTGCATTAGAAAATGATGAATGGGTTTATGCAATGAAAGAGGAAATAGAATAGATAGAGAAGAAAAAAACTTAGAGTTTAGTACCCAAACCTAAGGAAAAGAATGTTATCAGTACTAAGTGGATATTCAGAAACAAGCTTAATGACAATGGAGAGGTAACAAGGAACAAAGCTAGGTTAGTATGCAAGGGATATGCACAGGAGTAAGGAATAGATTATGGTGAGACATTTGTACCTATTGCTAGATTAGGAGTCAGATTGTTACTTGCATATGCTGCACACAAAAAGTTCAAAGTTTACCAAATGGATGTCAAATCAGCTTTTCTGAATGGGATACTTGAAGAAGAAGTCTACATAGAACAACCTAAAGGGTTCGTTGATCTAGAAAACAAAGATATGGAATGTAGATTACATAAAGCTTTATATGGTTTGAAGAAAGCACCAAGAGCCTGGTATGAGAGGCTGCATAACTATTTGCTAAGTATTGGATTTGTTAGAACAAGTGAGAATAGTAATCTGTACATGAAAGGAAATTCTGATGATACTATCTTGATTGCTGAGATATTTTTGGATGACATAATATTTGGAGGATAATATCAAATCTGTAAGTCATTTGCTGATGAAATGAAAAGTGAATTTGAAATGTCCATGTTTGGAGAGATTAAGTTCTTTTTAGGCTTACAAGTGATTCAACAGAATGATGGTATATTCATCACACAATCTAAATACATAAAGGAAGTCTTGAAGACATTTGGCATGGAAGATGCTAAACTTGTGGGAACATTGATCGCTGCTGGCTATAAACTGACTAAAGAAGATAGAACTACTGAGGTAAATTAGACACTGTACCGATCCATGATTGATAAGCTAATGTATGTAGTTCACAGTAGACCTGATATAGCACATGTTGTTGGAATAGTTGCTAGATTTTCTACAAATCCTAGAGAGTCACACATGGTTGATACAAAGAGAATCTTAAGATACTTGAAGAAAACTAAAGATTATGGACTGTGGTATCCTAAGAAAGGCAAGTTTGAACTGAAGGTGTATACCGATGCTGATTGGGCTGGAAATGTGAATGATAGAAAGAGTACCACCGGAGGAGCACTCTTCTTTGGTGAAAGACTTGTTACATGGACAAGTAAGAAACAAGCTTGCATTTCTCAGTCTACAGCTAAAGCAGAGTATGTTTCTTCCACTACTAACTGTTTAAATATTGCATATATCAAGTGTTAGAAGGAATGAATGAGGTAATCACTGAGCTAGTGATTATATATTGTGTTAACACTAGTGCTATTAATATTTCAAAGAATCTGGTGATGCACTCTACAACAAAGCATATATCAATTAAGTATCACTACTTAAAGGAACAAGTACAAGAAAAGAAAGTTAAGCTATAATTTGTTACATCAAAAGAACAACTTGCTAACATATTTACAAAGCCTCTACCAAAGGATACATATGAATACTTGAGGACTAGACTTGGGGTCCGTCCCCTATCTACTAGTCACTAAGGTGATCTGGAGGTTGCATCAACCTAATCTTATCAAAAGATCATACATGTTGATGCAGAAAAGTTCAAACTTTGGACTTCTATCTAAGGTTGTGAAAAGTTGAAGTATTGGAACCGATTTGCATAACAGTATACCAAGATGTAGAGAATGCACTGAACAATAGAGAGTTACATGGCTACTACAGAGCTGTATGATTGTATTTTTCTTTGGCATTGCTGTCAAAGGGAGAGAGATCAATATGAAGAATATGGAGCCAAAGATAAAGGGAGAGAGATATAGAAAAAGGAGCTGAAAAGATCATATATGTAGAACTTAGTCTGCACTTGCAAATGCTTTTATGTAATGTAGTGATTAAACATATTAAGCTAGGGAGAGCTTGTACCATTACAACATTTATTGACAGAGTTGTAGAATACATGTTATGTGTATGGCATATTTCATATTGCTTGTGTTGCCATCAATGCCAAAGGGAGAGATTGATGAACTACAACTGATTTGAATACATTGTATAACTTAAAGATCTATGATTTAAGATCACTGAGTTGCTGATTAGATATGTAAGATGGTTAAATCATTAATATGTTATCATTGATGTTGATTAGTTTTGACATTACTTATCTTGTAAGTTACTATACCCAAACATCTATAGAAGAAGAAGAAAAAAGATGAACAACAGAATATATCTACATGAGGAAGATGGATATGACAGATAAGGATAAGGAATACATTGGGTAACTTATGGATGAGTCTATGACCTTATGTTATTGATTTGATTATGTTTCATTCATCTATGATGAAGGATAGAGAAAAATGCACAAAGCAGTGTTGTCGGTTAAAGAACCATTTCAGTATACACCGATGTAGTGTAGTGTATACTGATCATAGTACAAACTAAGCTTGTGTTCACCGACACATTTCTTTGTTAACTGAGTAGAATAAAAGAACTAAATGACTAGTTTAGCCGATGAAGTTGATGAGCTGTAAAGTACATCATGTTTGTTACAAAGATTGATGGCTAACATAATTTGAGGAAGATCTAATGGATTGAAACAAAATGTGTTACTTACACATCAACCGAGGAAGGTTTAAGTGGTAAAATCAACAAAGGAGATTAAGCAGAAAAATCTGATGGATGTGTTGGCTTTTAAACTTGTTCCCACATGATGCCAGGTTTACACTATGATTGACAAAATGGTTAGTCTTCACTCCAAAGTTTGACAAGGGAAAAAGTGCCAATTGATGAGGATAAGGAACATCCTCCTTCTGCTTCGATCTCCACATTCACTTAGGCAAGTATTACCTCATCTGCACACTCATGACTCTTCCTGAGTTGATGAACAACAGGCCTGCAGATGCATTACTGTGGAATAGTTATCAGACCCCTGTAGGTATCCTGTACCCCAATGAACCATGACCTCATGCAATAACCTAATCTGCATGCAATGAGTCTGAAAACCAGAAAGAGACCTCCTACTACTACTACCAACAAGAAGGGAAAGGATTTAAATGAATGATTGATGTTGGGATGAATGGACTCCTGAAGTACTCTGAGTCTCTCATAGACCAGTGCCTTATCCACTGGGCAGCAGAGTCAAATACCTCACTGCAATAGGGCTATGAAACAAGAAAATAATACACTCACCCTAACCAGATCACACATTACCAAACCACCTGTGCACCTAGATATGCTATCACCTATCTGAAGAAAAGACCTAGGAATAGGTAATACATTAACCGGCATCCACTGGAAGACAAGCATGATGCATCTTTGATACCCCAGCCCATGCATATCTGAACACTAATTCTGAACTAGTTATCCCTATGAAGACAACTCCACTTGCAAACACTTAGGCAATGCAAACAGACAAATCAAACACCCTTGATGTATGATTAATGAATCAAAATTCAAATGGAGACAATCTAGAAGCAGAACAAATATATTGAAATCTGAGACATAAGACAATCCTGTTACAATTTCATTATATTCCCATAACTAGAAAGGACAGAGGGAACACCCTGTATGCAGAGAAGAAGGAACATACATTGCAGGAAGAACATTCGTGGAACCAATCCCCACAATAGTGGTAGAAAGGAACCCAGACAAAGACAAAAACTTAACACTAAATACCACTAGCTACCTTGGAAACCCAGAATAGGTTGCAATAAGCTATCAACAGCTAGGGCATAGCCTTCATCCACCAAGCCAATCAGAGACAGCCAAGAAATTTATTGCAAGGGTAGGAAACAAAGGCAACCTGGAGAAAGAGATCTCAAATAGATCTAACAATCATGACAATTAGTACAAAACACTAGGAAGAACCATGAGAGCCAGTACAAATGGCCACCTACAAACACACCTCGAGAAAAGATTGCAATCACCCTTCATGGTACAAATCCCTCTGCAAACAATCACAAGCACTAAGCGACTACACGACTAACCACCGGCCAAGTCACTGGAGGTTAGCAGATAACCACCAACCTTTCAAAGATCATGCGACAACAGTCATCGAGTTGCTAGATACCAGTCGCTTAACTGCCAGAAATGGGAGATCAATAGATAACTGCTAGTCGCTAGGTCGCTAAATGAAGAATAAATCGTTAGATAGCTGAACCAAGCAAAGAGCCAGGACCACATGGATAGGTCACAGGCGGTCGCATGATCACATGTCAGAGAAGTCTAACATGCAGCCATGCAATAGCCAATCAGGAGGAACATATGAAAATTTGGGCCCACCACCGTCGCACTTGCGCACTTAAGGAAACACAACAAATAGGAAACAATGCGCGGTAAAAAACATCCAAGGTTTTTGATCAAAGGGGATCGAAAACACACAAAGTTTTTGACACGTCAACAGACAAGTGCATAAAAGCCTGAAGGAAAAGGGCCAAAAATAACATAGGTGAAAAACACACACAGATCAAAAACATCATGGACTTTTGTAAACACTGTGGGTTTTCGACACTGAGGCAGATTTTGAAAATAATTCCAGCAGGCTTAGAATTTTGAATAACTTTCAAGATTTTGTGAATTAGGAGATGCAGATTGGACTGATGCAAGGTGACACACTAAAGAACACAAGGCCGAGGGCACTTCAAGAGAAATTGCAAGAAAATAGGCCATTTTAAAGGATTTTTGCAATGACAAAAAATGGGCCTAACAGTGGCTCTGGTTGGGGACAATGGGTAACTTGTGCCCATGCAAGAATTCAGATCTCTAGGAGAGAAAACCACCAATTGGACAAGAATAGGGCACTCATGGGCTGAAGAATGAGACTATACTGATCACTACCCATGCTCATACTTCACCAAAAATTTGCAGAACTGCAACTCATATTCATTGAAGCATGCTAACCTCTCTATCACACCACATTCCTTCTCTTAGTGCTCAGATCACCTCATAAGGAAACATTTCTTATCTTTGAAAATATCATACCTGGAAGTTCCTGCAGTAAAAATCAACATGCTGGTTGGAGGGCAGGGCAGATCCAGAGCTCACCCTATAGCTCCATCAGGTAACTTTGTTATGCAGAGTCGCCACCTCCTTGAGAGGAAAATGTTTCACTGTTTCTTCTTCCAACCAACACAAAGCTACACTAGGTAACATGCACTACTTATCAAAAAACACACTGATCAAACAGAGACAATCAAAGTCACCACTTAGCACGCAGTGAGAAGATTTTGCAAATGCTTATTTTTGTATTTGACTTTGTTCTAGATTCTCCCCAGTAGAGTCACCATTTTTTTGGCTTTTAAACTTTTTCCCACATAGTGCCAGGTTTATAATATGATTGACAAACTGGTTAGTCTTCACTCCAAAGTCTAACAAGGGAAAAAGTGCCAATTGATGAGGATAAGGAACATCCTCCTTCTACTTCAAGCTCCACATTCACTCAGGTGGGTATTGCCTCATCTACACACTCATGAATTTTCCTAAGTTGATGAACAATAGGCCTGCAGATGCATTACTGTGGAATAGTTCTCAGACCCTTGTAGGTATCATGTACCCCAATGAACCATGACCTCATGCAATAACCTAATCTACATGCAATGAGTCTGAAAACCAGAAAGAGACCTCCTACTACTACTACCAACAAGAAGGGAAAGGATTTAAATGAATGATTAATGTTGGGCTGAATGGACTCTTGAAGTACCCCGAGTCTCTCATAGACCAGTGCCTTATCCAATGGGCAGCAGAGTCAAATACCTCACTGCAATAGGGCTATTAAACAAAAAAATAATACACTCACCCTGACTAGATCACACATTACCAAACCACCTGTGCACCTAGATATGCTATCACCTATCTAAAGAAAAGACCTAGGAACAAGCAATACATTGACCAGCATCCACTGGAAGACAAGCATGATGCATCTTTGATACCCCAACCCATGCATATTTGAACACTAATTCTGAACCAGTTATCCCTACGAAGACAACTCCACTTGCAAACACTTAGGCAATGCAAACAGACAAATCAAACACCCTTGATGTATGATTAATGATTCAAAATTCAAATGGAGACAATCTGGAAGTAGAACAAATATATTGAAATTTGAGACATAAGACAATCCTGTTACAATTTCATTATATTCCCATAACCAAAAAGGACAAAGGGAACACCCTGTATGCAGAGAAGAAGGAACATACATTGTAGGAAGAACACTCATGGAACCAGTCCCCACAACAGTGGTAGAAAGGAACCCAAACAAAGACTAAAACTTAACACTAAATACCACTAGTTGCCTTGGAAACCCAGAATAGGTTGCAACAAGCTACCAATAGCTAGGGCATAGCCTTCATCCACCAAGCCAATCAAAGACAGCCAAGAAATTTACTGTAGGGGCAGGAAACAAAGGCAACTTGGAGAAAGAGATCTCAAATAGATCTAACAATCATGATAATCAGTACAAAACACCAGGAAGAACCATGAGAGCTAGTACAAATGGCCACCTGCAAACACACCTTGAGCAAAGATTGCAATCACCCTTCACAGTACAAATCCCTTTGCAAACAACCGCCAAGCACTGAGTGACTACGTGACTAACTGCTAGCCAAGTCACTGGAGGTTAGCAGATAACCGCCAACCTTTCAAAGATCACACAACAATAGTCACCGAGTTGCTAGATATTAGCTGCTTAACCGCCAAAAATGGGAGATCAATAGATAACTGCTAGTTGCCAGGTCACTAAATGAAGAATAAATCGTTAGACAGCCAAACCAAGCAAAGAGCTAGGACCACATGGACAGGTGGCAGGTAGTTGCATGATCGCATGTCAAAGAAGTCTGACATGCAGCCATGCGATAGCCAATCAGGAGGAGTATATGAAAATCTGGGCCCACCACTGTCACACTTGCGCACTTAAGGAAACACAACAAATAGGAAACAATGTGAGGTCGAAAACATCCAAGGTTTTTGATTAAAGGGGATTGAAAACACACAAAGTTTCTGACATTTCAATAGACAAGTGCATAAAAGCTTGAAGGCAAAGGGTCAAAAATAATGTAGGTCAAAAACACACACAGATCGAAAACATCATGGACTTTTGTAAACACTATGGGTTTTCGACACTGAGGTAGATTTTGAAAATAATTCCAGCAGGCTTAGAATTTTGAATAACTTTCAGGATTTTGTGAATTAGGAGATGCATATTGGACTGATGCAAGGTGACACACTGAAGAACACAGGGCCGAGGGCACTTCAAGAGAAATTACAAGAAAATAGGCCATTTTAAAGGATTTTTGCAATGATAGAAAATGGGCCTAACGGGATGGAATTAAAATGGTTTACTCATCTATTTAAGAGATTGGGATTTCATGATGAAATCATGTCAGAAGAAGGAGACTGCAGAAGATATCACATGAACAAGCTTCATGCATGCCTGATCAGACTGGTTAAGGAGAACCAAACTATAAATATTACCGAGTGTCAAAAAGCTATTATCGAGCGACAATAAGTTACTAAATATTGATTGAAATAGAATTGAAATATTAATCAGAGGATTTGAAGGAGCTTAATATAGATCCAATAATCTGCAAGTTGAATTTGTGTTGTAATTAGATCAATTTTTGTTACATTTTAACCATTGTAAATACAGAGTGGACTAGAAAGTCTTGTAATGTCATTCATAGAGTGTACATTTGTTATCCTATTAATCCCATAGTGAATGCTAGTTGGATGATAATGGTTGGTCTAAAATCCTCTAACAAGATCACACCTCACAATGTGTTTGTAACCTTTAACAGGGTTGGGTCTTCACCGAGCTCACTTCAAAAGAGTGAACAATTTTTGGGTTGCCAGTCCTAGGTAGTTTTTCCCTTCACAGGGTTTCCACGTTAAATCTCTTGTGTTATGTGTTGATTGTGATGATTGTTTGTTATCATACTTTACATGTTGCATATTGGATTTGATCGATAATCATTACATGTTATTAACTGATAATCAGTAAAAGCATAGACAAAATACTATTTTAGTTTACCGAGCTGCAAAAATTTTAGTAAATTGTTTTTGGATATACATTTTGTGACTGGGACTGTGGATAACTGATTCACCCCCCTCTCAGTTATTCTAACAACCCTAGATCATTACAAAGGTAGAAGTTTTAAGTTTGGTAATGATGCACCATGTCCTATGAGAGGTAAAGGATCAATTAAGCTAACTGATAAAATCACTTGTGAAAATTCTTATTGGGTTGAAGATCTTAACTATAATTTTTTGAGTGTTGCACAACTTAATAGCACTGGTTACCGAGTAGAATTTCATCACAGAAAGGATAACATATTTGATGCTACTGGTGAACTAATTGGAAATGGTGAGCAGACTAAAGGTAATTTGTTCTATCTAGATCTATCTGAAGAGACATGTTTGTTTTCATAATTTGAGGATGTATAGTTATTGCATAAGAGGCTATGTCATTTTAACTTTGACAATCTGGTAAATATAAGTAAAAAGAAGAAAGTTAGAGGTTTTCCAAGATTGAAAAAACCTAATAATGTGATATGTAAACAATGTCAATAGGAAAAAATGACAAAGTCTAGTTTGAAGAGCAAGACATTTACTTCTGAGAACATTTTGGATTTGGTTCATACTGACATTTGTGAACCTATGGGAATAAAAATATATTATGGTGCTAGGTATTTTATTCTATTTTTTGATGATTACACTATAATGATGATTGCAATGTTTTTGAAAGAAAAATCTGATGCATTTTAGTTGTGTAAGTGGTATTTGGCTAAGGTTGAAAAAGATACAGGTAGAAGCCTTAAATGTATGAGATATGACTGAGGTAGAGAGTTTATATCAAATGAGTTCAATATGTTTTGCAATGATAGAGGAATCAAGAGACATATGTCTACACCCAAAACACCTCCACATAATGGTATAGCCAAGAGGAGAAATATATCTATTATGGATTGTGCAAGGACACTGATGATTGAGATGAATGTTGCACATAAATACTAGAGAGAAGCTGCAAGTATAGCTATTTATACCTTGAACCAAGTACAAATCAAGAAAGGTACAAATGTTACACCCTATGAATTATGGTATGGATATGCACCTAATGTGAAATACTTTAGAATCTTTGGGAGGAAATGCTATGTACTAAAGGATAATAGAAATAGAAAGTTTGATGCTAAAAGTGATGAAGGCATATTCCTAGGCTATTCCACTAAGAGTAAAGCTTATAAGTATTTGAATTATAACACTATTAAAATTGTGGAAAGTGCAAATGTTAAAGTTGATGACTATGCAGAGAGAAATGAACAAGAAGGCAATAAAGAACCTAAAGACTATAGATATTTTGTCTATATGGAAGAAGGAGAGGCAAGTAACACACCTGCACTAGATGCAGAGTCCTGAGTAGGCAATGATGAGCATTAGGAGGATGTTGTCGAGCATTAGGAGGATGTTGCTAAGCAATCAAAAGTAGAATCTGATAATTTTCATTATGAACCTGAGAAGAGATTTGAACCTACATTGGTATAGTATGTGAGAAGACATCATAAGCCTAAACAAATAATTGGAGATAAAGAATATGGAATCTTTACTAGAAGTAAGTTGCAAGACCCTACATGTTTATTGTGTGAGTTTGAGCCTAAGACAGTAAAAGACGGTTTGGAGAATGAAGACTGGATTCAAGATATGAATGAATAAATAGATCAAATTGAAAAGAATGATACTTGGACTCTAGTGTTGAGACTAGAAAACATGAATGTTATTGGAACAAAATGGGTATTTAGAAATAAGCTCAATGAACATGGACAAGTCATAAGGAACAAGGCAAGACTAGTATGTAAAGGTTATGCACAAGAAGAAAGAATAGACTATGGGGAAACATTTTTACCTCTAGAAAGATTAGGAGTGAGAACTCTACTTGCATATGCTGCTTACAGAGATTTCAAGGTATGCCAAATGGATGTCAAATCTGCATTTTTGAATGGTATATTAGAAGAAGAGGTATATATTAAACAACCTAAAATATATGTTGATCCAGACAAGAAAGATATGGTTTGCAAACTAAACAAAGTGTGCTATATGGATTGAAATAAGCCCCTAGAGCATGGTATGAGAGGCTACATAATTATTTGATCAAGATTGGATTTGTAAGGATAAATGACAACAACAATCTATACATGAAAGCTAAAGAAGGTAAAGGGGTTTTTTTAGCAAATTTTTTTGTAGATGATATCATATTTGGAGGAAAAGATGCCATGTGTTAGAAATTTTTAAATGAGATGCAAACTAAGTTTGAGATGTCTAGGTTTGGTGAGATCAAATTCTTTGTTGGTTTACAAATCTATCAGATGGAGAAAGGTATCCTTATCACACAATCTAAATATGTCAAAGAGATACTAAAAACTTTTGGAATGGAGGATTCAAGGCTAGTGAGTACTCCTATGGCTTCTAGACAGAAATTGTCTAAGACTGATGATACTACTGAAATAAATCAAACCCTGTATAGATCCATGATTGGAAAGCTACAATATGTTGTTCAGAACAGACCAAATATTTCTCTAGGAGTTGGGATTGTGGCAAGATTCTCTACCAATCCTAAGGAAAATCATATGATGGCTATGAAAAGAATATTGAGATATCTTGATGAAGGGTGCTCCCCTTAATACCACAAACACATAATAGAAACAGAGAGACAACAACAATATGCAAGAACAAAAAATTGGCTTCTTATTATCTCCACAAATGTGGAATTATAAACTTTCAGAATTACAATATGCAAAGCCACATGGGCATTCCCTTACAATATTGTATAGGAAAAAGCCTTGAATCAATACCTAGATCTACTACTCAAAATTGTCCTAGACAACACTAGGAGCCTTCTTATATAGGCATTTTCCACTGCCTGAGAAGGTTCCAGAAATTTAACCCTTAGGGCCGACCAAACTTAGAATTATTTTATTTTTTAATTTATTACATCAAAGTCAGCTCAAAATAACTTTTGAAACCTGAAAAAAAATTTTGAAGGAAAATTATTTTCTGCCATTTCAGGTGACCCAGCTTCCGAAGACCATAAGTCATCACCAGTTGACTCGATTGACTATTATAACCCTATTTTGGAAAGGCCACGAAGCACTCTACAAGCTTGACTTGCACAAGCGCCTGTCACCCTAGTTTTTGACCTCATCTGGGGCCTCTAAAGCCTTCAAAACTGAGTTCAAAGTTTTTGTACCCTACTGCCAATACCAAAAATCTTCAATATCTTCAAAACTAGACCTGATCTAGCCATGAAACTTTACTGGTAGGCTGATATGAATGAGATGAACCTCCACATGTAAAATCAGAACATTCTAAGATTTATGACCAACTTATTCAAAACAACAAGTTTCCATAAATAGAAGCTCTACACAAGATAGCCCTTATTGAATACAAAAATAGAAATATTTTTTAGGTGATGCAAGATTTCTCTTACACCCAGGATGCTCCTGCATCATATCTGAAAGGGACATAAGAGTATGGATTGTACTACAAGAGAAATGAGAAATTTGAACTGAGAGTTTACACTGATGCTGATCGGGTAGGAAATGTTGATGACAATAAAAGTACAAGTGGAGGAGCTTTCTTTCTTGGACAAAGGTTAGTCTCTTGGACAAGAAAGAAACAAAATTGCATTTCCCAATCTACAGTAGAAGCTGAGTATGTAACAGCTACAGTAAACTGTTCAAATCTGGTATGGATCAAGAAATTATTTAAAGGAATGAAAGAGGAAATTATTGAACCTTTTGTTATCTTCTGTGATAACACAAGTGCCATTAACATATCAAAGAGCCCAGTAATGCATACAAAGACCAAACACATTTCCATTAAGTATCATTACTTAAGGCAATTAGTATAGGAAAAAGAAGTAAGGATGGAATATGTGAACACAAAGGAACAAATAGAAGGTCACATATTCAAAAAAGATTTACCTAAGGATGCTCATGAATATCTAAAAGGTAAATTAGAGGTGCTTCCCCTAACTAAAGCTGCCTAGTCAAGCTAGTAGCACTGCATCAAATGTGTTGTGCAGAATATCTAAAAAATTAATGCATAAAAGGTCACACTTTAGGAGCTTCCTAGAGTTGTGAAAAGGACTGAAAAGATGATAATCAATCATAAGAAATATGATAGAGGGAGAAATACTATTACTAAACTGACAAGATGACATTTACATATGAAATATGTAAGTTCTAGTTGTTGTTTTGGCATTTTTGTCAAAGAGGGAGAGATTTCAGAGATGAATACACATCAAGAGGATACAACTAAAGAGGGAGAGATACAAAAAAGATTCAGAGGGAGTTATTGCGTAAATGGTCAAGCAAGACTAAGTTATTGAGAATCAAAATGAAGCTAAGGATATTATAAATATTTCTAATGCGATGAAAAAGTTTGGATTGGTTGGTAAATCATGTGTTATTCATGTGGTGTTTCCATCAATGCCAAAGAGGGAGATTGTTGAAAATTGCAATTAAAATAATTATTGTATTTTCATTGATGTCAAACCTTAACTAGTAAGATAGTTGCTATCTAAGAAATTACTATATCTATTGGTTGATGAAAAGGATTAGGGCAAGGGAGATAAAAATAGCACCTAAGGAAAGGTTGAGTAATTTGATACTTTAATGAGTACTTGATTATTTGGCACTATGATGATATAATGTATTGTTTATCCAAGTAAGAAGAAAGAATAAAGAAGTAGGCTTAACTGAGAAAAAGTGAAAAAATCTAGTTTAAGCTGAGTGATGTTAGTGTCAATCAAGTGTCAGTATATGCCGAGTAAATCTAGTGTTGACCGAACATCAGTTTATGTTGAGCGAAAGGAAATTACTGAGCAACATAGTGTTAGCCAAGGAAGATAGTTTGTAGAGATGGTTGAGTTTCACAGTGATGACCGAGGAGATGAACACAGTATTGACCGAGTGTTAGTAATTTATATTTGGAGGAAGAATTCAGATTTCCATCCAACTCAATTGAATTCATGGGTTATGTAAATTAGTACAAGAGAATTCTTGGGTGTATTTTCACATTGGTGCCTATAAGGACATAATTTTGTTTGATAATGTTGACATGGGCTCTTTCCATCTCCTCTTTGGAAGACCATGGCAATATGATCTCAAGGCTCATCGTGATGTTCATTAAAACACCTACTCCATTTCCAATGATGGGAAGGTAATTGAATTGATACTCCTACCTGATAAAAATTGGGAGAAAAAGGAAATAGAGACAAAGATCATGATCATACAAGGAAAGGAGTTCCTTAAGATGGTCCATATGGAAGTTATACCTTGATTTACATTGGTACCAATACCTAGAAAAATTGATGAACCCACTACTAATGAAAATTTATAGAAGAAGGATATGATAGTCCCAGATGGAGTAAGGGAAATAATAAAGAGGTATAAATGATGAACTACAACTGATTGAGAACATGATTGAAGAACTACAAGTGATTAGAAATCACCGAACACTGAACTGTTATCTAAGATAATTGAATCAGTTTTATGGTGTCATTGATGTCAACTAGTTTTGACAGTACTTATCATGTAGTTGCAAATATCTAACACATCTATAGATGAGAAGAGAAAGATGAAGAACTAAGATATCTACATGGAGGAAGATGGATATGATAGATGAGGATAAGGAATACCTTTGGTAACTTATTGATGAGTCTATGACTTCATATTGTTGACTTGATTATGTTGCATTTATCTATTATGAAGTTGGGAGAAAACTATTACAAAGTAGTGTGGTCGGTTAATGAAGCATTCCAGTATACATCAAGCTGTGTAGTGTATATCGAGCAAGTATAAATCGAGCTTGTTTTCACTGATGCGTTTCTTTGTTAACCGAGTATGGACAAACAACTAAATGATGAGTTTAGCTGACAAAGTTGATGAGCTTTAAAGTGTATGATCACGAGGTGGAAAGATAAAGTTTGTTATAAGATCAATGGCTAGAAAAATTCAAGGAAGATCTAAAGGAAATAATTGAAACATGTTACTAACACATTAGTTGAGGAAGGTTTAAGTGGAAAAATCAACGAAGGAGATTAAGCGGAAAAATTTGATGGATGAAAAGAAAATGGTTTACTTGTCTATTTAAGAGACTAGGGTTTCATAATGAAACTTATGCCGGAGGAAAGAATATTGCAGAGATATTGCATGAACAAGCTTCATGCATTCCTAATCAAACTGGTTAAGGAGAACCGAACTACAGAGATTACCAAGCGTTAGAAAACTATAACCGAGAAATAGTAAGTTACTAAATAGTGTTGAACAGAATTGATATATTGATCAGAGGATTTTATGAGCTTAAGAATAGATTTGAACATCTACAAATCAATTTGTATTGTATTTAGATCACCTTCTGTTATAGTTTAACCATTGTAATCAGATAAATCTCTTAACATAGTAGACTAGAAAGTCTTGTAATGTCATTCATAGAATGTACATTTGCTATCCTGTCAACCCCATAGTGAATGTTGGTTGGACAATAATGGTTAGTGTTAAATCCTCTAACAAGGTCACACCTTATAGTGTGTTTTGTAACCTTTAACAGGGTTAGCTCTTCACCGAGCTCACTTCATAAGAGTGAACAATATTTTGGGTTACTAGTCCCAGGTGGTTTTTCCCTTTACAGGGTTTCCACATTAAATATCTTGTGTTATGCATTGATTGTGATGATTGTTGGATATCATACTTTACATGTTGCATATTTGATTTGATCGGTACTTACTATAAGTTATTAACTAGTAATTGATAAAAGCACAGACAAGTTTACTATTTTATGTTACTGAGCTCCAAAAACAATTTTAAATTGTTTTTTGATATACATTTTGTATTTGGGACTTTGGATAACTGAGTCACCCCCCTCTTAGTTATTCTAACAATTGGTATTAGAGCTTATTGGTTACTTGGAATAGAGTTTTAAGGACTTCGGCATAAAGATCACAAAATGTATAAGAGGGATCTGCCAAAGCTGAACAAGGACAACTTTACAATATGGAAAAGCTGATTGAAACTACATATATCTAGAATTGGGAATTCTTCCCTCACACTATTAGAGAATGGCTACATTGCACCGCCTACCAGACCTTTGACTCCTGATCAACTAAGAGATAGACATGAGCACAAAATTACTATGATGGAGATTGTTGCTTCTCTGATAGATGTCAAGTTTGAAGATATCAAAGATTGCACTACTTCTAAGGATATGTGGGATAAACTTGCTCAAGTTTATAGTGGTGATACAAATGTCAAGAGAGCCAGAGCTGAAAGTTTGAGAGGAAGATTCGATGATATGAAGATGAAAGAAGGAGAAAATATTGTGTAGTACACAAACTGATAAAGGAGGTAGTTCACACTATCAGAGGATCTGATGGTTTTATTGATGAAGATACTGTGGTAAGAAAAATTTTAAGGACTTTATTGCCTATTTATGCTATCAGAATAGCTGCAATACATGAAAATAGGTCAACACCTAATAGTACTCTCACTCTTGATAATCTGATTGGTAAGCTAACAACTATGATAATAGTGTTGTACTGACTGTTGAATTTTCTTTTATGACTTCTCTGAAGATCAGTAAGCCTAGTAGTAGAAATAATAAGGATGATAGTGATAGCAATACTAATGATGATCTTGATGAGCTTGAAGCTCTTATGGCTAGGATATTACCTAAAGGAAAAGGTAGATGTAGAGGCAAATTACCTTTAACATGTTTTAACTACAAAGAAATTGGTCATATTGCTGCTAGATGTCCCAACAGGAAGGAAGATGAAAAAAACAAGGATCAATCTGGTAAAGGAAGCTATGGGAGAAGAGGCAACATAAGTTACCGTCACTATAACAGAGACAACCGAGACAACAATGATAAAGGCAAAAAGGTATGTTACATTGCTAAAGAAAATTAATTTGATTCAGATTCAGATGATGATGTAGAAGTAGTATTTGTTGCTATGAAGGATGATTCTAAGGAAGAAGAAAGGTATGTAGAAACAACACTGATTTCTAAGGTTAATAAAAGTGATACATGGATCATAGATAGTGGTTGTACACATCACATGACTGGTGATGAAGAAAAATTTGATCATCTTGAGAAATATAACGGAGGATCTGTAAAAATGGGTAACGATACACCTTGTATAGTTAGAGGAAAGGGATCCTTATTGATAAATGATAGAATCCAATGTGATAATTCTTATTGGGTAGAAGGACTAAACTATAATTTGCTAAGTGTGGCACAACTAAACAATTCAGGTCACCGAGTAGCTTTTGAGAGCAAGAAAGTAAAAATATTTGATGATGGAGGAAGACTTGTTGGAATAGGAGCACAATCGAAAGGTAACTGGTTTTATCTTGATAATGTAGAGTCTTCTTGTTAAATGATGAAAAATGAGGATGCTTGGTTATGGCATAAAAGTTTATGTCATGTAAACTTTGATAACATGATTAAGATCAGTAAAAAGAAAAAGGTTAGAGGTCTACCTAACATATCAAAGCCTGATCATGTTATTGAATAGAGGTAAAATAGAGTCACCTAATTGAATGTATGTATGGGGAAATATGAGATCCACTTCTAAATCCAAATTCCCAAAAGAGAGATCCAAATTGATCAACCAAAAGGTTAATGCACAATCAAATCAATCTATGGAGAATATGAAAGAGGAAGAAAACCTTATATTTCCCTATAATGGAAATCTACTTGAAATCTGAAATAATTGAAAGGCAAATAATAACCTCAAAATAGGGAAAATCTGGAAAATGCTAATTTATGATGTCTATGTGCAGTTTCGAGAAATTCTGTAACCTATTTTGGAGTGGAAACATCGAGATGAAGAAAACCCCAAAAAAAATTATCTTTCTTACAATAGGTGGTCTTTGAACCTCATAAAAGTTCAAAGGCTACATTCTTATTCTGAAGGTTGACTTTGACTTTGTTCACAAATCTTGAAAGTTCACCGAATAGGGTATCCAAATCCAATCTCAGATCCAAAGTTTCACACCTGCACCTACAAGAAAAAGGGGGGTTTTATTGTTTGTATGGGGAGTTTGCCTTGTTCAAACCCCAATTTAGGAATTAACTTTGAAATTGAATTAAATTGTAATGTGCATAAACAAAGAAAATGAAACAATTCACCTTGCTTATGTTGAATTCCTTGTAGAGGATTCAAATCCTCAAATCCACAAGTAGGGATGCTCCAATGGATGTTTTGAATGAATGTAGGATGTCTCAAATCAATGGCATTTGATCCTCAACACCAATCTTGAATAGATCTTTGCATATGAGGAGGCTTGGATGAATGTAGAAGGATGGATCTTCAAGGGGGCTCCAAAGAGATTGAATCCTTCAATGGATAACAATGGATCTCCTTGATGGATGAATGCTTGAACACTTGAATGCTTGAATTCACTTGCTTGCACTTGAGAGCTTGCTCATAAAATTATGGATTTGAAAATGAGAGAGGAAGACCTCCTTTTATAGTGAACTAGGGCACAAACCTCTAGAGAAGGCCAACATTGGGAAATTAAATCCCAATTAACCTTAACCCCTAGAAATGGACCCATATTAAATGCAATTTAAGGATTTACCATTCTGAAACCTGAAAGGCCAACCCGGAGGTGGGAAAAAGAATCTTTCCCAAACCCAATACCTGGAAATCAAAAACACTTAAAATTTGAACTGGGGGTCAAGGACGAGGTCGACTCTGCCCTGGGTCAGAGTCAAGGTCGACCCTAACCTAGGTCAACATCAAGATCAACTTTGACCTTCAAGATCAACTTTGACCTTGAGGTCAAAAACCTCAGGACCCTAGCCTAGAATGCCAGGAAATGCAAATAGGAAGTGAAAAATAGGTGCAGAGGGAAGCAGAATAGGGGGAAAATCCAAATACATGCAAGGACCCAATCAAGGTGCTTGACATGACCCCAGAACACATACTCAAAGGGCTAAACTCTCTTATCATGGAAGTGCTTCCATTTTAAGATGATACATTAAGCCCCCACTTTAGCAAGAGTATGGACTCAATGCAAACTCTTGGTAAAGGAGATTAGAATGTAAAGATAATCTTATCATAATCCAAGGGACAAAGAGAAACATTAAGCCCCTAAGGAATCAAGTCTTCATCAACTCCTAGATCACAATAAAAGAGACATCTCTAGAGAGAGAAAGAAAGAGTGTGATTATCTCCCCTAATGAGAACTTATGTCCCATTGTGAACCACACAAGGAAATGGTGCAACTGGAAATATGGAATTGAACCGCCTAGTGAATGTGGCTACTCACTAGTCAACCTATCAAGGATTTACCCTTAGAAATATTTTATTCCATAAGAATAAAAAAAAAAAGAGATCTAGTCTTAAGGACACCTCTAACCTTAAGGGATCAAAAATATATGTATATTTGAAACTAGAGGGATCGAGAGATCCTAAAATATAAATCCATGCTTTAAGTATTAGTCACTAATCCAAAAAGGGAAAAAAAGGTATCTTGAAAAATATGTGTATCAAAAAGTGTGTGTGTGCAACAGGTGAGCAGAGTGTATGCCCCCATGTTAAAGTCATTGCTAATACTTTAATAGGAGCAATGGCTTTAACAAAAACATAAACAAGTCCACTGATTACGTTTCCACGTCGAGATGCCCCCAGATGAAGACAAATCAAGGGAAATAACACAAAAACATACAAACAACACAGAAGGGATCTACCTACAATGGGGTCAATATGATCATAAGATAATATATATATGATATTATTGCAAATGAATTGACATCATTCCCTAAAGAAAGTAGAACTACGATCACAAAGGAGGAAAGATCACATAAGATATATGAAGGAGAATCCTTTCAGACCATGACATGGAGACCAAAAAGAATTAGTGCTACCATGTCTCGAATCCAAGCAGATTACACAAGGAAACATTTATGAACAATATCACAATTATAACATAACATTAAACAATGCATAGAAGAATAGAGATACATATAGAGGAATTTGAACAACATTTTTTATTCCTTTATCACCTTGTACCAATTGAGTAATAAGGATCGTATAAAAGAATCTAACAATATTTAGCAAACACATTACGAGAGAAGCATAGTACAATAAGAAAACACACAACAAAGCTACCATGAAGGACAAGTTGATCAAGCATGCCACCTACTCTCCCCATCTCATTGTATATCATTTAGGGAAGGTGGGTAACTCGCAAGAGGGACTATATCCAACATAGTAGGAATGATAGCCAGTTCCAAACAAGGATCCTCATGAGAATCACAATGTTCGACACTAGGTGTAAGAGTTAATTGTGATGAAAGCATATTAGGTAAATCAATTTCAATGTCAATATTCTCATATTCATCATTAACATCATCAGTATCATCTTCAGTATCTTCTTCATCCAAATTAATCAAAATAGGATCAAAGATATGAATATAATCATCATAATCATGCATGTTAACATTATTATTAGTAACAACTTCTTCTAACACATCAGGCATAGATTTATCTGAAAAAGATAGAGATCTTTGAAGAATAGAGTTACGAGCTTTAGCATGAGCACGAAACTTTTTATGATGTTCATTGGCAAATCAATTATGTTTTGATTTATTTGAAATAGGTTGAGAACTAGGAGGAACAATCATAGGATCCTTCACATGTTCTTTAGGAAGTCAATATGATTATCAGCAATAGGAGGAACTATCACATGATTTTTCACAAGTTCTTTAGGAAGATTGATAGGAGGTATAGAAGGTGTAGGAAAAAGACCATGATTAAGATCCATAGGAGGGATGCTTAATTCAAGAATCTTATGATGTTTATAAGCTTGATATGAATAGAAAATATTATCAGATTGAGGAGGACATGAATTAGGTAATGAAGGCCAAAATAAATCAAGAGCAACACAATCTCTAGGCCTAGAAGGTTGATATAAACTATGATTAACCATCTTCACTTCTTCATCATGAATGAATTTAAGACACTTGTGGATAGGTGAAGCAACAACATGCATGGCATTTAACTAAGGAAAACCTAGCTTAACTTGAAATTGATTAGAAGTAGGAACAACAACAAAGGTAGTGTTCACAATTTTTCCATAGAGTTCAACTGGTTAAGTAATAGAACAAAATGATGGATAAATAAAAGCATGGCAAGTTTGAATCCACACATCTAATGTATCATAAGAATCATGTTGTAATATTTTCATAAAAATATTTTCTTTAGTTATAACATTGACTAAGGATTTAGGATCAACAAGACAACCACGAGTAGGTTTCTAAGAAATCCTAGCATAAATGTAAAGGGGACCATCAGGAGCTTTAATAGTCACAGAGTCATCAGAGGTAATAAAAAATTCCTGAGGCCTTTTATTCTGAGGTTTAGGTTGAGTTTTCAATTTAGGATTAGGTTTTGGTTGAGGTTGAGATTGAACTTGAGGTTGAATATGAGGTTGAGGTTGAGGTGGAGATACAAATTGACCAACATGCTCCACTTGATTAACAACATGATTGAGATCATCTATCTTTGAATCATACACAATTTCCATAGCAGATGGCTGAGCAATGGTATTAGTATCATGTGTAGGTAAAGGATTCATATAGATTTGAAGGTTTTGATTAGGAGGAGAAATAGATTTGTTACCACTACCATCAAGATTATCAACATATACGACATTAGATTCAATTAAGTCTTGAACCTTATGTTTTAAAGAATAACACTTCTCAGTATCATGACCATTCTGACGATGATATTGACAAAAAACATTTTGATCAAAAGATTTAGATGCAAGCATAGCAGGTAAAAGAGGTCAAATAAGAGGTAAAGTAATCATATTAGTAGTTAACAACCTATTCATAATAGCATGTAAAGATTTAGAAAGAGGAGTAAATGTACGATTTAATCGAAAGGCAGTGGATGCAGAAGTGGCATTGTGAGATGCAACAACAACTTGATCAGCAACTGCATTCGCTTGTTTGTTTATCTTGATATAGTTATTGAATTTTTGAAATTTGTTGGGATTAGGAGAAGCATCACTCTTATCAATTGGAACAGGAGCCATTGGAGTGTTTCTCTCAAATTGACTCACTTGTAATTGATAATGATGAAGCACTGCACAAAGTTGTTGAAAAGAGGTAAATTCAGTAAGCAGAATCTTATCTCTAATATCCTTTTGTAAATTTGAAATAAACGTACATTGAATATCAATATCAAGAACATGATAGGAAATCTGAGCATGCAAATGCTTAAATCTACCAATAAATTTAGTTAATTTTTCTTTAGCACTTTGTTTACAATGCATCAAATTAGTCAAAGACACTTGCAGGCCAATATTGTTTTGAAGTTGTTGAATAAAGGCATTAGCAAGTTTTGGAAAGGAATCAATAGAATAAGGAGGCAAGGAACAATACCATTGTAAGGCCTTGTCACAGAAGGTTCTAGAAAACAACTTGGCTAAAATCCGATGGTCATGAGCATAATCACTACAAAGGATTTGGAATGTTTTAACATATGAACAAGATCTCCTTTTTCATTATAATTCTCAAGATGAGGCATATCGACTTTGTGAGGAACAGGAGTATGAATAATATCCAAGGAAAAAGGACTTCCCATGTCACATGTAGGAATACTAAACTTGTTTTGAGTTAAGGAAGCAAGTTGTTGTTGTAAGGATGACACAATTTGAGCCAAATTGATGATTGTTGAATCATTAGAGGAAATAGGAGGAATAGCAACATTAGACACACTAGGTAAAGTGTAAGAAGCTATAGGAATAAAAGACACAACTGGAGGAACACTAGGAACTATAGTTGGAAGCAGATTAGAATAATTAAAAGGAACATTATGATATATGAAGGTTGTGATATAGGAAGGGACATAGGAGGAACACTCATAGGAATAGAGGGAACCATAACAGTCACCAAAGGAGTATAGGTAGGAATACTAGGTAAAGGATTAGAAGAGGGTTCAACACTAGTGATAGGAAGAATCAACCCTAAATATTGATTCTTGAGCTAAAGGTTTAACATTTGGATGCACGAGGTGAGTAATACCACACAAGAGGTCAACACCTTGATCACTATCACAAAGAAATTTTTTAAGAGCCTCTATAGCTTGAATAGAATCTTGATTATGGTTCTCTTGAATAAGCCAATTATCCATTTTATCAAGTTCAGTTGAAAGTTTTTGGACTTGTTCAGGAGGAACTCTTAAAGCGTCATCCTCATCATGAGATGAGTGGGAAGATTTTTACTCCATAGTAGGATTAGAATCATGAAGAATCAAATTATCATCCAGGATCCTAAGGAAAGGAGAGGAAGATTCAGGATCAAAGGAACCCATGAGTCTATGACTTCTTCTAACCAGGATGTTATAAGTAGGACTAGTAGTAGTAAAGCTCATAAACCAATGTAATGCAAATCAACTAAACTAAGAACACATAAAGCATGAATTTTTTTGTATTTTTGAAATCTAATTAGCATGCAAGATCTAACACAAAAGAGAAATCTAATACTAACAAGATAAAAGGAAATCTAAAACCACAAAACACAATAGGGCATCCAATTCCACAAAAGAAAGGAGAGTAAGTATGTTGGGTTCACCAAAATGAATAGAGGTAAAATGGAATCACCTAATTGAATGTATGTATGGGGGAAATATGAGATCCACTTCTAAATTCAAATTCCCAAAAGAGAGATCCAAATTGATCAACCAAAAGGTTAATGCACAATCGAATCAATTTATGGAGAATATGAAAAAGGAAGAAATCCTTATATTTCTCTATAATGGAATTGTACTTGATGTTAGGATAATAAGAAAAAAATGCAAATATTAACAAACAAGAGAGAATGCAATAACATAGAATTTAACGTGGTTCACCCAAACCCTAGGCTACATCCACCAACATCGAGTCTAATATCTTTATTATTATCTAGCGATTACAATCTGAAACCTACAACTCAATACCACCACAAGAAGCTACAATAATCACTCATATAATGAATCTCAAACCCTAAGCCCTTTTACAAGTATTTTTGACATAACAAAATTAGGGAAAAAATACTCTGACTAATAGAAAATAGATGGCTGACACTTTACACTATTATTAAGTCATTCTTGGCACTGCTCTTGACCCCACAAGGGGCTTTGCCCCTTGAACTTGTGAAAAGTCTGATTAGGCTCCACATACATAACAATCTCCCACTTGGAGACTAATCAGACTCTACAACAATATCCTCCCACTTGGAGACTGATTGACCAAAACTTGTAGCTCCCACTGGAATAATGAAACCATCTTGGAATCAGTTGTTCTTTTATTCTGTTCAGTCTAGAAGACCAACCAAAGCTGAATAGGAATTTGGCTTCTCCCTTGTCACTGCCTTTGTAAACATATCTATTGGATTATCATCTGTATGTATCTTCTCCAACTTTAACTTTCCATCATCCAAAACTGACCGAATGAAATGATATCATAATTGTATGTTCTTTGTTTTTTAGTACAAAGTAGAATTCTTTGCAAGATGAATGGCACTCTGACTATTTGAATACAAATAATTATCTGCTTGTGGATGTCCCAATTCTTCCATGAAGAATTGAAGCCATAGCATCTCCTTGGCTGCCTCTATAGTAGCAATATACTCTACCTCTGTAGTGGATAAAGCATTCACCTTTTGTAACCGAGAAATCCAACTCACTACTATCCCACCAACAGTAAATACATAACCTATAGTACTCCATCTGGTATCAATATCTCCTACCAAATCTAAGTGAACATAGCCATGAATAGTAGTAGAAGAGTGCCCAAAGTGTAAAAACTTATTGGATGTACCTCTCAAATATTTGAGAATCCATTTGACTACATTCCAATGCTCAATCCCAGGATGACTCATATATTGGCTAACGACTCCCACTGCATGTGCAATATATGGCCTAATACAGACCATAGCATACATTAAGCTCCCTATAGTTGAAGCATAAGGTATCTTGGACATTCTTGCCTCTTCTTCTGGTGTCTTTGGACACATTTCTTTAGTCAATTTCAAATGACCAGGTAAAGGTGTAGTGACAGCTTTGGTATCCTTCATGTAGAATCTCTGCAATACATTCTCAACATAATCAGCCTGAGATAGAGTTAATTTTATGTTCTTCCTATCTCTGCAAATTTTCATGCCAAGGATTTGTTTTGTTGCCCCCAAATCCTTCATAGCAAAAGATTTTGCTAACTGTTGTTTCAACCCCTTAATATGATCCATGTTAGATCTAGCTACAAGCATATCATCAACATATAAACATAGAATAATGTAGCTATCATTATTTAACCTCTTGAAATAAACACAATGGTCAGAACTACATCGAGTGTATCCATTCTCATTCATAAAAGTATCAAATTTAATATACCATTGCCGAGGTGCTTGCTTCAGGCCATATAGACTTTTCTGCAATTTGCACACTAAACTCTCCTTACCCTTGACCTCATATCCCTGTGGCTGTACCATATATATTTCTTCATTCAAATCACCATGAAGAAAGGCTATTTTAACATCAAGCTTCTCTAAATGCAATTCTTCAATAGCCACAATACTTAAAACAATACGAATAAAAGTCATTTTAACAACTGAAGAAAAAATCTCATCAAAATCAATACCATGTTTTTGTGCAAATCCTTTTACAACTAATCTGGCTTTAAATCTTTTCTTACCTCCATCTTCTTCTTTCAACCTGTAAACCCATTTATTCTACAAAGCCCATTTTCCTGCAAGTAACTGACATAAATCCCATGTTTGATTTTTTAGCAAAGAGTCCATTTCATCTGTCATTCCAGACTCCCACTAAAGTTTTGTATCCACCTGCATAGCTTCATTATAACATTCAGGCTCACTAGCATTAGTTAATAAGATAGAATACAAAGAAGGTGAAAATCTATCTAGAGGTCTACTTAGCCTTGCTGACCGTTTAACATTCACTAGGGTGTGTGGTATTTGTTGTTGCTATTTTTGTGGAGCATAAGGAACTACTGGAACATTATCATTTGGAATATCATCCAACACTACATAATCATTTTCTTTCTTCTCATGTTTCTGCAACAGATCTTTGTACAATACTTTCTCATTGAATATGACATCCCTGCTTCTTACAATTTTATGAGTTTCAAAATCCCAAAGCCTATAACCAAATTCATCAATGCCATATCCAACAAATACACATTTCTTTGACTTAGCTTCCAGCTTGGTTCTATTTTCAGAATCTATAAGTGCAAAAGCTTCACAACCAAAGGTTTTGAGAAAAGAATAACTCACCTTCTTACCACTCCATGCTTCCTTTAGAATACCACAATCCAAAGGAGTAGAGGGGCCTCTATTGATTAAATAAATAAAAATGTTCACAGCCTCTACCCACATATTTTTGGGTAGCCTAGAATGCAACCTCATACTCCTTGCACACTCCATTATTGTCCTATTCATGCGTTCAGCCACTCCATTTTCTTGTGGAGTCCTTGGTACAGTTTTTTGTCTACGAATACCACTAGAGGCACAATAATCTTCAAATTATTTCCTACAATACTCACTACCATTATCAGATCTGAGACATTTTAATCTTTTTCCAGTCTCATTTTCAACCAAGCTTTTCCATTTCTTAAAAGTTTCAAATACATCAGATTTATGTCTAATGAAATATATCCATACTTTCCTAGTTGCATCATCAATTAATGTAACATAATACTAAGAGCCACCAAGGGAATTTACCTGAGCTAGACCCCATACATCTGTATGCACAAGCTCTAATTTTTCATCTTTCTTTTCCTTCCCACTCTTTACAAAATTGACTCTCTTTTACTTTCCATACACACAAATTTCACAAAAATTCATATTAACACATTTCAGACCTGGTAGAGCTTTCTTTGAATGAAGTAATTTCATACCTTTTTCACTCATGTGCCCAAGTCTATTATGCCACAGCATTGTTTTAGAATCTCCAGCTATTGTCTCTTGTTCTACCTACTCAACTGCAGCAACTACTCTTGAACATTCATTTTTCTCTGAAACAATTAAAGTAGAGGGAACTATATGACCTATACAAAGATATAAGGTGCCTACTTTCACACCTTTTTATACTACTAAGGAACCTTTTGAAACCTTCCAATTTTTATCATTAAAAGTAACTGCGCAACCCTCATCAGTGAGTTGCCCTGCTAAAATTAAATTTCTACTCAGCCCTGGAACATGTCTTACCTCTTGTAGTAGCCAATGATTCCCATTATGCAACTTAATCTTGATTTTTCCTTTTCCAACAATTTGACAGGGTTCATTATCTCCCAAATAAACTAGCCCAAAATCCCCTTGGACATAATCAACAAAATAACCTCTATGGGGTGTAGCATGAAATGAAGCCCCCGAATCTAACACCCATGAATCATCAACATTTTCTAAAGACAAGAGCAAAGCATCCTCTTCGGATTTGTTACTTACCACATTTGCCTCCTTGTTTCCATCATTTTTGTCTCCTTGATCTTTCTTTCGAGACCAACAATCTTTCTTCTTATGACCTGGTTTTCCACAGTACCAGCAATCATTTGGCCCTTTGGATTCAGACCTCTTTCCCTTTGATTTGCCTCTTGATTTCTCATGATTTCTGGAGTTATTTTCTCTATCTCTTGTTCTGCCTCTGCTTTCTATGTTCAATACACTACCCGATGTGGATGCCCCTGAGCTTTTCCTATGAATTTCCTCACTCAATATAACACCAATAACATCATTAAGATTTAAGGTATTTGAACCAAAAACAAAATTACTAATAGCCATTACCAAGCCATTCTAGCTTTCTGGCAAAGAACACAAAATCAAGAGAGCCCTAACCTCATCATCAAAAGTAATTTTAATTGAAGCTAACTGACTTGTAACTATATTAAACTCATTCAAATGATCAGCAACTGATCCACCTTCTAGCATTTTCACATTAAATAAATGCTTCATAAGAAATACCTTGTTTGAAGCTGAAGGCTTTTCATACAACTTCGCTAGGGTGTCCATCAAATCTTTAGCTTTCGTTGCTCTAGTAATATTGAATGCCACCAATTGTGCTAGGCATAAATGAATACTCCCCAGTGCCTTCCTATCCAAAATATCCCAATCTTCCTGAGATATTGTTGCCTCTTTCTTGGCTATTCCCTCTAATGGCCACCATAGATCCTTCTGATAGAGATAGTCCTCCATTTGCATCTTCCATAATTGGAAGTTCTGCCCATTAAAATTTTCAACCTTCAGTCTACCCTCATCTGCCATTTCTCCCACTTAACCGAGAGACTCTCCCACTAACTTGTGAGACCTACTTCAGAGAATAGATGAAAGAACAAATGAAATAACCTCGCTTTGATACCACTTGTTAGGATAATAAGAAGAAAATGCAAATATTAACAAACAAGAGAGAACATAATAACAAAGAATTTAATGTGGTTCACCCAATCCCTGGGCTACGTCCACCAATAGGGAGTCTAATATCTTTATTATTATCCAGTGATTACAATCTGAAAAGTCTGATTAGGCTCCACATACATAGCACTTGAAATCTAAAATAATTGAAAGGCAAATACTAACCTCAAAATAGGGCAAATCTAGAAAATGCCAATTTATGATGTTTGTGCAGTTTCAAGCAATTTTACAACTTGTTTCGGACTCAAAATGTCGAGACAAAGAAAACCTAGAAAACTTTTATGTTTATGACAGCAGGTAGTCTTTGACCCTCATAAAAGGTCAAAGGCTACATTCTTATTCTAAAGGTCAACTTTGACTTTGTTTGCAGATCTTTAAAGTTCACCGAAAAGGGTATCTAAGTCCAATCTCAGATCTAAAGTTCCACACCTGCACCTGCAAGAAAAAGGGGGGTTTTTTTGTTTGTATGGGGGATTTGCCTTGGTCAAACCCCAATTTAGTAGTTAACCTTGAAATTGAATTGAATTGTAATGTGCATAAACAAAGCAAATGAAACAATTCACCTTGCTTATGTTGAAGTCCTTATAGAGGATTCAAATCCTCAAATCCACAAGTAGGGATGCTCCAATGGATGTTTTGAATGAATGTAGGATGTCTCAAATCAATGGAATTTGATCTTCAACACCAATTTTGAATAGATATTTTCATATGAGGAGGCTTGGATGAATGTAGAAGGATGGATCTTCAAGGGGGCTCCAAAGAGATTGAATCCTTTAATAGCTAACAATGGATCTCCTTGATGGATGAATGATTAAAAACTTGAATATTTGAAGGCTTGCTTGAATGCTTGAATTCACTTGCTTGCACTTGAGAGCTTGCTCATGAAATTGTGGATGTGAAAATGAGAGAGGAAGGCCTCCTTTTATAGTGAACTAGGGCACAAACCTCTAAAGAAGGTTGACATTGGGGAATTAAATCCCAATTAACCTTAACTTCTAGAAATGGACCCATCTTAAATGCAATTTAAGGATTTACCATTTTGAAACCCAAAATGGCTGGCTCAAAGGTGGGAAAAAGAATCTTTCCAAAACACGATACCCGAAAATTAGAAAAAATTGAAATTTGAACTCGGGGTCAAGGATGAGGTCGACTCTGCCCTAGGTTAGAGTCGAGGTCGACCCTGATCTAGGTCAAAGTCAAGGTCAACTTTGACCTTGAGGTTAAAAACCTCAGGACCCTAGCCTAGAATGTCAAGAAATGCAGATAGGAAGTGGAAAATAGGTGCAAAGGGAAGCAGAATAGGGGGAAAAGCCAAATACATGCAAAGACCTGATCAAGGCTCTTGACATGACCCCATACCACTTACTCAGAGGGATAAAAACTCTTATCATGGAAGTCCTTCTATTTTAAGATGATACAGTTATGTGTCATGAATGTCAAAAAGGTAAAATGATAAAATCTAGTTTTAAAACCAAAGATTATTCAACAAAGGAAATACTTGAGTTGGTTCACACCGACTTGTGTGGTCCCATGAGAACACATAGTTATTATGGAGATAGATATTTCAATCTTTTTGTTGATGATTAAACTAGATTGATGACTATCATGTTCTTGAAAGAAAAATTAGAGGCATTTAAAATGTTCAAGTGGTTTAATGAAAAAGTAGAGAAAGAGATTGGTAAAGAATTGAAATGCTTAAGATCTGATAGAGGGGGTGAATTTATTTCTGTTGAATTTACTAACTATTGTAATGAGCATGGTATAAAAAGATAGGTCTCTACACTGAGAACACCTCAACAGAATGGGATTGTTGAAAGGAGGAATAGGTCAATTGTTGATTGCATAAGGACATTGATGATAGAGAAAAGTGTTGCTTAGACATATTGGAGAGAGGTAGTTAGCACAGTTGTTTATGTTTTAAACTAAGTACAATTGAAGGACACTAACAAAACACCCAATGAGTTATGGTTTGGACACAAACCCACTGTAAGTTATTTTAGATTTTTTGGAAGTAAATGCTTTATTCTGAAAGATGATAGAAATGGAAATTTGACTCAAAAGGTGATGAAGGGATATTTCTTGGATATTCCACTAAAATAAAAGCATATAAGTGTCTAAATAAAGTTACTAATAAAATGATTGAAAGTGCTAATGTCAGGGTTGATGAGTTTGATGACAAGAATGTAGAAGAAAGCACAAAGGAACTGGAAGACTACGGTAGATTCACATACATTGAACAACTAGAGTATCTACTGAAGCCATAGATAGTGGCAACCGGTCAGCAAGAAAACAACACCAAGGAACAGGAAAGAGAATCCAATGAGTAGGAAGGACCTACCTAGCAAGCAAATGAACATGAACAAGATGAACAAGAAAGAAGAGATTAGGTACTGGAAAGATTTTTCAGGAAACATCATCCTGAGAACCAAATCATTGGCGACAAGCAAGCTGACATGATGACAAGAAGTAATTTGAGACAAGGTACATGCTTAGTTTGTGAATATGAACTAAAAAATGTTAAAGTTGCATTGGAGAATGAAGAGTGGATAAATGCAATGAATGAAGAGATTGAATAGATAGAGAAAAATAAGACATGGACCTTAGTACCTAGACCTAAGGATAAGAATGTTATCGGTACTAAGTGGATCTTTAGAAATAAGTTGAATGAAAATGGAGAGGTTACAAGGAATAAAGCCAGACTCATTTGTAAGGGTTATGCACAGGAGTAAGGAATTGATTATGGTGAGACCTTTGCACCTGTTGCTAGACTAGAAGGAGTTTGAATGTTACTGGCCTATGCAGCACATAAGAAATTTAAAGTTTATCAAATGGATGTTAAGTCTATATTTCTGAATGAGATACTTGAAGAAGAAGTCTACATAGAACAACTGGAAGGGTTTGTAGATCTAGACAAGAAAGATATGGTATGTAGATTACATAAAGCTTTGTATGGTTTGAAGCAAGCACTGAAAGCTTGGTATGAAAGGTTGCATACTTATTTGTTAAGTATTGGATTTTTTAGAACTAGTGAGAACAACAATTTGTATATGAAAGGAGATACGGATGATACTATTCTAATTTCTAAAATATTTGTGGATGATATTATCTTTGGAGGACAAGATCACATATGTAAATCATTTGTTTATGAGATGAGAAAAGAGTTTGAAATGTCTATGTTTGGAGAGATTAAGTTCTTTCTAGGACTACAGGTTATTCAACAAAGTGATGGGATATGCATCACACAATCCAAGTATATAAAGGAGGTACTAAGAACATTTGGCATGGAATATGCTAAACTAATTGGAACACTAATGGTCACAGACTGCAAACTAACCAAAGATTATGAAACTATAGAGGTAAACCAGACATTGTACCAATAAATGATTGGTAAGTTGATGTATGTAGTACATAGTAGACCAGATATTGCACATGCTGTGGGGATTGTTGCAAGATTTTCTACAAATCCTGGGGAGTCACACATGATTTCAACAAAGAGAATCTTAAGATACCTAAAGAAAATAGGGGATTATGGATTATGGTATCCTAAGGATGGAAAATTTGAACTCAAAGTCTACACTAATGTTGATTGGGCTAGAAATGTGGATGACAGAAAAAAAACAACTGGAGGAGCATTTTTCTTTGGTGAAAGACTTGTTACCTAGACAAGTAAGAAGAAGTCTTGTATTTCCCAGTCTACAACTAAAGTAGAGTATGTTGCTGCTACTACAAATTGTTCAAATATTGCATATATTAAGCAAGTGTTGGAAGGAATGAATGAGGTAATCACTGAGCTGGTGATTATATATTGTGATAACACTAGTGCTATAAACATTTCAAATAATCCAGTGATGCAATCAAAAACCAAGCACATATCTATCAAGTATCACTAATTAAGAGAACAAGTACAGGAGAAGCAAGTGAAGCTAGAATTTTTTACATCTAAAGAGGAACTTGCTAATATTTTCACAAAGCCTCTACCAAAAGATACATTTGAATACTTGAGGACTAGACTTGGGGTCCATCACCTATCTATTGGTCACTAATGTGATCTAGAGGTTGCATCAATCTAATCTTATCAGAAGATCACTCATGTTGATGCAGCATAGTTCACACTTTGGATTTCTATCTAAGGTTGTGAAAGATTTGAGGAACCAGAATAGAGAATTGCAAATCAGTATACAAGGATACTATGTATAGCCCCCAAACAACAGTGAGTTAATTGGCTACTACAAGAGCTGTATGTTTATGTTTTTTCTTTGGCATTGTTGTCAAAGGGAGAGATAAACAATATGATAACTGAGGAGAATATTGGAACATCTATCTATGGGAGAGATAATCTAAGAAAGTCAAGGAGAGTGTTGGAGATTAGTTACTGAGAATAGAAGAAGGAATCTAAGGGCTGCAAAGATCATATCTATAGAAGATAGTCTGTACTTGCAATACTGTTATGTAACGCAGTGATTAAACATATTAAGCTAAGGGAGAGCTTATACCAAGCTAGAACATTTTCTTACATAGTCATAGAATACATGTTTGGTATGTGTATGGTATACTTCATATTGCTTGAGTTGCCTTCAATGCCAAAGGGAGAGATTGATGAACTATAACTGTTTGAGAACATGATTGAAGAACTACAAGTGATTAGAAATCACCAAACACAGAACTGTTATGTAAGATAATTGAATTAGTTTTATGTTGTCATTGATGTCAACTAGTTTTGATAGTACTTATCATGTAGTTGGAAATATCTAACACATCTGTAGAAGAGAAGAGAAAGATGAATAATCAAGATATCTACATGGAGGAAGATGGATATGACAAATGAGGATAAGGAATACCTTTGGTAACTTATTGATGAGTCTATGACTTCATATTGTTGACTTGACTATGCTGCATTAATCTGTTATGAAGTTGGGAGAAAACTGTTACAAAGTAGTGTGGTCGGTTAATGAAGCATTCCAGTATACATTGAGCAGTAGTGTATACGAAGCACAATATAAACCAAGCTTGTGTTCACCGATGCATTTCTTTGTTAACCAAGTATGGACAAAAGAACTAAATGATGAGTTTAGCTGACAAAGTTGATGAGCTGTAAAGTGTATGATCACGAGGTGGAAAGATAAAGTTTGTTATAAGATCAATAGATAAAAAAATTCAAGGAAGATCTAAAGGATAGAATTAAAACATGTTATTGACACATCAGCTGAGGAAGGTTTAAGTAGCAAAATCAATGAAGGAGATTAAGTGGCAAAATCTGATGGATGAAAAGAAAATGGTTTACTTGTCTATTTAAGAGACTAGGGTTTCATAATGAAACTTATGCCGAAGGAAATAATACTACAGAGATATCATGCGAACAAGCTTCATGCATGCCTGATCAAACTGGTTAAGGAGAACCGAACTGCAGAGATTACCGAGCATCAGAAAGCTATAATCGAGAGACAGTAAGTTATTGAATAGTGTTGAATAGAATTGATATATTGATCAGAGGATTTTATGAGCTTAAGAATAGATCTGAACATCTACAAATCAAGTTGTATTGTATTCAGATCACCCGCTATTATAGTTTAACCATTCTAATCAAATAAATCTCTTAACCGAGTAGACTAGAAAGTCTTGTAATGTCATTCATAGAATGTACATTTGTTATCCTGTCAACCCCATATTGAATGATGGTTGGATGATAATGGTTAGTGTTAAATCCTCTAGCAAGGTCACACCTTACAGTGTGTTTTGTAACCTTTAACAGGGTTGGCTCTTCACTGAGCTCACTTCAGAAGAGTGAACAATATTTTGGGTTGCTGGTCCTAGGTGGTTTTTCCCTTTACAGGGTTTCCATGTTAAATCTCTTGTGTTACGTGTTGATTGTGATGATTGTTGGATATCATACTTTACATGTCACATATTTAATTTGATTGGTAGTTACTATAAGTTATTAACTAGTAATCGGTAAAAGCACAGACAGTTTACTATTCTATGTTACCGAGCTGCAAAAATTTGTTTAAATTGTTTTTGGATATACATTTTGTATTTGGGACTGTGGATAACTGATTCACCCCCCTCTCAATTATTCTAACAATAAAGGCATACTTATAAAAGGAATGCAAAAGATGCTACCACCTATAAGGGAAATCATTCGCTACATTGATTTTATCCTGGGAGCTACATTTCCAAACAAACCAACATACAAATTCACTCAGCAATAGAATGAAGAAGTTGTGACACAAGTACAAGAACTTCTTGATGCTGGTATGATAGGAAATAGTTTGAGCCCTTATGCATTCTTGGCTATTTTAGGACCAAATAAGGAAGTGACATGGAGATTGTAGACAGATTTAAGATCCATCAACAAAATAAAAATCGAGCATAGATTCCCCATGCCTAGAATGGAAGATCTATTTGATTGTTTTGGAGGGGATAAATAATTTTAAAAAATTGACCTTAAAAGTGGTTACCACCAAATAAGGATTAGGATAGGTGATCAGTGGAAACCTACCTTTAAAAATAATGAAAGGTTGCATGAGTGGAAGGTGATGCCCTTTGGGATTTCAAATGCCCCTAGCACATTTATGAGACTAATGAATGAAGTGCTCAAGGATTTTATAGGTAAGTTTTTTTGGACTAAGTATGTAAAGGTGAGTACTAAATGGAGAGGAGTGAATCAATATTGTAAAACACTTTTAAACTATCTAAACTTTCTTCCTTAACAATTTATCGATTCCTTAACTTTTGCATGCATCTCATAAAACATATAAAACATAACACATAACTCATAAAACATTCATTTTGGTATCACACAAGTCCATGTTAGAGGATAAAAATTGCGGTGGGGATGACACCCACAAAACTTCACTACTGTAGTAAAAAGTTTACTTGGTTAGAGCTACACTGTTAAAGCTATATCTGATAGCTTACCTTGTTAAGAGTATTAACCCAATTAAGAGTCTTAAGACCAGTTAAGTCTACCTTATTAAAATATTTTACAATTCTAATCTAAGAAATGTACTTGGTTAAGGGTGGATGCAAGAAGTTGAGTCCCACTTTTGGCCAAAAAGTGGAAGTGTTTTCTATGTTTTTCAAAATTTCTATCAATTGATGTCAAAATTTGAGGCACTTGAAGATTGAATCTTGGAAAACTTCAGTAATATAAAATTTAGTGCTCGGATTCTACTTTTCAAATATGTAATTTATTTCAATACCCACATGGTATAAATTAAATTTTAGTAGGCATGTTTAAAAATATTTTTTTCAAAATGCATGTTTCAGGACCACACCTCACATGTGTATGGCCACCCTTTTTTAAAGTAAATAAATTTATTTTTGTGAATCCTTTTGGGAAAAGGTACCTAAAACACTAAAGATTGATGGGAATGTTTTATCCTTTTTTAAAAAATATTTTTTTATTAATTTTTAATTGACTATAAAGTACATTTTCTAAACATGTGGTGTATGGACACCATAATTTGATGATAACTTCACTTTTTTTTCACAAAAAATTTAAATTTTAAGGAAAGTCTATGTAGATTAATGTGATATAACTCATTTTTCAAAAAATTAAAAATTAAAAAAGTTATTAAAGTTTAAGTTAACCTTAGTATTTCAAGTTCACGTACCACGTTGACTTAATAAATATTGTAAAAAGATTAAAATTTATCTAAACACTATAAAATTTATATTTTTATAATTTGCACAATAAGAGCTAAAATGGGTTTTCGTTTTATCAAAAAATTCATATGGGAAGGTGTCCAAAAAATTATGGCAAGGTAGAAATTTTATACTGTAATGCCTTAGCCATATTTTTGTAGGGCTAAGCATAGGCTTGGTCCCACCATGTCTGATCGGAACCAAAAACCAAGCCAACAAGTACGGTTCTAGCTCATAGTTTTGCAAAATGGGCACCCATTTTGTGAAATTAAAAAATGAGTGCCCATTTCATTTAAATAACGGGTGCCCTTTTCATAAAGAGTCATTGTAGCCAAAAAATAGGACTATGGGCTCGATCTCAATGATTGACGAGTTTTCAATCATTTTTTTAATGATCCGTACCAGGCAAACATAATATTTTGACCAACATTCTCTTCTTTTATCTTTTTTTAGATCTGACATTCAAAAAGAATCATTTGAACTCGAATCTTGGTGTAAAAATGAGATCAAACCAATGTAGAAAAAGGCTAAGGAAGGTTCTGACAACTGAGGAGGTTGCAACAAATAGAGAGGAGGAAAAATGACAATGGGAAAGAAGAGAAAGACTTCAAAAATTGAATAATGTTAGAGCATCGAGCTCAACAATTGTTTTAGAATAGGAGGACAATGAGACACCATAATGGATGCAGAGGTTGAAGAAGATAATTTAGGTGCATCTTCTAATCCAGTATTGGATACAAGTATGTCTTCACATCCAAATGTAACTTATTTTGATAAAGAAGCTCATCAATTGCTAGAAGCAGGTTACAATATAAATGATTTAAATTTTATTCCTGAAAATAGATTAACATATTTAATTGCACATCAAATTCCACAAATTAGTATTGTTAATCATAATGATAAAGGAACTAAAAGTGATGTAGGGGTATCCTCAGTTTCTGAAGATTCTGGCAGTCTCGGTAACTATCTAGTAGAGCTCGGTGATGTTGGTAGTGATTCTCGGTTGGAAGTTTTGGTGGATCTCAGTGGATGATGGTCACTCAGTGACTTGGTGTTTTGTTTCTCGGTGCTCGTTACCGACAGGGTCTCGATGTTTATGTTTGTTTCTCGGTCAATGAAGTGACTCAGTCACTAGAGGATTCGGTCATTGAGGGAAGCTCATTCATGGAAGGAGACTCAACATTTTTGATGCTCGGTAATGCTTGTGGATGTCGGTTGGTATGTTTGCGTGGTATATTTCCTAGCACTCGGTAGTATGGCTTACTAACGAGTGTTCTTGGAGATTTGGGAGGCTGACTTGGTACATTTATTATTGGCAGCTAATGTCACATTCTCCTATGTGGATCTAGAGGCCGACATGGAAAATTTATTTATTGTAAGGTTGTTTGAGAGCTGACTTGTATTGCATTTAATGTTTGTTGTAGTAGAAGCCAACCTGGCTTGGGAGTTATTTGTTTCAACTAGGCTGACTTGTGGCTTAGTTGAGTATAAGTAGAGGGTGTTTGGGTAGTTGTTTAAGATAGATCTAGAGGGAGAGAATATTTGGAAAAGTAGAAGTGTAGCAGAGTTAGTAGCTTGGGAACTTAGGAACAAGAAGAATGCTTGGTGGCTTGCAAGAACAAGTTTTGATCTTTCTTGGAGTACCTACCATTGTCCTATTATGTTACAGACCTAGACTATCTGAGAAGTGTGTTGGATCCTGCGTGATCTTGTTGAACTATTGTAATCTTTGATGTATTTGGCTATAACCGAGAAGGCCTTGCAGCTCAAAATGTTACTTGTAAGCTTGGTTACTAATGAATAAAGAAGATTTGGTTCCATATTTGTGTTGTGTTGTGTTATTCCGCATTGTTGGTGTTTTGCTCCAAGCTTGGACAGTCCTTAATTGGATCCTCCTTGCTTGACTGCATCAGAAAGTCAAACCCCAATTAAAATTGAAAATCAAACACCAATTCAAATTGGATTCAACAATGTGGATGTAGACATAGAAACACTGATTGAGAAAGAAAATCCTTTGACTGATAATGAAATAAATGAATAATTTAAAATAAAAAATGATGTGCTAGACAATCTACATGGTTTGGTTTCATGGAGACAGATTAGGGCACACACGATTAGACTATTTAGACAATTTTTTATAATAAGAAATTTAGGTTTCAATGTCAATTAATGTTACAATTAATTAAAATGTCTAAAATGCGAAAAAAGTGATGAAGAGGTTAGGCATTTATGTGAAATCCAAGAAGGATGAGTCTCTAAAACAAGTTATATCAACTATTGCTAGTTCCTTTGACACAATTGGAAAGAAACATCATTCTAAAGATAGTAATGCGGCACGAAGAGCAATAACAACAACTTTGGTAAACAAAACTACTACTGATAAAAGAATGATTTCAAACATAAGTGGATAGCTTAATATTCATTGTAAAACTTGAACAAGAGATGTAAAGAGAAGAGTTAACTTTGAAAGTGATTCTGCAAACCATTTATGGACCTTCAGTGGCATACTCCTGAGGTCTGACATGAAACTTACTGGTGAAGTCAAAACTTTGATTGAAATTTTTTGGCACGATAATACAAAAGTATCCCCTAATGCCAGAGATGTTCTTAAATTAAGAGTCATTTCAAAATTCCATGATCCACATCCAAAACACCTTTTAGATATGACTCAAACTGAATTGTATAAAAAAAATTTGGATGATAAGGTGTTAAGTATTAGTATTAGTCAAAGATTTAAGTTTGAAAAATGTAAACCATGGTATGTAAGGATTAACAAAGAAAGAATCACATGTTGTTGAAAAAATCATGTTCAATTTCGTTATCATTATGATATTTTTTGATCTATACATTCTATTACGCATACTAATGAAATATTACAGGAATGTGGTATAAATATACCACCTCAAGCTGTAAAGGATTTTATATCAATTTTATTTTGTAACCGACCTAATGAGAAATTTTATCTTTTGAATGCATGTGTTTCTGGTGTATGTGATGTATGTGGCAATCTTACATTATTAGATGAATGTTTGCATGAAAATATTTCATTTGATTTTGGACAACAATTAGTTGATGTACAAATATTTAAAACTATTGAGTATCCATTGAAGGATGGAAAAGTTGGAAAATGGTGCAATCTAATATCCCAAAAACTTAGTGTTCATGCTTTTATGAATGAATTCAAGAGTAAAGTCATACCAAAATATGTGAAACACTCTCAAAATTCTAGATGGCTTGATGGAAAATTTCACATATGCAAGAATACATTTTCAATTGGTAGTTTGACTTTACAGAGAACTACATGCTTGCACCACAAGATGAGATCCAACCACAATATTATAATTTAGTGCAAGTAATAATTTTTGTTCATATTGTCTATAGGAATGCACCTGATAGTACATAAGAGGATTGAAAAATATTGAGAGTACCATTTCTATATGAGTGATAATAAGTTACACTCATCAGAGTTTGTCTAGTATTGTTTTAAGACCTTTTATGAAAATTTAAGGGAGAGAGAAATTCATATAACAAAAAATCTAATATGGTTAGATAATTGCACAGGGAAATTCAAGAATGCTAGAATATTTTATTGGTTGAGTAGGAAACATAAGAAAATAAATATCCAACATATCTGGAGTTTTTTTGAGGTTGGACACAGGAAGGGAGAACATGATGGTGCCAATGCATGTTTTAAGAGATCCCTTTGTAGAGAGAAACTCAAATTTGAGGAAAAATCAAAATTTAAAGATGCACGTGCAATTGTTGAATGTTGTAAAACAAGTTTATCTATAGGATCAAGTCAAAACTCTACAATTAGACATTTTTTCTGGCTAGTTGAAGAGAAGAATATCCTTTCAAGATGTGATTGTAATACAATCAATAGATTGACTAAATGACATTCATTTAGGAGTTCTAATTCTAACACTTTGACTATATGGACTAGGGAGCTTGCATGTTTTTGTTAATTTTGTGTTGCAGGTGAACGGGAAGAATGCGAGAATGCAAAATGGGTTGAAGAATGGAAACAATAATCTTTAACACCTAGTGAGACACAAGATGAAGATGATATAATAAATGAAGACCTGGATCATGCCTTTGCATCAGAAGATTATGGTCATGTTTCAAACTTCATACAACCTAGTAATTTAATTTAATTTATTAATTGTAAAACTTTAAATTATATTAGTTACATGTGTATGTCATATAATTTATGATTATATTTGAATTATAAACCCTTAAACAAGTTTAATTTATAGTGCATGTACTTAATTTTGTTTTGTAGGACATGTGTATGTTGTTGTTGCACCTGAGGATAATGAAGAGCAGATAGAGTATTGGTTAGCTCTATGTGTAGAACCTTAGAAAAATTTGATATTTCATCAAGTAGATGATGACAATTTTTAGTATCTAATTGGGTCTTTTGTGGTACTTGGTACATGGCTATGCAAATACCTAACAAGAAGGAATGGTTTATCAGCTTTTGAAGACTACCAATCAAAAAAGAAGATTATGCACTATTTTCATTTGGTAGTTGCAACAAATATCAAATTGGAAAGATACAAAGGGAGACCTGCTAATAAAATATTATGGACACTTTCAATGGAAGAGCATGAGGCAATCATAGATGCATTGTAGAAAAGAGAGGATGTTGATGGTACATTAGGTTGAATCAAATTTATACATGTAAGTTTTTGTTCAATTTGTCTTATTTTTATATGTTTTTCTATATATAAATATCTATATCCTCTTTCAAGTGTCATATAATTTATAATTTAGAGATATAGATTTTAAGTAAATTAAAATTGACTTTAAATGAGCTTGTATAAATTCTAATGTATTTCAACATTTATTTTTATGATGCAGGATGTCTAGAAGAAGATATACATGAACTATTTATGCAGTACAATGCACTCTTGTATTCGTCCAATTTTGGTTTTGTAATTTAAGTTCATGAACTCACTTTTATTCATTCAATTTTGTTTTAAATATTTAAGTTAAATTCATAGTTGTATTCACCTAATTTTGTTCTAAATATTAAACTATGCACATTGGTTAGATTATGTTCACTTAATAGATTATGATAGATTTATTTGTGCATCCATTTTCATTATTTAAATTAATAGATGTCATTGTTAGATAGATGGTTTTTAATAGTTAATCAAAGTCAATAAATTACTTGTAACATTGATATTGTTCTTGTTAGTTGCATGAATTAATAGATCTCATTGAACTATCTATAGATGGTTTTTAATAGCTAATTAATAAAGTCAATATTAAGTTTGTAACATCGATCTTGTTCTTGTCAATTACATGTATTAATAGATCTCATTGTTAGATAGATGGATTTTTTTTATAGTTAATCAAAGTGTTCATTAATTGTATTGTATCTATATATTGTTCTTCTCAATTACACATGAATTAATAGATCTCATTGTTAGATAGATGGTTTTTTTAGGATATTGATAAATTTAACTATAGTTGATATTAAAAATGATCATATTACATAAGCTCATATATCTACATTCAAACCACTATTTGAAAAAATCATGATATAGGATTAAAAGTCCATGAATAAGATAAATAACATAACAAGTCCTAGAATAATAAATGTATCATAATGTCCATCATATCAACTCATGATATATACAATCACAAAACAAAGTCCTACTCTAAAAACAAGTCCAAGTACAATATACGATAATAAGTGGACTGGTATGTAATGCAAGTCCTACTCTAACAACAAGTAAAAATAATATGACAAGAAATCATCATAACACAAGTCCAAATAACATGATAACAAGTATATCGAGAACATATATATATAACATGTGCCATCATAAAATTTCCATCATATAAAAATTGAAAATAATATATGTGAATAGTATAATCTAACTGTAGTCATCTAGCTGATCTACAGTCCTCTTCACTCCACATGAAGAGAACCACGATACATCAACATGTTGTGTCTAGTCCCGAGTACCACCATCCTCCTGTAAATTTTTAAAAGTTTCCATCAAAAGACCATTAAAAAATTCACTTAAAAAATAATTAATATAAATTTGAACATTTAATATTTTACCATGCATCCATGCTTGTTAATGCCCTCATTGGGACATGAAGGTCCTCCCTCAACTACATCAAAAGTGGATGCATCCAAGTCCTATAAAAACATTTAAAGTACAAATTTTTAATAAGTAGGCACGTAAAAGATCTAGATACACAATGAACATTGAAAAATTACTTTTCAAAATCATGACCTCAAAGGATAGTGTCGATGGCTGCATTTGGCTTAATCCTATAGCCATGCCAAGACTCATGGTGGTGTCGACCTGAACAACATATATACAACATGAATCAAACTTATAGCACATATACATAAATTATAAAGTATATATGACTTGACTATAAATTTATGGAATAAAAGCATGTACATTACCTACATGACATGTAGCTAATGTCACCCATGAGTCAGGATGTAAATGTGATTGTGCAACATGAGACAATCCAAAAGCCTACAATTGCAAAAAAATAAGTGCGAATCAAAGTTATACATAAATTAGTAAGATATAAACAATTAAAATTAATAAATGAAAAACATACTACAGGTATATGCAGTTGACTCTCGGTGACTGCTGGGGTAGAGAATGAAGGACTGCCAATCTTAGTGTTACATAAGAGACCCTACAAAATCATAAAAAATATGTCAAACACATTATCAATTAAAGTTTATTTTGTTTAATGTTTAAATGTATCAAGATCAAAGTGCATACTGTGAATGGAGCACCGAGATGTCGAGTGTGGATGTCATATGATGATGGATAATGAATGATGGAGGGTCAACCCTCCTCTGTTCACCAAAAAATCCACATTTTATGGTTCATAATTGTATAAATATGAAATTTAATATTACACTATATAAATTATAATTAAATTTACCTATGTGGGATGATCACCGTCTGCATTGAGAAAATCAACATATGATGTGATATCATATCCCACATCACCATGTGCACCACCATCTTTGACCTCACCATGTGCACCACTATCATCATCAACATATCCACCATGTGTGCCACCATCATCATTGGCATATCCACCATGGGAAACATGGGCTGCATTAGGATCAGTCTGGGAGCCCTACATATATCCCCACAACTTGTGCAAACATGTGCTATGCTGAGGGCAGCCCTTGCCTAGGTCAAGTGATGTAACAAATTTCTCGTAAGGGCACTCAATGAACCGAGAGATGACTGCACTACTCATCTATTAGAAATTTGGCTGATTTGGTTACATAGATGTTGCCATTATGGCAACATATGATCTACATAAAGATCGCATAGGTCAGAGAGCTAGTATGATAGAGCGCAATGCAAAATTGTCTAAGTATGAGATAGTATTTTTACTAGTAAACAGGGAGATAGTTTTTGTTTGCGATGTTGATTGGAGTAAGTTCAGTTCTTGCGCACTTTAACATAGACTCTATGATGACTATTGAAGACTCATCTTAGAGCGCAAGTCAGTACGGCATGTACAGAAGAAGTTATAATAGTTTTACTAAAGACAATGTCAAGCCAACATGACAAAATATGAAGACAGAATTGATAAAGAGTTAAGGGATTATTTTGTTTATCAAAATAATGACTTAACAATATAAAGGGATGACATCCTAGATGTTAACCCTTGGATAAAGTTATTTGTAATATGATAACCAACTGGGAAGTTATTAATCCTAATAACTTGTATAAATGTAATTGTAATTGTAAGAAGGAAATGATGAAGGAATGAATGTATGTAATAGTGATAGTGAAAGAGAAGCGAAGAGATATTGATGCAAGCAGTATAAGGTTATGTACCTTAACCTTCTTTTGTAATTAGTGTATATTGTAAATTACTTGTTTGGGTAGTGGGCTCATCTAGTAATCACATTTTGTACTGCCAACTCTTAACAGGGTTGATGCTTCTAACAAGGCCTATAGTCCCTTAATCAGGACTGAGACACTATATGCATGTAATAGACTCCTAACAGGGTCAACATCCTTAGCAAGATACTTTTGATTAGTGGATCTTTATGGGTACCATCCCCACCGGGGTTTTCCCTTGGCTAGGGTTTCCTCGAGAACAAATAATGTGTTATGAGTTCTTTAGTTTTATTGCTATGCATGTTGTTTAGCTTCTTATGTTATGCATGTGTTAAGATAATCTGTTATATCCATAATTGGGCAAAAGTAAAAGTTTGTAGAATACTGATTCAGCCCCCCCTCTCAGTATTCCCTATTTCTAACAATTGGTATTAGAGCTTAGTTACTCGGAAAAGAATCATTCAAGGAAAGCCTAGCAACTTGAGTAAGATCTCTATGGATATGGATCAACTATAGAAGAATATTGAAGAAGCTCTTGAATAGATTGACTTGCTTACTATTGAAAAAGACACTTTGAAAAGAAAATATGATGATGCAAAGAACCTCATTGAGAAACTGAAAAACAAGTTGGAAGATCTGAGATCTAAAAAGAAATCCAAAGTTTTTATTGAAGATTGTGATGACAATTTAGAAAAAGAAAATGAAATCCTTAAGCATGAACTGAAGATAGAAAATCTGAAGCTTAGTTTGAAAGATGGAAATGGCAAGAAGGAAGCAAATCTGAAATCTGAGAATGAAAGTCTAAAGACTGAAAATGAAGGACTAAAATCTAAACTTGGTAAAGTAACATTTGAACTTGAGAAAGTCAATTTGTAGTATGTTGAACTTGAGAAGTACAATAAAATTGTGAAAGGTGACCTGACTCAATCTAAACAACAACTTGAAAGGCTATATTCAACTAGTGAGAAGATTGATGAATAAATATCTTATCAAAAACCATTCTATGATAAGACTGGTCTTGGATTCAACACTTTTAAAGCAAATGAAGAAAACAAGGAACCAGATCTGAAAATATCTGAAAGCATAGATGAAAAGAAGTTTGATGAGATTAACAAGATTGAAGATACACCTAAAGAAGAAGAATCACCTAAGCAAGAGGAATCACCCAAAGGTATGCAAAGAGAATTCAAAGGTATATGTTTTTCTTGTAATACTATTGGTCATATGAAGAGAGATTGCATAGGTAAGCAATTTAAACCTCTTAATGGTTATTGTTATAATTGTCATGGTTTTGGACATAGAGATATTGAATGTAGGAAACCTAAATTTATTGAGAATAATGATGGTAGTAGAATGTTTAGGAATACTAACAATGCAGATAAGAAACCTACTGAAGATATGAACAAAACAAATGGAGTAATATGTTATAGATGCAACAAAGTTGGACACATTGCTAGAAACTACATATCACAAATAAATCAGCCTTGACCAAGATATGGAAACAATGGAATTGTTTTTCAGATATGAAACAAGATTGGACATATAGCAAGGTTTTGCAGAATGGACAATAGAGTTTTTTATCCTAATCCTAATCCCAAAAATCATGCAAGAAGAAATGAAGATGCAAGTAACAGTAAAAAAGGATGCTGTAGTAATTTAGATGAAGTAAAGTTTATCAAAAGCATAGATCAAGGAGACATATTCAACATTGAAGGTAATCAGGAAGGTGAAGCATTAAAAGGTAAGAATGAATCTTTACCTGAGCCATCTCAAAGTACTTAATTTATGAAAATTATAGTAGAATAGGAACTTAGATTAGTGTAGAAGTAGATATATGATGAACTGAGTCTTGTGCAATTAATGAAAGGTAGTATATGATGTTCTAATGCTATGGTTAAGAGCGTAAAGAAAAATATTATGTTTTGCGAGATCGTAAGAAGTTTTAAGTTTTGCAAGTTAGCAGTAACAACTTTTTGGAAAGAAGCGGCAAAAGAATTGAATACAATGTCAAATCTAAGTAAGATTGAATTAATAAAAGGTCATGATCAGTATTATTTGATCATCAAAGTGAATTAAAGTGTTAAGGAGATCAAAGAGTAGTGATTGTAAGCATTTTTCAAGGATTTGGAGAAGAATTTTGTGTCGAATTTATGCAAGCCCTAAAATCACAAAATCAAGATATTTTACTTGACAGATTTTTAAATCCATGAAGGAATTAGAAGAAATTATGGATGTTTCTTTAATTCACAATGTCAAAGATAAAAATAGACCTAAGTTGAAAAGGGAACCAGTAGAACCCTTGGAAGATGATCCTAGGTTAGCTTTATCATTTGTACCAGATGAAGTTTTACATCTAGAGAATGTTAGAAGTTATCTTGGATGCAAACTAGAGACTATCAGTGATAGTGATTTCACCAAGGAATATCAGAAGATCTACAATCAGGACATGACATTGAAAGAAGGATTTGAACATTTGAAAGATAATGAAATCATTAAGTATGCATTACAGTATGAATTTGACAATGAAGAATGTACTAAGATAATCTTAAGTAGAATTCATAATGGGAAGTTTTGGGTAGAAGATAGAGTGATAGATATCACAGCTGATTTGATTCATGAAGTCACTGGACTATCTAAAACTAGAACCATTCCTTTAAATGAGAAGAACATGAGGAAAACAGTCATTGACAACACAAATTCATCCTATAATGGTAGAGGAATTGTGATTAGTAAGAATCAACAAGATGATGTTAGATATTTATGCAAGATCCTAACCACTAATTTTTGTGCAAATTCAAGAGAGGATGACATGGCAGCTGAAATGATACATGCAGCTTATCCAATGTGTGTTGACAAGGTACACGTTGATATGTGTGAGATTTTGAGAATTCAATTGTTTGAGAATTTGGAAAAGATTAAGAAAACTAAGTATACACAGTTTAGGTTCTCATCCTTAATCACCTATATGTTTTTTCATCTATTGAGAAGATTTCCTTACACCATTGGAAATGTCTGGAATGATGGCCAAACTACAATGGAAAGGATTAACCTAGTATATAGAAGGCATGTTATTGACAAAGTGAATGAGAGTGAAGTATTGGTAATCAAGACATTTTAGGATATAGTATCTAGCAGATCAAGGATCCCATAGTCTCTTGTGGAGAAGTATAAAAATGAGATATGTTTCATGATTGATACTGAGTTTACCTACATTGAAGTAGTAGAACCTAGGACATAGTTCATAGACCCTCTTGGCTATGAGATATCTAAGGTAGAGACATAAGAGTATGTGAGCAAGTTACTTAAGTGTAAATTGGACACTCACTGTAATAGGTTTGGAACCTTTGAGGAGAACTTCAACTCTACAAAGACCTTACTTGAAGAGAAGTAGTCAAAGAAAAGAGTTGAGAGTACTATAAAGAAAATTCTAAAAGATAGAGGGATGACTGAGCATGAATTCTTGGTAGCAAAGCAAACAACATCAGCAATCATAGATATTGGACAAAAAGAAGTTTTGTTTGTTCCACCTTTATCATCAATTGCAGCACAACAAGAAGAATCACAAGTTAAGGTGAAAGTGGAAGAAATTGAGAAAGATTAAGAAGCAAATATATCCACTAGATCCACTTCCTCTACACCTAGTAAAAAAGTAAAAGAGAGTGCTGCTGGACCGGGTAAGAGACATAAAACATTAGTGCAACCAGTTCCAAGGAAAATTGTAGAAATCAAAGATGATGGTACTTCTATTAAGAAGAAAACTTGGAAACCTAAATTTGAGAATCTTAATGAGCAGATCATTCAGGATGGAGACTTTACAAGAATGAATAAGTTTTATGAACTTTATGATTATGCAGAGAGACTAAATCTGGAAAATACAGTGGTAAAGCATATGATTTTATTTGATAAGAAGTTTGATACAATTCAGGGTAAGATACCTGATGATTTGTACAATAAACTTGTGAATAGGAAGAAGAGAGCATCAAAGGAAGACACAACTATTAGAGAAAATCTTGTAAGAAAGCTTTGTGTAGTAAAAGATGAAGCACACTTTAGTTAGATCATGAAAGCTTTAAGAACCCTTTTGAGAACCAAGAAGAGAACCATTCAAATTATGGGAGGTAGATATGAAGAAGTTAATTTAGAAACAGAGCAAGAAATAATCAAGGTTATGTCAGAGAATGCTGGAGAACCATCAATTGCAACAAAGCAAGAAGGTGAAATAGAACAAGAGGACATTCCCTCTCCACCAGCCATTAACATTGAAGATGAAGTCATGAATGTAGAAGGAATGAAGATTAGCTTGGATACTGATGATAATGTCTTCAAGAATCTGGAAAACATTGTTGACAATTCAACTTTTGAAGAGTAGGAAACTACAAAAGGAGAAGAGAAGATAGAGACCACAGTTGTAGAACCCTCAGTGATAGAAAAACAAGTACCCATTCCCACTAAAGAAGATATCAGTCTTACTCCTAAGACTGGAAAGAAGAATTAGATTGGATCTATGATTGAGCATTTGGGAAAGGAAGTAGATGATGATGATCAGTTGGAATTGATCACATCCTTGAACAAGATCATTGGTAAGAACAAGAAAGTAAAAAGTCTTGAAGGATGCCTGAAGGAACTTACTGAGAGGTTACAAGGCATTGTAACTACACAAATTAAAGAAGCTAACCCTCTAGAGAAAGCAAAGAAAGTGATGAACACTTTTGATAGTGAATTCACAAACTTATCTGATATAGAAAAAGTGAAAGCTCAAGCAGCCTATGAGGCCAAAATGCTTTTGAACATTAGCTAGAATATCAAGAATGATATCAACAATCTTGATATCTGTATAAAGGACTTGAGGAAAAATTTGGAAACAGGAAAATATTTGTACATCCAATGTACAAAATCAGAGACCTTGACAACAGAAGAAGATCAAAAGATGAAGATGAAGGAAGCAAAAATTCAAAATGAAACTTACTTTCTTTCAAGCCCTGATGTGAAGGTATTTGATGTTGAGAAGAAACTTCATAAGCTATATGATGAAATCAGAGTTTTGCAAGATGAAAAAGATAGGAAAATGAAAAGATTCACTTTTTTAAGAGAGCGCACTTCTATGAAGTTAAGCATTATTGAAGAGCAATTTGAAGAATGTCTTTCAGCCAAGACATCTTTTCAAAAGTTTAACTTTGAGAACCTCCAAGCATGTGAAATAGCATCTTATGGATTGAGCACACTACTCAATGTGGCAGATTCCATTAAGAAATCATGGGAGAAGGAGTTAGAGGCTATAAAGATTGATTTTGCATATTGTGTTACAAGCCTACCAGCTTTGCAATAATGAATTAAGGTATAATCTTTTTTGAATAAAGTTTTGTAACCCTCCTTACCTTTATTTTGTCATTGTTGTCAAAGGGGGAGAGATATATAGCATAAAATTGATAATAATATGATAAGGATTGATAATCTTAGGGGGAGTACTGTATTAGAGATAAGATTTTTGAGGAGTTATAAGGATAGTATATATTTTATACTATGGCCACAATTTTGAGATTTTGAAGTTGTAGACTTAGCCAATTTTCTCATATGTTGCCACCAATGACAAAGGGGGAGATTGTTGGTAATTTGGCTGAGTTGGTTACATAGATGTTGTCATTATGAAAACATATGATCTACATGAAGATCACACAGGTCAGAGAGCTAGTATGACAGAGCGCAATACAAAATTGTCTAAGTATGAGATAATATTTTTACTAGTGAACCTGGAGATAATTTTTGTTTGTGATGTTGATTGGAGTAAGTTCAATGCTTGCACACTTGAACATAGACTCTATGATGACTATTGAAGACTCATCTCAGAGCGTAAGTCAGTACGGCATGTATGGAAGAAATTATGATAGTTTTACTAAAGACAATGTCAAGCCAACCAGATAGAATATGAAGACAAAATTGATAAAGAGTTAAGGGATTATTTTGTTTATCAAAATAATGACTTAACAATATAAAGGGATGACATCCTAGATGTTAACCCTTGGATAAAGTTATTTTTAATATGATAGCCGACTGGAAAGTTATTAATCCTAATAACTTGTATAAATGTAATTGTAATTGTAAGAAGGAAATGATGAAGGAACGAATGTATGTAATAGTGATAGTGAAAGAGAAGCGAAGAGATATTGATGCAAGTAGTATAAGGTTATGTAACTTAACCTTCTTTTTTAATCAGTGTATATTGTACATTAATTGTTTGGGCAATGGGCTCATCTAGTAATCACATTTTGTACTGCCAACTCCTGACAGGGTTGAAGCTTCTAACAAGGCTTATAGTCCCTTAATCAGGACTGAGACACTATATGCATGTAATAGACTCCTAATAGGGTCAATATCCTTAACATGATACTTTTGATTAGTGGATCTTTTTGGGTACCATCCCCACCGAGGTTTTCCCTTGCCCAGGGTTTCCTCGAGAACAAATAATGTGTTATGAGTTCTTTAGTTTTATTACTATGCATGTTGTTTAGCTTCTTATATTATGGATGTGTTAAGATAATCTGTTATATCCATAATTGGGCAAAAGTAAAAGTTTGTAGAATACTGATTCACCCCCCCCTCTCATTATTCCCTATTTCTAACATCGTTGATGGATATGTGCAAGAACTACAAGAAAAAGAAGAGGAACAAGGGGCTCATTGTGCACATGATTTCTAGTTCTATCACTTGGCCCCTGGCCTTTCCTCTGGCATGCCCCGACCAACCCCCTAGAATGCTCTCATGTCAAAATAATTGGGTTTCCTACCCAATTCAAATTCAGCCCATAATTGTTTTGAAAAATAAAGTGGGACCTCATGATTAGCGTGTGGTGGATGATCAAATACCATCCACCAATGCTCTCAAAAATGCTCTTCTATACCAGGGTGTCTACACCATCTAATAGAAATATGTGGCTTCTTGCGAAGTATCTCCTCACCTGTTTTAGCATTCAAAAAATAATGTGCCATATCAGTTGTTATAATTTTTAAATTATTAACCTCTTTATAAGAGAGGTTGTCAGTGTAATATCCACGCATATTCTCCCTCCATGACTGGAAACTATCAATCTCGGAGTCCTATCAATCTCAGAGTCTAATATGTGTACTGAATCTACTATGCCTTGCATGTTATCTACAAGGCATAGTAGTTGGGCCTATGGATGGGGATCATTCCAAATAATATTTACATCTCTCATTATTGCCTCTACATTTCTCCTAATATTGTCTCTCAACTCTATAGGTGGAGGTGGAGGTGGAGGTGGAGGTGGTGTTAGAAAGTAAAGTCCACCAATATAACTTGGGGGGGGGGGGTTAATCAGTTATCAGATAAATATAACTTTTATCAACTTCAATAGATTTTAACCATGAAAGAAATGTAATCACCAACCATAGAAAGATATACATACACAATAACACAATGACACAAGATATTTTAACTAGGGAACCTCTTGATCAAAGAGTAAACCCCAATGGGAATGATGCCCACAAAAGATGTACTAATATGAAATTTCCTTTTGAGAGGATGGACTCTATTAGGAGTCTTATGAAATACATTCAGTACATATTAGTCCTTGTTAGGAGACTTTGAATCCCTGCCAAAAGATTCTAACTCAGCTTCAGGTGTAAGATCACTGAACACACTGTCCAACTGATCTTTGTATTACTCAAAAGAATAATACCAAAAGATTACTAATCTCAACAACTCAATAATCCTTCTCCGACTGTGCCAAACTACACCAACTGCTTCATCAAATCTCAATACTAGATCTCTATACTTTGCATATCCTCTTCCAACAAGTATTGCAAAATTTTGCAATTCACTTTCAAATACAATACACAATTACATATTACAATAAGGAAAATATTCCTTCCTTTATACCACACTCAAATAATTACAAATGAGTCAGCATTCAAATTAAAAAATAAAATCTTCCACACATTACATTAAAGTTACACAAAACTGTGGGCTTCCAATTAAGATAATTATTCACTCATGCGACCTCGGATCTTGCGCTCACATCAATGTCACTATCATCATGTCTTCAATTGTTGTTCAACTTTGCATGATCAGATTCAATCCCAATTAGGAGATATCATCTGATTTCTACAAACCACTGCTCAGGAACACTGCCTGAATACTGTTTCCACTGATTTCCACATAACTGTCATGAATAAATGAATTTATGTACACGCTCTTAACCATGATCTTATAGAACATCATAGAGTATGTCCTCAACTCCGCATAGCTTCATCTTCAATACCCCTTGTGCGCTAACTCAAACACTATCTGCTTCTTTGCTAATCTTCAGTAGATCACTGTGTTGACGTCAATGATGATCACAGTCATGAATGCAACAAAAGCTACTACAAAATGGCTACAAATACTCCCCCATAGGATATATTCAGCATTCATTCCTAATAGGTGAAGGTGGAGGTGGAGATGGAGATGGTGGTGGTGGTGCATGCTAACCTATAAGCTCATCATTATTAAAATCATCTATTTTTTTAATCTCTGTACATATAAAAATATGAAAATTTACAATTAACATACTATAAATTACATTTTACCTTACAAAGAATGACTTAAATAATTAAAACTTAAAACAAATAATCTAAAAAAATTACCTTACAAAGAGAGAAAGAGAGAGGAGAGAGAAAAGAGAGAAAGAGGAGAGAGAGAGAGAGAGATTGTGATGCAGAGGAAAGGGTGGTGGAATGATTAACAAGATAAAGGTTTACAATTTTTTTCACAAATGTACTACTTCCATAATGCACAATTGCTCTTCAAGGAACTAACCAAACCAAGACTACTCCAAATGGTAAATGGTGGTAGATATGATGTATAAGGTTATTTCAAAGTGGTTTAATGGTTTCAACTACTAACCCTTACTCCCAATCTCCAAATATCTCCAAACTGTCACAAAGGCCTAATGGCTCTGCCTTGTAGCCCTACAGAGACCTTCTTGGTCTTTAAACTCCTCACTTTCCCAGAACACCAATAAAACTAAACACAAATATAGATACCCTTTAAGCCATACTTGAACATACCAAGGACTTAGGTATTGTTATTTTTAAAAAAATTACAGTACCCGGATTTTACCCCTACCAATGCACCCCAAAATAGGTAATTTAACAAAGAAACACCTAGTTGTTTGTAACCCCAAGACTCAAAACTCTAGATAGTGTCTCTTTATGACTTAAAACCTCTAAATATAGGAGGAATTAGATCCAAACCATTGGGAACACCAAAAGCCACAAATTACCTTTCCTAAACCCTTAAACCTAGGGCTTCTTCAATGGCGACCCTCCAAACACTCTTGCATCAAATTGGTGATTGATACACAATCACTTCAACATCCTAAGATGATCCAAAACATAAAACACCCTCCTTGTTTGGACCAAATCGCCACTGCTATATTGGTGCCATGAATTTCAATGAACAAACTCCTCATTCCTATTAGTGATCACTTCCTCCCATCAAACTTCTGCAACTTCAAGATGATAAAACTATTATAAATGTTAATTAACTTCATTCCATGGATTCTAGGCCTTTGAGTCCATGGAATGGATAATGTTTGCAAGATAAACTTCAAAACAAATGAAAAGACTGTCCAACTAGGTTATGTCATTCTGTGTGAGAGTACAGTCATGTTAAATGACTCTCAAACCACTCCAAACATATAATATTTCCTTCAAATGCTTTATTGGTTCCTTCTAAACATTAATCAAGTAAAATTTACATTTGAATCCACACACAAGGTGCCCAAAATGAAAGAGCTTGTATACTTCAAGGAATCACAGTCACTGGTTAATGCATGGGACAGTCAAGAAAAAAGTCTCCAAAGTATTCAATGGTTGGGAATGAATGTCTGAAGTTGTCCTTATTTCATATTGAAAGAGGAATCCAAAAAATATATTTTTGACAACTTTAAGATCATAGATTTTCTAATTGATACTTGTCTTTTATTTAGTTCCCTATTTCATCCATACACACCAGGCATCTTGCTTGTACTATGGATTCCCAAATACATATAGAAATCTTCAACTCAACTTCCCCAACCTCTCTGGTTGGTTAGAGGGATTAGTTGAGTGTTTTGGCATTAAAATCCTAACTTCCCTCCTAAATGGCTACTAACCGTTATGTTTCAAACATTTGATAATTTAAACTATGAAAATTAATTTAAAACCTTGTAAATAGGAATTTAAGAACTCCAAAGGTTTCCAAACACCTAGCAGACTTAATTGCATCATTCCTATAATCCTAACTACCCTAAGACACCCTTGGACACTAATGGTCCATATTACATCCAAATGACCCTTACAAATTTGTAATTGAAGTCCATACATTTGAATGACATTTCATGGCATTAAAACATTATAGGTGCCAATACATGATAGTTAATGTGATTTACATCTTTTAGAATCCCTTTGACCTCCTTTGGCCTTTGATCCTCATTAGGTGTCTTCAATGTCTTGAATGTCTTTATAGCTTTCTTGTTGATCCTTGGTGCCCCTGCACCATACTCCCCACCACCAATGAAACTCTTGTCCCAAGAGTTGTTTGGCTTGAAGGATCTCTGAAATGTAGGGGTGAAGTAATCCCCCAATGTAATCTCCTTTCTCCTAGAATACCTTGCATTCAAACACAATTTGTTAAAATAAAAACATGAATTTTTTGACTGTCCTTGTGAAGGACAATGAGAAGGCTGTAAGGCCTTCATCTCTGATCGATTCCATGGATAAGATTCCTGATCCAACACCTTTGCTCCAGTGTGAAGTGTTGATTGCATTATAGGACACTTTATGGTCCCAACTTGTACAAAATATAGGTCCCAAAGCTCTCCACCTTTATGACTGTCATAGTAGCCTCTTGATTGTACCTTCTTACCCCTATGCCATCCAATATCATAATGTACCTTTCTTGCTATCTCCTACCCAAAACACATGAGAATTGGTTCATCTCGGGTTCTCAATAAGGGCTGCAACTCATACCTCTTTCTTTCATGTTGAACCAAGTACTTAATGGTGAAGCCATCATGAATAACCTTCCTTGACCACTACTAAGATCTTCCCAAAATCAAATGCCCACAACTCATATCTAGAACATCACATAACACCCTATCTCTATACTTTCCAATTGAAAACTCAATCATGACTTGATTACTAACCAACAAATTCTAATCCATATTCACCCAATGAGCATAGTATGGCTTAGGATGTGAAATTTGTTTTTAGATTTAACCTCCTAACAACCTCATGAGACACCACATTATGACTTGTTCCCGAGTCTATAATGAGTCTACATACTTTACCTTGGATCAAACAATTTGATCTGAAAATGCTTGGATTGTATGATGCTTGATTTCTTCCCATGAATAAGCACTCTCCTTTTGGTGGCACCAAGATAGGTTTTTTCTTCCCTTCCTTGCTTGTCTCTTTTTCTACTAAGTTCACCCTTCTATATCTACCTTTGTCTTCAATCCACTTGGGACACCTAAAAGATTGATGACCCACTTCATTATAATGAAAGCACCTTCCTGTGAACACTCCATTACCTCTTCCTCCACTTCTTCCACCTCTATATCCACCTCTTGTATTAGATGAATATGGCTTGTCCTTGTCTTTCTCACTGTAATTCTGAAAATCAGTGCTATCTCTATCTCCTCTTCCCCTCATGGAAGATCCTCCTCTTGTGCTACCTTGCCTGTCTTGTCTTCTCTTAATCTTTTCCTCAGCCTTGATGGATAACTTATAGCATTCTTCAACTGATCTAGGGGTAGAAAGGCTAAGTTCATCTTGTATATTGAACCTAAGTCCCCCCATGTACCTAGCAATCTTCTCTTTAACATCTTCATCATGACTCACCCTTATGTCCAATTTATGAAACTCTTCAGTATACCTTTGCACCTCCATGTCATTTTGCTTAAGACTTTGCATCTTCTTGTATAGTTGTACCCTATAGTCATTGGGAAATTGTTTTTCCTTCATCTTATCCATCATAGTGTACCAAGATGTAATCTTGGGTTTCCTATTCTTCCATCTCTCTGCTTGAACACAATCCCACCATAGCAAAGCATGTCCTTTCATTTTCGACTTTGCAACCTTCAACTTTTGACTCTCTTCCACATCCTCACATTCAAAGAAATTCTCCATGGGACTGAACCAATCTATCAAATCCTCATCATCCATCTTCCCTCTATACATAGGTGTTGAGCATCATTTTTACACGAAGACAATGGCTAGGAATTTACAAGAGCAAATTCCCCTCTTGGAAGACTGATGGAATCAATCTCAAGGTTCCTTCTGGCTAGGTCTCAACTGCTTGGATAGCTCAACAGAAGACAAATATGAGTATGTTAACAAGGAAGCCTTTTTTGGTTCTTATCTCAAGGGAAACTGCAAAATGAACTTTAGGATTCCATAATATCTCTCTTTTTTTATTTGATTTTCTAATTTAGAAACAAAAGCAACATTAATCTAATTAATCTACTAAAGTAATTTTGCAAGTAGGGTTAGAAGTAGCAAGGTAACAAGAGATTGAATGAAATTGATGAAAAGAAACCTAATGGACATATGCTAGCATCACACCACCATGCAAATTAAATAACCAAGAAGATGAAGAAACCCACAAAATAGAGATCAGATCATGTCATAATCTTTAGCCAAATGGATGCAATCACCAACAGAATCGAACAAACACGAACATAGAATAAGCCAAAACTCATCAAATCATGAAGCCACCAAAGATGTGCGCACATGTGAGAAAAGTTAATCTTCAAGCAGCAAAGAATAATCTTCTCAAAAATTTGTCACAACACAGCAATGCAATACTAGAAAACACCTAACTAATAGATTGTAGACTTAAAACCATTAAACAATCAATTGGCTCTTTGAAATAAAAGAATGAGCAATTCACACATTCATAAATTTCGCATGGATATCAGATAAATCACACCATGAATGAAGCACCAACTGTATATATTGTATTAATGATCAAATCGACCCTCATTACATTGTTTTATTACAATTTATAGAGCCATGCTCCTATTTTCGTAGCTAGGATTTGTCTGCAACTAAAACTTGAAAGTAAATCTAGACTAGAGATTGCATTAATGAAACTACTTATAAAACTTAGCTAAACTACCCTAGTACAAAATAAAACCTTGTGCATTACAAAGCTTTGAATAAATCATGCACTAAATAACTCAAAAATGGAGCTGGAACTCGTGCATGCACTTGATAATCTTCATGTCTCCGCCATTGATATTTGGCTAAAACTTCTCCATGTGGACCCAACTGGAAGAGATCCCAAAATCATCCACAAACGACCCTAAAAAAGAAGCCCAGTCAACTGGAAAATCAACTTTGAGACAACTAGAGTTAAACTTTGGACACGAGAAAAAATGCCCAAATCTTGATAGTTGGTTCGAAAAAACCAAATTCCAAAATTGACTAAGTGTCATGTCTCCTTTTCCCAAAATTTCAGACTTCAGACTTTTGGAGGCCGAAAGTTCTCTAGGGCTGAAATGCTAAAAAATAGGCTTTGCAAAAATGGCTGTCAAAATTGCATTTTTCCCTGCACCAAAATTTGACTAAGTATAAACTGGATGCTCACTGGCTAGGAAGCACTTCTGGATGGGTCTTTTGGAACCTGTCTACAATCTCCAGTACCTCTTCAAAATCCACCATTTTAACCCCTTTAAGGATCTCCTACTGCTTGTCTTAGAAGGCGAACAATTCACTTGCGATACCTTGTATTTCTTCTTCCCGAGACAACATTTTCTGGATTTCCTCCTTTTGATAAAATATCTATTGGAGATCCTCCTTTGTCTTAACCCCTCTGAATATACTTAGATATTGATTGACAATGGTGTTCGCAGATTGCATTATTTTGTCATCATCCTCATCATACAAATCCAAGTCTAAACCTTCAAAGAACTCATGCAATTCCTTTACGAAGAGCATACTATCATCTCTCCATTTATCCAATCTTTTGAGTACCTTTTCAAAGGTAGTTAAAGCTCCTATTATTTCTTGGATCCATTCTTTAAAACTATCTAGCTCCAACCCTTCATATATCTTAACCAAGAGCTAGAAGCACTGCTTCCTTATTATTACTAAGCTATCCAACACCTTTTGCCAATTTCGGATTGTCTCCTCTAAACTGTCCTCCTCACTCATGATCTCTACTAAAGATGCGACTCCTTGAAGAATTCTCTGGAGAGGTCTCAAAATCTTCTTGAGGGCTACCTTCACAAATTGCTCAAAATCTTGTTTCCAATCTACACATGCTTGCTCAAAAGAATGTGGAACATCTGTATTAACTTCCCCCCTCTTCTCCAAAATTGCCTGTGATGAGGCCTCGAGGTTATCAGGGTCAATGGAACCCACTGTCTTCAAAATAAATCTCTTCATAGCTTCATTTTTCTCCATCAGAGCCTTTATTTTCTCCTCATCCTTGTCCATGAAACCAAGGGAATGTTTTAACCCGAGAGTAGCCAAAGTTTTGCTTCCCTCTCTGGTTGGCTCTCCCAGGTCTACCTCGTCCAACACATAATCATCCAGAGTGATTTCACTTGTACTGACATCCATTGTGGGAACAACCACCTGTGCCTCCCACCTACCCACTTGATCATGTGTTACATAAGATAATTTTCTTGCTCAGGTGACTGATGTTGTTTGGTGGAATGCTTTCCCTAATGCAGCCATATCAACCTCATCATCTGTGTATACTCTGACCCTCGACTGTATTTCTTTTATGAACCAGGTGGGCTTTGAAAAGGAATTTAAAGGCTCATATGGAGCTGCCAAAGCGGAGGAAGTTGTTGGATGCTCGGTCTCCATCTCTTCTTGACTCTCCTCTCCCTTTTATGTTTCTTATTCCTGCATAGTATCCTACTCACCCTCCTATTTTTTCTCTCCTTCGTCAGCTATTTTCTGTTCATCAACCCTTTTTTCCTCTATATCAGTTTTTTGTTTCTCCTCCTTAGTGTGTGGCTCTTCTTTAGCTTGTTATTCTCCTTTGTCAGCTAACTCCTTGGATCTTGTGTGCTCTTCTTTGACTTGCTGCTCATGAGATGCCTCTGCATCCTTCTTAGGTTCTTGCGAACTTCGAAGCACTGACTCACCTTGGTTTAGAGGTGGAGTAGGGACATCAAGGGGAGTGGGTGAAGGCATTCATAGTGGAGGTGGCGTTGGCATGGGGACATGAGATGGGAGAGGTTGTTGGGGTAGCGGAGTGGTTGATACTAGAGGGGGAAGTGGAGTGGTAGGTGGTGTTTGATGTGGATGTGGGGGTGGAGTTGGATGTGCGGACGGAGGTGGAGGCAAAAAAGTGGGAACTTGTGTGACCAAAGGGACTTGTGTAGTTGTATCTTCCTCAGAAGTGACCCCAATGGAAGAGTCCTTTTCTATCTTTGTGGCTTCCTTTTGCAACTCAACTGTCTCTTCTGCATTTGGCTCTTGTGACCCTTGCAAAGCTTTCTCTCTTATCTTGCTATGTGGAATAATGAATTATGTGGGAAAAGAGTCAAAAGTTACCGACTCCCCTTGGACTAGACCCTATTGTTTAGATTCTTGGAAACCTTGTAGCCCTTTGAAATCCATGATATCAAATTCATTGTCACCCAAGGCATCTAGGTTTATGGGCTCTTCTTGAGTTTCCCCTCTGGTATCTTCTGGATCATCATTCACTATTCTTCTCTTCTTCATGAATCTTGTAGACTGGGTTCTCCTACTAAGAGGTACTTCATCTAGTTCATCCTCATCATCTTCCAATAGAGTATCCATTTTTGTAGGCATGGAGCCTTTCTTTCTTTTGTAGACATGGCCCTTGATTACTCTAGCTGGCTTGGGTCCTATTATCTTGAACTTTGTTTTCTTGGATGCACTAGGAGAATCATGGCCGCTAGAAGAAGGTGCATCTGGTGGTGCAATACTTCCCATCATCCTGGTCTTGACCTTCTTTGAGTGAGTGGCCATACCATATGCAGTTGGGCATTCATGCCTGTATATAGTTTCTGGCTTTAGAGGAGCAGCGTCTTTGAAATGTGGTTTTAGGACCTTTTCTCCCTTCTTCTTCTTCTCTTCCATAGAGGACTATCTTGGGATTTGTTTCATAGGTACTGGTTTCATGGGAAATAGATGGGTGATTCATGCTTTGGTCATCTTGACCACATGTCAGCGTTTGAACTCAATATCATCATTCTCATCCCTGTCCACCTTTGGGTTCAAGATAGCCCTTGTATACACCTTGTATATGTTGTAGATGGAATCCAATATATCCTCAGAATCAACATCCTTCACCTTTTGAGGGATTCTTAATGAAAGAGTGGTCTATGCTAGCTCCAAACTCATTTGGCAATAGTCACATATCCTCACCTCATAATCATCCACATAGTTTGCCCAGTGATCTTCAATATGTGATTTATACATATAATGCCTCCCCATTATATGGCTGAATGTGCCGATGGGATCAAAATGAGGTCTTACCAAATTGTAGGTTAGCAGTGGGAATTCATCCCATTCCCAGGTCAGAGACTTGCAGACCTTCATATGTAGAACATAGTGAGGGCCTATAGAAATGGGGAAGTCCCAGAAGTGTTTCTTCTTATGTTTTATATGTTCATGGGCATCTGACAACTACCTTGCTATTTCCAGAAGAACTACCCGATCAGAAGGGTACCTTGGTAGCTTCTTTGGTGCCAGGGTGCTTCCTGCCACCTGAATGTATGTGAAGATCTGGAACTATATGTAGAATGCCCCAAGGGCCTTTACTTTGGTTGTTCCTTTGATGGACATCCTCTTTGCATAGTCTCCTTCAATAGAGCGTATGATAGAGAACAGAAAGGCATCATTGACAATTTGGAAGTCCGGGATATTATGTGTGTAAAAATCCTTCCTCACTAATTGAGGATACAATGTAAACAGCCAGGTGTTCTAATCTCCCATAGCACCAACCTTTGTTAAACCTAGATATACTACCCTGGTAGCTAATAGATACATGACATAGGATGTCATGTAAAAATGGGGATCAGTCTTTACCTAGATCAACTACTCATCAAGATTATCGCTCAAAATGGTAGCCCAGTCGAACCTTGCTTGTCTTTCCCTTATCTTCTGGATGAGCAAGATCATCCAAGGTTCCCACTGACTAGATTTTGCAAACTTGTAAACCCTGTTGATCATTGTGATAGCAGCTTGGCTATCTTCCTACATGTACCCTCTCCTCATGTCAATTCTATCTAGTTTGTTCTTCGGCATGGGCTGCATCAGGTATTCATTGTTTATGATGCTATGAGCCCTAGAGACATCCTTTTTGTAGAATTCCATCCCTTTATTGATATGAAAATTAAAGAACTTGTCGACCCCTTTAGGAAAGTGGAAGACAACCTCTATGTTATCTGGCCTTAGATCCAATACCACTTCTCCAACACTGTTCTTTACCATCCACTCATCAGGTTCATAGTGGCTAGCTAGAGTATTAATTAGGTTTAAGGACATGATAGAGACAGGATGAGCCGCTGCGTTCACCAGGGAGCAGTGAACCAATGAAGTGCAATCCTCTGAGTGTCCCACTGGTTGGGCAAACTTTGTTAAGTAATCATTCCAGCTTACATTTCCAATGTCAGTGTCCATGATGTCGGCATGCAGGTTAGTCACCTTCGAGGCTGGATGGTACCCCTTAAATTGATATGTCATGGTTGGTAATGCTACTACTTTCTCAACCATTCCTGCAAAGAGAAAAAACCATGAATCAGTGACATGATAGGAAAAAACTCAAAAAAAACAATGTACACTTATCGAATTAAGCCTAGAAAGACTACAAAAGACTTTTTCGACCTTTCAAACCTTCGGGGGTGCGAGACCCTCGAAAGGTCGAAAGGGCCGAAAGTGTGAAAAAGAGTCTTAGGATAAAATGAAAAACCCCTCCTTTCGGCCTTTCGACGAATCAGAGGAGTCAAAAATTTGCATGTCGAGACCTCCGAAAGGCTGAAAGACCACCATGGTGCATTTGTGTTGTTTTGGTAGTGTTTAAACCTGTGAAGGTTTCGGCAAGTCGGTGAAGGGAAATCTTCGGTGTGCGACAAGGCTGAAAAGGCTGAAACTCACAACTTAGGAGATTGAGCTGAAAACTCAGACCAAAATCTTTGACATTTTGGATAAGGCAATGTTTCGATGTGTGACAACACTGAAACATTGAAACACATCGAGCACTTAGGGAATTCTCAGGGTTGAAACCCTAAGAGTTTTAGACCACGAAGGTTCGAAACTAGGGTTTGCACAGTCAGACTCAAAAATGAGTCTGACGACAAGTTTGACCACAAACTCACCAAGGAGATGAGAGGAGACTGCATCATGATCCCCAAGGCCAAACCAAGCCTAACAAACATGCTAAACCCTAGGTGACAGGATGAAAAGGCCAAAAAACTACAAAACCCTAAGCTACAACCGAAAGCAAACAAAAAATGAAGAAAAGAGAGGAGAAGGGACACACCAACCCTGAAAAACAACGAAGACCCAAAGATGACCAACTAGACCAAGACAACGAGCAAGAAGCTAAGGCACACGAAGAGGCTTTGAAAAATGATAGGTGAGAGCGTAAAAGTAGGTTTGAAAAACTTGTTATGCCTTATATAGGAAATTTTGGTGGCTGGCGTTAGCTGCCTACCGATAGGCCTTTCTACCTTTCGGGGGTGTTAGACCTCCAAAAGGCCGAAAGACCGAAAGGTCAACTCCCTTTGGGAGAGTCAGACCTTTCAACACTTCGGACCTTCAAAAATGTGAGAAACCGTCGGAGCCAAAAAAATGCCTAAGGCAAAATTGGTTTGCTCCAACCCTTCGCCTTCTCAGACTTTCACACTTTCAGACATCCAAAAGTGCAAAAGTGAGACAAGATTGAAAACCAAGGAAACTAACTAAAAAATAAACAAAAAAAAAAGAAAACAAAGGACAACTAAATAGAAACCAAAAGACAAGAAAAAAGTAGAAGAGGGGCTCCCTAAAGCCAAAGGGCTAAGAAGGGGAGCGTGGTTGTGGGACCACAACAGTAGCAAAATTAGATCTAGCCCTTGTATCATTGCTCTTGATGACTTTAACAAACTTAGCCATCCTTAGATCTTCAGGATCTAATTGTTCTTCCTCTTTGGGTACCTCTTCTTCTTCCTCATATCCAACTTCATCATCTTTTTTGATGCTCTTGTATCTCCTCTCCAAGGCCAATATCCTTTCCATCATGATTCTCATCTCCTTATCCTACTCATCTTTATCCTTCTTTTCTTGCTCAAGGGCTTCATTCAACTTCTTGTTGTCTGTCAACTATTCTTTAACTATCCTTGCCAACACCATGTTGGTCATCCTTGTAGGCAGATCTCCTTCCTCTCCTTCAATCATGGTTCTCTGATCTACTTGGCTAATGAATCAACTTAGGGCTACACCTTAAAGGATGTTTCAACTGTAAGGGCTTAACTCAGGATCTAAGAAACCAAATTCACAAGACCACTACAAACCTTCCACAAGACCTTTCCCTAGGCTTTGATAACACTTGATGCAGAGGAAAGGGTGGTGTAATGATTAACAAGATAAAGGCTTACAAATTTGTTCACAAATGCACTACTTCCACAATGCCCAATTGCTCTTCAATGAACCCACCCAACCAAGACTACTCCAGATGGTAAATGGTGGTAGATATGATGTCTTTAGGATGTATAAGGTTATTTCAAAGTGGTTTAATGGTATCAACTACTAACCCTTACTCCCAATCTCCAAATATCTCCAAATTATCACAAAGGCCTAATGGCTCTGCCTTGTAGCCCTGCAGATACCTTCTTGGTCTTTAAACTCCTCACTTTCCCAAAAAACCAATGAAACTAAACACAAATAGAGATACCCTTTAAGCCATTCTTGAACAGACCAAAAACTTAGGTATTGTTATTTTGGAACAAATCACAGTACTCGGACTGTACCCATGCTAATGCACCTCAAAATAGGTAAATTAACAAAGAAACACCTAGTTGTTTGTAACCCCAAGACTCCAAACTATAGAAAGTGTCTCTTTATGAATAAAAACCTCTAAATCTAAGAGGAATTAGATCCAAACCATTGGGAACACCAAAAGCCTTAAATTACCTCTCCTAAACCCTTAAACCTAGCGCTTCTTCAATGTTGACCCTCCAAACACTCCTGCATCAAATTGGTGATTGATACACAATCACTCCAACATCCTAAGATGATCCAAAACATAAAACACCCTCCTTGTTCGGACCAAATAGCCACTGCTATATTTATGCCATGAATTTCAATGAACAAACTCCCTGTTCCTGTTAGTGATCACTTCCTCCCATTAAAATTCTGCAACTTAAAGATGATAAAACTATTATACATGTTAGTGAGCTTCATTCCATGGATTCTAGGCCTTTGACTCCATGGAGTGGATAATGTTTACAAGATAAACTTCAAAACAAATGAAAAGATTGTCCAACAAGGTTATGTCGTTGTGTGTGAGGGTACAGTCATGTTAAATGACTCTCAAACCACTCCAAACATATAATATTTCCTTCAAATGCTTTATTGGTTCCTTCTAAACATTAATCAAGCAAAATTTACATTTGAATCCACACACAAGGTGCCCAAAATGAAAGAGTTTGTATACTTCAAGGAATCACAGTCACTGTTTAATGAATGAGATAGTCAAGACAAAAGTCTCCAAAGAATTCGATGGTTTAGAATGAATGTCTGAAGTTGTCCTTATTTCATATTGAAAGAGGAATCCAAAACAAAGAGTTTTGACACCTTTAAGATCACAAATTTTATAATTGATACTTGTCTTTTATTCAGTTCCCTGTTTCATCTATACACACTAGGCATCCTACCCGTACTATGGATTCCCAAATACATATAGAAATCTTCAACTCAACTTCCCCAACCTCTTTGGTTGGTTAGAGGGATTAGTTGAGTGTTTTGACATTAAAATCTGAACATCCCTCCGAAATAGCCAGTAACCGTTATGTTTGATACATTTGAAAATTTAAACTATGAAAAGTAATTTAAAACCTTGTAAATAGGAATTTAAGAACTCCAAAGGTTTCCAAACACCTAGGAGACTTAATTGCATCATTCCTATAATCCTAACTACCCTAAGACACCCTTGGACACTAATGGTCCATATTACATCCAAATGACCCTTTCAAATTTATAATTGAAGTCCATACATTTGAATGCCATTTCATGGCATTAAAACATTATAGGTGCCAATACATGATAATTAATGTGATTTACATCTTTTAGAATCTCTTTGACCTCCTTTGCCCTTTGATTCTCATTAGGTATCTTCAATGTATTGAATGTCTTTATAGATTTCTTGTTGATCCTTGGTGCCCCTACATTGGAGAGAGAGAGAGAGAGAGACTTAAATAAAAATTTAATTACATGTCATAATTTAAAAATTAACATATATAAGTTAAACATTTTACAGGCTACAAAGACAATCAAGACAAATGTTGAATTTTTTTTTAAAGAATGTACACCTAAGGTTGAAAGAGAGGAGAGAGAGGAGAGAGAGAAAGATAGGAGAGAAAGAGGGGAGAGAGAAAGAGGAGAGACAAAAGAGAGAAAGAGGAGAGAGAGAGAGAGGATCAAGAAAAATGTTACAATGTTACAATTAACATATAAGTTATTTACATTTTACAGATTACAAAGACAATCATGCAATTAATTTTTCAACCAACTGGGTGTACTCTCTCTCTCTCTCTCTCTCTCTCTCTCTCTCTCTCTCTCTCCCCTCTTTTCTCTCTCTCATCTCTCTCTAAAAGATGTTAAAACACGTTCCTTGAATCAAAAACATTCTAAACATAGAGTTTTAAAAACATCAAAAACCTTGGAATCCTTTTTCAACCAATTAGGTGTACATTCTTAAAAAAAAACATTTGAACATATAAGTTATTTACAATTTATAGGTTACAAAGACAATCAAGACAAATGTTCAAATATTTTTTTAAGAATGTACACCCACTTGGTTGAAAAAAGATTCCAAGGTTTTTGATGTGTTTAAAACTCTATGTTTCGAAAGCTTTTGATTCAAGGAACATGTTTTAAGAGTTTTTGGAGAGAGAGAGAGAGAGAGAGAGAGTTTTGTTTAGGTAAAAAAAATTCTACCTATGGCTTGTTATTTTATTTACACGTCTAAATTTATGTTTTGGTTTTCTACTTAGGATTTTATAATTTAATTGTGTCTAGGTTTACATTTTTGTTTTCTTGCCTAGGGTTAAATTAAAAGTTTTAACAGTTTTCTACTTTGGTACGATAATTTACAAAGTAAATTAAAATTAGAAATAACTAATTGAAACATAAAATATAATTAAATGCATACAATAATTTTTGAAAACAACATTAAACTACATTTTTTAAATTAAAAATAACTTGAAAATACAATTTTTTATGAGAAAAATCATAAAAGAATAATAAAAAACAATAGTACGTACCTGGAACATGAAAAAAATGACAGAGGGGGTCAGCAGGAGAAGCTGAAATGGGCACCCGAGCTTTGCAAAATGTGATCTCATTCTCAAAATAGTGAATATGAAAAACAAAATGGTTAAAAATAAAAAATAAATAGATTTGCAAAATGGGCGCCCAATTTTTACAAATCGTGTGTGAAATAGGCACCCGATTTTTGAATATGGATCGGGCTCCTGAACCTAAACGGGCACCCGATTTGTAAAAAACAATTGCCCGTTTCTAATTGCAAATTTTTTTGGAAGCGGACTTTCGCAGAATTGGTACCCAACTTTCAACATTCACCCTTAAAGGATTTACAATGTAAGACTTGTTAGGATCTACCCAGTTAATAGACTTTACAATTTTGATTACTCTTTAATTGGTAACAAAAACTTGTCTATTAAACTTGCATCTACTTATGCTTTCCAGACTCTAGATGCTCAACAACTACTTACCTCATACTGTTTACCTCTCAAAATAACAATTCAATACTCAATAGATTCAATTCTAAATCATAATTACTCTCTACTCTTTACTGCTTTGTTACTTGGTGGCTTCTCTGCTCATCACCTTCTTTCTGTAATCTCTTATTTGCACATGTAATCTTCTCTTGCATACCGATCTTCACACTTAGATTCATTATACACACTTCTAGAAGTGGTGGAAATGTTCTAGAATCATCTCTTCAAGCATGCTAACATTGGTTACTCTTCCAATGTATATTTCATATTTAATTCTCATTCATAGATCTCACCTTGTAATCATGTATAATCATCATGTTTAAATCTGCAATGCTCTGTCATACAATCTCCTCAAGATTTGTAAACCATTTTATGTTCAGTGTCCAAATTTAATGTATCTAGAGCTTCTCCTTGTGTCAGCTTGTCATGCTTGGTAACACATATTCCTCTAGCTCTGTAACTGTCTTATCTTCTCAGTTTAGTTGATGTTGTATCTCGATACAACTTGATGCACTATGTTATCTTTCTTGGTGACTAAACTCCCTTTGCCTTTACCAAAATTACCTTCTCCTTTAGCTCCTTTTACCGAATAACTTATGTGATTTACCGACTTGTCTTTTCTTCATTAACGAATGACTTTGATAATCATTATAACTTCCTCATAACTAATGAAAACAAAATAACTATTAGGAGTATCGATCTCCCCTTTTGACATTATTTTAGTATCTTTGTTAAAAATCTTCAAAGTCATAAAAAATTTAGAATTGTCCATGTATTCATTCTTCAGTAAACTTATTACTCCCCTTGAAGTAATACTTCCTTAATCATATCTATCCATATGTATATATCCTTTTACACTCTATTTCCTCCTTATTCATACACTATATATTTATGCCCTTATACAATATCCCCCTTTTTAAACAAAAATGCCAAAATAACAGCTTGCTATTTATCTGATGGAGGGATCTTGTCAAAAATAGATTTATACTTGTCTTGTGCATCCTTCAATGATGCCTTCCATGAATCTTTTAGTGTCTATAACACTATGATTTGTTCACTGATATCAGCTATCAAACTCACCATGTTGTCCATTGCACTAACATCTGGCGTGTTGATTAAATCTTTTGCTTTATGTACCTTCTTTTGCAATGATTCAATGTGGGATATCAAAATGTTTGAAGTTCCATAAGATCCATTTTGATTTGATTCTCCTCTTTTCTCAACTCATATTGCAGTCCCATTAAGTTCTTCAACCTTTCATGATATTCTTGGAAAGAATTAGGCTCGGTAGAAACTTTAGCTAACTGCTCAGTTAGCTCCTCAATATTTTCATCTTTTTCTTTGATGTCCTTAATGAAATTGGAAACTAAAAAAATGTTTTGAAATAATAAAATAATGTTTTGTAAATGTGCTTCAAGTGAACTCTGATGCTAATGATGCCGCAATTCAGATAATAGATACTTAGGAAGCAAGATCAATTGTTTACTTTAGTGAAAAGTTGAATGTCACCAAAAATATGGGTATTGTACATATGACGAGCTTTATGCCATTTTGGAGGCACCGAATGAAAGCATTACTTGTCCCCAAAGGAGCTTGTTTTGTGGACTGCTCATTATGCACAAGTTGAATTTATCAACAATCAAGAATTAAAGACGTGAAATTGGTTGATTCTTACAAATCTACCCTTTTTGTTGAAGCATATGAGTGGTAAGTCCAATAATGATGATTGGAAGTTATATTGTATATTGAATATGCAGATTTCAAAGAGGCATGGAGTGGATTCTAGCATCTCGTTGACAGTGATAATATTTGAATTCGTTTAGAGAAGATATCATAACTACCCCTATTAGTTGCTTCAATAATAGGAGCAGCCTTAATGCTCTTTACAAGGTGTACTACCTTAGTACTTGTGATGTGCATCTAAACCCTTACATCTAGGGTTCCCTTTGGGTTGATAAGGTTCTTTTATGCCTTGTTTGTAAGTCCCATAGCCATTGTGTCCATCATATCCCTTTTATTCCATTATACAAAAGTCTTTGCCATATGTTTCAATAGGTGGCTTGACGGGTTGCTAGTATTCTTTAACTTCGTAAAGCCATTATTAGCTTCTCAATTCTAAATGACTCCTGATGTTGTATTTTCCACACTCCTTGATATAGACTTGAACCTTGATCTTAGAAATGGAAGTCGAAGGAATGGACGACTTGAATAAGGAAGTTAGATCAATGTAGGACAATAAAGAAGAGATTGACGCTCTACCATTATGTGAACTTGATATATCCATGTATTTTTCTTAAATAATTATAATATTGAAATAGATCAGAATTACCTAGGATTATAATAGCAACTACATTATAGGAGTTGTAATAAAAAAGTAGGCATATATCTGTTTAAAGATTTTTCAGATTTGTATAAGCTATAACTCTAAATTAAAAAAATATTTTCTTTTACAAAATTATTATTTCATCTATACTTGTTAATCAGTGGTTGCAGTACATATAACTCTTCGCTAGCGTATTCTCCTTTATATTCACAACAAATCTCAGATCAATCACATTTATAAGTTTAGATTCAATTGAATGTAGATCAGTTAAAGTTTGATTTAAAATGATATTATAATAAAATGATCCACGACAATCCAAAAAGTCTAGACGTTATCTTCATATTTGCTGGAATAAGTTGTTATGCACTCTGATTGAATCTAGTCAAAGAATTGGATCGCAATAAAAGTACAATGGCGGCCTGTGAACGTTACATAGCCCATGTCTGCATGAGAGGTCAGGTTGAAACTATGTATAGATTCTAGAATATTTGAAGACGATTCTATGTTTGAGATTTTCTGACTTCAAATGTATGTTTACCTTGATAAGAGTTATATACAAGTAATTAGCTCTACAACTTCTAAACATAACGAATTCGGAAATTGGTTAATTATAACCTCGTATTCAGATTTTATCATGATGAAGTTTATCCATAGGAATGATAATTGACTTTAAAGGTTCTATCTTCGTGAAAGCTAATTCAAATCCTGGAAAAATGGATTTAAAAAAAATAATTTAAGAAAATTTTATTTGACCAATAATAGGTGAGGCTTCTAAAAACTATTTATTTGTGACATGATTTATATTCAAATAGTTCATTGTTAAATTAAAAAAAGATAAAAATTTATTCAAGAACAAGAAAGGTACATAGAAGGACAGGGAACTTAAAGAGCTCTGTCACTATCCTCCAACTGATCTAACAAAGAAGCCATTTCCGAGGAAGCTACTCTTTATCTACAATATTCGAGACATAAACTTGATCAGAAGTCCATTTAGCTAAACAATATTCAGCAACATTATTCCACTCCTGAAGAATGTGCCTAAACTTGATCAGAACATTAAATGAGATAATTTAGCCTATATCTTAAGAGTGATGATTAGAGTTGTGTTATTTGATGATTGAAACAATAGATAAACTTGAAAGAAATTAGTTTCTGATGTATCTGAATGCAGAGTTAAAATAAGAAATTTTATTATAGAACTATATCAACTTGAGATATTAATATAGCTTTCAAATTATTAGTTAAAATAAAGTTTGGATTGTTATTTTGGTAGCATATTTAGAGTTTCAGAAAAAAGGAATATAAGAGATCATATATAATTATCTCATCTAAAACATCTTCAATAATAGATTGGGCCTCTTAAAACTAGTGAAGAATCTATTATGGAGTAACAATCTTAATACCCTACAATCGATTCTCACTTCATATGAATACATTTCAAGTGCTCAAGAAAATTATTGTCTTCTCTCTAGTTTTTATAGCTCTAAATTGAACTTTGAAAAAATGATGTAAAGAACTGACATATTTAAAAAAGTTGTTAAATATTTTAAATTACAAATTTTACTTCAAAGAAAATCTACTTTACAAAATATAATTTTTTAAATTATATTTATAAGTTTTAAATAAGTCAACAATTAGAAATAATTTTCTATGTCATCTTTATATATAAATTATTAAATTATAATTATTTTTTAATTAAATTATTTAATAAGTAACTACATACTCTTGAACTCTAAATATATGATTTAAATATGTTAAAAGTAAATTTGTTTATAAAATAGTCATTTACCCCACAATTGATCAGACTAAATAAAAAATTTAGTTTAAACAAATAAAACTATTTTATTACGTAACATTTGTAAATTATATCTTTAAATAAAATAAATTGACAATGATATATAACTTTAATGAAAGATTAACTTTCTATTTATATGCTATATTTTTAAATAAAACTCTTTTATATACAGCAGGTTTTCGGAGCAGGTATTTGAAAAACAATACATATATACAAATTCATATTAATAGCTTGTGTCACCCAAACACCATTCGTGAATGGAGTATCTGGTTGATTCTAGGGTCACTGATAAGAATATCGTTGAGTATAGGCTTTCATTATTAAGGATTTGATGATTTAATAGATTGTTAGAGTTGAGTACAATATTTATCAGGATTATTGGTTAGAAGAAACTTATCATGTGATGGAAGAGAACCTTGATGACAAGAGAGTGTTATATGAATTCCAGGTCATGTCATTTGGACCAACAAACACATCCAATACGCTTATTGAGCTCATGAATGAAGTATTGAGGCCTTTCATTTAGGAAGTTTGTGCTGTACATCTTAAGTAAGATAAACAAGGAACATCATAGGCATTGTACCGAGTTCTGTAGATATTGAAGAAGTTGGAATTCGAAATTTGTGATTTACATCTATGGACTAAAGATGGATCTTAAGAAGGTGAAAGAAATGAATTTAGTCGGTGACATTTGAAAACTTGTTTGAAGCTGGAAGCTTACATGAATTAGTTAGTTTCTACTATAAGCTCGTCAGGACTTTAGTAATATCCATGCACCAATCACAAAACCATGAGATGACGAGTAGTTCAAGCAATCTTTTCCTATTGCCAAGTGTTTTGAGTTGTTAAAGTTGTTAGTAGTAGTTTCTCCCACATTGTATTGAAAGAACTATAGTTTGCAGGAGAGCTCTAAAAATATAATGTGGATGGATTGCAAGAAGATAACAGTAGATTATTTGATCTCCAGTTTCGTATGAGATCCATTTCTATTTTTAGGTAAGACCTCTATTTATTGAAGTATTTGTCATGAATTGTTGGAAACTGATATTTAGATCAGTTGATTCTCAATCATTTGATTAAGAAGTTTATTGTATTGAGTTTGAATGAATAAAGAAGTATTTATCTGCTTTTTGATCTGTACCAATTTTTCTGTTCTTTTTATTTTCATTTGATATGAGAGTAAGTCCCAGAAGTTATCTGGGTTTAAAAATTTGCAATAAAGATCGTGTGAAGATTCCACTCGCCTGATAATGGAAGGAAATCTTCGAAGGTTTTAAAGAAGGCTACCACAATAAAAGACCGATTGCATTCTAAGAAAGGTTGCTGTAGCAGTAAATTCTAGGCTGCATATTGCAGTTTTTTATGTGAAACACTCCACCAAATTCTGAAATTGTGGAGATAAAGCCAGGCTGCTGCATTACAAAACGCATAATCTTTTGGACTTTTTTTCTGTCAGAAGTCAAGATTGTAAAGGTTGTCATTTAGTATGACTATTAATTTAGAAATCAACTATGAATATATACTATTTAAGTCAAGCCACTGTCTCATCATCCAAAATCAAAGAAAAAGCAGCTGCAAGGAAGTAGCCACAATTTTTTAAAGAGGCAGATCGTGGCATCTGCTGCCAAAGATAGCAATCGCCCTATTAAGCAAAGCGGATGCTGAAAAGAAAAGAGCCGTTACGGAAGGAGGAGGCATGGTCAAATCCAATGCAAATCACCAATTTAAAGAGAATCTACTGAAGTCAGAGTTCAAAAAGTTTAAGATCGCCAAAGTAGATATGAGATCGCTGCTCCAAATCAGATCGTTGAAGGATCATGTGCAGCCTGAAGACAACCAGAGTCGTTGGAGAATGTAGCCAACGTAGCCAGTGAAGATTAAAAGAAATGTTGCCACCATTTCAATTGTGAAGAATCTCCAGTTTGTAGAATAGAAGCCGCCTAAGTTGAAAGGGCAAAGTAGCTTCAAAGCCATCCAAGGAGTTGTGGACAGGAATAAAGAAGATCGCTGTCATTATTGAATAGGAGATCTGATCATTAAGAAGGAAGGCTGAAGAGATCAGAGGATCGTTGTTTGTAAGAGATTAGTTCCAAGCCACCTCGAAAATGGTAAAGCCCTCGATTTGTTAGGAAGTCAAATGAAAGCGTCAAATGTCCCCAAAAGTTAGAAGTATAAGAGAAAAGAAGAAATAATTGGTTGTGTTGAATCTATTAATAGTTGAAATTAAAGAGGAGATTGTTGGCATGTATTTATTACTCCTACATCGATTGGGAAGAATTGTAGTCTGCAGGAGCTAAAAATAAGAAGTCTAAAAATATGATGGGATGGATAGCATGAAGATAACAATAGATTGTTTGATCTCCAGTTTTGCATTAATATGATGAGATTCACTTCTAGTTTTACCTTCTATATGTTATGGGATGACTTATTCGTCTCTGATCTTTAGATGAGCTTATTCTTAATTCTACAATTCAGAAGTTTCTTGTAATCAATAAAAATATTTATCAGTTTATTGCTTTGTAGCAATTTTTCCGTCACATTTAATTTCTTAAAAGATGAAGCGTAATGGAAAAATCAAATTCAATAAAATATTATTTATGTGTTTATTGCCTTGTCGCAATTTATCTGTTTCTTTTAATTTCTAAACGATGAAGTGTAATGGAGCAATTAGTTTTGGCAGTCCCAGATTCTGTCAATGTGCTTCAGGTGGACTGTGATGCTAGTGATGCCGCAATTGAAATAATAGAGAGTTAGAAAGCAAGATCAATTGTTTACTTAAGTGAAAAGTTGAATGTCACCCAAAAAAAGAATATGGGTATTGTATATATGACGAGATTTATGCCATTGTGCAGGCATCGAATGAAAGCATAACTTTTCCCCAAAGGAGTTTGTTTTGTAGACTGCTCATTAGGCATAAATTGAATTTATCAACAATCAAGAATTAAAGACATGAAATTGGTTAATTCTTGCAAATCTACCCATTTTGCTGAAGCATATGAGTGGCAAGTCCAACAATGATGATTGGAAGTTACATTGTATATTGAATATGTAGATTTCAGAAGTCCAACAATGATGATTGGAAGTTACATTGTATATTGAATACGTAGATTTCATAGAGCCATTGAGTGGATTCTAGAATCTCGTTGACAATGATAAAATGCAAGACTCCTTTGTCCAAGATAAGTTGTTTAGGAAGTTTAGTGGACAAAAGCAATTTTAAAGAATTCTTATGGATTTGTTTCTTTGAAAGCTAAGATACTGATCTTGACAGGCAAGGTTATCATAAAAGAAAGCCATAAGACGCTGTAAAGTTTCAATCTAGAAATTATTCTTTAAGTTTATAAAATTTGAACCTCAAGCTCAAATCATAAGCATATACAGCAAAATAAGTGAGAGATATGCAAGTATAACAATTTTAATGGAATATTTGGATTTCCTAATATATGATCTCATTAAATAGAGTTGGAACTTCACGGTTCCTGAAGTAAGTAGCAGAAAACCTCATGGACTTCCTGAGTGCCCGTGAACGCATGACAGGCTGCAAGTGCACACACACAATCTCCTCATTAAATTGTATCTTATGAGATGAGGAGTGATTAGATAGCAGAAATTATGGTATTGACAATTACGCAAGATTGAGATCAGTTTGATGCACATCCTGTTGAGTCGCAACATTGGTGACACCTTCCATGATGTCAATATTAAGGTGCTGCGTCCTGCGACTTTTCTCAATCTGTATCATGTTTAGAATTTCTCGTGGTCAAAATCAAAACAAGAATTATATATGATTGCAATTAGGATATGCTTGGGAGAGTCTTATACCTTTTTCGCCAGATGAGTGTTTTCCGCTGTAAGTGATTTTTCCTTCGGGACAATGAGATCATCAGCCATTCGGAAAAGAAAAGTCAGTACAGTTGTTATCAATAAAGAACTTGCAGTATTTTTTTTCATGCTGAGTATAGCACTTACAATTGTTGGATCAATTAAGCACAAAATATATTTTGTTAATTTAAAAAGTAATTATACAGAGTTTCGGCGGATTAACACAAAGTAAAAATTTAGGATAGTGTGATCAACAATAAACATAAACAAAACTGATAGGTAGCAAGACTAGCACTAGTAAGAGGAGAAGTATAGTCATTTGATGTACCTCATAGGATAATACCATCGTCAATAGACTCTCAGAGAGTAAGAATGCCCTTCTCCTCTTGATCTTCTGTAGGTTGTTGACCATGAAAAGAGGAAATTATCAGCTTCAAGTGAGGAGACTTGCCAAAATTCAGCTCGAAAGGAGCAGCGGGTCCATGACATGAGGCTAAAGTTGATTGAAAGGGCTAAGACTATCCACATGCAGCGTGGTCTCTAGAAACTTGTAGTTGAGACATTTCCAATGGGGATCCATGATGATCCTGTTTGGTAGAGTGGTCATGATCGTGTCTATGCCCATGAGATTGGGAGAAAATAGAGGCTATGACTCCCAGAAACATCCAAACAGATCTACACCAGTGACCAAAAAGTTCATATAGATGTGCAACTTTGCAAGCACCTAGATATTTATTAGCACATTAGAGAAAATCGTAATTTTACTATATAACAAAAAGTGATCATTAGCCAACCAACTAAAAAGCATTATTGAATTTTTATTTTTCTAAATACCAATTAAAATTTCCACCTTCAAAACATTCCAAGTGTTGAATAGCTTAAGTTGGAGGTAAAACCAATTGCCTAGTGACACCATATGTCATGTGAAAGGGTGAGGCCAAAAAGGCTTCATTAAATCATACATCAAACTCCATGCTTTTTGTGCTCTAGAATAGAACAAGAAACGAAGGTTGAGACTCTTATTATCCATAAAAGGGATGATAGGGGTTGAGAACTCCCATGCGAGTGAGATGAGAACCAAGTGAAACACCTTAATAAATGATGTACCATGCACAATGAGTCAATTTAGGATTACAAATGGTTGCCCAAATAGTTGGGAAGCATTAATGCCAAGTACCAAGTGGAGATAGAGGTGTCAATGGTCCACCATAGGAAGATGAGGCATGAATGAGAAATGTCCATTGTTGGGTCTACCATTGTAAAATAGTGTTTCAAGATATTATTTCTAATCTTTTATCCAATGTTGAATGACTTGAACTCAATCTTATAAACTATATGGTGAGGAATGAAATCAATAACAATTTGAGAGGCCTCTTGATCTAGGTTGGAGCCAATATAGAAAATTCTTGGTTTTCCTAACATGGAGATCTAAGTATAGCTTTTATTCCCCTTCTAAAGAATTTCCAAGCATGAATTTAAGATGCTTCAAACAAGAGAATGACATACATTGGAAAGAATTGGAAACCATCAAATATACTATTGGTAGGTAGTAACAAGGCGATCAAGTATAGTTTTGATTTTTTTATAAATGATGCAGGGGCATTCTAGGGTACTTAGCAAATCTGCATGATGGTGTGTTGAATTGGTTTTGTGTTACTCGGTTGCAGCTTTAACCAACAGTCTCGGTTATTGAAGGAAGCTCGGTCGCTAAAGCTGGAACTTGGTGAAACCTCTGGCACTCGGTGGAACATGTACTCGGCGATGCTTATGGTGCTTGGTCGATGTGCTTGCTCGGTGATGCTTGGCGTGCTCGGTTGTTTTACTGATGCTCAGTTGTTTCTCTGATGCTCGGTAGTTCTAGTTTACCGACTGGAGTTCTTGAAGATTTGGTTGGATGACTTGGTGCATTTATTGTTGGTAGCTTTTGTTGTATTCTCCTATGTAGATCTAGAGGCCGACATGGAGAATTAAATGATTGTAAGGCTATTTGAGAGCCAACTGTTGTTGCGTTTAATATTTATTTGTAATGGAAGCCGACTTGGCTTAGGAGTTAATTATTTCTTCCAGCCAACTTTTGGTTGAGGAAATGTATTTAAGGAGTGTTTGGGTAGATGTTTAGGGGGAGTTAGAAGAAGTAGCATCTAAAAGGATAGCACTTGGATCCTACGAGATCTTGAAGATCAGATTGTTTATCTGATAGTTGTAATAGCAGAGCTAGTGGTTTGCATGCTTGGAGACAAGGAGATTGCTTGGAGGCTCGCGAGCTCAAGTTTAGATCTTCCTAAGTGTTTCCATCAGTTGCTGATTTGTTTTAGAGATGGACTAGTTGAGAGATTGGAGAAATACTTTGTGATTGTATTTGGCCCTAACCTAGAAGGCCTTAGAGTCGGGCATGTTAATGAAAATTTCAATTGAAACATTGTCTTGTGTTATTCTGCATTGTTGGTGTTTGGTTGCAAGTTTGGATAGTCCTTAATTGGATCCTCCTTATTTGTACTGTGTCAAGTGGTATCAGAGCTTGAAGATCTTGAGTGTGTAAACCAATCTCTGAGTTGAGGCTGTTTGCACCAGGACCTTGGTTGGTGATTTATTGCTTTGGGTTTTCGAAGATCTTGAAGGATGCCTCCGAGAAGATTGAACCCTAAAGCGATTGTAGATCTCTGTGATGCTGTGGAATTGAAGATTGGAGAGAAAGATAAAGTTGATTTCAAATCTGAGATGGAATTGATGAAGAATGACATGATCGTTGAGGTCATGAGAGCTATTGGTGGTATGCTGAGGAATCTTGGTACTGAAGATGGTTATGAGGAAGCTGTCGAAGACTTTGAAGCTGCTAGATCTAGTGGAGATGACCAGAGAGATAGATCTGGCAAAAATAGAATTGCTCAGCTGCATAGTTCTGGAGCTTGGTTAAGTACTAGTTACCAAATGGAAGTTTCTACTTTCTTTGGTACTTTGAGACCTGAGGATTTGATTGACTGGATTGGTGAATTAGAAGATTTCTTTGAGCTTGAAGAAATTGAAGATCCTCTTAGAGTAAGATTGGTACAGACTAAGTTGAAGGACATGTTGCTCTTTGGTGGAAAGAATTACAAAGAGATAGAGAAGATGAAGGTGAAATAAAGATCAATCGGTGGAGGTTGATGGTGACTAAATTGAAAGCTAAGTTCAAACCCGCCGACTATGAGCTTGAATTGTTTAAGAAGTTGTAGAATCTGAAGCAAAAAGATTTGACTATGGAGGACTATACCAAGGAGTTCTATAAGTTGAATATTCGGTCTAGACATAGAGAACTTGGTAAAGAGAAGGTAGCTCGGTATGTGATTGGTTTGAGATTCAATATTCAAGATGAGCTTGGTATGCTGAAGATTGATTCGGTTAAAGATGCTTATCAGTATGCTCTAAAGGCAGAAGATAAGTTGAAAAGGAGACAACATAGTAATTCTCAAGGGAAGGAAAAGCTTGATCACTCGGTGAAGGACAAACTGACTATTGAAGATGAACCGAAACCTATGGAACCGAAGAGGAAGATAGGTAGAGCTATCTTTAAGGGTACTTGTTATAATTGTGGTGAAGAAGGAAATCGATCTTTTGAGTGTACACAGAAAAAGTTTGGTAACCGAAGGACTACTATGGTAAATGAGAACATTTAGATTGAACTTGAATCTGAAAACTTGTTGGATCGGAGAACATTGCTCGGTGCAAAAGAGGAACCTTGGCAGATGAGTAATTTGTTCAAAACTCGGTGCAAGTCTGGAGGTAAACTTTGTGATGTATTTGTGGACAGTGGTACTATACCGATAACCTTGTTGCTGAGAACATGGTTTAGAAACTTGGTTTGAAGAGAATGAGACATCCTTATCCTTATAGGATTGGCTGGTTGCAAGATGTTCATGCTCTAGAAGTGAGGGAGCAATATCTTGTTGATTTTCAGATTGGCCAGTATAAGGATCAAGTGTTGTGTGATATTGTGGAGATGAATAGTTATAATATATTTCTCAGTAGACCTTGGCAGTATGATTGCAGAGCTATGTATGATTGTGTCAAGAATGTGTTTACTATTGAGAAGAATAACATGAAGCTTTCCTTGATGCCTTTTTTGGATACAACACTCGGTAGGAGAAACCTGAGCTTTGGTAACCAAGATGAGTTGGAGAATTATGAAAGGACTGATCAGTATGGAGATCAGTTTATTGACTGGAGTTCTTGAAGATTTGGTTGGCCAACTTGGCGCATTTATTGTTGGTATCTTTTGTTGTATTCTCCTATGTAGATCTAGAGGCCGACATGGAGAATTAAATGATTGTAAGGCTATTTGAGAGCCGACTATTGTTACATTTAATATTTGTTTGTAATGGAAGCCGACTTGGATTAAGAGTTAATTATTTCTTCCAGCCGACTTGTGGTTGAGGAAATGTATTTAAGGAGTGTTTGGGTAGATGTTTACGGGGAGTTAGTGGAAGTAGCAGGTAGAAGGATAGCACTTGGATCCTGCGAGATCTTGAAGATTAGATTGTTTATCTGATAGTTGTAATAGCAGAGCTAGTGGTTTGCATGCTTGGAGACAAGGAGACTACTTGGATGCTTGCGAGCTCAAGTTTAGATCTGCCTTAGTGTTTCCATCAGTTGCTGATTTGTTTTAGAGCTGGACTAGCTGAGAGATTGCAAAAATAGTTTGTGATTGTATTTGGCGCTAGCTCAGACGACCTTATAGCTGAGCATGTTAATGAAAATTTCAGTTGAAACATTGTCTTGTTGTGTTATTCTGCATTGTTGGTGTTTTGCTGCAAGTTTGAATAGTTCTTAATTGGATCCTCCTTATTTGTACTGCGTCAATTAAAGAACTTCAAAGCATGAATTGAAGAGGCTTTAGCAAGAGACTTTCCTAGTCTGAAAAGAATGAGATAACATAAAATAGAATACTAGATAATTGAGAGGTCATTGTAGATGTCATTACCACCCGAAAAAAACACTTGAATTTGAAAAGTTCCTTACCTTTTATTTTAAAATATTTCCACATGAGGAGAAGAGTATATAAACTGAAACCTTTCTTGACAAACAACATGAGTTCTTAAAGAGATATAATGTCTAATGAGAATTTCTAGGCATTGGTCTTGTTTAGAGCTCAAATAACCCACTTTTCATAGTGATCAAAGATTGAGAAAAGAACCAGAAAAGTAATTATTGTCACAAAAGTTGGCACCCTTGCTTGACATTTGGCCCCCAAGCAGCCTTGTGAAACATGGAAACAACTTCCAAGTTTGGGACATTGACAAGTGAGTTGAGTCTTTGAAGAAGGTCAGGTTCCTTTCTTATTAGGGTGCAGTGTTGAACCAAACCATCACTTGAAACCTACTTCTAACATAAAGCTAAAATCTTCTTAGGAAAAAGGGAAGAGGGATTGCGAAAAAGTAAAGGGTCAATGCACCAAATTAGAACGTGTTTCTCTCTACCTATGACAGCATAAAAAATTTAAAAAAAAGACCCCTCAATGACATCTTTGAAAAAGCCTCTTCACCTTTAACTTTTTCTTTGAAAAGAGTTCCAATTTGAGTGTTGGGTTTTAACAATAGTTCTAGAACTGCTTATCAGGCCCCCAAAAAGTATTTTGAACTTTTCTTTTACTTAACCTTTTTTTCTTCAAATTTGTTCAGTACCACTTTTGACTTTGGATTTCAACATAAGTTCTGGGTCTTCTTGTCGAATCCAAAACTTTGGTTTTAAACTAAACTTAGTTCTCCTTGGAATTTCCTAGGTTTCCCCCTTTGAAGTTTTAGTTTTCTTTTATGTTAGGCCTCGAAAGAAGTTTCAGAATTGCTGGTCAAACTTGACACTTCATATTTTAAACTAAGGTCTTCATTAACTTTTCCATTTTTATTTATATCTCAGTTCTACTTTAGACATTGAATCCTGACAAGAGTTCTGGAAGAACTATCGAGTTTGACACATGATTTTTGAACTAAAACTTAGACATTTGCAGAAAAGAGAAATTGACAAAATGACTAAGGCATGAAGAATTAAGGGATTTAGGTTTCAAACCTTAGGGTCATTTCGCAAAGGGACATAGCCTATTTTAGTTGTCTTAGATCAAATATCAACTATAGGCTAAGGATGGCATAAAATGCCAATAGTAACATAATGCGAGAGATAAAAAAGTTCAATGAAATATGATGGAAAACTTTTTAAACATATAATATTGGAAAATAGGGTTACCTAGCTTATGGGTGCAAATTAGGAAACAAGTTCCATCTCTAGTTTGATTACATTGGGAAGGAGAGTGATCCACTTGGGATAAAGTGTATTTAGTAGTCCTTCATGGAGGAGTTCAAAATGATACTCCTATTATATAACATCAATATGGAAACTAGGGAGGAAGATGGGAAAATGAAGATTTTCACCATATCCAAAATCAAAGAAACTATATATATATATATATATATATATATTAGGAATAAAATCTGAATATATCCTATGGGGGAGTATTCGCAGCCATTCTGTAGCAGTTTTTGTTGCATTCATGACTATGATTGTCATTGATGTCAACACAATGATCTATTGGAGATTAGTTGAGAAGCAGACAGTGTTTGAGTTAGTGCACTTGGGATATTGAAGATGAAGCTATGCGGAGTTGAGGACTTACTCTATGATGTTCTATAAGATCGTGGTTAAGAGCGCAGACGAAAATTCATTTATTCATGACAGTTATGAGGAAATCAATGGAAGCAGTATTCAGGAAGTGTTCCTGAGTAGAAGTTTGTGGAAATCGGATGATATCTCCTAATTGAGATGGAATCTGATCATGCGCAGTTATGAGGTAGTTGAAGACATGATTTTAGTGATGTGGACATGAGTGCAAGATCTAAGGTCGCACGAGTGAAGAATTATCTTAATTGGAAGCCGAGAGTTTTGTGTAATTTTTATGTAACCTGTGGAAACAAATATTTTGTAATTTGTATGTCGACTCATTTGTAATTACTTGAGTGTGGTATAAAGTAAGGAATGTTTTCCTTGTTGTAATATGTGGGTGAGATAGTAATTGTGAATTGTGTGAAAGTGAATGAAGAAATTGTGAAAGCAAATTTGTTGAAAGAGGATATGCGAAATATATAGATTTTATATTGAGATTTGGAGAAGCAATTGGTGCGGTTTGGCACAATCACAGAAGGTGTATTGAATTGTTGAGATCAGTAATCTTTTGGTATTATTCTGTTGAGTAATACAAAGATCAGTTGGATACTGAGTTCAGTGATATTACCCTGAAGTTGTTTGGGCAGTGGGTCCTTCTGTCTTCCATAACTCCTAATAGAGTTAGAATCTTTTAATAGGGATTCAAAGTCTCATGACAGGGACTCATATGTACTGAATGTATTTCATAAGACTCCTAACAGAGTCCATCCTCTCACAAGGAACTTTTATATTAGTGCATCTTTTGTGGGCATCATTCCCACTGGGGTTTACTCTTTGATATCTTTCTATGGTTGTTGATTACATTGCTTACATGGTTAAAATCCATTAAGGTTGATAAAATTTGTATTTATCTGATAACTGATTCACAGCCCCCCCCCTCTTAGTTATCTTGGTGGACTTTACTTTCTAACAATTGGTATCAAAGCTAGGTTCTTGAAGAAAAAGTGTAACAGCTTAAGGAGATCCATGGTGAATCATTTCAGGAAAGATAGCCCTAAGTTTGGAGTAAATTTTGACAATTGGAAAGAAAAGATGAAGACACACCTACTTTGTTTAGGACCAGGTTATTGGTTAATTAAAAAGAATTAGAAGACTATCATTGATGAGGATAAAATTAAAGATTGTACTAATGAAGAGAGATATCTATTTGTGTAACATACTTGCCAAAGAAGCACTCTTGTCAGCCCTTCCGAAAAATGAGTATAGTCAGGTAAAATATCTAAAAACATCTCATGAAATTTGATTAGCTTTATAGTCTACTTTTGAAGGTGATGAACATGCAAAGAAAGTCATATTACATAATTGGATATGTGCATTTGAAGATATAAGAATGATGGAAGATGAATCTGTTAGAAGCTATATTTGTAGAATGTCAGAGATTGTTGCAGGTATAAAATCTTGTAGAGGAACCAAGACAGAGAATGAAGTGATATGGAAAATTCTGACGACATTGACTCCTATATTTAAGTAGACAACATAGATGATTGAACAAGTTATTCCTTGTACTACGAACTTTACCAGAGAGACTCTTCTTGGAAGATTGGAAGTAGCAGAGATGAACCTGAGGTTATCAGGAGACTTATCTAGAATGAAGACAACATTCAATGCTCTTACTGTTTGCCCTACTTTGTTAAGAAGCATCAATGTGAGTGGAGATTATGCTAGCAATAGCCGATCTAGAAATGAAGAAGACATGAAGATTGAAGAAGGTATTGCCTTGCTTGTGAAAAGAGAACCAGACGGTAAGAAAATTTTTAAATTCTAGACTTGTCAAGAATTTGGTCATTTTGCATTTAAATGTCCTAAGAGAGTTAAGAAGTATAGGAAGAACTTTAATCCTAGAAGATCTAAAGAATGTTACTATGCAAATGATGAAGAACTTGAAGCTAGTTTGGAGAAATCTTTGAGTGAAAGTGATACTGAGAATAATGATAATATAGGATTTGTAGCAATTAAAATAGAAAATCCTAAAACAGAAATTAAGGAAGAAAAAACTTTAGTTTCTCAAGTAGAAAAGAAAGCTGATTGGATTATAGACAGTGGTTGTTCACATCATATGACTGGAGACATGAAAAAGTTCATAAAGTTTAACAATTATGATGGAGGAGTTGTTAAAGTTGGAAACAATGCACCTTGTTTGATTAAAGGTATAGGATCTATTACTCTAGATGGAAAGATTAATACTGATGATGTTTACTTTGTGGATGGTTTGAAACATAATCTTTTGAGTGTTGTATAGCTAGTTGATAAGGGATATCAAGTTTGGTTTACTGAGAAAACTTGTGTAATCAAAGATAAGGATGGTAATTTGATTGGTACTGGATTTAGAACCAGAGGTAATGCATTTCAGTTGAATCCTACTGAGATGACATGTTTGATTACTAAGATTGATGACAGTTGGTTATGGCACTAAAGATTTTGTCATATAAACTTTAATAACATTGTGAAAGTGAGTACTGCACTTGCAGTAAGAGATTTGCCTAAAATTATGAAGCCCACTAACATGATTTGCAAGGAATGTGTGATGGCTAAACAGAAGAGAAGCTCATTTTCCACCAAGAAGTTTACAACAGCAGAGAAGTTGGAGATTGTTCATACAGATTTGAGCGGTCCTACAAAGACTAGAGGATTCTATGGAGAAAGGTATTTTATGATTCTTGTTGATGATTTTGCAAGAATTATGTGAATTGCATTTCTTAAAGAAAAATATGAAGCATTTGATAAGTTTAAGATGATTAAGAATAAAGTTGAGAATGAATTTAGAATCAAGATTAAATGTTTTAGATCAGATAGTGTTGGAGAATTTACTTCAAAAGAATTTAACATTTTTTGTGAAGTGAATGGTATTAAGAGACAATTTTCAGCCCCTAGGACACCTGAACAAAATGGTATTGCAGAAAGAAGAACCGGGTCAGTAATTGAAGCAGCAAGAGCTATGTTATTTGAGAATGACTTAGCGAAGATATTCTTGACAGAAGCAGTGAACACAACAGTGTATACAATGAACAGAGTACAAATCAGAGCACACACAGACAAGACACCCTATGAACTATGGTTTGGACATGCACCATCAGTTAAGTATTTTAGAATTTTTGGAAGCAAATGTTATGCTACGAGAGATGATGACATTGGAAAGTTTGATCCTAGAAGTGATGAAGGTATATTTCTTGGATATTCATTGAAGAGAAAATCTTATAAATGTTACAATAAGAGAACTAAGACTATTGTTGAGAGCGCAAATGTTAAAGTTGATGAAAAGTTCAAAATTTAGGAAAGAATGTTTGATTATGAATCAGATGAAGGAACTCAGCCTAGAACTAATCCAAAGACTACTGAATTATTCTATGAAACTGACAGTGATTTGTTGAATGAGATCCATAGTGTAGGAACCATTGAAGAACCTACAGTAGAAACAAGTACTGAGACAGTGACACCTAACAAAAATTTATCAAGAAATCATCTTGCTGAGCAGATTATTGGAAGCATAGACAGAGGAGTTTTGACACAAAATAAGGTACAAGAATAGTTGTGTTTGATTTCTCAAATTAAACCTAAATCTACTAGTGAAGCTTGTGAAGATGAACATTGGATTAAAGTCATGAAAGAAGAACTAGATCAGATTGAAAAGAACAAGACATGGGAATTGTGTTGGCATTAAGCAGAATTGCCACTAGTGACAACACTTATTTGCATTCTGGATATAAACCGAGCAGACAAGTGCAAACCGAGCAGACAGTGCAAACCGAGCAAGTTAGTACAAACCGATCAGGACAATGTAAACCGAGTAACATCTTGTCTACCGAGTCACCAGTACTTACCGAGTTCAAAACCTACCGAGTGATCAGTATGAACCGTGCCTTCACTTCTACCGAGTGCATGACGATGCCGAGTAATGCAGTGGACGTCGAGTATCAGAAAGTCACCGAGTCAGTTTGAAGGAACCGAGTAACTACTTGGGCTGACTTAGTAGCACTCATGTTTATTTGTCAAGCCGACTGTGTAATTGTAATTGTAATTAATTGTTTAAGACCTGTATATAAGAAATGTTGTAAAAAGAAATGATATATATGAAGGAGAAAGTATGTGAAAGAAAAAGAAAGGCAGAAATAAGCGAATTGCAGAAGGCTTCAGAAGTATAAGGTACAGCAAAGACAAATTCATCACAAAAGGTGATCAGTACATCAGAGAATCTCAATCGACAAGTCACCGGTCTTCCCATGTTGAACAAAGCTAAAACTACCAAAACCCTAGGTCGGACGGAACTAGAGAAGAAAACCCTAGCCGAGTGGGATGGTAGAGGCATGAAAGTTAGCAGCATTACCGACGCTGAACTGAAGTTTGGTACACATATCATTGCCCACAAGATTTACAGTTCTAGTCGACAGAACAGTGTCTCCTGTGAAGCTATTGACCTAGCATACAAAGTGGTCAAAAACAACTTAACATTTGACCTAGCAGACTTATTGTTGAAACAGTTTAACAAGAACATGGAAAGCATCAAAACTTCCAAAAACAATCCATGTAAGTTTGGATCCTTGTTGGTCTGTTTATTCTTCTATGTTCAGAAATTCTTCCCTTCTAAAGGAAAAGTTGTATGGAGAAAAGATGTGCCAGTACTCTATGAAATAAATGAATACATCGCAGAAATGGGTGAAAACTTTGAAAGCATCATGGATAATTATTTTGAGTCTTTCAAAGAGAAAATGAATGACAGATTCTGGATTCCACAGAAGTTGGTGGAAGATTACAAAGATGACATCTGTTTTATGGTAGATTGTGATAATGTGTATATTCAAGCAGTTAAACCAAGAACTGTATATGTAAAACCTCTTCCTTATGAGGTAAATATTGATGAAACCAAGAATATCATTGAAGCTCTTCTAAATCAGCCTGCCAATTATATTTTGGAACATATGATGAAGCTAAGGTGAGAATTGAACTAAGCATAAAGCTTCCACAGGCGGTAAACAAAGGAAAGAAGAGGATAGCCAAAATGCAAATGATAACCGAAGACAAAGAAGAAATAGATGAAAAAGAAGAGGAAAAGGACGAGAAAACAGAGGAACCAGAACCTGCAAAGAAGAAAGGAAAATTTTTCATCACTAAGGCATCTGTGCCTCCCACTGCTGTGTTTACAAGGAGAAATACAAGAGGCAAGGCAGACAAGGCAGAAAAGGCAGATAAAGACATAGTATTCAAAAGGCCTCCTCTAAGCCTTCAAGAAAAGCTCAAACTCTTTAGAGATGGATCAGGATCTGGAGTAAGTAACATAAAATCCTTGAGATATGAAACCAGATCGGAAGCAGAACAGAAGGAAATAGAAGATGCTGTTGTTGAGAAGATGGGACAGTGGAAATACTCTCCTGAAGAAATTACCCCACAGGTTCCAACAGTTCTATTGAATCCAATAAGAATGAGATGGAGCAATGCAAGGCAAACTGTGATAGACATATTTGATCAAAACCTGAGACAGTTGATGCCGAGCTTGAATAATGATGAAGTAAAGAAGGCATTAAAAGAAAATGAAAATAAGATGACATTAAAGTTCAATACTTGTTTGATTTTGATCAACAATATTGAATCGGTTGTGAAGGCTGCAAAAGCCACATGGAAGAACATATACCACCTTCACCAACCGAGCATTGAAACTGTAATAATAAAAGATATTGAAGATGACAGCGATGAACAAGAAGAAGACACTGAGGTAGATGATACTGTAAGGATAGCAGCAGAAGTCATTGCATCCCTTCCTACCTCTCCAGTGAAAGTCTCTACATCCAGCCCAGAGACACCTTCAAGCATGGTTGTGACAACTTCCACATTCGTCCAATCATCTCTAGCAACATCAGAGGTAGCCACCATTTCTTCTACCGAGCTGCAGTCTCCTGTACCATCAAGCTTTCTAGCAGTAAGTTTTCCAGCTTTTGAATCTTCAAGTGTAAATATTTTAAGTTCTCCAGTAGAAAGTATACCAGTATCAATAGCCAGCCCTACTTTATCTACTGTCACTACTACAAAAGCATTAAGTACAGATAAGCCTAAAGCTCTACCGAGTATAAAATTTTTGGGTAAAAATGTAGTTGAGGATATAGACCTAGATGAAGAGATAGAGATTCCTACATTAGATTTTGCAAATCTCTCAGCAGACCAGATGCAGAATATAGGTGAGATCCTCCAAAGGAAAGCAAAACAAAAGAAGCTTAAAGAGGAGAGAGACAAGGAGTATCAAATCATCAAGGATGCTAAGGACATTTTGTCTGATGCATTAGGCATTAAAGTAGACTCCTCCCAGCATGTTTTGTTACAATTAGCAGAAGCAGTTGAGAAATACAATGAGGACTCATCCGGGACAGAAAAGTTAGTTGAAAGAGCCGAGAAGAAATTCAACAATAAAGTGCTTGAGCACATTGCTCAGCACATAGCTATTAACCAAGTGGAATTGTCTTCAGTTTTGTCTAACATAGAATCTATCTATTCGAATGCTACCTCTCTTTTGGCCAGACTATGCAATTTTGCCGAGTTCACAAAGGATGTTAAAGATAAAATGAATAAAATGGATGAGGATATGAAGATTAGCATACAGAAGCTGCAACTTGAACCAAGTTCAAGCTCTGCTCATCACATGAAAATTTCACACCTATCTAATATGCAGTCTGATCTACTGAAAGAAGACTCAAGGATCCGGTCCACACTGCTAGACATCCAACACATGATCCTTCCCATCATGAATACAATGTATAAGCACATTGAACATTCCAGAACATTGATTCATGACAATCAGTTCTCTATAGCAGATCACATGATTGAACTCTCTGCAGAAGTCCAAATTGCTATACAAACATGTAAGACCCTGCAAGAAAGTTGGGACAGAACCCTAGCACTAATAATGAAGGTACATTCTGATTTCTTATCAAATTTTGGATTCTCTCTGTAAATAACTTGTATATGCACCTTTGGCATTATCGTCAAAAAAGGGGGAGATATGTATAGAAGGAGAGATATGTATACTGTATAGATTTGTATAAGAAACAGTTAGCACATTGAAAGGGGGAGACAATGTATAAAGCCCTATAACAAAGACAAATTTTGAAAAATCAAAATAAAACTCAGCATGACTCGTGTATATAAATTTTGGCCAATAAGTGTTTTTGTCACTAATGCCAAAGGGGGAGATTGTTGGCATTAAGCAGAATTGCCACTAGTGACAACACTTATTTGCATTCTGGATATAAACCGAGCAGACAAGTGCAAACCGAGCAGACAGTGCAAACCGAGCAGACAGTGCAAACCGAGCAAGTTAGTACAAACCGATCAGGACAATGTAAACCGAGTAACATCTTGTCTACCGAGTCACCAGTACTTACCGAGTTCAAAACCTACCGAGTGATCAGTATGAACCGTGCCTTCACTTCTACCGAGTGCATGACGATGCCGAGTAATGCAGTGGACGCCGAGTATCAGAAAGTCACCGAGTCAGTTTGAAGGAACCGAGTAACTACTTGGGCCGACTTAGTAGCACTCATGTTTATTTGTCAAGCCGACTGTGTAATTGTAATTGTAATTAATTGTTTAAGACCTGTATATAAGCAATGTTGTAAAAAGAAATGATATATATGAAGGAGAAAGTATGTGAAAGAAAAAGAAAGGCAGAAATAAGCGAATTGCAGAAGGCTTCAGAAGTATAAGGTACAGCAAAGACAAATTCATTACAAAAGGTGATCAGTACATCAGAGAATCTCAATCAGCAATCCAGTTGCAAAGCAGAGATCTACTGTTTCATTCTAACAGGTGAATCAGTACTAAATCCTTTAACCGGGTAGACTTAACAGTCTTTGTAAAAATCTCTTTACCGAGTGCATACTTCACTATATGTTTGTAAATCCTTTAACAGGGTGGATTTAGCAATCCTTATTGCTCCTAACAGGGCAGATCATCAGAAGTGATCAAATTGTAAGCCTTAACCGGCCAACTTTATTCTGCAGTATTAAAGCTTTGTGGGTTTCATCCCCACCCCAGTTTTACTTTCTTTTGGAAGGTTTCTGGGTAACCAAATCTATGTGTCATTATTGTGAATGCTTTTAAGTTTCATGCTTTCTGTATGCAAAGGTTAAAAGGTAAATTTCATGTTGAAATTGTGAGAAAATTTGGAGTTACTGATTCACCCCTCCCCTCTCAGTAACTCGGTTAATTCCTGAATATTTCCAACAAATTGGTCCCTAGACCTAAAGATAAGAATGTTATAGGAACAAAATGGGTATTCAGAAACAAGATGAATGAACAAGAAGTAGTAAGGAAAAAAGCAAGATTGGTATGTAAAGGATACTCACAGCAAGAAGGAATTGACTATGAAGAAACTTTTACACCAGTAGCAAGAATTGAAGCAGTAAGAATGTTTTTTTCCTATGCATCTTACAAGAAATTCAAAGTGTATTAGATGGATGTGAAGTCAGCATTTCTGAATGGAGAATTGGAAGAAGAAGTCTACATTGAGCATCCTAAAGGTTTTCCTTTGACTAGAGAAGGAGATATGGTATGTAAATTGAAGAAAGTTTTATATGGACTAAAGCAAGCACCTAGAACTTGGTATGCGAGATTGGATAATTATTTGTTAAAATTAGGATTTACAAAAGGCACAGCTGATAGCAACCTATACACAAAGGAAATTGAAAATGGTTTGTTGGTTGTTATTTTTGTTGATGATATTATCTTTGGAGGAGAAGATGAAGCTAGTGATAAATTTGCAGATGAAATGAAGACTGAATTTGAAATGAGTATGATTGGTGAAATGAAATACTTTTTAGTATTGCAGATAACACAGAATAATGATGGTATCTTTGTAAGTCAGACAAAATACTTGAATGATTTACTGAAGAGATTTGGAATGGAGAACTGGAAACCAGCTGGAACACCTATGATAACTGGACACAAGTTATCTATCACAGATGAGACTCCTGCAGTGGAACTGAAGAAGTATAGATCTATTATTGGAGGATTACAATATTTGACTCATACAAGACCTGATATATCACATGCAGTTGGAATTGTAGCAAGATTTCAAGCTGGACCTAGAGAATCACATTATGCAGCAGTAAAGAGGATAATGAGATACTTAAGAGGCACAATTCAGTATGGATTGTGGTATGAAAAATCTGATAATTTTACCCTATGTGCATGTACAAATGCTGATTGGTGAGGTAGTGTTGATGACAAAAAGAGCACCAGTGGTGGAGCATTTTTCCTTGGAGGAAGATTGGTTTCTTGGCTAAGCAAGAAGCAAAATTGTATTTCACAGAGCACAGCAGAAGCAGAGTATGTGGTAGCAGCAAACAATTGTAATCAGATAATTTGGATGAAGCAAATGCTGAAGGATATTGGAATAAAATTTGTTGAGCTTGTTGTTATACATTGTGATAACACTAGCACAGTTAGTATGTCTAAGAATCATGTGTTACATTCTAAGACAAAATATATAGAGATAAAGTATCATGTAGTGAGAGAGAAAGTGGCAGAGAAAGAAGTCAGACTTGAGTACATAAGCATGTAAAGGAGCAGATTGTAGATATATTTACAAAACCTTTGCCTAAGGATACATTTGAGTATCTGAGAGGTATGCTTGGGGTTATGCCCCAGCCTACTTTTGAGAAGTGATGCAGATTATTGCATCCGTCTAGTGGTATATGAGCCTTATATTTCTTTTGGACTGGATGATGGTACTTCCTCTATGGGGGAGTATGTGTATCTGAGCTGAGTCATAAGGACTCTAGTGAATGTATTTTCTGAACAATGTCTTTTGACATTGAAGTTGTTGTTTGACATAATGATGAAACGTCTATCATTCATGTCAATGGGGGACAAGTATACATGAAAAACCATATGTTGGAGAGAACTGTATAGGAAAATGAAGCAAGATTTGATTGATGAAGAGGATTTGAAAGTATTTTCTGAGCAGTAGTGTTGCAGTGTTGGTATTCATGGAACTTGGATATTTTTTCATCTATGTTTCCATCAATACCAATGGGGGAGATTGCTAGCAATGAATGCTGAATATATCCTATGGGAGAGTATTTGCAGCCATTGTGTAGTAGTTGTTGTTGCATTCATGACTGTGATTGTCATTGATGTCAACACAATGATCTACTGGAGATTAGCAGAGAAACAAATAGTGTTTGAGTTAGCGCACTTGGGATATTGAAGATGAAGCTATGCGGAGTTGAGGACTTACTCTATGATGTTCTATAAGATTTTTGTTAAGAGCGCAGGCATAAATTCATTTATTCATGATAGTTATGAGGAAATCAATGGAAGCAGTATTCAGGCAGTGTTCATGAGTAGCGGTTTGTGGAAATCGGATCATATCTCCTAATCAGGATGGAATCTGATCATGCGCAGTTATGAGGTAGTTGAAGACATGATGTTAGTGATGTGGACGTGAGCACAAGATCCGAGGTCGCATGAGTGAAGAATTATCTTAATTGGAAGTTGAGAGTTTTGTGTAATTTTTATGTAACGTGTGGAAACAAATATTTTGTAATTTGTATGCCGACTCATTTGTAATTACTTGAGTGCGGTATAAAGGAAGGAATGTTTTCCTTGTTGTAATATGTGGGTGAGATAGTAACTGTGAATTATATGAAAGTGAATTAAGAAATTGTGAAAGCGAATTTGTTGAAAGAGGATATGCGAAGTATAAAGATCTGATATTGAGATCTAGAGAAGCAGTTGGTGCGGTTTGGCACAGTCAGAGGAGTATTGAATTGTTGAGATCAGTAATCTTTTGGTATTATTCTATTGAGTAATACAAAGATTAGTTGGACAGTGAGTTCAGTGATCTTACCCTGAAGTTGTCTGGGTAGTGGGTCCTTCTGTCTTCCATAACTCCTAACAGAGTAAGAATCTTTTAACAGGGATTCAAAGTCTCCTAACAGGGACTCATATGTATTGAATGTATTTCATAAGACTCCTAACAAAGTCCATCCTCTCATAAGGAATTTTCATATTAGTGCATCTTTTGTGGGCATCATTCTCATCAGGGTTTACTCTTTGATCAAGAGGTTCTCTACTCAACATATCTCGTGTCATTGTGTTATTGTGCATGTATATCTTTCTATGGTTGTTGATTACATTGCTTACATGGTTAAAATCTATTAAGGTTGATAAAAGTTGTATTTATCTGATAACTGATTCACCCCCCCTCTCAGTTATCTTGGTGGACTTTACTTTCTAACAATATATATATATATATATATATATATATATATATATATATATATATATATATATATATATATATATATATATATATATATATATATATATATACGACAGAAGTAGATTTGAAAATGAAAAGTAGAGAGGAAATTGTTACCGAAGTTTGGGCTAGAATCTAAGGGAATACATCATTTGGGATGACCTTGATCTAGGATCAGTAGATGCAATAAAAATTGAAATATTTGTGATTAGGATGCTTCGCAAAAGTTTTCTTAAAATTTTTGTCAAAAGTATTTCAAATTATGTCGATTGGGCCAACGTAGACCCATATTTTTCTGATTTGCAAAAGCTGGAGTTATAGGTCTTTGTCTCCTCAACATGATTCCAAAATCATGTTTTTGTACTCTCTCAAATGTACACACAAAGAGATAATTTTGTTGGGTTGATGGTGGTTTGCCTAGTTCAAACCTTGATTTTAGAATTAACCATGAAAATGAAATAACATGAGTTGAAAATGAAAGTATTTTGTAATGTAGCAGAGACTAAATCTAAAAATTTACTTAATTATAACGTCACAAGTTTTTTTTATGTCAAATTCTTCATGAAGATGTTGACCTTGAATTTTATGGTTAACTTTACGGAAAACAGATCATGAACACCATCATGAATATTTAATATCTAAACTTTACTCCTTGTCCTCAATGCCTTGGATGATGCTTGATCAATTGCTCAATAGGAGAGAGTAAGTGTATAATTCCATGAGATGGATGTGGAATTTGGAGGGCTAAGCCTTTTTGATACCTATTCTAAGGAATTAGGTTAGTAATTTTAAAGCAATTCGACACTAAGGAAGTTATCCAACTCCTGCAAGCTACTCGTTAAGTGATTTGAATTTGGGCCCTATTTATCAAGGAAAGGTTGCCCTAGGCAACCATAGCCTGGGTCAAGGTCACTCCAGGCAACCTTCTCCTAGGGCAAGGTCACCTAAGGTGAAGTTCACCTCCCAACAAAGCTAGAGTCAAGGACTCTATGTAAATAATACAAAGGAGAAGCCATAATTTGAACTAGTATGACTAGAATCAAGCATGTCAGGCATACGAGGTCAAAAATACTAAAGTAAGGATTAGGTGAGCAAAAAATTGTATGTGGATACAATTCACAATTCCACAAAACCATATTCAAAGCCAATAAAAAAAATCATAGGAGCATCTCAAATTTTAAATGGGAAGTCTAGAAGGAACCAACAAGAAAAATATAATAAAAATTTTATAGTAGCCAAAATTTTAGAGGAAAGAGAGTTTATTTGCCAAAGAGGGAGGCTTAGTGATGTAATGGTTTAGTTGCTTTTCAATCTTGACATGAAAATTTACCTCTAACTAGTAGGCAAGACCAAGAGGCAAAGGAAATGTTCAATATCAAAAGATTTCCAGTGATCAATTTATTTCTATTTGAAAGAATCTAGCCAACCAAGTAGAGTTGGAAATAATTATCTATAGCGCTCATTCTTTTACCATAGAATACTTGAACCAAAAGCATGGTTGCATAAATCAAAGCAAAGAAGAGCTTTCTTGATATTATACTCATTCGTATAAAGAGTGACAAAATATTACATTTTTATCACTACTATTAAATAGGTTAAAAATAAAAAGATTAAATTACAACTTTTAAAATTCTAAAAAATTACTAACGAAACTAAAAAAAGAACTTATAATATAATAATTTAACATCTAATTTTTAAAAGTGAACTTTACAAGAGTGATATTGAAAGGTAATTTCTTAACTACAATACAAACCCACTTATTTTGAAGACAAGTATAATAATGCTAATGATAATAGTATTTTATAAGACATAATATACTCCAAGATTCAATCTTGTTGGCTCTTGGATTCTATGAACTTAATTTGCATCAAAATAAAATGGAACAGTTGTTTTTAAAGATGTCAAGATATACCTTGCTTATTAATTTTGTAATTAGCTTAAAATCAACCAACAATAATATTTATTTAATTTTTTGAATAAATATGTGATTAATTCATGTCATATTACCCTCTGATGGGAAATCAAACTTAGAGAAGGTATCAGTTTTTATAGACAATGATATGTAATATTTTACTACTGATGACTTAAAGAATGATAAATTTTAAGATGTCACGACTTTAGTTAAACTCCGACAGAATGGGAGCCTTAAAGAACATTCCAGTTCTAATTAAGAAGTATTAAGATAATTGCATCCATGTGATTCCCGTGTCAGTGTCAATTGTAGGGTCTGGTGACTTATTGAGGCTGATTTGAACTACAAAGGTTGCTGGTTCCTTGATTCTTGTTTTGGCATGCAAAGAGATGATGTTAATGCTCATATTTGCTTCACGTAGTTGCTGTTGTGTTTCTTATAGTTATTGGTATGTTATTTTTATGCAGTAACTTGAATGTGAAATTGTAATTGTTATGCAGCATCTTGCTGTTCTGAACTTTTAATTTTTTATAGTCTGCAGGGGACTTGAAGCTCTATTAGTCAGCTGTTGAACAAAAAGGATCTTTATAATTGTAATTTCTTTTTTCTTAATTCAATGTTTTAAAAAAATATTTAATCATATTCATTTGATCCTTTATATGATGAGTTAGAAGTACATTTATCTTTCTTGAGTTCAATTGATTAGGCTGTGCTAATACTATATAGGCATCATTTGTAATGAAAAAACTTTAGGTTAAAAATATTTGTTTTTAGAAAAAAAGGTTTACAAGACTTAAAAAGTTTTAGAGTCTTTTTGAACAATATAAATTTTTAAAATAAATATGTTGAAGTTATTGATGAATGAAAATAGGATAATGGTAATATTTATAGAGAACATTTAGTTATTTTATTTATAAAGTGAATATAATGAATATAAAGGAGTGGTATTATATGATTTGTAAAGAGATAAGAAATGTAATTTCTTTTTTATAGAAACATAGAATTTAAAGAACACTTCTAATGTGCAATACATAAATAATTATATAATAAATATATAATATGCTAACACTCTTTTAAGCACAACTTAGGGGGACAAAAGTTATCTCAAATAGATAGTGTTAGATTAGATACTCATATTATTGACATATATAATACACATATACTTAGACAAAATGACAATCAATAAAATACTTGTGCACTAACTTTCCAATTCAATAGGGCATAAAACAATCATTAAAATTATGATATCATTTGAAGTTATAAACCTTATCTATATCTTTGTACACACAAATACTTAGAGGGGGGCGAATTAGTATTTCAATATTTTAAATCAAATCACCACACCAATAATAACATCAAAATAATATCAAACATGACCCTTTGGTGAAATTGTGGGGCTTCTACACTATAGTGCCTACAACCAAGGTTCAAGTCCCCCAGGGTTACTCTCTACTGTGGTTCTCAATGGAGAGTTGTTAACTTTAATCCTTGGTGAAGAAGTGGAGCTTCTTTCTTTTAAAGATTAGCAAGCTGGATTCTGATGAAGATGATGATCTAGGCTATTGGAAGCTGGTGGGGTGTGTGTGATTGGGATTTTCTTAACCTTGTGGTTTCTTTTGTCTCGTTTCTTGGCCATTCTTTTTAGGATTTTTCCTATGGCTCACTGCAAAAATGATGGGTTGGGGTGTTGTCTCCCATTACATTTGTAATCAGAGTGATTGTTCCTTCAGAAGTTTGGAGGCTGCACTGATTATGCCAATTTTTTAGGCCAATTTTAGTGTGGTGAAGGTGTTTATTTGTAGAATGGTTGTGATATCTATGGAGGACGTCTTCCCATTTTCTCAGACCATGTGATGTTGTGTGACCATCTTGACATGGCTTGTGATGGCTATGGGGGTTCCTTTCTAGAGGACTCTTTTGTTGTATAACCCTTGTTAGGGTGTCTTGTTTCTTTCTTCCTTGCATCAAAACTTCTTCCATCTGTGTGGGGGCATTGTCTTGGTAATTAGAGATCAGATATTCAAAGTGAATGGAGTATCTACTACATAGATTTTGTGTATCAAACATTTATACGATTCCCAATTTTTGTTGATTAATTCTACAAAACTGCCATTGTTTCGCATTACTCCTCTCGATGGCCAAGCGTGTGTTATGAGAATTTCTATGGAGAATTCCCCCAATCCACATATTTGGGGCGACCACCTGACTTACATGGATGAGGGATTCTCATGTTGGTTCCTAAAGGGGATGGTCTTGGTGGCTGACTCTACTTTGTTTGTTGATGCCATATTATTCTCTATTCACTAGCATATTTGGCATGTTTATGGTGAAAGAAGGGGTTGTTGTCATATTTTGAAGGATCTTGTTGATGGTATCCCTCTTGTGGGGGACTAGCTAGAGCCCTTTCTTAATTTTGGCATTGGTATTTTCTTTATGTGGGCTTTACTTTTTCTGTATGGATTTGGGCTCCCCCTTTCTATGTGGCCCTTCTTTGATATGGTTTAAGTAGAGATGTAATGACTCTCCAGTTTGTTGGGGATTTGAAGTGTTTTATAGTTTGGTGGGCCTTATGGCTGGGGGTGATGAGGTTGTGAGAAGGATTTCTACATTGAGTGGTAGGATCTTGGGGTTTCATTCTCTTCCTTCCTCAGACTTGTGGTGGTTATGGTTTATCAAAGAGGTTCCTAGTTTTTGGATCCTAGTGTAGTAGAAGCTTGCTTTTTTATGTCAAGTGTGGTTGGCTATGCCTTAGTTATTTCAAATGGTGAAGATATAGGTTGAGTCCATACCTTTTGAAGTTACTATATCATATAAAATGGTGTGCAATATTAGGATAGATCACTCACCAAATCATAGGTTACATATAGGAAGATCCAAGACCTTGAAACAAAGGAACCTGATTATCCCAAGGTAAGGTGTCAATTCATGATCTTCACAATGTAGGGTCTTGGACTGGTCTTCTTTTTCCTAAGAGGATTCGTAAGTGATATGAAAGAGAGGAATCTAAACTACAAAAGTAGATACAAATAAATGACAAAGAGGGAAATGTACTTACCTCGACGGATAGTAGAGGTTCAAACTTTAGTTCTAAAAATGGGCTATCAAAATTTATCTAAACTTGAAACAGATCTGGATCTCGAACCAAGAAGCTATAAATTGCAAACTTTAAAAATTTTGGGGTCCCAAGAACAAGTCAAATTCCCTGGTATAGGTCGACCTCCTTGGTATAGGTCGACTTCAACCTATACCTGAATGTGCCAAAAATAGAAATAATATCTAGGTCTTCTAGATCTTCTATTAGGCTTCCCAAATCTGCAACTGAAAATTTACTTCGAAACTATAGGGTATAGGTCAACTTCAACCTATACCTAAGATTGTCCAAATCAGAAAAAGAAAGTGGATCTGGGAAGTTCTTCCAAATGGGTCCTCAGATATGCAACTATATATGTCATCCAAACCTAGGGGCTTGCCTTGGTCAAGCCCCTATTTAGGAATTAACCTTGAATTGAAATAAAGAAAATGCTAGCATGTAGTTAAGATTAAATTTAAATAGAATGTAGCATACCATGCAGATGCAATTGTGCTTAGTATGTGATCAAGTATGTTGATGTAATAGCCTCGACTCAACACAAAAAACAAAAGGAAATCATGTAAGACAAACCCTCATGTAGTAGATGCTTGTAATTCACCTCAATGTAGAAGAAAATGAAGAAGAAGAAGAAGAAGAAGATGACTTGAATGTATGTATGTGGATATCCTCCTTTGATGGTCAACTCCTTTGTCTTCAACGAAGAAAGAAGCTAGATCTATGGAATTAAATGCATACTTGATTGAGTGATGGATGAATGCCTTCAATGAATCCTTTCTTTCCTTGCTTGGTCTCCTTGAATGCACCTTGGAATTGATTGTTTGAAGTTATAATGGATTCTCATAGATCATAATGAATGCCTAGATGTGAAAATGAGAGGAAGAGGCCTCTTTTTATAGTGATTCGAGGCTTAGATTCACAAAGGCCAACAAAGAAAAATGGGAAAAAGCTAATACTTTGCATTGGGCTCAAGAACCAATAAAAAATCATAACCTTTATAGGTTGAGGTCAACCTATACCTGATTGTACAAATTTTGAGATAAACATTTTGGAATCTAAGAAGTATTGAAAGATCTCAGGGGAAAATAGAAAGATAAGTAGGAAAACTTATCGTAAATGCATTCAAATCTTTGAATTACCAAAATGGGACCTAAGAGGGGAATGAAGCATATAAATTAGAGCCAACTTAGAGTTTTGTGCAAGATTGGAGGAAAAAAGAGGAACTTTATTTAAATTATGTATATAATTAAATGCAATATGAGGTCCTAAATGTAATAAACACACTAAGGAGGGAAAAAATGATCCCAATAAGTGCATAAAAGTATGTGCTTGCTTTTTAGGATGGTACAGTTAACCCCAACTTTAGCGGGAGTATGAGACAAGCTCATACCTACAATAAAGTAAGAGATAGAGGAAAGAGAGAGAAAGATAATTGTGGCGAATTGTAAAGATATAGAACATCACTAAGTCTAGGGACCTAAGCCCCCAAACTAAGGATCCTAACTCTACATCCATGCATGAGACAAAATACATCAAAATCAAAGGGATTAACTTACTAAAGAAAAACTCCAAATAAACTAGTGAAAGAGACCTTGCTCAGAAAATATCTGTCACTAATATCATGCCTGGAAATCTATTGCAAGAGCACAAATGACCACATACGAAGAAAAAGAGATTCGCCAATGAAAATATTGTCACCATGATCTAATCTAACTAAAATGATAGTAGAGAGAGAGAGAGAAGTGTGATTACCTTGCCTAGTAAGATTGTGTCTTATTGTGAACCACACAAAAGATATAATTGAAAGTTCTAGTAGGTTTATGTGTCGTGCTACTCAATCTTATCAAAAACCTTGTGTCTACTAGTGGATTTTCCCGTGTTTGTATGTGTGCACCTTGCACTCCACAAATCAATCAATCTATCACCATGAGGATTGGTTATGTTTGGATACTCCATGGATGGATCAAGGTCTGTTATATCCATAAAGATTAGTTTGTGTATGCCAAGATACGTCGAATAGTCTAGAAAATTATGTTATGCTAGTCAACCAATCCTAAATATGAGAAAGGGAGAGTACATGGCCCTATAAAATTATGTTTTGCTAGTCAACCAATCCTAAATATGTGAAAGGGAGAGTAAATGGCCCTAGAAAATTGTGTTATGCTAGTGAACTCTATCTATCATGCTTAAAGAGATAAAAATATATGTAATAAGGAGGCTATGTATGCCCCCCCTTTAAGAGGAAAAAATATGTGCTATTTTTTCATCTTAAGGAAGATAAAAACAAGGATGAAGCACTTTTAATACCAAAATAGCATCCACAAACAACACCCTATCCAAACCAAAGAGGTCACAATTCCTATGAAGTCATCGAAGGGACGAATGCAAAGAGATATTGTGCCATAAATATAAAAAGGATCCTTATGAAGGACGATGCATTGTTTACTCTCCAAGGTAAGGGATTTATCTTACACGGAAACCCTTTAGCGAATGATGAAAAAGGTTATGATCAAGGATGCATATCCTTAATGTAAACTAACATTTCTATATATGATTGGATGTCAAATAATAGATACATATTGTGTTGGAAAGTAATGTTAAGAAGATTGCCACTGGAGTCACAGTCATGAAAATGACTAAGTCCAGAATTAGAATAACAGCCTGTACAGTGCTACAATTTTGGTCAATGATGAAGATATATAAGGTATTGGGGCTTGCAAAGTTAACTGAAGGTATTTTGGGATGTATACATGCTTCAGTTAAGAGCGCATGAGTTTTGGCTACTAGATTTGTGAGATACAGTGTTCAGAAGGTATGTGAAGACAGTAAAACAATATAATAGGGTATATGAACAATTGTGAAGATCAAGGGGAGTATAGTGGATATGATAATGTGCTAAGATAGGTGAATAGAGTATATTGCTGACTCTTTGGTAATATAAGATCGCCGACTCCATAATTATCATTTGCATAAGTTATTATTATGTTTTATATGGTATTTGTGAAGCTGACTTGAAGGCTGATTTTGTATAAATATAGAGTGCTTTTGTGAAAGCGAAGAATGGTTATGTCTATGATGATGAAGTAAGATTGTCAATCTAAGAGAAGAGATCAGATGTGAGATCAATAAGAGGTCGTGCTATAACTAGAACTATCAAAAAAAGATAAGTGCTTGTATTGTTCACATTTTGGAGAATTCTTTTGAGATAGTTTTTGATTGTAAGAGAAAATGTTCTCACCACCTTTAACCGGGTGTTTTGTATACCCCTAATAGGGTTTTGTATTCCTCTAACCAAGAAATGCACTATGTAACAATCATCTCCTAACAGGGCTAGATCTCCTAATAGGGATATTATATTTTAGTGCATATTTGTGGGTACCATCCCCACCGGGGTTTTCCCTTGGTCAGGGTTTCCTTGAGAACAAATCATGATATCATGAGTAATGTGTCATTCTTATATGTTCTTTTAATTTTTGCATTACTTTGGATTGTTTATAATTGTTTAAAGTTGAAATCAAAGTTTTGTAATACTGATTCACCCCCCTCTCAGTATTACCTAATCCTAGCAATTTGTATCAGAGCTTTTGGCCCTTGGAGAGAAAGCCTAACAACTTAAGGGAGATCAGAATGGATTCAGGAGATTTGGAAGAGAACTTTGAAGCTGCACTTGATCTGGATAAAGTGAAGGCTGAGAATGGCGAATTAAAATTCAAATTAAGAAGAGAAGATGGTTTCATCAGGAAACTAATAGAACACCTTGAGATTGAAAAAAGTCAGCGACAAGACCTTATGGAGAAGATCAAAGAAGATTCAAACAGTGATACATCAGAAAAAGTGAAGAAGATGGAGCAAAAAAAAGAACAAATCAATATTTTGATGATTAAATAAATTCAACATGAAAAGGATAAAAGAAACAAATGTGAAGAGTCACTAGAATAAGCTAATATGCAGATAAGTCAAATGAAGATTGAACTTGACTAATAAAAAGATAAATATCAGGAATTATAAAAATATAGTCAAATCATTAAAGGTGAACTCACTCAAGCCAAATTACACATTGAGAAGTTACACATGAGCAGTGACAAGATTGATGAACAAAGAGAAAGAAAAAATCCTAAGGAGATATGAATGGAGTTGGATTCAATGAAGTAGAAAGTTCAAAAACCCAAGAAGAATCAAATGAAGCAAAGACTGAAGAAAGACCTGTTGGAGATTTTCAAGAAAGCCATATTGCTGACTGTATGTTTGTCATTAAAGACAACACATGGTAAGTAGTGTGCATGGAAGCCTGATGGAGAGAGCCTTGACCATATGGTTCTTAGATATGTTATCAACATGATATCATAGACGCAGAGGTTGATTCTGAGTGAAGAAAGTAATACAATTGTTTGTATCAGTGAGTGTTCTTGACAGGTCTCAGGAAGAGTTATGTATGTGATATACAATATGGTTGATATGAAGCCTTGTGCATTTATATTTATGTTGTAGACATATGTGTGATGCTATGTTCATAGACGCAAAGTCAGATGTGCAGTACAGGTTGAGTTATGAAGTCTCCAGTTGACAGTGATAATTTCTTGAGTATATCTAGTGAAGCCGAAAGTGTTTATATTGTTGTTGTAGTTGCGCCTGTCATTTGGATATGTGTGTTTGGATTTATATTTGGATAAGAGTTAATAATGTTTGGTTAAGCGCGCATGACATAATTCAGCATGAGAATAAAGTTTTAGTTAATTTGGTGGAGCCGACAGTGTGAAGTGACGCATCTACTCATATTGAGTTGGGCGGTCTTAATTTGTGTTGCACACTTAGTACAGACAACTGAGATGTTATTGGAGAGTTTTATTATTTCTCTAATATGATTTCAAGATGGTTCTAACAGGCTGACTTGATTATATCATTTAGAGGAAGATATTTATAGGTAGTCATTTTGTGATTGCTAAGTATGGCAGATAGTTGAAAGATAGAGAGCAGAGCAGAGAGTGTGAAGTATTGTGCCATCAATAGAAGGTCTAGGTGACAAAGAAGAAAGTGTATGGTACTCATTAGAACTGATCAAGACAGCATGTCTACCTCGCAGTTCACCAAAGATCCAGATATAGTGTGTATCTATTAAAGAGAAGGTTTCAACCTTTACCCCTTTGAGCAATGTGCTCCCGGACAGTGTGTCCTCACCCCTAATAGGTTTAATTGTAAAAGACTCCTAACAGGGTCCAACCCTTGACCAGGTCACTGTACTTAATGCATTGTAAAGATCAACTCCTAACAGGGTTGTAAGATCTTCTAACAAGGATCATAATACTCTAGTGCAGTTTATAGTGGGTGCTAATTCCCACCAGGGTTTTTACCTATTTGGGTTTCCTTGTAACCAAAATTGTGGTATTATGTTAAGTGTTCTCATATTGTGTTTAAGCTTAATGTTCTTATATACTTAATGGGATAAAGAATTGAATCTTGTAGATAACTACTTCACCCCCCCCCCCCTCTCAGTTATCTCTTGGGACTATTCCTAACAAGACCTACTCCTGAAGAGAGACCTACTCATGAAGAACCTAGAGAACAGTTTAGACCCTTCAGAGGTAGATGTTTCAGATGAAACAAAGTTGGACACATGAAAAGAGATTGCTGAAGTAAAGGTAACTCTAAGCCCTTTACTAGTTACTTTTTTAATTGCTATGAATATGGACACAAGAAAGTAGATTGTAGAAAACCTGATCAGTCCAGGTATAAGAAAGACTATGTCAGAGAAGAATCAGAAGTCAATATTACATGTCAAAAATGTAATAACTTTGGGCATATAGCAAGGTATTGTAAGTTGTAGACTAATCAAGATAGAAGGAGACCACCTACTTGTTACAAATGTAACAACCAAAGGCACACCCCAACCAGATCCACCTTGTAGAACAACACGCAGAAGCAACAAAAACACAAAGTGGGAGAGAGAAATGTAGAAGTTTGATATATTATCTTCAAATTGATTCATACATGTCAGGATGTAAGGCCTTCCCAGTTCAGGCCAGATATTACAATCAAGTACAGAAGTCCTCCAACATGTGAGGATTTGCAGATAATCTCAAATTTTCTATCTTCTATCTTCTATCCCAAAACTGCTTCCTAAATTCTAACCAAACAACAACATTTATACAAGAGGCTACCGAGCCAAGTCAGCCTTCAGATCCATAATCAACAGAAGGGATGACCATATCTAGGTCCACACACTTCCCAATGATGGATACCAACATTAAATTTGTGACCCAAATTAAATGCACGAGTCGGCCTCAAAAGAAATCCAAAACAAACAACTCGGTAAGAAAGGAAATCGAGCGCTAGACAAGCATCACTGAGTGCCAGGAAAATTCACCAACCAACATCGACGAACAAAGGAAACCAAGAAACACCGAACCAACTTAGTCAAAGTAGGAACCGAGCAACACAGACAAACTCTAATATGTTTTTGGTTACATAGGATTGCTAAGGATCCGAGATGCTCCTGCATCAGCAGGTGTTAGTGATATGAGGATCTTTGCAATAACTTCTTCTTCATCATAAGTGCCTCCATAATTTTTGATTCCAACTACAGCTTCTGTAACCCTTTGAACATAGGCCCTAATGCTTTCATCCTTATTCATTTGCAGCTTCTCCATCTTTGTCTTCCAGTTTTGTAACTTTGCCTGTTTGGTATACTTGTCTCCTTCATATAGTGCCTCTAATCTTTCCCAAATATGGAAAGCCAAATCCAAGTCTTTAACTTCAGAAAACTCTCCTTCAGAGAGTGCACTGATCAGTGCTTCTCTTGCGATCATGTTCAATGAAAATATCTTCTTTTCATCCTCATAGCAGTTGTCAATTCATCTTCGGTCTTTAAAGGTATCTTGTTCCTTGTAATCAACCAATAGTCGATCCCCAAACAAAATAGGTTAGTTCACATCTTGTTCTTCCAACTGTCAAAGTTTTTAGGATCAAACTTCATACTATCCTTCCTATAGAATGCCATCTCCAAGATCACCTCAATTTGTTAAGCTTTCTCTCTGAGGACCACAAGCTCTGATACCAATTGTTAGGAATAACAGTTCAGAATACAACTGAGAGGGGGGGTGAATCAGTTGTATGGCATATTATTAAAATTTAAGCAACATAATATTAGATCCAATGAACACAATGAATGCCAACACAATAACACAATATTTTGGTCTTGGGGAAACCCTGTTAAAGATAAAAACCTCGGTGGGAATTAGCACCCACAAATAATGTACTGAGAGTATAGTTATCCTTGTTAGAAGATATAGCCTTGTTAGAAACTTATTGAAACATTACAGTACATAGTCCTTGTTAGAGGACAGACCCTATTAGGAGTCAAGAACAAAAGGGAGGGCTCACTGCCCAAGGCTCATTACCCAAAGAAGGTTAAGTCCACCTTCAAAACTCACTGTTCACAACACAAGTGTATATAAATAAATACACAATCTTTTGAACTATGCGGCAGAAACTATCTTTGCTTGATCAGTTCAAATGAAGTCCACCAATAAACCTCTATTGTACATAGAGCAGACACAATCTCGCAACTTTCACAACCTCTCTATATCATCTTCTTCACATCCATATCTTTTCCAAAGAAAATACCTTTCATTTATATCTTATTACAATTCTTATAAACAATTCGTCCCATAAGGCTTTCCTAATTACAAACAATTACATAAACCCTTACTAAGATACACATGCTATCTAGAACAAGTCTACAATGATTATATTACAACAATTAAAGACTGATATCCTAAATTCAAGTACATGCTACATCTTTGTAGTCAGCTTCCAAATAGATCACTTTCCAGAGAAAACATCATAGCTGACATCATCCTGCATTCCATACCTTGCGCAGTTCATAGAACACTCTTCAATATTGTATCTTTCATCTCCTAAGTTCGCATACACTGATTTCGTAACTCCTGTAAGCTATACACAAAACACAGAGACTAACTCTGTCATTTCTCATTGTCATAGTCAGTGACCAGTCTTCACCAAAGCATTTGTAACTCATCTAATATGAAGCAATAAATGATGTGATCTTGGATATAAGATCACAACATCCTCCTGAACTCTCATTTGTCTTCGCAGCATCTAAAATATTCTTACAGTGTCCGTACATTATGATAACTAGTCTAATTCCCTCACAAAAACATATGTTGATACCAGTGACAAAACACAAATGAAAATAGTATGAGTGCCCATTCAGTAACGTAGTGATTAAACACCTCCCCATGCATTAGCAATATCCAACAAGATGTCTCTTTGTTCATTTCTCCCATAGATTGTGAAGATGATTCACAACTGTCCATAAGACTTTCAAGGGTAGCCCTATCCTTGGCTATGATCTCCTCAATGTTCTTTATGTGCCCATAAGGATTTATGCAGTAGCTGTATATTTTCCTTGTGCTACACAACTCTTGGCCTTAGGAGTAGTAGCCTTGAGAATGTTTAAGTCCCATGAAATGGACTTGTAGACTTCTCTCAACTTCTTTTCCAAAAAGTTCTTCTCAGCCTTTTCTTCTACAGTTTTTAGCAATGAATCAAAATGATTATTAAAGCTATCTAATACTGTACCAAGGTTCTCAGCTTCATCCTTTTCTTTGAAGATAACTGGTGAGGGGAGTAGCTTGTTCATTGTTTCTACAACCCTGACCATTACCTTAACTCTTTCATCACCTTTTTGAATTGATCTTTCCTTAGCTTTAGCAAAGGCCATAAATGATAGTCTCATCAGCTCATCCTCATCCATGTTGTCCATATCAAAACTTACTAGTTTGGCCATACTTGCCAACAATAAGGAGGTGTCCAAACTAACTTCAGCAATATTTCTAGATTTGATCTATTCTACCTGCTTCGGCTGAATTTCTTCCTCCTGTACTTTTTCTTCTTGTTTCTCTTTTGATTTCTCTTCCTCTATCTTCTCCTAATCTCCAACCTCCATCGCACTATCCACATTGTCCAAAAATGGATCATTAACATCCTGCGAAGTGTCAAGGGTTAGAGGCACAACAGTGACAAAGAAATCTAGTAGCATGCTATCTTGAACACTTTCATCCACTGCCTTGGAACTTTCTCCTAAACCCAAATATATAGGCTTAGAAGCCCTGGGAGGTGAGGCCATCTTCGCCATACCATACATTAGAACTTGGTCTAATGCATTTTTGTTGGAGATTTGCCAGCAAGCTAGTGTTGACTGTATGTTTGTCATTGATGATAACATATGGTAAGCAGCATGCATGGTAGCTTTATGTAGAGATTTGAGCATATGTTTTATGGATATGTTATCAACATGATATCATAGATGCAAAGGTTGATTTTGAGTACAGACAGTTATATAGTTTTTTATATCAGTAGTGTTCCTGACAGGTCCCAGGAAGAGTTTTGTATGTGATTTTTTGTATGGTTATGATGGAACCTTGTACGTGTATATTTATGTTGAAGACATGTTAATGATGCTATATTCATGGACGCAGAGTCAGTTGTGCAGTAGATATTGAATTATAATGTTTCCAATGGTTAGTTACAGTTTCTTGAGTTTATCTGATGGAGCCGACATTGTGTATATTGTTTTAGTAGTTGCGCCTATCATTTTGATATGCGTATTTGGATTCATGTTTTGAGAAGAGTTAAGGATGTTTGGTTAAGAGCACATAATGTATTTTAGCAAGACAAGAAAGTTTTAGTTAATTTGGTGGAGTTGACTGTATGAAGCGACGTGTCTACTCATACTGAGTTGCACGGTCCTAATTTGTGTTGCGTGCTTAGTATAGCCATTGGTGATATTATTGAAGAGTCGTATTTTTTCTCTATTATGATTTCAATGAATTTCTAACAGGCCGACTTGATTATATCATTTGGAGAAAGATACTTAAAGCCGATTAGTTGTGATCGCTAAGTATGGCAGATAGCTGAAAGAAAAGATAAGAGCAAAAGGTATGAAGTATTGAGCCATCAGTAGAAGTCTATGTGAAAAAGAAGAGAGTGTATGCTATTAATTGGAACTGATCAAGATAGAAGGTCTAACTCGCAGTTCACCAAGATCCAGATATAGTGTGTATCTGTTATGTAGAAGGTTGTAGCCTTCACCATTTGAGTAGTGAGCTCCAGGACAGTGTGTCCTCACCCCTAATAGGGTTAATTGTAAAAGACTCCTAACAGGGTCTGACCTTTATCCAGGTCACTGTACTTCATGCATTATAAAGATCAACTCCTAACATGGTTGTAAAATCATCTAACAGAATCTCAATTACTCGGTGTGTCTCGAACTAAACATCTCAAAAGATTTTCCAAGCTTCTATTCACAACTTTTGTCTATCCATCGGTCTGTGGGTGAAATGTAGAACTATATTTCAACTTAGTGCCAAACTTTCTCCAAAGGGTCTTCAAAAAGTATCCAACAAATTTACTGTCTTGGTCAAAGATAATACTCCTCTATAATCCATGCAATCTGACAATTTCCTTAAAGAAAAGATCTGCTATATGTACTACATCTGATGTCTTTCTACAAGGTATAAAATGCGCCATTTTGGAAAATCTATCCACAACAACAAATATAGAATCATTACCTCTTACTATCTTTGGTAAGCCTAGAACAAAATCCATACTGATATCAATCGAAGGTTTCTCAAGAACATAAATCAGTGTATACAGTCTAGTATTCTAACTTAGTCCTTTTGTAACTTGACTAATTCCACAACTTTTCACAAATTTCTGAACATCTTTATACAACTACAACCAAAAGTATTTCTCCTTAAGTAAATTCAATGTTTTATCAACACCAAAATGTCCAGGCAAACCACTACTATGTTTCTCCTTTATCAAATTAGTTCTCATTGCTCCTCTCGGTATACACAACTGAATACCTTTAAACAACATACCTTCTTGAATAAAATATTCTTCCCATTTAGTACTTGGTTGATCCTAAATAGGTGCTCTGCACTTTCTCCATGGCTTAGAAAAATCAGGATCACATTCATAAGAATCTCTCATGTCATCAAATCCAAGAACTTCAATTTTCATGTTGGTCATCAAAGAGCTCCTTCTACTCAATACATCAGCAACTCAGTTAGTGACTCCACTCTTATGCTTTATCACAAATGTATAACTCTGCAAATACTCAACCCATTTCATATGTCTCTGATTCAACTTATTTTGACTACCCAAATATTGTAAATCCTTATGATCAGTATACAATACAAATTCCCTCGGTGTCAAATAATGTCTCCATTTCTTCAATGCTTGAACAATAGCATAAAATTCTTGATCATATACAGAATATTTCATTTTTTCATCATTCAACTTTTCACTAAAGAAAGCAACAGGTTTACCTTCTTAACCCAACACAACTCCTATTGTACTTCCACTTACATCACATTCCACTTGGAATACCTTATTAAAATCAGGCAATGCCAAAATGACCAATTCAGAAATCTTCTATTTCAGTCTCAAAACTTTTAGCAGCTCCATGTGTCCACTTGAATTCTCTTTTATCTCCTCTCATAGTCTCAGTCATAGCATTCCAAATTGAACTGAAATTCCTAATGAACTTTTGGTAAAAACTTGCCAATCCATGAAATGATCTTACCTCACTAGCATTCTTAGGTGTACGCCAATTCAAAATTGATTCAAATTTTTCAGGATCCATCTTCAAACCATCAGTTGAAATCACAAATCCCAAATACACAATCTTCTCTTTCATGAATGAACACTTTTTCAGATTGATCAAAAACTTTTCTTCTTTCAACCTCTACAATACTTGTTTTACATGTAACAAAGGCTCTTCTCTGGTCTTACTGAATATCAAAATATCATCAAGATATACAATCACAAATTTACCCAAAAATCTCTTCAAAACTTCATTCATCAACCTCATAAATGTACTTGGTGCATTAGTTAAACCAAAAGGCATAACCAACCACTCATACAAACCTTCTTTTGTCTTGAAAGCATTCTTCCACTCACCACCTTCTCTGATTTTGATCTGATGATACCCACTTTTAAAATCAATTTTGGTAAAATACTTTTCTTCAATCAAACTATCCATTATATCATCCATTTTCGGTATAGGAAACCTATATTTCACTGTTATCTTACTGATTTCTCTAGAATCAGTAACATTCTCCATTCTCCATTCTTCTTAGGTGCCAATATAGTAGGTACTGCACAAGGACTCAAACTTTCTTTGATCAAACCTTTCTCCAATAATTCTTGAATTTGTTGGTTCAATTCATGATTCTCGGTAGGTGTCAACTGATGTGGTGCCTTATTCGATAAACTAGCTCTAGGGATTAGATCCATGCAATGATCAATGCTTCTCTTCGGTGGAAAACCATCAGGTACATAATTAGAAATGATCTCATTGTACTTGGTAACTTATCAATCACCTCAGGGACACTATCCTCTGTTTTCTTACTCGGTTTGTTAGGAATCACAACAAAACATACATCATTCTTCTTCAAATCCTTAACAAAATTTCTTTCTTCCATCAAGCAAACTTTCACAAATGTGCAAACATTACTAATAGGTTCTTCCATCAAAGGTAACAAGATTTTTCTTCTCCCATCAGCCACAATAGTATATTTATGCAATCTCCCATCATATATAACATGTCTATCATATTGCCAAGGTCTACCCAACAAAATATGACAACAATCCATAGGCATGATATCACATAACACCTTATCATAGTACTTTCCAATTTTCAAATTCACATAACATTGTTCACTTACCAAGAGTGTATTCTCATCTTTGATCCATGAAATCTAATAGGGCTTCAGATGTTCTAACCTTTTCAACTGCAAATTTGCAACCATTTCCTCAGATCCCAGATTCTCCGAGCTACCACTATCAATGATTACCTTCCAAAATTTGTCAAATACTCTACATTTGGTCTTGAAAAAACTTTTCCTTACCGGATCTTCCTTATTACTTTCACTCCAAAGTTCTCTTCTTACCATCAAGTTATTTTCCTTCTCAGGTTCATTCAGTGACTCTTCTTGCACCAAATAATTTATGTTGCTACCAACCTTACTTGTATGTGTACACTCAAATCATCTATGTGCTTCTGTTGGCAATTTGGCCAAGTTGGTTACATAGATGTTGTCATTATGGCAACATATGATCTACATGAAGATCACATAGGTCAGAGAGCTAGTATGTCAAAGCGCAATGCAAAATTATCTAAGCATGAGATAGTGTGTTTTTACCAGTGAACCTGAAGATAGTTTTTGTTTGCGATGTCAACTGGAGTAAGTTCAGTACTTGCGCACTTGAACATAGACTCTATGGTTACTATTGAAGACTCATCTCAGAGAACAAGTCAGTACGACATGTACGAAAGAAGTTATGACAGTTTTTTTAAAGACAGTGTTAAGCCGACAGGACAAAATATGAAGATAGAATTGATAAAGCGTTAAGGGATTATTTTTTTTATCAAAATAATGACTTAACAATATAAAGGGATGACATCCTAGATGTTAACCCTTGGGTAAAGTTATTTTGTAATATGATAAGCCGCCTGAAAGGTTATTCGCCTTAATAACTTCTATAAATGTAATTGTAAATTGTAAGAACATATATCAAGAAGTGATATGATGCGAGATATATGATGTATATGTAATAGCGATAGTGAAAGAGAAATGAAGAGATATTGATGCAAGCAATATAAGGTTATGTATCTTGACCTACTTTTGTAATCAGTAAAATATTGTATATTACTTGTTTGGGCAGTGGGCTCATCTGGTAATCACTTTTTGTACTGCAAAATCCTAACAGGGTTGAGGCTTCTAACAAGGCCTATAGTCCCTTAATCAGGACTAAGACACTATATGCATGTAATAGACTCCTAATAGGGTCAACATCCTTAATAAGATACTTTTGATTAGTGGATCTTTGTGGGTACCATCCCCACCGGGATTTTCCCTTGGCCAGGGTTTCCTTGAGAACAAATAATGTGTTATGAATTCTTTAGTTTTATTGCTATGCATGTTGTTTAGCTTCTTATGTTATGCATGTGTTAAGATAATCTATTATATCCATAATTGGGCAAAAGTTAAATTTTGTAGAATACTGATTCACCCCCCTCCCCCTCTCAGTATTCCCTATTCTAACAATTGGTATCAGAGCATAGTTACTCAGAAAAGAATCATTCAAGGAAAGCCTGGCAGCTTGAGTAAGATCTCTATGGATATGGATCAATTACAGAAGACTCTTGAAGAAGCTCTTGAGAAGATTGATATGCTTACTGATGAAAGAGATACTCTAAAAAGAAAATATGATGATGCAAAGAACCTCGTTGAGAAACTGAAAAACAAGTTGGAAGATCTGAAATTTGAAAAGGAATACGAAATTCACATTGAAGATTGTGATGACAATTTAGAAAAAGAAAATGAGATCCTTAAGCATGAACTGAAGATAGCAAATCTAAAGCTAAGTCTGAAAGATGGAAATAGCAAGAATGAAGTAAATCTGAAATTTGAGAATGAAAGTCTAAAGACTGAAAATGAAGGACTAAAATCTAAACTTGGTAAAGTAACATTTGAACTTGAGAAAGTCAATTTGCAGTATGCTGAACTTGAGAAATACAATACAATTGTGAAAGGTGAACTAACTCAATCCAAACAACAACTTGAAAGGCTATATTCAACTAGTGAGAAGATTGATGAGCAAATATCTTATCAAAAACCATTTTATGATAAGACTGGTCTTGGATTCAACACTTTTAAAACAAATAAAGAAAGAAAGGAACCAGATCTGAAAATATCTAAAAGTATAGATGAGAAGAAGATTGATGAGACTAACAAATCTAAAGATACACCTAAGGAAGAAGAACCACCTAAGCAAGAGGAATCACCCAAAGGTATGCAAAGAGAATTCAAAGGTAGATGTTTTTCTTGTAATACTATTGGTCATATGAAGAGAGATTGCACAGGTAAGCAATTCAAACCTCTTAATGGTTATTGTTATAATTGTCATGGTTTTGGATATAGAGTTATTGAATGCAGGAAACCTAAATTTATTGAGAATAATAATAATAATAGTAGAATGTTTAGGAATACTAACAATGAAAATAAGAAACGTATTGAAGATATGAATAGAAAAAATGGAGTAGTTTGTTATAGATGCAACAAGGTTGAACACATTGCTAGAAATTGCAGATCATAGATCAATCAGCCTCGACCAAGATATGGAAACAATGGAATAGTTTGTCAGATATGCAACAAGATTGGACATACAACAAGGTTTTTCATAATGAACAATAGAGTTTTTTATCCTAACCCTAACCCTAGAAGTCATGCAAGAAGAAATGAAGATGCAAGTAATAGTCAGAAAGGATGCTGTAGTAATTCAGATGAAGTGAAGTTTATAAAAAACACAGATCAAGGACACATATTCAGCATTGAAGGCAGTCAGAAAGGTGAAGTATTGAAAGGTAAGAATGAATCTTTACCTAACCCATCTCAAAGTACCTAATTTATGAAAATTGCAGTAGAATAGGAACTTAGATTAGTTTAGAAGTAGATATGTTATGAATTGAGTCTTCAATAGTTAATGCAAGGTAGTATATGATGTTCTAATGCTATGGTTAAGAGCGCAAAGAAAAATATTATGCTTTGCGAGATCGCAAGAAGTTTTAAGTTTTGCAGGTTAACAGAATCAACTTCTTGGAAAGAAGCGGCAAAACAATTGAATGCAATGTCAGATCTAAGTGAGATTGAATTAATAAAAGGTCATGATTGGTATTATTTGATCATCAAAGGGAATTCAAGTGTTAAGGATATCAAAGAGCAATGATTGGAAGCGTTTTGCAAGGATTTGGTGAAGAATTTTGTGTCGAATCTACGCAAGCCCTAAATCGCGAAATCGAGGTATTTTACTTGGCAGATATTTAAATCAATAAAGGAATTAGAGGAAATCATGGATGTTTCTTTGATTCACAATGTGAGAGATAAAAATAGACCTAAGATGAAAAGGGAACCAGTAGAACCCTTGGAAGATGATCCTAGGTTAGCTTTATCATCCGTACTAGACGGAGTTTCACATCTAGAGAATGTCAGAAGTTATCTTGGATGCAAACTAGAGACTATCAGTGATAGTGATTTCACCAAAGAATAACAGAAGATCTACAATCTGGACATGTCATTGAGAGAAGGATTTGAACATTTGAAAGATAATGAGATCATTAAGTATGCATTATAGTATGAATTTGAATGAAGAATGTACTAAGATTATCCTAAGCAGAATTCATAATGGGAAGTTTTGGTTAGAAGATAGCATGATAGATATCACAACTGATTTAATTCATGAAGTTACTGGACTATCTAAAATTGGAGCCATTTCTTTAAATGAGAAGAACATGAGGAAAATAGTCATAGACAACACAAATTCATCCTATAATGGTAGAGGAATTGTGATTAGTAAGATTCAACAAGATGATGTTAGATACTTATGCAAGATCCTAACCACTAAGTTTTGTGCAAACTCAAGAGAGGATGACATGGTAGCTGGAATGATACATGCATCTTATCTGATGTGTGTTGATAATGTACAAGTTGATATGTGTGAGATTATGAGAATTCAACTATTTGAGAATTTGGAGAAGATTAAGAAGACTAAGTATACACAGTTTGGATTCTCATCCTTGATCACTTATATGTTTTTTCATCTATTGAGAAGATTTCCTTACACCATTGGAAATGACTGGATTGATGGCGAAAATACAATGGAAAGGATTAACCTAGTGTATAGGAGGAATGTTATTGATAAAGTGAATGAGAATGCAGTGTTGGTAATTAAGACATTTTAGGATTTAGTGTCTAGTAGATCAAGGATCCCTAAGTCTCTTGTGGAGAAGTATAAAAATGAGATATGTTTCATGGTTGATACTGACTTTACTTACATTGAAGCAGTAGAACCTAGAATAGAGTTCATAGACCCTCTTGGCTATGAGATATCAAAGGTTGATACAGAAGAGTATGTGAGCAGGTTACTTAAGTGAAAGTTGGACACTCACTGTAACAGGTTTGGAACCTTTGAGGAGAACTTCAACTTCGCAAAAACCTTACTTGAAGAGAAGCAGTCAAAGAAAAGAGTTGAGAGTACTATCAAGAAAATTCTAAAATATACAGGGATGACTGAGCATGAATTCTTGGTAGCCAAGCAAATAGCAACAACAATCAGAGATATTGGACAAAAATAAGTTTTGTCTGTTCCACCTCTATCATCAATTGCAGCACAACAAGAAGAATCATTGGTTAAGGTGAAAGTGGAAGAAACAGAGAAGGATCAAGAAGCAAGGATATCCACTAGATCCACCTCCTCCACACCTAGAAAAAGAGTAAAAGAGAGTGCTACTAGACCGGGTAAGAGGCACAAAACATTGGTGCCACCAGTTGCAAGGAAAATTGTAGAAATCAAAGATGATGGCACTTAAATTAAGAAGAAAACTTGGAAACCTAGAGTTGAGAAGGTTAACGAGCAGATCATTCAAGATGGAGACTTTACAAGAATGAATAATTATTATGATCTCTATGATTATGCAGAGAGATTAAATCTAGAAAATGCAGTGGTAAAGCATATGATTGTGTCTAATAAGAAGCTTGATACAATTCAGGGTAAGATACCTGATGACTTGTATAATAAACTTGTAAATAGGAAGAAGAGAGCATCAGAAGAGGACATAGCTATTAGAGAAAAGCTTGTAAGAAATATTTGTGTTGTAAGAGATGAAGTACACGTTAGTCAGATTATGAAAGCCTTAAGCACCCATTTGAGAACCAAAAAGAGAACCATTCAGATTATGGGAGGCAGATATGAAGAAGTTAATGCAGAAATAGAGAAAGCAATCACTAAGGTAATGTCAGAGAAGGCTGGAGAATCATCAGTTGTAGCTGAATCCAAAGATCAAGCAACAGAAGAAGCAGAACAAGAGGACATTCCCTCTCCACTAGACATACACATTGAGGACTGAGTCATGAATGTAGAAGGAACTAAGATCACCTTGCATAGTGATGATAACCTATTCAAGAATCTTGAAAACATTGTTGACAATTTGACTTTTGAAGAGCAGGAGACTACCAAAGGAGAAGAGAAAACAGAGACCACAATTGTAGAACCTAAAGTGACAGAAAAACCAGTACCTATTCCCACTAAAGAAGATATCAGTCTTACACCTGAGACTGGCAAGAAAACTCAGATTGGCTCTATGATTGAGAATTTGGGAAAGGAAGTAGATGATGATGATCAGATGGAATTGATCACATATTTGAACAAGATCATTGGAAAGTATAAGAAAGTAAAGAGTCTTGAAGGATGCCTAAAGGAGCTTATTGAGAAATTACAAGGCATTATTACTACACAAATTGCAAAAGATGACCCTTTGGAGAGTGCAAAGGAGGTAATGAACACTTTTGATAATGAGTTCACAAACTTATTTGATATAGCAAAAGTGACAGCTCATGCGGCTTATGAGGTCAAAACACTCTTGAACATCAGTCAGAATATCATAAATGATATCAATAACCTTGATATCTATATAAAGGACTTGAGGAAGAATTTAGAAAGAGGTAAATCGTTGTACATTCAGTGTATAAAATCAGAGACCTTGGCAGTAGAGGAAGATTAGAAGATGAAGATGAAGGAAGCAGAAATTCAGAATGAAACAAACCTTCTTTCAAGCCCCAATGTGAAGGTATCTGATGTTGAGAAGAAAATTCATAAGATATATGATGAGATCAGAATTTTGCAAGATGAAAAGGACAGGAAAATGAAGAGATTCACTATTTTGAGAGAACACATTTCTATAAACTTGAGCACTATTGAAGGGCAATTGGAAGAATGTCTTTCAGCAAAGACATCTTTTCAAAAGTTTAGCTTTGAGAATCTCCAAGCATGTAAGATAGCATCTTATGGATTGTGCGCACTACTTAGTGTGGCAAAATCTATTAAGAAATCATGGGAGAAATAATTAGAGGCTATGAAGATCAATTTTGAAGATTGTGTTGCAAGCCTATCAGCTTTGCAATATTGATTTAAGGTATAACTTTTTGTGAACATAGTTTTGTTACCCTCCTTACCTTTTTTGTCATTGTTGTCAAAGGGGGAGAGATATATAGCAGAAAATTGTTAAGGATACATATTCTTAGGGAGATTATAGTATATAGAAAGGATTACTAAAGTCATAAGGACAATATATATATGTTTTGTATTATGGCCACAATTTTTGAGATTTTGAAGTTGTAAGACTTAGCCAATTTTCTCATATGTTGCCACAAATGACAAAGGGGGAGATTGTTGGAAATTTGGCTGAGTTGGTTACTTAGATGTTGTCATTATGGAAAAATATGATCTACATGAAGATCGCATAGGTCAGAGAGCTAGTATGTCAGAGCGCAATGCAAAATTGTCTATGAGACAGTGTGTTTTTACCAGTGAACCTGAAGATAGTTTTTGTTTGCGATATCGATTGGAGTAAGTTCAGTGCTTGTGCACTTGAACATAGACTCTATGGTGACTATTGAAGACTCATCTCAGAGTGCAAGTCAGTACAGCATGTACAGAAGAAGTTATGACAGTTTTTTTAAAGACAGTGTTAAGTCGACAGGACAAAATATGAAGACAGAATTGATAAAGAGTTAAGAAATTATTTTGTTTATCAAAATAATGACTTAAAAATATAAAGGGATGAAATCCTAGATGTTAACCCTTGGGTAAAATTATTTTTTAATATGATAAGCTGATTGAAAGGTTATTAGCCTTAATAACTTGTATAAATGTAATTGTAAATTATAAGAAGAAAATATATCAAGAAGTGATATGATGCGAGATATATGATGTATATGTAATAGCAATAGTGAAAGAGTAGCAAAGAGATATTGATGCAAGCAGTATAAGGTTATGTACCTTGACCTACTTTTGTAATCAGTAAAATATTGTATATTACTTTTTTGGGCAGTGTGCTCATCTGGTAATCACTTTTTGTACTGCCAACTCCTAACAGGGTTGAGGCTTCTAACAAGGCCTATAGTCCCTTAATTAGGATTGAGACACTATATGCACGTAATAGACTCCTAATAGGGTCAACATCCTTAACAAGATACTTTTGATTAGTGGATCTTTGTGGGTACCATCCCCACCGGGGTTTTCCCTTGGCCAGGGTTTCCTCGAGAACAAATAATGTGTTATGAGTTCTTTAGTTTTATTGCTATGCATGTTGTTTAGCTTCTTATGTTATGCATGTGTTAAGATAATCTGTTATATCCATAATTGGGAAAAAGTTAAAGTTTGTAGAATACTGATTCACCACCCCTCTCAGTATTCCCTATTTTTAACAGCTTCTTCTCCACAATTGTAACAAGTTCCTTGGAAACCACCTCTATTATAACCACCTCGGTAGTTTCTACCTCTGCCTCTAGATGAACTCTCACTTTTCCACTTAGTCTTGCCTTTATCCAGATTTGTCTTTTTAGGTTCAAATCTACTATTTTCACCATGAGATCTACCTCTTGCTCTAGGGAATCTACCACCTCTACCTCTTTGTCTTTGCTCATGTCTCTTGTTCAATTTCTCCTTATCTTTCAATGCAAATTGATAAGCCTCTTCAATGTTCTCCAACTTGACCAAACTGATTTCTTCTTGGATGGAAACTCTCAAACCATTCAGGTATCTAGAAATTCTTTTCACATCATCTTCATCATGTCTAGATCTGATATCTAATCTATAGAATTCCTCAGTATATTCTTTCACGGAGCTATCTTTTTGCCTGAAACTTTGCATTCACCTAGCTAGGTTAATCTGATAATCACAAGGTAAGAACTTTCCTTTTCATTTATTCACCATCTTATTCCATACCTTGATTTTGTCTTTGCCTTTCCTCTTTCTGTCCAACTACAGATGTTCCCACCATAAGGATGCATGTCTTTTCAACTTTGTGCTTGCAATTTTCACCTTCTTTGCCTCAAGTACATTCTCATATTCAAAATACTTTTCCATTTCAGTGATCCAGTCCACCAATTCATCAAAATCCAATTTACCACTATACTCAGGAGGATTAAAGTGTGGTGTAGACTTCAGACTTGTCAAAGCCATCAAAAATATTTCCTCACCTTGATCCATAACAGGTGTAGGTTCTACATCACCTTGTTCTACCTCAATTTCATCATCACTAACATCTTCAAGATGTCTTCCTCTTCTTGGGATGTTTCAATAGCTTCTAATCTAGCAGCAAGTTGTGTCAACATCTCTATCAATCCTGGATCTACAGCTTGCCTCCCATGAACCATCTTGAAACCCTTTACAATTATAGGTCAGATCAAAATCTTCTACCCCACAACAGATCAACTAGGGTTTGACAAGAAGGAACCCTCAAACCTAGATTCGCAAACCTAGATCCAGATCTCAACTCAACTCTAATACCACCTGACACAAAGGAGGATTTAGAGAGGGGCCAATGGCATACCCTAACCAGATCCACCTTGCAGAGATCACCGCGGAATCAACAACACACAACAGTGAGAGAGAGAATGCAGATACTTTCATATATTTACTTCAATTGATTCGTACATGTTAGGCTATTGGGCCTTCCTAGTTTAGGGTAGATATTACAATCAAGTATAGAAGTCCTCCAACATGCGAGGACTACCAATCTCTAATTTTCTTTCTATCTCCAACACTTACTCTCCAAACTAACTCTCCAAATTGACTCCCAAAAATCTAACCAAACAACTACATTTATGCAAGAGGCTACCGAATCAAGTCGGCCTTTAGATTCACAATCAACGGAAGGAATGACCAGATCTAGGTCCACATGCTTCCCAATGATGGATACTACCATTAAATTCGCAACCAAAATTAATTGCAAGAGTCGGCCTCAAAAGGACTCCAAAAATAAACAACTCGGTAAGGAAGGAAACTGAGCACCAGAAAAGCATCACTGAGCGCCAGGGAAATAACCAAGTGCCAGAGAGATAATCTACCAACACCGAACCAACGTGGTCAAAGAAGGAACAGAACAACATAGAAAACTTCAAACATTTTTTTGGTGACAGAGGATTGCCAAGGACTCGAGATGCTCGTGCATCAAATGGTTTATGAAGTATCATGACCATGTGCAATGCGCTATCCTAACTGGATGTTGCAATCTTCAAAACCTCTAATTTTACTTCTAGCTTAGCAACTAAATCAACTAGGCTCTTGACAGTAGAAAGATGAGGATATTTCTGTACTATTTCTTTTGCCTTAGCTAACTCTCTTTGTATGGCCTCCAAATGAGGTGTCAACATTGTCTGAATGGAGAGTAAGCGAGCCCTTATCTTACCATCATTTTCCATCAACTCAGCTATCCTCCCTTGAGCATTTAGAAGCCTCACTTAATGTATAGAGTTGGAATTTGCATCCATACTCAATGAGTGACCTGTAGATTTTATATCTAGCTATAGTTTATCTACCAAATCCTAGTTGTTCTTGGTAAATGCTTCTACATCACATAGTTTCTTGTACAAAGATTGTGAATTGAGTACAACTTCTTCTGAATTTGATATTTAGGTAGAAAGTTCTACCCGCTTCACTGCTATATCAGCAGAGACCTTATTAAGTACCTTGGTCTTGAATTTTATTTTTGACCACTGCAACAACTTATCATTTGCCTCGTTTTCATCATTAGTCACTTTCTTGACTATATGGAGAAGTTGTTCCAGTATGGGGTCAAAATCATTAACATTAGTCATTTCAAAAGCATCAATGAATATACCTTTGATTTCATGAAATACTTTCTTTTGCTGATGTTCCCTTCTCATTTCTTCCTGTTTTCTCTTCTTCTTCAGTAGATCTTGAAAAATTTGTATCTGTTCATAGGACAAGTTATCTATGTCCCATTTTGGAATCACAATAACTTCTTTGAGTGTACCTTATGGTGTAGGAGATTTTACCTTATTTTTATGTTACTTCTTCTTAGGTGTAGTGCCACTTGGCATCTGTACAAGAGATTTTATTGCCTCTTGCTCCTTAGGCTCTTGATTGTCAATTTCTTTTATTATCTTCTTCTCTTCTATTTCCTTTTCCTCCATACGAGGGTTTACAATAACTAATGCAAAATGTTCTACTTTCCCTTTATGTGGCTCCTCGACAGATGTAGACTAAGGTATAGTTACCAACTTGTCTTGTTCCTCGGTAGTACTAAGACAACCTAGGATGTCAACTGTTAAAATTTGTGGACTGGCAGAGGTAATGTCAACAGTTTATGTATCCTTAGTTTGTGGATAATCTATGACTTGTAATAATATAGGCTTACTGCTTGGCAAATATGTATCTTTTTTTGCCTCGGCTTGTATTTCTTCTTCGGTCAATACCTGAGTTTTCACTGGGGTATCCTCAGTGATGTCAACAATAGTTACTCCAACTAAATTCTCACATTTCTCTACCTTAAGAGCTTCTTCCTCCTAAATATGCGGTTCACTGACATCATCTTTATTGTCTAGCTCAACTCCCTTAGATGTGCTAGCTTCCTTTTGTGTTCTTTTATCAATTAAGAGACCAAAAATGATCTTCCATACCCTAAGACTTTATTGAACAACATCTTCAACCTTGTGTTGAAGAATATTTTATGCCCTGAGCTTAGGAATGAATCTATTCTTGTACTGCTCCACGATTTGCTGAATGTTAGTAGGGGGGTAGGTCTAGTGTGACTCAGGCTACTGTGCTTTTCCTAATTTGTTTCTCTGTCATAAGGGCATATTCCCATTTTTGTGCTATCCTCTGATATAGCTCATTATGAATCAAATTTTCCATTTGGAGTGGTACCATCCTGAATGTGCAAAGCATCCCAAGCATTGATTCTTCAATTTTCTCCTTGACTTCTATGCTCATCTTCTCATATTTTTTTTCTTAAAGCCTGTTAGACCAGCAGAGCTCTTGATGTTGTGGAATATTTCATCCACAGTTAGTGTTTTTCTCTTTACTGGTGACTTTTTCTTTATTTCCTCATCACTCTCTGTTTCCTCATCATCATTCTCCAAAATGAGTTTTCTTCTTGGATTCTTCCTTAATTGGCTCGACACTGCCTTAGGCTGAACAATTTTTCTCTTCCGTGATGTAGGGGTTTTCCTTTGAGGCTCAAAAACTACAATTGTAGAGACTACCCTAGTTCTTGGCCTAAGAACAGGTTATGAGATAGGCTTAGGTTTCCACATTGTCTTTCTCGCAAGCTCGAAAATTGATGCCTTCTTGCCTTTCTACCCTACTACCTTTTCCTCCTCTTCACTTTCACTAGACTCACTAGATTTATCTTCTCCTATTCCTTGAGTCAGTTCTAGAGGTGCATCTACCTCTCTTTCTCCTATTATCTTTTCTAGGTTTTTCACTATCTTTTTTCCTCTTTCTCTCCATGGTAGTAGACTTCAGTCCCATGGTTATCTTAGCCTTTGCTTCCTCATAGGTTCTAAAATAAGTAGCCTTCTTATCAACTTCCTTGGCTAACAAGGTTGTGATTGTTGTTGTGGTCTCATCAATATTTACCTCATAAGGTAATGGCATTAGCTATGATACCCTTGATATTATAGCTTGAGCATATGCGAGGTTGATGTCAACTAGGAAACATATGTCCTGTTTGTATTTCTCTAATAGGGATACATGAATCCTACTTCTCTTCCTCATTTTATTCTTAAATTCTACAAAGTAATTCTCCGTAATTCTTTCAAAGTTATCTCCTATTTGACAAACAAACTCATATATATGTATTGTCGCTGGCCTACTCTTGTCCCATACTACTCCCAAAATAGTAGGAAAACTCTTTTGAATGTAGAAGAATATACAAACAAGGAGCCAAACTTATTGAATTCTTCACTTTGTAGATCAATGTAAGGTTCTCGACAAGTTGAGTCAGTTGGAGCTTGGCAAGGTCATAGCTGTGATCCACCTTTGATCACTTTCTTAATGATTTTCCAAGCTTGGTCCACTACCATGCATGGGACACTATCCAACCAACTTGACTGATAGAATGTGTGAGCTATCACCCTTACTGCAAAATCAATTTCCGGGTCGGTGATAGTAGAAATTGTCATGCCGTGCTTGTTCCATACCGCCTGTGTTTGCCTAAATCTCTTCCATGTTTTGACATCTCATAGTTTTCTTTCCAGGGAGTTTAGGGTATCCAGTTACCTAATGAATCATGTCTTTTGTGATTGGACTGGTCCATCCTCTAGCCATATTTTCATGTCATGTACTCTTCTTAGTACAATCTTAATCCATTCTACTTTGAAATTTTGTAGAAAGTCAAGGGCATGAACTAACCCTTGCTCGGCAACCTTATGGTGTTCCAGCTTCAACATCCTATTGCTGCATAGTTTCTTGTATGCTTCCATAAGTTCATAATCGCCAATCTCTCCAATCTTACACATGTAGCACGACTGGATATTATTTATCATGGAAACATTCTTTAGAATTGATGAAAGGGCTCCATTAAGATTTTCCATGATCACACTCTCTAGAACGGCCTAAAACTTATGTGGCTTACACACTTCATTCCTCACTAATTAAACATTGAAAACCTCCTTTCCTTGTTTCTTCATCGCAGCTGATGATGATGATGCCATTTTTCTTAACTTAAGGATTCACGTATTGAAAAGATTTCACTAAGTAAAGTACCTTGCACAAATGTTCTTCAAATGTTTTGTCGATTGCACACTGTGAAGATTTCTGAAATCACACTTAGCTCTTAATCACACTGGTTACTCGTACTCTGAATCACTCTTAGAAATTTTCAATTCACTAGTGAAATGAAATAAACGGTAACTTCCCACTTTATAGACTTCAAACGGTCGGATTAGGGCTTCTTTAATGATCTGTACACTTTCTAGGTGAGATACAACTGTCTCAGAAATCTTATGTCAAGCTTAGTCAACATAAGCTCAATCAATACAACCATTCGGTTACAACTCGGTGTACATAACATCTCATCTATCATAGGTACTTGGCATACATTAGTAACTCAGCCACTAAAGACTAAAACACTAATGCTCCGCATCAAATATGAATTGTTCCACTTTGCTCAAATCTGTCCTAACGCATCTTAATCTATGTAGATATGGACTTTTTCTCAACATATGTTAGGAACTAATATAAGATAAAAACATTGTAAAACTCAGTTCCATACATACCTTCTTTGCTTAGTTCGAAGTAGTGTGATCACCTAATCCATCAGATTAGGTGATCTCAGGTGCACTGGCTTCACTACTGCTTCCCTTATTTCTTCTTCCATGTTTTGTTCGTCTGATTTCTCATTTTCTCAATAATTTCTTCATTCCTATTTTGATCATTTCTCAGTACGGGTGATCTGCAATCGTTCTTTAGATGACCTATCTAACCACACCATACTTCCATTCATCCAACTCTTGGATTTACCCCTAAAATGAGTCTCCAGACAGTTTGTTCCAATGTGCCCATATTTTCCATAGTAATGACAATTGTACCAAGTATTGTAATCCCAAATATATGTGTTACCCTTCTTAGGTGACTTAGATTGTTGATTTGATGACCATTTGGGTTTTGATCTGCATTGAAATGCTCTATGCCCATATTATGACAGTTGAAATAGTGTCCTTGAAATTTTGGTGAGGTAGCTGGATTACTGACCTTTGTCTGACATTCTTGTGCCTGATGTCCATGTTTCTTGTAGTTGAAACAATATCCATGGAATTTTGATTTAGGATTAGACTTACTATGTTTGCTTCCACAGACGTTAGTTGTATGTCTTGGATTTCCACAGTGATGACATGTAGGCTTGTTGTTCTTTGGTTTAGCACTCCTCTTCTATCCACTCTTTGATGATTGTCCTTCCTTAGTGGATGACGATTTCTCATTATGACCAAGTCTAGATGTATCACTAGATCTTCTAGGTGACCTTAATAGCTCTTCAAAGTATCTTGCAGCTTTGTTAGGCTTGTTCATCCTTTCATTAACTTCCTTTTTGAGTTCTTAATTTATTCCTCAGTTGACTATTTTCTGATCTCAGATTGGTGAGTTCCACATCTTTCATACCCAATACTTGATTAGCCAGTATCAGTTAGTTTACCATGTCTAGTTGACTTTTGGTCAACCTTTGCATGTCACTTGTCCTTTCATCAAGTCTCATTGATATTTGGCTTTTTTATTCTTCAGCCATTGTCTTGTCTTCTTCATCTTTCTTTTTCTATTCAACTACTTCATAGAGTCTCATAGATTGAATTTCTTGTTCTCTCTTCAGATTTCTAATGTCCTCATTCAGTATGTTGTTTTTCTCCAGTAATTATTTTATGGATTTGTTACTTTCTGTAGAGTTCCCACTATCAAATAGTCCAGTAGTATCTTCTTCTTGATATTGTGTTTCAATTTGTTGAATAGCAATTTCTCTTCTTCTTAAGGATTTCTTTAGTTCTCCTCTGGCTGCTTCAAGTTATTGTAATGCAAGCTGAATGTCAATCTTCTAATTCTCTATAATCTTTCCCAACTTATAAACCTCCATCTCAAGATCTTTACCTCACAAGTGGTTAGACTTTAATAAGAGACCAAAGCTCTAATACCAATTGTTGGAAATCTATTGGGAAAATATCATACTGAGAGGGGGGGGGGGTGTCAGATATCAATGATTTATCAATTTTAACATAAATGAAAACTTCCATACCATTAACATAAACTTCAACAATGTAATGGATCTAATTGTAGACACCTAAAAATCCATTAGAAAATAAAAGTATTTTTATTTTCCGAAAAACCCTGATGACATTCCGTAAATAATTTTTATATTTATTTAAAGTCTCAAAAGCATAGAATCTTCTAACCTTTCCTAAATGCTTCTAATCTCCCCCTAACCTATTTAGGAGATGTTTCCCACATTTCTTAGCCTAATCCAAGTCCTCTTTGACTCTTGGTCAAACCCTTCCCTCAATGAGCCCTACACACTCATTTAAGCCTCATAAAGAGACCCATGTCTCTTCTTCCACACTTGTTCCCTTTGCACACTTCCCTAGTGTTGCTCACACATGTGTGAGCAACCCTGATCCAAGCTAAACCTTACCATACCCCTAACCTTACCTCAAAACTTACCCCTAACCCTAAGTCATCCTCCTAACCCAAGCCCTTTCCAAATCCTATAAATACCCTCCTCTTCTTAGAGAAAAGAACCAATTCACCTTTCATACTAAGTAGTGTTATAATGTTAGATTGTTCTTATATCATCTTAAGCTTTTAGCATAATTGTTAGATTTCATTTTTTTCAAGCTTTTTAACACATCATAACTTAGAATAATGGATAAATCTTAGTTTCATTTATCATTTTTCATAGCCTTGCATCATATCATATCTATTTTGGACTAAAATCAACTTAGAATAAACATTCATAGTATAATCTACATTTTTAGCTCATTAGGATCCTTAAGGCGTTAGGGGAAAGACGGGTGTTCTATATCCAGTTTTGTGCCACTATAGGGTTCTTATGGTCCCTAATCAATCTGGATACCTCCTAATCATCATTAGGGAATTTCTCCAAGTGATTCGAGAGCACACCCACTTCCCTAAAGCGATAGCAAATCAAAGGGTGACAGGGTGCTCCCATTTAAGCTCTATCTGAGTGTCTTTGCAAATAGTTTTCTTTATAAGTTAGGTATATTCTCATAAAATAATGTTTGACATGTCTACACCTTTCAAGATAGATTAGGTTTGCATTGATCACATTTTGGCATGTCCGGTGGGACCCTACACGCCTTCGAAACTACATTTTTTAGAGTTTTCCAAGAAAAAAACTCATGTTTTCAGCAAACTTGTCTTGTTATAGGTGATTTCTCGTATGAGTAAACCCCCTAGGATACTTTCTCATACTAGCTAGGACCTTGAATCATGCTAGGACCACCCACAACTTGTATGGGAGCTTTTTAGGCTATTTTGGCTTGTTTTTAGCTCACTGGCCCTGTTTGCTCGTACTGTAAAGAATCCTTACTCGTACTTGTTGGATATTGCTAATGCATGGGTGGTGATTGAGACATGTAATATGTTTAACCACTGCATTACTGAATGGGGACTCATACTATTGTCATTTATGTTTTGTCACTGATGTCAACATATGCTTTTATGAAGGAGCCAGACTAGTAATCACAATGTACGGTTAGTGTACGAATGTTTTAGATGCTGCGAAGTTAGATGAGAGTTCAAGTGGATGTTGTGATCTTATATTTGTGATTGCATCATTAAGTATTTCATATTAAGAGAGTTACAACTATTTTGGTAAAGACTGGTCACTGGACTGTGACAGTGATAATTGACAGCTCATTAGTCTCTGAGTTTTTGATATATCTTTAAGAGGGATTAGATTAAAAGTATGTGAACTTGAAGGATGATGGAAAAGGTATTGATGGATGTTCATTGGTCAGTGCAAGGTACAAAGTGATTGCTGATGTCACCTATGGCATGTGCTCTCGCGATGGCTTATTCTGAAGCCGACTCAGGGAATGAAGCGTGTGTTTTGTTTGGCAAGCACAAATCAACGATGTCGGTCCTTAATTGTTGTAATGCAATAATTGTAAATTTTTTATAGATACCGTGTGTATCTTAGCAATGGTTTATGTAATTATTTGTAATTAGGAAAGCCTGATGGGCCGACCTGATCTTGGTAAAATGTAATCAGGTATAAATGAAAGGTCTTTTCTTTGGAAAAGACATGGATGGAATATATGTGATATAGAGAGGTTGTGAAAGATGCGAGCTTGTGTCTGCTATATGTACAGCAGAGGTTTACTAGTGGACTTCATTGAAACTGATCAAGCAAAGATAGTTGCTGGCAAACATTTCAAAAGATTGTCTATTTCTTCAGATACACTTGTTGCAAACTAGTGAATTCTGAGGTGGATTTAACCTTCTTTGGGTAGTGAGCCTTGGACAGTGAGCCCTCTTTGATCCTTGAATCCTAACAGGGTATGTCCTCTAACAAGGACTATGTACTATAATGTTTCAATAAGCTCCTAACAAGGCTATATCTTCTAACAAGGATTACTATACTCTCAGTACATCATTTGTGGGTGCTAATTCCCACCGGGGTTTTTACCTTTAACAAGGTTTCCCCGAGACCAAAATATTGTGTTATTGAGTTGGCATTGATTGTGTTCATTGTTTCTTATATTGTTGAGCTTAAAGTTTAAAGTTTAATATTCTATTATATAGCTGATTCACCCCCCCTCTCAGTTGTATTTTGGACTGTTATTCCTAACAATTAGTATCAGAGGTTGTGGTCCTCAGAGAGAAGGACCACTGATTGCTACCAATTCAAGATCTAGAGGTAATGTATTTGAACTAAACATATTTGGAGCCTCTTGTTTTGTTGTGAAGGTAGATGATAGTTGGTTATGGCATAGAAGATTTTGTCATGTTAACTTTGATAACATTGTGAAGGCAAGTATGGCTAATGCAGTAAGAGATCTACCGAAGATTGTGAAACCTTCTAACACTGTATGCAAAGAATGTGTTATGGGAAAACAAACTAAAAGCAGTCATAAAAGAAAAACATTTACATCAAAAAGAAAGTTGGATCCGGTACATACAGATCTATCTGGACCTATAAGAACAAAGTCATACTATGGTGAAAGGTATTTTATACTCTTTGTTGATGACTTTTCTAGAATGATGTGGGTTACTTATTTGAGAGAGAAATCAGAAGCATTTGACAAATTCAAGTTGTTTAAAGCAAAATTAGAGAATGAATCAGGACTGAAAATAAAGTTTTTAAGATTAGATAGAGGTGGAGAGTTTACATTAGATTTATTTAATTCATACTGTGAAGAGCATGGAATAAAAAGACAAATATCTTCTCCTAGGACTCCACAATAGAATGGGATAGCAGAGCGAAGAAACAAAACTATACTTGATGCTGTCAGGACAATGCTGATTGAAGGAAATGTATCTCATGTACATTAGAGAGAGTCTGTTGGAACAACATTGTACACATTAAACAGAATTCAAATCAGAGATGGCACAAGTAAGACTCCCTATGAACTATGATTTGATCATACTCCTACTGTAAAATATTTGAGAATTTTTGGTAGAAAATGTTATATCAAGAGGGATGATGAGATATGGAAATTTGATGCTAGAAGTGATGAAGGTATCTTCCTTGGTTACTCTGTTAAAAGCAAGGCATACAAATATTTCAATCTGAGATTAAGGAAGATGGTCAAAAGTAACAATGTAATAATAGATAAGAAATTTCAGATACAAGAAAGAATGTATGACGACAGTCAGATATGAGAAGTGAAAGAAAGCACTACTGTTGCTGAAGAAGGAACAGTTGTAAGGAACAAAGAAAGACTAGTGTGTAAGGGATACTCACAACAAGAAGGGATAGACTTTGAAGAAACATTTGCTCTTGTTGCTAGAATAGAGGTAGTAAGATTATTTCTATCTTATGCTGCACACAAAAACTTCAGATGGATGTTAAATCTGCATTTCTAAATGGAGATCTTGAAGAAGAAGTATACATAGAACAACCAGATCGATTTCCTCTATGTGAAGTCAAAGACATGGTGTGAAAATTGAAGAAAGCTCTGTATGGGTTGAAGCAAGCTCCTAGGGCTTGGTATGCAAGGTTGGACAAGTATCTACATGGACTTAGATTCAGAAAAGGCAATGCAGACAATAATTTGTATTTAAGAACTACTGAAGATGGAATACTGATAGTAGAAGTAGTTTTGGATGACACTATCTTTGGAGGTAATGATGATCTATGTAAGAAGTTTGCTAAAGAAATGGAAAGTGAATTTGAGATGTCCATGATAGGTGAAATGAGATTCTTCCTTGGACTACAAATAACTAAGAATGAGAATGGTATTTTCATTTCTCAGACCAAGTATCTCAACGAATTGCTTAATAAATTTGGTATGGAAGACTGGAAACCAGTAGGAATACCTATGGTGACTGGAAACAAGCTAACAATTAATGGTGAATCAAAATGTGTTTTTTAGACTTTGTATAGATCAATGGTTGGAGGGTTACAATATTTGACTCACACTAGACCAGATATTGCTAATGCTGTTGGAATTGTGGCTAGATATTAGGCATAACCCAAAGAGATTCATATAGATGCTGTGAAAAGAATACTGAGGTATCTCAGAGGAACCATAGACTATGGTTTATGGTATGATAGGAATGATAGCTTTGAACTTCATGCTTATACTGATATTGATTGGGCAGGAAATATTGATGACGGAAAAAGTACTAGTGGTGTTGCATTTTTCCTTGGGAAAAAGTTGGTTTCTTGGCTAAGTAAGCAACAAGATTGTATAGCACAATCTACTACTGAATTAGAATATGTTGCTACTACTATAAATTGCACTTAGATTGTTTTAATGAAACAAATGCTAACATACATTGGAATAAATTTTAATGAGCCTGTGGTTATCCATTGTGATAACACCAACACAATAAAAATGTCAAATAATCCATTGATGCACTCTAAAACTAAACACATTTCTATCAAGTATCACTTCTTGAGAGACAAGGTGGCAGAAAAAGAAATCAAGCTAGAATATATCAGTACAAAAGAGTAGATTGCAGACATTTTTACACAGCCACTACCGAAAGATACCTTTGAATATCTTAGAGGTATGCTAGGGGTTCAAGCCCCTCCTAGTCATAACTAAATGATGTAGAGATGCATCAGTCCAGAAGTGTTCAGAGCCTCATCATTTTCTGGACTGGATGTAGGGATCTACTCCTCAAGGGGAGTGATCATGGAATAAATTTTATATGTGAAGGCAGAAGAAGGCTCATGGCACCCTTTTCCATTGATGTCAAAGGGGGAGTGTTGCTATAAGAAAATCTCTACTGTTTGGGGAGATTGTTCAGTTGAAGGACTTTGGATTGATATAACTTTGGGATAACATTTTCCCATATGTTGACATCAATGCCAAAGGGGGAGATTGTTGGATATTGCTAATGCATGGGTGGTGATTGAGACATGTAATATGTTTAATCACTACATTACTGAATGGGCACTCATATTGTTGTCATTTGTGTTTTGTCACTGATGTCAACATATGCTTTTATGAAGGAACCAGACTGGTAATCACAGTGTACGGTTAGTGTACAAATGTTTCAGATGCTACGATGTTAGATGAGATTTTAGGTGGATGTTGTGATCTTATATCTGTGATCACATCATTAAGTATTTCATATTAAGAGAGTTACAGCTGTTTTGGTAAAGACTGGTCACTAGACTGTGACAGTGAGAATTTACAGAGTTAGTCTCTGAGTTTTTGATATATCTTTCAGAGGGATTGGATTAAAAATATGTGAACTTGAACGATGATAGAAGAGGTACTGACAAATGTTCATTGGTTAGTGCAAGGTACAAAGTGATTGGTGATGTCATTTGTGGCGTGTGCTCTCGCGATAGCTTATTCAGAAGCTGACTCAAGGAATGAAGTGTGTGTTTTTTTTGGCAAGCACAAATCAAGGATGTCGGTCCTTAATTGTTGTAATGTAATCATTTTAAATTTGTTATAGATACTGTGTGTATCTTAGTAAGGGTTTATGTAATTATTTGTAATTAGTAAATCCTGATGGGCTGACCTGATCTTGGTAAAATGTAATAAGGTATAAATGAAAGGTATTTTCTTTGGAAAAGACATGGATGGAATATATGTGATATAGAGAGGTTGTGAAAGCTGCGAGCTTGTGTCTACTGTATGTAGAGTAGAGGTTTACTGGTGGACTTAATTGGAACTGATCAAGCAAAGATAGTTGCTGGCAAAGAGTTCAAAAGATTGTGTATTTCTTCATATACACCTATTGTGAACGAGTAAGTTTTGAAGGTGGATTTAACCTTCTTGAGGTAGTGAACCTTGGGAAGTGAGCCCTCTTTGTTCCTTGGCTCCTAACAGGGTCTGTCCTCTAACAAGGACTATGTACTGTAATGTTTCAATAAGCTCCTAATGGGGCTATATCTTCTAACAAGGATTACTATACTCTTAGTACATCATTTATGGGTGCTAATTCCCACTGGGGTTTTTACCTTTAACAGGGTTTCCCCGAGACCAAAATATTGTGTTATTGAGTTGGCATTCATTGTGTTCATTGTTTCTGATATTATTGAGATTAAAGTTTAAAGTTTAATATTCTGTTATACAACTAATTCACCCCCCCTCTTTGTTGTATTGTGGGCTGTTATTCCTAATCATACTAGGCCTAACCAATACTCGTATGAGTAAAGACCATCAGAATACCCTACCTTGTTTACTCATATGGCAAATAGGAAGGTCATGTAAGGCCTTAGGCTAAGAAAAAGTTTGTTTTTTGGGATTTCTAAGGGTTTTCAGGCCCTTTTGACTGCTTGTTTCACATTTTTAACACCATGTTCTACAGGTACCCTTGGAAGGAATCAAAATCACTAAAAAAACTAAGGCCCTAAGGCTCATCAACTTGTTTGGTCTAGTAGGAACTTCAAATATTTCATTTGGTTGCTTAAAACGAATGATAAACACACTCTTGAGTGCCTAAAATCAAAGAATCTACAAATCTTTCCTATTTGTTCCTAATCAATCCTAACCAACTCAAGTCATTCCTAATTGGTCCTAAAACACTCAAACCCACATCTAAGGACTTTAATTTGGCTAAAAAGAACCTATTTCTTGCAAATCTAGGGTTTTAAGAGTCGTATATGCAAGTTAGGAACACTTCACATTTTGGGTGCTTAAAAAGAACTTCAAAATTGCACTTCAAATCTAACAGTTATCAAATCAATCCTAAAATGAATCCAAATAGCCCTAGATCAAACTCAATGCATCAAACAAAAGCTAAAATGAACTTCATTTGCAATATCTCAAAGTTTTGTTAAAGGTCTGATCCAAACTAGGAAGAAAATCAAACGAATCTTTCCTAATTGGTTCCTAAACAATCCTAATCATTCCTTAATATTTCCAAATCATCCTAAGTTCTTTATGCTTGGTTAAAAAATACTTCATGTTGCAAAATCTTGAATGCTTTTCAGAGTTTCATGCATCAAACCAAATCTAGGAATCTCATTTCGGGTATAAAACATAGAAACTAACACACAAAATCTTAAATGAAAAACCAAAGGTCCAAAGGAGTCACTTTTACTTTGAGTCCAAATAAAACACAATCTTGAGTGAATTAAACAGTGAAAAAAAAACATTTCTATTCCTTCCTCTTTCAAATTCAGTTCAAAACAAACAAAAACTCAATCTTGAATGACTTAAAATAGAAACAAAGCTCATTTCAAAGTTCTTAAAGCAATACACAAATCAAATCTTGAATGCCCAAAACAAAGAACTTGTAATCGCTCGAAGTTTTACTTCTTGAGAGGAAAAGAACAAATCAAAACTTAAATCACATGTGTTTTCAACACATTGAATCAATTTGGGAAATGAATCTTCATGATGTGCATCTAGGAGTTTCCCATTTTTGAAAATCCTTGTTAATCTAAGTAACGTAAAAAACTTGAACTCAGACAAGTTCACCTATTTTACTTTTAGAGAGGCCTATCCGGGGAGAAAAGCACTTCCTCTCTAGAGAACGACCTCAAACCAGTACCTTCCACGACCGGTATAGAAATAAAGCACTGAGAAAAATCTCGCTTACATCCCCTCAAGCTCGAGCGATGCGTGTTGGTGGTGGCCTGGGGTAGGTGAATAATCCGTACTATTTTGGCATGGTCAACTAGGCTCTTAAGTGAGTCACACACGTACAAACTGATTGGGAGGACTCCACAAAACAACTAAAAACTTGATAAAATAGAAGCTACCCTATCTACATCCAAAGGTATCAGAATCCTTGTGCAAGGACCGATCCGAGGGGTTTACCAGGTCACCTTAAGTTACTCACCATATGTATCCCCTTTTAGGGGGTATCAAGCTGTGGGCAAGGATTTTGATACTCGCCTCCCTTTAGGTAGATCTTCTTGAAGTGATTGCACAGTCAAAAAATCAGTGAAAACATTTGTTGGAATATACACCTTTTAAAGCTTTCTTTCAGATTCAATTGCTAAATCCATTTCTTGTATCCCACAAGGTTGCTTTGTCCCTTCTCCGGATTGTTTTCAGAAATTCTTTGTCAAGTCTGTCCTTTGCCATTGGAAACATCAAACTAATCCACAACTTAATTCAAGATATTTAGAAAACCTTGCAGAAGAATCCTTCAAAATCAGATACCCAAAGCTTTGTCTCAATCCAATTACCAAAATCACCCCAAGTTATGTCCGATTTGACCAAACACTCAAACACTAAACTTCCCAAATCCCAAGCCTATCAAGAGAAGAAATTTGCAGAGAGAAATCTTAAAAGCCATTAATCTTTTGTAAAAGAAACCCAAGTCGAAGAAAAGTACCAGGAAAAGCTTGATAACGCGGCATATAACACAAGAGTCAAGTAGTTTACATATCGATTCTGAGTTAACCATCACTACATCAATCTTGAGAGAGAAGACTAGCTGGATCCATCACATATCCACTCTTCCAATCCAAAATCCTATCTCGACAGCCCTGCATCCTAGCTCATCCTAGTCTCATCCTTGCATCACCACCAAGCCTTGGTTGCATCTTAAGTCATTCTTAGTTGCATTCATCATCATCTTACTATCAGCATCATAGGTTATCCATTTCAGCTGCATCTAGGTCATCCTCTTAGAAATAGTATCATTCCATTATCCTTCACCATCATTCCATTAGTAATCCACAATCAGAATCTCAAATCCTTGATCCAAAATCCAACATCCACTATCCAAGTCAAGACCCACCATCCTTGCATCAAATCCAGTGATCCAAATCCAAAACCACTTAGTGTTCAAAACCTTTGAGTTTTTTTCAATCCCTATTCTAAATCTGAAATCACCCCCTTCGACAGAGCATTGTCTAAAGGAAATCCAACTTGTCCTTGCACAACCTCATCATCTCGAGCAAGAGATTGGCTTGCATTGATAAGAATCCAGTTGACCAAAGATCATTAGTCTATCCTAGGTTGACCAAATCCTACCACTGATCCTCCATCAGGAAAATAACATCTCATTTGTTGACACTTAGTAACCCCCCACCAATCATCCACCAAATCTAGATCCAAATCAGACCATCCCCCACCAATCTTCTGTCATCCTCAATCCAAATCAGAGCATTCCACCAATCCTTCACCATCATCACCATCCTTCAATTGTTCCAAATCCTTGCATCGCATCATAGAAATCTGCTGCCCTTAGAAGTTTCTTAGGCTTGCATCCATCATTCTTTAGAGTCTTCTAGGAGCATCTTACATCCATCTAGCATCTGCATCTCCACTCCACGCCTGTCGAGACAAGATATACAAAATGAAGGAGCATGGATCCTTATCAAATCCCCAGTTTGTCTTATTTCAACATTTCTACCAGCGCGATGGTAGCTTACAATCCCCAGATTCAACAAACTTGTAATGCGTGGGATGATCCCAATATCCCACTGGCTTCCTTTGCAATAGAAACATTCATGAATCATCTGGTGAATGTACAAATAGTTAGTGCACTCACTGCTCAGAATCAATGAAACATGTTGCCTAACTTCACACAAGAGGGTACTCCCATTCCACCATATCTCCAACCTCACATTCCCATCAACAACATTCGAATCCCAACAGAAGCATGCACCCCAATCATCCAACAAATCCCTAATCCACTTTTTCACATATCACAAGTAGCTTCGCCCATCCCTCCACTCTTGCAAAGTAGTTTCATAGGTCCTACAACACAAGAAACATAATCCAGTCCATTTCCTCTCATAGGTGCGCCATCATCTTTCGTAGTAGCTCAATCCATCATCCATACTCAACGCTTTTCATGAAACCAAACACCACCCCCCACACAATCTTTTTCACAAGAAATTCCACCACCTTCCATGGGCCAAGTAGCACCATTCTTTTCGGGGGAAACACAATCATCCTTCCCCTTCACTCCATAGGCTTCTACCTCACTACAATCATTTTCGGGGTCAACGCAATCATTTCCCTCTTTTTCCCAACAAGCCTCTACATCAACGTCTTCTTTTCTTGGGATAACGCAATCATTTCCCTTTCATACTCAACAAGCTTCCACACCTATGCCGTCATTTTTGAGGGCAACACAATCATTTTCCTCATCACAAAAACCTTCCACATCAGCACCACCTTTCTCATGGGGAACACAAGAATCTTCGTTCATGCCCCAACAAACATTTACCCAAGCACAAACCCAACAAACTACATTTACAACAGGTATGCCTGCCATGGGGTTTTCAAATCCTCCATTCACATCCCAAACCCCCATCACATCTACCTTTCCAGCATCCTCTGCATCACAGTTCCCACCGCACACTGGTTCTCGATGGGGCCTCACTAAAGAAGAAATGAAAGCCTTAGGAATACCAACCCATTTCACCACATCTATGCAAGAAAACCATCAAACTGCCTTCTTGCAAGAAGTACAACAACCATCTCAACCTCTGCCAGCTTTATCCTTTTCCCCATTTGCAAACTATCTATTTACACCACCCAATGCTTCTTAGCAAGTTCCACCACCTCAACAATATAGTTCATCTCATCTCGCAAGTTATCTTTCCCAACCACCCCCCATTTTCAGCTTCCCTACATCAGTTCCACCCTTAAGCAATGCGGGAATGCATCCATCCTACATCAACCAAGTGCAAAACCAAGTACAACAAGGGCCACCTAATCAGCAAGTTGCATCATTCCACCAGCCTCCTCCGCAAAAGGAATACTTCCAATCACAACAACAAACCCCCATCATTCCCTAACAACAACAAGCATCATCCTATGCATCACAAAAACAACATCCCATCATCCCCCAACACCAAGCAGTTCCATATCCTCCACTGCAATACACCCCCATAGCCCAGCAGCAATATCCTCCCCAACAATCATCACTCCAAAATCCATTCCAATCCACCTATCTTGTTGGGCAATCTCCATATCCCACTCCACAATATCCACCTCAAAATCATCCCTATTCACTAGCACCACTAGATCCTTTCCAAATGGGAGTACCGACTCCAATGCCAATAAATGTCAAGTGGGAAGCAATGAAGAATGCTCTTAAGGAGCTCCACACTAGCACAAAGAATAAAACCTTCAAGTTTGAAGAGGTGTGTCCCTACCCATTTGACCGATCAATTGCAATTGTTCCTTTCCCTAAAAGCTTTGAGACACCCAAGTTTGATAAATATCGAGGAAAAGGAGATCCTGTAAACCACATCAAAGAATTCTATATGGCATGCCAAGAAGTGGATTACAATGACAATTATCTTTTGCACCTATTCCCCAAAAGCTTGGGAGGAACTACAGTTGAGTGGTTTTATAAGATACCATGTGGGACCATCACAACTTTTGCCAAGCTCTCTGAGAAGTTTGTATCTCAATATGCCCAAATTGTTGAGAATGAGTTGACTTTACTAGACCTTTGCAACTCAAAGAAGAAAGAGGGAGAAATCCTAGCAGACTACCTGCAACGATGGCAGAATCTCACAACTAGGCTATCATATCAGCCACCCGAGAAACATCTAAACAAGATCTTCATCAATAACCTACATCCCAAACTATCTCACTTCATGAGAATGAATTGTATCCAAACATATTAGGATATCAAAAGAAAAGGGATAGATATCGAAAGAGGTCTCCTAGATGAAGGCACAATCTAGCATTACAAAAATGATTCCCAAAGTAAACCCAACAATGATAAACCCCGTTACTGGAATTGTAACAAAAATGTAGTCACTGATGGAGCTATGGACACCAAGTATGTTCAAATTGTTGTAGCTGGTCCTACACCTATTCCTGCATATCAACAATAGCCTCGAACTCATCAGCAACCTATGCAGCAATAAAAACCTCAAAACAATCAGTAGAACTATCAGCAGCAAGCACATCAAGCCCATCAAGGCAATTTGACCAATCAGGCTAATGCCATCACAACTTCTCCCAATCAAAACAGACCCAAAGCCTAGACTTACTAGAAGAGAACCTTCACACAACTTGGTGAACCTCTAGATGTTATCTTTCACCGAATGGCCAAGGCCAACCTGATCACATACCCACCAATCCAACAGTTTGATGATGTAACCCCCAAGCATGACTGGTACAAAGACCATGAGTACTGAGACTATCACCATGTCAAAGGCCACACTACCTTGAGATGCATGAAACTCAAGCATTATATCCAAGATCTCATCAATAGAAAAGAGATCCAAGTGAACACACCAGCCCAAGCTTTGCCTAATGCCAACTTGCACATCTATCAGAATGTGTTCCCTCAACACAATGTTGGGAAGAACCAAGCTAATGCTAATCCTCCTAATCACAACCAAGGAAAAGGCAAACAAGGAGATCATAATCACAAACACTACACTACTGCTTATATCAATTATGACAAGTTTGTTGGATGCATAACCCAAGTCGAACCCACAATCAATGTCATCCACATCAAAGGAGCGGATATTCAGTGTGTCATTACCATCCGTAGAGGCTGGATAACTATCGCCGGTGTGTGTCCAAGACTAGCACACAATGCACAATACAACCTTATAGAATATCTTGGGAGTACACCAGCCCAAATCTACATCCTCGACCTTCTCTGCACTTCACCCCTCCATCAAGAAATCCTTAACCAAGCCCTTCACGAAGGACATGTCCCCATAGACATTAACACCATCCAGTTTGAGAACCTTGTGGGACATTTATCAGCATGATGCAGGGGCATCCAAGGTTAAGGAAAAGCATTCTGCATCCTCGGTGAAATTGCATGGAGTGTTTGTATTTCGGCCAGTGTTACTCGGTTATAGCCTTGACCGACGGTCTTGTTCAATGAAGGAAGCTCGGTCACTAAGGGAACTTGGCAGTTTCTGGTGCTCGGTGAAATTGTTACTCAATCCTACCTGTGGTGCTCGCTCAACACTGGTGCTCGACGATGCCTGGCGTGCTTGGTGATTTTAGTGTCGCTCAGTAGTTCTGGCTTACCGACTGGACTTCTGTGTAATTTGTTGAGCTGACTTGGTGAATTTATTGTTGGTAGCCATTGTTATGAGCCGACATGGAAAATTAAATGTTTGTATACATTTGTAAACCAACTTGTATGGAATTTAATTATTTATTTTGGGAAGTTAAGGGTTTCATCTTGCCGACTTGTGGCTGATGATTAGTATTTAAGGAGTGCTTGGGTAGATGTTTAGAGACAGAATTTAGGAGGTCAAGACTTAGACAACAGAGCAGATTTGAATGTCATATGTGAAGCTTGGGAGTGAAGTTGTGGAAAACTTCTTGATGTTCTTGTAGATTGGATTGTAATTTGATAGTTGTTTGTAGCAGAGCTAGGGATTTGCATACTTTGGAATAAGGAGATTGCTTGGAGGCTTGCGAGCTCAAGTTTAGATTTGCCTTAGGGTTTCTATTAGTTTCTGATTGTCTTCAGAGCTGAACTAGTTGATGTTGTTGTATCATCTTAAAATGGAAGCACTTCCATGTTAAGAGCATTTAGTCCTCCGAGTAAGTGGTTTAGGGTCATGATTGGCATCTTTGCATCCTCCCTTATCTTCCACAACTTCTTTGCACTTGATTTTTTCATTCTAGGTGAAATTAGGGTTAAGGTCTTAAGGACTTTCCTAATTTTCTCTTTTCCACTGCTCCATTTTCTAGGTAGGATTTAGAAACCTCATAGTCCTTCATCATATCATTCCGAGGATTTTCTATCTATTCCAAAAAATGGTTCCTGTTTAGACATCAATTTCTAAGTTTCTAGCATCTCTAGGATCTCTGTTGCAGAACCTGACAAAGTTAGGGTCTGAGGTCAAAGTTGACCTCGACCCTGACTAGGTTAGGGTCAACCCGACCTTGACCTCTTCTCGCCAGGATTTCAAATTCTCATTTGCCAGTAATTTAGCTTTTGGGATAATTATTTCCAGCCTCCGGGTTGGCTGTTTCGGGTTCCGAAACAGTAAATCCTTCAATTGTATTTAATCAAGGTATATTTTCTAAAGGTGAGGAGCTAATTGGGATTTAATTCTCCAAGGTGGCCCATCTAGAGGAGTGTGCCCTAGATCACTATAAAATGAAGCCTTCCTCTCTCATTTTCATCATCAAGTTTTGAAAATCAAGCTCTCAAGTTCTCAAGGTGATCAAGCAAGCATTCATTCAAGTATTCAAGTCTTCTTCTTCATCCAAGTTCTCCATTGAAGATCAAGGATTCAAGCATTCAAGCTATTGAAGGGATTTGGCTCAAGCATTCAAGATCTATCATTCAAACCCTAGATCTAGCCACCATGGTGGTGTGATCTTCCTTCAAGATCCTCTGTTCATCTTCAAGATCCATATCATTGTTTCCTTAAGGTGGATTTCAAGCATACAATCATGGAGGTTTGATCATGTTATGTTCAAGCTTTCATATCAATATATTTGATTACATTCTAAATACATTAGCATATCTATTGAATTGCATAGCTTCATTGTTAGATTCATTTCTACTACTTGCTAGCATTCTCCTATTTCAATTTCAATATTAAGGTTGATTCCAAACCGGGGTTTGACCAAGGAAAACCCCCCAAACAAACAACAAAACCATTTTTCTTGTAGGCACACGTGTGGAATCTTGGATTTGAGAGTGAATTTGGATACCCTTTTCGGCAATCTTTCAGGATCTGCGAACAGAATCAGAATTGGACTTCAAATAAATAATGTGGTTTTTGACCTTTTAAAAGGTCAAAGTCAACCTGTGTGAATTTGGAAAAAAGATTTTTGGGTTTTGTCCGCCTTGACATTTCCACTCTAGAATAGCTAACGAAATCTTCAGAAAGTTCATACAGAAGCCAAAATTTAGCATTTTCTAGATCTGCCCTAATTCAAGGTTAGTATTTGCACTTCAATTTTTAAGCTTAATCCAATTATAGGGAAATATAGGGTTTCTCTCTCTCTTTCATATTCTTCATAGATTGATTCAATTGTGTATTAACCTTTTTGTTGATCAAATTGGATCTCTCCATTGGGAATTTGGATTTAGACTCTATTAGATGAAGAAGGATACCAAGTGCCCGAGACCGTTGGTGATGCTTTGTTAGCCGAGGCTAATCCAGAAATGGGGAGGTGCATTGCACCAGTTTGGTTGAAACAAATGCTTATGCCAAGGAAACAAGTTGTGGCTATCCAGACAGTTGAAGATATTTGAGGGTTAGTGGAAAAGGAAGATGATGTTGGACAGAAACAAATTGTAAGAATAGTGGCCAAGGTAATCCAGGATGGTGATGATGGTCACCGAAAGGTTCAAATTGCAGTACCAAAGGTTAATAAGCTAGTGGGCAAAATTGTGGCCCAGGACTATGAGGTAGTAGAACATGACATGGGAAAAGTCATAGATGACATGGAGTGTATGGAGCTTCAGGAAGGCATAGCTTCAGTAAGGGAAAGGTTGAGGAAGGCAAATGAAAGGAATGTGGAGTTGGAGATGGAAGTCAAGTATTGGAGAGATAGCCACCCTATCCAACAGTTGCATCAGGCAGCCCTTCCACAGGATAGTGGGAGCAATGTGGAAGAGATATCAGCTTAAGAGCAAGGAACTAGGAATTGGATTAGGCATACAATTCAAGAAGGGCGGAGGTTCTTGCCTGCCTTTATCTCGACATTCAGGTCATTTGTGTCTCTTAGAGACAAATTCAGAGCATTTGAAGGGATGTGGAAGGATTTCCTTCCAATCCATGACTTAGTCATTCCCAGGCTACATGCAGCCTTAGAGTTATCAAAAGAATCTTTGGTGAAGCCCAAATTGATCAGTGAAGGAGGAAAGAGTACTGTTGAGTCTTGGTATATTGGCTTGACTATTAGATCAAGGATACTTGAAGAGATATAGAATGAGGTTGTACAATGCAGTCCAAGCATCGAAACTTTCATTTCAAGCATGTTGAGTGATGCGGGGATTGCACTTGATTTTGAGGAAATCAAAGAGGAAGATTTTAACAAGATAGAGTTTGGATCGAGATTGGATGAGTTGGGGAAGGTTGTCGACAGTGAGAAATAGTTGGAAATCCTTGCCTCTCTCAAGGCCCTTATCAAGTTTGCAAGAGATGATGAGAAGGAGAGTGAGATGACACCTCCTAGTCCTTCATCATATCAATCAGGGGATTTTCTATTTGTTCCAGACACTGGGTCCTGTTCTAACATCAAATCCTGCATCTCTGGCATCTCTTGGAACCTCTACTACAAAACCTGGCAAAGTTAGGGTTTGAGGTCAAAGTCGACCTCGACCTTGACTAGGTCAGGGTCGACCTCGACCCTGACCAGGTCAGGGTCGACCTTGACCTTGACTAGGTCAGGGTCAACCTCAACTCTGACCTCTTCCCATCAGGATTTCAAATTTCAAATGTTGGCAGTTTGGCTTTCAGGAAAATTATTTCTCCGCTTCTGGGTTGGCTGTTTCGGGCTCTGAAATGGTAAATCCTTTAATTGTATTTAATTAAGGTATATTTTATAAAGGTGAGGACCTAATTGGGATTTAACTCTCCAAGATGGCCCATCTAGAGGAGTGTGCCCTAGATCACCATAAAAGGAGGCCTTCCTCTCTCATTTTCATATCAAGTACGGGGGGCAAGGTTCTTCCTTCCTTCTCTAGGGGAACTTCTTTCCTTAGCTTAGTAGTACTTCTTTATGTTACAATATTATTTCATCATAGTGACAGAGGTGTTGATTATGGATAATCTTCTTATATGAGAAGTTGTTGTCCTAGATCGTCACTTCTTCTCTATGTTGCAAATTATGGTTAATATAAACTTTTATTCTTGCTTGGTGTTAAAATTGTTTTCCTTCATTCCTAAGATTCCTCTTGCTCTTCTTCATAGGGGGCTTGATGATTGAATCTTTGGTGGAGGTCTTGGTGATAAGATCTTTTTCATTCAGGGTCCTTTTCCATAAGTGACATATCCTTTTCACGATTATTTATAATCTTGGATGTAGGGTCAATATCTCTCACTAAGGATATACTATACATTATTGCAAGCAGGATATCTCTTTGCTTTGTGAAGTAGGTATCCTCTTCCATTTTTTTTCCTACACTTGGGGGGCAAAGATGCCTTATCCTTCTTTTCTATCTTCAAACATTCACACATGGAGTCACAAATACGGGTTGTAAGTTTGGTAGAAGTAGTTTAGCCTTGGAGGCTTGGTATGATTTTTTATCTTATTCAAATCTATGCATTGTTATTTAATCCGATATTCTCTTCTTTTTTAGGGATTCACCTTTTTCCTTGGTTAAGCAGTATCTATCTATTATGTGATATCCAATCATACATGAAAATTATGGTTTTCATTTGCGGACCTATGTCCTTTATGCAAACCTTATTTGTTGTTTGACATTGGGTTTCCATGGTTGATACATCTCTCACCTTGGAAACTGAATAGTGTGCTATCCCTCATTAAGGGTTACTTTCTTTTCACTTCTTGCATGGTATCTTTTACATTCGTCCCTTCCATGGCCTCATAGGAGCTGTGACCTTCTTGGCTTAGACTGGGTGTTGTCTATGGATATTGTCTTGATGCTAAAGAAGGCTTTATCCTTGTTCTTTCTTTCCTTAACATGACAAAATAGTATGTTTTTTTCCATATTAAGGAGGGGGGCATATACAGGGTCTCCCTTGTACTATAGTTTTTTATTTTTATATGCTAAATCTTGGAAGGTAACGCACATAAGTTGACAAATCTTGAAAAGACACGCATTCATATGCTAAATCTTCCAAAGGTAACACACATAAGTTGCTAAATCCTGAGGAGACACATTTTTCAAATTTTTCAATATGCTAAATCCTCTGAAGGTAACGCACATAAGTTGCTAAATCCTAAAGGGACACACATTTTCAAATTTCAAATATGCTAAATCTTGGAAGGTAATGCACATAAGTTGCTAAATCCTGAAAAGACATGCACCAATATGCTAAATCTTGGAAGGTAATGCACATAAGTTGCTAAATCCTGAAAAGACATGCATTTCATATTCATAGTGATACAAGAAGGTGGATCTATGGATATTCCAGAAGCCATCAAAAGATGCATTACAATTGCAAGCACAGTTTATGGGTGAACCTGTTGGGCTCTCCCTCCAGGGTGATTCACGGTAAGGTAGGCATCTTACTGGGCGAGGTAATCACTTTCTCTTTTCTCTCTTTTTGCTTTCATGCTAGTAGGACTGGATCATGAAACTATGTTGTCTATAGTGTTGCTCTTGTCTATCTTATGTAATCATTTATGCTATTATGATAGCTTTCCAAATATGATATTGGTATGAGAAATATTTCTTAGCAAGGTTTCTTATGCTAATTGATTTGGGTTGTTTAGTGCTAACCCTTGTTCTTTTGTATACTCTCATGTATGTATGTTGAGTTAGAATCCTTGGTCTGGGGGCTGGTGTCTTCAACTAAGTGTTATTTTATCTTGTTTTGAATCCATTGGGATTTCTTCTCTCTTCTCCTTTACCAAGAGTTTGCATTGAATCCATACTCTTGCTAAAGTGGGGGCTTAATGTATCATCTTAAAATGGAAGCACTTACATGTTAAGAGCGTTTATCCCTCCGAGTAAGTGGTTTAGGGTCATGATTGGCATCTTTGCATTCTCCCTTGTCTTCCACCTCTTCTCTGCACTTGATTTCTTCATTCTAGGTGAAATTAGGGTTAAGGTCTTAAGGACTTTCCTAATTTTCTCTTTTCCATGGCTCCGTTTTCTAGGTGGAATTCAAAAACAAGACCTCCTAGTCCTTCATCATATCATTTCAAAGATTTTCTATCTATTCCAGACATTGGGTCCTATTCAAACATCAATTTCTAAGTTTCTAGCATCTGGGATCTCTGTTGTAGAACTTGACAAAGTTAGGGTCTGAGGTCAAAGTCGACCTCAACCCTGACTAGGTTAGGGTCAACCTTGACCTTGACCTCTTCCCACCAGGATTTCAAATTTTCATTTGCTAGTAATTTAGCTTTTGGGATAATTATTTCTCACCTCCGGGTCGGCTGTTTCGGGTTCCGAAATAGTAAATCCTTTAATTGTATTTAATCAATGTATATTTTTTAAAGGTGAGGAGCTAATTGGGATTTAATTCTCCAAGGTGGCCCATCTACAGGAGTGTGCCCTAGATCACTATAAAAGGAGGCCTTCCTCTCTCATTTTCATCATCAAGTTTTGGCAATCAAGCTCTCAAGTTCTCAAGGTGATCAAGTAAGCATTCATTCAAGTATTCAAGTCTTCTTCTTCATCCAAGTTCTCCATTGAAGATCGAGGATTCAAGCATTCAAGATCTATCATTCAAACCCTAGATCTAGCCACCATGGTGGTGTGATCTTCCTTCAAGATCCTTTGTTCATCTTCAAGATCTATATCATTGCTTCCTCAAGGTGGATTTCAAGCATACAATCATGGAGGTTTGATCATGTTATGTTCAAGCTTTCATATCAATATATTTGATTACATTCCAAATACATTAGCATATCTATTCAATTGCATAGCTTCATTGTTAGATTCATTTCTCCTACTTGCTAGCATTCTCCTATTTCAATTTCAATATTAAGGTTGATTCCAAACCGGGGTTTGACCAAGGCAAACCCCCCAAACAAACAACAAAACCATTTTTCTTGCAGGCACAAGTGTGGAATCTCGAATCTGAGAGGAAATTTGGATACCCAATTCAGAAATCTTTCAAGATCTGCGAACAGAATGAGAATCAAACTTCAATTAAATAATGTGGTCTTTGACCTTTTAAAAGGTCAAAGTCGACCTGTGTGAATTTGGAGAAAAGATTTTTGGGTTTTGTCCACCTTGACATTTCCAATCCAGAATAGGTGACAGAATCTTCTGAAAGTTCATACAGAAGCTAGATATCAGCGTTTTCCAGATCTACCCTAATTCAATGTTAGTATTTGCACTTCAATTTTTAAGCTTAATCCAACTATAGGGAAATATAGGGTTTCTCTCTCTCTTTCATATTCCTCATAAATTGATTTGATTGTGTATAAACCTTTTGGTTGATCAAATTGGATCTCTCCATTGGGAATTTGGATTTAGGAGTGAATCTCACATTTTCCCCCACACATACACAAATAGTGGTGATTACAAATTACCACTATTCAGTTGTATTGGATCTGATTGTGGATCTTGCAAAAAAAATTTCTGATTGTAATTGGCCCTAACCCAGAAGGCCTTACAACCAGGCATGTTAATGAAAATTAATGTTAAACAATTACTTTGTGTTGCATTTTTGAGTAATCTGCTGTGTAATTCTATTGGCTGCAAGGTTTGGACTGTCCTTCATTGGATCCACCTACCTTGACTACATCAGGGTATATCAGAGTGAAGTTTTGTTCTTGTTGGAGCGAAGGTTAGATCTTGTTGAAGCAGAAGGTTGACCTAGCAAGACTGATCTTGCGAAGTTGGTCTTGTTGGTGAAAAGATTGTGCGCAATCTGGATTGTAGATCCGCAGCACTGAACTTGTGAAATTGTGCCCTAGTTGTTTACAAGGTTGTACGTTGAGATCTGACTTGTTGCAACTTAGAGATTGTCACAAGGTGGTCGGTGGGGGTTTGTTGTAGAGGGTTTATTTGCATATCTTTAAGGATGCCTCCGAGAAGATTGGACCCTAGAGTTATTTTAGATCTTTGTGATACTATTGAATCCCAGATCATAGAGAAAGTGAAATCAGATTTCAGATCTAAGATGGAATTGATGAAGAATTATATGGTCGCCGAGATCATGAGAACTATTGTTGGAATACCTCAGAATGTTGGTATTGAGGATGGCTATGAGGAAGCTGCTGAAAAATTTGAAATTGATGGATCTAGTGGTGATGACCGGAGGAACCTATCTGGTGAAGACAGAACTGCTCAGTTGCCTAGACCTGCTGCTCGGTTTAGTAATTATCGAATGGAAGTTTCTACTTTCTTCGGTACTTTGAAGCCTGACAATTTGATTGATTGCATTGGTGAACTTGAAGATTTCTTTCAGCTGGAAGAAATTGAAGATCCTCTTTTGGTGAGATTAGCACATAAAAAGTTGAAAGGACATGCTGCTCTTTGGTGGAAGGAACTATAGAGAGACCGAGAAGATCAAGGTGAAACAAAGATCAATCGGTGGAGGTTGATGGTGACTAAGTTGAAAGCTAAGTTCATACCAGCTAACTATGAGCTTGACTTGTTTAAGAAGTTGCAAAATTTAAAACAGAAGGATTTGTCTATTGAATATTATACCGAGGAGTTATACAAACTTACTATTTGGTCTAGACACCAAGAGCTTGGTAAGGAAAAGGGAGCTTAGTATGTGAAGGGCCTGAGATTCAATATTCAGGATGAGCTTGGTATGCTAAAGATTGATTCTGTTGAAGATTCTTATCACTATGCTCTGAAGGAAGAAGATAAGTTGAAGAGGAAACAACCTAGTAACTCCCAAGGGAAGGAAAATATTGATCACTTGGTGAAGGATAAACTGACTGATGCAGAAGATGATTAGAAACCTGTAGAACCAAAGAAAAAGATAGGTAGAGTTATCTTTAAGGGTACTTTCTATAACTATGGAGAGGAAGGACACCGTTCTTTTGAGTGTACACAGAAGAAGGTTGACCGATGAACTACTGTGATGAATCAGAACATTTAGAATGAACCTAAATCAAAGATCTTGCTGCTTCGGCAAACATTGCTTGGTACAAAGGATGAACCTTGTTACAGGAGTAACTTGTTTAGGACCCGATGCAAGACTGAAGGTAAACTCTGTGATGTTATTGTTGATAGTGGAAGTACTGATAACCTTGTTGCTAAGGACTTGGTTCAGAAACTTGGTTTGAGTAGAATAAAATAGCCTTGTCCTTATAGGATTGACTGGTTACAATATGTTCATGCTTTGGAAGTTAGAGAACAATGCTTCATTGATGTCTAGATTGGCCAGTACAAGGATCTTGTGCTTTGTGACATTGTGAAGATGAATAGTTGTGATATATTGCTCAGTAGACCTTGGCAGTATGATTGCAGATCTATTTATGACTGTGTCTAGAATGTGTTTACTGTTGAGAAGAATGATAGGAAGTTTTCACTAATGCCTTTGATGGATACAACGCTCGGTAGGAGAAGCCTGAGTATTGGTAGCCGAGTTGAGATTGTGCATCTTGAGAAAATGAATAATGAGTATGGAGAACCGACCTATACATTGTCAAGAAAGGACATGAAGAGACAGAGGAAACTGAAGTGGAAGAATTTACAAGAAAAAAAGGTGGAGGACTTGTATGTGAAGTACCAGTTCGAGATTTATGTGCTGAATCCTAAAAGATGTTCTTCTCACATATGAACATCTTTTGGAACCTTGGGTGTCTGATGTAGGGGCATCCAAGGTTAAGGCAAGGCATTTTGTATCATCGGTGAAACTGCATGGAGTGTTTGTATTTTGGCCAGTGTTACTCGGTTGCAGCCTTGACTGACGGTCTCAGTCATTGAAGGAAGCTCAGTCACTAAGGAAACTTGGCAGTCTCTGGCACTCGGTAAAATTGTTACTCGGTCATGCCTGCGGTGCTTGGTCAACACTGGTGCTTGATGATGCCTGGCATGCTTGGTGATTTTACTGTCGCTCGGTAGTTCTGGCTTACCAACTGGAGTTCTATGTGATTTGTTGAGCCGACTTGGTGAATTTATTGTTCGTAGCCATTGTTATGGGCCAACATGCAGAATTAAATGTTTGTATACATTTGTAAGCCGACTTGTGGCTTGAGAGAGAAGTTCTGGAAAAGTTTTTGATTTTCTTGTACATCAGATTTGTAATCTGATAGTTGTTTGTACCAGAGCTAGGGGTTTGCATACTTGGGAACAAGCAAATTGCTTGAAGGCTTGCGAGCTCAAGTTTAGATCTGTCTTAGGGTTTTGATCAGTTTCTAATTGTCTTTAGAGATGAACTAGTTGAGGTTGTATTGGATCTAGTTATGGATCTTGCAAAATTATTTTTCTGATTGTAATTGGCCCTAACTTGGAAGTCCTTATAGGGGGGCATGTTAATGAAAATTAGTGTTAAACAATTATTTTGTGTTGCATTTTTGAGTAAGCCGCTCTGTAATTTTGTTGGCTGCAAGGTTTGGACTGTCCTTCATTGGATCCACCTACCTTGAATGCATCACAACATCCTGTGCTCTATCCTTCAAGCCATCCTACATACTAGCTGTTGAGCCTGACCACAATCTCCCTCTTCACATCGTTGTTATGGTCAGAGATTTTCCCATAAAAAGGGTCATGATAGCTAATGGATAAGCCCTAAACTTGTGTACTCTAAATTCATTCAGCAAATAAGGTTCACGGAGGCTGACATATCACATGAGGTAATCACCATCAAGGCATACGACAACTTGGAGCGTAACTCTGAAGGTACTATTATTCTACCTATCCAGCTAGGCCCAGCAATACAAGATACCATTTTCCATGTTGTTGATCTTGACTTACCATTTAAGATTCTCCTCGGTCAACCATGGATTCATTCCATCAAGGCTATACCATCTACTTACCATCAGTACATCAAATTTCCGCATCAAGGTAGTGAGGTTACCATCCATGCAAACCCCAACCCTTCGCATACTATCGTGCAATGAAAGCATCATTCCCTCATTCCACTCATTGTCCTGCAACCGACATTGGCACTTCTATTGCTAGCTTTTCCCGATCCCATTGCGATCCAGAGACTATCCTCACCTCCACTCTCTCCTCTATCAAGATCAAAAACCAAGGTTCTAGTGAATACAGCCTAATTGATGCATTTGTAGTTGGGGCCCTCCCACTGTAACCACATACACAAGGGCGTTAGAATCACCAAAGAGGGCCCGTTGAAGCCAACCATGAAATCAAGCAGATGGGACCAATGAATTTTGTCTCCCATGGCAACATAAATAGTCAAGAGATGAACCTTGACATCAATAGGAGGTTTTACAGAGATCCCCCACCACCTGACACTCAACTTCTAGCTACTTCAAAGACAACTATCCCAAATCACACAAGTACGCCACTGAACAATGGAAATATCAAGGCGGTGGTCTAGGACCACAAGAAGGTAGAAGCAAAGACCCGATCACAGCATCAAAGAATCCATAACATCAAGGTCTTGGCTTTAATACCCCTCACCTGTGTATACAGGAGCCCAATACTGCAATCGGGGGCACCAACATGACCAATGTTCCCTTCTTGAATAGCCAGGATGACCTCATAGAGGTCAAAGACATCCCTAAAGAGGAAGAAAATAAATCATGTGATGACATCTTCAATGATGATACCCTCCTGGGCACTTCTATCCTCCAACAACTTGCCATTAATCTCATAGAACTTCCCCTCATCCACCCCGAACTCATAGACTGGGACCAACCAAGCATCACACATATTGATGAGTTCCAAAGCACAAAAGTGCTCCTAGAATTCATGGGGGCATCAAGCCCACAATTAGATCATGATTCAGGATCAAATCATATCTGTAAGCATGACCCTAAAGGATATTTCAGGGAGGAGGAAAGCTCTAGTCGCAAAATTGAAAAAGAAAAAGAAAAGAATGAGTCCTTATGTGAAAACCCCTCTAAGGCACATTTTGATTCCAAAAAAGATAAAATAAAGGGTGTATCTTCTGGTGAAAACCTCTCTGAGGTGCTAGAAGATGGAGACTTGCCTCTTCCTCCTATCTAGGATTACAGACCTGAGCAGTTACCTATCATCATCGAAGAAACCAAGCTAATGAACTTGGGCATGGAAGGATGTCCGAGAATAACCTACATTGCAGCATCTCTAAAAGAAGGTGAAGAAATGGCTCTCACTGCACTACTCCAAGAAGCCACTACAAAATTTTCATGGTCATATGCACATATGCCTTGGATCGATCCAAATCTCATTGTGCACAATCTTGCAGTGGATCCTAATGTCAAGCTAGTAAAGTAGAAGCTAAGAAAAATGCATCCAAAAGTGGCCTTATTAGTAAAAGAAGAGCTCGAGAAACTTCTCCAAGAAAAGATTATCAGAGCTATAGATTACTCAGATTGGATCTCCAACATGGTCCCAGTCACAAAACCTTCTGGTGACATCAAAATTTGCACAGATTTTAGGGACCTGAATAAAGCATGTCCAAAGGATGATTTCCCGCTACCCAACATAGACATGATTGTAGACCTTACAACGGGCCATGATATGTTGTCACTCATGGATGGCTTCTCAAGCTAAGATCAAATCCGAATAGTAGAAGCAGATCAACACAAAACAACATTTACCACTCCATGGCGTACCTTTTGTTACAACATGATGCCATTTGGTTTGAAGAATGCATGAGCCACATATCAATGAGCTATAACAACCATATTTCATGATATGATCCACAAGATCTTGGAAGATTGTGTGGACAACATTCTTGCAAAATCTAGAACACAAGGTGAGAACCTAAACGTCCTTGAAAGTGTGTTTGATTGCCTACAACATTATGGCTTGAAGCTCAATCCAAAGAAGCATTTCTTTGGTGTAACATCTGGAAAGCTTCTAGGCTTTATAGTATCATGGCATGGCATAGAGCTTGACCCCAATAAGGTCAAAGCTATATTAGAAATGCCTCCACCAAGAACACTCAGGTAGCCTAGGAGTCTACAAGGAAATCTCCAATCAGTACGTCGGTTAATCTCCCAGCTAGCAGACAAGTGCCAACCTTTCACGCACCTCTTCTGCAAAGACACAAGCTTCAAATGGGATCCCATCTATCAAAGAAGATTTGAAAAGCTTAAAGAATATCTAGCTAACTCTCCAATTATTGTACCACTAATTCCAGGACACCCTCTCATACTCTACATCTCGTTGACCACTACTGCGCTGGGGGAACTCTTAGCACAACATGATGATGACAACAAAGAGAGAGCCATCTACTATATCAGCCAAACCCTTGTCAGCTATGAGATTAACTATTCACCCATGGAGAAAGCATGCCTCACAGTGGTCTTCATCACTCAAAATCTTAGACACTACATGCTCAGCCACACAATGAGGCTCATTTCAAAGGTAGACCCACTCAAGTATCTGTTATCAAGGACAACTCTCACAGGTTGTATGGAAAAATGGGTCATGCTACTCAGAGAGTTTGACATCCAGTACATAGATCAAAAAGCAATCAAAGGGCAAGTAATTTTTGATTAGCTAGCAGAAGCACCGTTGGTGAATGCGTATCCACTAATCATGGAATTCCCTAATGAGAACTTATGTATGATTGAAGAATAACCCATGTGCAAGTTATACTTTGATGGCTCCTACAAATCACATGGATCAAGGGCCAAAATCCTATTGTCACACCTCAAGGTGACTACATTCCCAAATCATTCAAATTGGGATTCCCATGTACTAATAACATTGCATAATATGAGGCACTCATCTCAGGTTTCAAAATAGCCATTCAGTGGAACATAATAGAACTGCAAGTGTTTGGAGACTCCCAATTGATTATCAAGTAGGTCCTAGATGAATTCCAAATAAAAGATGACAAGATGCTACCTTACAAAGAATTGGTGGACAAACTAAAGGAGAATTTCCTAAATCTATAGTTCACGCAGATACCAAGGCTTTAGAACAAAGAAGCTGATGCAATGGCAACCATCGGATCCTTGCTAGAGATCCCACGTGACTCATCACAATACGAATTCTTAGTCGAGCATCACACACGCCTTCATATGAGAACACTGATGCAGAAATGGTGTGTATCTTGGTTGGTCCTCAATCCCCATGGTACCACGACATCCATGCATATCTAAAGAATGGTATCATATCTCCCCACCTTACTAATAACCAATGCCAAAACCTAATTTGCAAAGGTTCCCACTACACTCTTGTAGCCAATACCCTTTATTGTCAAGCATATCACAATATTCTCTCTAAGTGTTTAGACTCAAACGAGGCCATCCTAGATTTACAAGAGGTCCACAGTAGAATTTGCAGTGCCCACACAAGTGGCATGGTTCAAGAAAAGTATTTCCTTTGAGTCGGGTATTATTGGCCAACCATGGAACATGATGCTTGTGAATTTGTTAGGAAATGTCTACAATGTCAGCAACATGCGAATTTGATTCATGCACCAGCACAAGACTTGCAGCCCATTGCGCCACCTTGGCCATTTTCATGTTGGAGCTTTGACCTCATCGACTTAATCACTCTTCTTTCCTCAGATGGACATAAGTACATAATAACTACCATAGAGTACTTCACAAAGTTGGTTGAAGCAATTCCGCTCACCTTAACTACTGACATCCAAATATCCAAGTTCATCCTTTACCATATCATCTGCCGCTTTGGCATACCATCTACCATTTTCATAGACCATGGCACACCTTTTGAAAACCAACATGTGGATGATCTATGTGCCAGAATCCACATCCATCACCATTTCTCCAATCCATATTTCCCTCAAGGAAATGGCCAAGTTGAGGCAACCAACAAAACAATCCTAAAAATCCTGAAGAAGGTTGTCAATGATTCTAGTCATGATTGCAACTCCAAATCAATCCCGCCCTTTGGGCCTACCATACTTCCTATTGCACTTCCACAGGCACCACCCCATATTCCATTGTATATGGTGCCAAAGCTGTTCTATTGATTGAGGTTGAGCTCCCATTATTATGAGTCTCCATGAGAAATCATACCACAGATGAAGACTTTCAAGTGGCACGTCTCACACAACTGGATCTGCTAGATGAAAAGAGACAACAAGCATATGATCACCTGGTTGCATACCAGAATCGACTCAAAAGGACTTATAACAAGAAGGTCTATCCTTGAAAATTCTAGATTGGTGACATGGTCCTAAAAGAAAATCAAAAGGTCCAAACACACAGAGAAAAGAAAGACAAGTTTGAGCCTACTTGGCTAGGCACCTATGTTGTCACAACATGTTTTAGCTTCGGGGCCTGTTAGCTATCTACACTAGAAGGTGAGCCTTTGAATGATCCAATCAACATCATACATCTGAAGAGGTTCTCTACCTAAACCAGATCCTACATATTTAGAAAATCCATAAAAATTGAAAAAAAAAGCAAAAAAATACAAAAAAAATCAAAAAAGAAAAAAAAGAAAAGAAAAATTCATTTGTCCAGTGGTGAAAACTTGACAATTCAAGCATGTTGGACAAGTATGTTGGTGAAAACCTGGCAAATAGGCACCATACATAGTGGACCGAGTCATTATCTATCAAACTCCCATCCCCACCATCCCAAAAACACAGTCCTTTTTCCACCATCCCCATCCCCACCACCATCCCCCAGCATTCCTCTATTTTAATCCTCAAGCAAATCCACAATCCCTCCTACACATATCTTGTACCAAAACCCTGTACATATCTTGTATATATCCTGTATAGCATAATAATTCTTGTCTATATCCTCTATAGCGAGATCTTCCTGTCCTACATGTTGAGATTCTGTACATAGCCTTTGTAACTAATCTCCCCATCCCTGTACATAATCTCCGCATCTTGTTGTACATATCCTTGTCAGTCCTACAGCAACATTTGATCAGAAATATTGTCCCATCCATCCTTGTACTTCAGCAATGTCAATTATCGACTATTCTTGATCACAATGATTATCCTTGAACTTCATCAATTGCCAGCGAACAACAACACTCATTCTCCCATCAATCAGCGGGTCCTTGAGGATGTATCCTTCCTCCTATCAGACCTCATCTTCCACCAATCACACCAAGTTCATGTCGATGTATCTTTCCACACGTTTAGACCAATCTTCCCGCCATCAGTCGAATCAAATCTCTCTCCTTGGCAAAGGATGTATTTTGGAGTTATCTTTTTGGTCTTGGATTTTGTCTTTTGGATCTTGTTAATCTCTTACGGCTTCTCGTTGTTCTCTTCTCAAAGTCACCATGATCATTTATATCATGGTGCACTGCAAATGAGGGCAATCTGGGGAAAGGTCTTTTGATCTTTTTCTTTTGCCTGTGAGTCAGTCGGACCTGATCCTTGCACGGTTCACATGTGATCTTCTGGGTAACATGGTGCACTTGGGAAATGTTGCTTGTTTGTGGTTTCTCCAGCATCATTTCGACCATGTTTCCTCTTGGTTTCGTGCGTAATACTGGGGAAACCATGCATATATTTTTTGGATCAGTCCTATGCAGTGCTGGTGACGAGGCCTTGTCTTCTTTAATAATCTTGGCAGGTCTCTAGCATTGCTATGTCAAACTAGGTTGTGCTCCCCACATTTTCACTTGGAGCTCCCCAAAATCCCCTGCATCCTGCATCATCTAGATTAAATTTGCATCTTGCATCTTCATGTAGTTGCATCTTGCATTTTGCATTCCATCTCACCTTGCATTCACCCATCTTTTCTCTTGGAAGCTTGGTTATTTATCCTCCCTTCTTCCTTTATTCTTTCCCTCCCCTTCTGTTTCCTTTCGAGAAAATTCCACGTTTCCTCTTTGCATTATTTTCTTGAGGGGGCACACCTCCTTATTCCTCTAAATTCTAGTCTAGGGCATCTTATTTTCTTGTCTTTGACACCACGCCACTTGCAGCATTGCATCAAAGAGGAGCAAAATGTAGACACCTAAAAATCAATTAGAAAATAAAAGTATTATTATTTTCCGAAAACCCCTGATGACATCATCATTTACTAATTAATTAATTATTTAATTAATTAATATATTTTTATGCCATTAAATCTCTTTATTTTAATTAAGCATTTTTAATAAAAGAATCTCTCCCCAAAACATTTAAATCAAATTTAAATAATTTTCCTCTCTTTATTGAATTAATATTCAATAAATGATATTACATTCCCTAAATAAATTTTATATTTATTTAAAGTCTCAAAAGCCTAGAATCTTCTAACCTTTCCTAAACCCTTCTAATCTCCCCTAAACCTATTTAGGAAATGTTTCCTACATTTCTTAGCCTAAGCCAAGTCCTCTTTCACTCTTGGTCAAACCCTTCCCTCAATGAGCTAGGACACACTCATTTAAGCCTCTTACACACTCTTTAAGGCTTCTTACAGCCTCATAAAGAGACGCATGTCTCTTTTTCGACACTTTTTCCCTTTTCACATTTCCCTAGTGTTGCTCACATGTGTGAGCAACCCTAACCCAAGCTAAACCTTACCATACCGCTAACCTTACCTCAAACTTTACCCCTAACCCTAACTCATCCTCCTCACCCAAGCCCTTCCCAAATCCTATAAATACCCTCCTCTTCTTCAAGAAAAGCACCAATTCACCTTTCATACTAAGTAGTGTTATAATGTTAGATTTTTCTTAGATCATCTTAAGGTTTTAGCGTAATTGTTAGATTTCATTATTTTTCAAGGCTTTTAACACATTATAGCTTAGAATAATGTATAAATGTTAGTTTCATTTATCATTTTTCATAGCCTCTTACATCATATCATATCTATTTTGCACTAAAATCAACTTAGAATAAACATTCATAGCATAATCTGCATTTTTAGCTCATTAGGATCCTTAAGGCCTTAGGGGAAAGACGGGTGTTCTATACCCAGTTTTGTGCCACTATGGGGTTCTTATGGTCCCTAATCAATCCGGATACCTCCTAATCATCAATAGGGAATTGCTCCAAGTGATTCGAGAGCACACCTACATCCCTAAAGCGAGAGCAAATCAAATGGTCACAGAGTGCTCCCATTTAAGCTCTATCTGAGTGTCTTCGCAAATAGTTTTCTTTATAAGTTAGGTATATCCTCATAAACTAATGTTTGACATGTCTACGCCTTTCAAGACAGATTTCATTTGCACTGATCACACTAATAAACTAAACATCACCCATGAAAATATGTATAACACAGTAATGTTGGTTACCAAAAAACCCTTGAAAGGTAAAATTGGGATGGGGATGACACCCACAAATCTTCACTACTACAGTATAAAATTTTCCTGTTAGGGTTACAAATATGATCACAACATATGATCTGCCCTATGAGAGGTCTGCTTTGTTAAGAGCTTTAAGATTTATATAATCTACCTTGCAAAAGGATTTGAGACTTACATCTAAGTAAGGACTCGGTTAAGAGATTTACTAAGGTCTATCAAAACCACTTTGTTAAGAGATTTAACCTAATACACCAGTTAACATATCTCAGTACCTGATCCTTCGGTCTGCACTATGATCCTGATTATAGGTCTCCTTCCAGTATATATTTGATCTCATCTATCAAGTATATCTCTATTCTGCTCTTCACTGCTTAGCTCTTTTCAACTCGGTCACTGAACTCTATCAGAATACTTCACTATTTTGAAAATATTCTCTCTGTTACACTCTTACTTCCACTCATACATCTCATTACATTATTTTAGGGTTCAGATCACATCTTATATAGACAGTTGGTTTCCTCCAAGATTTAAGATCTATGATCTAAATTATCTCTTTTTGCCACTTAACCTTTCCCTAATTTTGATTGGTTCCATGCGTTGCATAGGGATCAATGATTATATTACAGGAGCGTAATCACCTCTGTGATTTCCTCAACAAATAATAAAATAAATGTAAATGTGGGCCAAAATGGTTTACCTAAGTTTTTGTGCCATAGCAAATACATTTGTCAATTCTGGCTTGCTTGACATTGGATATCTCTAGCACTCGGCATTCACTATTCTTTATACTCTGACGCTCAACATTGTCTTCTTTACATAACTCGACAAAAGATGACTCAGCTAATACAAAAGTACTCGGTGACCACTATTTTACTCGACAGTGACTAGTGCTTAGTAAATGTACATTATACATGACTCGGCCTATACATGATGATTCAGTCACAGTGATGATCGACTGATGTTTCTTAGAAAATGACTAAGTGTAAGACACTAATAGACAACAAATCTATAAGGATCAACAATAAGATGGTTAAATTAGTCAATATGTTGTCATTGATCTCAACTAGTTTTGACTATACTTATCATGATATAGTTACAAACATCTGAACAACTATAGAAGAAATAAATGGTAAATAAATGAGATATCTACATAAGGACAAGATGAATATGACAGATATGGATAAGGTATACATTAGGTAAGTTATTGATGAGTCTACGACATTATGTTGTTGACTTGAGCATGTTACATTATTCTATTATGAAGATTAGATCAGAATTGAATAAGTTAATGCGGTTGGTAATTGAAGATTTCTATATACACCAAGTTTGTCTTGTGTATACCGAGTGATAGTAATAACCGATTCAGTTATCACCGACGCATTATGTATTAACTGAGTAGGATGAAAAAATTAAATGTTTATAACAGCCAACTACAATTGATGAGCTAGCAGATGCTTATGATTTCGAGGTAATAGATAGAGTTTTTATAAGATCAACGACTGACAAAATTTAGAGATAATCAAAAGGAATATATTGAAACATGTTATTGATACAACTACCGATGAGGCTTGAAGAGGCGAAATCAATGAAAAATCTAATGGATGAGATGAAAATGGTTTACAAGTCTATTTAAGAGACATGATATTTATTCTTGAATAGGCAGGATGAATTGAGACTACAAGGGATTTTGTGTGAAGACATTTTCAATGCACCACTGATCAAATTGGTTACAGACAGAACCGAGATGGACTCTACGTATTATCGAGCGTCAGATAATCATACACCAAGTGAACTAAGTTGGAGAATATAATGGAGTGAATTGATTATTCATCAGCAGAGTTATATTGAGATTAGCATAGATCTAAAAACTTGCAAATTGAGTTGTATTTGAATCAGATCACTACTATATCAGTTTATGTTAGGAATGGGAACACTGAGAGGGGGGGGTGAATCAGTGTTCACTGTATTTTAACTTTTCACTTATATACTGAACTTAAATGCTTAAGTACTGAATTAAACATTCACATAAACATGAAACATGAAATCAACACATGACACCAATGTGATTACAGGGAAACCCAAATAGGTAAAAACCCCGGTGGGAATTGACACCCACTAATATTCTACACTAGTGTTTTGTGATCCTTGTTAGAAGATCCTTAACCTTGCTAGGAGTTTCTTTACAATGCTTTTAGTACAGTAGACCTTGCTAAGGGTCAGACCCTGTTAGAATTCTTTTATAATAGTCCCTATTAGGGGGGAGGATGCAGTGTCCAAGATCTCACTACTCAAGTGGTGAAGGCTACAACCTTCTGATCTCAGATACACATTATATCTGTAGGATGAACAGTCACTGTGACATTGCTTGTCAGATCAATTACTTTGATGCGCTGATACTTTGACCTCTAGCAAAGCTCTAATACATCTTCTCATGTCTTCACACACTTCTACTTTGCTTATTACAACTCTCTATCAACTTCCATACTGAATACAATGTGCGCATCTTATATTTATACGCTCATACAGAAGAAACAACTAGGTCGGTCCTTAGATCTATTACATACAACGCTTCCAAATGAATTGGCTTAAGCATGCTTACAATTAAACATATAAACATGTTGGCTACCTAAATACAATGGGCGCATAGCCTTTACAATATTATATTATAATCGCAAACCAAAATACTAACTGTCGGCTTCATGTTCCGATCTTCTCTAGCACACACTGGCTGTGCAACTTCAACTGACTGTAACTTTCTCATCCTTGCACATCTGATCATGTGCTCATAGACTAAGTAAGAATATAGTCTAACCAACTTAACTTCTAGGCCGCATACCATAATTCATCTGTACACACGTGCGCTGATGCTCTGAGCTGCAAGAACTCTGTACACTATCCAGTCTTCAACACTTAACTGATTTTTGATCTTCTCTTCAAGTGCGCTGACTCCAAACTGCCATATGACTTTGTTGCCATAATGACAACACTATATCAAGTCATATGCATCAGTATAGACAACTTGCCAACAATCCCCCCCTTTTTCATTTATGGCAACAAAGGAATATAGCCAAGTTGCTAATTGTCCTTAATACAAAAACTTTTTGTCATCTATACATATACTTATATCTCCCTATACATATTATGATCCATATTGTATACACAACTCCCCCTTTGACATTAATGAAAAAGGTGTTACAAAAAAATGTATTTATACATACTCATTGAGGAAAAACATCTGGATATGCAACCTTTAGGTTCTGGATCTCCGTCCAGAATGTGATCAAAGAGTTTACTATCTAGAGATGGGCGCATAATGCATGTTGAAGCTTCTCCATCTTCTTCAAATCTGTGGAAGGACCTTGATCATATGTCACCATAGTGGCTTCAATCTACTTTATATTTTGATTTAGAATGTCTAGTGAGGGCACAAGAGCATTCCTCAACTGAGTTTGTCTAGCCCTTAACTTTGTCATCTCTTTTTCTACCTTCTCAATTTTGTCTGACTTTGGTAGACATTATTGCACATGTTCACATCTATGGATGTGTCTTTTACTAAACTCTTCACTTGCTCAATCATAGCTTCTGCCTCTTTTATTTTCTTGAAATGAGCATCAATAAGCTTGTCTTGATCCATGCATTCTGCAATGATTTTTCTTCCTTGATCTGCAAATTCTTTCAAGGATGCTTGACCACTCTTGAGTGAATTCAAATGTAGTGCAAATTTTCTCATCAACTCATTCAATCTCTTCTTCAGATACTTTTCTTCTATAACTTGGGATGCAGATTCTTCAAAGCTTGAGAAATTACTTTTGAACTGAGAAATGATTGTACTTACATCATCAATAGAGTGTACCTTAAACACTTTGTTGTCTACAGGCAACAAACTATTTAGTATGTTCACTGATTCCATCAGGAGAGGATTTCTCATTACTTGTTTCTCATTTGCCTTCTCCGTAGCTAGGACGCTGAACTCAATCAAGTCTTCTTCTCTCCATGAGTCCAAACTGGATGTGTCAGGTGTCAAACTTGACAACAATGTTGTGGAGGGAGTGATGGGAGTGCTATCAATCACTTCTACTTTTACCGTGGCTAGTTCAACAAAAGTTTCATCTTTCTCTTGTTCTTTTTCTTCTTCTTTCTTTTTTGTTATATTTTCAATAAATACCTCTTCTTGATGAGTGGGAGGTATGCTGCTCCATAAAATCTCAGCTTCTTGTGTGCTCACAAAAGCTTCCTCAAACTTGTCCAATTCTATGTCAGTGGCCGCCATGGCTATCTCCACATTATCAATGATAATGGTGTTGTCCTTGAGTGATTCTGACATGGGTGCAGACTTGTCTACCTCTAGTTGTGCTTCCACTGCAGGCGCTGAATCTTGAGGACTTGTGGATTGTATCTTGATGGTCTCTGCTACTTTGACTTGCTCACTAGGTGCTTGAGAGATGGGCGTAGACATGGGTTTCATGTGCTGCTCTAAGAATGCCTTCTCAAAGGCCTTCTCTATTTCTTTAGAAATCAGCTCACAGTCTTTGTTCATGAGGTGTAGTGTTTTTGTCTTTGTTCTTAAGTGCGGCTTCACCAAATTCAACAATAGTGACTTTTCTTCAACAGAACATACTAGAAGAGTGGAATCAAGAGTTTGTTCCCTTATTCTGAAGTCTTCTTCAGTGAATTATCTCTTTAAAGTATCCATAATCTCCCATACTTTATCTGGAGTTGTTGTCTTTAATTCAAGAATTGTATTCTTGAACTCTATCATGTGTTTGATTAGCATCTCATGAATCTCTGACTTATCAATTCCATGATATTTGTCATAGAACTTGGCTATCTGATCTAGCATTCCTTCATCTACAACTCTAGTCCTTAAAACTTGAAGACTAGGTATGAATCCTACTTCCCGAGGTGACTGCACATTTTTCAATTTGCTCCTTGTGGCTGCACTTATAGCTGAAGGATGGTTTGTGGAAATTTGCTTTCTCCTCTTGGGCATCTTAGGGGATGCATCTGTGGACTCAATATCAACTATAACAGTGGGCGCAAGATTGATATCATCAATTTTACACTGTTTATCCTTTGGATCATCAGTCTTCTCAATATTTACCTTTTTCAACTTAGGATCATCAGACTTAGCATCTTCTGTGGATGCGCTCTCAATTTCCAAAGCAATCTTTTCATCCCTTGCCTTAGCAAGGTCTTCTTGTGTTACTCCATAAATTCTGAGTATCTCAGATGTAATCTTAGAGGCTTTCCTCTTAGTCCTTGCACTGTTTAGTTTTGCATCAACTTCTCTTGTCTTTTCCTCATAAGTTCCCCACCTAGGTTCATTAGGATCTTTGGGGGCTGATAGTAGAACCTGAGCATATGCTTCAAGGACCTGTTCCTCTACCTCATAACCAAGTGGATGAATCCACTTAATTCTTGGCTCAACAGCTTCCATACAAGTACTGTCTGTCTCTACCATAGAGAAAATAGTATCCTTATACTTTTCCACAATGCTCTCTGGAATTCTATACCTCATTTGCATCTTGACCCTAAAGGTCTTCAATTCTAATATCACATAATCTCTGAATGTGCTCTCTGTGGATGCTTTGTTAGATATATGTGGCATGGTTGGAATGGACTAGTCCAGATACAAATCTGATACTCTCCCAACAATATGAAGGTACATGTAAATGATCAATGAACCAAACCTGAATATCGTTGTCTTATCATGCTTGATGGCCTTGATGTTATAAATCAACTGTGCGCATAAGATCTCACACAAGTTGAACTCTACATCTTCCTTCACAAGTCTAATGGCTGCTAGAATAGTGCCCGCAGACACACTATTCACTCTACTGGTGTGATGAAACCTATATCCAAGTATCATAGACATCAATTTGATGTCTGCTTGTTCATTAGGCTCAATTGTCATCTCGTGCCTATCACTCCTAGATTTGCAAGTTTGCTCAACTATTTTCCTAACATCCTTGCCCACAGGAAGGAGGGCGCGTGTCTTGGAAAGGCCTGTCATCTCATGTATCAAGTCACAGGTGATTCTGACCAGTACATCACCTATCCAAAATAGGTCATCATGAATTCTGCTCAATAGTATCATAATCCATTCGGTCTCATAGAATTCATATGCCATAGCATACTCAACTATAGGGTGATCATTCCACTAAACATATTCATCCATGAATGTTTTGTTTGGTTTCAACATGGAATCTATGTGCGCCCTTAACCTATCTAGCCCTACTGTTTCTTTCTTGCAGTAGATGTAAGCCCTAATATCTTCCACATGCATAACACCCATAGGCATGCGGGAGAATGCTCCCTCTAAATCATCTAGGGTTGACTTAAAAGGATATTTCTAGAATGCATATCTCTTCTTCTCAGCAACATCAAAAACTATGGGAGTGGCCATGACTTACTTGTTTAATCGATTTCCAACTACACTCTGAGATGATCCGAAGACTTTTGAATCGACGTGTCAAACTAGGGTTTCTGCAACCTACCAAATGCACTGCTAATTGCTGCAAATTACTAATAGATCAATCTCAAAGTCTTCACAACAAATTCTAAGGCTCTTTCTGCTCTCCTATCCCTCTGAATTTCAATGCAATGAGTAATCAAATATATTTCCATGTACTTAAAGTGAGAATTCTGCCATTAATGCTTGCTGCGTAAACCAAGCTGTCACTTCAATATTTCTAACTTGAGTTCTGCTATAAATCAGTATCTGCGCTCTTGCACAAAAGTTCCTTTATTCTCCAAAAGCTTAAGTCCAAAGGCTCCCCCTATGACCCCGAGGGCCATTCATCCAGATGTAGACGGTGTGTCCATTGCGGATGCACCCAATACATTTTCATCAATCTTGTCCTTCTTTTTCTCTAACCAAATCATGCTCACATCATCTAAGGCTTTGACAAAATTAACTTCTCCTTCGAGATCCAAAATTGGTTCTTTGACCTTTTTAGGGATTTCCTGACCTTGCATCCTAGACCTACAGAACATTGAGATATGTCCACCCTTGTTACAAGAGTGACAAATGACTGGAGGTCTTACATTCCTCGGTGCATTGACATGAGTCACCATTCTGCATTGTCTCACTAAGTGACCATTATAGTTACATATCTGGCATGTAACATTCTGATAACTTCTTACATTTGTTTGATTCTGATTTCTCTGATCATGCTATATCCTATTCTTCTTACTAGTCTTGCAATTCATAGCTCTATGACCAAACTTATTGCATGGATAACAGTAACCATTAAAAGGTCTTACCTCTGTACAGTTCCACTCTAACATTTGTAACCGAATCTAATTGATTTTTGAACGAATTGGCCATCGGATTGAAAAGTTTCACTCTACCATTCAAAAATTGCAAATTTCGCAACATTTTAATACTTTTTCAGACCCTACAATGGCCTTTATTACATCAAATTCGTGCCAAACATAATTTAAATGAATAAAAATCGCCTTCTACACAATTTCTACACTATTCTTCCATATTTGATTAGTTTGACCAATTTTTACCAACGAGGTCCTAATTGGTCTTACAAGAATAATTTAGCTCATTGGCCTTACAAGTTGACTCCATGAGTTTGCAATTGATATCAAAGTGGTCCTAGGGATATTATGACATGCTTGAACATCAAACTAGACACAAACTCTTGATAGGTCCCTTTTGACCTATAGGTACTCTTCCACCACAAGTCCAATGGTGAGCAAAGTTGACTCGCCATGGACTCGAGAGTTGAGTCCAGGAAAGTTCGATCTATTGGACTTGGGATTCATTTGCATGGACTTGGACGAGTCCATCATTGGGACTCGTGAGTCCTAATGGAATTTTCTTGCATTATCTAGATTCCCAATCATGTCATAACTTAATATATTTTCATTGTGATTCATTTTCTCTTTGTTCTTTCTCAAAATATGGTTTTAGGATTTGGAGAACTTGACGAAACAACATCAAAAAAGAAAAAGAGATCTAAGTAAAGGAATTTTCTTCTCTTTTTTTATAATTTTCATTTATTATAAATCAAGATAATCTTAAAAAACAAGGGAAAATATTAGAGAAAAAATTATTCATTTCCCGTCTTAACTCATTTCCTTGAATTTTTATATTATTTTTTAATAGTATTTTTATTAAATGATTTGTTATCAATTTTTGTTGACTTTTCATAAAATTTTATTTATTTTTTTATTTTATTTTCATGTTATAACAACCATGTCATGTTAAACTAGAAAGGAAGTCCCAAAATCAAGAAAGAAAAAAGATGAAGCATGAAAGTCTGGAATAAATAGAAATAAAAAAGGGAGAGGTGACTTGTACAGAATGTGGGAAATAGATGACATGTGGAGTGAATTGAAGAGTCATCTAAATAAAATATACATAAAAAATATAACAAGACTCATTATAATCTCCTTGTCTCAACGAGGCAATAAGAGTCATCTACATAAATCTACATAAACATATAACAAGAAGTACATTGCATAAGAAATAAATAAAGGAGTCCATTGCACAAGAGGAGATAGTCAAACATATTATCTTCTCCCCTGTATTGGTTATCATTTCTTAGGTAACGGGGACAATAGGTAAGAAGTGCCACATTAAGAAGGATAGATAGAGCTACTATAAGTTTCAAAAAATCAACCATGCTCTAATGATGAACCTCTTTATTTTGCCACAACAAGCTAGGGATAACACTTCAGAAAAACTTGCAGATATTTCATGATTGATTTCAATAACCTCAGAAAGCTCATCAAAATAGTTAGGATCAATAGTATTTGCAACAATAACTTTTTCCTCATCATCAAGAGTATCTGGTAGGGGAGGAAATGGTTTGGGAAGCTAGCTCATTGGATTTATCATGGCATCTATGATGTCATTCACAAGAAAAATGATTATATTTAGTTTTGTTTTATATTTAAGAAGGTGTAGGATCAATCAACGTCAACTCCTTTTCTTTGTTAGGAGGAAGAACAAAAGGAACCTCACTAGGTTGAGAGATAGAGAATGTGGAGCACTTATAGGATAGTAGACATGGAACAAAACTATTTATAGGAAGAACACGAGGTGAGAGGAGTCTGAGTCGACAAAAGGGAATGCTAAATTCTAAAACCTTTTGGGCTTCGAGTTTTTCATAACATAAGAGATGATCTTGGAAAGGTTACAATGGCTAAGTAATTGTAGGCCAAAAGAAGTAATTGTTGTTTCTTAGCTCCAAGATTTCCATGTTTGCTTGCCTCAATTCTTCATTTAGTTGAAGGTTCTCTTTGATTTGTTCATCATAGACTTCCTGATTGTTAGTTAGCTTATCATCCAATTCTTCATTTAGTTCTTTTAGGGATGAATCTTCTTGACCATTATCCCTAAATAACTGCCTGAGCATCACTGACTTTTTTTTTTAGTTTTTCAATTTCTTTTTCAGATTTGTCCAGGTCTTCAAGAGTAGCTTCAAGAGTTCTTTTCAGATGTTTCATTTCTGCTTTGTCCATGATCTCCTCAAGTGGTTAAACTTCTTTGTTGAGGACTACAGCGGTGATCAAGTGGTTAAAACCATTTATGCAAGATCAAGCTGTTAGTCCATTTTCCAGTCATAGCAAAAATTCTTTGAAAATGGCTTGTTCCCTACAAATGTTTTGTAATGTTGTCTTGCCATGCTTGCAATCACACTTTTATCTTGCGATGAAAATCTATGAGGTTTTATGATGTGCGCCCTTAGCCTTGTGGTCTTTATTGTGTCACCTAGCTCTAGTCCAGATCGCATCTCCTAATTCGCAAAATCCAGGGAGATACCCAAGTTTTAAGGTTTGCAGGAAATAATTTCAGAATATGCCTCAGTGTCGAAAACCAACAATGTTTTTGAAAACACTGGATGTTTTCGACCTTTTGCCGAAAATCCTGCATGTTTTCGATCTATCGCCGAAAACCCTGTGTGTTTTTAACCTCGCATTTCTTCACTTTTGCCGACACTCCTTGTTTGTCGGTCCTAAGTGCGTAAGTCCGACTGGATGGTGGGCCCGGGTCTTCAAGGGCTTTAAAGCGATTGGTTGTCGCATGATCGCATGTCAGAGTTTTCTAACATGCGACCATGCGACCGGTTACCTTTTTTGTGCTGGGGCCCGTTGATGGAAGTACTGTGGTCCCAGAGGCGGTTATGTAGCGGCCTGTGGTTGGCTGTCCCATGATCGCATGTCAAAGATGTCTGACATGCAATCATGCGACCGGTTGACACCTGTCCCTTTGGTGTTGGAGTGTTGTGGTCCCGCTGTCTGACTTGGAGGCTGAGGTGGCAGTCTTGTTGCCTTGTCATGTGATCGCAAAGGCCATCTTTCGGCCATGCGATCATGCGACAAGGGTGCCATGTTGTGTTGGGGCCCGATGGCAGGTGGTGACGTGCTGAGTTCTGGTTGGTTGCCGGTGTACCGAGGTGGCAAGGGGTTTGCGGTGGGACCTTTCTACTCGGTGATGATGATGTGCTCGATTCTCATTGGTCAGCGCGGTGACTTGGCAGTTTGTCGGTGGGGCCCGTGTTTGTAGTGCTCGAGCGTGTTTGACATTTGGTGGTGAATGCTGGCGGTTAGTCGCATGTTCGCATAGCCTTTTTCAAGGCTATGCGATCATGCGACTGGCATTTTGTGTCAACCCTATGCGGCGGCGGTTATGCGGTGGTCAAGAGTTGAAGTGTGTCGCATGTTCGCAGGGCCCTTTTCCTGGCTATGCGATCATGCGACAACTATTTGGATATCGCCGTTGCGGAGTTAGGGCGGGTGGACTGTGCCGGTGTTGCCGAGTTGTTCGATTTTGATTGGTTGCGGACCCAGGTGGGGTCTTATGTCTTAGCAGTGCCGATAAAGTTCAGGCTTTTCGCTCATTCGTGAAAAGATTTGGTGGTTCTCCAGATTGTCTGGCGATTTGGCGAACAAAGGTCGCGTAGTCGCTAAATTTTTAGCGGAAGGTGTGAAATGTTTTGCGAATTGGCGGAAGCCTTTTGTCGCCAATTCGCTAAATGTAAATGGGCACTCTTTTAAAAGGTAAAAACATAAAGCCTGCGAAGTAAGAATAATTCGACGGTCGAGACTTAAAGTTGGCAAAGATTTGAACGAGGACCGCTGATGTGCCGCTGGCGCCATAAAGTGACCGTTGGGATTTAATTTCAAATTCTGCAGAGGGTTTGCAACGACAGAGGTATGAAAAATTCAATTCTTGAGTGGCCAGAGTGGGTAGAATGGATTGTCAAACGCTGCGGAGTGGTCCAGGCTGCCATGATAGTTGTAGAGGAGTGTCTTGTCGTACGGGAGTAAATGAAACAGTACCCTGAAGTGTGTTGCAGAGATCTTTTTGGCCGGATTTCTTAGGGTTTGGTGTTGAGTTTTTACCTTGGGCCAGTACAGGGCTAGTTGGCTATTGAAATTAGACTGTTTGAGCTTGCATGCTGCGGCTTGATCCCTATCTTGTCTGTGTTAACTCCTCGGGGGGGGGGGTTAGGTGTTTTTGAATTTTTGAGTTTGAAATGATCATTGTGCTTGGATTGTAATCCTGGTATAAAGGGATTTTTGTGATAATTTTTTATTTATTGGGAGTTAGGTTTTCAAACTTTTCTGGCTGTGAGTCTTCTGCCCAGTTTGAATTGTAATGACCTATTTTGATATATTTTGACAATAGAAAGAAAATTGTAGGTCTAAGCTGTAGTTTGCAAGCATGGTTCCTTTGGATTGATTGTATACACTTGAGGATTCTTCATACTTAATACAGGCACATGATTCTTATCTCTCCCTTGTGTCAACGTAGATGAATTTTGAACTTTCTAGTTCATTGCATAACAATTTATGTATACGTCTTCATTCTTGAGTTCTAATCCAGGATTAGATTAAATGATGCTCCAGATGGGACATCGATTTATCTCTTGTCTATGTAAGGATATTCTATAAGTATTAGAGGAGATTGTAAATGTGTTTATGGCTTTGAATCTCAGATATATTCTGGTGTGTGTGTGTAGTTTGTCCAAGACTAAGTTGAGGTTGTTATGATTCAAACTTATAAATTAAGAACCATTACTAAGTTTTCAATATTTGGTTGTGTGAGGTTCTACCCCATAGTAATGGAGAGTCAATGAATGTGTGGTTATCATTTAGTACTTTCTTACTATCCTTTCGTCTGTTATTCAAACCCAGTCTTTGGTGTGTGAAGTATAATTTATATTGGGTTAGGTGCACCCACCTTGGTTTTGCAGAGCCAGAAGCAGAAGAGGGCAGTCTTGTCCCTATAGTTGGTCCAGTTACCCTAAGACCTCATAACATTTTGGAGTTAACCATTCCTAAAATCCATCTGAGGGTATATTGGCAGCCTAAAGAGCATAAGCGTCATTTTGAACACCAATACAAGCCTTCTTCACGAGACCATATCATTGATCTTTCTAGAAATATAAAGAGATCCACTAGGTGCATTAATAGTCTCCTTAGGATCAAATGTAATGTAAATGTTAGGTTTAGACTTATGTTTGGATTGATCAATGAGATGGACAATATTATTAACCACACCATGTATTATCATGATTCATGTTGGTGGGTTCCCGAGGCCAAATAATATTGGTTGAAGAAGGCAATGTGATAGGCTTAATGCTAATTATAGAATGAGAAGGCAAATAATTGCTTTAGATTTGCAAATTTTTGTAAGGTGGTGCAAAAAGTTTTGTTTTCTTTATTTTTTCACATGCTCAATAGTTATGGTGTTGGCTTCAATAAGGTCTTGGTCATGTTCTTCAAGCGGACACACTTCTGAGTAACTAGGTTGATGACAGTAATGAGAAAAAGATTTTGGATCATGGGAAAATGGAAGTGGTTTTGAAGGGTCAACTCTAATAATTCATTTAGCAACCAAACATAAACTGTCCTTTGGTCCATTAGTGTCAACCCACCTTTACGTTTAGGTTGAATACGATGATTCCATTATGTTGATACAAAATACTTATTTCCATCCCAATTAGCTCAAAAAAATTGATGAATAATTTTGGTTAAATCATCATCCCTTTTTAGAAGGCATCCAATACAAAGAATAGTAAAGATATTCTAAAACAAATATTTTATTACAACTTGTATTTACTAGTCAAGGAAATGGTCTTATTTGTCCAATTAAGAAGTTTAAACGTTACTCTATTAAGGTTCCAATTTTACATTAGAGAGACAGACCCCAATATCAAAAGGTATATTGAGGCACCTCGTGATTTTTTCATGTTTGATTTGTTTCCATTCTCTAGGTATGGAATAGGGAATAGGTCAAGATTAAACCATCGAAAATTCAATTTTATCATGAGTACATTTAGATCCCGAAACAACACAGTATGAATCCAATATATCCAATGTATTATCTATATATCTTTTTCCAAATTTCTAAAAATAGCGTGCAATCATCAACATAGTGGGAGTTTGTTACAAGAAGACCACACATGATATAAACTCTCAAAATTAACTTCATGTTTTTAGCATGTAAAATCATCATCCGCAAGATCATAAAGGTATGAAGATAAGGGGTATCCCACCATATAGATCTTGGTAAAGAGAGTAAATCTATGTTCATATTATTAATGATATTATTTGTGGTCGACTACATCCTAGAAGCCCCACAATTATCATAAAATATCAATTTTGAAACTAGACACTATATTTTTTTATTTCAACACATATATAAAAAAAAATTATTTTCTTTGTAATTGTGCATCCTATTCTTTAGCCCCCCCCCCCCAAGAGGTGTTAGGGATGGGAACACTGAGAGGGGGTAAGGGGTGAATCAGTGTTCATTATATTTAATCTTTTTCTTTACTCTTGAAACTTAACTTGAATGCTTAAGTACTGAAATGAACATCACATAGACAAGATACATAAACATAAAACATAACACCAATATGGTTACGGGGAAACCCAAATAGGTAAAAACCCCGGTGGGAATTAACACCCACTAAGAACTGCACTAGTGTCTTGTGATCCTTGTTAGAAGATCTTTACAATGCTTTTAGAACAGTGACCTTGTCAAGGGTCGGACCCTGTTAGGAGTCTTTTATAATAACCCTGTTAGGGGTGAGGACACTCTGTCCTAGAGCTCACTGCTCAAGTGGTGAAGGCTACAACCTTCTGATCTCAGATACACACTGTATCTGTTGGATGAGATGGTGCTGTGACACTGCTTGTCTGATCAGTTCCTTTGATGGGCTGATGCTTTGACCTCTTGCAAAGCTCTAATACATTCTTACTGCTCTTCACACACTTCTGCTCTACTTATCTTATCTCTCTTTGAACTTCCATACTTTATTACAAAGGCGCATCTAATATTTATATGCACTACCAAAACAATTAACTAGATTGGCCTATAACGGATTATATACAATGCTTCCAAGTGAATTGGCTCAAGTGTGTTTACAAACAAACATAATTACATGTCTACAACTTAATTACAATAGGCGCATAGCCTTTACAAAATAATAATATCATCGCTAATCAAATTACCAATAGTCGGCTGCATACTCTGTTCTGTTCTGGCATTCACTGTCTGTGCTACTTCAGTTGTCTGTATCTTTGGCATACTGCATCTTCTGATCATGCGCTCTTAGACTTAGCATGAATATAGTCTTACCGACTTACCTTCTAGGGCGCATACTATAACTTTGTTGTACGCATGTGCGCTGATGCTCTGATCTACTAGTGCTCTGTAACCTATCCAGTCTTCTATACTTAACCAAATTCTGATCTTCTGATAATGTGCGCTGACTCCAAAATACTATATGACTTTGTTTCCGTAATGACAACACTAAATCTAGTCATATACAAAAGTGTAGTCAACTTGTCAACAATCTCCCCGTTTGTCATTAATGGTAACAAAAGAATATGGCAAAGTTACTAACTGTACCCTTATAGAAAAACTCTTTAACATACTCTAATTTATATCTCCCTTATACTCTTTACTATGTATCTTCTTTATATATATATAAGACTCCATATTCTATACAATAATCCCCCTTTGATATTAATGAAAAAGGTGCTCCAAAAATGTATGTACAAGTACTTACAAAGAAAGTACATCCAGATAAGCAATCTACAGGTTCTGGATCTCTTGTTTTCAAAATGAAATCAGTGCATTAGCAAGCTGTAGATGGACGCATAAGGCATATTGTAGGTTCTCCATCTTCTCCAAGTCTGTACTTGGACCTTGGTCATATGTCACCATAGTGGCATCGATCTCCTTGATGTTCTGATTTAGAATATCTAGAGAGGGCGCAAGAGCATTCCTGAGCTGTGTCTGCCTTGCCCTTATCTTCGACATCTCTTTCTCTGCCTTTTCTATCTTGTCTATCTGCCCTTAGTATACATTGGTGCACATGTTTACATCAGTGGAGGGGTCTTGTACTGATTTCCTTACTTTGTCAATCATTTCTTCTAGCTCTTGGATTCTCTTGTAGTGATTAGTAGTTAGCTTATCTTGATTCATAGAATATGCAATGATCATCCTTCACTTTGAAGCAAACTCCTTCAAAGATGCTTGGCCAACCTTTAATGAACCTAGGTCAAGTGCAAAGTTACTAACCAGTTCACTCAATCTCTTTTTCATGTATTTCTCTTCTACTACTTGAGATGCAGATTCTTCCAGGCTAGAGAAGTTAGTCTTCAAGGCTTTAAGGATGGTGCTACTATCATCAACTGTATGGACCTTAGACACTTTCTTGTTTGAGGGTAATAGGCTGTTCAAAATGTTGACTGATTCAACAAACAAAGGGTTCCTCATTACCTATTTCGCTTTTGCTTTTTCCATAGCTAAGACACTGATCTTGATCAGGTCTTCTTCTCCCCAAGAGTCCAAACTAGTGGTGTCTGGTGTCAAACTTGACAATAATGGTACTGATGGTAAGGGAGATATAGGAGTGTTGTCTATCACTTCTCGCTTTACTCTAATTGACATTTCAATAGATGGTTCATCTATTGGCTCACTTTTTTTCACCTCTTCTTCTCCTTTCTCCTCTCTTCTTCTACCTTTTCTTCCTCTTTTTCTGTCTCCTTGTCTTAATCTTCACCTGTTAGATCTTCTATTAGTACTTCTTTTAGCTTAGGTAATTTATCACCACATAGAGTTTCAACTTGTTGTGTGCTCACAAAGGCTTCCTCAAACTTATCCAAGTCATTGTCTGTGACCGCCATTGCTATCTCCACGTTATCAATAAAGAAGGTATCATCTTTTTGTGTCTCTGTCATGGGCGCAAACATTACTGCCTCTGTAGGTGTTATCACTATAGGTGCTGGATCCTAAGGACCTGTTATTGGTATATTTTTAGTCTATGCCATCTTGGCTTCCTTGGAGGTCACTTGTGTTGTGGATGCAGTAGGTGGATACATGTGCCTGTTCAAGAAAAATTTCTCAAATGATTTCTCTGTCTCTTTGGCTGTGAACTCAAAGTTCTTGTCCATTATGTATAGTGTTCTTAGCTTTGTTCTTAGATGCGGCTTTACCAGATCTAACTTTCCTATCTGATCTAATTTTCCTTCATCAACAATCCTTGTTCTCAAAACTTGAAGACTAGGTCTAAAGCCTACCTCTGGAGGTGCTTGAGCATTTTTCTTACTTTTGGTTGCCCATGAGGATGGGTGACTTGTGATGGTTTCCTTCTTCCTCTTGGCCATTGCCATGTACTGAGGAGGTGATGTTAGGTCAATTGTCACTTTGCGCGCAGGAGAGATAACATCTATTTTACCCTGTTTAAACTTTGGATCTTCAGTTTTCTCAATCTTGACTTTCTTCAGTTTAGGTTCATCAGTTTTTGCTTCCACTGTGGATGCGCTCTCACGCTCCAATGCTATCTTTTCTTTCCTTGCTTTGTCTAGGTCTTCTTGAGTTACTCCATGAATTTTGAGTATCTCAGATGTAATCTTTGATGCTTTCCTTTTTGTTGCTGCATTGTTAAGAATTGCATCAAATTATCTTGTCTTCTCTTCATAAGTCCCCCATCTAGGTTCATTAGGGTCCTTAGGCATTGATAGTAGCACTTGTGCATATGCTTCCAAGATTGGTTCCTCAACTTCATACCCAAGTGGATGGATCCACTTTGTTCTTGGCTCAACTACTTCCATACAAGTTATATCAGTTTCTACCATAAAACAAATGCTGTCTTTGTATTTCTCAGCAATACTTTATGGTATCTTGTACCTCATATGTACTTTGAACGTGAATGTCTTCAATTATAGCATTATGTAATCCTTCAATGTGTTCTTAGTAGATGCCTTGAGATATATTTGAGGCATTGTAGGCATACTCTTGTCAAAGTACAAATCTGAGACCTTTCAAACTATGTGGAGGTACATGTAGATGATTATAGACCCAAACCTGAATATTTTAGTCTTATCATGTTTGATTGCTCTAATGTTATCAATTATTTGTGCGCACAAGATCTTGCACAGATTGAACCCACTATTTTCTCGAATAATTCTTATTTTTGCAAGAATAGTGGCCGTGGACACACTATTCACCCTGTTGGTGTGCTGAAATTGGTAACCTAGTATCATGGACATCAATTTGATGTCTTTCTCCTCAATAGGCTCAATTTTCATTTTGCGCCTATCACTTCTTGACTTACATGCCTGTTCTACTAGTTTTCTCACATCCTTGCCTACTGGAAGAATGACACCTTTCTTAGAGAGGCCTGTCATCTCATGAATGAGATCTCCTATGATTATTACGGGGACCTCACCTATCCAGAATAGGTCGTCATGAATTCTTCTTAATAGGATCTTGATCGACTCCGATTCATAGAATTCATATGCCATAGCATACTCAACAATGGGATGGTCTTCTAGATGTGTGAACTCATCTAGGAAGATTTTGTTTGGCTTTATCATAGTTTCAATGTGTGCTCTAATCCTATGAAGTCCAACTGGTTCTTTCTTGTAGTAAATGTATGCACAGATGTCTTCAACATGCATGACACCCATAGGGGTTTTGGAGAATGCACCTTCTAAGTCATCTAGGGTAGACTTAAAGGGATACCTCTTGAAAACATATCTTTTCCTCTCCGCAATATCAAACACAACAGGTGTAGCCATAACTTACTTGTTTATTGCTTCAAATAGGTTTCCAAGAACTTATGAATCGTCGCGAAGATTAGGGCTTTGGAACCGATCAAACACACTCTTTCATTGGTGAATCGAGCTTCAATACTTCACAATCAACTGCTAGGGCTTATGTGATCTACAATCATTCTAACTCAAATGCAATGAGTGATCCACAAGTCTCTGTATACTTTAAAGTGAAAATTCTGCCATTAATGTTTGTCGCGTAAACGAGAATTTGATTGAGAATTTCCAACTTCCATCCTGCAATCGACGAAGCAGTGCGCTTTTGCGCATAGCATCATATTGTCTCCAAGATCCATAGGCGCATACTCTAAGGGTGAGTATACCAGCTGCGTAGGGGTCTAGAGCTAAATTAGCTCCCCTTATGACCTTGAGGGTCATTCATCCAGGTCCATTGTGGATGCATCCAATACATACTCATCAACCTTATTCTTCTTTGTCTTTGACCAAATCAAGCTCGCATCTTCTGAGGCTTTCACAAACTTGACTTCTCCTTCGGTATCCAATATTGATTGTTCTAGCTTTTTAGGGCTTTCTTGACATTGCGTTCTTGATCGACAAATCTTTGAGATGTGTCCAACCTTGTTACAAGAGTGACAAATAAGTGGAGGCCTTAAATTCCTCGACGCATTGATATGGGTTACCATTTTACACTGTCTAGCTGAGTGACCATTATAATTACTTATCTAACATGTAACACTATGAGAACTTCTTGTATTTGATTGATTCTGATTTCTCTGAATATGCTGAGTCTTGTTCTTCTGACTTGGTCTACAATTCATAGCTCTATGACCAAATTGATTGCATGAATAACAGTAACCATTGAAAGGTCTTACCTCTTTACAATTCCTTGCTATATGTCCATGCTTGTTACATGCATAACAAGCTCGGTCTACTGGCTTGCCTTCATCTTTAGATGGTTCATTATTCTCTTTAGTCTGATTTTCAGTCTTCTTGGCATCTGTGGTGTCTTCTTGTGCTCTCATTCTTTCTCGCATGTTGTCAATCTGATTTTGTGCTTCATTGAATCCAATGCCGCTAATATCTCCTTTAAGCTTCTGAGCATATAACTTATATTCAATCAGATCCTTGCTTGTGTGTAATTTATCAATGTGATTCTTTGCTGCAATCAATTTAGATTCTATCTTTTCTTTGTTGTTTCTTAGCTCCAAGATTTCCATGTTTGCTTGCCTCAATTCTTCATTCAGTTGAAGGTTCTCTTTGATCTGTTCTTCATAGAATTCTTGATTGTTGGTTAGCTTTTCATCCAATTCTTCAATCTGATCTTGTAAAGATGTCTTCTCCTCATTCAGCTTCTTGACCATCTTTACCAAATCATTGCTTTTACAATCCTTCAAATCTTGTCTCAGTTTCTTGATGAATACTTGTGCGCTACTGACTTTCAATTTTAGTTCTTCAAATTCTTTCTCTAATCTATTAGGGTCTTGAAGAGCTGCAATAAGATTCTTCTTCAGATGTTTTGCTTCTTCTGAACCCATTGATCTCCTCAAGTGGTTAAACTTCTCTTCAGAGGACAAGAGCTCTAATACCAATTGTTAGGGATAGGAACACTTGGGGGGGGGGGGGGGTGGGGTGAATCAGTGGTCACTATATTTAATATTTTTCTTTACTCTTGAAACTTAACTTGAATGCTTAAGTAATGAAATGAACATCACATAGAGAAAAGATACATAAATACAACACATAACACCAATATGGTTACGGGGAAACCTAAATAGGTAAAAACCCTGATGGGAATTGACACCCACTAAGAACTGCACTAGTGTCTTGTGATCCTTGTTAGAAGATCTGCAACCCTGTTAGGAGTTGTTCTTTGCAATGCTTTTAGTATAGTGACCTTGTCAAGGGTTGGATCCTGTTAGGAGTCTTTTACAATAACCCTATTTTGGGTGAGGACACATTGTCCTAGAGCTCACTGCTCAAGTGGTAAAGGCTACAACCTTCTGATCTCAGATACACACTATATCTTGCTAGATGAACTGGTGTTTTGACACTGATTTTCTTATTAGTTTCTTTTATGCATTGATGTTTTGACCTTTTGTAAAGGTCTAATACATTCTTACTTCTCTTCGCACACTTCTGCTCTACTTATCTTATCTCTCTTTCAACCTCCATACTTTATTACAAAGATGCATCTAATATTTATATGTGCTACCAAAACAATTAACTAGGTCGGCCTATAACTGATTTTACAAACAAATGTAATTACATGTCTACAACTTAATTACAATAGGCACATAGCCTTTAAAAAACAATAATATCATCACTAATCAAATTACCAACATTCGACTGCATACTCTATTCTGTTCTGGCATTCACTGTCTGTGCTACTTCAACTGTCTGTATCTTTGCCATACTGTATCTTCTGATCATGCGCTCTTAGACTTAGCATGAATATACTCTTACCAACTTATCTTCTAGGGCGCATACCATAACTCTGTCGTACACATGTGCGCTGATGCTTTGATCTACTATTGCTCTGTTAACTATCCAGTCTTCTATACTTAACCGAATTTTGATCTTTTGATAATGTGTGCTAACTCCAAAACACTATATGTCTTTGTTGCCATGATGACGACACTAAATCTAGTCATCTACAATAGTGTAGTCAACTTACCAACAAAAGGGTCCAAATCTAAATATTTTCTAGTGTCAAATTTTGTCATCCATAATGTGGTCTTAATATTTTCATTTGATCATTGATCTTGTGCCTATGTTAATAAATTATTTGTGATCCCTATGGAAAGTATATCTTCTATCATTCATGTCTATAAATACTTTTAATTATACTGTAGAAAGGAATACAAATTTGAGTCATCAACAAATTAAGTAGCAGAATAGAAGTAGTCTAGTTCAAGTGAGAAATAATGTTGATTATTTATTTTGTTTGTATTACAACATTAAGATTTGCAGAACTTCCAAAACTCTGATTTTACAATAATCTTTACGTTAAACTTTGTAAGATGGTTTCATACCTAAGTTATTATAATCATACTTCCTAGACTTGGACTCTGTTAATGCTATAAGGTAATGACGGGGGTTGAATCAATGAAACAACATATCTATATAAACTTTAACTTAAGTTGTAGATTATGGAACATGCAAAAGTAAATATCACAAAGTAAAATAACATAAAAAACATCCACACTATAACACCAATCTTTTGCATGGAAACCCTTGTTAGTGCGAAAACTAATGCTGAGAATTGTCACCCACCAATCTCACTAGTGCACCAAATAAGATCTTCCCTTTTAGGATTAATTACAATATCCTACTAAGGGTATGCCATATTAAGAGTATCTATAGCCTTGTTAATATCTATTACAAAGTCTTGCTAGGAACTACCCTGTTAGGGGATTTATAACAAGTCACCTGGTTAGAGGGATTAAATTTCTGACCTATTATGATTTTGCATACCTTGTTCGGAGTAACCTGGTTAAAATATTTGATCCACAAGCCTATTAGAACTTGGCTTGAGAAAGAACTCAATAAAATTAATCTAATTGTAGCACAGTTTGCCTAACAGATCCACTTCATCTTTGCTCAAATCGCTTCTTTGATCATATACAGTTCACCTTCAATGATCATAAACATCATGTTTTCCCTTTAATTTCATCTCTTATATACACTTTTAGGTCAATGGATTAACCCTAAAATGCGTTAATAATGTTAGCCACAAAAATTCATACAAATCCATAAAAGATCACACAAACATAGGAAATTGTGATCCACAATGTCGGCTCTCAATAAAAAAATTTGAAAAAAATAAAAAATAAATGTTTATCCAATTACCACCTTGATTTAATCAGCTTGACTAATCGGTTGGCTGTTCTATCTGATATCACTGGTGTTTCCTCCAAATCTTGAACCGTGCTTCGAATCAGATTATGCTATCATAGAAGCAGGATAATATGACTTTTGATATTCTAACTTTCAAATCACACCACTAGATCTATTCATATCATCACCACACACTACATTCATCCCGAATGATTGTGTTACCGGCAAACACTCTATATGCTTAGAGAAATCCTTGTGCAATCAACAGTACCATTGGTATACTAGATTTATTCATTCTAAAAGACTTTGTTGCGATTAATGGCAACACTCCAACATGCATCCCATAAAAATAAGCTCTCCAACACCATCAAATGCCAACAATCTCCTCCTTTGGCATTGATGCCAACACTTGGAGAAAAAATTTCTAACTTTCAAACCATGTAATAAATGTAATCAACATTTAAAGTATTAAAAATTTAGAGCCTATACACACATAATTATAAATCTCTTAACTATACTACTCCCCTTTGAAATACTTAGCTAATAATCATCCTTTACTACTCCCCCTTTGACAACAATGATATAGGTATACAAATGATATGGAAAAAGTAAAATTTTATTAAGTATGGAGTAGAATATACAAGCTACAATCTATTGAATATATCAGTGAAGTTTTCTTTCAAAACATGTGGATCATTAACCAAAATTTGTTGTAAGTTATTCATGATCAATATTTGTGCATGCAACTGATGGGAAAGTTGTTCCAATCCATCATTCTTCTCCTCTATAAGGCCGAAATGTTTCTTCAAATATTTTTCCATTTTATCTTGAAGTGATTGAGAGCCACCAATTAGTAGTCTTGTAACTCTTATTTTTGTCTTAAAAGCCGGTCTAACTTTATCTAAAATTTCTTTTATCATTTTTTCATTTAGCTCAGGTTTTAAATACATCAAGAAATATTCAATCATTTCTTTGTCTTGCTTCAAAGATGCCTTCCATATAGATTTAATTTGTTGGCATTAGCGGTAAGAATGCGACTAGTAAAGAGACTACCAGTATTAGTTAGTGGTGTTGTCATTGATGTGTATGCTAGAAAATCAAAGACAAAGTGATGAGTTGGTAACTGGTGAGGAGATTGACCAGTAAAGTAAATGATTGTAGCAGTGACTAGTATAGACAGAGAATCGAGAAGTGACTAGTGAAGAAAAAGATTAGAACACTGCATAAGGGAAGGTCTAAACTGGTCATGAGTGATCAGTGAGATGTCATTTAGACCAAGGAAAGACACAGTTGATGGACATTGAAGAAACTCTTCTATCGAGATTTTTTGCACGGATCACGCTGATTTTTTGTTAAGGAAAAGTCCGGTGAAAGGCATAATTTAAGGCTACTGAGGAGATTATTTTGTTGTGATTTATTACACAAATCATGGAAGAACTTATTTTAAGGAAAAGTATGTGACACACATCTGATGTTTCCTTTACCAGACTGAAACACAATTGAATGATGGATTCATGGCATATATTCTATTAAGGAAAAGCTTGTGTCACATATCTGAGGTTTCCTCTCAAGACTGAAACATGACTTGATGGTAGATCTATAGGAGATCTTCATGGGGAGCACAATGAAAAACAACGGGAGGATCTTTTGAGATTTGATTTAAGTGATTTGCGCCTCTTTCTCTGATGCAGGAACATCTCGGGTCCTTGGTAATCTTGTGTCACGAAAAACAAGCTTGAGTTTTCTGTGTTGCTCGGTTCCTTATTTGACTGAGTTGGCTCGGTAGTTGCTCAGCTCCTTCGTTAATCGAGTTGGTTGGTTAATTCCCTGGTGCTTGGTTATGCTTTCCTAGTGCTTGGTTATGCTTTCCTAGCGCTCGGTTATCCTTTCTTACCAAGTTGTTTATTTTAGTTTTTTGTTGAGGCCAACTTGTGCACTTAATTTTGGTCACAGATTTAATGTTGGTATTTATCATTGGAAAGTGTGTCGACCTAGATTTGGGCATTCCTTCCCTTAATGGTGGATCTAAAGGCTGACTTATTTTGGTAGCCTCTTGTATATAATGTAATTGTTGGCTGTAGTTTAGAGTCAATTTTTTGGTATGAGTTAGAAGTTAGAATTTTGAAGATAGTTTCTAAATCCTATCATGTTGGAGGACTGTTGTAATTGAATTGTAATATCTGGCCCTAACTGGGAAGGCCTTACAGCCTAGAATGTATTAATCTATTTGGTGAAATATAAGGATATGATCTGTATTCTCTATCTCAGTTTGTGTGTTATTTCTTCTATGTGTGATCTCTACAAGGTAGATTTGAATTAGGGTGTGCCTTTGGCCCCTCATCCACTCTTGCCTTGTGTCAGGTGGTATCAAAGAGAAGGTGAGATGTGGATCTAGATTTGTGAATCTAGGTTTGAGGGTTCCTTCTTGTCAGACCCTAGTTTATTTGTCATGGGGTAGCAGATTACGATATGACCTACAATTGCAGAGGGTTTCAAGATGGTTCATGGGAGCAAGACGCGGATCTAGAATTGGTAGACATGTGGAGACAACTTGCTGCTAGATTTGAAGTTGTTGAGACAGCCCAATGTAGAGAAAGACATCTTGAAGATGTGAGTGACGATGGAGTTAAGGAAGAACAAGGTGATGTATAACCTGTACCGGTGATGGATCAAGGATGTTAATATTATTTAGAACAATAGAGAAGGGGGATGAATCAGTTGTTCTCAGGTCCAGATGTACCAATTGAATTTTTAAACACTTCAATAATCTTGGATCTAATCACCAACATAACTCGGTCTCTAAAGTATATATACCAGACACATAACATGTAGTCCACTGTTCAAAAGTAATTAACTTGCAAAATATAGAAACATTCACATCAAAACATTTACACAAGTATAACACCAGGATATATAGTGGAAACCTAATTTGGGAAAAACTACTTTGTAACATGTTACTGATATTTTCACTCTTCTAAAGTGATCGCGGTGAAAAGCCAGCCTTGTTAAAGGTTTACAAACAAATTGCTAGGTGTGACCCTATTAAAGGATTTATACACTCAGTCAAAAGTGACGTAGTTAAAGGATTTAAGTACATTCCATTAGAATGCCACCTTGATTAAAGGGTTTAAACAATGACTATTAGGTTAACCTTGATTAAAAGATTCAGACTGATACAATGATTACAAAGTAGTAGTATTTTCTAATCTAAAAAACATACAACTCACTTTGCAAATAATAGATCTAATTTGTACATATATGGTAATTTCTTGTCTGAGTTCTATTTCCATCTTCATTACTGATTTGCTCAGAATTCACTTCAAGAAATCACAACTCTAATCAACTTCTTCACCTTCAGCCTTCTACTTAGACTTATCAGTCAATAACATCAACAACTTCAGCATACTCTTTAACCTCACAATTAGGTTTCCTTTATACCTCTTCAATTAGGTAGATCCAACTTTTGTCGCTTAATCTCCTCCATAGATCTTAGGTTTAGGCCAGATTCATCGAATCCTTCAAACATTTAAGTTCTTCATCCTTCCTTCTAGATACATCTTCAAACTTCTCATTGAATCCATAGTAAAATGATTTACCATGCATTAAATTCTCTATACAATCAATTAATAAAGTGAACACAATTTACCTAACCCAAGAATTCAACTATGTTGGTTAGGAATCTGACTTCTTTCTCCAAATGTAAATTACTGACCCTCGGTCAATATTTTCTTCATCTCCTCAGTCATCACTATGTAACTCGGTCATCTCTACAAATTATCTTCTTCGGCTAACATTGTCTTGATCGGTAATTTCCTGTCACTCGGCATAAACTGATGTTCGGTCAACACTTAATTTACTCAGCATATACTAGTGCTCAGTCAACACTAACATCACTCGGCTTAAACTAGATTTCTTCACTTTTGCTTGGTTAAGCCTACTTCTTCAGTCTTTCTTCTTATATAAATAAACAATACATTATCTTATCAATGTGCCAAATAATCAAGTACCCATTGAAGGATCAAATAACTCGACCTTTCCCTAGGTTCTCTTGTTATCTCCCTTTCCCTAATTCTTTTCATAATCCAATAGATATAGTACTTTCTTAGATAGCAACTGTCTTACCAATTAAGGTTTGACATCAATGACAGTACAAAAATTGTTTCAATTGCGGTTTCCAACACAAGGTGAGGAAATATTGTTGACAGGTTTGACAAATCTGAAGTCTACACCACATTTCAATCCTCTTGAGTATAGTGGAGAGCTGGATTCAAATGAGTTGGTGCATTGGATCACCGAGATGGAAAAGTACTTTGAATATGAAAATGTCCCTGAGGAAAAGAAGGTGAAGATTGCAAGCAGAAAGTTGAAGACTCGTGCATCTTTGTTGTGGGAGCATTTGCAATTGGACAGAAAAAGGAAAGGCAAAGACAAAATTAAGGTATGGAGTAAGATGGTAAATAAGTTGAAAGACAAGTTTTTACCTTGTGATTATTAGATTAACCTAGTTAGGCAAATGCAAAGTTTGAGGTAGAAAGATAGCTCGGTAAAAGATTATACTAAGGAATTATATAGATTAGATATCAGATTTGGACATGATGAAGATGAAGTGGAAAGAATTGCTAGGTACTTGAATGGATTGAGACTTTCCATCCAAGAAGAAATCAGTTTGGTTAAATTAGAAAACATTGAGGAAGCTTATCAGTTTTCCTTAAAAGCTAAGGAGAAATTAAACAAAAGTCATGAGCAAAGACAAAGAGGTAGAGTTGGCAGATTCCCTAGAGGAAGAGGTAGATCTTATGGTGAAAACAATAGATCTAATTTGGAAAAGATAAATCTGGATAAAGGCAAGACCAAATGGAAAGGTGAAAGTTCATCTAGAGGAAGAGGCAATAACTACTGAGGTGGTTATAACAGAGGTGGATTCTAATGAACCTGTTACAATTGTGGAGAAGGACATAGGCCATTTGAATGTACACAAGAAAGTAAGAAGGTCGGTAGCAGTAGAAATGCTTTGGTGCACGAAGATTCACTCAATAAACCTAAGAAGAAAAGGAACTTGATGGTAAGGAGAGCACTTTGGAGTGAAAGTAATAAGGAAGATCCGGTAAGGAAAAGTTTGTTCAAGACTAGATGTAGAGTTTCTAATGAAGTGTGGAAGGTAATCATTGTTAGTGGAATCTTGAAAAACTTGGCATCTGAGAAAATGGTTACAAAGTTGCAGTTGGAAAGGTTGAAACACCTGAAGCCCTATCAAATTTCATGGATCAAGGATGAGCATACACTCTTGGTAAGTGAACAATGTAATGTGAATTTGAAAATTGGAAAGTACTATGATAAGGTGTTATGTGATATCATGCCTATGGATTGTTTTCATATTTTTTTGGGTAGACTTTGGCAGTATGATAGACATGTTATATATGATGGGAGATTGCATAAATATACTATTTGAGCTGATCAGAGAAGACAAATCCTGTTACCTTTGATTGAAGAACCTGTTAGTAGTGCTTGTACATTTGTGAAAGTTTTCTTGATGGAAGGAAAAAAGTTTGTTAAGGATTTGAAGAAGAATGATGAATGTTTTCTAGTGATTCCTAAAACCTAGTAAGAAAATAGAGGATAAAATCACTGAAGAGATTAATAAGATACTCACCGAGTATAGAGAGATCATTTCTGACAATGTACCTAATGGTTTTCAACCGAAGAGATGTATTGATCATTCCAAAGATTTAATCCTTGGAGCTAGTTTAATGAATAAGGCACGACATCAGTTGACACCTACCAAGAATCCGGAATTGAACCAACAGATTAAAGAATTACTGCAGAAAGGTTTGATCTGAGAAATTTTGAGTCCTTGTGTAGAACCAGCTATATTGGTTGTTAGGAATGGAAACACAGAGAGGAGGGGGGGTGAATCAGTGTTCACTTAATTTAATATTTTTGATTTACTTCTTAAACTTAACTTGAATGCTTAAGTACTGAAATAAACATCAACATAAATAAGAAACATGAACTCAACACATAACACCAGTGTGGTTATGGGGAAACCTAAATTGGTAAAAACCCTCGTGGGAATTGACACCCACTAATAATCTGTACTAGTGTTTTATGATCCTTGTTAGAAGATCCTTAACCCTATTAGGAGTTTCTTTACAATGTATTTATTACATTGACCTGGTCAAGGGTCAGACCCTGTTAGGAGTCTTTTACAATAACTTTGTTAGGGGTGGGGACACACTGTCCTAGAGCTCACTACTCAAGTGGTGAAGGCTACAACCTTCTGATCTTTTATAGACACTATATCTGCTGGATGAACTGGCACTGTGACACTGCTTGTCTAATCAGTTCCTTTGATGTGTTGATGCTTTGACCTCTTGCAAAGCTCTAATACATCTTATCAATTCTTTGCACACATTTTCTCTTCTTACTTCAACTCTATATCAACTCTCATACTTAATTACAATGGCGCATCTAATATTTATATGCGCATACAAAATAATTAACTGGGTCGGCCCTTTAACCGATTACACACAATGCTTCCAATTGAATTGGCTCAAGCATGTTTGCAAACAAAAATAATTATATTTCTACAACCTAATTACAATAGGTGCATAGCCCTTACACAACAATAATATAACTGCTAACCAAAATACCAACAGTCGGCTGCTTGCACTATTCTTCTCTAGCATTCACTGTCTGTGCAACTTGAACTCTCTGTATCTTCCTCATACTGAATCTTTTAATCATGCGCTCCTAGACTTAGCATGAATATGGTCTTACCCACTTTTCTAGGGCACATACCATAATTCTATTGTATGCACATGTGCTGATGCTCTAACCTTTAGGTACTCTGTATACTGTCTAGTCTTCAACACTTAGCCAATTTTTGATCTTCTTATCATGAGTGCTGATTCCAAAACATCATATGACTTTGTTGCCATAATGACAAGACTATATTAAGTCATATACACCAGTATAGTCAACTTGCCAACAATCTCTCCCTTTGTCATTGATGGAAACAAAGGAAAATGGCAAAGTTACTAACTGTCCCTTAATACAAAAAACACTCGATCATACTCTATCTTATATCTCCCCTATATCTTTTTATTATACATTTTATAGCTATAGATCCATATTCTGTACATACTCTCCCTTTGACAATAATGACAAAGGCGTTATGAAACTGAATCTGTACAAGTACTTACACTGAAAGCGCATCCGGGTATGCAATCTATAAGTTTTGGATCTCTTGCTTCCAAAATGCAATCAATGCATTGATTGTTTGGAGATGGGCGCATAAGGCATATTGTAGTTTCTCCATCTTCTCCAAATCTGAACTAGGACCTTGATCATATGTCACCATGGTGGCATCAATCTCCTTAATATTCTGCTTCAACACATCTAGGGAGGGCGCAAGAACATTTCTAAGTTGAGTCTGCCTAGCCCTTATCTTTGACATCTCCTTTTCTGCCTTATCAATTTTGTCAATCTGTCCTTGATATACATTGTTACACATGTTTATATCAGTAGAGGGATCTTCTACTGATTGCCTCACCTTTTCAATCGTGGCCTCTTCTTCTTGAATCTTCTTGTAGTGATCGGCTGTCAACTTATCTTGATTCATACAGTCAGCAATAGTTCTCCTTCCTTTTACTGCAAACTCTTTCAAAGTTGCTTGTCCAACTTTGAGTGAACTGAGTGTTAGAATAACTGAGAGGGGGGTGAATCAGTTATCCAGTGTTCCAAAACAAAATGTATAATTCAAAACAATTTCTTTAATTTCTGCTCGTCGGTAAGCAATAATAACTCTTACTATCTGTGCTTTTACCAATTACCAGTCTAATACTTATAACTGTTTACCGATCAAATCTAACCTGTAATATGCAAAGTATAATAACAAACAAATATCACAATCAACACATAACACAAGAGATTTAACGTGGAAACCCTGTAAAGGGAAAAACCACCTGGGACCAGCAGCCCAAAATTGTTCACTCTTCTGAAGTGAGGTCGGTTAAGACCCAACCCTGTTAAAGGTTACAAACACACTGTCAGGTGTGACCTTGTTAGAGGATTTTAGACTAGAAGTTATCATCCAACCAGCATTCACTATGGGGTTGACAGGATAACAATGTTCATTCTATGAATGATACATCATAAGACTTTCAGAGTCCACTCGGTTAAGAGATTTAAACTATATACAATGGTTAAATATGTAATAGTAAAATGACATGCCTTAATACAACTTCAATTGTAGATTACATATCAATATTCAGTCCATACAAATCCTTCTGATCAATAATTCACTTCAGATTCAATACTGTATCAACTTACTGTCCGTCGGTAACTGCTCTCTGTAGCTCGGTAATTGCTCTACAACTTGGTTCTTACTAACCAGTATGATTAGAATGCATGAAAACCTTATTCACGCGATAATCCTGCAGCTTCTTCTTTTTCCGGCATCTTCATAAAGAAATTCTGATCTCTTATATAGACGAGTAAATCATTTTCTTCTCCACCATCAGATTTTGCCACTTAATCACATTCATAGATTTTGTCCCTTAAACTTTCTCGGTACTTGTGTCAGTAACATGTTTCGATTTTCTTCATTAGATCTTCTTTGAATTTTGTCAACCGTTGATCTGTGTAACAAACATTATCTGTTACCTCGATGTTATACTCTTGCCAGCTCATCAATCTTATCGTCTAAACTAATCATTTAATCCATTCTGTTCCGCTCAGTAAACAAAGAATGTGTCGGTGAACACTGCTCGGTTAATACTGCGGTCGGTATACACTACACTCCGTCGATGTATACTAGAAATGCTTCATTTACCGACAACATTGCTTTGTGTCTTTTAGCTCTATACTTCATTATAGATGAATGCAACATAATGAAGTCAATATCATCAAGTCATAGACTCGTCAACAAGTTACTCAATGTGTTCCTTATACTCATCTGTCATGTACATCTTTCCTCATGTAGATTTCTCTGTTCTTCATCTCTTTTCCATTTTTCTTCAGATGTCTCGGTGTAGTAACTTACAAGATGAGTGGTGTCAAACTAGTTGACATCAATGACAACATAATACTGATTTAGTCATATTACATATCTAATCAGCAACTTCTCAGTGATCTTGCAATCACAGATCCTTCAATCAGATTCCAAATCAATTGTAGTCCAACACTGAGGTCTAGTGAGAAGTTGCTAACCAACTCATACAACCTTTTCTTCATATACTTCTCCTCTGCAACTAATGATGTTGATTCTTCCAAGTTAGAGAAATTACTCTTGAACTATGAAAGAATTGCACTTACATCATCAATAGAGTGTACCTTGGACACTTTCTTATCTGTTGGTAACAAGTTGTTCAAGATATTTACTTATTCTATAAGGAGGGGATTCCTCATTACCTGTTTCTCCTTGGCCTTCTCCATAGCTATGACACTGAACTTGATTAGGTCTTCTTCTCCCCTTGAGTCCAAACTAGTGGTGTCAGGTGTCATGTTTGACATAATGATGCTAAGGGAGTGATAGGAGTGTTATCCATCACTTCTTGCTTTACTTTGCTTAGCATTTCAACTGATGGTTCATTTCCTTTTACCTCTTCTTCTCCTTTTTATGTCTCTTTCTCTTTTTCTTTTTCTATCTCAGGTGAGTTACCACCGCATAGTGTTTCAGCCTCTTGCGTGCTTACAAAGGCTTCTTCAAACTTGTCCAAGTCCTTATATGTTGCCTCCATTTCAATTTTAAAATTATCAATAATGATGGTGCTATCCTTTAGTGACTCTGTCATGGGCGCAGACTTATCTACCTCTGTATGTGTTTCAACTACAGGCGTTGAGTCCTGAGGACCTGTCATAGGTACATTAGTGGGCTCTGCCACCTTGACTTCCTTTGTAGCCACTTGAATTGTAGGCGCAGTAGGTGGGTACATGTGCCTATTCAAGAAAACATTCTCAAATGCTTTCTATGTTTCCTTAGCAACCAATTCATAGTTCTTATCCATGATATTTAATGTTCTTGTCTTGGTTCTGAGGTGAGGTTTCACCAGATCTAACAATAAGGTCTTTTGCTCTAAAGAACATATTGGTAAACCCTCATCTAAGATCTTCTCTCTTATTCTAAGATCTTCCTCCATTGCTTGTCTCTGCAAGAAATCTAAAATGTTCCAAACACTGTCTGGAATCATAGTTTTCAATTCTAGCACTATCTTTTTAAACTTAAGCATGTGTTTGACAATCATGCCATGAATCTCTGACTTATCTATTTCACTGTACTTATCATAAAATTTTCCTATTTGATCGATCCTTCCTTCATCAACAATCCTTTTACTCAACACTTGAAGACGAGGTCTGAAACCTACGTCTGGAGGTGCCTGAGTATTCTTCCTACTTGTTGCTCGGGAGGATGGATGGCTTGTGATAATTTCTTTCTTCCTCTTAGGCATTGCCTTATACTCTAGAGGAGCAATAAGGTCACTTGTTACTATGGGTGCAGGAGGGGCAACATCAGATTTACCCTTCTGATCATCTGATTTCTCAATTTTCACCTTCTTCATCTTTGGATCATCAGATTCTATTTTTATCGCAACTGCGCTCTCTATTTCGGAAGCAATCTTCTCTTGACTTGCTTTGTCTAGGTCTGCTTGAGATACTCCATGAATTTTCAAAATCTCTGAAGTGACCTTGGCAATTTTTTTCTTTCTTTTTGCGGCGCTGTTCAATACAACATCTACTTCTCTTGTTTTCTCTTCATAAGTCTCCCATCTAGGTTCATTGGGGTCCTTAGGTGCTGACAACAGAACTTGAGCATAAGCCTCTAGAATAGGCTCTTCAACTTCATATCCAAGTGGATGAATCCACTTTGTCCTTTGTTCTATTGCTTCCATATAGGTTGTATCGGTTTCCACCAAGAAACAAATTGTGTCCTTGTATTTCTTAACAATACTTTTCGGAATCCTATATCTCATCTGCATTTTGGCACTACATGTCTTCAATTCCAGAGTCATGTAGTCCTCTAGGGTACTTTCTGTGGATGCCTTAAATGATATCTGAGGCATAGTGGAAATAGATTTGTCTAGATACAAATCAGACACTTTTCCAAGAATATGGAAGTACATATAGATTATTAAAGACCCAAACCTGAATATCTTGGTCTTGTCATTCTTGATGGCTCTTATGTTGTCTTTTAGCTGTGTGTGAAAGATTTCACACAGATTAAACTCTCCTTTCTCTCTTACCAACCTTATTGCTGCTAGAATGGTGGCCGCTAACTCTCCTGGTGTGCCAGAACCTGTATCCCAGTATCATGGACTTCAATTTGATGTCTTTCTCCTCTACAGGCTCTATTGTCATTCTGCGCCTATCACTGCTTGATTTGCAAGCTTGTTCTACAAGTTTTCTGACATCCTTACCCATTGGAAGAACAATGCTTGTCCTTGAGAGTCCTGTCATCTCATGAATTAGGTCTCCTGTTATCCTAACCAGCACTTCACCTATCGAAAATAGGTGATCATGGACCCTACTAAGTAGGATTTTGATCCATTCTGACTCATAGAACTCATATGCCATAGCATATTCCATTATAGGATGATTTTCCAACTGTGCATACTCATCCATGAAGGTTATATCAGGTTTCATCATTGTTTGCATGTGCGCTCTTATTCTATCCAAACCTATGGGTTCCTTCTTGCAATATATGTATGCCCTGATATCTTCCACATGCATAACAACCATGGGAGTGTGAGAGAATGCACCTTCTATGTCGTCTAGTGTGGACTTGAATGGATGCCTCTTAAACACATATCTGTTCTTCTCAGCCACATCAAATACAATGGGAGTAGCCATTACTTACTTGTATATCGCTTTCCAAATGATCTCAAAGACTTCTGAATCGGCGTGACGGATTAGGGCTTCCGCAACTGATCAAATGTACTTGCTAAACACTGGTGAATCAATATGCAATCCTTCACTATCAAATGTTAGGGCTCCTCTGCTCTCCAATGGCTTTGAATTTGAATGCAACTGCGCTCTCTATTTCCAAAGCAATCTTCTCTTGCCTTGCTTTGTCTAGGTCTGCTTGAGATACTCCTTGATTTTTCAAAATCTCCGAAGTGACCTTGGCAACTTTTTTTTTTTGCGGCGCTGTTCAATACAACATCTACTTCTCTTGTTTTCTATTCATAAGTCCCCCATGTAGGTTCATTGGGGTCCTTAGGTGCTAACAACAGAACTTGAGCATAAGCCTCTAGAATAGGCTCTTCAACTTCATATCCAAGTGGATGAATCCACTTTGTCCTTGGTTCTACTGCTTCCATATAGGTTGTATCGGTTTCCACCATGAAACAAATGGTGTCCTTGTATTTCTCAATAATACTTTCCGTAGTCCTATATCTCATCTGCATTTTAGTCCTACATGTCTTCAATTCCAGAGTCATGTAGTCCTTTAGGGTACTTTATGTGGATGCCTTAAATGATATCTAAGGCATAGTGGGAATAGATTTGTCTAGAAACAAATCAGACACTTTTCCAAGAATATGGAAGTACATATAGATTATTAAAGACCCAAACTTGAATATCTTGGTCTTGTCATGTTTGATGACTCTTATGTTGTTTGTTAGCTATGCGCGCAAGATTTCACATAGATTAAACTCTCCTTTCTCTCTTACCAGCCTTATTGCTGCTAGAATGGTGTCCGCTGACACACTGTTTACTCTGTTGGTGTGCTGGAACCTATATCCCCGTATCATGGACATCAATTTGATGCCTTTCTCCTCTACAGGTTCTATTGTCATTCCGCACCTATCACTTCTTGATTTGCAAGCCTGTTCTACAAGTTTTCTAACATCCTTGCCCGCTGGAAGAACGATGCCTATACTTGAGAGTCTTTTCATCTCATGAATTAGGTCTCTTGTTATCCTAACCGACACTTCACCTATCCAAAATAGGTGATCATAGATCCTACTGAGTAAGATCTTGATCCATTCCAACTCATAGAACTCATATGCCGTAGCATATTCCACTATAGGATGATTTTCCAACTACGTAGACTCATCCATGAAGGTTTAATGATGAAGGGTGCTCCCCTTAATACCACAAACACATAACAAAAATAGAGAAACAACAACAATATGCAAGAACAGAAAATTGGCTTCTTATTATCTCCACAAATGTGGAATTACAAATTTTTAGAATTACAATATGCAAAGCCACATAGGCATTCCCTTACAATATTATGTAGGACAAATCCTCGAATCAATACCCAGATTTGCTACCCAGAACTATCCCGAACTGCCTAAGACAACACTACAGACCTTTCTTATATAGGCAATTTTCACCGCCTGAGAAGGTTCCAGAAATTTAGCCCTCTAGGCCGACTAGACATAAAATTATTTATTTTTCACAATTATTACAATAGGGTCGGCTCAAAAGAAATACAAAATATGATTTTAGGTAACCCAACTTTCGGAGGCCATAACTTTCTAAACATAGCTCCGTTTTTCATTGTAACCACTTTTCGGAAACGCCATGACGAGATCTATAGCGCCTGACACGTGCTAGCGCTAGTTAGCCAGGGGTCGATCATGATTCGGAGCCTCTAAGGCCTTCAAAATTGACCTGAAAGATTTCATACCCAAAAATCTGAATAACTTCACCAATATTGATGATGTGGCAATGAAACTCAACTGGTAGGCTGAAATGACTTAGATGAACCCCCAACTGTGAAATCAAAACATTCTGGGATCATATGACCAACTTACTAAAAATAGTAAGTTTCCATAAATAGCAGCTCTGCACAAGATAGCCCTTATTGAAACGCAAACAAAAATATTTTTGGGTGATGCAAGATTGCTCTTACACCCAGGATGCTCCTGCATCATTTAATCAGGTTTGATCGTTGTTTCCATGTGCGCTGTTATTCTATCCAAACCTACGGGTTCCTTCTTGCAATATATGTATGCCCTAATATCTTCCACACGCATAACACCCATGGGAGTGCGAGAGAATGCACCTTCTAGGTCGTCTAGTGTGGACTTGAATGGATGCCTCTTAAACACATATCTCTTCTTCTTAGCCACATCAAATACAATGGGAGTAGCCACTACTTGTATATCGCTTTCCAAATGATCTCAAAGACTTCTGAATCGACATGACGGATTAGGGCTTCCGCAACCTATCACATGTACTTGCTAAACACTAGTGAATCAATCTGCAATCCTTCACTATCAAATGCTAGGGCTCCTCTGCTCTCCAATTGCTCTGAATTTGAATGCAATGAGAGATATAAAAGCTTTAGTGTACTTTAAAGTAAAAATTCCACCATTAATGCTTGCCGCGTAAACCAGACTTTCATTGAAAATCTTCAACTTTCATTCTACTATCAATCAGCTAGTGCGTCTTGCACATGTCATCAAATAAACTCCAAAAGGTTAATCCAAAGGCACATACTCTGAGGGTGAGTATACCAGCCGCGTAGGGGTTTAGAGCTAAATTAGCTCCCCCTATGACCCTGAGGGCCAATCATCTAGATGTAGAGGGTGCGTCCATTGTAGATGCATCCAATACATTAACATTAACATTATCCTTCTTTGCCTTTGACCAAATCAAGCTCGCATCTTCTGAAGCTTTCACAAACTTGACTTCTCCTTCGGTGTCCAGTATTGATTCTTCTGGCTTTCTATGGATTTCCTGACTTGGCGTCCTTGATCTATAGAACTTTGAGATGTGTCCAGCCTTGTTACATGAGTGAAAAATAACTAGAGGCCTTATATTCCTCGGTGCATTGACATGGGTTACCATTTTACACTGTCTAGCAGAGTGACCATTATAGTTACATATCTGACATGTAACATTCTAAGAACTTCTTATATTTGGATGATTGTGATTTCTCTGATTATGCTGAGTCTTGTTCTTGTGACTTGTCTTACAATTCATAGCTCTATGACCAAATTTATTGCATTAATAACAGTAACCATTGAAAGGTCTTACCTCTGTATAGTTCCTTGCTATATGTCCATCCTTGTTACATGCATAACAGGTTCGATCTACTGGATGGTTCAACATGATCTTTAGTCTGACTTCCAGTCTCCTTAGCATCTGTGGTGTCCTCTGGTGCTTTCATTCTTTCTCGGATGTTGTGTTGTGGCCTGCAAGAGAACCGGAGAAGAGAACAAAGATTCTCTTTGTCAAAGAAAACCTAAGTAATGATTTATGAAAAATTTCGAAACTTTTAAAATAATCACATAACAAAACAAAGTAAAACTTAGGTTCCTCCAAGGTTCCCTTCTTTCTTAATGCACAATTCATTTAAGGCCATTTAGTGTACTAACAAATTGATTTATTTCTTAAGCAAACTACATCACCACATTTGTAGATTCTTTATAAAGAAATATAAAGTACTTTCATTTCAATTTGCCATTTAAATACATCTATCTTCCTAAGTATCCTTTATGAACAATATAACATTTAAAGCATTAATACCATGTAATAGAATCATCTAAACATTTGATGCATTGCAAATATTACATTTGTTTTACTTGCTTTTCCTTTATTCATCAATAATGAGAAACATACAACTTTACTTGAAATCTTACAAAATCCCTTTCTTTTCATTATACATCATATACATAAAGTTTGTGCTTTCCCTTTTCCTTTTTCGTAAGTTTACCCATTCCAAATACATCATTTTGAAATACATCAATGATTACATTACATTCATCTCCTCTTGGGAGGTAACAATAATTTGACATCATGCAAGACAAATACAAGTCTTCATTCTTCATAACTGGAACACTATGCAAGCATGAATCCTTAAGTACTGCAACCGCAAAAGATACCTTGATAAAAAGATTTACCACCAACCACGTGGATACCAAAAGGCCCACTCCCCTGTGCTAGGAGATAAACACCAAGGTCCATAAAGAAGGGATAGCTAGGCCATATCTAGGGTTGGGTAACCTTTCCCAAATAACAAATGAAAAGAAGATCTAAGTATAAATCTTTTCCCAAAGGTTAAGGCTTGGTAGAAACTCTAAGCAAAAACCTAAGTGAGTGTCATCGCATAGCCCTCACCCCTTGGGTTGTCCTGGTACTAGCCACTCTGGGCCCTGGCCTCCAAGTAGGCACATGCGGAACCGAATGCCTTTCGTACAGACACACGCCATTCGATCGTACTTACGCATAGGCACCTTATCCCACTCCCATCCATAACCTTTACTAGCACTAATGGCATGGGCGAGGCATACATTAATCTTTTTAGTGTTTGAAACCATTCCCATAAGTTTTAATTAAATTATCACTTGTTAAATAACTCATCAGTCTGTTATCCTGGTACTAGCCACTTAGGGCCCGGGCCCCGCACTGAGAGCCACTCACTAAGTGTTCTTAGGGTTTCTACCCTTAACCCACACATCACAAGTACATCATACAAGAAATAAAACACATCGTAAACACTTTCGAGAACTTACATCAAAGAACAGAAGAAATAGGAGAGTTTAGGGATGTTTAGGAAAATTAGGAGCGTTTAGGGTGACCTAGGCTAGTCCTGATCCTCCAGACAATCCTAAACCCTAACCCTTCTTCCTACAAACATCCTAACCCTATTAAAGCATCTAAATGCACCATATAACCTCTACCCAACAAGAAAAGAACATATATAAAGTTTACACAAAATTTAATGTGCCAAAACACAATACTTCGTAAAATCTCACGTGCCTGAAATTTGGCTAAGTCTGATTTTTTTGAAAATTCTAAAATCTAGAAGTTGCATCTTATCTCCTATGAAGTTGAAATCTATCTCAAACATCCTGATAGGTATCTAATTTCTTTATAGATGTATAACTTAAATGTTATACTTGTATAAATGTTATACTTGTATAAATCATGTCTTCCTCGGTTGAAACTAACTGCTCGGTTCACATTAAACACCGGGATTCCTCAGTTGACACTAACACCGGTCTTCCTCAGTTGACACTAATTGCTCGGTTGTACCGATTGCTAGAAACTCAAAAAAAGATTGTCAGCTCCGACTTGCGGTTAAAACTGGGCATTATGGGGACTATGGTTGCCTAATCTGGGCACGACCCATTTGAGATTTCCCAGTTTCCCTTTAGAAATGGCCATCAACCCATCCTATCTATCCAACAAATCTGTCCTAGATCTGGATGAAGAAAGGTGGTACACAAACAGATATGGACCAGTAGGGTTGAAATAATAGTTCTAAATTCGGGAAGCACTCATGAATATTCTGAAAAGAAAGGAGATAAAAAGGAGAATACTAAGGAGTCTACAAACTCTTACAAATGCAGAAATATTCATATGCATACAATATAGGACATAATTCCATTTAAACACGATCCTAATCTCCAAATCCTTAATACAGGTAGAATGATTTTTATATACAACATAAGCATTCTGAAGTCTACATAAACAACAAGCATACAGGAAAAACATTCAACCATACTTTTATCATTTCATATTACAAAGGAGAGTTAACTCTCAGGATGAATTCCAACCTGGATTGCAGCGGGGATTTGGTTGATGAAGAAAGATCCGATCCTCTCCAACTCTTCCAACACTCCTCCAAATCCGTCTGGATGAAATCTCCAACCTCTCTAAAACAAAACATCCTATCCACTTTTCTCAGAGATCCATCTTCCTGCCAACTCCCTCACACATAGGAAATCTCTCATGTATATAGATTAGAGGAGGTGGTTGCATGGGTAATCCAACCGATGCAACCATCCCAATTGTATTAGTTATTTGTTAATAATATGGTTTGTAAAATCATTCTCGTGAAGGGATAAACAAATATTATTTAATAGAATTATAAATCTATGTCTCCTAAATTTAAGAGTGGCAAAATAGATAATATTATTTTTAGGAGTAATTTACTATTAATCATGGCAAAAGAATTTACCAAACACATTTCCACTAAATGACAGTCACATAGATTTATTATTATGTAATAATAATAATTTCTTTCACACAATCAATTAACAATAATATATGTTTATATATATGTATTCATAGGTATATGTGTGCGCCCATATGCTTATGTGTACATATACCATAAGTAAGGCACAATATTATTAATATTACAGTTATTTAAATATTAGGAAACATATTTATTTATACACTAATCCATATTCTATACAAAATACAATATATATATATATATATATATATATATATATATATATATATATATATATATATATATTAGGTAACTACTAACATAAGTTAGAATTTACCACTATTATTAAACAATTATTAATACCATAAATTATTTATTATTATTGATATTAAAATCACATGATTTAATCACATACTAACTCATTCCTAACAAGATACACTAGCACATATAAGTAACTATTAATAAAGATAACTTACTAAATCATACCCTCATATGAACAATAATTCACATCAATAATCTACTAATAAAAATTGAACATACCATGAAGACAATTAGAGCTACCATACTCAAAACCTCATTCTCAACAATTGCAAAAGACAAAAAACCATCTACAGGGTCCACAAAACCAACAAACTGAGAGAACATAGAAATACATTCACACAAGGGACTGGCTTAGGAATTCCCCACCTAAGGATAAAAGGATCAGAGGCAGAGTTCCTTCTCATGGAACCTTGGTGATATCTCGGTAACAACAACAGCGATCGAGGATTTTGAGGGATCGCTCAGACCTGTGAAGCCAGGTGGAGATGATACCTGGTACCTGCAATCTTGCATCACCAAGAAGAGATACATGTATACATATGGATATACATACAAATCAGATATATGGAAATAGATGACCGGGATCGATACATCATGTGGGCCTCAACTAAGTGAGTAACTACGACTTCGTCCTGAGTCATGAAAACACATCAAACACATCCATGAAACATAAAACATCATGATAATGGTTAGATTCAAATCCTTGAGTTATCTCCATAAAACATATAAAGATAGATGGCTTTCTAATTTCATAAACATATAAATGATAACCATAAATGAGCATATCAATCATCTGATAAACATATCATCATCCATAAAACATAAAAGTAAATGTATAGTTCTAACCCATCATAATAGAATATCCAAATCAGAAAGTCCAAGTATCACCATAGGAGAGGGTTTTACATGTTGTCAATCTGATTTTGTGCTTCATTGAATCCAATGCCACTGGTATCTCCTTTAAGCTTCCGAGCATACAACTGAGATTCAATCAGATCCTTGCTTGTGTGTAATTTATCAATGTGATTCTTAGCCTTTTTCAATTCGGATTCCAAGCTTTCCTTGTTTCTTAGCTCCAAGATTTCCATGTTTGCTTGCCTCAATTCTTTATTCAGTTGAAGGTTCTCTTTCATCTGTTCATCATAGACTTCCTAATTGTTAGTTAGCTTATCATCCAATTGTTCATTTAGTTCTTTCAAGGATGAATTTTCTTCATTTAGCTTCTTGATCATTATCCCTAAATAACTGCTTGAGCATCACTGACTTTTTCTTTTAGTTCTTCAATTTCTTTTTTAGATCTGTCCAGGTCTTCAAGAGAAGCTTCAACATTTCTTTTTAGATGTTTCATTTTTGCTTTGTCCATGCCTCCTCAAGTGGTTAAACTTATTTGGTGAGGACTAGAGCGCGGATACCAATTGTTAGGAATGGGAACACTAAGAGGGGGGCAGGGGGGGTGAATCGGTGTTCACTTAATTTAATCTTTTTGCTTTACTTCTTAAACTTAACTTGAATGCTTAAGTATTGAAATGAACATCAACATAAATAAGAAACATTAACTCAACACATAACACCAATGTGGTTATGGGGAAACCCAAATAGGTAAAAACCTCGGTAGGAATTGACACCCACTAATAATCTGTACTAGTGTTTTATGATCCTTGTTAGAAGATCCTTAACCCTGTTAGGAGTTGCTTTACAATGTATTTAGTACAGTGACCTGGTCAAGGGTCGAAGACTGTTAGGAGTCTTTTACAATAACCCTATTAGGGGTGGGGACACACTGTCATAGAGCTCACTCCTCAAGTGATGAAGGCTACAACCTTCTGATCTCAGATACACACTATATCTGCTAGATGAACTGGCACTGTGACATTGCTTGTCTGATCAGTTCCTTTGATGCGCTGATGCTTTGACCTCTTGCAAAGCTCTAATATATCTTATCAATTCTTTGCACACTTCTTCTCTTCTTACTTCAACTCTATATCAACTCTCATACTTAATTACAATGGTGCATCTAATATTTATATGCGCATACAAAACAATTAACTGGGTCAGCCCTTTAACCGATTACACACAATGCTTCCAATTGAATTGGCTCAAGCGTGTTTACAAACAAACATAATTATATGTCTACAACCTAATTACAATAGGCACATAGCCCTTAGACAACAATAATATAACTGCTAACAAAAATACCAATAGTCGGTTGCTTGCACTGTTCTTCTCGGTGTTGACTGTTTGTGCAAATTGAACTCTCTGTATCTTCCTCATATTGAATCTTCTGATCATGTGCTCTTAGACTTAGCATGAATATGGTCTTAAAAACTTAACTTCTAGGGTGCATACCATAATTTTGATGTATGCACATGCACTGATGCTTTGACCTTTAGGTACTCTATATACTGTCCAGTCTTCAACACTTGGCCAATTTCTGATCTTCTTATCATGAGCGCTGACTCCAAAACATCATATGACTTTGTTTCCATAATGACAACACTATATTAAGTCATATACACCATTATAGTCAACTTGCCAACATTGGCACCTAGGAAGAATGGAGAAAGGTGAATGTGTACAGATTCCAAAGCGATAAACAAGATAACAGTGAAATATAGGTTTCCTATACTGAGAATGGATGACATAATGGACAGTTTGACCGGAGAAAAGTATTTTACCAAAATTGATTTGAAAAGTGGATATCATTAGATCAGAATCTGAGAAGGTGATGAGTGGAAGACTGCTTTTAAGATGAGAAAGTTTGTATGAGTGGTTGGTTATGCCTTTTGGTTTAACTAATGCACTGGGTACTTTCATGAGATTGATGAATGAATTTTTGAAGAAATTCTTAAGTAAATTTGTGATTGTATACCTAGATGAAATTTTGATATTCAGTAAGACCGAAAAAGAGAATTTGTTCCACGTTAAAAAAGTATTGCAGAGATTGAAACAAGAAAAATTGTTGATTAACCTGAAAAAGTGTTCTTTCATGAAAGAGGAGATTGTATATTTGGGATTTGTGATGTCAACTGATGGTTTGAAAATGGATCCTGAAAAGTTTGAAGCTATTCTGAATTGGCCTACACCTGAGAATGCTAGTGAGGAAAGATCATTTCATGGTCTGGAAATTTTATACCGAAAGTTTATTCGGAATTTCAGTTCAATTTGTAATTCTATGACTAAGACTATGAGAGGAGATAAAAGAGAATTCAAGTGGACACAGAGTTGATAAAAGTTTTGAGACTTTGAAGCAGAATGTTTCTGAATTGCCTCTGTTAGCATTTCCTAATTTCAATAAGGTATTTCAAGTTGAATGTGATGCAAGTGGTAGTGCAATAGGAGCTATGTTGAGTCAAGAAGGTAAACCTGTTACTTTCCTTAGTGAAAAGTTGAATGATGCAAAAAGGAAATATTCTGTGTATGATCAAGAATTCTATGCTATTGTTCAAGCCTAGAAGAAATGGAGACATTATTTGATACCGAGTGAATTTGTGTTCTATACTGATCATAAGGTTTTATAGTATTTGGGTAGTCAGAATAAGTTAAATCAGGGACATATGACATGGGTTGAATATTGGCAGAGTTATACATTTGTGATAAAACATAAGAGTGGAGTCACTAATCGAGTTCCTGATGCATTAAGTAGAAGATCTTTGATGACTAAGATCAAAATCTAAGTTCTTGGTTTTGATAATGTGAAAATATTGTATGAAACTGATCTTTATTTTTTTGAGCTGTAGAGAAAGTGAAGAGCACCTAGTCAAGATTAACTGAGTACTAAATGGGAAGACTATTTCATTCAAGAAGGTATGTTGTTTAAAGGTATTTAGTTGTGTATACCAAGAGGATCAATGAGAACTAATTTGATAAAGGAGAAAAATAGTAGTGGTTTGGCTGGACATTTTGGCGTTGACAAGACATTAAATTTTCTTAAAGAGAAATAATTTTGGCCGCAATTGTATACGGATGTTTAGAAATTTGTGAAAAGTTGTGGAATTTGTTAAGTTGCAATGAGAGTAAGTCAGAATACTAGATTGTATATACCAATTTTTGTTCCAAAGAAACATTGGATTGATATCAGTATGAATTTTGTTGTTGGCTTACATTAGACAATGAGAGTTAATCAATCTATATTTGTTGTTGTGGATAGATTTTCGAAGATGGAACATTTTATACCCTATAGAAAGACATCAGATGCAATGCATATAAAAGATATTTTCTTTAAGGAAATTGTCAGATTACATGGATTACCAAGGAGTATCATCTCTGACCGAGACAGTAAGTTTGTTGGATACTTTTGGAAGACTCTTTGGAGAAAGTTTGGTACTGAGTTAAGTTATAGTTCTACATTTTACCCACAGACTGATAGACAAACAAAGGTTGTGAATAGAAGTTTTGAAAATCTTTTGAGATGTTTAGTTGGAGATACACCGAGTAATTGGGATTCTTTGTTGGCACAACCAGATTTTGCATACAATAATTCAGTGAATAGGAGTACTGGAAAAACACCTTTCGAGATTGTAAATGGAATACAACCGGGAGATATATCAAATTTGAGAGATATTGCTGGTGAAGAAAAGAGAAGTGCTGAAGGAGTAAAGTTTGTTGAGTTTATGAAGACGTTGCATGAAGAAGTGAAACATAAGTTGGAGAAAAGTAATGATAAATACAAATATAGTGTTGATAGATCAAGAAGACATAAGACTTTTGCAGTTGGTGATGATGTAATGGTTCATTTGAAGAAAGACAGATTTCCTGTTGTAACATATGAGAAGCTGAAAATGAAAAAGTTTGATCCTTGCAAGATTTTGAAGAGATTTGATAGTGGAAATGCTTATGAGATCGAGTTACTCGATGACATGGATATATCACCTATATTCAATATTGTTGATTTGTATGAGTACCATGAATTAGATGAAGAAATGACAATACCAAATGATTATCCTAAGAGACAGGGAAAAGAAGTTGAGAAAATTTTGGAACAAAGAGTTGGTAGAAGCACAAGAGGAAGACAGTATATGGAATATCAGGTAGGGTGGAAGAGCAGACGGATTGAAGACAGTACGTGGATTTCAGAGTCTGAGTTGGACTAAGAGCAGATTGTACCTGCTGAATTTTTTAGAGAATCATTCACAATAACACCAAGCATCTGATGCAGGAGCATCTCGAGTCCTTGACAATCCTATGTCACCAAGATCAAGTTTGAGTTTTGTTTGTTGCTCGGTTCCTTATTTGACCAAGTTTTCTTGGTAATTGCTCCATTCTTTTGTTAACCGAGTTGGTCGGTTAATTCCCTGGCTCTCGGTTATCCTTGCTTACCGAGTTGTTTGTTTTAGTTTTCTGTTGAGGCAGACTTGTGCACTTAATTATGGTCGCAGATTTAATGTTGGTATCTATCATTGGGAAGCGTGTGGACCTAGATCTGTTTATTCCTTTCGTTAATGGTGGATTTGAAGGCCGACTTGTTTTGGTAGCCTCTTGTATATAATGTAATTGTTGGTTGTAGTTTAGAGTTAGTATTTTGGTATGAGTTAGAAGGTAGAAGTTTGGAGATAGTTTCTGATTCTTTGCATGTTGGAGGACTGTTGTAATTGAATTGTAATATCTGGCTCTAACTGGGAAGGCCTTATAGCCTGGCATGTATGAATCTATTTGATGAAATATATGGATCTGATCTTCATTCTCTCTTTAACTTTTTGTGTTGTTGCTTCCGTGTGTGATCTCTACAAGATAGATTTGGATTAGGGTGTGCCTTTGGCCCCTCATCCACCCCTGCCTTGCATCATTCTCTCATCTGTACAACTATCCTACGCTCTGTAGCAAGTTTATATATTATTCTGTTAGTGAAGATAAATTTTTTCCTTCATTCCTCCATGGAGTGAAACCCTACGCTGGTCAAAGCTACTATAAGGGAAAAGGAGAAGAGAAGAAAAAAACAAAGAGTGTTCATGGAAGCACAATAACCTAAAGAGAGCATATCTGTGGTGCCCAATGATGACTCTCAGTGAATGAAACAATGATCTTATCAAGCTCTGCAAATTTATTTTAAAGGATCAAACCCTCTATTTCTCTCTAGCAATTGCAATACTCAAATGCTAGTATGTGGGTGGACATTAACAGCTCCCTTGTATCAAATCCCTTAATCAAGTGACATCTAGTAGATGTTCTAAATTCCTCTAACAAGGCAGGCTTTAACATGCCTTATTCTAAATCCCTTAACTAGGTTGCACCTAATAGTGCGTTTTTAATCCCTTAACAAGGAAGGTTTCTCACACCGTGGTTTTCTCCCATTTTGGGTTTTCGCACAATATATCTGATATTCTATGCTGTTGTATTTTTGTGTTGATTATTTCTATTATAGGATCTGATTTGTATGCAGTAATAGTCAATAGATCTAAGAGTGTTCAAATTTTAGTGGGTGTTGATTCACTCCTCCCCTCTCAGCACTGGTTGGGACCAACAATTGGTATCAGAGCCACATCCTATTTTTGAGCTGCTTAACTACAAGGAAAATATCGTAATGATGAGAAAGGAAGGACCCAAGTTCTCTAAGGAAAATTTTGGTCTGGGGTGGAGCAGAATGAAGCTATAAATGATGACTACGGGAGATCATTTTTGGAACCATGCGATCGTAGAGTACAATAAACCTACGGGGTGCCTTGTTGGCTAAACAACTGAAGGTAGTAGTGAACACACCGCTTCCTGATAACATGTACGCAGAGATAGAAAATCTAACTATAGCTTTCAAAATATGGGTAAAACTACAAACTATGTATGGATGCAACCCACATGTTGAAAGAGAAAAGTTAGAAAGGCTCAAAGGCAAATATGATGACATGAAGATGAATGAAGGTGAAGACATTGAACACTACAACAATAGAATAAAATAAGTGATGAACTCCATCAAAAGCGCTGGAGGAACATTGAATGAGGGAGATGTGATAAGAAATATACTGAGAATGTTGCGACCAAAATATGCTATCAAGATCTCAGCTATAGAAGAGATCAGATCAGTAAGCACATCACAAGTCACCCTTGACTCTCTAATTTGTAAGTTAACTACTTTTGAATTCAATAATTATGATAATAGCTTACCTATGATAGATGTTTCTTTTAAGTTTTCTGTGAATGTTGCTTCCACTAAGAAAGGAAGAGACACCGGTACACGTTCTTCTAGGAGATCTTGTCATTTCCTTGACAATCTGCTCTCTTAAGAACAAGAACATGATGTCTTTGAAGCACTCATCGAAAGGATGTTTCCCAGAGGAAAAGGGAAGAACAAAGGGAAACTTCCTTGAAATTATTTTCATGTAATAAGATAGGAGACTTTGCGGCCAAATGTCCTGAAAATGAAAATAAATAAAATTTTAACGGATTCAAGAATAAAGGAAAGGAGTGCTACCTTGCTAAGGAAGGTTTCACTGACAATGAATCTGAGGAATAAGGAGATGATGAAATTACCTTTGTAGCAATAAAGGAAGAAAGCATAATGATAAGTGAAATGACACTTATCTCTAGCTCCCACCAATGTGAGGACTTGATCATTGACAATGGATGCACTCACCATATGACTAGTGACACTTATGTCTAGCTCCTTGTGCTATTAGAGGAAAAGGCTCAATAGCACTTGGTAATTAAGTTGTTTTTGATAATATGTACTAGGTATAAGGACTCATGTACAACCTGATAAGTGTGGCTCAACTAAACAAGAAAGGATATCAGTTAGAGTTTGGACAAAGATCATGTATTGTCAAGAATCAATCAGGTGCACAAGTTGCCACCGGTAGACAGAGAAAAGGGAACCTGTTCTACCTAAGTTCAACTGAGGGGGCTTGCCTTATGACAACAACAAAAGGGGAAATAAAGGAAACTTCCCATATGGAAAAAGATGACAATAGTTGGTTGTGGCACAAAACTCTTTGCCACATAAACTTTGACAGCATAGTCAAAGTGATGAAGGGTGCTCCCCTTAATACCACAAACACATAACAGAAATAGAGAAGCAACAACAATAATATGCAAGAACAGAAAATTGGCTTCTTATTATCTCCACAAATGTGGAATTACAAACTTTCAGAATTACAATATGTAAAGCCACATGGGCATTCCCTTACAATATTCTGTAGGACAAAGCCTCGAATCAATACCCAAATCTACTACCTAGAACTGCCCTAGACAACACTACGAGCCTTCTTTATATAGGCAATTTCCACCGCCTGAGAAGGTTCTAGAAATTTAGCCCTTAGGGCCGACCAAACTTAGAATTATTTTATTTTACAATTTATTACATCAAAGTCGGCTCAAAATGAGTTTTGAAACCCAAACATAAATTTTGAAGAAAAATTATTTTCCGCCATTTCAGGTGACCCAAATTCCGAAGACCATAAGTCATCACCCGTTGACCTGATTGGCTATTATAACCCCATTCTGGAAATGCCACGAAGCACTCTACAGGCTTGATCAATGCAAAACGCCCGTCACCCAAATTTTTGACCGCATCCGGGGCCTCTAAAGCCTTCAAAACTGAGTTCGAAGTTTCTGTACGCTGCTGCCAATACCGAAAATCTTCAATATCTTCAAAACTAGACCTGATCTGGCCATGAAACTTTGCTGGCAGGCTGATATGATTGAGATGAACCTCCACATGTAAAATCAGAACATTCCGAGATCGTAAGACCAAATTACTAAAAATAGCAAGTTTCCATAAATAGCGGCTCTGCACAAGATAGCCCTTATTGAATAGAAAAATAGAAATATTTTTGGGTGATGCAAGATTGCTCTTACACCCAGGATGCTCCTGCATCACAAAGTAGGAAGAAGTCAGTCAGAGGGCTTCCTGATATCATAAATCCAGATAGGGCCATGTGCAAAGAATGTCAGTTGGGTAAACTGGCAGGTACAAGCTTCAACAACAAGTATTATTTAGTTAAGAATGTATTGGATCTTGTTCACACAGATCTGTGTGGACCAATGAGGACGAAGAGCTACTATGGAGACACGTATTTAATTCTCTTTGTATATTATTTTTCAAGGTGATGTGGACACTATTCCTAAAGGAAAAATCAGATGCCTTCCATATGTTTAAAATCTACAAGGCCCCAGTGGAGAAGGAGACTGGTAAGAACTTAAAGTATCTAAGGTCAAACAGAGGAAGTGAGTATACCTGTCAAGAGTTTATGAAATACTCTAAAGAACATGGGATAAAAAGGTAGATGTTTGCACCAAGAACCCCTCAACAAAATGTAGTGGTTGAAAGAAGAAATAAGACTTTGGTAGATTATGCAAGGACTCTAATGATTTAGAAGAATCTACCTCGTCACTTATGGAGAGAAGCAATCAGCACCGTTGTATATACATTGAACCGTCTTCAATGATGAACTACAACTGATTTAGAACCTGATTGAAGAATCTGTGATTTGAAGATCACCGAGTTGATTGATTAGATATGTAATATGATTAAATCAGTATTATGGTTGTCATTAATGTCAACTAGTTTGACAACACTTCTCTTATAAGTTACTATATCGAAACATCTGGGGAAAAAGGAGTAAAGGAGATGAAGAACAAAAATATCTACATGAGAAAGATGGATATGACAGATGAGGCTAAAGAATACATTGAGTAACTTGTTGATGAGTCGATGACCTTATGATATTGACTTGATTATGTTTCATTCATCTATGATGAGAAAAAGAGCTGAAAGACAAAAACCAGTGTTGTCGATTGATGAAGCATTTCAGTATACACCGACGAAGTGTAGTGTATACCGAGCACAGTGTAAACCAAGCTTGTGTTCATCGATGCATTTATTTGTTAACCGAGAAGAACAGAATGAGCTAAATGATTAGTTTAGCCGATAAGATTGATGAGCTGGAAAGTGTATGATTTTGTGGTAACAGATAATGTTTGTTACACAGATCTATGGATAACAAAATTTGGGAAAGATCTAAAGGATGAGGATCAAACATGTTATTGACACAAGTGCAGAGGTATGTTTAAGAGGCGAAATCAACGAGATTATTAAGCGGCAAAATCTGATGGAGCAGATGAAAACGGTTTGCATGTCTATATAAGAGACTGGAGATTGCATGAGTGTGATGCCAGAAGAAAAGGAAACTGCAGAATCATCGCGTGAACAAGTTTTCATGCATTCTAATCATACTGGTTAGGGATAACCCTACTGCAAAGCATTACCGAGCGACAGAGAGTGATTACCGACGGACAGTAAGTTCATATATTGTTGAATCATAAATGTTACATTGATCAGAAAGATTTGTATGAGTTGAACATTGATTTATATATTTGCAGATGAAGTTGTATTAAGACAGATCACCTACTGTTACATATTTAACCATTGTACAGAGTCAAATCTCTTAACCGAGTGGACTAAGAAAGTCTTATTATGTATCATTCATAGAATAAACATTGTTATTTTGTCAACTCTAGAGTGATTGCTGGTTGGACAATAACGGTTGGTCTTAAATCCTCTAACAAGGTCACACCTAACAGTGCGTTTGTAACCTTTAACAAAGTTGTGTCTTCACTGACCTCACTTCAGAAGATTGACTATTTTTGGGTTGTTGGTCCCAGGTGGTTTTTCCCTTCACAGGTTTTTCACGTTAAATCTCGTGTTATGTGTTGATTGTGATGTTTTGATGTCATATTTACATATTGCATATTTGATTTGATCGGTAACTACTATATGTTATTGGACTGATAATTGGTAAAAGAATAGACAGTAAAAGTATTTTAAGTTACCGAGAAGCAGAAATTGAAGTCTTTGTTTTTGGATTATACATTTTGTATTGGGACAGTGATTAACTAATTCACCCCCCTCTCAGTTATTCTAACAATTGGTATTCTTTTTGTTGATGACTATACTAGATTGATGACTGTTATGTTCTTAAAAGAAAAATCTGAAGCATTTAAGTTGTTTAAGTGGTATAAAGCTAAGGTAGAAAAAGAGACTGGTAAGGAATTGAAATGCCTAAGATCTGATAGAGGAGGTGAATTTATCGCTGATGAATTTACTAATTTATGTAATGACCATGGTATTAAAAGACAGGTCTCTGCACCGAGGACACCTCAGCAAAATGGGATTGTTGAAAGAAGGAACAGGTCAATAGTTGTGCTAGGACACTGATCTGATACAAAAGATTGTTGCTTAGACATACTGGAGGGAAGTTGTCAGTACAGCTGTTTATGTTCTTAACAGAGTTCAACTGAAGAAGGACACCAACAAGACACCCTATGAGTTGTGGTTTGGACACAAACCTACTGTAAGTTATTTCAGAATTTTTGGAAGGAAATGTTTTATTCTGAAAGATGAGAGAAATGGTAAATTTAACTTAAAAGGTGATGAAGAGAAATTTCTAGGATATTCCAGTAAAAGCAAAGCATATAAGTGTCTGAATAAAACTACTAAAAAATGATTGAAAGAACTAATGTCGGAGTTGATGAGTTTGATGAAAAGAACACAGAGGAAAGTACAAAGGAACCAGAAGACTACGTTAGATTCACTTACATTGAACAACCAGAGTATCTACCGAAGCCCCAGCCTGTGATAACCGGTCTGCAGGAAAACAATACCGAATAACAGGAAAGAGAAACCGACGAGAAGGATGGCCCTAACGAGCAAGCAAATGAACCTGCACAGGATGAACAAGAAAGAAGAAATAGGATACTGGCGAGTTTTGTCAGAAGACACCATCCTTAAACACAAATTATTGGAGAAACAAGCTGACATGCAAACAAGGAGCAAAGCAAGACAAGGTACATGTCTAGTTTGTGAATTTGAACCTAAAAATATCAAAGCTGCATTAGAAAATGATGAATGGGTTAATGCAATGAAAGAGGAAATAGAACAGATAGAGAAGAACAAAACCTGGACCTTAGTACCCAGACCTAAAGATAAAAATGTTATCGGTACTAAGTGGATATTCAGGAACAAGCAGAATGAGAATGGAGAAGTAACCAGAAATAAAGCTAGATTGGTATGCAAAGGATATGCACAAGAGGAAGGAATTTATTATGGTGAAACATTTGCACGTGTTGCTAGATTGGAAGGAGTCAGAATGCTACTTACATATGCTGCACATGAGAAATTCAAGGTTTATCAAATGGATGTCAAGTCAGCGTTTCTAAATGGAATACTTGAAGAAGAAGTCTACATAGAACAACCTGAAGGGTTCGTTGATCCAGAAAAGAAAGACATGGTATGTAGATTACATAAAGCTTTATATGGTTTGAAGCAAGCACGGAGAGCCTAGTGTGAGAGGCTGCATACTTATTTATTAAGTATAGGATTTGTAAGAACAAGTGAGAAAAACAATCTGTATATGAAAGGAGATATTGATGATACTATCATCATTGCTGAAATTTTTGTGAATGACATTATATTTGGAGGTCAAGATCAAATATGTAAAGCCTTTGCTGATGAAATGAGGAATGAATTTGAAATGTCTATGTTCGGCGAGATTAAGTTTTTTTTAGGACTACAAGTGATTCAGCAAAGTGATGGGATATTCATCTCACAATCAAAATATATCAAGGAAGTATTGAAAACATTTGGCATGGAAGATGCTAAACCTATGGGAACATCGATGGCTATTCGATGTAAACTGACTAAGGAAGATGAAACTAGAGATGTAAACCAGACACTGTACCGATCAATGATTGGTAAGTTAATGTATGTAGTTCACAGTAGACCAGACATAGCACATGCTGTGGGAATAGTTGCTAGATTTTTTGCTAATCCTAGAGAATCACACATTATTGCTACTAAAAGAATCTTAAGATACCTGAAGAAAATAGAGGATTATGGATTGTGGTATCTTAAGGAAGGCAAGTTTGAACTGAAGGTATACACCGACGCTGATTGGGTTGGAAATGTGGATGACAGAAAAAGAACCACCGGAGGAGCATTTTTCTTTGGTGAAAGACATGTTACCTAGACAAGTAAGAAACAGGCTTGCATTTCTTAGTGTACAGCCGAAGCAGAGTATGTTGCTGCTGCTACAAACTGTTCATATATTGCATATATTAAGCAAGTTTTGGAAGGTATGAATGAGATAATCACTGAGCCGGTGATTATATACTGTGATAACACCAGTGCAATAAACATTTCAAAGAATCCAGTGATGCATTCTAAAACAAAGCATTTATCAATTAAGTATCACTACTTGAGAGAACAAGTACAGGAGAAGCAAGTTAAGCTAGAGTTTGTTACATCAAAAGAACTTGCAGATTTATTTACAAAGGCTCTACCGAAGGATACAGTTGAGTACTTGAGGACTAGATTAGGGGTCCGTCCCCTGTCTACCGGTCACTAAGGTGATCCAGATGTTGCATCGGCCTAATCTTATTAGAAGATTATTGATGTTGATGCAACATATTTCACACTTCGGATGATGTCTAAAGTTGTGACAAGTACTGGAACAAATTGGCATATCAGTATACAGAGATATAGAGTATTCACCGGACAACAGAGAGTTACTTGGCTACTGAAGAGCTATTTGTTTATTTGTTTCTTTGGAATTTTTGTCAAAGGGAGAGATAAATAATATGAAACAATATACACCGATGAGAAATATCTGAGGGATAGACAAATTGAAGAAAGCGAGAGCACTGAAGATCAGTTAATGAGAACAAAAGAAGGAATCCAAGAGCTGAAAAGATCATATTTGTAGAATGTCAAAGCTGTATTTTGTAATGCTGTTGAGTAACGTAGTGATTAAACATATTAAGCTAGGGAGATCTGGTACAACATTTTGTTCACAGAGTTGTAGAATACATGTTTGGTATGTGTATGGTATATTTCATATTTCTTGAGTTGCCATCAATGCCAAAGGGAGAGATTGATGAACTACAACTGATTTAGAACCTGAGATTTAAAGATCACCAAGCTGATTGATTAGATATGTAATATGATTAAATCAGTATTATGGTTGTCATTGATGTCAACTAGTTTGACAACACTTATCTTGTAAGTTACTATTCCGAAACATTTGTGGAAAAGGAGTAAAGGAGATGAAGAAGAGAAATATCTACACGAGGAATATGGATATGACAGATGAGGCTAAAGAATACATTGAGTAACTTGTTGATGAGTCTACGACCTTATGATGTTGACTTGATTATGTTTCATTTATCTATGATGAGGAAAAGAGCTGAAAGACACAAAGCAGTGTTGTTCGTTGATGAAGCATGTCAGTATACACCGATGGAGTTTAGTGTATACCGAGCATAGTGTAAACCAAGCTTGTGTTAACCGACGCATTTATTTGTTAACCGAGAAGAACAAAATGAACTAAATGATTAGTTTAGCCAATAAGATTGATGAGCTAGAAAGTGTATGATTTCAAGGTAACAGATAATATTTGTTACACAGATCGATGGCTAACAAAATTCAGGAAAGATCTAAAGGATGAGAATCAAACGTGTTATTGACACAAGTGCTAAGGTATGTTTAAGAGGCAAAATCAACGAAGATGATTAAGTGGCAAAATCTCATGGAGTAGAAGAAAATAGTTTACAAGTCTATATAAGCAACTGTAGATTTCACAATGAGTGTGATGCTAGAAGAAAAGGAAACTGCAGAAACATCGCGTGAACAATTTTTCATGCATTCTGATCATACTGTTTAAGGAGAACCCTACTGCAAAGCATTACCGAGCGACAGAGAGTGTTTACCGACGGACAGTAAGTTGATATATTGTTGAATCAGAAATGTTACATTGATCAAAAAGATTTGTATGAGCTGAACGTTGATCTGTATATTTGCAATTGAAGTTGTATTAAGACAGATCACCTACTGTTACATATTTAACCATTGTACACAATCAAATCTCTTAATTGAGGGGACTAAGAAAGTCGTATTATGTATCATTCATAGAATGAACATTGTTATCCTGTCAACCCCAGAGTGACTGTTCGTTGGACGATAATGGTTGGTCTTAAATCTTCTAACAAGGTCACACCTAACAGTGTATTTGTAACCTTTAACAGGGTTGGGTCTTCACTGACCTCACTTCAGAAGAGTGAATATTTTTGGGTTGTCAGTCCCAGGTGGTTTTTCCCTTCACAGGGTTTCCACGTTAAATCTCGTGTTATCTGTTGATTGTGATGTTTTGATGTCATATTTACATATTGCATATTTGATTTGATTAGTAACTACTATATGTTATTAGACTGATAATCGGTAAAAACATAGACAGTAAAAGTATTTTAAGTTACCGAGCAGCAAAAATTGAAGTATTTGTTTTTGGATTATACATTTTGTATTGGGACAGTGATTAACTGATTCACCCCCCTCTCAGTTATTCTAACATTCAAGTCAAGAAAGGAATCAGTAAAATTTCATATGAGTTATGGTTTGGTCATACTCCCAGTGTAAGCTATTTGAAAGTATTTGGAAGAAACTATTACATCAAGACAGTTGTTTACTTTGGCAAGTTTGAGCCAAAGAGTGATGAAGGTGTATTTTTGGGTTGCTCCACCAAAAGTAAAGCCTACTGGTGTCTGAACATAAGGACAAGAAAAATAGTGGAGAGGGAAAATGTGAAGATAGATGAGCACTCATAGCAGAGTGATAAGATCAGTCAAAATGAATTTGACAATCACCAAGGTTATGACGTTAATGACCAAATAGAATTCAATGAATTAATAATCGTTGATGATGGAGAACAAGCCAACAGACCCATGGAACAGGGTAATGTGCTTGAGAAAGGAAGGGATCAAAATATTAGACCAATTGAAGAAAATGAGCAAGAAGATGTTTATGATCTTGCTAGAAATGTGGATCAACTTGAAAGAGAAGACCGGTGTCACCAACCATTTTTACATATCTACTAAGGGTTGGATTTCTAATTTGGATGTGGTAGAGAGAATTACAGCAAGTGATCTGATTGTACTGAAAGGGAACTGACTAAGTCATACAAATATGCTACCATACAGTTCATGTATTCTTAGATTGGTGTCTAAATTGTGATTGTAATTCTCTGAAACTTCCTTTGGTCGTGTGTCCAAGGAAAATTGAGAAGCGAACTCTAAGTCAATGTCCAATGCATATATTGGCAATTTGGTTGAGTTGGTTACGTAGATGTTGTCATTATGGCAACATATGATCTACATGAAGATCGCACAGGTCAGAGAGCTAGTATGTCAGAGTACAATGCAAAATTGTCTAAGTATGAGACAGTGTGTTTTTACCAGTGAACCTAAAGAAAATTTTGGTTTGTGATGTTGATTGGAGTAAGTTCAGTGCTTCCGCACTTGAACATAGACCCTATGGTGACTATTGAAGATTCCTCTTAGAGTGCAAGTCAGTACGGAACATACGGAAAAAGTTATGACAGTTTTTCTAAAGACAGTGTCAAGCCAACAGGACAGAATATGAAGACAGAATTGATAGAGTTAAGGGATTATTTTGTTTATCAAAATAATGACTTAACAATATAAAGGGACGACATCCTAGATGTTAACCCTTGGGTAAAGTTATTTTTTAATATGATAGCTGACTGAAAAGTTATTAGCCTTAGTAACTTGTATAAATGTAATTGTAAATTGTAAGAAAAAAGAAGTGATATGATGCGAGATATATGATGTATATGTAATAGCGATAGTGAAAGAGTAGCGAAGAGATATTGATGCAAGTAGTATAAGGTTATGTACCTTGACCTACTTTTGTAATCAGTGAATATTGTACATTACTTGTTTGGGCAATGGGCTCATCTGGTAATGAGATTTTGTACTGCCAACTCCTAATAAGGTTGAGGCTTCTAACAAGGCCTATAGTCCCTTAATCAGGACTGAGACACTATATGCATGTAATAGACTTCTAACAAGGTGAACATCCTTAACAGGATACTTTTGATTGGTGGATCTTTGTGGGTACCATCCCCATTGGGGTTTTCCCTTGGCCAGGGTTTCCTCGAGAACAATTAATATGTTATGAGTTCTTTTGTTTTATTGCTATGCACATTGTTTAGCTTTCTATGTTATGCATGCATTAAGATTATCTGTTATATCCATAATTGGGCAAAAGTAAAAGTTTGTAGAATACTGATTCACCCCCCCTCTCAGTATTCCCTATTTCTAACAATTGGTATCAGAGCTTAGTTACTCGAAAAAGAATCATTCAAGGAAAGCCTAGCAGCTTGAGTAAGATCTCTATGGATATGGATCAACTACAGAAGAATCTTGAAGAATCTCTTGAATAGATTGATACGCTTACTGATCAAAAAGACGCTCTGGAAACAAAATATGATGGTGCAAAGAACCTCATTGAGAAACTGAAAAACAAGTTGGAAGATCTGAAATCTGAAAAGGAATCCAAAGTTCTTATTGGAGATTGTGATGACAATTTAGAAAAAGAAAATGAGATCCTTAAGCATGAACTGAAGATGGCAAATCTGAAGCTAAGTCTGAAAGATGGAAATAGAAAGAATGAAGCAAATCTGAAATCTGAGAACGAAAGTTTAAAGACTGAAAATGAAGGACTAAAATCTAAACTTGGTAAAGTAACATCTGAACTTGAGAAAGTGAATTTGTAGTATGCTGAACTTGAGAAATACAATACAATTGTGAAATGTGAACTGACTCAATCCAAACAACTTGAAAGGCTATATTCAACTAGTGAGAAGATTGATGAACAAATATCTTATCAGAAACCATTCTATGATAAAACTGGTCTTGGATTCAACACATCCAAAAGAAATGAAGAAAGCAAGGAACTAGATCTGAAAATATCTAAAAGTATAGATGAGAAGAAGTCTGATGAGACTAACAAATCTGAAGATACACCTAAGGAAGAAGAACCACCTAAGCAAGAGGAATCACACAAAGGTTTGCAGAGAGAATTCAAAGGTAGATGTTTTGCTTGTAATACTATTGGTCATATGAAGAGAGATTGCACAGGTAAGCAATTCAAACCCCTTAATGGTTATTGTTATAATTGTCATGGTTTTGGACATAGAGCTATTGAATGTAGGAAACCTAAATTTATTGAGAATAATAATAGTAGTAAAATGTTTAGGAATACTAACAATGCAGATAAGAAACCTACTGAAGATATGAACAGAAGAAATGGAGTAATATGTTATAGACGCAACAAGGTTGGACACATTGCTAGAAATTGCAGATTCAATTAAGAAATCATGGGAGAAAGAGTTAGAGGCTATGAAGATGAATTTTGTAGATTGTGTTGCAAGCCTACCGGCTTTGCAATATTGAATTAAGATATAACTTTTTGTGAACACAGTTTTGTTACCCTCATTACCTTTTTTTGTCATTGTTGTCAAAGGGGGAGAGATATATAGCAGAAAATTGTTAAGGATACATACTCTTAGGGGGAGTACAGTATATAGAGAGGATTAACAAAGTCATAAGGACAGTATATATATGTTTTGTATTATGGCCTCAATTTTGAGATTTTGAAGTTGTAAGACTTAGCCAATTTTCTCATATGTTGCCACCAATGACAAAGGGGGACATTGTTGGCAATTTGGCTGAGTTGGTTACATAGATGTTGTCATTATGGAAACATATGATCTACATGAAGATCGCACAGGTCAGAGAGCTAGTATGTCAGAGCGCAATGCGAAATTGTCTAAGTATTAGACATTGTGTTTTTACCAGTGAACCTGAAGACAGTTTTAGTTTGCGATGTTGATTGGAGTAAGTTCAGTGCTTGTGCACTTGAACATAGACTCTATGGTGCCTATTGAAGACTCTTCTCAGAGTGCAAGTCAGTACGGAATGTACGAAAGAAGTTATGACAGTTTTTCTAAAGATAGTGTCAAGGCGACAGGACAGAATATGAAGATAGAATTGATAAAGAGTTAAGGGATTGTTTTGTTTATCAAAATAATGAGTTAACAATATAAAGGGACGACATCCTAGGTTTTAACCCTTGGATAAAGTTATTTTTTAATATGATAGCTGACTGAAAAGTTATTAGCATTAAGAACTTGTATAAATGTAATTGTAAATTGTAAGAAAAAAAAAGAAATGATATGATGCGAGATATATGATGTATATGTAATAGCGATAGTGAAAGAGCAGAGAAGAGATATTGATGCAAGCAATATAAGGTTATGTACCTTGACCTACTTTTGTAATCAATGAATATTGTACATTACTTGTTTGGGTAGTGGGCTCATCTGGTAATCACATTTTGTACTGCCAACTCCTAACAGGGTTGAGGCTTCTAACAAGGTCTATAGTCCCTTAATCAGGACTGAGACACTATATGCATGTAATAGACTCCTAACAGGGTCAACATCCTTAACAAGATACTTTTGATTAGTGGATCTTTGTGGGTACCATCCCCACCGGGGTTTTCCCTTGGCCAAGGTTTCCTCGAGAACAAATAATGTGTTATGAGTTCTTTTGTTTTAATGCTATGCACATTGTTTAGCTTTCTATGTTATGCATGCATTAAGATTATTTGTTATATCCATAATTGGGCAAAAGTAAGAGTTTGTAGAATACTAATTCACCCCGCCTCTCAATATTCCCTATTTCTAATAGCATATGCATTACATCTATCGTAATTAGTGTTATTCCTAACCGGTTACTAAGAGGGTGGGGTGAATCACTAAATATAATTTCTACTTCAATTAAACCTTATGTATATATTCTTTCAGTATAAACAAAATATAATCAACCACTCATAAACAGAAATTGAAAAATACAGGTCAACATAGCATATATACATAGAAACCCTCGGTTAGGAGAAAACCACGGTGGGACAGAACCCACAACTTTACTACTGCAGTAATAAAGGTGTCATGTTAAGAGCTTACAAAGCACTTGTAAGAGTGCTACCCGGTAAAGGGATTTGGTAGAAGACCTGTTAAGATCTTGAGCCTGTTAGGAGTCGCTTTGGAAAAGGACCTAGAACACCAGTTAAGATGTTACCCGGTTAAGGGATTTATACAACAAACCTGTTAGGGTTCACTGTGATAGAGGGATTTGAATATGCCTAACAATGTAAAAGCAATGATCTATTATGACACCTTATGTCTGATAAGATCAGACATTGTACCCTTTCCGCTTTGCTTGGCTGTTGAACCTTTCTGCCTTTCACCTCTTGTGACCGTAGCTTCTCTGAAAAGATATCTCTCTCTTGCTCTGTATATTAAACAACAACTCGTGAATTCCGTGACCTATATTTATAAGACATTAATCTTATTAAAGAATACTTCTCACAGTTCAGCCAAGTTGTAAACTAATCCATAAATCATGCTTGCAAAGAAATTGCAAAATGTTCTTGAGTAAATTCTTTGAAACATCCACGTAGAAATAAAGCTAACTCTAGTTCTAACTATGATTGCTTCTTATAATCTAGTTTTAACTGAAACAACTCCGCATGATCCGGTGTTCTCATGCAATCAACCGGTATCAATCTTATACTCGGTTGTTCATACTTTGTATGTTTTATACGATCGGTTGTAGACTTTCTATTTGGTCTACCGATACATATACTTTGGTTGGTCTACTAGTACCGGTTTACTGGTGGGATTGATGTTTGGTTTAAACTTAAATATGCCAACAATATTCCCCTTTGTCATTGGTGGAAAAACATCACATTTCATTCCCTGTCATGTAGACTTCCCCTGTTCTTGTGCTGTTTGTATAGTTCTTCCTTCTGCTCTGTAGCTGAATCTGCCCTGTTTTATGACCTTCCCTTTCAAATGTTGTCTCTTCTTTTAGTATTGATCTTCTTCCCCTTTTTGCCTCCATAGGAAAAAGGATAATTATGTTGGATTATATCTGTAACTTAGTGAAGATATCATTGTAAATTTTCTTCATTGTTTAAAGAAAAAGATTTCACTGACCGGTGACATATTCCAGATTTTTTTGTGCTGCTTGCAGTGATACAATTATATTCTCCATGTCTTCTACTGTCTTGTAGTCTAGTTCTTTGATCAGATTTTCAGCCTTTGTTGCATTCCTTTGCATAAGATCAAATGTTGGGGCAAGAAATAATTGGAATCCAATGAGGTCTTGGATTCTCTTAGTCTTCTCTTCTAAAGCTTTTCTTAAAGTGAGAGAAAGACTTGTCATCTATCTACTGTATTCTATTGCAGAGGAGTTGTTTGCATCAAAAATAGAAGAAAGAAATCTTATATCTTCTGAACTTTTAGATGACTTCTCAGTGATATCTTGAACAAAAACATCAAAGTTTGAAGTCCTGGTTAGTAGACTTCCTGCAACCTATAAATGTTGTTGCAGTACCCTTGTGTTTGTAGATACTGTTACTTTTATCTCTTCAGCTTGTTTATGTAGAATTTCTATTCTTTTCTTCTCATAATGATCAATGGAACTTGTCTCTGGATCGGCAATATCTTCTCCAATAGCCTGTGCCAATATCTTCAATTGATCAATAACAGGTTCGTCTTCATCAAGGTTTGCATCCTGTAAAAATTTATACAGGATGTTCCTTACACTAGTGAGGACCATGTCTTGTTTCCTCTTTGTGAGCTCTTTTAGTTGTCTAGTAGACATCTTACTTATGTCAACCACAGTTTCGCTAATTTTTCTCTTCTTGGCTTCAATTTCGGTTGCAAAAGTTAGTTTCCTCTTAGATGAGGATGAGCTTGGAACATCGACCTGTTCCTTTTTCTTTGGTTCCTATGCCGGTTATTTTTCTGCAGGCTTTTCCTGTTTAGTATGTATAGGTAACTATTGTTCCTGTTTGTTCTACTGTTCTTGATTTTCTTCCCCTCCCGGTTGTACTACCTCTTCTGGTAGGACTTGTTCTTCTGGTAGGGCCTCTTCTTCAATATGGACCTTTTCATATGGTCATGCTCCATCTTTAGGATGAGCATCTTCTTCCAAATGAGCTTCCTCTTCTTGAAGTATTTGATCTTCTGATGGAGTGTCCTCTTTGTGCTTCTCCTCAGTCGCCTGCTCCTTATCCACACTGATTTCTACCTCATTTGATCATTTATGAATAGTCATCTTGATCGATGACTCTCCCAGTACATTTGTATCTAGTAGAGCTTATTCTCCCAGATTCAGTTGTTCACTAGTCGTGAATGTCTCTATTAGAACTTGGTTTTCACCGGTTGGTTCAGGAGCAGTGAACTGAACTGGTGGTGCTTGTAGTGTCTTAGGTTCTTCTTGTGGACCTTTTTCTTTCGAAGCGCTAAAGTCATACTGTTGCCAGAACTCAAGTGTCTCTTGAAAAACTTCTTTTTCATATCCATATACTATCTTGGTAACTCTATTCTTTATATCCAAATTCATTGATACTTCCTCCATTAAAAGTTTAATAGTTGCTTCATTGAGACTAGGTCTTACTTGTGACAATGTTTCTTTAACAATTCTATTGTTGGAGCCTAGACCGGTTCTCCATTTATTTATAAGTCTCGTATTCATTTCAGGAGGAACTTTAGACCTATAGTCTATTGGATTTCTATTGAAATCCAAGAAGGTTTCCAACTGACCCACTTCTACTGCTTGTTTATCTTCCTCTCCTAACACACTAAACCATTTAGCCGCATTGACCACTTCACCGAAATCTATGACTTCATCTACAATATCATTTATAGTCAGTGTACGAGCCTTACCTTTTATTGGGGATGCCAGTATTGTTGGTGTAGCCAGATCGCCACCTTTGTCGTCAATGATATCGATGATGATCGGTTCTTTTGATACTTTTTCTCTTCTTGGAGGCTTAGCTCCTAGTATCCCCTTTCCTTTACTGTTGTCTCAGTGTTCTTCTGGCATTCTTCTTTTGCCTAGTGTTGTTGCTGAAAAAGTTTTGTCCATGTAGCAACACCTTCTTCGTGTACCTTGTCAACTTCTCCAACAAGAATTTGACTTATCCTCTTTCTTATCAAGAAGTTTTTCTTGTGCAATTTTGCTTGATGAGTTGCCTCATCCAGAGTTAGATGATTCTAATTTTCAAGCAAAGACCTTATCCTTAGCTCCTTTTATCTTTCCATTGAAGCTTCCCATATTGCTTCAAGAATCTCTTGGAGATCCTCAGGGACGACCTTATGAAGTTCGGTAGGAGTAATATTGAACTTTTGAATACATTGAACCACAACTTCTTGTAACCCTTTCACAAATTCATCAATTGTGGGTTTTCTTCCTCTAGGTGCATCGTCTTTGACCAGTTTCGTAGATTTCCTCTTGCGAAGAAGAGGAGTTTTGTCTTCAATTTTTGTTTCTTCTATTTTTTCCCCTTGAGCGTTGGGCACTTGTTCTGTTCTCTTTCTTTGCACCTTGGGTTCCTCTTCAGTTGATTTCTTCTTCCTCAGAGTGGGAGACCTTTTGACATATACATTTTTAACCGATGCCTTTTTCTTTAGATTCTCCTGAATTTCTTCAAAGGTCCCAAACCGGTAGGTTGACAGATCTAGATCACTTTCTTGTAGGGCATCTGCATATGCCTTGGCTATTTTTGTAGATATCTCGTACCTCAGTTCTGGTGTATACCTGGTTCTCTATTCCACCGCCTAAATGATACACTAATCGGTGGTGACTAGGAAACACACCTCATCTTTGTAAGTCTCAAGAATAGTTGAGGGAATCCTTTCCCTGGTGTGTATCCTCAGTTGGAATGCTTCAAAATAGTCATTCATGACATTACTAAACTGGTTTCCCAGTTTGTTGGTCATGTCACTGATCTAAATCATTATTGGTTTACCGGTTTCCCATGTCACCTTGCCTATTCCCAGAAAGTAATTCTGCTAATAAAAGAATAAGCATACCAGTAGGGTTCTATATTTTAGGAACTTCTTTTCGATACTGAGCTTCTTTAAACTTTCAAAAATCTGCCCTCTAAGCATGGCGCAAAGGTCATATCACGCATTGTCATGCATTATCTGGTGAGCAGCGTGAATGGCTCCTCTCGACAAACTGTTGAGATTTATCGATTGATAGATCTTGTAGCCTATCACTGCAGACACAAACCAAACTCCCTCATCTTCAATGTCATTTACAGTCATCAGCCGACTTTCAGACTTTGATTTTGTCAATTTTGCGACAACGGCATTTGAAATGGTTCAGAGGCTAAGAGCTTCCCCTTTGTTGCTATACTTGGTAACCCTATGCAGATCCTCCTTGGTGATTGGAGTGCATGCGCATTTCTCTACCTAGAAACCAGGTTCATGCAGTCGACTGAGAACCAGTTGTATCAAATTCGGTTGAAACACGGTTGGATAACAAACTCCATTGATTAATCCTGAGTAGACTAGCTTCACATAATTATTCAGAAGCTTTCAGTCTTGGCATAGCGAAGGTACTCGCTCTGGATGAAAGTTTTACCCAGCTCTTCTTGCTTAGCATGAATAAACACTGTGACATCTTCAGTCATCAGAACTCCATTAGGTATTGATGACAGTGCACTAGACATGTCATTTTCCTTATTTTGTATTTGCATGATATCGTAAACAGGTCGGTCGATTTAATTACCTTGGATCAGGTTGACAATAGAAGATGATAATGCCATTTTTATTTGATCGGTTAATTGAGAATCGCTTGATCGGTCTTGCAAAAATAACTTATCGATGACCGTTAATCAAGGCCCGATAATAAATTACTCGATCATAAAAAATCACAAAACACAATTCGCAAAGTAAAGTGAAATGAGTAATCTTCCTTTACTTATATAGACTTAGGGTCTAACGGTAATTTCCAAAGGGTAACAATTTATTAATCTTTTCTTCAACAACTGGTTCCAAATATTTACCTGTTGATTAAACATCGGTTGTAATGACCGCACTTACCTATCTAGTTCAAATCATAGACCGGTACCCTCTTCTGGTTTTACTTACTGACTATGTGAGTGTATTGCTCACTTGTCTTACTGGGAATAATAGATGGGCTACCGGTTCCCTCTAAGCTTTTTGGGCTAGTTTGTTGAAGCAATATCACCATTAGCAGATGATGATCTTCCCTCTGTCTTCTCCTCAACGGAGCCCTTTGATTCCTTTTTGAATCAAATCTTCTTGACTTCTTTCTTGGTCTCTTTTCCTTTTTTGTCCTCTTAATTGGGAGACAAGGTCTTATTCACCGGTTTGACCGATCCTCTTCTTTTATTCACTGGCCGGTTCCTACAATCTTTGGCCAGATGTCCAACTTTGTTGCAGGTGTAATAGACTATCACGGTTTCCTTCCATGGATTTACCCTTCTTTTGTTGGGTGAATGACACCAGGAGTCATTATGGCTATGTATCCCACAGTTAGCACAATTGGTTGTGCTCTAGTTCTCGTTTGTCTTCGGGAATTTTGTCCTTGGTGGGGATTTGAATGCCATAGTTTTTTATATGCATTCATTGGCCTTGTGTGCAAACTTGTTGCATGCGTAGCAGTAACCTTTGAAGCTTTCCCTACTTCTACTGGACACACTGTTGGTACGTGATCTACATTCAAAGGTCATGTGGCCTTACTTGCAACAGCTTCTGCATTAATTGTTGGTAGTAGTAGGTTTTACTGGTGCATTTCTGTAGTCACTTGTTTTATGGCTTGGTTTGTCACAATGATTGCAAGAAGTATTGAAGGTCTTTTTACCCTTTTTTTCTACTGGTTTCTTCTTTTCCTTCTTGCCTTTCTTGACACCAGATGACTCACCAGTTTCCTTGGTGCTTTGACCCGTGAACCCAAGTCTTGTCGGATCCTTGTGCTTTCTTTGAGCTCTTAGTTTCTAATCAAGCTTTTCCAAACTCTCGTTGTATCTTCTAAGTGTCTCATTTCTTTCCTCGAGTCTTTTTATTTGCCACTTTAGTTGATAAAATTCAATTGCCAACCTTTTGCATGCGTCATCTTTATCATGCCAATCTTTTGCATATTTGCATTTTCTTGTGTAACTATCTGCATGTCTTCTTGAAGTTGCAAAATACAAAGATCACTTTCTCTTATGGCTTCTTCTGTCAGATTTCTTTCTCTTTCAGAGGCTACCAGTGATTTTACTGCACTATTCCTTTCATCTTTAGCTTTCCTCTTTTTCTCGATTATTTCACTCGTTCTTAGGGCATTATATTCCTGTTCTATTTTCAAATTGGAGATTTGATTGGTTAGGATCTGATTCTTCCCCATAAGCTCAGAGACTGCCTCCTCAACTTCATATGATCTACTTTACCCATATAGTTCCTCAATTATTTCATTGCTCTCGCTCAACTGCAGGGCCATCTCCTTTCTTTTAGCAAGGGATCTTTTTAGCCTATTCTCAAGAGAGGTAATGATGTCATTGGCTTCCTCAAGCTGCTTCTGATACCTGTAACCCTCCATGATCTTTTACTCAAGCAGTTAAGCTTTATATTTTTGAGAACCAAGTGGCTTTGATACCAATTGTTATTCCTAACCAGTTATTGAGAGGGGGTGGTGAACCAGTAAATACAATTTCTATTTCAATTAAACCTTATGTATATATTCTTTTAGTATAAACAAAATATAATCAACCACTCATAAACAGAAATAGAAAAAATATAGGTCAACAAAGCATATATATGTGGAAACCCTCGGTTAGAAAGAGAAAACCATGGTGGGATAGAACCCACAAGTTTACTACTACATTAATAAAGGTGCCCTGTTAAAAGCTTACAAAGCACTTGTAAGAGTGCTACCTGGTAAAGGGATTTGGTAGAAGACCTATTAAGATCTTGACCCTGTTAGGAGTCACCTTGCAAAAGGACTTACAACAACAATTAAGATGTTATCCGATTAAGGGATTTATACGACAAACCTGTTAGGGTTCACCCTGATAGAGGGATTTGAATATGTTGAACAATGTAAAAGAAATGATATGTTATGACACTTTTTGTCTGATAAGATCATACCTATTACCCTTTCCGCTTTGCTTGGCTATTGAACCTCTCTTCCTTTCACCTCTTGTGACCGTAGCTTCTCTCAAAAAATATCTCTTTCCTGCTCCGTATATTCAACAACTCTTATATATTCTGTGACCTGTATTTATAAGACATTAATCTTATTAAAGAATACTTCTCACAGTTCAGTCAAGCTGTAAACTCACCCATAAATCATGCATGCAAAGAACTTGCAAAATGATCTTGAGTTTAGCTTGAAACATCCACGTAGAAATAAAGCTAACTCTAGTTCTAACTGTGAATGTTCCGTATAATCTAGTTTTAACTGAAACAACTCCACATGATGTATCAATCTTATACCTAGTTGTTCATACTTCCCCTATATGTTTTATACGACAGGTTGTAGATTTTTTGTTGGGTCTAGTGCTACATATACTCTGTTTGGTCTACCGGTACATATACTCTATTTGGTTTATTGATGGGATTGATGTTTTCTTTAAACTTATCCAATGACAACTTAAATATGCCAACAATTAGTATATACATCTAGCAAGCTATTGCTCTTATTGTGCATTCAACCCCATCATGGTTTTCACCCTAATTTGGGTTTCTACGATAAAAATGTTTGTGCTAGGTGGCATTGATATTTTTTGATTTTTGTTTAGATGCTTTACATTCTACAAATTAGTAATAAGTGTTTAAGTAATTCAAGGTTTCATATTATAAGGGTTTAAGGTTTTGAAGGTTTAAGTATTGTTGGGAGCAACTGATTCACTTCTCCCCCCATCTCAGTTGATTGCTACCTATTTCCTACAATTGGTATCAGAGCGTAGTCCCTTGAAGGAAGCCTTAAGAAGTAAGGGAGATCCAAAGATGGAAATATACAAGGAATCAAAGGAATTGATCAGAAGAGTTATTTGTTTGTTGCTAACATAATTGTTGTCAGTTTCCTAATGGAATAAGATGTTTAGAGGTCCGATGAGGATCAAATGTTGTAGGTATGAAGTTGTACATGTGGGATATTATTGAAGAAGGTCAGTACTTAGTTCAGTCCAAGTTTTAGAAGATATAATTAAGATTTGGACATGATTCAAGCTCAAAATTGGTGACTGATAGATAGTGTGAAAAATAGTATTGACATGAAGACAGGAAGAGGTTAGGTATGCACAATCAAGCATGAATTTCTTGGAGCAAACCTAGGAGTGTATTTGGGACATAGGTAGGTGTCTTTAATTTAGAGGGTTTGTATTTTAGGGGTCTCCATCGCATATTCTTATTGTCTCAGATCCTTGTTGACAGTGTTCTTGAGGTTCGTTGGAAAATGGGTTGGCAAATCCAATGGAAAATCTCATTATTAGAATTTAGTTTTATTTTTTACAAGGATTTGCATGAAACTAAATTCCTACCATGAGGTAAAGGAATTAAGTCCCAAGTGTTATTAGAAAGTAAAGTGTCATATTCCTCTTGTATGGCTTTTTTCCAATCAGGTTGTATGTTAGCTTGTTCAAATGTAGTAGGATCAGGAGCATTCATAATAAAAGTCATCAAAGCATAATTGCAAACATTAATTCTCCTAGGTTTAAGACCACCCATTCTACATATATAATCATCACCTTCATAAAGTAAATCTTTAAGCCATTTAGGATTTCTTTTAGAAGTAGCGAAATAATCACTACGAGGAGTAGAGCTATTAGTATCATTATGATTATCACTAGAAGGAATAGAAATATATTTATTAGGAGTAGGGTTTAGAGAAGGATGTTGGTCCTCTACAACCACAATTTTTCTTCCACTAAACTCAGAATATTGAACATTGAACATTGGAGTAATCTTGAACTCCATTTTCTGCAATACATACATCTTTGGCAACTTAAACTTTGTTAGTAGTAAGATTGTAAACTCGATATCCTTTAGTGTGCATCATACCCAACAAATATATAAGGAGAATATTTAGCATCTAATTTTTTCTTTTTTATTTAGGTGTGTGAACATAACCAATGGAACCAAAAATCCTTAAATTTTCAAAAAATTTAACTATTAATTTGACCTATATAAGTTGTCATTAACATTAAGTTAAATCGCATTTTATCATGAAAAAAAATACACATGTAGGGATTCCATAGAATCTCCTAATTAAATAAAATAAAGATACCTTGGTTTATCCTCAAATAAATAAATAAACATAATCAAGGAAAGATTAACTATTCTAACAATTCTTTATCTAAAGTCGAACCAGCTTTCAAGGCTACAATATCACAAAGTGACATGTATAGATCAGATCATAGTGAAGGATATACAAGAAGAGTGTCAAAATATAAAAAGGAGATGAGACAAATTGAAGAAGAAGAAAGATATCTTCAATAATTGGAAGCACTGGTGGAAAGGAGACTATCAAAAGGATCTAGAAGTACAAAGGAAAAATCTCCTTTAAATGCTTTTTTTGTAAAAATATAGGACAATATGCCTCTAGATGTCCTTTTGTTTGTTGCAATCCAGAGGATGAACCTAAGTCTGCAAATTTTATGCCTAGCATTCCTGCCATAAATATTGTTGAAATCTTATGCCCAATGTTCTTGTTAGTAGTATGATTAAGGATAGAATATAAGTTACTCAAGATGAAGAAAAATCCCTAACTAATCACGATGTCAAGGAAGATAAATGTGTTATGTATAGTGGCTTCTCACATCACATGATCGGTGATATGATCAAATCTTTGGGATATAAGAAGTATGAAAGTAATACTAACTCTAATGGTAAAAGTTCTAAGATTAATTTAATTTTTCTGAAACTGTTGTTAAAGATATTATGACTCATGTTCATGGTAATTGTGCTATTGAGAAGACCGAAACTAGTTATACTTCTACTAGAAATGTTTTTTCATATAGTAATGTTAAAGAGATTGCCCTCGAGAACTTTATAAGTTGTGTTGTTGAAGAAGAGAGAGTCTTAGTCTTACAATTGGATGGGAAGAATGATTGGTTGATAGATAGTGGATGTTCACATTATATGACTGATGACATAAGAAATTTTTTGAAATATGAAGATTATGATGGCAGAATTGTTAGATGGGGTGACAACACTAGAAGAAGAATCAAGGGCTGAGGTACTATTTCTTTAGATGGAAGTAATACAAAAGATGATGTGCTACATGTTATTTATCTAACACATAATCTTGTCATTGTTGGTCAGCTAGTTGAGAAGGGATAAACTCTACACTTTAGTGATGAGGGATGTAGCATTATGAATAGTTTCACAAGTGAAATTAGATTAGGATGAAAGAGAAAGAAAAATATTTTCCATCTGAATAATGGAGTAAAGTATCATATTACTCAGATTGAACAAAGTCAGACCAAATCAAACAAAGATAGACAAAGAATCAATAGTAATAATGAACTGCATCAACAATATCAAAATTAGATGCACAGTATCTCAGAGAAGATTGATTATGCAAGAAGGGAAGAAGGAACAATGCTAGAGTCACAAGTGAAGCCAATGACATCAAGGTATGAAAAATTGAACCATTCTTAAAATAGTTTTTTAATTGTTTAGCCTTGTAGAAGTCAGTTTGGTTCTTGCAAAGATAGATTAGATGAACAAAGTGTTGGTGTACTTTTTGGAGTGAAATTTTTTTATGAGAATCAAATCAAGTGTATTCCAAAAAGGTCAGCAATTCAAAAGGAAGGAACAATAATTTTAGATATAGCAGTAAATGAAAAGGTATCAACAAGTTGTGATAATTTTCAATATTCTAAATCAGAATGAGCCTGATATCAAGCAACTTAAGGAGAATGGAAGTCAAGGTTCAGTCGCAAGAAATTTCAAATCACAACATCAAAGAATTGTGGAAGATCACATTTGTCTAATTTCTAGAATTGAGGCCATAGAAATGTACAAATATTGCATGGATGATCAGTGGGTTAGATTCATCGAAGAAGAGCTTAGAATTACAAATAATTTCCAGGATAAGCTCAAGATTAGTTTACCAAAGCTAGAGACATTGCTACTTCAAAGAATATCAATGAACAAAAGGGATATTGAATTAGGAGAAGAAGAGTTCTCTAAGTCTAGTCAAGGAAAGTATAGCTCAGAGGAGAAGAAGAAGAATACCAAATAGACTTTGGCAAGGAATGCTAAGAAGTTCAAATGTACCTGTAGTTTGTTTTTAAGAAGGTTTAATACAAATAAGTGGATTGCATAAAAGGATATCTATGTTTTATTTCAAAAAGGGATGATCACGATCCAACCATATGTAGTAGTATGAGGAAGAAGATCCATACTGTCAAGAAGAGATCAAAAGGGCAGATGAATGAAGAAGCATATCAAAAGCAAGAAACAAGCTCATATATACTTGCACAAAAGAAAGTGAGTTTGTGAAGAAGAGTATTGTACATCCAAGGGGGAGAAAATGATGGAGAGAAGAGTATGTAATCATATTGGCACCATGGAAAGAAAGTCACCTGGGGGAGAAATGAAAGAGCAGAGGTGATGAAGTAGATGATAGCTAGAGAGACTCTGAAAGATAATGATGTGTTGTGGATATTGTTTGTTTTTTATTATATTACTACATGCTTCCCATTACATATTACCATCAATGCCAAAGGGGCGATTGTTAGCATAATGGCATGATGGATGTGCTGTCATTGATGTCAATATATCAAAGGAATTAGCGGAATTGATCAAAAGATTTATTTATTTGTTGCTTACTTAATTATTGGAAGTTAGCCAATGGAATAGGATGTTCAAAGGTCAGATAGGGATTGGATATTGTAGGTATGAAGTCATGCACATGGGATATTCTTGAAGAAGGTTAGTACTTATTTTACTCTATGTTTCAGAGGATATCATGAAGACTTGGTAATAAATCAAGGTCATAATTGGTGATTGCCAAACAGGGTGACAAATAATATTGACAGAAAGACACAAAGAGTTTTGGTGTGCACAATCAAGCTCGAATTCATTAGAGTGACCCTTGGACTATGTTTGGGACATACTAAGGTGTCTTAAATTCAGAGGGTTTGTACTTCAAAGGTCTATATCGCATATTTTTATTGTCTCAAAGCCTTGTTGATAGTGTTCTTGGGCTTAAGTGGAAAAAGGGATGGAAAATCCAATGGCTATTGTGAATTTGTGTATTTGAGTGTTTATCATGATGTTATAGGATGTCCTTGAAGTATGTGCTTGATGAGTTAGAAACACACATGGATTGGATTGGTGGAATTTTTAATCAATAATAATATTTTTATTATCATTTTTTGTTTTAGCTGACTAGGTTGGTAAATCTTGTTGCACAAGTGATAAACAATGAAATCTAGGAGATTTATGATCTCGAGATAGTTGTTATAGGTTATGGTTATGACTTGACATTCAAAGATAGATATGAAATATGAGATTTGGCATAATAATTTGAAGAAGTGATGAATTAGGTTTGGCCAACCTAGTTCTTAATGGAAGATGATGAATTATGGAAAAATTAGTAGGCGCGGAAGTGGAAGATTGGTGGAAAACACTTGAGATTTCTTGCAGAGTAGTAGTTAAGATCTCTTGATGGATAAATTGCCCATTTTAAGGAGTCAGAGCGAGTTAAATTAGATCTCATTGTTGTAGTCCAATAGAATTGACTTTTGTTAGGATTTGGTAACACTGGGAGGGGGGGTGAATCAGTGTTACAATACTTTACTGAATACTTAAATTTCTTTATCCTCTTCGAACAACATATAAATATATAGCATAAGATACATAACCATGCAACATAAACAAACATAAGAGAACTCATAACACCATATCTATTTTCGAGGAAACCCTATTAAGGGAAAAACCCTGGTGGGGATGGTACCCACAAATGTATGCACTATAAGTATAATAACTTTGTTAGGAGTTTTGACCCTATTAGGAGCCGAGCATTACAATAGGCAGGTCCTGGTTAATGGACAGACCTTGTTATTAGTGTTTACAATGTGATCCCAATTAAGGAAACAACCGCGCTAAGAGTCCAGCCCTATCAGAGGCAATCAAACCCTGTTAGGGGTGTACAATAGGTGCAACAATACTTACAATCAATTTTTTGTCTAGAATATAAAGAGTTAACAAAGTATTCCTTGAAGAACTCCTCTTGTTCTCCATTCTCTTGATCTCTGCTCTTCTCCTTAGATGTCTTCACAGTTCGCATCCATCTATATCATCATTATCGACATCGCACACTTTTACAAAAGTGTCTATATACTTATAACTTGTTATAGGTATATTCCAAAAGCTAGTCATCATTACTCTAGCTAAACATCATATTATTTAAGATAGAATTGCACACTTCATTAATATTCTTAGTCAACCTTAGATCTAAGAACGCATAAAAAATTAACTTTCCAATCACTTACAAAGTCGGCCTTAGTGATTGCCAACAAGTTATACTCTTTTTACTGTCATCACATCCAATCAACTGATCATATCTCTTCGATACCTCAACATTAACATGTGTGACCTTACACATGTATTTACTTGGGTTCTGCAAGCATATAACTAAGATCGCATGCTTTTATGAAGCTCCTGGGAAGTTTGCTTCGCTTTTCTGTCAGACTGGGTCACATGAACAGTATGTGGACTTAGGCATTTTTCCTTCACCAGCTCCATACAAACATATTCATGATATCCAATATGTGCAATCATAAATCTAATAAGTGTTCCCATAAATGACAATATTCCATATGTGCATGTACCTACATGTGCATATGTGTGCATGTACAGACCACTTGCCAACAATCTCCCCCTTTGGCATTGATGGAAACACTTAGTAAAAAAATGACTAAGTGCAGCATCAAGACAAAAATATAAAAAGAAATATTGATAGAAATGCAACACATTAATTTAACACATGATCTTCAGAAGAACCTTTCTTTTATTTATGTTTTGTCATTTTACATTCTTTTCTCCCTATATTTTTTCTTCTATCTCTCCCCCTTTGACATCAATGTCAAAGGGTGCCAAAAATATCTTAAGTAAGTGCCAAAACAAGAAAATTTAGAGTATTCATAATCACAAGTGAATTGTCTGCAACACATCTTTGTAGTTTGTTTTCTAAATCTACATATTTGCATCCCAAGCTGCCTTAATTGTTTTTACAACTTGAATCAGTCCATCGAGACCATATGCAGCCTTGTCTGCTTCTACATCTGTAGGTACTAATTCCTAAAATGTTTTGAGGCCAAGATGAAGGTCCTCGTGAGTACTCTCTGAGACATTTACCTTTGGAGTCAAGAAGCTTCTTAGCTTTGAAAATCTCTTTTGAATTCTATCTTTTTCTAACTGGAGAGTGGATTTTGTCTATTGTCATATTCGTCTCCTTATTTATATCCAATATTTTCTTATTTTCAAAAGCCTCAAAGATTTTTATTAAAATAGCTTCATCTTGAGCTATAATATCTCATATATTCTTTACATGCTTGTGGGAAGTCGTGCAAAGTCTAAATAGCTCATGTCCATCCTTAAGGAAAGATTTTATTACCTTTTCAAATGCAGTCATTGTGTTAAGATCATCTTTGATTTCATTTAGAATGTCTTTCATCCTCAATTTCTTGAAATCTTCTACTACTTTTATTCTGGTTGCATCTTCTAAAGGGTAAAAATTGTATTGTATCATACTTAGAACATTATCAAGACTACCTATGGGATCCTCATTATGTACAGGAGGTGTAGTCAAAAGTTTGCTTAATACCTTTGTTTCCCGGTGGGTTGTTTTCTAAGTCTTTTCTGATTTCTTGTCTGATTTTTCTTTTGCTTTGGCAAATTTAAGTACTGAACACTACATTAGGTCTGTAACATCCATGTCCTCCAAATTGGTTGGAAGTGATTGAGAGCCACTTTCCAAAAAATTAGGTGGAGAAAAAGGAGCAATAGACAATCATTTTGGTTGTTCCTCTTGCTTTTCTATTTCCTTTTCTACCTTTGTTTCTTTTTCCTTTTCCTGTTCTTTTACCTTTTATGTTTCTTTTTCTTCCTCTCTTTGTTCTGATATCTGTGCTGTATCTTGTGTCTTCTCTTCTTACTGCACTTTCTCATTTGGTATCTCATTATCCCTTATTATAATGTTGGTTAGGGTTTCATTCATCTGAAATGGATCAGATGTATCTAGGTGTGGGGTATGTGCAGGATCATGGTATGCCAAACTAGGCCTTTAAGTGGAAATGAAAATTCAGAAAATCAGGTTTAGGCAAGTTGACATAAAAATTTGAACAAGTTATAACTATTATATCAAAAATATGTAAGAAGAGAATTTGTAGAAAATTGAATTTAGTTTCGAAGATACTAGGCCCTTTTTGCAAAAAAATTATTTTATATGTAAAAAATTTCAAATTTCAATGTAGTAGTATGAAAATTTCAGGAAACAAATAAGGAGTAGGTGTATGTCTGACCACCTTAAACATAATCAAATGATAATTTTTTGTACAAGATTCTAGATATAAGTACTAGACACATGTCCAGATGTGCCACATATTTTTTTGTAATTTATTTCGAAGTAAATAATTAATTATGATTTTTCTTCTACAACTTTTCCATAATACAAAAAATGTCATGTCTGACCACATTAACTTAGTCCAAACTTTATAAAATTGAAAACTTCTTTTATTTTTCTTATAGTAGGAAAAGCATAGAATGTGACAAATATTTTTTATTTCAAAAATGTTATACAGTTTGAAAGTTATAGCTATTTTTCAATAAGTCTATCAATCAGGATTAGAAAGATAATAAGTAGGTGTGTGTCTGATCACACTAAACAAAATCAAATGATAATATTTTATTATAAGATTATAGATAAAACTAGCAGACTTGTGTCTGGATGTGATGTATATTTGTTTGTATTTTTTTTCCGAGTAAATAATTAATTATGATTTTTTTGCTACAAATTTTCTGAATATTATAACTCTCGTGTCTGACCACCTTAACTTAGTCTAAACTTCATCAAATTGAAAGAATTATTTATTATTATTGTATTAGGTGAAGCATAGAATGTGATGTATATTTCAAATTTCAAAATTGTTATATTGTTTGAAAGTTATAGTTCTTTTTCAAAGAGTCTATCAATCAGGACTTTTTTTTCACATCGCCACTTCTTGGCATACCATGATCTTGCACATACCCTATGTATTAAGTGAAATCTCAAAATTGTCAATAAAGAAAATCAGGTAAGGTAGTGTCAACTACCTCTATTTCTTTTGGATCTTTATCCTTTTCTGCATTTCTAGGCTCTATAGAGATTACTAATGGGGTTGGGGTCCTTTGTAGATTTACCAAGATCAGGTCACTCCTTTAAGAGTAACTATCCAATCTTATCATTTTTTCCCAGTTCAACCTCTTCATATTTTCGTACTATGAATTTGATAATTCTCGTTTTGGTTCTCAACTTTGGCCTTAGTTTCTCAAGCCAATCGCCCATCACATTCCCTATCATGGTTGGCATATTCTGTAATAGAATATCTTATCTCATCTTGATGTCCTCATCAAGGGCACTTTTCTTTCTCCCTTCTAATCTTTCAAATACGTCCTTACTTATTTGACCCTCTATTTCAATTAAGTTATTTTTGAATGTGAGCATGTGCTCCATAACTATGTCTTCTATTTGGTTTTTTTTATCTTCATCATATCTATCAAATTATTTCTCAATAGAATTAAGCTTACCATCACTTACTGCTCTCTTTTGTAGAAACTTGAGGTAGCACTTAAATAGATTTCTTTGTGTACCTTGGCCCTTCTTCTATTTGGCTTCTTCTACCTTTTTCTTGTCTGCTCCAAGTGCCCTTAGATTATCTTCTTGAAGATTTTTGTCCTTTTCTTCTTCTTGCTCCTTCTTTTGTTCCTGAGTTTTCTCTTTGTCCTTCATTTGGACTTCCTTGTTTTTCTCTTCTTCTTGAGATTTATTTTGTTGTTTATCCTTTTCTTGCAAAGATGGAGTAGTATCCAATATTTTCCTCTTCTTTTCTGGTCCGCTAGCCATGGCCTTAGGTCTAGCTTTGCGAGGAGTTTGTGTTTGAAATTTGGCTGAGTAGGATATCATGATGTTGTCATTATGGCAACATATATTCAGTGTTAAGAAAACATAATCTAAGGAGGACGTTTTGGATGAGAACCTATGAAAATTGTCTAAGTATAGCAGTGTTTCTCTATCTACACAGATACCATTTTGATCAGCGAAGTTCACAGAAGTACTTTCAATGCATGTGCACGTAAACACAGATCATACAAGGTATATTGAAGCTACATCTAAGAGTACAAGATTGTACGACATGTACGAACAGAGATATCAATGTTTTAAAGAGACAGTGTTGAACCAACCATAATAGAGTAGCGATTAGTAATTGATTATTTTGAGTTAAGGAACTATTGTGTTTATCAAAATAATGACTTGACTAATTAGGGATGACATCCTAGATGTTAACCCTAAGTAAGGAAGAGTTAATATTATGTTTTGATAATATGGAAACTGACTAATATGCTATATTTGAGATAGCTAGTATAAAGAGGAATATTATGTTATGCGAAGTAAGTGAGTAATAACTTATTGTATGTAATGTAAAGTTGTAAAAATATTTTGTATTGATGTATTATGTGAAATTTGATATATGATCAAATCAGTGCGAGTTGATAACAAGTTTTGTGAAGAACCTACAAGCTAGATTAAAATATTTAAGATATTCAGCAACAGTAAAAGGTTTTTGTATTTTATCTTTTGTATTGAAGATTATCATTGAATATTGCATGTTTGGGCAGTGACCTCATCTTGCATACATTCATATTTTGTAATACCAACTCCTAATAGGGTTGAGGCTTCTAACAAGGCCTAAAGTCCCCTAACAAGGACAGCTACACTATACGGATGTAATAGACTCCTAATAGGGTCAATATTTCTAACCAAATACTTTTGATTAGTGGATCATTTGTGGGTATCATCCCCACCGAGGTTTTCCCTTGGCCAGGATTTCCTTGAGAACAAACATTGTATTATGAGTTCGTTTATTTTATGGTGATGTTTATTATTCGGTATATTCAGTTTATTTTTTATGCAAGTTACAAGTTAATTTCATACATCCATAAGTGGAAAAAAGTAAAAGTTTGTGAAATATTGATTCAGCCCCCCCAGTATTTCCTATTTCTAACAATTTGTATCACAACACAGTTACTCGGAGAATGCGTAATAGTTTGACTAAGATCTATATGGATATAGATTAGTTGCAGAAAAATCTAGATGAAGCTCATGAACAGATTGATATTCTTACTGAAGAAAGAGATACTCTGAAGAATAAATATGATAGTGCTAAAGACTACATTGAGAAACTAAAAGACAAGATAGAAGATCTGAAATCAAAGAAAGAACCTACAAGTCAAATCAAGGATAGTGATGAAGTTTCAAAACATAAAAAAGGAGAATTAGACTCTAAAGCATGAAGTAAAGATTATAGACCTAAAGTTAAGCCTGAAAGATGATAACAACAAAGTTGAATCAAATCTGAAGTCTGAAAATGCAGATCTAAGATCTAAACTTTCCAAAGTAACATCTGAATTTGAGACTACAAAGTTGCAGTATGTTGAACTTGAGAAATACAATACAATTATGAAAGGAGAACTAACTCAATCCAAGAAACATCTTTGAGAAACTATATTTCAGCAGTGAAAAAATTGATGAACAAATTTCCTATCAGAAACCCTCTTATGATAAAATTGGTCTAGGATATTTCGAAGAAAAATTCTCAAAGAAGATTGAAGAATGTAAAGAACCAGATCCAGAAGTTCAACAACCTGAGATCAAAGAAGAAGAAAAAAAAAACAAATATGAGTCCAACCAATCTAAAGATGTACCTAAGCAACCTAAGCAAGATGGATCGCCTAAAGAAATGCAAAGTGAATTCAAAGGTATATATTTTTCATGCAATTCAATTGGACACATGAAAACAGATTGTACAGGTAAGCAATTCAAACTTATCTCTGGTTATTGTTATAATTGTCATGTTTTTGGACATAGAGCTATTGTTTGTAAGAAACCTAGATATAATGATAAAAATAATAGTAAAATGTTTAGAAATACTAACCTTGCAGATAAAAGACCAATTAGAGTAACCAACAATATAAGAAATGGAGTTGTGTGTTATAGATGCAATAATTTTGAACATATTGCCAGAAATTGCAGATCACAAATTAGTCAGTTAGGACCAAGATATGGAAACAATGTTATAGTTTTTCAGATTTATAATAACATGGGTAACAGAACGAGATATTGTAGAATGAACAACATGAGGAATTCTAACAACATGAGGAATTCTAATCCTAGAAGAAATGTGAGCTAGACCAAAAGAAATATGGATACCAACAAGAGTCTAAAGGGAAATTGTAGTAACATGGAAGAAGTTATATTTGTCAAAGCTACACATCAAGAAAGTGCATCCACAATATTAGGAAGTCAGTCAGGAGAAGTATTCGAGAGTAAGTTGGAATCAATTCTGAATCCATCTCAAACTGATTAAGCATCAAGTTTCATGAATTATGCATCATAGTAGCATAGATTTTAGCAGAAATTGAATCAAGCCTTGCGAAGTTAATATAAGATAGTAAGTGATATAAAGAAGATATGGTTAAGAGCACATTAATTTATGAGCATGTATGCGATCACACGAAGAGAAAGAAATTTTGCAAGCAACCAAGAACAACTTTTTGGCATGTATATATACACTTATGTAATTAATGCGACAACAATGTCTTGAAGGATTTGATAGATAAAAGTGCATTATTGATATTATTTGATCATTCAAGTATTTACAAGAGTCTTAGAGAGCTAGCCAGTGAAGATTGAAAGCAGTTTGCAATATTTGGAGACAGATTTTTGCTAGATCTACGTAGAAGCCCTAAATCGCGATTCCAAGGTATTTTACTAAGTGTTTATTGTCGAAGCAATTAATTTTCAGTGTAATCATGGATCTATCCCTAGTTCATAACATTAAGGACATACCTAGACCTAAGGTGAGAAAGGAATCAGTAGAACCCTCTGAGGAAGACCCTAGTTTAACATTATCGACTATACCAGACGGTTTCTTGCATTTGGAAGATGTAAGAGGATATTTAAAATGTAAATTTGAGACTCTAGGAGAAAATAGTATGACTGAGTGTGACAAGATATACAAACAAGATATGACCTATAAGGAAGGATATGAACATTTAGGTCAACTGGACATTATCAAATACATGTTTCACTATGAATTTTAGAATGATGAATAGACTAAGATCATTTTAAGCAGAATTGATAATGGGAAGTTTTGGTTGGATGATAGAGTGATAGACATTACAACTGATTTGATACATGCGGTAACATGACTATCTAACAAAGGTGCAATTCCACTAAACAAAAAGAATGTAAAGAAAATAGTGCTAGACAACACTAAGTCTTCACATAATAGAAGAGGCATTGTAATTAGTAAGATTGAGCAGAATGATGTGAGGTATGTGTGCAAGATAATGACTACCAAGCTGTGTTCCAGCTCTAGGGAAGATGATATGGTAACAGGTATGGTGCAAGCATCTTATCTTATGTGTGTTGACAAGGTTGGTTTTGACATGAGTAAAATTCTAATAATCCAATTCATTGAAAACATTGAGAAGATTAATAAAACAAAGAATTCCCAATTCCGATTCTCATCCCTAATCACTTACATGTTTTTCCATCTTTTGAGAAGGTTTCTTTAAACTATAGGAGCTGATTGGAATGATGATAGAAGTTTAATGGAAAGAATCAACAAGGTGTATCTTAGACACCCAATTGACAAAGTAAATGAGAGTGCTACACTTGTAATCAAAACCTTTTAGAATGAGATGAAAAGATCAAGAATTCCACCTTCAATAGTGGACAAGTACAAAAATAAAATATACTTTTTAGTTGACATAGATTTCACATATATTCAAGCAATAGAACTAAGAACCGAATTCATAGACCCTCTAGAATATGAAGTATCTGAAGAGGAAGCTAAAGCATATGTAAGTAGATTACTGAAGTGAAGATTAGATTCCAAAAGTTCTAGATTTGGAACATTTGAGGAAACTTTCAGTACAACACAACAATCATAGGGGAAACAAAAGGTGACAGCTGAAAGTAACCCCATAGTAGATTTTTTTAATGCGCGCTTGAAAGAGGAGATAGACGATTCCATTGGGAGATTATATTTTTCTATTGGCATAACACTTCATGTATCTCTATCTCCTTATTATAAGAAGATGATGCAGTTGGTGGCAAGGTGGGGAGGACCATCATTTGTGCCACCAGGTGAGCACAAATTAAGGACCACAATCTTGGATAAAGAGTATGCCAAGATCGGTACAGTGATGGACAGCATGAGGGCAGTTTGGGAGGAGTCTGGATGCAACATTATCATGGATGAGTGGACAAACATTAGGAATCGTCCACTCATCAATATCATAGTTACATGCACAGAGGGCCCATTCTTTCGCAGGGAAATTGATTGTTCAAGGAATCAAAAGGATGCTGATTTTCAGTTTGAAATCCTTCAGGTATCTATTGAGGAGATTGGGACGTAAAATGTGGTCCAAGTAGTGACAAATGCAACACCTTTGTGCAAAGCTGTAGGGAGGCTAATTGAGGTAGCATATAGAAATAGAAACTGGACTCCATGTTGTGTGCATACCATGAATAATGCACTCAAGGACATGGGGAAGATTGACTGAATTAAGGGAGTGGTTAACGATGCTAGAGATGTGCAAATGTATATTTGTAACTACCACACTTCACATGCACTCCTTAGGAGCTTCACAAAGGAGTTCTTGAAACCAGTTGAGACTAGATATGCATCGCATTTCATTCTTTTGGAGAGAATGCTTGAGTTGTAGGAGCCACTACAACTCATGGTTATGACAAATGAGTGGAATCAGGACATAACAAGGGAGGAGGGTGAAGGAGATAGCGAAGAGTGATGTATTTTTGAGTAATGCAAAATACATATTCTTTATCATCAATCCAGCTTTTTAGGTCATTGAATATGGGGATGGGGATGCACCTAGCCTTGGAGACGTGTATGAGTGCATTGATTTTATACTTGGCCAGATGAGGGTAGTTGTGTGAGAGAGGGACCCCACTTTATGCTTGTACAATGACCAACTTCGGCCTATTATTCAGCAAAGATGGGACAGCCAAAACACTCCCTTACACATGGTTTCTTATGCATTGAATCTGAAGTGGTACATACCTAGGCCTGGCAGAGTAATACAACTTAAGGATGAAGAGGTAATTGAAAATTCATATCATGCTACTCATTGCAATCATCTTTATGTCTTATTAATAATTCTATTTTATTTTCCAGTAATTTGAATTTAAAAAATGTAATTTTTTTTACTTTTTTGGGTCAAGGGTTCTTCAAGTGCATTGATAAGATGTATGATGCAAAGACTATTGCGAAGGTTCGCACTGATTGGACCCAATTTACTACTCTTAAGGGTTATGCAGCTGCGGCAAAGGAAGACATAAAAACTATGATACATGAGGATCAGATTTTTTGTGGAATTTCCATGGACCAAAATCAGCAACTACCACACTAGCCATTCATTTGTTGTCTTAGGTTTCTAGTTCTTCAACTCAATAAATATTTTAACTTTTAAAGATTTAACTTTAAGTTCTTATTTTTTACTTTAGAGAACTTTTGATTCAACTTTTCCAAATTCTCACACTAGTCATTTGACTGCAATTTGATTATCTCAGGTATCTAGTTCTTCAGCTTCTTAGAGGAACTGGTCTACTTATAGCCTTATCCACTATCTAACGAGGAACATACTTACCTCTCAGAGAGTGGAGAAGCTAGTGGTTGTACAAAGTATCTTGTGTATCACTGATCGTAGGACATGTGTGTACACGGAGAGCTCAACAACACGATGGTATGTAGAGATAGAGGACCATCACAGATTAATGAGGATGACGATGCTTCAGATGCAGGGCTGGTCGGTGTTCCTTTAGTGGCTCTTAACCTTGGAGAGGTTGATAGTTCTGATCATGACGAGTTTTCCAACCCCCTAATGGATGAATGATTGGAGGCCTCCTTGGCATTTTTATTTTGTTGTTTGTACTTGTTTTGATATATTTTACTCAATGTAATCATCTTTAAATGATGAGATAAATACTCATACTTTTGATATAAGACTTTAGTATTTGGCTTTTCTATTATTATTTAATATTTATATAATAGAACTCTTCCATTTTCTGATTGGAGTATTTAAATTTTAGAATTTATTGTTTAATGTTCAATATTGAATGTCCAATGTAGTGTTCAATGTTCAATGGAATGTTAAATGTTCAATGTTAAATGATTTTACATCTTTATGTTTTATATTGTTATACATCTTTCTATAACTAGGATTTTAAGTACCACATGTATAATATATACTATATGCACGCCTGCCCTCCCCCACCTCCCCGCCATCCCCGAATTGAGGCCCCTCTATCTCCCCTTCTTGGAAAGTTGTCCCCCCATCCCCTAGGGTGGTAACTATGGTTTATAAGTGCAACAACTAAAGATGAAAATGGAAAAAACATACAGAAAAAAGAGAAAATGCAATGGATGTCAATGGTCATGTGAATGTAGTACAAGATGGTATAGAAGATGCTACAAAAGTATCAAAGGTGATGAATACATTTTCTAACTTTATGGAAAATGAACATGACACATTGTGTTCAGATGATGCAAATGAAGATATGAAATATAAACAAGAAATGGAGTTTTGGAATATTTAAGCTGAGAAAATTCTTAATAGGAGATGGTGTGAGAAGAAGAGGAAGAAGGATCGAAGGAAAGTCAAGAATGAAAGATATGGTGTAGGATATAAAGATTATTTCCAATTGGTAAACAAGTAGCAGAGAAGGGGAAGACCTAAGTTAAATATGAAGCACAATGATGAATGTTTGCAAGATTCAACTCACCAAATATGTAAATGGCATGGATACAATATGGAGGTTATATACATGTTGCAAAGAAAATCTTAGATGGAACTGAGATGTTTTTGTTTCATGGGAGTATGGTGCAGAAGCACCCACTACCTAGTGAAGTATTAAAGGTGGTCAAGGTTGATATTCTTTTTTTCATGTATAAGTTCTATAAATATTATTTCATGGGTGTTGAAGTCTAATTTAGGTCATTAGGTGAGATGAAGCATCAAGTTACAAAAAAATGTCAATGTTGCAAATGTTGTCAAATTAAACAATGTGGAATATGAAGGGTCAAAGTTGGAAATTTAATGGATGGTTGTAATTTGAAATAGACTTAATAACTATTGAGTATGTTTTGAAAAAGGTTTTAAAGGCCTTGTATCATCGATAATAAAGGGGGATTGATGTTTTTATAAATTTGGAAGCAGTAAAATTCTATTTTTCCTACATTTTCTAAATATTTCCCTAATGTTTTCTTGATTGGCATAGACTATTGGCATATGATGTTTTGGAGCACTTGGAATCACTTGAGGGTTGTCATTTATGGCAACACTTATGTTTGGAGTGATCGTATGATAAGAAGATTGCCACTGGAGTCACAATCATGAAAATGACTAAGTCTAAAATCAGGATAATAGGGTAGAGTGCCACAGTTTTGTTCAGCGATGAAGATATATGAGGTATTATGGCTTGTGAAGTTAACTGGAGGTATCTTGAGATGTATACATGCTACAGTTAAAAGCGCATGAGTTTTGGTTACCAGATTTGTGAGATACAGTGTTCGGAAGGTATGCAAAGACAATAAAATAGTGTAACATGGTACATGAACAGTTGCGAAGATTAAGGAAAGCATAGTGAATATGATAATGTGCTAAGACAAGTGAATAAATTATATTGTCGACTCTTTGGTAATGTAAGAGCACTGACTCCATAAATATCATTTGCATGAGTTATTGTTATGTTTTGTATGGTAATTATGAAGCTGACTGGAAGGTTGATTTTGTATAAGTACAGATTGCTTTTGTGAAAGGGAGTTATGGTTATGATTATGATGATGGAGTAAGCTTGTGAATATAAGAGTAGAGATCAGATGTGAGATCAGTAAAAGGCCGAGCTATAACTAGAACTATCTAAGCAAGATAAGTGCTTGTATTGTTCCCCTTTTGAGAACTCTTTTGAGAAAAATAATTATTAAGAGTACTATGCTCACTACCTTTAACCAAGTGTTTTGTATACCCCTAACAGGGTTTTGTATTCCTCTAACAAGGAAATGTACTATGTAACAATCCACTCTTAACAGGGCTAGATCTCCTAATAGGGATATTAAATTTTAGTGCATATTTGTGGGTACCACCCCACCGGGGTATTCCCTTTGGCGAGGGTTTCCTCGAGAAAAAATCATGGTGTAATGAGTAATGTGTTATGCTTATATATTCTTTTTATTTCTGCTTTACTTTGGATTGTTTATAATTGTTTAAAGTTGAAAAGATCATAGTTATGTAATACTGATTCACCCCCCCTCTCAGTGTTACCTAATCCTAACAATTGGTATCAGAGCTATTGGCCCTTGGAGAGAAAGCCTTACAGCTTAAGGGAGATCAGGATGGATTCAGGAGACATGCAAGAGAACTTTTAGGTTGCACATGAAGATTTGGATAAGATGAAAGCTGAGAATGGTGAACTAAAATTTAAATTAAAAAGAGAAGAAGGTTTCATGACGAAACTAAAAGAACAACTTGAGGTTGCAAAGAGTCAGAGGCAAGACCTTGTGGAGAAGATCAAAGAAGATTCAGACAATGACACATAAGACAAAATAAAGAAGTTGGAGCAAGATAAAGAACAAATCAATCTTCTGATGGTTAAAGAAATTCAGCATGGAAAGAATGAAAGAAACAAAGTTGAAGAATCACTAAAAGAGTCTAACAAGAAGATAAGTGAAATGAAGACTGAACTTGACCAATACAAAGATAAATATCAAGAATTGGAAAAATATAATCAGATCATTAAAGGCGAACTCACTCAAGCCAAATTACATATTGAGAAGCTACATGAGTAGTGACAAGATTGATGAACAAAGAGAAAGACAAAATCCTAAAGGAGATATGTCTGGAGTTGGATTCAATGGAGCAGAAAGTTCAAAAAGCCAAAAAGAATCAAATGAGAAAAATACTTAAGAGAGGTCTACTCCTGAGGAGAGATCTACTCATGAAGAACCCAGAGAATAGTTCAGACCCTTCAAAGGTAAATGTGTCGGATGCAACAAAGTTGGTCACATGAAAATAGATTGCAAAAGTAAAGGTAACTCTAAGCCCTTTTCCAGCTACTATTTTAATTGCTATGAATATGGACAAAAGAAGGCAGATTGCAGAAAACCTGATCAGTCCAGGTACAAGGAAGACTATATTAGACAAGAAACAACAGCTAAGATCACATGTCAAAAATGTAATAACTTTGGGCATACAGGAAGGTATTGTAAATTATAGACTAATCAAGATAGAAGGAGACTGCCTACTTGTTACAAATGTAACAATCTAGGTCACATTGCAAAGTTTTGCAGATATAATGGAGAAGACAACATAAGAGGACCAAGAAGGCCTAGTAATCTAAGTTGACCACCCCTTGTGGTTATAAAAAAAAATGTCAGTGACAGTGGTAAGAGTTTTAATGAGTACATGGATGATTTTGGGAGTCATTTCAGGAAATCAGAGAGCAAGGAGGATGACCAGATATGGAAGGTGAGAGTTTTAAACAAAGAAGTGGTTCAGGGAGAGATAGTAGATGATACTATGTCTTCGCATGATGAGTTTTTTGAGGCATCGACCTAAATGGCCTTATGGCCTTATGGGGCTCATTGGATGCAATGAACAGAAATTATCCAGCCCCTGTCTATGTGGAGTAAGCTCGTGAGAGCTTAGAAATGATGTGTACAGATGTTGTAGAGTCTGTGGATGAGAGTGCAGCACTTGGAGATTCATCTTCTGTGTTCACAAGTTTTGTATTAACTGGATGACATGTGAAGTTGAGCTGCCTGTATTTAATACACACACTCAGCTTGCAATGGATAAAAGGACTTAAAGGATCTCAAATCTACACCATTTGTTGATCAACGCTTAAGGAGAATAGAATAGAGAAGGTTATCAATCATCTGGAAGAGTGGTTACGTGATCGCATGAAGCAAAGCACCAAATTCAGGTGTGTTAAGGTATTTAGACCTAATCTCTTTGAGAAGTCATGGATGCACCAATAGTTTATGATGTTGTAAACAGGCCTAGGTATAAGTTCAAGAGGCACCCATACAAATCCTGTGAGGATGATCTGGAGGGAGCATTTTCACAAATCCTCGAAGGTGTGTTGCACGTAGAAGACATTAGGGCTTACATACACTGCAAATATGAAATCATTGGTGAGGTTAACATCTTTAGTGAATTGAATAGTATGATTGAAGCTGATAGATCTATAGTAGAAGAATTTAAGCACCAAAAGGATCAGTCAATCCTTAAGTTAACCTGGCTCACAGAATTTATGGAAGTTGAATGGTTTAAGATCATTCTTAGCAGAGTTCATGAGCAGTTTATGTTGATAGGTGAACAACTTGTTAAGATATGTGCACAATTGATACATGAGATCACAGGCCTTGATAATGAAGGATCCCTACCTATAGAAGAAAAGAGCCTAGGAAATCTAGCTGAAACCCCAACCCATTCAAAGTGGAACAAGAGGTTAATTACAATAAATTATATTTATTTGCAAGATGTCAAATTAGTAGCAATGTTGATAGGCTACAAGTTGTTTTGCAGTAGCAAACCTAATTCTATATCTATTGGAGTCATCATGATGGCGTACAAAATGGTAAAAGAGAACAAGAAGTATAATCTTTGCGAAATTCTATCTCAACAGTTTATTGAGAATGTGAAAGGCATAAAGAAGGATAAATCCAAGGCATTTAGGTTTGGTTCATTGGTGATTCACATGTACATTAATATTATTCACAACTTTCTTAGCATGCATCCTAGAGCATGGAAAGTCAATGAACCCACTGGACTTCAAATATCAAAATACTATAGAAGACAGAAGAAAGCCCGGGTAGATGGAGAATTGTTTGGCATGATCAAGATACTGCAGAGGCAAATGAAAGAAAGGTACAAAATCCCTGAGAATTTAGTAGAAAAGTATGAGGACACTATCTGTTTCATGGTTGAAACTGATTGTGTGTGCTTTGAGGAAGTTGAGCCCAGAACTAAGTGGTGCTATCCTATGGGATATGAGGTAATTGTTGAAGTGCTAACTATGAAAGTGGAGCATGTACTGGCAGCAAAAAAGGACCCTCCCCAAGAAAGATGGGGAACATATAGGGAGAAGTATGAGATAGTCAGAGAAGAGCAAGAAAAGGTAATAAGAAAAATGAAAGTCGTCAAGATTGTTGAAGACATCACTATGATGGTGGGTATCACAAAAGCGCAGTTAATAGATATCAGAAATAAGATGGAGGCATCCTCTAGCATTGCCACCGATGCATCTATTCCATTAGAGATAGAAAAGACAATAGCCCCTACTGTTGATATTATTGATTTGTCAACCTCTCAAGAGAAAGACACACAAGATGTGGTTCTTGCAGTTATTCCCAGAAGATCCACAAGAACAAGAAAACAAGACAGTCCCAAAGAAAAAGAGACAAAGGTGAAGAGGAATAAGAAGGAAGAAAAGGAAGTTGAGGAACAGGAAGAGAAAATAGTCCAAAATAATCCACAAACCTTGTGGAAATCGGATCTTAAATCACTACAGAAAAGAGTTATCAAAGATGGAAATCTGTTATCAGTGAACAAATACTATGAATGATATAACCCTGAGGACCAAGCAGTCATTGAGGACACTATCATTGAGCATCTGCTAGTTTTTAAGAAGAATTTATTGGAGGTTGAAGGAAACATTCCCGAAGACCTATACAGTAAACTAGAAATCAGGAAACAATTAGCATAGTCGGAAGATGAGAACACAAGAAATAAAACAATTGATGATATGTTGTCGGTTGTTTCAATTTAGGAAAGAGAAAGAATCATAAAATCACTAAAACCCCACTAAGGACAAAGGCCAAATTAGTCAAGATTATGGCTAGGAAGTATGATGAGGTGATTGAGGACACCCAAAAGGCATTAGACTATGTTCTAATGCATGACATGCCTAAGAAGGTTTCACCTCCCAAGGTTTCTAAGCCTATATTTTTGGGTTTAGGAGAGAGTTCCAAGGCAGTAAATGAAAGTGCTCAAGTTAGCATGCAACCAAATTTCTTTGTCACTGGTGTGCCTGTTAGCCTTGACACTTCACATGATGTAAATGATCCATTTTTGGACAATGTGGACAGTGCGATGGAGGTTGAAGATCAGGAGCAGAAAAAGGAAGGGAAATCAAAAGAGAAATAAGAAGAAAAATAACAGAAGGAAACAAAGTAGGAGGAAAAGGAAGAACAGTTAACATCAAAAAAAGGTGTTGAAGTCAATATGGACACATCTTTATTGTTTGCAAGTATGGCCAAACCAGTCAGCTCTGATGTGGAAAGCATGGATGAAGATGAGGTGATGAGACTATCATTTTTGGCCTTTGCCAAAGATAAGGAGAGATCAGTTCAGAAAGGAGATAAAAGAGCAAAGGTAATGGTTAGGGCTATAGAAACAATGAACAAGCTACTCCCCTCACCGATTATCTTCAAAGACAAAGATGAAGCTGAGAATATGGGTATGGTATTGGATAGCTTTGACAGTCATTTTGACTCATTGCTAAAAACAACAGAAGAAAAGGCTGAAAAGAACTTCTTGGAGAAGAAGCCAAGCGAAGTTTGTAAGTCCATTTCATGGGACTTAAACATTCTTAAGGCTACCATTCTTAAGGCCAAGAGCTGTGTAGCACAAGGCAAGAAAATTTACAACTATTGCATAAACCCCTGCAGATATTTAAGGAACATTGAGGAGATCATAGCCAAAGACGGGGCTAACCTTGACAGTCTAATGGACAATTGTGAATCATCTTCACAAACTGTGGGAGAAATAGATAAGGAAACATCTAGACTATTGGACAAGATAGGAGTACTGGAAACGGAGAAAGGGAGAGTTGCAAATAGATTTGGCTTATTGAGAAGTCTATTGACTCCTAAGCTCACTATGTTGGAAACTCATCTCTCAGAGATGATAAAAGTTGAAGGCTCAATGGTTGTACGTACTCTTATTGATCTTAAGGAAGCAGAGACAACATCATATGCACTGAATGGATTAATCCATGTCATTGAACTACTGATAAGCTCATGGGTTGAAGAAGTTAAGACCTTGGAAAAATCCTTCCAAGATGTCTTAAATCTGGTGAGTAAGCACTGAATAATTTGTGCTTAAGTTTTACAATTTTCTATATACCTTTGCCATTGATGTCAAAGGGAGAGGAAGAAAAACAAAAATGAGGAAGAGAAAGAAATATGTATAGTTATAAGTAGAGAAGAAAATAAAAAAAATATTAAAAAAAAAGAAATAAAAGAAGGGAGTTACATTGTGACACTTAGTCATTTTTCTAAGTATTGCCATCAAAATCAAAGGGAGAGATTGTTGGCATGTGATGTTTTGGAGGACTTGGAATCACTTGAGGGTTGTTATTTATGGCAACACTTATGTTTGGAGTGATCACATGATAAGAAGATTTCCACTAGAGTCACAGTCATGAAAATGACTAAGTCTAGAATCAGGATAACAAGGTACAGTGCCACAATTTTGTTCAGCAATGAAGATATATGAGGTATTATGGCTTGCAAAGTTAATTGGATGTATTTTGGGATGTATACATGCTTCAGTTAAAATTGCATGAGTTTTGGTTACCGGATTTGTGAGATACAATATTCGGAAGGTATGCGAAGATAGTAAAACAGTGTAACAGGGTACATCAACAGTTGCAAATATTAAGGAAATCATAGTGAATATGATAACATGCTAAGACAAGTGAATAAAGTATATTGCCGACTCTTTGGTAATGTAAGAGTGCCGACTCCATAAATATCATTTGCATGAGTTATTGTTATGTTTTGTATGGTAATTATGAAGCCGACTGGAAGGCTGATTTTCTATAAGTACAGATTGTTTTTGTGAAAGCGAGGTACAGTTATGATTATGATGATGTAGTAAGATTGCAAATATAAGAGTAGAGATCAGATGCAAGATCAGTAAGAGGCCAAGCTATAACTGGAACTATCTAAGCAAGACAAGTGCTTGTATTGTTCCCCTTTTGAGAACTCTTTTGAGAAAAATATTGATTAAGAGCAGTGTGCTCACCACCTTTAACCAGGTGTTTTGTATACCCCTAATAGGGTTTTGTATTCCTCTAACAAGGAAATGTACTATGTATCAATTACATTCTAACAAGGATAAATCTCCTAATAGGGATATTAAATTTTAGTGCATATTTGTGGGTACCATCCCCACCGTGGTTTTCCCTTTGGCTAGGGTTTCTTCAAGAACAAATCATGGTGTAATGAGTAATGTGTTATGCTTATATGTTCTTTTCATTTCTGCTTTACTTTGGATTGTTTATAATTGTTTAAAGTTCGAAAGATCAAAGTTCTGTAATACTGATTCACCCCCTCCTCTCAGTATTACCTAATCCTAACATAGACTTGTATATAATTTAGAGGATTTGCATATGGTATGGTTGAAAATATAAATGAGCTACCTTTCATTCGGTTTTGGTTTGGTTGAATTTAATTAAGTTTTGATAAAGTTATGATAATTTTAGTGTAGGTTGTCTCAAACCCTCCTACCTAGGGTTACCAAATTTTGGAAAAATACCATAACTCCCTTGTACACCATTGGATCTAGACACAAATTGGAGGAAATGTCTATCATAGGTTTATCTATAGTCTCACTGAAATGATTTATTTATTTATTTATTTTGTAAAGATTATGAATGATTGTTTATTTGTTATCTCTATGGATCAGGCTGAAACACTTAGTGGAAAGACTAAATTTTTATTGTGTCTATAAAAGAGTGTTATGAATCATTTTGGAATGTTAAGAGGTGTGTAGGAACCTTAAAAGAACTAACTGTTATAGGAAATGAGACAAAAACCAACTAAGAGGGGGGGGGGGGGCGGGGGGCTGAATCGGTTGCTTCCAAAATACTAGATCTTCAAAACCTTCAAACCCTTATGCATAAAACCCTTAGGATTGATTTATGTAGAATAAAGCAAGTAAGCAAAAATCAGAAATCTTCCACAACACATAAAACAAATATTTTATCATAGAAACCCAAATTGGGAAAAACTATAGTGGGGAATGAACCCACTGTAGACACCTAAAATTGTCCTCCTTAATATTAATTTTTTATTAATATTTGCCCTTAATATTATGGTTAATTTTATTAATTGACTATAATCGTTATATTCTTCTATTTATTTAATTAAATTTACTTTAATTAAATAAAGTCATTTTCTCTTTGTACTTAAATTCTATTTAAATACTATAATATATATTATCCCTCCATTTCCCTTTATAAAATAAATTTTATTTATTTTATTCCTCCACTAGCCTAAAGGTCTTCTAAACCATGATTAAATTAAATTTATTTTAATTTAATTCATTTTATCTTTTTCCTATCCTTATCTTTTTCTATTATTCCTCTAATCTTAATTAAAAGGTAAATTACCTCTAAACATGTGCACAATCATCTTTTCCATGGTAGCCACCTCTCCATGTTTTTTCTCCACCAATCATTTATAAATTTCTCTTTCCCTCTAAAAGTGAAGTTTGACTTTTGCATCTTTTGCCACTTCATCTTTTTTCAAACCCTACCTAACATCCTTTTGCCTCTTAATCCTAGCCACTCATTTATTTTTGCCTCTTCGTCTTAGCCACTTTCCTTTTGCCTCTTTATCTTTACCATCCTTTATTTTGCCTCTTAATCTCCACCGGCCAATTCTTTTCAATTTCTATAAAAGGAGGCCTCACTCCTCATTTTAGGTCTAGGTTCTTTTCCTTGTTAATCTCTTAGCTCTTGCATCTTCTAGCATTCTTAATCATTCTAGTTCTTTTCTTCATTACAATTTAATATTGTTGTAATTTCATTATCATTATCTTGAATCAATCTTGCATCATTTAATATATTCATCATTTGTGTTCAAGCTTGGGGCAAGTTTCTCATACTTGTTCTCAATCCCTTCACCATCATCTAGATTGCATACCATAGTTTTGCATTAGTTTTACATTTTATTTGTGTTGGGAGAGAATATCCACATAATCTCAAAGAGAAAATCAAACAAGGCTTTGGGTGCCCTTGTTTTAGCTCATTGGAGGTTGTAGTGAAAATTACTTATTCTGTTGTATTTGAAATGACTAACATCTAATGTACAATTATTTGGTGTTTTGGTATTTTTTTATTTGTAGCAAATAGGTTCATATTTTCATTGCATACACCCACATTAAGACTAATACCTTTCTATAATTACAATCTTATTACAAATATGGAATGCACATGCTATTTAGGCAAACTACCTAGAGCTCATTGCTTAAAAATCCTTGGGCTACAACCCAAAAGAAGACTTTCACCTTACAAGACCACTACAATGGTCAAATGACAATAATCATAAATCTTGTAAACTGTATAATAACATCTACCTCATGCAAAAGTCAATTTAATTTAACTACAACTAGATCTTTGTTGCAATTCTCTCTGACTCCTTCAAATGAGTAATTCAACCTTAACTAGATCTGCACAACTACTTCTCAAGCTATTCTAGGTATCCATGATCAATTCTTCTCTTGCGCAACCACCCTCTTTTTGCCCTAATTCATCAACCTTATATGAAGAACAATTTGGCAAAGACCTAACTTTCAACTTTCATTCCATATTGAAAATAAATGACCCTAATAAAAAATTCTTTGACCCAACATGCTTTAATCCTTTATTATCACCTCGAGATCATAACACTACCATACAATATTTTACCGATCGCCCATAAAGTGTTTTACTAATCAAGTCGGCCAAGAACATAAGAGAACTTTTCAACGACTTGAAATTCCCTCTAAAACTCATCACCTTGATATATGTAGACCACCAACTCATTAGGGACATAATTCAAGAACATCCTTAGGCATCATGAAGCTTGAATAAATAATTAAATCCACTCTAATCATTGGATATGCTAGCATTATTCTTGCCACCTTCAATAACACTGTCATCTTCTTCCGTAACACTTAAAAATGCCTTGAAGAGCTTCACAATCACTATCACTTTTAAATGAAGAAACATCACTATGTTCTTAATATATTCCCATCTCTGTGACCAAAGTTCTCATCTTGAACACATGCGTGAAACTGATTTTTGCAACTCTATTATATTGGCAAACAATAAAGTAGCCAGTTACCATCTATAATCTCATAACTTACTCAAATAATCATGTCAATACCTTCAAGTTGACATGGACCATGTAAACAACCTCAAAACCATTTCCTGAGACGCACAACTCCTAATATTCAGTAACCTTACTTCGCCATATCTCTGAACATATTTTTCATCTGGCAAAACTGCATAACAAACATGTTGACAACAATGCCAGCACATCAAACTTGCCAACAAATTCATCCTCTAATGCCCTTCAGTATCATTTTTTTAGACCAAACATAAGCTGCCCACAAGCCTATAACCCTACTTAGGCCTAATTCCAATTGTAGAAATCAATATTTGACCATGTTTGTACAAAGGAACTCTATCTCATTTTTAAGTACGTTGAATAAGGCTCAAATGGGTATCTAAAACTTCTTTTATATTTTTGATATCATTCCTACACTAGAAGTTATGTGGGGAAAACCCTTTTTGGAGGGCTACTAGGAGAATTGAAGGATTTTGAGAGAAAACAACCATTGGATGTTTGTGGGATTGAAAGATATATTGGTAGTTTTTGAATGTTTTGTAGGTGTCCACCCCTACTTTGCATAAGGTAGGAATCTTAATGAAATTGTCTTGTTTAAACATATCCCTCAGTTACAACATTAACCATGTTATTAAGATAGACAAGCAGTCCTTGTGAGATGTTATCGTTGATCTTTGTGGAAATATAAATGTTGGAATTATGGAAAGGTGTGTACTGAGAGGGGAGGGGTGAATTAGTACCCTTTAAAAACTTTTCAAACTAATCCTTGTAAACATCAACTTCAATAACCGACTGTGTAGATCACATTCAACATACATTCAATAATATAACTGAAATGTCAATGCATGAAAGTAAATCAATAAAACATTCATGAAACTTCAATACATATGACACATGTATTTTTGTATCACAGAAACTCTTGTAAGAAGCTATAAATTGCGGTGGGGATGTAACCCACAAAGCTTCGCTTATGCAGAAATAAAGTTGTCGGTTAAGGCTTACAAAGATTGATCACTTCTAGTGATCTTACCCTGTTAGGAGTAACAAATAGATCAACTAGATCTACCCGGTTAAAGGATTTTGGCAACATAATTTATGTGTGCACTTGGTTAATTAATTTAGCAAAGAACGGTTAAGTTCATTCTATTAGGAGATTTTAGATCTGCTACAATTGTTAGAGAGTAACAGTGATATATTACCTGAATGAAATACAACTCAAATTGTTGATATCAGATCCTTTAAATACAATAAAGATATCACCTTGTTTTGATGAGTATATCCTTTTGAACTACTCGCTAGCCTTATAACTGTTCTGATAAACTGAATACTTATGTAGAAATCATTCTGTCAAAACCCTGTCTGAACTTCAGATGTCCTTGAGTGCGGCTACTATTTTTTGATATTGTCAAAATGACATGCTTACAAATTATATATCAAAGTGACCTTGACCTAATTAGGGTTTTACATTATCTTAGAAAACCTAAGATCAACGGTTCATAAGATTAACCTAGATCATCATTACATAAGAATCATCATTCATTAAATGATTACATCTGCAATAAATATTCACCTTGATCTTGGTAAACCTTTTTTTTACACAGAAAAAAGTTGTTCACCTTGAATTATGTTTCATTCCAAACTTTTATGTGAACTTTGGAGTACTCGGTAAATGTTTTCTCTCGGTCTCAGTATTCACAAGCGCTCGGTAATCCTGTGTACTCGGTAACTATTATACTCGGTGACTACTATATATATTGATAACCAACTGTACAACTAAATACTAATGACAACACTTTATCCATTGAGGAGTAACAATAAAGAGGTCTATCACTTGGGTGTATGAAGGATGTTGGAGAGTCAAAGTAGAACACAGGCTTTGATGAAAGCATTTACACTTATCATCGTACCATTTGTTCATAGGAAAAGGGTTCCTCAATTTGGGATGGGTAAACAAAGGAGAAGTAAGGTGGACGATAGCCAACAAGGTAGCTTTGGGGAGGTAGAAAGGCAGACAAATTTGGAAGCAACACACTCCAATGAGAAGTGGGGGTTGGGGGTAGAAACCATTTGAGGTGGAGGGTGAAAAGGTTCGAATCCACATAGTAAAAGTGAAATAGGGTGCAGGACAGGAGGGTGGGAGGGGCAGGCATATGAGTGTTCGGGAGGGGAGTGACGAATTGGATGGAGAGGATGAGGAGAGTGTGTTCAACAAGAGGAATAGAGATGAAAAAAAAGTGGTGAATAGATGAGACCTGAACTAGTGGAAAGAGAGGGCATAATCCACCACGCTTGTTCCACCACCATGAGGCCTATAGGTAAAGATATAGGACTCCATGAAGTAGCCAAGCCCATTCAGGATCATAAGGTCAAAATGCTCATAGAGCTGGGGGAGGTGTCTCACATACCTTGTAAGAGGTATAGAAGCATTGTTTGAAGCCCTAAAGAAGTAGGATTGGTTTCCTCGATACAAATGGTGTCAGCCACCTAGTTGTGGAGAGGAGTCTAGACATTGAAGTTCCCAAGAATAAGAATATCTCCAACCAAAGAGAACAGTGAAATATTGTCGTACAAGTTCATAAAGGGGTCTCTATCAAGACCATGGAACACCATATAAGGGGAAGCAACCAACGGGAAGTAGAAAACAACAATGTAAAGGTCCCTAAGATGGGAGACTTCATGATAGACACAGGCCCACAAGAATCTAGCTAAATATTCAAAGAAGACCATAAAAGTCTAATCCCAAAGACGATCACTGACAAGGCAGGCCACCCCATGGGATATGTGGACCCCACCAAAAGATCTAGTCTCACACTTCAAAGGCAAAATCCACAGAAAACCTTGGATATCAAGAAGGGGATAAGTGACACTCTCATGGATCTCCACGGGGAAAAGAAGATTAGAAAATTCAAGAGATTCGTAAGGTAAGCCAGGACAAGACCAAAAATTCTCATTCCCATTCCAGCAATTGAGTTGTAGTGTTATGATGTGCCACCTCCCAGTAGGCCCCCTATATTATGGATGTCATTTAGATGTACTAATGAAAGGACGATCTTTCCATTCAGGTGGAAAGGAATCCCTAATAAGTATTTTGAGATTCTTAATAACTACCCACTTCCCTTCACGTCTAGTAGCGATAACAAGTTCTCTTGAGTGTTTAAGTTTAGCCATATGATTTAGTAAGGTCTTCGTCAAGGAAGACCTTTTATAGAAAGGAGAACAACTTTCTTTTGGATTTGAGTGCCCAAAGCCTATCCATGTTGGAGAGAAAGCGAAGGAACAAAGTAGAGTCATAGCCAACCCACGCTCTGTGCAAGGTAATGTCACTGATTTCAAGCTACTCACTAAGACGGGTGTATCCTGCAGACATCAGATTAGTAGTGATAGTTGGGAGTCCGCGGATATTGAGATTTAGTTCACGTGTTATCCTAGTCCTCTCTTCAATGAGATTCAATTCAACAAACTTCTCAACATGAGAAAGAGGTGCAATGTTGCTATTGTTGCCGACGGAGGCCCAACTTTTGATTTATTTCTGTGTCTCACATTTAAGTGAATCCTGCATGCAAACCAGTTTGGGTTGTTTGTTTTCAGTTCAAGAATGTCGTCTTTTACTGTGGGTGGTTTGGTGTTTGCATGAAGATTTTTTTGAGGTTTGCATTTTCATCCATCACCACGGAGACCCTATCATAGGTTTCTTGCAAAGATATTTTCAAAGAGTTGTTCTCAGATTCTAGTTTACCAACCCTGTCAAGAAAATTCAGGATGGAAGCATTGTCTGATTTCTGTTGGTAAGTGTGTAGCGGTGTGACCATGGGTGGTGGGTCATCGGGAGTATCCACGCAATAATGTAGAGAGATTTAGAGCACTCCTAGGAATATCCCAGAATGATGCTAGAGAAATCAGGAACCAAAACAAAGATCAAGAACACCCACAGGTATATCCTAGGATGACACTAGAGAATAACCAGTAAAGAGAAAGAACACCCGCAGGTAAAGCTAGAACACCTGTATGTATATTCCATAGAAATGCCAGAGAACAAACAATAAACAGAGAAACACCTGAAACTAGAAAATGTGCAGAGAGAAATAACTGAGCCTGTAAGAGACGAAGCAACAAACCAGAAGCTTGCAGAGGTAGCACCAAATGTAGAACACGGCAGCCCGAGAGATCCCAAAAAGACCAAGGCTAGAGAAGAGAAGTAGAGGCTAAAGGTCAATTATTGATAGAGAAGAAAAAAAACTTAAGGTTCTCTAGAAAAGTCAATTTTATTATCAATAGGTATAAGAAAAACCAAAAGTGTATGAATGAACTCTTCCAATGCTAAAAAGAATTTGAAGAAATCTCAATAGATATGGAGATTCTAAAAGTTTCTTGATTTAACCTATGTCAATTGCAAAGTTGCCCCCTCCAGATCAGGCTTACTAGGTCAGACTGCTCCAAAAGACAAGCAAGGATCTTGTGAAAATGAATCTAGAATAATATCCAAAGACTCAAGTATCTCCTTTGAAGATAAAGATACCTCCTCCTAATGCTGGTCACATCTTAATGCTGGTCAAAAGTATCTACACTCATGTCTGTTAGTAGTGCACCAGTGTCCCTTGTGGGGATTTGCAACATCCATGGTTTAATAGCCTCTTATGTCTTCTATAAGTCTAGTGGTTGTATTGGGCATTAACAGGTCGATCTTTTGGTGCAATAGAAACTACTACTTGTAACAAGTAGTATTAGAGTTTGGTCATAGGTTGAAATCTACACAGGTTGTGGTGAGTGACGCTGGGAGGGAGATTGTTGGCAGTGCACAAGTGTCCCTCATGGAGATTCAGGACATGGTTTAATAGCCTCCTATGTCTTCTGTAAGTCTAGTGGTTGTATTGGGCATTAACAGGTTGATCTTTTAGTACAATAGAAACTACTACTTATAAAAATATCAACTTGTGAAGAATGATCATGTAGAGAATGAGAAAGAAGATCAATCTCCTAAATTTGTCAAAAAGGAATGCCGTAAAATTTTCCAAGTCTTCATCAAGTAGTCACCCCAAGGAATTATCTTGTGAAGACAATGTACATCTTGCTGCACTAAATCACAAGAAACTAAAATTGTAGTAGATAAAGTATCATTAGTAGAAATAGTTGATGTGATCCTAAGTAGGAGGAGATAGAATGCAAGGATCAAGAATTGGATCACATGGGAGTATACCCAAGTTCAAGTAATCAAAATTCTCCTCAAGATTGGTATCCACACTAGATGTTTGATCAACATTTGTCAATAGGAACAAAGTGTGAAAGCTAATGCAACCAAGATGCATGATTCACTACCACAGTAGCAATGAGAGCTACAGACTCCAAGTCTCTAATGATAACTAAATGAACAATGAACTCCATAGACTTCTTTTTTGTGCCACAATTGATTTAATAGATAGAAGAAGATTATTGGTCAAGTGAGGTACACACAACACATCATTTGAGGTATCATCTCTAATATTAATAGAACCTTTACCAATCACATTCATATATGTATGTGTATAAAAATAGGTGACATGTTGAAAGGCTGAAATGAAGAGAACATAGGCTATGAAAATTTTGTATAATGAGAAGCTCTCGAATCAAGAAGCCATCTCCCTTGACCATGACCTCTAGTAGCTATCTAGACCAATAAGTCATAAATTACATCACCACAATTAGCTATTAGAGTAAATGCATCCTCAAAGCCAATCCCTTCAACTTGTGAATAGCATTTAAACAAGCCCTGATTTTTTTCCTACCATTTATCCATCTTCATTAAGTTTTTATTTGAACACTCATTTTGTTCCTATCACATTTTTATCTAAAAGCCTTGTACTAATTCCCAAGTCTGATTTTTCTAGATCCAACTTAATTCTTGTTCCATTCCTCAATCCAACCTTCAGCCTTACTAGCATCATAAAAAGTTTTTGTTTCTATCTTTGACAGTAAACAAAGATTCACTTATTCATTTTCTTTTGCAAGTCTTCCTCTATTCTATACTCCATTTTTATCTGTAATTATTTGATCCTCTGAGTAATTCTTCTTGAAATATACTTGGTAGGAGTCTTAGTGATCTTCTCCGATGTTTCTTCAGTTTCCTCTATTGATTCTTCTTGTATGCAAGGATATATAATTCATCCATAGTCATCAAGTTCATGTGTGTTTTAATGTGATTCTTAGTCAACTTTAATATTTGCACTTTCAACTATCTTTCTATGCCTTTTATTATAGCACCTACAAACTTTTCTCATAGTCAAGTATCTAAGATAGATTCCTTCATCGGATCTAAAGTCAAACTTTCCCAAATCTTCTTCATCTCTTTTGATGTAACATTTACTACCATATACTCTAAAGTATTTGACAGTTGTTGGTCTACCATACCTAGCTCATAAGGAGTCTTAATGTTCTTCACCCTTACTTGTCCTTTGTTAAGAAAATCGGTTGTAGTATGAACTGCTTCGAGCTCCAATATGGACTACCTCTGTACAAATTTGTGTAGTTTTCAAGTCAAACTTATTGACCCATGTCTCATGAGTCACAAGAACCTATCCCATGAAAATGAATGGAATAATTAGTAGTCATTATATCTAGGTGATTCTCACAAAGGTGAAGCATTGGGCCTTCTCGAGGGGTCGCCCATTCTAATACTACTCCAAGTCCACCTTGCTTAACCATAAATTTTCCGCCAAGGTTACTTGTGTAAGGCAAAGGTGTGCGAAAATGCTTCCTACGCTTATCTTGAGAGGACAATTGTGCCAATTTCAACTTAGCTATTATAGAGATTTCAAGAAACATATAAGAGCGTAAACAAAACAACAATAAACACATAACACAGTATTTCCATTGGGAAATCCCTTATGGGAGGAAAACCCCAGACTCTAAAACCTGCATAATTTATTATCAAATCAACAATAGATTACAATGCACTTGCAATGCAAGTTCTTATAGGAGTTTCATCTCAACTCAATCGTGGAGGAACTTTAGTAGCATCCTTCTAGATCCAATTTTGAGAACAAAACTCAATTATCAAACTCCTCCTCAAGCCCTCCTCCTGTACGCTTCTCACAACTTGGAAACCACTTCTGGTTTACAAAACCATGTGCTAAACTTCCCTTACACATGTTGCCCATCATTGACATGTGTTGCCCAAGATAGGCAAGAATCCAAGTTAAAAATAGTCTCTCACATTCGAAGTATTCTCCCCTATTTTTGACCCTTACAAGTGTCATAAAATCTCTAAAAGTGGGCCTTCCATAATATACTATGGAAAAGTAACCTTTCGACAACTAATATTCTCTTTTTCAAGACACCAACATGTAAAAAACCCAATTGCATTTTGGAACTATTTGCAACGTTGAGACACATGCTTTCTCAACAACTTGTCCACTTAGCTTGCAAACCCACTTCCAAAACTTGCAGTAAGTGTTTTGGCTTATAAATCGTTCATTTTAGAGCCCTGTTAGCTCATCAATACATAAGTAGAATTTATTTTCTACAATTATTTATATTGTGATATTGCTACCAGGGTTCAATTATGTAGTTTTCGAGTCAAGCTCATTAACCCATGATCATGTTTCATGAGTAGTAGTTCACAAGAACCCATCTCTCATGAGAATGAATAGAACTCTTAGCACTTATTGCATCCAGGTGATGCTTTTACTGGTGAAGCATTGGGCCTTCTTGGTTGGTCAACTATCCATTACTAGTCCTACTCAAGTGAACTTCACCCTTGCAGCTTGCTACCCATTCACAAACCTTCAGCAAGTGTTGTGCCTTATGTACCATTCATTATAGAGCCCTTTTAGATCATCAATTGATAAGTAGGAGGCATTTTCCATAGTGAGTTAAACTGTAAGATTGCTATCAAGAAGGTTGTAAGGCAAAACACTTGCTGAAAGTTTTACGAATGAGATAGTAAGTTAGGTTGACCTAAACTTAGTTGAAACTCTATGGTTAAGTGCGCTTGGGCTAGAGTAGTACTAGGATGGGCGACCTCTTGAGAAGGCCCAATGCTTAACCTATATGAGCATCACTTAATCATAATCACTTAATCATATCTTAATAATAATTACTAGATCATATCTTGGTCAGTTTAATCCCTAATATCAAACCATTACATTATGCTTATGTAATAGAGGCTTTCAAATAATTCTAGATATTAGACCAACATGCCCAAAATAACTAATATCTAATATATATAAATGTTCCATTTTTCTTTTTTATTTTATTAATTAACATCCGTTGACAAAATAAACTATATATTGCAATCATTAAATTCATTGGTAAAATAAATTATCTATTGCATCACATCCAAAAAAAAAAATTAAGGACTATAGATAGCAACATCTTTAATCGATAACATTGATCTTCATGTTACATTATATAATTTATTTCACCAATGAATTTATAAAATGTCTATATTTGGTGAGTCTAGCCATAATCACTATGATTAAATTTTCCCTTTAAACCTGGGTAAGACATCATATTGCTGCTTTTGCTTTTAGCTTTAATAAAATTCTAAACATGATTGTTTTTGACGTCTTCACTCGCCGTGTCTCTGTTTACCTTTAAACTTCACTTGGTAGACAGATTTTGAACCTGTGATTGAAAGAGGCTTTCTTCTTCTTACAATTTGTTTTCTTCTGAAAATGTCAATCTGCTCCTGCGATCCTACCTTTTTCCTTTGTCCAGAATGACGCCTTTTGCTGGCAAAGACAGGGGCAAACGAAACATAGCGATTTGCTACAACAATTCTTGGTATTTTATTTAACTTGCAGTTTCAAATGGTTACAATATGCTTCCACAAATATAGGTATTAGATAATGCGCAGAAATTCTAGAACTTGTGATAAAGTTTCAAACAAATTTTACAACTCTTAAGATTCATTGTTTTTATTTTCATGTAAAACTGCAATTATTTTTTAATTTTCTCTTCATACGTTTACAATTTATTTCATTCTATTCAAACAGAAGGAATATAGCATGAATTGAGCTGTATTGCATACATATTACTTGGTTTTGACATCGCACCTTAAGGATTCCTATAATTCTAAACTTCTCAACTTTGTTTGGTTTTCTCGCCATGTTTTGGATATTTAAATTGGAATTGCTAAAGACTGCATAGAAAAAACTCTTCAGAATTCATTAAATGAAATCGGTTTCATAGTGGCTGATAATTTCAATTTTCACGCAGGCAAAATCACTTGTACAGGAAAACTCTAATCTGGTGAAAAAGGTAACGGAATGTCTATCCATATCCTCATCGCCTTCATAATTATTCTTTTGCTTTTGGCATCATGAATGAAATTCTGAAAATGTTATAGGTTGGTAGAAGTTGCACGCCATGCCACCTTAGCAATGACAGCATGGAACGAGTCAACGATAGTTCGGAAACAGATGCTGCAACTCAACAAGATCTACCTCAAACTAATCTAAATCTCACGTAATTTTGTAATTATAATTTTTGCTAAATGATTGTTCTTTATGTCAAAAGATAAAATTTAATGAAGAGATTGTGTGTCTGCAGCCTGTCATGAAGGGAACTCTGGCTGAAGAGATTTCTGCAACTTATTTGAGAAACTGTGAAGTTCTAACAGTATTCAAACAGATCATACGTTAGGGAATCAGAATATTTCATCGATGTTCCTAGGCTTGCACCTGTCACTTTGTTTGAAACAAAACAGCAGGTAGAAAACAGAGGATGGTAACAAACACAATGGAACAGCTGAAGGGCTTTTTACATTCATCAGCAAGAAATACATATTTATAGTTGCAATGCATTTCTTATAATTCAGCTAGAACACTTTGTTAGCTAATGATAGCTAATTGTAGACTCTTGACAACAAACTGGAAGAAGCCGTTTTGATAGCTAATTTTAGACCCTTGGCAGCATATTCGAATAGGACTATACTTCTTATTTGGTTCATATTCAAACTCTTATGGCACATAAGCTGCAGGTGTGCTTGGTTATGTTTAATTTTAACACTTGTAAGGAATAACTGAATTTTTTTGGACTCCTCACATATATTTACATATATAAACTTTATCTCGCCCGCTGCTTTACTGAATACATCAGCCGTCTAATCATTTTTGTTACAAAATTGCAGCTCTACTTCTTTGAGATTTAATCTTCTATTATAAAATGATGTTTTCATTCAATGTGATTTACTCTTTCATGATAAACTGGATTATTTTCCGACTTGATTGAACTTTGATTTTCACACTTGATTGAAGTTGGTTGTCCTTGCTTTTATCCTATAGCTTCAAGAATGCATCTTACTCAAATACCTTCAAAGATAGCACTGCACAATGTTTCATACCCAGCTTTAGTAGTTGATAAATAAATAGTCGGTTGCTTCTTACTACTTCAAGAAACACTACTTGATCCTATGCTAAATGCATAATCAATTATTGATTCACAATCATCTGAATCGCCTGCCTAATCAGAATTTGTATAACTTATCAAATCAAAATTCAAATGGTTAGTAAATTCAACATTTTAACGATTACAATATTCAATGCAAAAATTTATGGTATCCTATACTATCAAATGACTCCCTTTGTTGTTTTCCAATGAGATTCAAGACGGCTAACAATGGATTGAGTAAGTATGCCGATTGAATATACAATAGAAGGCATTGTAGTGGTCAAGTAGTTCCAAATTTTCTCCATCTATCTGTACAAAGTCACATTGACTTTTTAATACCATTATCATCATAAAACGTAACATTATTTTATAATGGAGTGTTTTATATTTAACCCTTAGAATTAGTTTCTTTGCATACTTTTCAGAGTAATCAAAATCTTATCATCTTGTATCAATACTTCAATTCCTAAAAAAATAATAGATCATTCAATTCAAACACCAATGATAAATCTCTTTTGATTTCATCAATCAACTCTATTATGATTAAGTCTAACAATATTCTTACTTTTATCTTTTTTATGCATTAATTTAGATCATTTGTACTCTTTCAATCTATCCTTTTCGATACAAGAATTTACCAATTTCCCATACCATGACTTTGTTTCTTGTTTCAGACAATACAACGCTTTCTTTAATTTGCATACCAAATGTTCTTTTCCATTCTTTAAAAGCCTTAAAGGTGAACTAAATATATTTCTTTGTATAAATCCTTATTCAGAAATGCTGACTTTACACCCATTTGATAAAGGATCTAATTAAACTTAGTAGCAAGTGCAATCATAAGCCTAATAATACTAATTTTAGCTACATATGCGAATGCATCTTCTAAATCTAGATTTGAATTTATTTGCAAATGCATCTTCTAAATGCATCTTCTAAATCTAGTTTGCCTCTTTTATTGTCCTTCCTACTATTTTGGGTGTTTTGATCATTGGGTTTCTATTGCCAAATCGGAGAGGTCATGGATTCATTGTGGGTTGGGGTAGGATCTTAGAGAATACCATACCATTTTGACTGGGGTTCTTGCGTTCTAGCCCAATTATATCATGATTTGCATCACGTTGTATATTAGGGTATGTGCAAGATCATGAGGGGCCAAACTATGCCCTTAAGTGGCAATGAAAAATCAGAAAATCAGGGTTAGTCAACTTGACGTGAAAATTTCAACTAGTTATCAACCTAATATAAAAAAGTTGTAAGAATAGAATCTGTAGAAAATTGAATGTAGTTTCTAAACTGCTAAGCTTTTTTTGAAAAAAAGTTAGCATGATTGGTGAAAAGTATAGATTTCAATGCAACAGTACAAAAATTTTTGGAAAAAAATAAGAAGTAGGTGTATGTCTGACCACCTTAATTATAATCAAATGATAATATTTTATTATAAGATTTTATATATAAGTAGTAGACTCATGCCTGGATGTGACATATTTTTTTATAATTTTATTCCAAAAAAATAATTAATTCATTCAAAAACTCATTCAAAATTTTACAAAATTCAAAAAAAAAAAATTCCTTATAGTAGGCGAAGCATAGAATGTGACACATTTTTCGGATTTATACCGTCTAAAAGTTATAGTCATTTTTCAATCAGTATATAAATCAACACTTTAGAGGTAACTCAATTAGAAAATAACGAATAATTACTTACTGAATTCAAAATTTGACAGCAATTATATCGATAGAAAGCTGATAATCTCCTTAAGATACCCTTTTCGTTTCATCAAATTCGGGTGAAAAAAAAAGTCGTCAGCTACATGGTCAAAGTCTAGAACTTAGGGAAACAAGGAAAAAACACGTTTTTGAGACATTTCAATAGTTGACCATGTAGGTTTGGTGCACAAAGAAATACCAAGCCTAATTGGGTACCCGATATTTTTGTGTACCCGATATTTTTGGGTACTTGAAAAGGTCGGAAGAATTTTGATTTTTCACTTTTCCCTCCTCTTTCTCCCTCCCGTTTCTCCATCCTTCATATGATTATATATATTAGATTATATCAAAATCAAAAACTATATATTATATCAAAAATTATATATTATAGATATTAAATATTATATAATATCAATTATATATTAAATATTATATAATATACATTTTATAATAAATATTATTTAATATATATTAATATTAAATGTTACATTATATATCATATATTATATATTATTTTATATGTATAATATATATTAATATATATTTTACAACTATGTACGAAAGGTTGGAAGATTGCAAAAAAATCATGGATGGTCATTGAAAGAAGCAAAGGAAATCAATCAGCCATTTAAAAAATTCATGGGCGGCCATTAAGGAAGAGAGAGAGTGAGAAGGTGGTGGGGGCTGAGAGAGGAAGAGAGAGAGTGAGAAGGTGAGAGAGAGAGAGAGAGAGAGTGAGTGAGAAGGGGGCAGAGTAGGAGAGAGAGAAGGGGAAGGATAACCAATTCATTACAGTATTAATCAGTAAGGAGCAAGACAAACTTAAATAATATCATAGCAGGCATTAGAAATCCAAATTCTAATTAGGAGTTTTAAGCAAAGTGAGTAAGGTCCCGGATAGGGACATTACAAATCCACACATTGTTTAATAGATACCTCTAAGAACCCATATACATGGGAGTAGGTTTGAAGTAAGATTAAGATTGTTTATCGGTTCAAAAATATTATAGTGTTGTACTTTTGATTAACATCCAATGATTGGATGTGAAATTCACAAATTTGATTATAATAACACTGGTTCTATTTCAAATTCTAGAAAAAATGGATATTTGACATATGTTGATAAATTTCAGTCAACACCATTTTAAAATAACACATCAGTTTATTTTTACACATTGAGAATATCATCAAAAGGAATTGAACTGAAATTGACATAGGTCATAGGAAATAAATTCCCCAGCTATTTGTTGTCTTTTGCATTTTGAGTTTCTTATTACAATCGGGAGAAGAATATTACTCTCCAAATGGTTTTGGACAGTAACATTTGTACTTCCTATTCACAAATATTTCTTCCCTCATCTTGCTGCCTATTGATACCGACAAAGTGAATCTAGGCATTTCTGCCATGTAATGGGAGAAAAATAGTTTCCTAATTGATATGTGTCTAAATAATACATGCAAGAACCTTTTCTTTGATATTGATCACTAACACTTTACAATAGAAAATGTTTACAAAAACTAGCATGTACTTGCATGAGGACATTATATATTACAGAAATCCCGCACAGAAGCAGTTGGAAACCTGCTCAAAAAGTAGTAACTGATAGCAAGTGGGATAATGCAAATGCTTTAATAAACCACTATCTTCTTTACTCAAGCAACATATGGTTCATCTTCTCGACTGGGGCATGTTTGGGAATAGACAGTCTCCATTTAAACTCAAGTCTCTGGAAGCAGTTATATTTGTCAGTGGAGGAGATACACCCATTGGATCTACAATAACTTTATGCTCACTGGAATTTCCATTTCTCTTCAATTGGGATACTCTTAAAAAAATTGCATCTACCCTTTTACCAATTTGGGAAATCAATGGGTCTATTTGTGGACCTTCAAGGAGTTGGTCACCTAAACGAGAACCTTGAGATGAATCAGGAACTTATCTACGAAAGAGATCAGTACCTTGAGAAGCTCTCCCCTTGTTAGTTGAATTAAAACATTAGACCATAGATGGCTGCTCTTTGTTGTAAAATGAGGAGTGAGACTACCTTGCCAAAGGTGGCAATGAACTTACATTTGAGTGATAATGCCCAACATGAGTAACCTGGTTTCCCAAGTCCTGTAAATGCAAGGCCATTGACGAATAGGCATTTCTAATAGAAATATTTGTGGTGCTAGAATGAAGTGCATGACCAAATTCTTTGCCTGCTAATGAACCAATTTGAGGCTTCATTTCACATTGCTCTGTGGATAATTCAACAGCACTTGTTACTTCTCTATCTAAAATTTTTGTGTCAGTGTGCATGTGCACCAAAGAGATTCTGTCACTACTTGAGCTACTACCAAATGGTGAGTACTCATCATCATCATCTAACATAGGCTCACATGCATATCTTACTTCTTTCATTTGCTGCTTTCCCCTTCCTACCTCTTCCTCCTTATCTATAACTTCTATCATGGGTCCAAGAAGCTCTTCCCACTCTTTCCCATTAATATGCAAATATTTTTGTCCATAAAAGTATTTTCTGCATTTATTATGATATTGATCCGATTTGAGGCACCTTGGCTATTTGATCCATACTTCCCTTTCATTTTACTTGCTTTGCTCATTTTAAACGTCATAGGCTAGGATTTGACAGTAGGTATGACATTGGTACTGTCGGCATTAATGATAAATTTTACCTTTTAGCTATTAAATTTTTGTCATTTTTCCTATATGATGCTTTTGTATACGAATTGTGGATATTCTCTGGGAAACTTTTCATTTTTCCTGTAGGATGCCTTTGTATACAAATTTTGGAGAATCTCTGTTAAAGAGTAGGTAAGGATGGCTAAGATGAGTGCAGTGGAGAGGGAGAGGACTAAATTGAGAGAGCAGAGGCGGAGAACGATAATGACAAAAATATTTCAGGGCTTGTGGAAATATGGAAATTATAATCTTCCTCCTAGAGAAGACATTAATGAGGTTCTTCGTGCCTTAGCAGAGGAAGCCGACTCGATTGTTGAAGTTGATGGTACTACATACAGAAATGCGGTATGTATTTTTGGCCTAAATTTTATTTTTCATTTCTTTTAGGTCTTTAAAGGAAGCCGGCTAAATCTTTGTATTAAATGTCAAGGAATGCATGAAAATAATATGATTCCGAGCACAAGCATGAGTCCCTATAGGGGCATAGTTGTGCCTTTTACAAGCGTCATAAACCCGAGATACGCACAAATGGAGGCTTTGAAGAATAGTTCACACTTGGAACCCTCAAGTATGTCCCAAGGGGTCCTACAACCCCTTCGGACACACTTAAACATTCAACTATGTCAAAAGGGGTCATGGGGACTTCCTAGGGGTCCTAGTATGCCTTATAACGTGTTAGGACCCCTAGGAAGTTCCCATGACCCCTTTGGACACATTGGAATGCTCAAGTGTGTCCTAAGGGGTCCTACAACCCCTTCAGACACACTTGAGCATTCAAATATGTCAAAAGGGGTCATGAGGACTTCTTAGGGGTCCTAGTACGCCTTATCACATGTTAGGATCCCTAGGAAGTCCCCATGACCCCTTTCGACACATTGGAACCCTCAAGTGTGTCTTAAGAGGTCCTACGACCCCTTCAGACACACTTGAGCATCACGCGTTAGGACCCCTAGGAGGTCCCCATGACCCCTTTCGACACATTGGAACCCTCAAGTGTGTCTTAAGGGGTCCTACCACCCCTTCGGACATAATTGAGCATTCAAATGTGTCAAAAGGGATGATGAGGACTTCCTAGGGGGGTCCTAGTATGCCTTATCACACCTTAGGACCTCTAGGAAGTCCCTATGACCCCTATGGACACATTGGAACCCTCAAGTGTGTCTGAAGGGATCCTAGTGTTGGATACAATTGTCTGAAGGAGATTGTTGGATACAATTGTCTGAAGGAGATTGTTGGATTAATTGTGTGTTGTCTTTGATGTCACACAAATGTCATATCATTTATCGAGCTCAATCAGTTAGCAAAGCAATTCCCAGCATTTACCGAGCTCAGTCGGTCAGCAAAGTAGTTCCCATCATTTACCGAGCTCAATCGGTCTGCAAGTGGTTGTCAATATCTACCGAGATATTTCGGGCGTCAAAGAAAAGTATGGCAGAAAATAATGTTAACCGAGCTTCCATGGTTATCGAAGGATAGTTAGTGTTTACCGAGTTCACTCGGTCTCCAAAGGATGTTGCAGAATTCGCTGTGCTTACCGAGTTCTCTCGGTCACCAAAGGAAATCTCTTCAGATTAGTGTTTACTGAGCAAGGTCGGCCCAATGAAGGATTTTGTTATTTTGAGAAATAAAGTTTGTTTATTCCAGCTGACTGTTGTAATGATTAGTAATGTTTTTAGTGTCGACTTGACAATCTGAATGGACAATTCGAATGGTATATATAGAAGGTCAAGTTGTGAATTAAAAAAGTGTGCAAGTGAAAAGAAGGAAAGTGTGAGCGAATTTTGAAGAATGATTAGATATCCTTGAAGAGCATCAGAGATATATTTGATCAGGAAAGATCTAGTGAAGCAGAATAGAGATTTGTAATCAGCAATTCAGTTGCATCATTATTCAGGTCACTTCATTGTTACTTTCTTACCATTGTAGCAGTGATTTCAAAATTTCCTAACCAAGTTGGTTTAACAGCCATTTTGTAAATCCTCTAACAAGGTGATAGTTCTATTGAATTGTTTCAAGACCTCTTACAAGGCCACTCCTAATAGGGTGATTAAATCCTCTAACAAGGTCACACCTAACAGTGTGTTTTGTAACCTTTAACCGGGTTGGCTCCTAATAGGGCTCACTTCAAAAGAGTGAAAAATAGTAACTAGTTACATTGGTGGTTTTTCCCATATTGGGTTTCCACGTTAAATCTGGTGTCTCTTGTATTCATGATACTTTCTTTATTCATATATGTTAATCACTGATGAATGCTTAAAGAATAGTTATAATTAATACTCACTACAATAATTGAGTTTTCAGTATAACAGCAGTAAATGATTTAATAAAACATCTAAGGGATTGGTGGTAATATTTTTGTGGTTAACTGATTCACCCCCCCCCCCCCCCCCCCCCTCTCAGTTACTCCATCTATATTTCCAACACCTACGACCCCTTCAGACACACTTGAGCATTCAAATGTGTAAAAAGGGTTCATAGGTTTTAGGAATAAATGCTAAATGTCTGGTAGCCATTCTGTAGCAGTTGTTGCATTCATGACTATGATTGTCATTGATGTCAACACAGTGATCTTCTAAAGACTTGTAGAGAAGCAGACAAAGTTTGAATTAGTGCATGTGAGATATTGCAGTTGGAGCTATGCGATGTTGAGGATATACTCTTTGATATGTTATATGTCTATGATTAAGAGTGTAGATACTAATTCTTTTATTCATGGAAGTTATGAGCATTTTGGTGGAAGCAGTATTCAGGCAGTGTTCCTAAGTAGCAGTTTGTGGAAATCGGATGATATCTCCTAATTGGGATGGAATCTGGTTTTGTGCAGTTAAAAGGAAGTTGAAGACACATTGATAGTGACGTGGATGATAGTGCAAACTTTGAGGTTGCACGAATGAAGATTTATTGTATTTGGAAGCTGACAGTTGTGTATTTTTGATGTAGCATGTGGAAACTTTTATTTTTTAATTGTATGCCAACTCATTTGTAATTATTTGAGTGTGGTATAAAGGAAGGAATGTATTTCCTTGTTGTAATGTAGAGAAGAGGATAGAGTGGATGAATATGAAGTGAAGAAAAGAGCTAAATGTGAAAGCGAATTGTGAAGGAAGACATGTGAAGTACAGAGATCTGAAATTGAGATCTGGTGTAATAGTGAGTGTGGTTTGGCACAGGCAAAGAAGAGGTAACATATTATTCTATTGAGTAATACAAAGATTATTTGGACAGTCTGTTCAGTGATCTTACCCTGAAATTGTTTGGGCAGTGGCTCCTTCTGTCTTCCATAACTCCTAACAGGGTTAGAATCTTTTAACAGGGATTCAAAATCTCCTAATAGGGATTCATATGTACTGAATGTATTTCATAAGACTCCTAACAGAGTCCATCCTTTCACAAGGAATACTCATATTAGTGCATCTTTTGTGGGCATCATTCCCACCAGGGTTTACTCCTTGATCAAGAGGTTCCCTAGTCAACATATCTTGTGTCATTGTGTTATTGTGTGTGAATATCTTTCAATGGTTGGTAATTATATTGCTTACTTGGTTTAATGCTATTGAAGATGATAAAATTTATAATTATCTAATAACTGATTCACCCCCCCTCTTAGTTATCTTGGTGGACTTTACTTTCTAACAATAGGGACTTTCTAGGGGTCCTAGTATGCCTTATCACGCATTAGGACACCTAGGAAGTCCCCATGACCCCTTCTGACATATTTGAACCCTCAAGTGTGTCCTAAGGGGTCCTACGACCCCTTTGAACACACTTGAGCATTCAAATATGTCAAAAGCAGTCATGAGGACTTCCTAGGGTTCCTAGTATGCTTTATCATGTGTTAGGACCCCTAGGAAGTCCCCATGACACCTTTCGACACACTGGAACCCTCAAGTGTATCTTAAGGGGTCCTACGACTCCTTCAGACACACTTGAGCATTCAAATATGTCAAAAGGGGTCATGGAGACTTCCTAGGCATCCTAGTACACCTTAGCACACGTTAGGACCCCTAGGAAGTCCCCATCACCCCTTTCGACACATTGAAACTCCCAAATGTGTCTTAAGGGGTCCTACGACCCCTTCAGACACACTTGAGCATTCAAATGTGTCAAAAAGGGTCTTGAGGACTTCCTAGGGGTCCTAGTACATCTTATCACACATTATGACCCATAGGAAGTCCCCATGTCCCCTATAGACACATGAGAACCCTCAAGTGTATCCCAAGGGGTTCTACGACCCCTTCAAACACACTTGAGCATTTAAATGTGTCAAAAGAGGTCATGGGGACTTCCTAGGGGTCCTACTACACCTTATCACACATTAGGACCCCTAGGAAGTCCCCATGACCCCTTTTGACATATTGGAACCCTCAAGTGTGTCCTAAGGGGTCCTACGACCCCTTCAGACACACTTGAGCATTCAAATGTGTCAAAAGAGGTCATGAGGACTTCCTAAGGGTGCTAGTACTCCTTATCACATGTTAGGACCCCTAGGAAGTCCTTATGACCCTTTTTGACATATTTGAATGCTCAAGTGTATCCCAAGGGGTCCTACGACCCCTTGTGACACACTTGAGCATTCAAATGTGTCAAAAGGGGTCATGGGGACTTTCTAGGGGTCCTAGTATGCCTTATCATGCATTAGGACCACTAGGAAGTCCCCATGACCCATTTGGAGACATTGGAATGCTCAAGTGTGTACGAACACACTTGAACATTAAAATGTGTCAAAAGGGGTCATGGGGACTTCCTAGGGGTCCTAGTACACTTATCACATGTTAGGACTCCTAGAAAGTCCCCATGACCCCTTTCGACACATTAGAACCCTCAAGTGTGTCCCAAGGGGTCCTACGACCCCTTCAGACATACTTGAGCATTCAAGTGTGTCAAAAGGGGTCATGGGGAATTCTTAGGGGTCCTATTATGCCTTATCATGTGTTAGGACCCCTAGAAAGTCTTCATGACCCCTTTCAACACATTGGAACCCTCAAGTGTGTCTTAAGGGGTCCTACGACCCCTTCGGACACACTTGAGCATTCAAATGCGTCAAAAAGGGTCATGAGGACTTCTTAGGGGTCCTAGTATGCCTTATCACATGTTAGGACCCCTAGGAAGTCCCCATGACCCCTTTCAACACATTGGAACCCTCAAGTGTGTCTTAAGGGGTCCTACAACCCCTTTGAACACACTTGAGCTTTCAAACAAGTCAAAGGAGGTCATGGGGACTTCCTAGGTGTCCTAGTATGGCTTATCATGCGTTAGGATCCCTAGGAAGTCCCCATGACCCCTTTTGACACATTTAAACTCTCAAGTGTGTCTAAAGGGGTCCTTCGACCCCTTGGGACACACTTGAGCATTCAAATATGTCAAAAAAGGTCATAACGACTTCCTAGGGGTCCTAGTACGCCTTATCCTATGTTAGGACCCCTAGGAAGTCCTCATGATGCCTTTCGACACATCAAAATGCTCAAGTGTGTCCTAAGGGGTCCTACAACCCCTTCGGACACACTTGAGCATTCAAATGTGTCAAAAGGGGTCATGGAGACTTTCTAGGGGTCCTAGTACACCTTGTCACATGTTAGGACCCTTAGGAAGTCCTCATGACCCCTTTTGACACATTTAAATGCTCAAGTGTGTCCCAAGGGGTCGGAGGAGCCCTTGGAACACACTTGAGCATTCAAATATGTCAAAAGTGGTCATGGGGAATTTCTAGAGGTCCTAGTACACCTTATCACGTGTTAGGACTCCTACGAAGTCCCCATGACCCCTTTGGACACATTAGAATGCTCAAGTGTGTCCTAAGGGGTCCTGAGACTCATTCAGACACACTTGAGCATTCAAATATATCAAAAGGGGTCATGGGGACTTTCTAGGGGTCCTAGTATGCCTTATCATGCGTTAGGACCCCTAGGAAGTCCCCATGACCCCTTTGGACACATTGGAACTCTCAAGTGTGTCCTGAGAGGTCCTACAACCCCTTCAGACACACTTGAGCATTTAAATGTGTCAAAAGGGGGTCATGAGGACTTCCTAGGGGTCCTAGTATGCCTTATCACGTGTTAGGACCCCTAGGAAGTCCCCATGACCCCTTTGGACACATTGTAACCCTCAAGTGTGTCTGAAGGGGTCCTACGAACCCTTCTGACACACTTGAGCATTCACATGTGTCCAAAGGGGTCATGGGGACTTCGTAAGGGTGTTAGTATGCTTTATCACGCGTTAGGACCCCTAGGAAGTCTCCATGACCCCTTTCGACACATTGGAACCCTCAAGTGTGTCTTAAGGGGTCCTACGACCCCTTCGGATAGACTTGAGCATTCAAATGTGTCAAAAGGGGTCATGAGGACTTCCTAGGGGTTCTAGTATGTCTTATCATGCGGTAGGACCCCTAAGAAGTCCCCATGACCCCTATGGACACATTGGAACCCTCAACTATGTCCCAAGGGGTCCTACGACCCCTTGGGACACACTTGAGCATTCAAATGTGTCAAAAGGGGTCATGGAGACTTCCTAGGGATCCTAGTACACCTTATGACGCATTAGGACCCCTAAGAAGTCCCCATGACCCCTTTCGACACATTGGAACCCTCAAGTGTGTCTTAAGAGGTCCTATGACCCCTTCAGAGACACTTGAGCATTCAAATGTGTCAAAAGGGGTCATGGGGACTTACTAGGGGTCAAATGTTCTTACATCAATTTTTATGCCACTGTTAGTTTCTAGAACAAATGATGACATCTACTTATTCAATATAGTTAGACTGTCGATATTACAAGGAGTTTGTAGAAAAATCTTGTGCTGGATACTTTCAAGAGGACTTGGGCTAAAACTGTCTGTCATCAAATCAACTGGACAAGTATTTTTTCAAATACATTATATATATATATATATATATATATATATATATATATATATATATATATTAGTATATAATACATTAATATATATAATATATATAATATATTATATATATATGATATACATTAGTGACCCCAAGGTGCACTAAGCATGATTGGGAAGTGATCTTCTGAGGCTCATATCTTGGACCTCATGACAAGTATCAACAAACCATCAGGGGCTATGGGATCATGTTTCTGAGGTCTACAATAACTTTTTTTGGTTTTGGGTGATTCAACTTCATTTGCATTTGGCAAGGCGATCTCAGTCAATGCCAAAACTTGTAGTGAGGGTCAGTTGAAAGTAGCTTAGCAGTGTATCTTTCAAACCATCTACTCCATTGGCTCTGGTTGGTCGGGTAAATGGCAGTGACAACCCCTTTCCACCCATGGAGTCACTGGAACGCTCGCGACCACGCTCGACCCAAGTGACCCCAAGGTGTACTAAGCACGATAGGGAAGGGATCTTCTGAGGCTTATATCTTGGACCTTGTGAGAGGTATCGACAAACTGTCAGGGGCTACGAGATCATGATTTTGAGGTCTACAATAACCTCTCTTAGTTTTGGGTGATTCAACTTTTTTTGCATTTGGAAAGGTGATCTCAGTCGATGCCAAAACTTGTAGTGAGGGTCAGTTAAAAGTAGCTCATCAGTGTATCTTTCAAACCCTCTATCCTGGCATCGAACCATTTTCTCCATCAGCTCTGGTTGGCTGAGTAAACGCAAGTGACAACCCCGTTCCACCCACGAAGTCACCAGAACACTCGCGACCACGCTCAACCCAAGTGACCTAACAACACAAGTGCTACATTTCTCTGTGGATTTAGTAAACCCCAATATGATGAGTTATATACATAGTGAGTATATACATAGTATTGAAACAATGTAGTACTAAGTGGCTCAAGTGGGATTACAAGTTGGATTAAGGGCCATGGGATCTGTGACGTAGTAGAGTGGGTATATAGAGTATAATATCAGCACTTATCTTTGTAAGGTAACTTCAACAAGATATAATTTAAATCATAATGATAATTGTTGTCACTAAGGATTGCACCCAATTCGCTAAGTGTTGAACCCAACAATCCTGTGAAACAAGGAACTATTCTTAGATTGTGGGTAACCTATCCGAGAATAAACCTTCAGATTAAGGGCCGGCTTCCCTCTGGATCACTTGAAACTTATCTAAACTTTGAAGGAAAAGGGAGAGAAAGTACATGAAATTAAACAGCTGCAACTGAACTAAAACAAAGGTGATCCACCAAATTTTGAAGAGAAACCATAATTGAGAACAAGCTTACTCTAATAGAAAAACAAATTTAACTCACAACTCAATCCCACTTTCTCAACTCCTAATGAAACAAGGTACTTAGAATGCAGAAAAGGAAGACCAACTTCACAAATATGATATTCTTGATTGCACACAAATCACACTACTGAATCAAGATAAATCCCTGAACACCAACTTGAATTTGAAATGAAGATTAAGGATATAGAAACATCACAATAATCCAGCATAAGACTTCAAAAGCAAAACCTAGAATTATAGGAGAACAAGAAGGATTAATTTTATTGCTGAAAAAAAATAAGTACAACTGTGTCTCTCAGAGCTACAACACTCATATCAGAGAGAAATGATGAAGAGCTAACCTCAATCACCAAAAGTGAGAGGTACAAAAAACAAAACCTAAGAATTTTCATTCAAACTCCACTACCTCCTAATAATACAAAAGTCAAAATATGGACCCATGAGGTAGCATCATGGTCTGAATGTCAAATTCTTGGATTCCTAGGGGCGAGGAAAGTGGGGGCCTAAAAATGAACAGTCAAAGATGACCATTACACCCACTAAGTCATGCCACTAATTGATAATCTGACAATGGTTTATAGAAATACCACTTGTCAATTATCTTACAATAAAATATGGGCCATGACTTAACATTAAAAGGGTGAACCCACAATAGTGGGTTACACTTTTTTGCCTGAACAGACACTAAACTCTACATTTTGAAAAAAACTTTAAAATTCGAATGCATATTCTTGTTAAACCGTTTGGAATCAAAAGATGAAGGAAATTAGAGTCTTTTAAGATTTTTTGTCTAGATTCTAAATATATTTTTTATTTTTTATTTTGAATTGATTTGATTGGTTTTTCTTTCTCCCACGAAAACTAGTATGTTGTTGAAAATGTCATTTTCAAAGAGTTACATAGTTTTCATAGAGCATAACTTTATTTCTAAAATAGATATCAATGTGATTCTTTCAAATTTAATTTTTTAACATCCATATGGAGGGCATGAAATTGGTTTGATGAGATTATCATGACTATTTCATATTTTATTAACATTTGAAGTTGACTAAATTGTAATTTTGACATACCTTGACTACATAGCTTATAACTTGTTGTGTATTTGTCCAATTTCATTTTTTATTTTTTTTTATAGATAGAGAACTTCAATACCTAGGGCATAGATATTTTTTTAAATTTTTTTCTCTCATTTACTATTTTTCCATAAGCGTCAAACATAGAGGTAGGCATACAGTGAAATATCTATGTTTAGTAAAACTAAAAATACAAAGTCATAATAAACTTAATATATATTAACATTATAATCACTGGAAAGATTTTTCTCAGTAGTACCTTACTACATAGATAGGTTTTCCAAATGGATTTATTTGATCTACCAAACGATAAAGTCGAAGTGATTTTTTGTCAGCATTTTAATAGGTGCAAAAGAGACTCCATTGTAGGTATGAATGAGGAGTATAGATGCTATATCAATGTTTTTTTCATCCAAGAGGCTTTGAGATATCCATTTGTAATTAATTCCTTCAAATGGAACCTCTCAAGGCTTAAATAATCATATTTTATTAAAAAACTATTATTTCAAAAAAAATCAGCATGTCTAAAAAAGTGTAACCCACTATTGTGGGGTCACCCAAAAAATATCCACTATGACCTCAAATAGATACAGTTATATTTTTAAAGAAAGGCCTCAACCAAAAGGGAAGCACATTCTTAAAAAATAATAGCATTAAAAAACAAAAACCTTCAAACCCTAGGAAAGACTATAGGTTACATACAAAAGATGAAATTCAACTCCCTAAAATGGGAGGATATGTTAAGATATAGCTTCATTCGTATTGTCATTATATATATACATATATTATATCTATATATATTATACAATATTAATAATGAAGAGTTGTGATATTTATATTATATTATTATCATTATTATATTATTAAAATAGTAATGATAATATTATAATGCAATGATATATATATTATATTATTGTTATAGTTAATTATATATTTATATTAATTATGGTTATTACCATAATTATCATATTATATTATTGTTATATGGTCATGACTCTTCATGACGTGACTATTCAAAAGATATAAATATATATCAATGGCTGGTGAAAAGATCAATCACAATGGTAATCTATTTCACACGGCACTTATATATTCTCTATAGGACGATCTTGATTTTACAACATGGTATCAGAGCCTAACCTATAAGAGAAAAAAAATTTTAAAAAAGGAGAAGAAGAAGAAGTGGAAATAAGAAATGCGTTAAGATTGATAATTCTCAGGAGGACATTCATCATTTCTATATCATAATTAGCATGCGAACTTGGAATATGAACAACATATATGAACTATAAAATAATGGATGACACAAGTGCGAAGATTTATCTACGCCCAATATATATACATGACATCTCTATTCGAATAGGAGAAGAAAAGAAAGGAGGTCATTAGGAGGAAAAGAAATAGGGAATAACCCAGCAAACTCAGACGGCTTATTCCAGGCCTAAGGAAAATAAGAGTTGGCGGATATAGACATCAGACAACAATTCAAATATGCATATTACATTCTACATAAAATGTTAATAGCAAAGGGAAAATAGAAAGAAAGCATTTTAAGACTGAGACACGGTCGTTCTGCTATCAGTTTGTATAAATCCATATTCCTTATCGGCAAGGAAGATTAGCTGGGGACAGCAAATACATGGTAATGGATGTACAAAGAAAGTACGGAAGAAATAAGTGATCGTTAGGCATCATGATAAGGATACCGACCCGATGCCTACACTAATAGTTGCAGTGATCTCACACTAATAATATCAAATTGGATTTAATAAATCGCCATGGGATAAAAGGAAAGACTATTGAATATAATTGATATTAGGACCAGTGTCTGCGATTATCAGACAAATCCAAGAGAGATCAATAAATAGAGGTAATCATAGAATATTAAGAGTATCATATGGAAGCATTAGATATGTTGGGTATTGACCTAAGAATCGACTTATAGCTCACGGTGGAAAATAGTACAATACTCATATAAAATTTAGAACAATCGTTCTTTATCTGAATACTGTCAAGTTAAAGGACAGGGTATAAACTGCTACACATATACTTTTCTATACCAGGTATGTATACGAGCTTGGCAATTCTTATTAAATGATAGATGAGCATACTTAAGATAAGCATATGAATACTATAGTTATATACAAAAGCCATATTCAATCCTACCTATCATTTAGCTTTAAGAAGGGAAGGTTGTGATGTTTCCAAGGAGGGGCTTGTATAAATCCAAGCAATGGATATCTGTCCCAAGCCTTGAGGGAAAGACCCAAGATGGGATACGGACTTGACTGTAAACTTTGAGGGAATCCATTGCAGTTGGTATCTAGGCAACCTGAATAACACCTACACCTTCCATTATTAAGCTGGATAGTAATATGATTGGATATGCGAAAATCAATGTTGCAAATAGATAATTTATTATAATTAAATGAATTAATAATTCTTGTTTATGAATACCTTAATTGAATTATTGTATCTTAGGACATACAATGTAAAAGTTTGAATTAAATATGTAATAATTATGTCTAACCTATCATGGGACATTACACAATTCTTTGTCACTACCAATTCCTTTCCAATATTAAGTGTGACCCATGCTTTTCTCACTAAACTTTCATGCTTGGGTTCATAGCTTTTTAGATCTATATCTAAATATTGTAGGATCAATCAGCCAATAGGCTTTAGATTTTATACGATACGCAAGAAAGATATGCTTCATTTTTTTTTTATCCATTTCTTTTTTAGAAAGTAGATATAGATAGTACTTCCAAATAGTCTAACATATTTCCCAATAGATTCCTAACCATGTCCACTGAGGTAACATTGTTCAACACTTTTATTGGTGCTCAACTGAATAAATACATTGATGTATTCATTATTTTTTCCAAGTAGCACCTATCTACGTTCGTGTGTTTTAGGATGGAAATCATCATCTCTTGAATGATTCAATTTTCCTCCTTTCTACAACTTCAATTTGTTGTGAACTGTAGGTAGTGCTCGATAGTCAGTGTTTTTCATCTATTGATCAGAGGGAGATTGGTTCTTTATCTGTTGGTTGTGGAGCCAATTTGGCTCTCGATTTTGCTGAGCTAAAGTGTAAAGACACCCCCTAATTTTATTTTTTTTTGAAATTTTGTGACAATAATACTTTACATCATGAACTTGAAATCGATAATATACTGCTGTCATAAACCTGATAGATCATTGTTCAACATACATTGGTTTTTAAACTCAATATAAGTCCATTGAGGCATATACATACAGAAGATGTTTGCATTATGAAGGAGGACGATGGGTACGAGTATCGCATTAATGGGCTCACCTTACGAAATGAAATATTTGAAAATTAAGATAAGTATTCCATGTTTTATTAATGCATATGAATTTTTAGGTTGTAATTCATTGAATATTAAATCTTGTATGCTTCTATCATTTGTAGTTTTTGTACGAGATAGTTTAGCTTTATAAACTATTGTAATCTATCTTTGACTTACTTTCAGGATAAAAGCATATGAAATTCAGATTTAGAGAGAGTTTGACATTTTCAAAGAGGTCAAGAAGTTGATGAACTTGAGCTTTAGAGGGAGCATATGGTTCAGTTAACTTGTGACAATCTCAATCATATTGATTGAGAGGGAGTTCACTATTGAAGGTAAAACAATTATGAGATTATAGTAGTGGGAACTCATGGATAGAATCACCGATGAGATGCATGTGGATAGAATCTCTGATTAAGGCATTTCATACATCATGAGACTACAACTCATTGAGATGAACATCATACTAGAGGTCCTTTATTATCTTCCCTCATGTCCAAGAGGGAGTGTTAATGTTATGGCCTTGAAAAAGATCAAAATGCATCCTATGCTAATCCACAGCCTTATGGGAACCTAGTATGAGATATAGATTCTCTCATGAAGGAAAGTATGAAGTGACATCCTGTAGTGACACCGAATTGGGTATATAAATAGGTTATGTCTTCATAATAGAGGGAGAAGCTAAAAGATCTACATTAGTGGACATTCGAGGATCTCGATTCAGAGGGATTAGACCATGTTTTGCTGGGTCTCTAGTAATCAAGAAATTATAGCAGACAATTATGGTTATTACCATGTGAGAAGGGTATATGTCAGAAAGAGAAGATCAAATTAAGCTGTCACCCCAGAATCTTGGTCATACAAATTCAGAGGGAGTGTACCATGTCAATATGGTGTATACTTTGTAAAGCTCAGAATTCACCAAGACTATGAGATCGTGCAAACAAATGTAATTCAGTAGAGGTACATCCTCACTAAAGAATGAACAACTGATACTCTTACCAAGCATATTGCTAGAAAGAAGTTTGTGTACCTTCAAATAACCTTGGTATGTTGAGGAATAAAGCCTTATTAGGTGAAAAGAAGGTATCTTGAACACTATGTTATTACTCGTTGTGTAATAACTATATGGTGGTTAGACAACATTGAGTTGTTGGTTTTAAATTGTCATGACTGAGAGTTTGACTTGAATTTTTTGTCTTTAATAGACAATTCTAAGGTGGAAGTCTTGATTTCCACTCTCTGGATGAGCTAGAGTGGATCCACCCTTTGAGAAGAGTCAAGGTGACTTTATGGGTCCTTTTTTCAGAAACAAACTTGGCATGATCAAGTTGTAAAGTATGGATTAAATTCCTCTTATTTGTAAGTTTTTTATTCATGAATAAATGTAAAAATGTGTATATTGCAATATTGTGTAAAATGATCATTTGTGTGTGGGTTAACATTTCAAGGTGACGATCTTGTAAATGGTTAACCAAAGTGTCAAGATAGACTACTTAATTGTGTGTCCCTACTGTGCGGAGATCTTGACTCTTGTTATTACTGGATGTGTAATAACGAAACCATATCATGATAGACTACTTAATATTGTGTCCCGACTGTGTGGAGATCATGATATTCAAGTCTATTTTCATGACGAGACTACATTAACTTGTGTGTCCCGAAGTCCAGATGTCATGATAGACTTTTGATGTTTAATACTCACTCGCTAAGAGGGAGTGTTAAGATATAGCTTCATTCGTATTGTCATTATATATATACATATATTATATCTATATATATTATACAATATTAATAATGAAGAGTTGTGATATTTATATTATATTATTATCATTATTATATTATTAAAATAGTAATGATAATATTATAATGCAATGATATATATATTATATTATTGTTATAGTTAATTATATATTTATATTAATTATGGTTATTACCATAATTATCATATTATATTATTGTTATATGGTCATGGCTCTTCATGACGTGACTATTCAAAAGATATAAATATATATCAATGGCTGGTGAAAAGATCAATCACAATGGTAATCTATTTCACACGGCACTTATATATTCTTTATAGGACGATCTTGATTTTACAACAGGATATTCATATGACCAATAAATCATATATAACCTAAAGTCTTGAGGTATCGGCCTAATACTCAACCCTAAAAAAGGGGAGGAAGAAATAACATTATCAAATAATGCCCAAAAACTTGGCATTACAGCTCTCATACTCGGCATCTGGCAACATTCCGAACTCACTGCAGCTCTTCTCGGTCTTCACTTAGAAACAACACTCGAACAATGGCAACATCCTCGAGGTAGGCATGCATGAAATGATATATCTTTTCTGAGGCAACAATGCTTCATTTTCTTTGCTGTAGATTTCATGAATTAGGGCATTTGATATGTCATACTGTAGCTCTGTTACTTGGGCATTCCTGTTCATTTTGATGCAATGTTCGATAGCATAGATGTATATATTGGTTCTATTTACAAACAACTTAGGGCATTATTCTTTGAATACATAGGGCACGACATACATTTGTTCCCCTTCTGTAACTTGGCATCATGTATTTCATTTCCAGATAAATGAGACATTGTTATCAAAAGCATTTGATATATCATAATTTGGAATAATTGTTGAGAGCATTGTATGCCCGACGATGAGCCACAAGTTAGGGCACGGTTTGTGAACTATTGTATTTGTATTTTTTATCCCCGTATGCAATGCATCTTCTTGGGCATCTCTTTTTGATCTTTATGTTAAAGGATGGGGCACCATACATCTGCTATTCCATTTATCATTGTATTGAAACCTGTTACCTTTTGTATTTGAAAAGCGCATGAATCAACGATACTGGGGCATCAACACAACATTGTATTATCTCATTTCACCCTTCGAGGGTTTTAGGCAATTGATTGCTCATTGATTCTTTATGGTAGCACTATTTTGGATATGCTATTATTATATTTTGTTTGCTGCTAGATGCACGAGCCCGTGAACCTAGGGTATCACAGTTTGAACATGACATTGTTGTATACACTGGTTATGCCATGGGCTCGCGGCATATATACTTGCAACACTGATAACATTTGAGAGTGTCAAGCCTTCAACACTAGCGATGGTACAGTGTGCACATTATGTTTGCTAGTTGTTTCCCTTTGATATCTTCGAAGGCCTGTTAAAGGGCATGCATTAAGTTTGCTGTTTTACACCTTAGAAACCCGTGGATGGCACCACTATTTTGAATAATCATGCTATGATTGGAACAACTCGAGTACATAACTGGTGTATTTTTTACTTTGTTGGGATACACAACTTGAGAGCATGTTAGGGCATTGTATTCACTATTGAACACTTATGGAGTTTCAAACTGTGGCATCTATCAATCTGTTATAAGCTTATACATCATTGACTATTGACATCCATGTTAATGTTGGATAGTTATCTCCTTGATTCATTGATTCAAAATCTATGGTCTTCATGCATTATTTGTTTGATAATTAGTGCTAATGTTTGGTAGTTACTCATTGCCATATGCTCCACTGTTAATACCTAGTTATTGCACTTGTTTGGCCACTATTTCATTGTTGAGTGGCATCACTTGTAACTGATTGATAAATTGTTGATACTTTTTAGATCTATTTTAGTGTAACATCATGCTATCATGTACTTCACCTTGAATTGATGTCTCCATGATGTGTTGTATATTTTAGATGCTTATGAAACAACAGTGTTAACATGTGTTGCCATTGCCTCATGTTACGTCATACATATGAAATGCCCTATTGGAATACTAATGCATATTAGGAAAGCATCTATGCTGCAGTGTGCCTTATCTCTTACATAGATCTGTGTACCCTATTATTAGCTCTATTTTCCTTTGATGCCATGTAGATTTCTATTATTCATTCATCATAGCTTGACTGACAACAAGCCTCAGTGCCCCTGCTGGCTTATTAAATCATCATGTTCATGTTACAACACATAGATTCTATTTGCACCTTCATACCAGTATTTGCTTATCACGCCATGTTGTTTGATTGATCCCTATTGATGCTGAATCATCTCGATGCTCCTCATCTATACATATTGTGTGTACTCTTGGTCCTTGATATGATGATGATGGAGATCATGGGGTTTCCTTGTCATGATCCGCATCAAGGGCCCAGGTCATTCATGGAATTCATTATTGGATCAGCTTCCCTATATCTGCACATGAAACAAACTCATCAGTGAAAACATGGTGCCTTGTTGCTTTGGAGCCTTGATACACATGCCCTGAGCATAGCCTTTGTTAGAGGTGCATGGCTAAGTGTACATATGCATTATGTAGATATTGTGATACCAGCCATTACATAGATCCATTAGATGTAACCAATATCCTCTCATTTCTTCTTGTAGGTTCTAGATCTCAGGAGCTTCTGGACAGGACCGGGCTTCAGACACCAATACTAAGCAATGTCTAGTACCCCAGTATTAAAATATTTCTTTATGTATATCTAGACTCATCCATTCAATTCTGATAACGGCTATGCTCACAGCCTGTGTGAGCTTAGATAGATTCTTTCTTTCCTTCAGTTCTTTCCCTTTTTGTATAGTATACATATATGCATGTGTAGCATTAGATGTAGTTCATTTCCTTTACTTTCATGTACCTTGCAATGAAATGAACACAAACTTAAAGAAGATCACCTAATAACAAAAACTAGGTTATTGTAGCATCACTTAGTAATTAGGTCTCCAAACTTAAGAATGAGGAAAAAATATGACAACATTCTAGCGACCTCTATGGAATGCTTTCCTGCTAAACATCCTAACTAGTTGCCTTAAAGATCCATTGGGCACAGAGTCAATAAGCCTCAACTGAACTAGTTTCTTTAGATAATCAATCCTTCTCAAAACTACTAATTGCTAGAGAAAACTTCTTTGGCTTATTGCTAATCACACCAAACTGAAAACAAACTGAAAGAAACTACTGAAAACAACTTGTGCCATGCACTTAGGGAACACAGAAAGCCAAAACTCCTAACCTAATAATGTACAGGGTAGAAAAGAACCTCAGAAACAAGCCTTGAGGTGGATCCCATTCATTGGAATGGGCATCTCCTCTCCATCCATACTAGCCAACTGAAAAGAATTATGGGCTTTGCATCCAATCACCATGAAAGGCCCACTCCAGATGGCATCAAACTTGGTATGCCTCCCTAGTTTATGTTTTTCTTCATCCCACTTGAGGACTAGGTCCCATTCTTTAAAGACTTTAGGTGTGACCTTGTCAAAATTCTTCTTCATTCAAGCATGATGAGTCTCTAGGTTCTCTAGTGCCAGTTTTCTCATTTCTTCAAGTTCCACAAGTTCAGCTAGCCTGACTTGCATAGTATCTTCCTCCATAAGATCAATCTCTTTGATTAGACTCAGGGTAGGAAACTCAGTAGACAGAGGGATCCTAGCCTCTCTTCCATATACCAATTTGTAGGGTGAGTTTCCTGTAGACCTCTTAGGTGTTATTATGTCTGCCCACAAGGCCAACTTTAGTTTTCTATGCTAGTCCCTCTAGTTTCCTTCTATACTCCTTTTGATGATTTTCAACAAGTTTTTATTTGTTGATTCTGCTTGGCCATTACCCTGAGGGTAATAGTTAGAAGAGGTACTCAAAAATATATTGTGCTTGAGTGCCCACTTTGAAATTTTAGTTCCTAGGAATGCCATAGCATTATCTAAAATGATAGAATCTGGGGCACCAAATCTAGACACAATGTCTTGATAAAAGTTCAGGACAGAGGTTTCATTTGCTTCTTTGAGTGCTGCAGCCTCTATCCATTTGGTAAAATAGTATGTGGCAGCAAGTATCCACTTGTGTCTAGCACTGGATGGGGGGTTGTTAGGTCCAATAAAATCTAGTCCCCATTTTGAGAAGGGTTGCTCTACCTTGATAGGATGAAGAGGGAGGGTTTCTAACTTTTTCTTTCCAGCAAATAGAGCACAGTTCTTGCATCTCCTTACCCAATCAAATGCATCCTTGTACAAGCTAGGCCAATAGTACCTAGCTCTCATCACTTTTAGAGCAGTGGTTCTAGCTGCAAAGTGTCCTCCAAAACCTCCATCATGAAACTCCTCCGGTATCTTATTTACTTGATCATTTTTAACACACCTTAATAGAACACCACTGTGATCCCTTCTATATAGAACATCATTAATAACAATAAAGGGAATGGCTTAGAGTCTAAAATACCTTCTTTTACTCCTTCCAAGGCCTTGAGGGCATTGGCTAGTAGAGAGATAACACTTCATCTCTATTGTCCATCTTGTGCTCTATCCTGCATCCTGATTCATCAGAATAACTTCCTCCTCTTGTTGGTTTGGGTCTACTGTTCTTTCATTAAGTTGTTCACATAGTCCCTTTCCTCTAATCAGCTTGGTCACCTTGATCTGAATATCATATTCCATGACCTTGGTGACCCAACCAGCTCTCTTATGACTTAGGTCTTTGTTCAGTAGGAAGTCTCTTATGCAAGGGTGAGCAACTATTAGGTGCACTTGTTGTTGGACAACAAGTGCCTAAATTTTTTCAGACTTCTCACAATTGCTAGGACATGCTTTTCTATAGGCATATAATTTAGCTCATAACCATCTTGGCCCTGACTATAGAAAGATACTGGTTGTTCCTGCTTCTTAGCATTTTATTGAACTAACATTGTAGAGATACTATCATTGTCTCCAAAAGCATACAATATAAAATTTTTAGAAAAATCATGGTTTACCAGAGTAGGAGCGGATGCAATTGCTTCCTTGACTTCTTCAAAACATCTTTTACCTTCATTGGTCCAATGGAAGGTTGAGTTCTTCTTCAGCATTTGGGTCATAAACTTCAAGAGTGCTGCAACATTTGGAATGAACCTTCTTAGGAAGTTGATTCTTCCAAGAAAACTCTACAGTCCTTTCTTGTGAGTTGGCAGGGGTAGAGGCAGGATGGCTTTTGCCCTCTCAGGATCAATTGTTGTTCCTTGTTTAGAAACAATGCGCCCCAGTAGTCTGCCTTCATGTACATCAAAGATGCATTTCTTGGGATTTAGTGAGACTCCAAACTCTCTACACCTCTCAAATATCTACTTTAGATGAACTAGGTGATCCTTTGTGTCTTTTGAGAAGACAGTTATATCATCTAGGTAGACTAGAACAAACTTATTCATCAGGCCAGCAAATGCCATCTCCATGGCTTTTTGGAATGTAGCACCAACGTTAGATAGCCCAAATGGATCTTTCTGTATGCCATGGTGTCCCATTTGGTGGTGAACACTGTTTAATACTGATCTTCCTCCTTAACCAGGACCTGGTTATAACCAGAAAAGCCATCTAACAAAGAAAATTTGTTAGACCCCAAGACATACTGTAGAATCTATTCCATGGATGGCAATGGGTGATGATCTTTGAGTGAGGCTTTATTAAGGTCTTTGAAATCCACACATAACTAGATTTTTCCATTCTTCTTCCTAACTGGTACTAGATTGGAAACCCAAGAGGTGTGTTTAATGGGAAAAATAATATTGGCCTCAATCATTTTCCTCAACTCTGTTTTCATCAAGACTTCTAGCTTAGGATTGATGGGTCTCTATTTCTGCCTTATTGGTTTGGCATGGGGCTCTAGGCCAATGGTGTGTTGGGCTAAGTGAGGATCAAATCCTTTCAAATCATAGTATTCCCATCAAAGACATCACTATATTCTTGACATAATGAAATAAAGGCTTGCTGCTCTGACTGTGTGCATACTTTTCCAAGCTTAAGGAATTTGTTCTTAAGAACCTCCACAGACTGGTAGTGTTCCTCTTTGACTGTCATACTAGCTTTGTCTTCTCTGAGCTGATCATCTAAGTTAAATATGGACTCGAGTGTGACCAGTCCCTTAGGTAGTTTATTATTTTTCAACTGTAGCATCTGGTCACCATATTGGTGAGCATGTTTGCTTTGGTTAGCTCTAGAGAACTCTGCTTCTTCTATTAGAAAATTAAAAATCTGTTCATCATTTTCAAAAACTTGCCAGCTCACTTGATTGTCTGGTATGGATGGTCTTACTAGAATCTTTACAATCGAGAATTAGGCCTTGTGACCTCTTTTGGAATATCATATTCTGCTCCCATGGCAGCCAGCCTGTCTGCTTGTTTATTCTGATCTCTTGGGACAGCAACCAGATTAAAAGCATGAAAATCCTCTATTAAATCCCAAAACCTATGCTTATACATCTTAAGTGTATCATTTTTTGTTAGATTAGTGCCACAAATTTGATTGACCACTAATTCACTATCACCTACAACTTCTAGGCATTTGATTCCTCTTTGTCTAGCCCATTCTAAACCATGAATCAATGCTTCATACTCTGATGTATTGTTAGTATAGCTGAAAGAAAAATGAACTACAGAGTAATACCTTTTCCCTTCTGGAGAAACTAGGACAGCTCCTCCTGAACTAGCTTTTCTTCTGGCACCATCAAAGAACAACTGCCATAAATCATCACCCTGATCTTGAGAGTGCTTATCTTCCTTCTTCATCAAATCTGGAATCACAACATCCTCTTCATGAATGATATACATTCCAATACCAGAGGTCTCCATGTTTCTAAAAGTTTTATCCTCCTCCAAGTCTCTTTCAGCCCATTCATCTAGAGCAATATCAGGAATCTTTCCAATAGGGGTCCTAGGCTCAGAATCACTTGGGTCTTGTTCATGATACATCAAATTGGCATTTATAGGATTTGGGGTATATGGTTCAGCATGGATTTTTGCAAAAGCTTTAGACTTGATTCTAACTCTAGTCCCATATTTGGTTCTAAAGTATAGATGAGACCAATCAGCTGAGAGATATCCCCCCAACCTAGCAGTGAACTCTCTGCTTAGACAAATAGCAAAAAGAGGAGGCAAATCTATGAGATAGACATCTTGGGGAATGGAGAAATTAGGACATTCATGTAGGGTGAGGTTCAAGTCTTTAATAACTCCCAAGGTACTAACTAATGACCCATCCAATTGAACAATGGGCCTATCTATTGGCTCATAAGATAATCCTAGTAGATCTACCAACTACTTAGAAATCATAGAACTACTTGCTCCTGAGTCTATCATATAATTATGAACTAGGAAATCTCCAACAATAAGAGTTACATAGAAAGGAGGAGGTTTAACATGTGGGGCAATGATAGGCTATGAGCTAGTCTCTTCCTTTTGCTGCTCCTTTTGAGGTGTTTCAACCACTAGGACTCTAGGCTACTTTGAAACACCTTCTTAATTTGATAAAATCTTAGCCAACTCGCTAAGTATTAACTCCTTTTGACCAGGGATTGCCAAAGTGTCCATTAAAGGCACATTGATAGATGTCTTCTTCATTTTCTCCACAATATTAAAAGCCCCAAATTCACTTTGGGCTGTCCCTTTGGTGCAGCAATCTCTATTTGTGTAGACACCAACTGTGTAGCTGCCTTGATTGGTTCCTTGATTTCTTTTGACTAGTTTAGGGTTGGAACTTGAATTGTTTTGGGTTGTGCATTCAAAATAGGAGCTTGCTGATTGGTAGAGGCCACTTGTTCCACTTCCAAAGCCTTCTTCTTAGACCTTGTGTTAGCTACGAATGGGGTATAATTTAAGTTATCATTTGGTGAAAAATTCACCCTGCAAAAATCTTCTTTCTGAAAGTTCACCAATGTTGTCTGAGGAGTCTGCAATTCATTCATGGTAACAACTGGATCTTGTTGGATTTCTAGTTGTTGAACCATCTCCTGTGGCATCATCGCATTGTTCTATACCATGAGGGATTGATTATAACCATTAGGACACATCCCCTGGATATGTTGCTGATTGCATGGGCAATCCCATTGATAATCTTGCACCATATTATTCTAAGCTACAAGAACCAGCTCCCTAGAAGCACTAGGAATGTTAGGATTATAAAGTTTGGCTAGCCTTTTGGTTATAACTTCTTGCTTGACCTTGTTGGACTTGTTGGTATTGGGGCCTATTCTGTTGATAGTGATTTTGATAGGGCTGCTGACAAGGCTATTGATAGGGTTACTGGTAAGGCTAGGACTGTTGCTTCTTTAGACTAACCAGCTCATTAGTAACTATTTTCAAGGCCTTTTTAATCTCAGTCAGCTCTTGAGATTGATTTACAACTGGGTTGGCAACTTATTGAGGAGGAGCTAGGAGAGGTGGAATAGATGCCAAGGTTGGAATTGCTTTAGGAATAGGATGAAGCTCTAGAAAAATAGGCATTGGGGGCCTTGGGGCTATCTTTCCAGCTTGGATTAGACTATTTTCAGCTCTTATGGAAAGAACATATGCTGCTGGTAGATTATTTCCACCCATGGATTGGATCATAACAAAGATATCACTGTTAAGAGCTCTTAGATAGTATAAAAAAGCATGCTGGCTTGAAGGTCTAATTATAGTTGGTATTCTATTCCATGTTCTTTGAAATCTAAAATTGAAATCCATCATGTATTCTTGAGGTTCTCTTTTGATAGTAGTCAAATGCTCAACTAATGAGAGATGATCTAATTTATCCTCAAACTAATTGGTTAAAGCTTGACCCAACCCATCCCAATCAACTATGGAACCAACTGCTAAGCCTCTAAACCATTGCAATGCTTTGCCTTTGAGGGAAGCTGCCAACAACCTCACAGCCACATTATCTTGGGTTATATTATGAAGGGCGCAAATGGATGCTACATCTCTTATATGCTCAATGGTTGAGGTCTAATCCTCTCCTATAAAAATAGGCAAACTTTTAAGGGATGATATAGGTATGTCATTATGCTGCTGCAAATTCAAGGGGCTGCCTTGATCAAAGGCTACAAAAGGAAGTTGTCTGGCCATTGGAGGATTAAGGGGAGCTTGATTTGCTAGTGCTACTTGCACTGGCTGGATTTGGGGATTGGTTGCAGGAATGCGAATAGGATTAGGAGTAGAACTAGGAGTAGGATTTGCAGATTTTGATGCAATATTTTGGGCTGCTTTAGGCCTCTTTTTGATAGATGGCGGCTCTGTATACACAAAAGGATTCTTACTCTACCTGGTTGGGATCCCACTCATAAGCTTATATATTGATCTACATAAAAAACCATTAGATTTGCTAGGTATGATTTCAAAACACTATCACTGCTCTTACCAAACAATAACTTGTAGAAATATTTCTAGGAAATAGACTCACTGAGTATTCATCCCACCGGGCGTGCCAAAAAATTGTTGTCACTAAGGATTGCACCTAATTTGCTAAGTGTTGAACCCAACAATCCTATGAAACAAGGGACTATTCTCAGGCTATGGGTAACCTATCCGAGAATAGACCTTCGGATTAAGGGCCGACTTCCCTCTGGATCACTTGAAACTTATCTAAACTTTGAAGGGAAATGGAGAGAAAGTACATGAAATTAAACAACTGCAACTGAACTAAAACAAAGGTGATCCACCAAATTTTGAAGAGAAACCACAATTGAGAACAAGCTTACTCCAACAGCAAAACAAATTTAACTCACAACTCAATCCCACTTTCTCAACTCCTAGTGAAACAAGGTACTTAGAATGCAGAAAAGGAAGAAAAACTTTACAAATATGATATTCTTGATTGCACACAAATCACACTACTGAATCAAGATAAATCCCTGAACACCAACATGAATTCAAAATGCAAATTAAGGATATAGAAACATCACAATAATCTAGCATAAGACTTCAAAAGAAAAACCTAGAATTATAGGAGAACAAGAAGGATTAATTTTATTACTGAAAAGAAAACAAGTACAACTGTGTCTCTTAGAGCTACAACACTCATATCAAAGAGAAATGATGAAGAGCTAACCTTAATCACCAAAACTAAGAGGTATAAAAACAAAACCTAAGAATATACATTCAAACTCCACTACCTCCTAATAATAGAAAAGTCAAGATATGGACCCATGAGGCAGCATCATGGTCTGAATGTCAGATTCCTAGATTCCTAGGGGAAAGGAAAGTGGGGGCCTAAAAATGAACAGTCAAAGATGACAATTACACCCACTAAGTCATGCCACTAATTGATAATCTGACAATGGTTTATAGAAATACCACTTGTCGATTATCTTACAATAAAAGATGGGCCATGACTTAACATTAAAAACTATCCACTATGACCTCAAATAAATTCAATTATATTTTTAAAGAAAGGCCTCAACCAAAAGGGAAGCACATTCTTAAAAAATAATAGCATTGAAAGAATAAAACCTTCAAACCCTAGGAAAGACTATAAGTTACATACAAAAGATGAAATATCAAGTCCCTAAAATGGGAGGATATTCATATGACCAATAAATCACATATAACCTAAAGTCTTGAGGTATCAGCCTAACACTCAACCATAAAAAAGGGGAGGAAGAAATATCATTATCAAATAATGCCCAAAAACTTGGCATTACAGCTCCCATACTTAGCATCTGGCAACATTCTGAACTCACTGCAGCTCTTCTCAGTCTTCACTTAGAAACAACACTCGAACAATGGAAACATCCTCGAGGTAGGCATGCATGAAATGATAGATCTTTTCTGAGGAAATAGTGCTTCATTTTCTTTGCTGTAGATTTCATGAATTAGGGCATTTGATATGTCATACTGTAGCTCTATTACTTGGGCATTCCTATTCATTTTGATGCACTGTTCGATAGCATAGATGTATATACTAGTTCTGTTTACAAACAACTTAGGGCATTATTCTTTGAATACATAGGGTAGGACATACATTTTCCCCCTTCTATAACTTGGCATCATGTATTTCATTTCTAGATAAATGAGACATTGTTATCGAAAGCATTTGATATATCATACTTTGGAATAATTGTTGAGAGCACTGCATGCCCGATGAGCCACGTGTTAGGGCACGGTTTGTGAACTTTTGTATTTGTATTTGTTATCCTCATATGCAATGCATCTTCTTGGGCATCTCTTTTTGATCTTTATGTTCAAGGATGGGGCACCATACATCTGCTATTCCATTTATCATTGTATTGAAACCTATTACCTTTTGTATTTGAAAAGCTCATGAATCGGCAATACTAGGGCATCAACACAACATTGTGTTATCTCATTTCACCCTTCGAGGGTTTTAGGCAATTGATTTCTCATTGATTCTTTATGGAATCACTATTTTGGATATGCTATTATTATATTTTGTTTGCTACTAGATGCACGATCCCGTGAACCTAGGGTATCATAGTTTGAACATGGCATTGTTGTATACACTGGTTATGCCATGGGCTCATGGCATATATACTTGCAACACTAATAACATTTGGGAGTGTTGAGCCTTCAACACCAGCGATGGTATAGTGTGTAGATTGTGTTTGCTGGTTGTTTCCCTTTGATATCTTTGAAGGCCTATTAAAGGGCATGCATTGAGTTTGATGTTTTACACCTTAGAAACTCGTGGATGGCACCACTGTTTTGAATAATCATGCTATGACTGGAATAGCTTGAGTACATAACTAGTGTATCTGTTACTTTGTTGGGATACACAACTTGAGAGCATGTTAGGGCATTGTATTCACTGCTGAACACTTATGGAGTTTCAAACTGTGGCATCTATCAATATGTTATAAGCTTATACATCATTGACTGTTGGCATCCATGTTAATGTTGGATAGTTATCTCCTTGATTCATTGATTCAAAATCTATGGTCTTCATGCATTATTTTTTTGATAATTAGTGCTGATGTTTGGTAGTTACTCATTTCCATATGCTCCACTATTGATACCTAGTTATTGCACTTGTTTGGCCACCATTTGATTGCTGAGTGGCATCACTTGTAACTGATTGAGAAATTGTTGATACTTTTTAGCTATGTTTTAGTGTAATATCATGCTATCATGTACCTCACCTTGAACTGATGTCTCCATGATGTGTTGTATATTTTAGATGCTTATGAAACAACAGTGTTAACATTATGTTGCCATTGCCTCATGTTACATCATACATATGAAATGCCCTATTGGAATACTAATGCAGATTAGGAAAACATCTATGTTGTAGTGTGCCTTATCTCTTACATAGATCTATGTACCCTATTATTAGCTCTATTTTCCTTTGATGCCATGTAGATTTCTATTATTAATTCATCATAGCTTGACTAACAACAAGCCTTAGTGCCCCTGCTAGCTTATTGAATCATCATGTTCATGTTACAACACATAGATTCTATTTGCACCTTCATACCAATATTTTCTTATCATGCCATGCTGTTTGATTGATGCCTATTGATGCTGAATCATCTGGATTCTCCTCATCTGTACATACTATGTGTGCTCTTGGCCCTTGATGCAATCATGACAGAGATCATGGGGTTTCCCTGTCATGATCCACATCAAGGGCCTAGGTCATTCATGGAATTCATTATTGGATCAGCTTCCATGTATCTGCACATGAAATAAACTCGTCAGTGAAAACATGGTGCCTTGTTGCTTTAGAGCCTTGATACACATGCCCTAAGCACAACCTTTGTTAGAGGTGCATGGATGAGTGTACATATGCATTCTATAGATATTGTGATACTAGCCATTGCATAGATCCATTGGATCTAACCCATCTCCTCTCATTTCTTCTTGCAGGTTCTGGATCTCAGGAGCTTCTGGACAGGACTGGGCTTTGGACACCAATACCAGGCAATGTATGGTACCCCAGTATTAAAATATTTATTTATTTATATCTGCACTCATCCATTCAATTCTGATAATGGCTATGCTCATGACCTGTGTGAGCATAGATAGATGCTTTCTTTCCTTTAGTTCTTTCCCTTTTTGTACAGTATACATATATGCATGTGTACCATTAGATGCAGTTCATTTCCTTTACTTTCATGTACCTTGCAAGAAATTAACACAAACTTAAAGAAGATCACCGAATAACACAAACTAGGTTATTGTAGCATCACTTAGTAATTAGGTCTCCAAACTTAAGAATGAGCAAAAAATATGACAACAATAATCATAGTGAAGATATAACTTCACCATTCAATTCCATAAACATGAATAATAAATATGTATACAAAAGATGACGCAAATATAACATAAAAACCAACAAGTTCTATATATAGAAAGTATCAAATGTATCAAAAGTATCTCCATATACAAATATGGCACATGCCATTTCAAAATGTCTACAAAATCAATGTTTCAAGGTGTACAATGTGGCATATATGCCATCTCAAAATGTGCCAAGTGGCATCTCTAAATGACCACAAAACTAAAAATACATCCTATGTCATAGGGGGATCATCAAAATGTCGCCTCTTTGAAGAAGTGTTTGACTCTAATTGATCCTGCATCAAAAATGAGTTCAAACCCAAGTTAGATTGCTTCATTTATATGATTTGTACATATATATATATGTGTGTGTGTGTGTGTGTAGAATTCATAATTCAAACACTAATTTAATTAAAATTATAACTGAATACAAACATTTCTACATGGCCTCTCGGTCCCCTACCACAATATGGTGTCCTAACATAAGTCTTTGGTAGCGAAGGGACAATGCCACCATAACCAACTCCAACCTATAAATATATATTTGCAATAATGAGATTAGTAGAGTGGTGCAACATAGAGTAATAAATCTACAAAATAGGATGATAGCATAATAAAATTACAAATTGATTGAACTAAAATTAAAACTTACATCCACTGATCTCTCCTTTGGAATAGTGGGCTGGGTCAACAAAGATACGAAGGATTCTCATGGGCCCTCCCTCATACTAGGAGTAACCTATGAGAGTAAAAAGATTGTCAATTATATATAAATGTACTTCATCATAACAACCCTAGTTAAAAAATATAAGTAACCCCTTGTAAAAGTCTACGTACAATCGGGCTATCACTCTGAATTTGAGATGCCTGTCAGCCTAGACTCCTGAACCCATGTCAGGACATCATCAAGAGCCACACCCTATACAATAAAATGCAAGTAAAATATTTAACTACACAAAAGTGGCATACATATGCATGCATAATTAATCTTAAACAATTAATTACCTTTCTTTTGTTGACACCTGATGAAGGAACCTCCTCGTGCCCCCCACTGACATCACCTGTAGCCTGCAAGAGTACAATAAGATGACAATATATTAGTAAATGTATGAATTCTATTGCAATAATTGATAGAGATTTAAGCATGTAAACCAAATGATATAAAAAAAACTAATGGGTACATAATTTATAATATACCATGTAGGTATCAAGACCAAATGAAATGACTGAAAGTGTGGAGTCATCCACCTGTCTCAACTCCTCCTCTGTCATTGACTGAACATAAATGGAAAAAATATATATACATAAGTGCATGCAATCATTAAAACTAATCTAAATAAATAAATAATTTTTAAATTAAATAAGTCATGTGACATTTATTTATAATGTTTACTCTTACCATATCAATAGGAGTCCATGGCTCTATGTAAACCTCCTGAGCACTCTCATGAGATGTAGATGCTCCATAAGGTGTTGGAGCCTCTGCAGTTGTGTCTCTTATATCCTCCTCATCAATAACATACTGATATGTATCACCATCAGTAAGTGGTACGAGGCACATATTCTTCCATATAATGCAAATATGGGGCTCGCATACATGTGAACTCCAACGAGATGTCGATGTGCAAGCATCATCCACACCAGGAGGAAACAATGATCTAGTTTGCATGATCAACTGATCACTCAGCAAATGAATGGCCCTGATAGTCTGTGAGGCAGCCTCTGCAATGATATCGGGATGCTACATTGGAGGAGGGGGTGCAACATTAGTGGGGGGGACAAAGGTAGTGGCCATTTTACCCTAGGCAAATGGCCTAGTCTGAGGAGCTCCTTCACCTACGCCCATGTTGGGCCTCTTGCTAAAGTAATTAACATTGTGACCAAGCAGAAACTCAGCATACAATTTTTTTATAAAATAGAAAGGGAGCTCCAAATTTCTATGGGGTGATTTATCAAAAACCATCCACCAGCGATCCCAAAAGTGTGTGCGCATTTCTTCATTTGTGCACCATTTTATTGATAATTTGGTCTTTTTGGGGTCAACTTGTAATCCGGTTTTAGGATTCACAAAAAGGGAGGTTATATCTTCCTTAGTTATATTAAGGGACGCAATCCCATCATGGTCAAGCCCATCATCAAATTGGGTGTGCATATCATCATGCCAATGAAGAGCAACATTATGTTGTTGCATGAGTGTGTCAATCTTTGCAACAATAGTATTTAGGGTGGCAAGCATGGGACCTAATGTAGGTATATTATGATATGTGTTTTGGAAACCTCGTATTGTGTTCAAATTATCTTGTATCAAATCTTCTAAAGATCAAGGGTTTTGAGACGGGGGATTGTTTTGGGGATCGTTATTTGGTACGGGAGGGTTATTTTCTCCATTGTTGTCAGCCATGCTTGATTAAATAAAAAAAAAATCTAAATTTCAATTTGATTTCATATATTATTACAAAAATAAATAGAAAATCCTATTTCAACCAAAAAACTACATTTAGCATCAAAATGAAATAAAATAATGAAAATATACAAAGAATATACTTATCATATATACTGCGGAGTCGAATTCATTGTTGCGTAAATCAGATACCTAAAAAAATTGCGTATCAGATATATGGAGCTGTTTTACAAACCAAAAGAAATGAGAGAAATGAGAAACATGGTCCGCAGGTTTTGATTTATGCCACAGGTTTCAGGTACCTGAAAATATCAGGAACTCGATATTTTTAGGTACCCGATAAGGATTGTTCTTGGGTGTCAGGTTTTCCCAAGTGTACTAACACCTAGGCCTACTAAAAAGTCAACAAGCATTTTCATGCGCTTCTAGATGAGTGAAAAGTGAATATTTTTCACATCACCACTTTTTGGTTCCTCATGATCTTGCACATACCCATCAACATGGTGCAACTTTATTTGTTGGTGCTAATTTTTTATATCTATGGACTTGGGAACATATTCCTATTACTAGGCCTATCATGGCTCATGCTAGAGATCTTGGGTGGCCATTTGCTTACATTTATGAGGGTATTATTGACTAGTCTCATCTTGGAAAGGTTGATTACTGGCATTGTATGTTAGATGATATTGATTAGGTCAAATTGTGACCTTACATTGGATGTGAGGCCTGGAGAGAGGATGAATCAGAGTTACCTTTCATGTTTAGGCCTTGATGGATGATCAGTTAGGCTCCTTTGCTCATTGAGAGATTCTTCTTTTATAGGGTACTTTGTAAATTTGGTTGGATACATGATATGCCACAGGGTTTGTCTTTGTATGTCCGAGTATAGGTTGAGATATCTTTGTGGGGTCCTCACATTGATTATCGAGTAGCTCGATATGAGCTCCTTGAATTACCTCACTTGGCATGGGATATGAGAGATCATTTTTTTGATGTAGGGATGACAAATGATTATGCTTAGTGTTAGAAAGTAAAGTCCACCGAGATAACTGAGAAGGGGGGGGGTTGAATTAGTTATCTGATAAAAACAACTTTTATTAACCTTATTATATCTAAAACATGTAATCAACATAATCAAAAACCTTAGAATTATAATCATACACTGATGCAGGAGCATCCTGGGTGTAAGAGCAATCTTGCATCACCCAAAAAAAAAATATTTCTATTTTTGTATTCAATAAGGGCTATCTTGTGCAGAGCTGCTATTTATGGAAACTTTCTATTTTTAGTAAGTTGGCCTTACGATCTTGAAATGTTCTGATTTTACATGTGGAGGTTCATCTCAGTCATATCAGCCTGCCAGCAAAGTTTCATGGCTAGATCAAGTCTAGTTTTGAAGATATTGAAGATTTTCGGTATTGGCAGCAGGGTACAGAAACTTCGAACTCAGTTTTGAAGGCTTTAGAGGCCCTGGATGAGGTTGAAAATTTGGGTGATGGGAACTTTGTGCGAGTCAAGCCTATAGAGTGCTTCGTGGCATTTCCAGAATGGGGTTATAATAGCCAATCGGGTCAATGGGCGATGACTTATGGTCTTTGAAAGTTGGGTCACCTGAAATGGCGGAAAATAATTTTTCTTCAAAATTTCTGTTTGGGTTTCAAAACTCATTTTGAGCCGACTTTGATGTAATAAATTGAAAAATAAAATAATTCTAAGTTTGGTCGGCCCTAAGGGCTAAATTTCTAGAACCTTCTCGGGCGGTGGAAATTGCCTATATAAAGAAGGCCCGTAGTGTTGTCTAGGGTAGTTATGGGTAGTAGATTTGGGTATTGATTCGAGGCTTTGTCCTACAGAATATTGTAAGGGAATGCCCATGTGGCTTTGCATATTGTAATTCTAAAAGTTTGTAATACCACATTTGTGGAGATAATAAGAAGCCAATTTTCTGTTCTTGCATATTATTGTTGTTGTTTCTCTATTTCTGTTATGTGTTTGTGGTATTAAGGGGAGCACCCTTCATCATACACAATGACATCATATTTGTTAACTAGGAAACCTCTTGATCATAGAGTAAACCCCGGTGGGGATGGTACCCACAAAAGCTGTACTAATATAAAAATTCCTTGTGAGAGATGGAATTTTTTAGGAGTCTTATGAAATACATTCAGTACATATCAGTCCCTATTAGGAGACTTTTGTTGGCATTAAGCAAAATTGCCACTAGTGACAACACTTACTTGCATTCTGAGTGCAAACCGAGCAGAACAGTGCAAACTGAGCAGAACAGTGCAAACCGAGCAGAACAGTGCAAACTGAGCAAAATAGTGCAAACTGAGTAGAACAGTGCAAACCGAGCAGAACAGTGCAAACCGAGCAGAACAGTGCAAACCGAGCAGAACAGTGCAAACCGAGTAGAACAGTGCAAACCGAGCAAGACAGTGCAAACCGAGCAGGACAGTATAAACCGAGTAACATTTTGTCTACCGAGTCACCAGTATTTACCGAGTTCAAAACCTACCGAGTGGTTAGTATGAACCGTGCCTTCACTTCTACCGAGTGCATGATGATGCTGAGTAATGCAGTGGACGTCGAGTATCAGAAAGTCACCGAGTTAGTTTGCAGGAACCGTGTAACCATACTTGGGCCGACTTAGTGGCACTTATGTTTATTTGTCAAGCTGACTTTGTAATTGTAATTAATTGTTTAGACTTGTATATAAACAATGTTGTAAAGATGTCAAGATGAAAAATATATGAGTATGTATGTGAATAAAAAGAAAAGGCAGAGATAAGCGAATTATAAAGGGCTACAGCTGTATAGGGAACAACAAAGACAAATTCATCACAGAAGGTGATCAGTACATTCAGCGAATCTCAATCAGCAATCCAGTTGCAAAGCAAGAGATCTACTGTTTCATCCTAACAGGTGAATCAGTACTAAAATCCTTTAACCAGGTAGACTTAACAGTCTATTGTAAAATCTCTTTACCGAGTGCATACTTCATTGTATGTTTGTAAATCCTTTAACAAGGTGGATTTAGCAATCCTTATTGCTCCTAACAAGGTAGATCATCAGAAGTGATCAAATTGTAAGCCTTAACCGGCCAACTTTATTCTGCAGTACTAAAGCTTTGTGGGTTTCATCCCCACCCCAGTTTTACTTTCTTTTTGGAAGGTTTCTGGGTAACCAAATCTATGTGTCATTGTTGTGAATGCTTCTAAGTTTCATACTTTCTATATGCATAAAGAAAAAGTAAACTATATGCTAATACATCTGTAATTGTAAGAAAATTTGAAGTTACTGATTCACCCCTCCCCTCTTAGTAACTCAGTTAATCCTTGAATATTTCCAACAATTGGTATCAGAGCATTGTTGGTTCTCAAGATAAAGCTTAACTAGCTTGAGCAAAGATCCAGGACAATGGAGGTATTCAAACTGAACAAGGTGATTGAAAATGAAAAGCTAGATCTGGAAATGGCCATAGCTAAACTAAAGGAAGCAAAAGAACATCTTTCCCAATCCCTAAGAAGAAGGAAGGAACTTGCAAATCAGATGAATGATCAGAATTACATTGAAGAAAAGGTTGAAGATCTTTTTCCCTCAAATAGCTCAGATGAAGCAAACAATGCTGTCAAAGAACTCCTAGAAAAGAATGGGTCTCTGCAGGAAGAAGTGAGAAAATTAAAAAGAGAACAAGAGCTACACTCAACAAGATTTTGTGAGATCTTAGAACAAAGAAACAAGTTGAAAGATGAATTAGATGGAAGGAACAATGAAGTTCAAAATAAAACCCTTCAGCTAGAAAACCTAATTGATCAGATCTCCCATACAAATGAGGAAATTCTGAATCTAAGATCAGAAATAGAAAACACAAGAGAAGAACTAAGATCTGAAAAGGAAATCAATCTAAGATTGGTGGATGACCTAAACACCGAAAAACAAATCAATGAAGGAATGCTGAAAAGCCAAGAAGACCTGAATCAGTTGTATGAGCGAAATCTGCATAGGCAGAAAGGAAAAATAGGACTTGGATACAAAGGAGAAGGTGAATCTTCTAAGCAAGGTACTCAAAGAAATCAAAAACCTACTTGTAATCATTGTGGTAAAATAGGACATACTTCAAATAAATGTTGGAACAATGAAAAAGAAGAATTCAATGGAAAATGCTACAACTGCAATCAACATGGTCACAAAGCAAATGAATGCAGGGAAAAACCAAGATTCAGAGGTAATTGTCACAAGTGCAACAAACAAGGTCACAAAGCATCCGAGTGCAGATCCAAGACATTCAATCCAGCAGAACAAATTATGAAAGCAATGTTTGGATGGGACTACAACATTTGGTGTAGATGTCATTACTGTGGAGAATATGGACACATTGGCATGAACTGCATAAAACATCATCTAAGGAAAAGAGATACTACCATAAGATGCTTCAAATGCACTAAACTCGGTCACATAGCCAGAAACTGCATGAATGCTAGTGAAGTTGAAGATGGAAAGAAGAATGAAGCAACTAAGGTCAGGAAACAAGTCAGACAAAAGTGGATTCCTAAATCTACCGAGCAAACTAGTCCAAGTAATGGAATGGGTGGCTCTACCAACTCAAACTAAATTTCCAAGAAAGCACTGGAACTATATTCTCCTAGACAAACTTCAAGTAGTTCCAGAACCAAATTAAAAGAAAGATCTAAATCAGCATACAAGATGCAGTAAGATCACAGGAAGGTCGGTACCAGTCTTAACCGAACAAGGTCGGTATTAGTCTTTATCGAGTGAGGTCAGAGCAATATGAATTCTCGAGTTTACCGAGTTGCGAAGTCTTCACCGAGCAATTAATTCTTAGTGGGTGATAGTTTGTCAAAATTCATACCCTAATTTGTACTAAGCATTAATGACAGAGTTGTAAACAAAAGGCAAGAAATCAAACTCATTTCTCACCGTGAATTTTAGCACTTTGAGAGCAGAAAACTTCAAGAGCAATCCAGCGACTCAAATACCTTTTGCGAAAAGAATTTTCTGTGAGCTACCATGGCATCATCTAGCACTTCAGTGAAGAAAGGATCTAATATGTTAGTCCAAGGGGAATCGAAAGCACCAGATTTCAAGATCGTGCCTGCAATTTCAGCAGCCCTAGACCCGAATGGAGCTCAATCTCAGATTCCTCCTAAGGTACTACTTATTAACGATATTCGCAATCATTTCAACTGTGCAATTCATGAAATGGGAAACCTAGAACTAGATATTGTGCGTGAAGAACTGTGTGTGGATGGTACTCTAAAACCCGAGCACAAACATCTGGAAGATAAGGGATTAGTTCACATTGCACATTTGCCTCGAAACTTTCAAGATAAATGGGTTAGATACATTCTCAGCCGTATACATGATGACAAGATTTGGCTTGAGCAACCCATAGAGATCACCAAGAAGATGATTCATCAAATCACCGGTCTTCCCATGTTGAACAAAGCAAAAACTACCAAAACCCTAGGTCGGTCGAAACTGGAAAAGAAAACCCTAGCCGAGTGGGACGGTAGAGGCATGAAAGTTAGCAGCATTACCGATGTTGAACTAAAGTTTGGTACACACATTATTGCCCATAAGATATATAGTTCAAGTCGACAGAATAGTGTCTCCTGTGAAGCTATTGACTTAGCATACAAAGTGGTCAAGAACAACTTATCATTTGATCTTGTAGATTTATTGTTAAAATAGTTTAACAAGAACATGGAAAGCATTCAAACTTCCAAAAACAATCCATGTAAGTTTGGATCCCTACTGGTCTGTTTATTCTTCTATGTTCAAAAATTCTTCCCTTCCAAAGGAAAAGTTGTATGGAGAAAAGATGTGCCAGTCCTTTATGAAATAAATGAATACATCTCAGAAATGGGTGAAAATTTTGAAAGCATCATGGATAGTTATTTTGAGTCTTTCAAAGAGAAAATGAATGACAAATTTTGGATTCCACAGAAGTTGGTGGAGGATTACAAGGATGACATTTGTTTCATGGTAGACTGTGACAATGTATATATTCAAGCAGCTAAACCGAGGATTGTATATGTAAAACCTCTTCCTTATGAGGTAAATATTGATGAAACCAAGAATATCATTGAAGCCCTTCTTAATCAGCCTGTTAATCCCAAAGCTCCATATTTTGGAACATATGATGAAGCAAAGGTAAGAATTGAATTAAGCATAAAACTTCCATAGGCAGTAAACAAAGGAAAGAAGAGGATAGCCAAAATGCAAATGCTAACCGAGGACAAAGAAGATAACGATGAAGAAGAAAAGGAAAAGGATGAGAAAATAGAGGAGCCAGAACCTGCAAAGAAGAAAGGAAAGGTTTTTATCACTAAGGCACCTAAGCCTCCCACTATTGTATTTACAAGGAGAAGTGAAAGAGGTAAGGCAGATAAAGATAAGGCAGACAAAGATATAGTATTCAAAAGGCCTCCTCTAAACTTTCAAGAGAGGATCAAACTTTTTAGAGATGGATCAGGATCTGGAGTAAGTAACATAAAATCTTTTAAATATGAAACCAGATTGGAAACAGAATAGAAGGAAATAGAAGATGCTGTTATTGAAAAGATGGGACAGTGGAAATACTCTCTTGATGAAATAGCCCCACAGGTTCCAGCTGTCTTATTAACTTTAATAAAAATGAGATGGAGCAATGCAAAGAAAACTGTGATAGACATATTTGATCAAACCCTGAGACAGTTAATGCCGAGCTTGAAAAATGATGAAGTAAAGAAGGCATTAAAGAAAAATGAAAATAAGATGACACTAAGGTTCAATACTTGTTTGATTCTGATCAACAATATTGAATCAGTTGTGAAGGCTGCAAATGCTACATGGAAGAACATATACCATCTTCACCAACCGAGTATTGAAACAGTAATAATAAAAGATATTGAAGATGACAGTGATGAACAAGAAGAAGCCACAGAGGTAGATGATACTGTGAGGATAGCAGCAGAAGTCATTGCATCCCTTCCTACCTCTCCAGTAAAAGTTTCTACATCCAGCCCGGAGACACCTTCAAGCATGGTTGTGACAACTTCAACTTTTGTCCAATCACCTATAGCAACAATAGAAGCAACCACCATTTCTTCTACCGAGTTGTAGTCTCCCATTTCATCAAGTTTTCCAGCAGTAAGTATTCAAATTTTTGATTCTACAAGTGTAAATATTTTAAGTTCTCCAGTAGACAGTGTGCCAGTCTCTATAGCCAGTCCAACTATGTCTATTGTCACTACTACTAAGGCATTAAGTACAGATAAGCCTAAGGCTCTACCGAGTATAAAATTTTTGGGTAAAAATATAGTAGAGGATATAGACCTAGATGAAGAAATAGAGATTCCAACATTAGATTTTGCAAATCTATCAGCGGACCAAATGCAAAATATAGGTGAAATCCTCCAAAGGAAAGCAAAGCAAAAGAAGCTTAAAGAGGAGAGAGACAAGGAATATCAAATCATTAAAGATGCAAAAGACATTTTGTCTGATGCATTAGGTATTAAAGTAGACTCCTCTCAACATGTTTTGCTACAATTGGCTGAAGCAGTAAATAAATACAATGAGGATTCATCTGGGACAGAAAAGTTAGTTGAAAGAGCTGAGAAGAGATTCAAAAATAAAGTGCTTGAGCACATTGCTCAGCACATAGCTATTAATCAAGTGGAATTGTCTTTAGATTTGTCAAATATTGAATCTACCTATTCGAATGTCACCTCTCTTTTGGCCAGACTATGCAATATTGTCGAGTTCACAAAGGATGTTAAGGATAAAATGAATAAAATGGATGAGGATATGAAGATCAGCATACAGAAGCTGCAACTTGAACCAAGCTCAAGCTCTGCTCATCACATGAAAGTCTCATACCTATCAAATATGCAGTCAGATCTACTAAAAGAAGACACAAGGATCTGGTCCACACTGCTAGACATCCAGAATATGATCCTTCCCATCATGAATACAATGTATAAGCACATTGAACATTCCAAAACATTGATTCATGACAATCAGTTCTCTATAGCAGATCACATGATTGAACTCTCTGCAGAAGTCCAAATTGCAATCCAAACGTGCAAGATTCTGCAAGAAAATTGGGACAGAACCCTGGCACTAATCATGAAGGTACATTCTGACTTTCTATCAAATTTTGGATTCTCTCTGTAAATCACTTGTATATACACCTTTGGCATTATCATCAAAAAGGGGGAGATATGTATAGAAGGAGATATGTATAGAGGGAGATATGTATAGAAGGAGATATGTATAGAAGGAGATTTGTATAGAAGAAAAAGTTAGCACATTGAAAGGGGGAGATAATGTATAAAGCTCTATGACAAAGACAAATTTAAAAAAAATCATCAATAAGTGTTTTTGTCACTAATGCCAAAGGGGGAGATTGTTGGCATTAAGCAGAATTGCCACTAGTGACAACACTTATTTGCATTCTGAGTGCAAACTGAGCAGAACAATGCAAACCGAGTAGAACAGTGCAAACTGAGCAAAATAGTCCAAACTGAGCAGAACAGTGCAAACTGAGCAGAACAGTGCAAACCGAGTAGAACAGTGCAAACCGAGTAGAACAGTGCAAACCGAGCAAGACAGTGCAAACCAAGCAGGACAGTATAAACCGAGTAACATTGTGTCTACCGAGTCACCAGTATTTACCGAGTTCAAAACCTATCAAGTGGTTAGTATGAACTGTGCCTTCACTTCTACCGAGTGCATGATGATGTCGAGTAATGCAGTGGACGTCGAGTATCAGAAAGTCACCGAGTTAGTTTGCAAGAACTGTGTAACCATACTTGGGCCGACTTAGTGGCACTTATGTTTATTTGTCAAGCCAACTTTGTAATTGTAATTAATTGTTTAGACTTGTATATAAACAATGTTGTAAAGATGTCAAGATGAAAAATATATGAGTATGTATGTGAATAAAAAGAAAAGGCAGAGATAAGTGAATTACAAAGGGCTACAGCTGTATAGGGAATAGCAAAGACAAATTCATCACAGAAGGTGATCAGTACATTCAGCGAATCTCAATCAGCAATCCAGTTGCAAAGCAAGAGATCTACTGTTTCATCCTAACAGGTGAATCAGTACTAAAATCCTTTAACCAGGTAGACTTAACAGTCTGTTGTAAAATCTCTTTACCGAGTGCATACTTCATTATATGTTTGTAAATCCTTTAACAAGGTGGATTTAGCAATCCTTATTGCTCCTAACAGGGCAGATCATCAAAAGTGATCAAATTGTAAGCCTTAACCGGCCAACTTTATTCTGCAGTACTAAAGCTTTGTGGGTTTCATCCCCACCCCAGTTTTACTTTCTTTTTGGAAGGTTTCTGGGTAACCAAATCTATGTGTCATTGTTGTGAATGCTTCCAAGTTTCATACTTTCTATATGCATAAAGAAAAAGTAAACTATATGCTAATACATCTATAATTGTAAGAAAATTTAAAGTTACTGATTCACCCCTCCCCTCTCAGTAACTCGGTTAATCCCTAAATATTTCCAACAACTTTGAATCCTTGTGAGGAGATTCTAACCCTGTTAGGAATTAAGGAAGACACAAGAACCCACTGTCCAAACAGATTCAAGGGAAAGATCATTGAACACACTATCCAACTGATCTCTGTATTATTTGATCAAGATAATACCAAAGAATTATTGATCTTAGAAACTTGCTTCTCCTCTCTGATTGTGCCAAAACCACACCAAATGCTTCACCAGATCTCACTACCAGATCTACTCACTTCACATCATACATCAATCACTGTTTCACCTTCGCATCATATACTTCTCATATCACATGTACACATAATTAAGGAAAACAATCCTTCCTTTATATTACACAATATTTTTGTTACCAATTTAGTTTTCATAATAAATTGATTAGTTATGAACCTACTTATACATTGAATTATGTGTTTCAATTTTTTGCTCATGGATCTTACAGAATTATTTGAGTTTTGGAAGAAATTCCAAAGTATAAAAAAAGAAAGTATACAATGCAAAAAATAAATGAAATTTGATCATTTTCATTTAGATTTACATATGTATACAAAAGTAGTAAAATATTTTTATGGAAATATATTATGGAACTACTTTACAAGGTACAAATGTTCAAATTTTATACAAGTACTTGATACAATGCATTCGAATACCACACAACTTGTGGTAGATCTTAAAACATTTATTTGAATAAACACATTGTAAAACTTAAATGTACTAAGAGAAAGAAGGAAGAGCCTCCATTGCCTGAATAGAGGCTGATTAGTTGAATTTTGAAGAAGACCTAGGCCCGCATCTCTAGTTTTGATTAGACCTACAAAGATGAGAAGGGTCAGTTCAAGAAGAGCTAAGCAATGAAGCTTTTCCTAAACATCTTTATTGTACTTTATGTGCTACAATGTGCTTATGCAGATAAGACATTAAAATATGCGAGAAAGAAGAGGAGAGAGAAAAAAGAAACACTTAAATTTTTGCTAATGTTGTTTGTTTCATGTGCAGATATAGGTATGAAGACCAAGTAGGTTGTTGAAGGGACACACATATATACTATAGGTGTGAAACTTTCCAACCGAAGTTATGTAGAGGCAGAGATTAATTAAGGAGACTGCAGAGGGGGAATACATATTAAGTATGGGACCTTCTAGTTGAATTAATGGATTTGATGAAGACTAGTTGTTAAAGGGGCACAACCTTTTATTATGACACCTTTCAGCCTATTACACTTGTGTACAATTTTAGTTTGTTGTAGGAAGAATCATAGCTGCTACAAGAGGTAGTTACATGTTAATACAATATTCGTTTGCTGTAGGAAGAAGTTTTCTATAGGAATCAATAACATTTATGCATAACTCCACTCATAATTTTATAGGAAGTTTTGATGTTGCAAGAGATTACAAGAGAATGACTTCATGGATTAGTTCTGGGAATCATTTAAGCTTCTATAGGAGGTTTTGAGGTTCTAATGTTTCATGATACATTTGTCTTGAAAAGAGATATACATTACATGGTTAAATATGAAATCAAATGAACATGACATGGACATCAATGAAATAAATTAGAATCAGTTCAAATGTATATGTAGGAAATATCTGTATTATCAACAAATATATTAAAGATACGACAGTAAGAATTCTATTGCAAGAAATAAAATTATGATTTTATTTGATTATTCTGCTACAGGAGACCGAATGTGCAAGCCTGAGGAAAATTTCAATAGATTTATGTGATAAAAATAGAAAGCCATTACTGATTCAAGCATTAAGCATTAAACAATAAATCGGGAAAAAGTAAAAAACTAGAAAATACTATATTTTTGTGTGCATTTTATGGGCATATGAGGACAAATTTGAAAAATATAAAATATGGGTTTTGTCCAGAAAGGGGTGATTTAAGTCCCTTTGTGGGAAGAAATCCTCATAACATCAAACGAAGAAGAGATAAAAGTTGTTTTATGAAGGAAACTTCAATACCAGTGCATATTCAAAACAGTGTAAAAATAAAGATAACCAGTTGTGTTTTTACCTTTTCTCTCAATCCATGATCTGGGTTTGTCTAAATTTTTTACTAGAGTTAGAAAACTAGAAAATGCAAAAACCCATTAAATTTCATGAGAATCGGAGTGGTATTGAAAAAATACAATCACAAAGTATACATTAACCAAGATCTTTTTCTGCAATATGGAGTATAACGGAAGGCTGCAACTCAAAGGAAAATATATGCAAAAAGATACAGATTCTAAGAAAGAAAGTGAAACTCATTTCATTTCAAAGATAAATTTACAGATTTCAAAGATAAAAAATCCACATGGAACAAAACCATTGCGACAGAGAAATATTCAGAATAGAAAATCCATTGCAACAAAAAGATCAAGGATACCTTGCCATGACGAAGAAGAGCAGAGCCTCCAAACTAAAACAAATCCATTTTCAAATCCTTCAAACCCTCGCTACAAGGAGATGCAAAAATTCTCAGAAAAGAACAAAATGAAAATAAAACATATGTTTAGGGTTTGAATCCTTTTCATATCTGGATCCCTCTTTTATATTAAACATAATATATATAATGATTTCGGGTCCAGGTTTTATGGCTAGTTTTTTAGTGCTCTTCCATTATAAGATTTTGCTATTATTTACATATGATAAAATTTTATTATTTTTTTATCTATTCATATATATTATTCTACTTTGTATTTATTAAATATTGTAACCATTCTTTGTAACCATTCTTCCTCTTTTTGAATTTTTAACATCTTCTCTTGAAAAAAATGTTGTTGAAGTCGCTAATGCTTACTCTGGAAAATTCAAAGGTAATAAGATTTTCTCACCTTGGGATAATCTTATCTCTAAAAATTGGAAGGGTTTATTCTTTCCTTCTCTTCCTTATCCTCTCTACCCCCAAGATCGATCTAAACTTAGATATGAAGTTAAGTGGATCCCCCCCAACATGGATTTGTTAAACTTAACTTTAATGGATCTTCAAAGGGTAACCCAGGTATTGCGGGTATAGGTTTTTCCCTTTGCAATTGTCATGGTTCTCCTATCTATTTTGAGGCTTTCCCTATTCCTCCTGGGACTAATAATCTAGCAAAAGCTTATGCTTTGTTGCATAGCTTATCTGCTGCTAAAAAACTAAACATTAATTATCTTCATGTTGAAGGATATTCCTTTGTGATTATTAATGCTTGCATTTCTAGATGATCTTTCTCTTGGCACAACCATTATGTCTTGCAACAAATCTGGTTTCTTTTAGACTCCTTTACTAAATGCTTCATTTTCCACACTTTTAGAGAAGGGAATAATTTATCAGATTTACTTGCTAACTTAGGTGTTGAAGGGAACCATATTGTTTTCCCCTCTTCCATGGTCTCCTCGGAATCCCATCCTACTATATTTGGTCTTATTACCCTTGAATCAGCTTCCTAGATTTGTCTACGGGATTACTTTATTATTTCTTAATTTATTATGTGAATACGATGATAGCCATGTTGAGGATCATTCCATTTCGGTATGTAATTTGAGATTGTGATAAAGATATGTCTAATCATGCAGAGTGATTCAGTGTTTACATCACTCTAATTATTTAAAAATCATTCATTTTAGAAATGGTGATTAATATGTGTTTATCAATGATGTTTGGATCAAAGTTCTCACGCGGCTATGATCCTTCATATCTACTCATGAAAGATTTCCTAATGGTTCTCTGTATGTTTTCTTGATATAATAATATTAATTGCTCTCCATTTGTATTCATGATGAGTTCTTTATCACTCGACACATTTATTTACAAAGCTCCAATCGATGTGCTATTATTCATAAAGTTTTTTTTTTTTCCATTTTCTATTGGTGGCTTTGTTTTTTGTGGATCATCTCTACTAATGGCTTCACATATGACTAGTTCTCGATTTGTTGATGAATTCAGGCCATTTAACTTGAGAATTTTCTTACCTCTTGATGTTTTGGAGTTCCCATTCAAGGGTAAGATTAATGATGAATTTCTAGATGCTATGTTTTTAGTCCATTGTCCAAAATGCAGAAGGTGTATCTGTCAATTTATTAGTGAATCTATCCTCTCATCGTGCTTTAAGAGACTCATTTTCCCCTCTCAAATTGTCTCCATCCTTTTCTCTATTTTCCTTGATCTTTCACAATCATGGTATCTACTATTTCATGTGGCAAATTGTGTAATTTTGCCCAAATTCATACAGAATAATAAGTTTCTTTGGTTTGTTCAATGCTACAATTTGTGGCAAGGGGAGGCAATTATTGGCAGTATTTTTCTGCGACACATTCTTCTATCTTTGGATAAGTATGCTTTGATTCTTGGGGTGAAAAAATATTGTATTTCCTCATCTTCCATGATGCCCTTGGATATTTTGGTGAATAGAAATGTAGTGGATGCTGGGTTCCGGGGGAAAGCATTTGCTAGAACTTATGCCATACTTGGTCTTTTGGCTCATGCTAATGCAATTGTTAATGCTAACATTTTCCCATGCTCGGTTGCTTCTGTGATGGATGGTAGTATTTCTAATTCGGTTTCTTGCAGCTCTACAGGTTAGGTGTTGCATTCTTTTGGTTGCACTGGTGAATCTTCCTCCTCACCTCGGGACTCCATTACTGGTTATGGGTCTACTTTATTTATCCACAATGAAGCTGACAAAATTTTGAATTCTCTATTCTTCTCTCCACTTCATCAACTTGGGGAGGAGGACCCACCTCAGGATGATTAAATCATAGCTCCATTCTATCTCTAACTATCATTTTTGTCTTCTCTGCTATTAATTTTTTGTGATGATAATACAAGTTGGTTCACCGGGCTTATCTTTTCCTATCTATGGCTATTGTCCCACTTGGTGAAGCTTCGTTTCTTTGTTACTCTTGATAGTCTCTATCTTAATATTGATAGACAGATCCTTTAGCTCCTTCGATGGTCGACATTGCATGGTTTTTTTGAATAGTTCTCAAGTCTTTTCGTAACTAATGATAGATTTGGCCTATATACTGCTCCTCATTTGATGTAATATGGAATCAAGATTGGATTATTTCATATATCCATCCTTTTTTTATTTTTTTTCCTATTACAAAGTTGAGGATTGAGGGTTCTTTTTTCATATGTAAATTGGCCTCTTTTTGACCAATATAGGGATGTATTATTGTAATTAGGATTGGATTATTGCATACATCCATCCTTCCTCTTTTCTGCTAGGAAATTGATGGTAGGGGCCCTCGTTCAAGAGTAATTTGGTCATTTGTTGACCAATTTGGGGATGGGTTAGACTTTTCTCCTATGTCAAAACTATTTGATTATTTGTATTACGGGTAGCGAACAATTTTTTTCTTCACTGGTTCTTTTCTCCAGGACTCTTTTTGAACCAGTTTTATAAATAAATATAAATAAAAAATTTCACCAAAAAAATAGAATAAAATTGTTATTTAATAAATATTAAGTCTTATAATAGATAAAATAATAATTTCTTGCATGTGCATTATACTATAAAATTAATATTCTAAGGTGTTGAAATTATAAAACACTTAGAATAATAAATTATTTTAATGCAAGAAGAGACCTTCAGTTTTGACTTGAAGTTGCATTTAGAGGAGATGGAGTTTTATTATTTCTATCATCAATTATGGGCTATTTTGAGGAGTTTTTCATGCGATTGAAGTTAGCTTTGAGTCTCAGATCATTTGGACATGGGATTAAGGGAAATTTTAATGAGTTTCTTTACAGTTCAGAGTAGTTTTGACATGCATTTTTATGCATTATTTTTTGTATCTGAGTTAGGGTTTTGTGATCTATTTATTGTATTTCAACCTCATTTTGAGAGGTTCTTCTTTTGGCTATTATTTTTTCATATTGCAAAATTTTGAGTGAATCGTATGAGCACTTTGTAGCAGAGATTTTTTTAGAATTGGTTATATAGATACAACAGTTTCTTCTCATTGATTTGGGTGCAATATTGTGGGTTCTATGTTTTGTATGTTGTGTTCATTGTAGGATTTAATTCTCTCCTTATGTAGCATCTCTTTGAATTATAAATATTGAAATTCGTTGCATATGAGTTCCTCTATGTGTATGTTGTTATTCCTTTGCACTAATCAAGAATAAAATTAAAGACTTTGGATAGGGAATAGATTTTTGGGGGTTTGCATGGGGATATAACTAAGTAGTGTAGATTTAGAGATATTTTGATCAATATCATCATAAGGTGGTGATATTAAAGGGATCCCTAATCAATAGCTTTGATTAGTTTCTGTATATTTTCTTTGCAACAAAGTATAGCCCAATGGATAAGGCACTGATCATAAATGAGTTTTATTTTGTAGTAATGACTACCTAATACAATTTGGTTGTACTCCTATCTTTGATATAAATTTATTTGAAAGCTATTTGAGTTATTGTGACCTGCAAGTTGTGTCCTATCAAATGGTAATGGAGAATCAATAAATGAATGGTTATAATTTAGTATTTTCTTACCATTTATCTTTTGCATTAAAATCCAATCTGTGATTATTTAAGTAAAGTTTGTTTTAGTAGATTAGGACCACCCTCCTTGGTTTTGCAGAGCTAGAAGTGCAGAGGGAAGTCTTTTCCCTATAGTTGGTCCATTTTCCTAATAGACCTCACCACATTTGGAATTAGCCTTCCCTTAAAATCTATCTTTAGGTATGCTGGTGTCTCTCTGAGTATAAAGTCCATTTTGAGGAACCAACGGATGAGAGGAGGAGTAGCGAGAGATATTCATTAGGTGAGGGTTGTAGGTTGGGGTTAGCATAGATAGGGGATAATTATGAAGGTACCACTTCCACAAGTTTCCCCAGTTGCTCCAGTTCCACTAGAATAGGTAATGCAGGCACTAGATACCTTGGTTCAGGATGTGTGATCATTGGAGGTGGGCATGAAAGAGATGAGGGTTCAGATGGCTCACTTTAGTTCTATGATGTAGACTTTTATGGATTCTATGGATTAGCATAGCGCACAACCTGGTTCTATCAGATATATAGGTATGGATACAGATGGTCTAGGTATAGGTACAGGTGGATCAAATACAGGTGCAAGTGTAGGTGTTACTATTTAAACATTGATTTTCCGCACTCTGATGTATCATATGTATCATGTTGATCAGGACTTTATTGATGTACTTCATGGACTTTGATAGACATTTGATGAAATCTCTTTACTTTTTATGTCATTATATGTTGGACATTGATTTTATGATGATATGTAGTTCTACATGCTTCTATCTATATGATTATTTTTGTGTTTTTATGAGGCAAAATATTCTGAATACATTTACTTTACTTGCTTTGGATGGATGTCTTATATATGACATAAATTGTATGGATGCAAAATGTTAATAATGAATGCATTTATTTTGCTTTCTTTAATGATTAATAATTTTATTGAATAATGATTAATGAATACCATTTCTCTTATATGATATGTTTTTTAATGATGATTAATGTACCTATGATGCAACTTAAATGAATCTTAAATGGATATGTCATGTAGTGAATGCTTAACATGTACTTATTTTTTAATAATGATTAATGATCTTAATGATTAATGGATAATGGTTAGTGAATGTAATTTAATAAATAATGCAATCTACTTAATGAATGTAATGAACCTAATATATATAGATTTTTTAAATATTTTTGTCCAACATAGTAGATCAAGTAAAAGAATGATGAACCCTTACTAATTAAATTTACCACCTTTTTATTTTTATGTGTTTTTGAGAAAAAGGATCTGAATGCAAACTAACATGAAATTAATCTAAAATGAATGTAGCTAGCTATTTTTTTTCAACAAAATAAGGATGTTATTTTCATCATTGAGATCTTTGAAACTGAAATTGGTACAATCCTCACTAGTTCAACCATGATGATATGAATACGTCTCACTTTCTAAATTGTGCTCATGAAGTTGGTACAACTCTCATTGGTTAGATTTTTGACCATGACAGTCTAAATACCACTTTTGTTGGAGTCAACATTGCAATTGGATTTTGGCATTAAGATATGGAAGATCAAAAGGGCCAAGGTATCTTGTTGCATAACAAACAAAGATTTTAGTTTCTCTATATGTACATGTCCTTGATGATTCTTTGATGATCATGTCATTAGATGGATAATACATGTTTTGAAGCTTCAATATCAAGAAAATATCATACTTTTAGCATCGCTCTTCTAGTCCATGACTTCATCGATTTGATAAAAAGACATGATTTTACCAATCAAGTGAGAGTTAATTCTATTATTTCTTATTTTCTATCATGTAGGATGTTGGGCTCAACCCTTGTGGGAGCCCATTTTACCCCATGTAATATAGGATAGAGAACTATATTTGCACATGAAGAAAACAAGTTAGAAAATAAATTTATATAAATATTTCTTTGATACATCTTGTTTCTCATACATCCACGATTAGCTAACTATTATTATGCATGGGAAGATCAAATTGTATATTATCAGATGAAGGTATATGTATTGAATGATGACTTGGCATTGCTTAGATATATGACCTAACATCATTTATTATCTCAAATGCATATATTTTAGGAGAAGAAAGGATGCAAAACCTAGACACAAGGCAAGTGAAAAGACTAGAGAAAAGACACAAAAACTCATAACAGAGTCATCATTAGACAATAAGGAGTCACCCTTCACTACCTATTTCTTTATTTCTTATAGAATCTTCAAATGTACAATGTTCTTTTCATATGCATCATAATGGTTAGTCCCACATCTTGTGTGAGAAATTATTCATTTGCGTCATTAATAAAGATTACATTTCTGAAAGTTATTTGTACTATATCCTATGTTATATGCATCTTTATAATGCAATGTAACATTTGTAATATTTTGATCCTTTTTTATACACATGAATTTGATTTAGCAGAGTTAAAACATACCTTATTTATTTGAAAAACACAAAATCTCTACTTGATTGAGCTTAGTAGCAAAAATTACTAACATTTTTTTCAACATCTATGATATTTTTTCTTGCTAAACATTATTAACAATTTTCTAGGCCTATTCATTGGGCATAGAGTCACTCTGAAATATGACAGAACTTGAAAACACTTTTTTACAAACTATGGTAACTCACGTTACATTGTTGTAACCCTTCCTAATTCATTGATTATGGATGTATTCTTTCTTATAGTGAAATATAATTTTTAATTCAACAAATTATATATGTATTCTTAATGAATCAGTACATGTTGACAACAACAAACCTTCTCTTTTTTTGCAACTCTGATAGATTGAAAACTTTAAAACTTATTGAAAGGAAGAAAAATTAAACTGAACCTATTTACCTATGCTGGACAACACTTAGGGAAATTTATTCACCCACCCCCTTAGTTGTATGCTACCATATTTCTATCAATTGGTATCAGAGTCTCATTCCTTAATGGGAAGTTTAATGACTTGAGGTGATATTGGATGGAAAATTTCAAGAAGGATAGTCCAAGATTTGAAGGTAAAAATTAAACTGTTTAGAAGGGTCACATTAAAATTCATTTGATATGCATTGGTAAAGAATTTTAGGAGATTACCAAGAAGCCCTATAATCCTCCTACACTTCCTACTACTCCCGATGAGACAAAAAAGGATGAATACAACATTAGAGCTAAGGAAAAATTGTTGAGTGCATGACAGATATTGAGATGAAAAAAGTTATATAATTGAAGATTTCTCATGAGATCTAGAAGTTGGGAACATTGTATGAAGGAGACACTTATGTAAAGATTGTAAAGTTGTAGAGCCTAATGGGAGAATATGAGACATTGAGGATGAATAAAGATGAGAACAAATTACTTCCTACATGAAAAAGGTGAATGAGATTATGTACAATATTTGATGTTTCATTGGTCTGTTGGATGAAGTGAGAAACCAAATGGATTTTTTTATTGATTGATTAAAGAGATATGATTTGTTCATTGAAGAAATATTTGTATGTATTAAAGAAAGCCCCAAGGGTATGGTATGGAATATTAGACAAGGATTTATTGATGGTTAGATTTAACAAAGGTACTACTAATAGTAATCAATAGTACAAAAATGATCATAATAACATTCTGATTATTTAAGTGTTTTTTTATGATATTATCTTTTGAGGAAATGAAAAGTTGAGTAAAGTGTTTTCCAATGAAAATATAAATGAATTTGAGATGTCTATCAATTGAGAGATGGAATTATTTTTAGGTTTGCAAATTACACAATCACATAATGGAATTTTTATGTCTCAGTCCAAGTATGTGAAAGAGTTGTTGAAAAAGATTAGAATGTGTTAGTAAACATATTTGCACTTCAAAAATACCAACACAAACTAACTCACAATGTCTAGATGAAAGTAGAAATGATACTAACAATTGGATAGATTATCATTGAATTGATAATATTCATCTGAATTGAGAGGTAAAACTCCCTCTTAATATTTACATTGAATTAAATTATTGGAAACTGCAATTGAAAAAATTGTTGTATTGTCATTGATGTCAAACCTTAACCAGTAAGACAATTGCTATCTAAGAAAGTACTATATCTATTGGTTGATGAAAAGGATTAGGGAAAGGGAGATAACAATAGCACCTAAGGAAAGGTTGAGTTATTCAATACTTCAATGAGTACTTGATTATTTGGCACTATGATGAGATAATGTATTGTTTATCCAAATAAGAAGAAAGACTGAAGAAGTAGGCTAAACCAAGAAAAAGTGAAGAAATCTAGTTTAAGTTGAGTGATGTTAGTGTCAATTGAGTGTCAGTATATGTCGAGTAAATCTAGTGTTGACCGAACATCAGTTTTTGTCGAGCGACAAGAAATTATAGAGCAAGACAGTGTTAGCCGAGGAAGACAGTTTGTAGAGATGACGGAGTAACATAGTGATGATCAAGGAGATGAACACAGTATTGACCAAGCATCAATAATTTAAATTTGGAGGAAGAATTCACATTTCTAGCAGACTCAATTGAATTCTTGGGTTATGTAAATTGTGTTGACTTTATTAATTGATTGTATGGATAATTTAATGCATGGTAAATCATTTTATTATGGATTCAATGAGGAGATTGAAGATGTTTCTAGAAGGATGTATGAAGGACTTAAATGTTGGAAGGATCGGTTGGATCTGACCTAACCTAAGATCTACGAAGGAGATTAAGAGGTAAAAGATAGATCTATCTATCTGGAGAGGTATAAAGGAAACCTAATGGTGAGGATACAAAGTATCCTGATGTTTTTGATGTTATTGACTAAAAATTCTAAGCAGAAGGCTATGTTAGCCCATTTTCCTATTAATGCCAAAAATCCAAAGAAAATCATCTATTCCTTTGCAAACCCTAAGAAAATTGCCATATCCTATTGTAACATTTTTTTTATTTGTGAAGAAGATATATGATGTTTCATGACTTGGGAGCTCAGCTATGGATTAATCAAGATGTGATAAGATTTCATGTGCTAAAATGAAAAAACCAAGGAGATATAGAAGTTTTAAGGTCTGAGAAATAGGTCTAAATCCATATCCTAGGGTTTCATAAAATTGTCCAAGTCCAAAAACCTTAGCCATTTATATTTCTTTGTTACCTTTTCTTGGCCACTTAAGTCCCAGTCTACACATGCTTTATTTTCTTTCTTGGTAGTTATGTTTCTATTCAGCAACTAGGCAAATGCAGTGTTCATGTATTCTCCTAATCTTGGTGGCTAAGTTCCTAACAACCAGTGACTTGGAAAATGGTTATGCTTTCCTTCAGTCATGTATTCACTAGATATTCGGTCAAGTCTTTAAAGGCTCAGAGATATAACAGGGACTATTGATGTAGATTTGATCGGGTGGTTGACACTAATTCTCTAGATGAGACCCCAGTTAAGTGATACATTTAGCGAATTGGAGAAAGCTTTGTTCATGTATTCGGTGGATAAGATGAGTTGAGTCAGGGGGTTATGAGGTATTTGGCTAATCAATGATGACCACAATATGAAGATAAGATTGATGGCTAGTGCTTATTCACTTGATAAAAATCAAGGCTAAGAAAAGACTTGGCGATCCAGAGAATGCTTAAGTTGCGTGATCTCTGAACCAAGCATGGGTTAGTTAAAAATTTTAGTGACTTGGAAAATGCTTTGGTCACAGAATTGCTAGATCAAGCTTGAGTTAAGGTTTGAAGGCTTGGAGTTAGAATCTAGATCGTTGATGAAAATAGATCAGGTGGTGATCGTGTATTCTCTAAATGTAACCATTAGTCAAGAAATGATCATGAGATCTCATGAATGCCTTTGTCTCCCATTCTCCTTATCAGACCTGAGTTAAGAGAAATATTGAGCAACTGGGAGAATGCATTTGGTCATGTATTCTCTAGATAACTTAGGCTTAAGGGGCTTTCCATGGTTAAAAGATAAAGACAACGTAGGTCCAAGTTGATTGGACGGTGGTCATGTTACTGCAAGGGAAAAGTACTCAAAATTTTGTGCTTGCGGCTTTGTGACAACTGTCAAGTTGGTATCATGCCATAAGATTTGATAGGTGGGTCCAATCAAAAGGTACTAAAAGCATTGACCGTTGGATCTTCCATCTAATGGTAATGATAGGTTCAGTCATCAGGTGGGTCCAAGATACTGTAGTTTTCAAACCATCATAGATCTTTCATGATCTAACGGTTGTCACATTGCCGCAAAGAAAAGATGCACGAAGTTTTAACCATTGTGGAAACATGACAACCATTGATTCTCTCTTAAGTGAAGATAGACAGTTCTGATTTAAAGACCGATGAAGATGATGGGTCCACTGCCAGGTGTAGCTGATGTGTTCTTTTCTGATTGGCCAAGAAGAAAGATGATGTGGCCAAACTTTTCAAAGCTCACTTGACTATTATGATGATGAGTATAATCTGATGTGCTAGGAAGGAACAAGATCGAAGACCACATTTTAAACCTAACAAATTAATTGTTGTTGGTCCATATTTGAATTTTCTAAGCTAGGGTTTGCAAGAAAGAAATGTCGGCGTGCCAGAGGAACAAATGATCAAATCTATTTCTTTTCGAGCCATAAAGGGGTAAGATTTGTAGTCCAAAATTGAATCAGCTCTGAGGTGGATGAGCTGAATATGATCAAATTTTGTGGCCTCTATGAGCTTGATATTTTGCAAATGGTTTCTTTTGGATGCAACATTAATGTTTTGGACCAAATTGTGAAAGCGTTCATTTCTTGGTACATAGAGGTAGCTGAGATATTTGTAGTGATGTTTCTTTCTGCAGAGATAAAGGAATCATACCCTGATTTACAATTTAACTGCTATGATTTTCAATATAAAGATATCAAATTTGTCTCTGATATTTCCTGATTATTATTACAATATTTCTCCTTGTCACTTCTGTAATAAATTAGTTCCCGATTTCATGTTGTAGTAGTTGGAAATGTTTTCTTAATTATTCTCTAAATGATCATAATCTTATAGCAATCCTTGTTCATATAAAAGGATTCCCAAGGTCATTTAGAAGGAGTTCTTTTCGGGAGTTGAAAATAAGAATCATTTGCAAGAGACCAAAGATAGAATCAGTTCTATAGGCTTGCATCAAAGGATTGGTAGAAGAGGTCTGAAATCTCTTTGTTTTAAAAAATCCTAATGAATCTATAGTTTTCTTATTCATTTGTGGAGTATTCTATGTTCAGTAACTCACTCCTGTATCAGTTTGGCAACTAATATTAGGATTTCTAGAATAGCTTTGAATCTTTTCTCTTGTTTGATGGTTTGTTATTTCCTATTATCTTGTGAGTTGATGACCTCAAGATCAATAGTTGCTGAAAAATTCAATATGTTTTGATATGTTTTCTTGTTAGCTTGAAAATTTAAGTAAATGCTTAATATAACCTAACAAAATAACAAGGTATTAAGAAGGATATTTGTAAGTAGTGAGGTTCTCATTTGATTTTCATTTGCAAGGTGAATGATAGGAATCAAAAAATATAGTGAGGAGTTGTTTTGAATATGCCCAATGGATAAGGGACTGGTCACAGACATTTTGTCAAAATAAATGTTCTTTCTTGTCTAACAGTTCTACCCCAAGACAAACAAATCAAATTCTAAATCTTTAAGTCAGTAGTTGTGGAATTAATAGCAATATCCCCTACTTTATTTTTGAGTAACTTGATAGTGTGATTAGCTTCACATCATGTCCCTTTATGTCATAGATAACAAGAAGTATTGTGGGAAAAAATCTACTTCGTGAGGATTAGTGAAAAGGTGAAATTAAGTGATCCTAATCCTAGGTGCACGCGCCTAAATTATGAAGAGTTCAAAGTGTAGAAAGCCTTAGTGCTTTGTTCATTGGTCCTTGTTCTTGTATGAATGTACTAATTGTGTAAAATAAGCTACCCCACAGGAGCATGTCTGCATTAATAAAGGTAGTTAAAATCTTGCTAGACCAAGAACCAATAGGCTGAAGGTGAAGATTAGAGTTTTGGTTTCTTGAAGCGAATTCCAAGAAGATAAGATATGGAGATGGAAATGATACTCAATCAATAGATAATCATATATGTGTGAATTAGATCTAATATCTACAAAGTGAGTTGTATGTTTTATAGATCAAAAACTACTACTACTTTCTAACCATTGTAATAGTCAAAATTCTTTAATCAAGGTTGACATAATAGTCATTCATATATCCTTTAATCAAGGTGGTATTCTAATGGAATGTACTCAAGTCCTCTAACCAAACCACTCCTATCAGGGTGATTGAAATCATTTAACAGGGTCACACCTAATAGTGTGTTTGTAAACCTTTAACAAGGTTGGCTTTTCATAGAGCTCACTTCAAAAGAGTGAAAATATTAGTAACATGTTACAAAGTGGTTTTTCCCAAATTGGGTTTCCAATATAAATCCTAGTGTCATAATTGTTTGAATTTTTTGATATTTTGCATGTTAAATACTATTGGACAGTGGACTGCATGTTATATGTTTTTTGATATATATTCTTTAGAGACCGAGTTGAGTTGGTGATTAGATCTAAGTTTGTTGAAGTATTTGAATGTTCAATTAGTACATCTAGACCTGAGAACAACTCATTCACCCCCACTCTTTGTTGTTCTAAATCATATTAAAAATTGTTATCAGAGCACTTTGTGCTTATAGAGAAAAATTTTAAAGGTACTTGAAGCTAATGATCAAGATGTATAAAAAGGAGGTACCAAAGTTGAACAAGGAGAACTTCCCTGCATGGAAAAGTCTGATGAAATTGCATCTAGTTGGTATTGATGATTCAGAAAAATACTATGTTGAACATGACTATGTTGTACCTACTACATGTATGACTATTGAGGAGATGAAAGAAAAATAGGAACACAATCAAGCAATGTTGGAGATTGCATCTACCTTAAGCTATCTTGCATTTGAAGACATCAAGGACTACATTACTACAAAGGCAATGTGGGATACTCTTGCAACCATCTATGGTGGTGATACAAATGTACTGAGGGAAAAAGATAAAATCCTGAGAAGTAAGCTTGATGAAATGAAAATGAAAGAAGGTGAGAATATTTCTTAGTATTGTGGAAGAATCAAAGAAAAAGTGAATGCTATTCGAGGAGCTAATGGAATCATTGATTATGAGACTATCATTGGAAAGGTATTAAGGAATCTGCTTCCTATATATGCTATCATAATTTTGGCAATTCAAGAATCAAGATGTAACCCTGGTAATGTTCTGAGTTTGGAAAGCCTTGTTGGTAAGCTTACTGCTTTTGAATAGTCTAACTATGATAACTACACTATTCCTAATGTTGAATCTACATTCAAGTCACAAATGGTTTTGCATAAATCTAAAAGAGAGAAAAATAAATGTGTGAAAAGTGAAAGTGAAAGTGGAAGTGACAGTGACACCTTTGATGAGGAATTGGATGATCTTGAAGCACTCATGGCTAGAAGATTGAAGAGAGGAAAAGGAAAATACAAAGGTAAACTTCCAATAATATATTTTTCATGTAATAAATTTGGCCATATTGTTACAAGGTGTCCTGACAGGAATGACAAGGATGAGGATAGAGAAAGAAAGTAAAAAGATAAGAGAGTTAACAGAGATCACCAAAGGTACAAAGATTACAAGGAAAAAGATAAGAAATCGTGTTACATTGCAAAAGAGGAAACTGATAGTGACAATGATAATTTTGATATTGAAGTAGTCTATGTTGCTATGAAAGATGATTTAGATGAGGATGAGAAAATGACACTTATTTCTTATGTGAGTAAAGGTCATAAATGGATTATTGATAGTGGTTTCTCACATCACATGACTGGTGATAAAAGTAAATTTGAAACCCTTGATGAACTACAACTGATATGAATACTTTGTATAACTTGAAGATTTGTGATTTAAGATCACTGAGTTGCTGATTAGATATGTAAGATGGTTAAATCAGTAATATGTTGTCATTGATGTCAATTAGTTTTGATAGTACTTATCTTCTAAGTTACTATACCCAAACATTTGTAGAAGAAGAAGAAAAGAGATGAAGAACATAATATATCTACATGAGGAAGATGGATATGAAAGATAAGGATAAGGAATACATTGGGTAACTTATGGATGAGTCTACGACCTTATGTTATTGACTTGATTATGTTGCATTCATCTATGATGAAGGATAGAGAAAAATAAACAAATTAGTGTTGTCAGTTAAAGAACCATTTCAGTATACACCGATGCAGTGTAGTGTATACCGATCATAGTACAAAATGAGCTTGTGTTCACCGATACATTTCTTTGTTAATCGAGCAGAAGAAAAGAACTAAATGACTAGTTTAGCCGATGAAGTTGATGAGCTGTAAAGTACATCAAAATTAGAGATGAAGATAATGTTTGTTACAAAGATCGATGACTAACATAATTCAAGGAAGATCTAATGGATTGAAACAAAACATGTTACTGACACATCAGCCAAGGAAGGTTTAAGTGGCAAAATCAACAAAGGAGATTAAGCAGCAAAATATGATGGGTAGAATTAAAAAGTTTACTCATCTATTTAAGAGATTGGGATTTCATGATGAAATCATGCCGAAAGGAGACTGTAGAAGATATCATGTGAAAAAGCTTCATGCATGCCTGATCAGACTGGTTAAGGAGAACCAAATTGCACATATTACCTAGCATCAGAAAGCTATTACTGAGCGATAGTAAGTTACTGAATATTGATTAAAATATAATTGAAATATTGATCAGAGGATTTGAATGAACTTAATATAGATCTAATAATCTATAATTGAAGTTGTGTTGTAATCAAATCAACTACTGTTACATTTTAACCATTGTAAATAGAGAAATCTCTTAACAGAGTGGACTAGAAAGTCTTGTAATGTCATTCATAGAGTGTACATTTGTTATCCTGTCAACCCCATAGTGAATGTTGATTGGATGATAAAAATTGGTCTAAAATCCTCTAACAAGGTCACACCTCACAATGTGTTTGTAACCTTTAACAGGGTTGGGTCTTCACCGACCTCACTTCAAAAGAGTGAACAATTTTTGGGTTGGCAGTCCCAGGTGGTTTTTCCCTTCACAAGGTTTCCACGTTAAATATCTTGTGTTATGTGTTGATTGTGATGATTGTTTGTTATCATACTTTACATATTGCATATTGGATTTTATCGGTAATCATTACATGTTATTAACTGGTAATTGGTAAAAGAACAAACAAAATACCATTATAGTTTACCGAGCTATAGATATTTTAGTAAATTGTTTTTGGATATACATTTTGTGATTGGGACTATGGATAACTGATTCACACCCCTCTCAGTTATTCTAACAATTGGTATTATAGAGTTGGTTTCTTGGAACAGAGTTTTAAGGACTTCAGCACAAAGATCTCAAAATGTATAAGAGGGAAGTGCCAAAGCTTAACAAAGATAACTTCATAGTATGGCAAAGATGAATGAAGCTGCATGTATCTAGAATTGGGAATTCTACCCTAACACTAATGGAGAATGGCTACATTGCACCACCTACTAGTCCCTTGACCCTTGATCAACTAAGAGACAGGCATGAACATAATGTTACTATGATGGAGATTGTTGTTGCCTATATCGATGCTGAATTTGAAGATATTAAAAATTGCACTAATGCTAAAGGTATGTGGGATAAACTTGCTCAAGTTTATAGTGGTGATGTGAATGTCAAAAGAGCCAGAGCTGAAAGTTTAGGGGAAGATTCGATGATATGAATATGAAGGTGAAAATATTGTGCAATATACAAATAGACTGAAAGAGGTAGTACATGCTATTAGAGCATCTGATGGTGTTATTGATGAAGATACAATGGTAAGAAAAGTTCTCAGAACCTTATTGTCAATTTATGCAATCAAAATATCCGCAATTCATGCAACAAGGTCTACATCTAGTAAAAACCTTACTCTTGATAATGTAGTTGGTACGATTACAACCTTTGAACTGAATAACTTTGACAATAGTGTTGTACCATCTATTGAATCTTCTTTTATGTCTTCTCTGAAGATTGGTAAGTCTAGTAACAGAAATAAAAATGATGATAGTGATAGCAATACTGATGATGAGCTTAATTAACTTGAAGCTCTTATGGCTAGAAGGTTACCTAAAGGTAAAGGAAGGTATAGAGGTAAATTACCTTTAACATGCTTTACTTGTAAAGAGGTTAGTCATATTGCTGCTAGATGTCCACATAGGAAAGATGATGAAAGAAATAAAGACCGATCTAGTGAAGGAAGCTATGGGAGAAGAGGCAACAAAAGTTACCAACACTACAACAGAGACAACCGAGACAATAATGATAAAGGCAAGAATTTTTGCTACATTGTAGAAGAAGATGTCACTGATACCGACACTGATGAAGATGTGGAGGTAGTATTTATTGCAATGAAGGATGACTCAGAGGAAGATGAGAGGTATGTAGAGACAACACTTATCTCTAAGGTTAATAAGAATGATACATGGATCATAGATAGTGGTTTTACACATCACATGACTGGTGATGAAGAGAAATTTGATCATCTTGAAGAACACAATGGAGGATCTATTAGAATGGGTAATGATGCACCATGTATGGTTAGAGGAAAAGGATCCTTAATGATAAATGATAAAATTAAATGTGATAATGCTTATTGGGTAAAAGGTCTAAACTATAATTTGCTAAGTGTGGCACAACTAAACAATTCAAGCCACTAAGTTGCTTTTGAGAGAAAGCAAGTGAAGGTATATGATGATGGAGGAAGACTTATTGGAACTGGAACACAATCGAGAGGTAATCTATTTTATCTTGATAATGATTAGTCTTCTTGTTTAATGATGAAAGATGAAGATGCATGGTTGTGGCATAAGAGGTTATGTCATGTGAATTTTGATAACATGATTAAAATTAGTATAAAAAAAAAGGTTAGAGGTCTGCCTAAATTATCTAAGCCTGATCATGTTATGTGTCATGAATGTCAGAAAGGTAAAATTACAAAATCTAGTTTTAAAAGAAAAGATTATTCAATAAAGAAATTACTTGAGTTAGTGCATACTGACCTATGTGGTCCTATGAGAACTCAAAGTTACTATGGAGATAGATATTTTATTCTTTTTGTTGATGATTATACTAGATTAATGACAGTCATGTTCTTGAAAGAAAAATCAGAGGCATTTAGGATGTTCAAGTGGTATAAAGCAAAAGTTGAGAAAGAGACTGGTAAAGAATTGAAATGCTTAAGATTTGACCGAGGTGGTGAATTTATTTCTGATGAATTTACTAACTTTTGTAATGAGAATGGTATTAAAAGACAAGTCTATGCACCGAGGAAACCACAACAAAATGGAATAGCTGAAAGGAGGAATAGGTCAATAGTTGACTGTGCAAGGATACTGATGTTACAAAAGAATGTTGCTCATACATACTAGAGGGAAGTTGTCAGCACAACTGTTTATGTTCTAAACTGAGTACAACTGAAGAAGGACACTAATAAGACATGCTATGCATTATGGTTTGGTCACAAACCCACTATAATTTATTTTAGGATTTTTGGAAGTAAATGCTTTATTTTGAAAGATTAAAGAAATGGGAAGTTTGACTCAAAAGGTGATGAAGGGATATTTCTAGGATATTCCACTAAAAGTAAAGCATACAAGTGTCTTAACAAGGTAACTAATAAAATAATTGAAAGTACTAATGTTTGAGTTGATGAGTTTGATGATAAGAATGTAGAGGAAAGCACAAAGGAACTGGAAGACTATGGTAGATTTAGTTACATTGAACAACCAAAGTACCTACCGACACAATAGATAGTGACAACTGGTCCGCAGGAAAATAATACTGAGGAACAAGAAAAAGAAAATGACGAGCATAAATTACCCACTGAGCAAGCAAATGAACCTAAACATGATGAACAAGAAAGAAGGGATCAGATATTGGTGAAATTTTTTAGAAGACATCATCCCGAGACACAAATCATTGGAAGCAGACAAGCTGGCATGCAAACAAGGAGTAAAGCAAGACAAGGTACATGTCTAGTTTGTGATTATGAACCAAAGAATGTAAAAGTTGCATTAGAAAATGATGAATGGGTTTATGCAATGAAAGAGGAAATAGAATAGATAGAGAAGAAAAAAACTTAGAGTTTAGTACCCAAACCTAAGGAAAAGAATGTTATCAGTACTAAGTGGATATTCAGAAACAAGCTTAATGACAATGGAGAGGTAACAAGGAACAAAGCTAGGTTAGTATGCAAGGGATATGCACAGGAGTAAGGAATAGATTATGGTGAGACATTTGTACCTATTGCTAGATTAGGAGTCAGATTGTTACTTGCATATGCTGCACACAAAAAGTTCAAAGTTTACCAAATGGATGTCAAATCAGCTTTTCTGAATGGGATACTTGAAGAAGAAGTCTACATAGAACAACCTAAAGGGTTCGTTGATCTAGAAAACAAAGATATGGAATGTAGATTACATAAAGCTTTATATGGTTTGAAGAAAGCACCAAGAGCCTGGTATGAGAGGCTGCATAACTATTTGCTAAGTATTGGATTTGTTAGAACAAGTGAGAATAGTAATCTGTACATGAAAGGAAATTCTGATGATACTATCTTGATTGCTGAGATATTTTTGGATGACATAATATTTGGAGGATAATATCAAATCTGTAAGTCATTTGCTGATGAAATGAAAAGTGAATTTGAAATGTCCATGTTTGGAGAGATTAAGTTCTTTTTAGGCTTACAAGTGATTCAACAGAATGATGGTATATTCATCACACAATCTAAATACATAAAGGAAGTCTTGAAGACATTTGGCATGGAAGATGCTAAACTTGTGGGAACATTGATCGCTGCTGGCTATAAACTGACTAAAGAAGATAGAACTACTGAGGTAAATTAGACACTGTACCGATCCATGATTGATAAGCTAATGTATGTAGTTCACAGTAGACCTGATATAGCACATGTTGTTGGAATAGTTGCTAGATTTTCTACAAATCCTAGAGAGTCACACATGGTTGATACAAAGAGAATCTTAAGATACTTGAAGAAAACTAAAGATTATGGACTGTGGTATCCTAAGAAAGGCAAGTTTGAACTGAAGGTGTATACCGATGCTGATTGGGCTGGAAATGTGAATGATAGAAAGAGTACCACCGGAGGAGCACTCTTCTTTGGTGAAAGACTTGTTACATGGACAAGTAAGAAACAAGCTTGCATTTCTCAGTCTACAGCTAAAGCAGAGTATGTTTCTTCCACTACTAACTGTTTAAATATTGCATATATCAAGTGTTAGAAGGAATGAATGAGGTAATCACTGAGCTAGTGATTATATATTGTGTTAACACTAGTGCTATTAATATTTCAAAGAATCTGGTGATGCACTCTACAACAAAGCATATATCAATTAAGTATCACTACTTAAAGGAACAAGTACAAGAAAAGAAAGTTAAGCTATAATTTGTTACATCAAAAGAACAACTTGCTAACATATTTACAAAGCCTCTACCAAAGGATACATATGAATACTTGAGGACTAGACTTGGGGTCCGTCCCCTATCTACTAGTCACTAAGGTGATCTGGAGGTTGCATCAACCTAATCTTATCAAAAGATCATACATGTTGATGTAGAAAAGTTCAAACTTTGGACTTCTATCTAAGGTTGTGAAAAGTTGAAGTATTGGAACCGATTTGCATAACAGTATACCAAGATGTAGAGAATGCACTGAACAATAGAGAGTTACATGGCTACTACAGAGCTGTATGATTGTATTTTTCTTTGGCATTGCTGTCAAAGGGAGAGAGATCAATATGAAGAATATGGAGCCAAAGATAAAGGGAGAGAGATATAGAAAAAGGAGCTGAAAAGATCATATATGTAGAACTTAGTCTGCACTTGCAAATGCTTTTATGTAATGTAGTGATTAAACATATTAAGCTAGGGAGAGCTTGTACCATTACAACATTTATTGACAGAGTTGTAGAATACATGTTATGTGTATGGCATATTTCATATTGCTTGTGTTGCCATCAATGCCAAAGGGAGAGATTGATGAACTACAACTGATTTGAATACATTGTATAACTTAAAGATCTATGATTTAAGATCACTGAGTTGCTGATTAGATATGTAAGATGGTTAAATCATTAATATGTTATCATTGATGTTGATTAGTTTTGACATTACTTATCTTGTAAGTTACTATACCCAAACATCTATAGAAGAAGAAGAAAAAAGATGAACAACAGAATATATCTACATGAGGAAGATGGATATGACAGATAAGGATAAGGAATACATTGGGTAACTTATGGATGAGTCTATGACCTTATGTTATTGATTTGATTATGTTTCATTCATCTATGATGAAGGATAGAGAAAAATGCACAAAGCAGTGTTGTCGGTTAAAGAACCATTTCAGTATACACCGATGTAGTGTAGTGTATACTGATCATAGTACAAACTAAGCTTGTGTTCACCGACACATTTCTTTGTTAACTGAGTAGAATAAAAGAACTAAATGACTAGTTTAGCCGATGAAGTTGATGAGCTGTAAAGTACATCATGTTTGTTACAAAGATTGATGGCTAACATAATTTGAGGAAGATCTAATGGATTGAAACAAAATGTGTTACTTACACATCAACCGAGGAAGGTTTAAGTGGTAAAATCAACAAAGGAGATTAAGCAGAAAAATCTGATGGATGTGTTGGCTTTTAAACTTGTTCCCACATGATGCCAAGTTTACACTATGATTGACAAAATGGTTAGTCTTCACTCCAAAGTTTGACAAGGGAAAAAGTGCCAATTGATGAGGATAAGGAACATCCTCCTTCTGCTTCGATCTCCACATTCACTTAGGCAAGTATTACCTCATCTGCACACTCATGACTCTTCCTGAGTTGATGAACAACAGGCCTGCAGATGCATTACTGTGGAATAGTTATCAGACCCCTGTAGGTATCCTATACCCCAATGAACCATGACCTCATGCAATAACCTAATCTGCATGCAATGAGTCTGAAAACCAGAAAGAGACCTCCTACTACTACTACCAACAAGAAGGGAAAGGATTTAAATGAATGATTGATGTTGGGATGAATGGACTCCTGAAGTACTCTGAGTCTCTCATAGACCAGTGCCTTATCCACTGGGCAGCAGAGTCAAATACCTCACTGCAATAGGGCTATGAAACAAGAAAATAATACACTCACCCTAACCAGATCACACATTACCAAACCACCTGTGCACCTAGATATGCTATCACCTATCTGAAGAAAAGACCTAGGAATAGGTAATACATTAACCGGCATCCACTGGAAGACAAGCATGATGCATCTTTGATACCCCAGCCCATGCATATCTGAACACTAATTCTGAACTAGTTATCCCTATGAAGACAACTCCACTTGCAAACACTTAGGCAATGCAAACAGACAAATCAAACACCCTTGATGTATGATTAATGAATCAAAATTCAAATGGAGACAATCTAGAAGCAGAACAAATATATTGAAATCTGAGACATAAGACAATCCTGTTACAATTTCATTATATTCCCATAACTAGAAAGGACAGAGGGAACACCCTGTATGCAGAGAAGAAGGAACATACATTGCAGGAAGAACATTCGTGGAACCAATCCCCACAATAGTGGTAGAAAGGAACCCAGACAAAGACAAAAACTTAACACTAAATACCACTAGCTACCTTGGAAACCCAGAATAGGTTGCAATAAGCTATCAACAGCTAGGGCATAGCCTTCATCCACCAAGCCAATCAGAGACAGCCAAGAAATTTATTGCAAGGGTAGGAAACAAAGGCAACCTGGAGAAAGAGATCTCAAATAGATCTAACAATCATGACAATTAGTACAAAACACTAGGAAGAACCATGAGAGCCAGTACAAATGGCCACCTACAAACACACCTCGAGCAAAGATTGCAATCACCCTTCATGGTACAAATCCCTCTGCAAACAATCACAAGCACTGAGCGACTACACGACTAACCACCGGCCAAGTCACTGGAGGTTAGCAGATAACCACCAACCTTTCAAAGATCATGCGACAACAGTCATCGAGTTGCTAGATACCAGTCGCTTAACTGCCAGAAATGGGAGATCAATAGATAACTGCTAGTCGCTAGGTCGCTAAATGAAGAATAAATCGTTAGATAGCTGAACCAAGCAAAGAGCCAGGACCACATGGATAGGTCACAGGCGGTCGCATGATCACATGTCAGAGAAGTCTAACATGCAGCCATGCAATAGCCAATCAGGAGGAACATATGAAAATTTGGGCCCACCACCGTCGCACTTGCGCACTTAAGGAAACACAAAAAATAGGAAACAATGCGCGGTAAAAAACATCCAAGGTTTTTGATCAAAGGGGATCGAAAACACACAAAGTTTTTGACACGTCAACAGACAAGTGCATAAAAGCCTGAAGGAAAAGGGCCAAAAATAACATAGGTGAAAAACACACACAGATCAAAAACATCATGGACTTTTGTAAACACTGTGGGTTTTCGACACTGAGGCAGATTTTGAAAATAATTCCAGCAGGCTTAGAATTTTGAATAACTTTCAAGATTTTGTGAATTAGGAGATGCAGATTGGACTGATGCAAGGTGACACACTAAAGAACACAAGGCCGAGGGCACTTCAAGAGAAATTGCAAGAAAATAGGCCATTTTAAAGGATTTTTGCAATGACAAAAAATGGGCCTAACAGTGGCTCTGGTTGGGGACAATGGGTAACTTGTGCCCATGCAAGAATTCAGATCTCTAGGAGAGAAAACCACCAATTGGACAAGAATAGGGCACTCATGGGCTGAAGAATGAGACTATACTGATCACTACCCATGCTCATACTTCACCAAAAATTTGCAGAACTGCAACTCATATTCATTGAAGCATGCTAACCTCTCTATCACACCACATTCCTTCTCTTAGTGCTCAGATCACCTCATAAGGAAACATTTCTTATCTTTGAAAATATCATACCTGGAAGTTCCTGCAGTAAAAATCAACATGCTGGTTGGAGGGTAGGGCAGATCCAGAGCTCACCCTATAGCTCCATCAGGTAACTTTGTTATGCAGAGTCGCCACCTCCTTGAGAGGAAAATGTTTCACTGTTTCTTCTTCCAACCAACACAAAGCTACACTAGGTAACATGCACTACTTATCAAAAAACACACTGATCAAACAGAGACAATCAAAGTCACCACTTAGCACGCAGTGAGAAGATTTTGCAAATGCTTATTTTTGTATTTGACTTTGTTCTAGATTCTCCCCAGTAGAGTCACCATTTTTTTGGCTTTTAAACTTTTTCCCACATAGTGCCAGGTTTATAATATGATTGACAAACTGGTTAGTCTTCACTCCAAAGTCTAACAAGGGAAAAAGTGCCAATTGATGAGGATAAGGAACATCCTCCTTCTACTTCAAGCTCCACATTCACTCAGGTGGGTATTGCCTCATCTACACACTCATGAATTTTCCTAAGTTGATGAACAATAGGCCTGCAGATGCATTACTGTGGAATAGTTCTCAGACCCTTGTAGGTATCATGTACCCCAATGAACCATGACCTCATGCAATAACCTAATCTACATGCAATGAGTCTGAAAACCAGAAAGAGACCTCCTACTACTACTACCAACAAGAAGGGAAAGGATTTAAATGAATGATTAATGTTGGGCTGAATGGACTCTTGAAGTACCCCGAGTCTCTCATAGACCAGTGCCTTATCCAATGGGCAGCAGAGTCAAATACCTCACTGCAATAGGGCTATTAAACAAAAAAATAATACACTCACCCTGACTAGATCACACATTACCAAACCACCTGTGCACCTAGATATGCTATCACCTATCTAAAGAAAAGACCTAGGAACAAGCAATACATTGACCAGCATCCACTGGAAGACAAGCATGATGCATCTTTGATACCCCAACCCATGCATATTTGAACACTAATTCTGAACCAGTTATCCCTACGAAGACAACTCCACTTGCAAACACTTAGGCAATGCAAACAGACAAATCAAACACCCTTGATGTATGATTAATGATTCAAAATTCAAATGGAGACAATCTGGAAGTAGAACAAATATATTGAAATTTGAGACATAAGACAATCCTGTTACAATTTCATTATATTCCCATAACCAAAAAGGACAAAGGGAACACCCTGTATGCAGAGAAGAAGGAACATACATTGTAGGAAGAACACTCATGGAACCAGTCCCCACAACAGTGGTAGAAAGGAACCCAAACAAAGACTAAAACTTAACACTAAATACCACTAGTTGCCTTGGAAACCCAGAATAGGTTGCAACAAGCTACCAACAGCTAGGGCATAGCCTTCATCCACCAAGCCAATCAAAGACAGCCAAGAAATTTACTGTAGGGGCAGGAAACAAAGGCAACTTGGAGAAAGAGATCTCAAATAGATCTAACAATCATGATAATCAGTACAAAACACCAGGAAGAACCATGAGAGCTAGTACAAATGGCCACCTGCAAACACACCTTGAGCAAAGATTGCAATCACCCTTCACAGTACAAATCCCTTTGCAAACAACCGGCAAGCACTGAGTGACTACGTGACTAACTGCTAGCCAAGTCACTGGAGGTTAGCAGATAACCGCCAACCTTTCAAAGATCACACAACAATAGTCACCGAGTTGCTAGATATTAGCTGCTTAACCGCCAAAAATGGGAGATCAATAGATAACTGCTAGTTGCCAGGTCACTAAATGAAGAATAAATCGTTAGACAGCCAAACCAAGCAAAGAGCTAGGACCACATGGACAGGTGGCAGGTAGTTGCATGATCGCATGTCAAAGAAGTCTGACATGCAGCCATGCGATAGCCAATCAGGAGGAGTATATGAAAATCTGGGCCCACCACTGTCACACTTGCGCACTTAAGGAAACACAACAAATAGGAAACAATGTGAGGTCGAAAACATCCAAGGTTTTTGATTAAAGGGGATTGAAAACACACAAAGTTTCTGACATGTCAATAGACAAGTGCATAAAAGCTTGAAGGCAAAGGGTCAAAAATAATGTAGGTCAAAAACACACACAGATCGAAAACATCATGGACTTTTGTAAACACTATGGGTTTTCGACACTGAGGTAGATTTTGAAAATAATTCCAGCAGGCTTAGAATTTCGAATAACTTTCAGGATTTTGTGAATTAGGAGATGCAGATTGGACTGATGCAAGGTGACACACTGAAGAACACAGGGCCGAGGGCACTTCAAGAGAAATTACAAGAAAATAGGCCATTTTAAAGGATTTTTGCAATGATAGAAAATGGGCCTAACGGGATGGAATTAAAATGGTTTACTCATCTATTTAAGAGATTGGGATTTCATGATGAAATCATGTCAGAAGAAGGAGACTGCAGAAGATATCACATGAACAAGCTTCATGCATGCCTGATCAGACTGGTTAAGGAGAACCAAACTATAAATATTACCGAGTGTCAAAAAGCTATTATCGAGCGACAATAAGTTACTAAATATTGATTGAAATAGAATTGAAATATTAATCAGAGGATTTGAAGGAGCTTAATATAGATCCAATAATCTGCAAGTTGAATTTGTGTTGTAATTAGATCAATTGTTGTTACATTTTAACCATTGTAAATACAGAGTGGACTAGAAAGTCTTGTAATGTCATTCATAGAGTGTACATTTGTTATCCTATTAATCCCATAGTGAATGCTAGTTGGATGATAATGGTTGGTCTAAAATCCTCTAACAAGATCACACCTCACAATGTGTTTGTAACCTTTAACAGGGTTGGGTCTTCACCGAGCTCACTTCAAAAGAGTGAACAATTTTTGGGTTGCCAGTCCTAGGTAGTTTTTCCCTTCACAGGGTTTCCACGTTAAATCTCTTGTGTTATGTGTTGATTGTGATGATTGTTTGTTATCATACTTTACATGTTGCATATTGGATTTGATCGATAATCATTACATGTTATTAACTGATAATCAGTAAAAGCATAGACAAAATACTATTTTAGTTTACCGAGCTGCAAAAATTTTAGTAAATTGTTTTTGGATATACATTTTGTGACTAGGACTGTGGATAACTGATTCACCCCCCTCTCAGTTATTCTAACAACCCTAGATCATTACAAAGGTAGAAGTTTTAAGTTTGGTAATGATGCACCATGTCCTATGAGAGGTAAAGGATCAATTAAGCTAACTGATAAAATCACTTGTGAAAATTCTTATTGGGTTGAAGATCTTAACTATAATTTTTTGAGTGTTGCACAACTTAATAGCACTGGTTACCGAGTAGAATTTCATCACAGAAAGGATAACATATTTGATGCTACTGGTGAACTAATTGGAAATGGTGAGCAGACTAAAGGTAATTTGTTCTATCTAGATCTATCTGAAGCGACATGTTTGTTTTCATAATTTGAGGATGTATAGTTATTGCATAAGAGGCTATGTCATTTTAACTTTGACAATCTGGTAAATATAAGTAAAAAGAAGAAAGTTAGAGGTTTTCCAAGATTGAAAAAACCTAATAATGTGATATGTAAACAATGTCAATAGGAAAAAATGACAAAGTCTAGTTTGAAGAGCAAGACATTTACTTCTGAGAACATTTTGGATTTGGTTCATACTGACATTTGTGAACCTATGGGAATAAAAATATATTATGGTGCTAGGTATTTTATTCTATTTTTTGATGATTACACTATAATGATGATTGCAATGTTTTTGAAAGAAAAATCTGATGCATTTTAGTTGTGTAAGTGGTATTTGGCTAAGGTTGAAAAAGATACAGGTAGAAGCCTTAAATGTATGAGATATGACTGAGGTAGAGAGTTTATATCAAATGAGTTCAATATGTTTTGCAATGATAGAGGAATCAAGAGACATATGTCTACACCCAAAACACCTCCACATAATGGTATAGCCAAGAGGAGAAATATATCTATTATGGATTGTGCAAGGACACTGATGATTGAGATGAATGTTGCACATAAATACTAGAGAGAAGCTGCAAGTATAGCTATTTATACCTTGAACCAAGTACAAATCAAGAAAGGTACAAATGTTACACCCTATGAATTATGGTATGGATATGCACCTAATGTGAAATACTTTAGAATCTTTGGGAGGAAATGCTATGTACTAAAGGATAATAGAAATAGAAAGTTTGATGCTAAAAGTGATGAAGGCATATTCCTAGGCTATTCCACTAAGAGTAAAGCTTATAAGTATTTGAATTCTAACACTATTAAAATTGTGGAAAGTGCAAATGTTAAAGTTGATGACTATGCAGAGAGAAATGAACAAGAAGGCAATAAAGAACCTAAAGACTATAGATATTTTGTCTATATGGAAGAAGGAGAGGCAAGTAACACACCTGCACTAGATGCAGAGTCCTGAGTAGGCAATGATGAGCATTAGGAGGATGTTGTCGAGCATTAGGAGGATGTTGCTAAGCAATCAAAAGTAGAATCTGATAATTTTCATTATGAACCTGAGAAGAGATTTGAACCTACATTGGTATAGTATGTGAGAAGACATCATAAGCCTAAACAAATAATTGGAGATAAAGAATATGGAATCTTTACTAGAAGTAAGTTGCAAGACCCTACATGTTTATTGTGTGAGTTTGAGCCTAAGACAGTAAAAGACGGTTTGGAGAATGAAGACTGGATTCAAGATATGAATGAATAAATAGATCAAATTGAAAAGAATGATACTTGGACTCTAGTGTTGAGACTAGAAAACATGAATGTTATTGGAACAAAATGGGTATTTAGAAATAAGCTCAATGAACATGGACAAGTCATAAGGAACAAGGCAAGACTAGTATGTAAAGGTTATGCACAAGAAGAAAGAATAGACTATGGGGAAACATTTTTACCTCTAGAAAGATTAGGAGTGAGAACTCTACTTGCATATGCTGCTTACAGAGATTTCAAGGTATGCCAAATGGATGTCAAATCTGCATTTTTGAATGGTATATTAGAAGAAGAGGTATATATTAAACAACCTAAAATATATGTTGATCCAGACAAGAAAGATATGGTTTGCAAACTAAACAAAGTGTGCTATATGGATTGAAATAAGCCCCTAGAGCATGGTATGAGAGGCTACATAATTATTTGATCAAGATTGGATTTGTAAGGATAAATGACAACAACAATCTATACATGAAAGCTAAAGAAGGTAAAGGGGTTTTTTTAGCAAATTTTTTTGTAGATGATATCATATTTGGAGGAAAAGATGCCATGTGTTAGAAATTTTTAAATGAGATGCAAACTAAGTTTGAGATGTCTAGGTTTGGTGAGATCAAATTCTTTGTTGGTTTACAAATCTATCAGATGGAGAAAGGTATCCTTATCACACAATCTAAATATGTCAAAGAGATACTAAAAACTTTTGGAATGGAGGATTCAAGGCTAGTGAGTACTCCTATGGCTTCTAGACAGAAATTGTCTAAGACTGATGATACTACTGAAATAAATCAAACCCTGTATAGATCCATGATTGGAAAGCTACAATATGTTGTTCAGAACAGACCAAATATTTCTCTAGGAGTTGGGATTGTGGCAAGATTCTCTACCAATCCTAAGGAAAATCATATGATGGCTATGAAAAGAATATTGAGATATCTTGATGAAGGGTGCTCCCCTTAATACCACAAACACATAATAGAAACAGAGAGACAACAACAATATGCAAGAACAAAAAATTGGCTTCTTATTATCTCCACAAATGTGGAATTATAAACTTTCAGAATTACAATATGCAAAGCCACATGGGCATTCCCTTACAATATTGTATAGGAAAAAGCCTTGAATCAATACCTAGATCTACTACTCAAAATTGTCCTAGACAACACTAGGAGCCTTCTTATATAGGCATTTTCCACTGCCTGAGAAGGTTCCAGAAATTTAACCCTTAGGGCCGACCAAACTTAGAATTATTTTATTTTTTAATTTATTACATCAAAGTCAGCTCAAAATAACTTTTGAAACCTGAACAAAAATTTTGAAGGAAAATTATTTTCTGCCATTTCAGGTGACCCAGCTTCCGAAGACCATAAGTCATCACCAGTTGACTCGATTGACTATTATAACCCTATTTTGGAAAGGCCACGAAGCACTCTACAAGCTTGACTTGCACAAGCGCCTGTCACCCCAGTTTTTGACCTCATCTGGGGCCTCTAAAGCCTTCAAAACTGAGTTCAAAGTTTTTGTACCCTACTGCCAATACCAAAAATCTTCAATATCTTCAAAACTAGACCTGATCTAGCCATGAAACTTTACTGGTAGGCTGATATGAATGAGATGAACCTCCACATGTAAAATCAGAACATTCTAAGATTTATGACCAACTTATTCAAAACAACAAGTTTCCATAAATAGAAGCTCTACACAAGATAGCCCTTATTGAATACAAAAATAGAAATATTTTTTAGGTGATGCAAGATTTCTCTTACACCCAGGATGCTCCTGCATCATATCTGAAAGGGACATAAGAGTATGGATTGTACTACAAGAGAAATGAGAAATTTGAACTGAGAGTTTACACTGATGTTGATCGGGTAGGAAATGTTGATGACAATAAAAGTACAAGTGGAGGAGCTTTCTTTCTTGGACAAAGGTTAGTCTCTTGGACAAGAAAGAAACAAAATTGCATTTCCCAATCTACAGTAGAAGCTGAGTATGTAACAGCTACAGTAAACTGTTCAAATCTGGTATGGATCAAGAAATTATTTAAAGGAATGAAAGAGGAAATTATTGAACCTTTTGTTATCTTCTGTGATAACACAAGTGCCATTAACATATCAAAGAGCCCAGTAATGCATACAAAGACCAAACACATTTCCATTAAGTATCATTACTTAAGGCAATTAGTATAGGAAAAAGAAGTAAGGATGGAATATGTGAACACAAAGGAACAAATAGAAGGTCACATATTCAAAAAAGATTTACCTAAGGATGCTCATGAATATCTAAAAGGTAAATTAGAGGTGCTTCCCCTAACTAAAGCTGCCTAGTCAAGCTAGTAGCACTGCATCAAATGTGTTGTGCAGAATATCTAAAAAATTAATGCATAAAAGGTCACACTTTAGGAGCTTCCTAGAGTTGTGAAAAGGACTGAAAAGATGATAATCAATCATAAGAAATATGATAGAGGGAGAAATACTATTACTAAACTGACAAGATGACATTTACATATGAAATATGTAAGTTCTAGTTGTTGTTTTGGCATTTTTGTCAAAGAGGGAGAGATTTCAGAGATGAATACACATCAAGAGGATACAACTAAAGAGGGAGAGATACAAAAAAGATTCAGAGGGAGTTATTGCGTAAATGGTCAAGCAAGGCTAAGTTATTGAGAATCAAAATGAAGCTAAGGATATTATAAATATTTCTAATGCGATGAAAAAGTTTGGATTGGTTGGTAAATCATGTGTTATTCATGTGGTGTTTCCATCAATGCCAAAGAGGGAGATTGTTGAAAATTGCAATTAAAATAATTATTGTATTTTCATTGATGTCAAACCTTAACTAGTAAGATAGTTGCTATCTAAGAAATTACTATATCTATTGGTTGATGAAAAGGATTAGGGCAAGGGAGATAAAAATAGCACCTAAGGAAAGGTTGAGTAATTTGATACTTTAATGAGTACTTGATTATTTGGCACTATGATGATATAATGTATTGTTTATCCAAGTAAGAAGAAAGAATAAAGAAGTAGGCTTAACTGAGAAAAAGTGAAAAAATCTAGTTTAAGCTGAGTGATGTTAGTGTCAATCAAGTGTCAGTATATGCCGAGTAAATCTAGTGTTGACCGAACATCAGTTTATGTTGAGCGAAAGGAAATTACTGAGCAACATAGTGTTAGCCAAGGAAGATAGTTTGTAGAGATGGTTGAGTTTCACAGTGATGACCGAGGAGATGAACACAGTATTGACCGAGTGTTAGTAATTTATATTTGGAGGAAGAATTCAGATTTCCATCCAACTCAATTGAATTCATGGGTTATGTAAATTAGTACAAGAGAATTCTTGGGTGTATTTTCACATTGGTGCCTATAAGGACATAATTTTGTTTGATAATGTTGACATGGGCTCTTTCCATCTCCTCTTTGGAAGACCATGGCAATATGATCTCAAGGCTCATCGTGATGTTCATTAAAACACCTACTCCATTTCCAATGATGGGAAGGTAATTGAATTGATACTCCTACCTGATAAAAATTGGGAGAAAAAGGAAATAGAGACAAAGATCATGATCATACAAGGAAAGGAGTTCCTTAAGATGGTCCATATGGAAGTTATACCTTGATTTACATGGGTACCAATACCTAGAAAAATTGATGAACCCACTACTAATGAAAATTTATAGAAGAAGGATATGATAGTCCCAGATGGAGTAAGGGAAATAATAAAGAGGTATAAATGATGAACTACAACTGATTGAGAACATGATTGAAGAACTACAAGTGATTAGAAATCACCGAACACTGAACTGTTATCTAAGATAATTGAATCAGTTTTATGGTGTCATTGATGTCAACTAGTTTTGACAGTACTTATCATGTAGTTGCAAATATCTAACACATCTATAGATGAGAAGAGAAAGATGAAGAACTAAGATATCTACATGGAGGAAGATGGATATGATAGATGAGGATAAGGAATACCTTTGGTAACTTATTGATGAGTCTATGACTTCATATTGTTGACTTGATTATGTTGCATTTATCTATTATGAAGTTGGGAGAAAACTATTACAAAGTAGTGTGGTCGGTTAATGAAGCATTCCAGTATACATCAAGCTGTGTAGTGTATATCGAGCAAGTATAAATCGAGCTTGTTTTCACTGATGCGTTTCTTTGTTAACCGAGTATGGACAAACAACTAAATGATGAGTTTAGCTGACAAAGTTGATGAGCTTTAAAGTGTATGATCACGAGGTGGAAAGATAAAGTTTGTTATAAGATCAATGGCTAGAAAAATTCAAGGAAGATCTAAAGGAAATAATTGAAACATGTTACTAACACATTAGTTGAGGAAGGTTTAAGTGGAAAAATCAACGAAGGAGATTAAGCGGAAAAATTTGATGGATGAAAAGAAAATGGTTTACTTGTCTATTTAAGAGACTAGGGTTTCATAATGAAACTTATGCCGGAGGAAAGAATATTGCAGAGATATTGCATGAACAAGCTTCATGCATTCCTAATCAAACTGGTTAAGGAGAACCGAACTACAGAGATTACCAAGCGTTAGAAAACTATAACCGAGAAATAGTAAGTTACTAAATAGTGTTGAACAGAATTGATATATTGATCAGAGGATTTTATGAGCTTAAGAATAGATTTGAACATCTACAAATCAATTTGTATTGTATTTAGATCACCTTCTGTTATAGTTTAACCATTGTAATCAGATAAATCTCTTAACATAGTAGACTAGAAAGTCTTGTAATGTCATTCATAGAATGTACATTTGCTATCCTGTCAACCCCATAGTGAATGTTGGTTGGACAATAATGGTTAGTGTTAAATCCTCTAACAAGGTCACACCTTATAGTGTGTTTTGTAACCTTTAACAGGGTTAGCTCTTCACCGAGCTCACTTCATAAGAGTGAACAATATTTTGGGTTACTAGTCCCAGGTGGTTTTTCCCTTTACAGGGTTTCCACATTAAATATCTTGTGTTATGCATTGATTGTGATGATTGTTGGATATCATACTTTACATGTTGCATATTTGATTTGATCGGTACTTACTATAAGTTATTAACTAGTAATTGATAAAAGCACAGACAAGTTTACTATTTTATGTTACTGAGCTCCAAAAACAATTTTAAATTGTTTTTTGATATACATTTTGTATTTGGGACTTTGGATAACTGAGTCACCCCCCTCTTAGTTATTCTAACAATTGGTATTAGAGCTTATTGGTTACTTGGAATAGAGTTTTAAGGACTTCGGCATAAAGATCACAAAATGTATAAGAGGGATCTGCCAAAGCTGAACAAGGACAACTTTACAATATGGAAAAGCTGATTGAAACTACATATATCTAGAATTGGGAATTCTTCCCTCACACTATTAGAGAATGGCTACATTGCACCGCCTACCAGACCTTTGACTCCTGATCAACTAAGAGATAGACATGAGCACAAAATTACTATGATGGAGATTGTTGCTTCTCTGATAGATGTCAAGTTTGAAGATATCAAAGATTGCACTACTTCTAAGGATATGTGGGATAAACTTGCTCAAGTTTATAGTGGTGATACAAATGTCAAGAGAGCCAGAGCTGAAAGTTTGAGAGGAAGATTCGATGATATGAAGATGAAAGAAGGAGAAAATATTGTGTAGTACACAAACTGATAAAGGAGGTAGTTCACACTATCAGAGGATCTGATGGTTTTATTGATGAAGATACTGTGGTAAGAAAAATTTTAAGGACTTTATTGCCTATTTATGCTATCAGAATAGCTGCAATACATGAAAATAGGTCAACACCTAATAGTACTCTCACTCTTGATAATCTGATTGGTAAGCTAACAACTATGATAATAGTGTTGTACTGACTGTTGAATTTTCTTTTATGACTTCTCTGAAGATCAGTAAGCCTAGTAGTAGAAATAATAAGGATGATAGTGATAGCAATACTAATGATGATCTTGATGAGCTTGAAGCTCTTATGGCTAGGATATTACCTAAAGGAAAAGGTAGATGTAGAGGCAAATTACCTTTAACATGTTTTAACTACAAAGAAATTGGTCATATTGCTGCTAGATGTCCCAACAGGAAGGAAGATGAAAAAAACAAGGATCAATCTGGTAAAGGAAGCTATGGGAGAAGAGGCAACATAAGTTACCGTCACTATAACAGAGACAACCGAGACAACAATGATAAAGGCAAAAAGGTATGTTACATTGCTAAAGAAAATTAATTTGATTCAGATTCAGATGATGATGTAGAAGTAGTATTTGTTGCTATGAAGGATGATTCTAAGGAAGAAGAAAGGTATGTAGAAACAACACTGATTTCTAAGGTTAATAAAAGTGATACATGGATCATAGATAGTGGTTGTACACATCACATGACTGGTGATGAAGAAAAATTTGATCATCTTGAGAAATATAACGGAGGATCTGTAAAAATGGGTAACGATACACCTTGTATAGTTAGAGGAAAGGGATCCTTATTGATAAATGATAGAATCCAATGTGATAATTCTTATTGGGTAGAAGGACTAAACTATAATTTGCTAAGTGTGGCACAACTAAACAATTCAGGTCACCGAGTAGCTTTTGAGAGCAAGAAAGTAAAAATATTTGATGATGGAGGAAGACTTGTTGGAATAGGAGCACAATCGAAAGGTAACTGGTTTTATCTTGATAATGTAGAGTCTTCTTGTTAAATGATGAAAAATGAGGATGCTTGGTTATGGCATAAAAGTTTATGTCATGTAAACTTTGATAACATGATTAAGATCAGTAAAAAGAAAAAGGTTAGAGGTCTACCTAACATATCAAAGCCTGATCATGTTATTGAATAGAGGTAAAATAGAGTCACCTAATTGAATGTATGTATGGGGAAATATGAGATCCACTTCTAAATCCAAATTCCCAAAAGAGAGATCCAAATTGATCAACCAAAATGTTAATGCACAATCAAATCAATCTATGGAGAATATGAAAGAGGAAGAAAACCTTATATTTCCCTATAATGGAAATCTACTTGAAATCTGAAATAATTGAAAGGCAAATAATAACCTCAAAATAGGGAAAATCTGGAAAATGCTAATTTATGATGTCTATGTGCAGTTTCGAGAAATTCTGTAACCTATTTTGGAGTGGAAACATCGAGATGAAGAAAACCCCAAAAAAAATTATCTTTCTTACAATAGGTGGTCTTTGAACCTCATAAAAGTTCAAAGGCTACATTCTTATTCTGAAGGTTGACTTTGACTTTGTTCACAAATCTTGAAAGTTCACCGAATAGGGTATCCAAATCCAATCTCAGATCCAAAGTTTCACACCTGCACCTACAAGAAAAAGGGGGGTTTTATTGTTTGTATGGGGAGTTTGCCTTGTTCAAACCCCAATTTAGGAATTAACTTTGAAATTGAATTAAATTGTAATGTGCATAAACAAAGAAAATGAAACAATTCACCTTGCTTATGGTGAATTCCTTGTAGAGGATTCAAATCCTCAAATCCACAAGTAGGGATGCTCCAATGGATGTTTTGAATGAATGTAGGATGTCTCAAATCAATGGCATTTGATCCTCAACACCAATCTTGAATAGATCCTTGCATATGAGGAGGCTTGGATGAATGTAGAAGGATGGATCTTCAAGGGGGCTCCAAAGAGATTGAATCCTTCAATGGATAACAATGGATCTCCTTGATGGATGAATGCTTGAACACTTGAATGCTTGAATTCACTTGCTTGCACTTGAGAGCTTGCTCATAAAATTATGGATTTGAAAATGAGAGAGGAAGACCTCCTTTTATAGTGAACTAGGGCACAAACCTCTAGAGAAGGCCAACATTGGGAAATTAAATCCCAATTAACCTTAACCCCTAGAAATGGACCCATATTAAATGTAATTTAAGGATTTACCATTCTGAAACCTGAAAGGCCAACCCGGAGGTGGGAAAAAGAATCTTTCCCAAACCCAATACCTGGAAATCAAAAACACTTAAAATTTGAACTGGGGGTCAAGGACGAGGTCGACTCTGCCCTGGGTCAGAGTCAAGGTCGACCCTAACCTAGGTCAACATCAAGATCAACTTTGACCTTCAAGATCAACTTTGACCTTGAGGTCAAAAACCTCAGGACCCTAGCCTAGAATGCCAGGAAATGCAAATAGGAAGTGAAAAATAGGTGCAGAGGGAAGCAGAATAGGGGGAAAATCCAAATACATGCAAGGACCCAATCAAGGTGCTTGACATGACCCCAGAACACATACTCAAAGGGCTAAACTCTCTTATCATGGAAGTGCTTCCATTTTAAGATGATACATTAAGCCCCCACTTTAGCAAGAGTATGGACTCAATGCAAACTCTTGGTAAAGGAGATTAGAATGTAAAGATAATCTTATCATAATCCAAGGGACAAAGAGAAACATTAAGCCCCTAAGGAATCAAGTCTTCATCAACTCCTAGATCACAATAAAAGAGACATCTCTAGAGAGAGAAAGAAAGAGTGTGATTATCTCCCCTAATGAGAACTTATGTCCCATTGTGAACCACACAAGGAAATGGTGCAACTGGAAATATGGAATTGAACCGCCTAGTGAATGTGGCTACTCACTAGTCAACCTATCAAGGATTTACCCTTAGAAATATTTTATTCCATAAGAATAAAAAAAAAAAGAGATCTAGTCTTAAGGACACCTCTAACCTTAAGGGATCAAAAATATATGTATATTTGAAACTAGAGGGATCGAGAGATCCTAAAATATAAATCCATGCTTTAAGTATTAGTCACTAATCCAAAAAGGGAAAAAAAGGTATCTTGAAAAATATGTGTATCAAAAAGTGTGTGTGTGCAACAGGTGAGCAGAGTGTATGCCCCCATGTTAAAGTCATTGCTAATACTTTAATAGGAGCAATGGCTTTAACAAAAACATAAACAAGTCCACTGATTACGTTTCCACGTCGAGATGCCCCCAGATGAAGACAAATCAAGGGAAATAACACAAAAACATACAAACAACACAGAAGGGATCTACCTACAATGGGGTCAATATGATCATAAGATAATATATATATGATATTATTGCAAATGAATTGACATCATTCCCTAAAGAAAGTAGAACTACGATCACAAAGGAGGAAAGATCACATAAGATATATGAAGGAGAATCCTTTCAGACCATGACATGGAGACCAAAAAGAATTAGTACCATGTCTCGAATCCAAGCAGATTACACAAGGAAACATTTATGAACAATATCACAATTATAACATAACATTAAACAATGCATAGAAGAATAGAGATACATATAGAGGAATTTGAACAACATTTTTTATTCCTTTATCACCTTGTACCAATTGAGTAATAAGGATCGTATAAAAGAATCTAACAATATTTAGCAAACACATTACGAGAGAAGCATAGTACAATAAGAAAACACACAACAAAGCTACCATGAAGGACAAGTTGATCAAGCATGCCACCTACTCTCCCCATCTCATTGTATATCATTTAGGGAAGGTGGGTAACTCGCAAGAGGGACTATATCCAACATAGTAGGAATGATAGCCAGTTCCAAACAAGGATCCTCATGAGAATCACAATGTTCGACACTAGGTGTAAGAGTTAATTGTGATGAAAGCATATTAGGTAAATCAATTTCAATGTCAATATTCTCATATTCATCATTAACATCATCAGTATCATCTTCAGTATCTTCTTCATCCAAATTAATCAAAATAGGATCAAAGATATGAATATAATCATCATAATCATGCATGTTAACATTATTATTAGTAACAACTTCTTCTAACACATCAGGCATAGATTTATCTGAAAAAGATAGAGATCTTTGAAGAATAGAGTTACGAGCTTTAGCATGAGCACGAAACTTTTTATGATGTTCATTGGCAAATCAATTATGTTTTGATTTATTTGAAATAGGTTGAGAACTAGGAGGAACAATCATAGGATCCTTCACATGTTCTTTAGGAAGTCAATATGATTATCAGCAATAGGAGGAACTATCACATGATTTTTCACAAGTTCTTTAGGAAGATTGATAGGAGGTATAGAAGGTGTAGGAAAAAGACCATGATTAAGATCCATAGGAGGGATGCTTAATTCAAGAATCTTATGATGTTTATAAGCTTGATATGAATAGAAAATATTATCAGATTGAGGAGGACATGAATTAGGTAATGAAGGCCAAAATAAATCAAGAGCAACACAATCTCTAGGCCTAGAAGGTTGATATAAACTATGATTAACCATCTTCACTTCTTCATCATGAATGAATTTAAGACACTTGTGGATAGGTGAAGCAACAACATGCATGGCATTTAACTAAGGAAAACCTAGCTTAACTTGAAATTGATTAGAAGTAGGAACAACAACAAAGGTAGTGTTCACAATTTTTCCATAGAGTTCAACTGGTTAAGTAATAGAACAAAATGATGGATAAATAAAAGCATGGCAAGTTTGAATCCACACATCTAATGTATCATAAGAATCATGTTGTAATATTTTCATAAAAATATTTTCTTTAGTTATAACATTGACTAAGGATTTAGGATCAACAAGACAACCACGAGTAGGTTTCTAAGAAATCCTAGCATAAATGTAAAGGGGACCATCAGGAGCTTTAATAGTCACAGAGTCATCAGAGGTAATAAAAAATTCCTGAGGCCTTTTATTCTGAGGTTTAGGTTGAGTTTTCAATTTAGGATTAGGTTTTGGTTGAGGTTGAGATTGAACTTGAGGTTGAATATGAGGTTGAGGTTGAGGTGGAGATACAAATTGACCAACATGCTCCACTTGATTAACAACATGATTGAGATCATCTATCTTTGAATCATACACAATTTCCATAGCAGATGGCTGAGCAATGGTATTAGTATCATGTGTAGGTAAAGGATTCATATAGATTTGAAGGTTTTAATTAGGAGGAGAAATAGATTTGTTACCACTACCATCAAGATTATCAACATATACGACATTAGATTCAATTAAGTCTTGAACCTTATGTTTTAAAGAATAACACTTCTCAGTATCATGACCATTCTGACGATGATATTGACAAAAAACATTTTGATCAAAAGATTTAGATGCAAGCATAGCAGGTAAAAGAGGTCAAATAAGAGGTAAAGTAATCATATTAGTAGTTAACAACCTATTCATAATAGCATGTAAAGATTTAGAAAGAGGAGTAAATGTACGATTTAATCGAAAGGCAGTGGATGCAGAAGTGGCATTGTGAGATGCAACAACAACTTGATCAGCAACTGCATTCGCTTGTTTGTTTATCTTGATATAGTTATTGAATTTTTGAAATTTGTTGGGATTAGGAGAAGCATCACTCTTATCAATTGGAACAGGAGCCATTGGAGTGTTTCTCTCAAATTGACTCACTTGTAATTGATAATGATGAAGCACTGCACAAAGTTGTTGAAAAGAGGTAAATTCAGTAAGCAGAATCTTATCTCTAATATCCTTTTGTAAATTTGAAATAAACGTACATTGAATATCAATATCAAGAACATGATAGGAAATCTGAGCATGCAAATGCTTAAATCTACCAATAAATTTAGTTAATTTTTCTTTAGCACTTTGTTTACAATGCATCAAATTAGTCAAAGACACTTGCAGGCCAATATTGTTTTGAAGTTGTTGAATAAAGGCATTAGCAAGTTTTGGAAAGGAATCAATAGAATAAGGAGGCAAGGAACAATACCATTGTAAGGCCTTGTCACAGAAGGTTCTAGAAAACAACTTGGCTAAAATCCGATGGTCATGAGCATAATCACTACAAAGGATTTGGAATGTTTTAACATATGAACAAGATCTCCTTTTTCATTATAATTCTCAAGATGAGGCATATCGACTTTGTGAGGAACAGGAGTATGAATAATATCCAAGGAAAAAGGACTTCCCATGTCACATGTAGGAATACTAAACTTGTTTTGAGTTAAGGAAGCAAGTTGTTGTTGTAAGGATGACACAATTTGAGCCAAATTGATGATTGTTGAATCATTAGAGGAAATAGGAGGAATAGCAACATTAGACACACTAGGTAAAGTGTAAGAAGCTATAGGAATAAAAGACACAACTGGAGGAACACTAGGAACTATAGTTGGAAGAAGATTAGAATAATTAAAAGGAACATTATGATATATGAAGGTTGTGATATAGGAAGGGACATAGGAGGAACACTCATAGGAATAGAGGGAACCATAACAGTCACCAAAGGAGTATAGGTAGGAATACTAGGTAAAGGATTAGAAGAGGGTTCAACACTAGTGATAGGAAGAATCAACCCTAAATATTGATTCTTGAGCTAAAGGTTTAACATTTGGATGCACGAGGTGAGTAATACCACACAAGAGGTCAACACCTTGATCACTATCACAAAGAAATTTTTTAAGAGCCTCTATAGCTTGAATAGAATCTTGATTATGGTTCTCTTGAATAAGCCAATTATCCATTTTATCAAGTTCAGTTGAAAGTTTTTGGACTTGTTCAGGAGGAACTCTTAAAGCGTCATCCTCATCATGAGATGAGTGGGAAGATTTTTACTCCATAGTAGGATTAGAATCATGAAGAATCAAATTATCATCCAGGATCCTAAGGAAAGGAGAGGAAGATTCAGGATCAAAGGAACCCATGAGTCTATGACTTCTTCTAACCAGGATGTTATAAGTAGGACTAGTAGTAGTAAAGCTCATAAACCAATGTAATGCAAATCAACTAAACTAAGAACACATAAAGCATGAATTTTTTTGTATTTTTGAAATCTAATTAGCATGCAAGATCTAACACAAAAGAGAAATCTAATACTAACAAGATAAAAGGAAATCTAAAACCACAAAACACAATAGGGCATCCAATTCCACAAAAGAAAGGAGAGTAAGTATGTTGGGTTCACCAAAATGAATAGAGGTAAAATGGAATCACCTAATTGAATGTATGTATGGGGGAAATATGAGATCCACTTCTAAATTCAAATTCCCAAAAGAGAGATCCAAATTGATCAACCAAAAGGTTAATGCACAATCGAATCAATTTATGGAGAATATGAAAAAGGAAGAAAACCTTATATTTCTCTATAATGGAATTGTACTTGATGTTAGGATAATAAGAAAAAAATGCAAATATTAACAAACAAGAGAGAATGCAATAACATAGAATTTAACGTGGTTCACCCAAACCCTAGGCTACATCCACCAACATCGAGTCTAATATCTTTATTATTATCTAGCGATTACAATCTGAAACCTACAACTCAATACCACCACAAGAAGCTACAATAATCACTCATATAATGAATCTCAAACCCTAAGCCCTTTTACAAGTATTTTTGACATAACAAAATTAGGGAAAAAATACTCTGACTAATAGAAAATAGATGGCTGACACTTTACACTATTATTAAGTCATTCTTGGCACTGCTCTTGACCCCACAAGGGGCTTTGCCCCTTGAACTTGTGAAAAGTCTGATTAGGCTCCACATACATAACAATCTCCCACTTGGAGACTAATCAGACTCTACAACAATATCCTCCCACTTGGAGACTGATTGACCAAAACTTGTAGCTCCCACTGGAATAATGAAACCATCTTGGAATCAGTTGTTCTTTTATTCTGTTCAGTCTAGAAGACCAACCAAAGCTGAATAGGAATTTGGCTTCTCCCTTGTCACTGCCTTTGTAAACATATCTATTGGATTATCATCTGTATGTATCTTCTCCAACTTTAACTTTCCATCATCCAAAACTGACCGAATGAAATGATATCATAATTGTATGTTCTTTGTTTTTTAGTACAAAGTAGAATTCTTTGCAAGATGAATGGCACTCTGACTATTTGAATACAAATAATTATCTGCTTGTGGATGTCCCAATTCTTCCATGAAGAATTGAAGCCATAGCATCTCCTTGGCTGCCTCTATAGTAGCAATATACTCTACCTCTGTAGTGGATAAAGCATTCACCTTTTGTAACCGAGAAATCCAACTCACTACTATCCCACCAACAGTAAATACATAACCTATAGTACTCCATCTGGTATCAATATCTCCTACCAAATCTAAGTGAACATAGCCATGAATAGTAGTAGAAGAGTGCCCAAAGTGTAAAAACTTATTGGATGTACCTCTCAAATATTTGAGAATCCATTTGACTACATTCCAATGCTCAATCCCAGGATGACTCATATATTGGCTAACGACTCCCACTGCATGTGCAATATATGGCCTAATACAGACCATAGCATACATTAAGCTCCCTATAGTTGAAGCATAAGGTATCTTGGACATTCTTGCCTCTTCTTCTGGTGTCTTTGGACACATTTCTTTAGTCAATTTCAAATGACCAGGTAAAGGTGTAGTGACAGCTTTGGTATCCTTCATGTAGAATCTCTGCAATACATTCTCAACATAATCAGCCTGAGATAGAGTTAATTTTATGTTCTTCCTATCTCTGCAAATTTTCATGCCAAGGATTTGTTTTGTTGCCCCCAAATCCTTCATAGCAAAAGATTTTGCTAACTGTTGTTTCAACCCCTTAATATGATCCATGTTAGATCTAGCTACAAGCATATCATCAACATATAAACATAGAATAATGTAGCTATCATTATTTAACCTCTTGAAATAAACACAATGGTCAGAACTACATCGAGTGTATCCATTCTCATTCATAAAAGTATCAAATTTAATATACCATTGCCGAGGTGCTTGCTTCAGGCCATATAGACTTTTCTGCAATTTGCACACTAAACTCTCCTTACCCTTGACCTCATATCCCTGTGGCTGTACCATATATATTTCTTCATTCAAATCACCATGAAGAAAGGCTATTTTAACATCAAGCTTCTCTAAATGCAATTCTTCAATAGCCACAATACTTAAAACAATACGAATAAAATTCATTTTAACAACTGAAGAAAAAATCTCATCAAAATCAATACCATGTTTTTGTGCAAATCCTTTTACAACTAATCTGGCTTTAAATCTTTTCTTACCTCCATCTTCTTCTTTCAACCTGTAAACCCATTTATTCTACAAAGCCCATTTTCCTGCAAGTAACTGACATAAATCCCATGTTTGATTTTTTAGCAAAGAGTCCATTTCATCTGTCATTCCAGACTCCCACTAAAGTTTTGTATCCACCTGCATAGCTTCATTATAACATTCAGGCTCACTAGCATTAGTTAATAAGATAGAATACAAAGAAGGTGAAAATCTATCTAGAGGTCTACTTAGCCTTGCTGACCGTTTAACATTCACTAGGGTGTGTGGTATTTGTTGTTGCTATTTTTGTGGAGGATAAGGAACTACTGGAACATTATCATTTGGAATATCATCCAACACTACATAATCATTTTCTTTCTTCTCATGTTTCTGCAACAGATCTTTGTACAATACTTTCTCATTGAATATGACATCCCTGCTTCTTACAATTTTATGAGTTTCAAAATCCCAAAGCCTATAACCAAATTCATCAATGCCATATCCAACAAATACACATTTCTTTGACTTAGCTTCCAGCTTGGTTCTATTTTCAGAATCTATAAGTGCAAAAGCTTCACAACCAAAGGTTTTGAGAAAAGAATAACTCACCTTCTTACCACTCCATGCTTCCTTTAGAATACCACAATCCAAAGGAGTAGAGGGGCCTCTATTGATTAAATAAATAAAAATGTTCACAGCCTCTACCCACATATTTTTGGGTAGCCTAGAATGCAACCTCATACTCCTTGCACACTCCATTATTGTCCTATTCATGCGTTCAGCCACTCCATTTTCTTGTGGAGTCCTTGGTACAGTTTTTTGTCTACGAATACCACTAGAGGCACAATAATCTTCAAATTATTTCCTACAATACTCACTACCATTATCAGATCTGAGACATTTTAATCTTTTTCCAGTCTCATTTTCAACCAAGCTTTTCCATTTCTTAAAAGTTTCAAATACATCAGATTTATGTCTAATGAAATATATCCATACTTTCCTAGTTGCATCATCAATTAATGTAACATAATACTAAGAGCCACCAAGGGAATTTACCTGAGCTAGACCCCATACATCTGTATGCACAAGCTCTAATTTTTCATCTTTCTTTTCCTTCCCACTCTTTACAAAATTGACTCTCTTTTACTTTCCATACACACAAATTTCACAAAAATTCATATTAACACATTTCAGACCTGGTAGAGCTTTCTTTGAATGAAGTAATTTCATACCTTTTTCACTCATGTGCCCAAGTCTATTATGCCACAGCATTGTTTTAGAATCTCCAGCTATTGTCTCTTGTTCTACCTACTCAACTGCAGCAACTACTCTTGAACATTCATTTTTCTCTGAAACAATTAAAGTAGAGGGAACTATATGACCTATACAAAGATATAAGGTGCCTACTTTCACACCTTTTTATACTACTAAGGAACCTTTTGAAACCTTCCAATTTTTATCATTAAAAGTAACTGCGCAACCCTCATCAGTGAGTTGCCCTGCTAAAATTAAATTTCTACTCAGCCCTGGAACATGTCTTACCTCTTGTAGTAGCCAATGATTCCCATTATGCAACTTAATCTTGATTTTTCCTTTTCCAACAATTTGACAGGGTTCATTATCTCCCAAATAAACTAGCCCAAAATCCCCTTGGACATAATCAACAAAATAACCTCTATGGGGTGTAGCATGAAATGAAGCCCCCGAATCTAACACCCATGAATCATCAACATTTTCTAAAGACAAGAGCAAAGCATCCTCTTCGGATTTGTTACTTACCACATTTGCCTCCTTGTTTCCATCATTTTTGTCTCCTTGATCTTTCTTTCGAGACCAACAATCTTTCTTCTTATGACCTGGTTTTCCACAGTACCAGCAATCATTTGGCCCTTTGGATTCAGACCTCTTTCCCTTTGATTTGCCTCTTGATTTCTCATGATTTCTGGAGTTATTTTCTCTATCTCTTGTTCTGCCTCTGCTTTCTATGTTCAATACACTACCCGATGTGGATGCCCCTGAGCTTTTCCTATGAATTTCCTCACTCAATATAACACCAATAACATCATTAAGATTTAAGGTATTTGAACCAAAAACAAAATTACTAATAGCCATTACCAAGCCATTCTAGCTTTCTGGCAAAGAACACAAAATCAAGAGAGCCCTAACCTCATCATCAAAAGTAATTTTAATTGAAGCTAACTGACTTGTAACTATATTAAACTCATTCAAATGATCAGCAACTGATCCACCTTCTAGCATTTTCACATTAAATAAATGCTTCATAAGAAATACCTTGTTTGAAGCTGAAGGCTTTTCATACAACTTCGCTAGGGTGTCCATCAAATCTTTAGCTTTCGTTGCTCTAGTAATATTGAATGCCACCAATTGTGCTAGGCATAAATGAATACTCCCCAGTGCCTTCCTATCCAAAATATCCCAATCTTCCTGAGATATTGTTGCCTCTTTCTTGGCTATTCCCTCTAATGGCCACCATAGATCCTTCTGATAGAGATAGTCCTCCATTTGCATCTTCCATAATTGGAAGTTCTGCCCATTAAACTTTTCAACCTTCAGTCTACCCTCATCTGCCATTTCTCCCACTTAACCGAGAGACTCTCCCACTAACTTGTGAGACCTACTTCAGAGAATAGATGAAAGAACAAATGAAATAACCTCGCTTTGATACCACTTGTTAGGATAATAAGAAGAAAATGCAAATATTAACAAACAAGAGAGAACATAATAACAAAGAATTTAATGTGGTTCACCCAATCCCTGGGCTACGTCCACCAATAGGGAGTCTAATATCTTTATTATTATCCAGTGATTACAATCTGAAAAGTCTGATTAGGCTCCACATACATAGCACTTGAAATCTAAAATAATTGAAAGGCAAATACTAACCTCAAAATAGGGCAAATCTAGAAAATGCCAATTTATGATGTTTGTGCAGTTTCAAGCAATTTTACAACTTGTTTCGGACTCAAAATGTCGAGACAAAGAAAACCTAGAAAACTTTTATGTTTATGACAGCAGGTAGTCTTTGACCCTCATAAAAGGTCAAAGGCTACATTCTTATTCTAAAGGTCAACTTTGACTTTGTTTGCAGATCTTTAAAGTTCACCGAAAAGGGTATCTAAGTCCAATCTCAGATCTAAAGTTCCACACCTGCACCTGCAAGAAAAAGGGGGGTTTTTTTGTTTGTATGGGGGATTTGCCTTGGTCAAACCCCAATTTAGTAGTTAACCTTGAAATTGAATTGAATTGTAATGTGCATAAACAAAGCAAATGAAACAATTCACCTTGCTTATGTTGAAGTCCTTATAGAGGATTCAAATCCTCAAATCCACAAGTAGGGATGCTCCAATGGATGTTTTGAATGAATGTAGGATGTCTCAAATCAATGGAATTTGATCTTCAACACCAATTTTGAATAGATATTTTCATATGAGGAGGCTTGGATGAATGTAGAAGGATGGATCTTCAAGGGGGCTCCAAAGAGATTGAATCCTTTAATAGCTAACAATGGATCTCCTTGATGGATGAATGATTAAAAACTTGAATATTTGAAGGCTTGCTTGAATGCTTGAATTCACTTGCTTGCACTTGAGAGCTTGCTCATGAAATTGTGGATGTGAAAATGAGAGAGGAAGGCCTCCTTTTATAGTGAACTAGGGCACAAACCTCTAAAGAAGGTTGACATTGGGGAATTAAATCCCAATTAACCTTAACTTCTAGAAATGGACCCATCTTAAATGCAATTTAAGGATTTACCATTTTGAAACCCAAAATGGCTGGCTCAAAGGTGGGAAAAAGAATCTTTCCAAAACACGATACCCGAAAATTAGAAAAAATTGAAATTTGAACTCGGGGTCAAGGATGAGGTCGACTCTACCCTAGGTTAGAGTCGAGGTCGACCCTGATCTAGGTCAAAGTCAAGGTCAACTTTGACCTTGAGGTTAAAAACCTCAGGACCCTAGCCTAGAATGTCAAGAAATGCAGATAGGAAGTGGAAAATAGGTGCAAAGGGAAGCAGAATAGGGGGAAAAGCCAAATACATGCAAAGACCTGATCAAGGCTCTTGACATGACCCCATACCACTTACTCAGAGGGATAAAAACTCTTATCATGGAAGTCCTTCTATTTTAAGATGATACAGTTATGTGTCATGAATGTCAAAAAGGTAAAATGATAAAATCTAGTTTTAAAACCAAAGATTATTCAACAAAGAAAATACTTGAGTTGGTTCACACCGACTTGTGTGGTCCCATGAGAACACATAGTTATTATGGAGATAGATATTTCAATCTTTTTGTTGATGATTAAACTAGATTGATGACTATCATGTTCTTGAAAGAAAAATTAGAGGCATTTAAAATGTTCAAGTGGTTTAATGAAAAAGTAGAGAAAGAGATTGGTAAAGAATTGAAATGCTTAAGATCTGATAGAGGGGGTGAATTTATTTCTGTTGAATTTACTAACTATTGTAATGAGCATGGTATAAAAAGATAGGTCTCTACACTGAGAACACCTCAACAGAATGGGATTGTTGAAAGGAGGAATAGGTCAATTGTTGATTGCATAAGGACATTGATGATAGAGAAAAGTGTTGCTTAGACATATTGGAGAGAGGTAGTTAGCACAGTTGTTTATGTTTTAAACTAAGTACAATTGAAGGACACTAACAAAACACCCAATGAGTTATGGTTTGGACACAAACCCACTGTAAGTTATTTTAGATTTTTTGGAAGTAAATGCTTTATTCTGAAAGATGATAGAAATGGAAATTTGACTCAAAAGGTGATGAAGGGATATTTCTTGGATATTCCACTAAAATAAAAGCATATAAGTGTCTAAATAAAGTTACTAATAAAATGATTGAAAGTGCTAATGTCAGGGTTGATGAGTTTGATGACAAGAATGTAGAAGAAAGCACAAAGGAACTGGAAGACTACGGTAGATTCACATACATTGAACAACTAGAGTATCTACTGAAGCCATAGATAGTGGCAACCGGTCAGCAAGAAAACAACACCAAGGAACAGGAAAGAGAATCCAATGAGTAGGAAGGACCTACCTAGCAAGCAAATGAACATGAACAAGATGAACAAGAAAGAAGAGATTAGGTACTGGAAAGATTTTTCAGGAAACATCATCCTGAGAACCAAATCATTGGCGACAAGCAAGCTGACATGATGACAAGAAGTAATTTGAGACAAGGTACATGCTTAGTTTGTGAATATGAACTAAAAAATGTTAAAGTTGCATTGGAGAATGAAGAGTGGATAAATGCAATGAATGAAGAGATTGAATAGATAGAGAAAAATAATACATGGACCTTAGTACCTAGACCTAAGGATAAGAATGTTATCGGTACTAAGTGGATCTTTAGAAATAAGTTGAATGAAAATGGAGAGGTTACAAGGAATAAAGCCAGACTCATTTGTAAGGGTTATGCACAGGAGTAAGGAATTGATTATGGTGAGACCTTTGCACCTGTTGCTAGACTAGAAGGAGTTTGAATGTTACTGGCCTATGCAGCACATAAGAAATTTAAAGTTTATCAAATGGATGTTAAGTCTATATTTCTGAATGAGATACTTGAAGAAGAAGTCTACATAGAACAACTGGAAGGGTTTGTAGATCTAGACAAGAAAGATATGGTATGTAGATTACATAAAGCTTTGTATGGTTTGAAGCAAGCACTGAAAGCTTGGTATGAAAGGTTGCATACTTATTTGTTAAGTATTGGATTTTTTAGAACTAGTGAGAACAACAATTTGTATATGAAAGGAGATACGGATGATACTATTCTAATTTCTAAAATATTTGTGGATGATATTATCTTTGGAGGACAAGATCACATATGTAAATCATTTGTTTATGAGATGAGAAAAGAGTTTGAAATGTCTATGTTTGGAGAGATTAAGTTCTTTCTAGGACTACAGGTTATTCAACAAAGTGATGGGATATGCATCACACAATCCAAGTATATAAAGGAGGTACTAAGAACATTTGGCATGGAATATGCTAAACTAATTGGAACACTAATGGTCACAGACTGCAAACTAACCAAAGATTATGAAACTATAGAGGTAAACCAGACATTGTACCAATAAATGATTGGTAAGTTGATGTATGTAGTACATAGTAGACCAGATATTGCACATGCTGTGGGGATTGTTGCAAGATTTTCTACAAATCCTAGGGAGTCACACATGATTTCAACAAAGAGAATCTTAAGATACCTAAAGAAAATAGGGGATTATGGATTATGGTATCCTAAGGATGGAAAATTTGAACTCAAAGTCTACACTAATGTTGATTGGGCTAGAAATGTGGATGACAGAAAAAAAACAACTGGAGGAGCATTTTTCTTTGGTGAAAGACTTGTTACCTAGACAAGTAAGAAGAAGTCTTGTATTTCCTAGTCTACAACTAAAGTAGAGTATGTTGCTGCTACTACAAATTGTTCAAATATTGCATATATTAAGCAAGTGTTGGAAGGAATGAATGAGGTAATCACTGAGCTGGTGATTATATATTGTGATAACACTAGTGCTATAAACATTTCAAATAATCCAGTGATGCAATCAAAAACCAAGCACATATCTATCAAGTATCACTAATTAAGAGAACAAGTACAGGAGAAGCAAGTGAAGCTAGAATTTTTTACATCTAAAGAGGAACTTGCTAATATTTTCACAAAGCCTCTACCAAAAGATACATTTGAATACTTGAGGACTAGACTTGGGGTCCATCACCTATCTATTGGTCACTAATGTGATCTAGAGGTTGCATCAATCTAATCTTATCAGAAGATCACTCATGTTGATGCAGCATAGTTCACACTTTGGATTTCTATCTAAGGTTGTGAAAGATTTGAGGAACCAGAATAGAGAATTGCAAATCAGTATACAAGGATACTATGTATAGCCCCCAAACAACAGTGAGTTAATTGGCTACTACAAGAGCTGTATGTTTATGTTTTTTCTTTGGCATTGTTGTCAAAGGGAGAGATAAACAATATGATAACTGAGGAGAATATTGGAACATCTATCTATGGGAGAGACAATCTAAGAAAGTCAAGGAGAGTGTTGGAGATTAGTTACTGAGAATAGAAGAAGGAATCTAAGGGCTGCAAAGATCATATCTATAGAAGATAGTCTGTACTTGCAATACTGTTATGTAACGCAGTGATTAAACATATTAAGCTAAGGGAGAGCTTATACCAAGCTAGAACATTTTCTTACATAGTCATAGAATACATGTTTGGTATGTGTATGGTATACTTCATATTGCTTGAGTTGCCTTCAATGCCAAAGGGAGAGATTGATGAACTATAACTGTTTGAGAACATGATTGAAGAACTACAAGTGATTAGAAATCACCAAACACAGAACTGTTATGTAAGATAATTGAATTAGTTTTATGTTGTCATTGATGTCAACTAGTTTTGATAGTACTTATCATGTAGTTGGAAATATCTAACACATCTGTAGAAGAGAAGAGAAAGATGAATAATCAAGATATCTACATGGAGGAAGATGGATATGACAAATGAGGATAAGGAATACCTTTGGTAACTTATTGATGAGTCTATGACTTCATATTGTTGACTTGACTATGCTGCATTAATCTGTTATGAAGTTGGGAGAAAACTGTTACAAAGTAGTGTGGTCGGTTAATGAAGCATTCCAGTATACATTGAGCAGTAGTGTATACGAAGCACAATATAAACCAAGCTTGTGTTCACCGATGCATTTCTTTGTTAACCAAGTATGGACAAAAGAACTAAATGATGAGTTTAGCTGACAAAGTTGATGAGCTGTAAAGTGTATGATCACGAGGTGGAAAGATAAAGTTTGTTATAAGATCAATAGATAAAAAAATTCAAGGAAGATCTAAAGGATAGAATTAAAACATGTTATTGACACATCAGCTGAGGAAGGTTTAAGTAGCAAAATCAATGAAGGAGATTAAGTGGCAAAATCTGATGGATGAAAAGAAAATGGTTTACTTGTCTATTTAAGAGACTAGGGTTTCATAATGAAACTTATGCCGAAGGAAATAATACTACAGAGATATCATGCGAACAAGCTTCATGCATGCCTGATCAAACTGGTTAAGGAGAACCGAACTGCAGAGATTACCGAGCATCAGAAAGCTATAATCGAGAGACAGTAAGTTATTGAATAGTGTTGAATAGAATTGATATATTGATCAGAGGATTTTATGAGCTTAAGAATAGATCTGAACATCTACAAATCAAGTTGTATTGTATTCAGATCACCCGCTATTATAGTTTAACCATTCTAATCAAATAAATCTCTTAACCGAGTAGACTAGAAAGTCTTGTAATGTCATTCATAGAATGTACATTTGTTATCCTGTCAACCCCATATTGAATGATGGTTGGACGATAATGGTTAGTGTTAAATCCTCTAGCAAGGTCACACCTTACAGTGTGTTTTGTAACCTTTAACAGGGTTGGCTCTTCACTGAGCTCACTTCAGAAGAGTGAACAATATTTTGGGTTGCTGGTCCTAGGTGGTTTTTCCCTTTACAGGGTTTCCATGTTAAATCTCTTGTGTTACGTGTTGATTGTGATGATTGTTGGATATCATACTTTACATGTCACATATTTAATTTGATTGGTAGTTACTATAAGTTATTAACTAGTAATCGGTAAAAGCACAGACAGTTTACTATTCTATGTTACCGAGCTGCAAAAATTTGTTTAAATTGTTTTTGGATATACATTTTGTATTTGGGACTGTGGATAACTGATTCACCCCCCTCTCAATTATTCTAACAATAAAGGCATACTTATAAAAGGAATGCAAAAGATGCTACCACCTATAAGGGAAATCATTCGCTACATTGATTTTATCCTGGGAGCTACATTTCCAAACAAACCAACATACAAATTCACTCAGCAATAGAATGAAGAAGTTGTGACACAAGTACAAGAACTTCTTGATGCTGGTATGATAGGAAATAGTTTGAGCCCTTATGCATTCTTGGCTATTTTAGGACCAAATAAGGAAGTGACATGGAGATTGTAGACAGATTTAAGATCCATCAACAAAATAAAAATCGAGCATAGATTCCCCATGCCTAGAATGGAAGATCTATTTGATTGTTTTGGAGGGGATAAATAATTTTAAAAAATTGACCTTAAAAGTGGTTACCACCAAATAAGGATTAGGATAGGTGATCAGTGGAAACCTACCTTTAAAAATAATGAAAGGTTGCATGAGTGGAAGGTGATGCCCTTTGGGATTTCAAATGCCCCTAGCACATTTATGAGACTAATGAATGAAGTGCTCAAGGATTTTATAGGTAAGTTTTTTTGGACTAAGTATGTAAAGGTGAGTACTAAATGGAGAGGAGTGAATCAATATTGTAAAACACTTTTAAACTATCTAAACTTTCTTCCTTAACAATTTATCGATTCCTTAACTTTTGCATGCATCTCATAAAACATATAAAACATAACACATAACTCATAAAACATTCATTTTGGTATCACACAAGTCCATGTTAGAGGATAAAAATTGCGGTGGGGATGACACCCACAAAACTTCACTACTGTAGTAAAAAGTTTACTTGGTTAGAGCTACACTGTTAAAGCTATATCTGATAGCTTACCTTGTTAAGAGTATTAACCCAATTAAGAGTCTTAAGACCAGTTAAGTCTACCTTATTAAAATATTTTACAATTCTAATCTAAGAAATGTACTTGGTTAAGGGTGGATGCAAGAAGTTGAGTCCCACTTTTGGCCAAAAAGTGGAAGTGTTTTCTATGTTTTTCAAAATTTCTATCAATTGATGTCAAAATTTGAGGCACTTGAAGATTGAATCTTGGAAAACTTCAGTAATATAAAATTTAGTGCTCGGATTCTACTTTTCAAATATGTAATTTATTTCAATACCCACATGGTATAAATTAAATTTTAGTAGGCATGTTTAAAAATATTTTTTTCAAAATGCATGTTTCAGGACCACACCTCACATGTGTATGGCCACCCTTTTTTAAAGTAAATAAATTTATTTTTGTGAATCCTTTTGGGAAAAGGTACCTAAAACACTAAAGATTGATGGGAATGTTTTATCCTTTTTTAAAAAATATTTTTTTATTAATTTTTAATTGACTATAAAGTACATTTTCTAAACATGTGGTGTATGGACACCATAATTTGATGATAACTTCACTTTTTTTTCACAAAAAATTTAAATTTTAAGGAAAGTCTATGTAGATTAATGTGATATAACTCATTTTTCAAAAAATTAAAAATTAAAAAAGTTATTAAAGTTTAAGTTAACCTTAGTATTTCAAGTTCACGTACCACGTTGGCTTAATAAATATTGTAAAAAGATTAAAATTTATCTAAACACTATAAAATTTATATTTTTATAATTTGCACAATAAGAGCTAAAATGGGTTTTCGTTTTATCAAAAAATTCATATGGGAAGGTGTCCAAAAAATTATGGCAAGGTAGAAATTTTATACTGTAATGCCTTAGCCATATTTTTGTAGGGCTAAGCATAGGCTTGGTCCCACCATGTCTGATCGGAACCAAAAACCAAGCCAACAAGTACGGTTCTAGCTCATAGTTTTGCAAAATGGGCACCCATTTTGTGAAATTAAAAAATGAGTGCCCATTTCATTTAAATAACGGGTGCCCTTTTCATAAAGAGTCATTGTAGCCAAAAAATAGGACTATGGGCTCGATCTCAATGATTGACGAGTTTTCAATCATTTTTTTAATGATCCGTACCAGGCAAACATAATATTTTGACCAACATTCTCTTCTTTTATCTTTTTTTAGATCTGACATTCAAAAAGAATCATTTGAACTCGAATCTTGGTGTAAAAATGAGATCAAACCAATGTAGAAAAAGGCTAAGGAAGGTTCTGACAACTGAGGAGGTTGCAACAAATAGAGAGGAGGAAAAATGACAATGGGAAAGAAGAGAAAGACTTCAAAAATTGAATAATGTTAGAGCATCGAGCTCAACAATTGTTTTAGAATAGGAGGACAATGAGACACCATAATGGATGCAGAGGTTGAAGAAGATAATTTAGGTGCATCTTCTAATCCAGTATTGGATACAAGTATGTCTTCACATCCAAATGTAACTTATTTTGATAAAGAAGCTCATCAATTGCTAGAAGCAGGTTACAATATAAATGATTTAAATTTTATTCCTGAAAATAGATTAACATATTTAATTGCACATCAAATTCCACAAATTAGTATTGTTAATCATAATGATAAAGGAACTAAAAGTGATGTAGGGGTATCCTCAGTTTCTGAAGATTCTGGCAGTCTCGGTAACTATCTAGTAGAGCTCGGTGATGTTGGTAGTGATTCTCGGTTGGAAGTTTTGGTGGATCTCAGTGGATGATGGTCACTCAGTGACTTGGTGTTTTGTTTCTCGGTGCTCGTTACCGACAGGGTCTCGATGTTTATGTTTGTTTCTCGGTCAATGAAGTGACTCAGTCACTAGAGGATTCGGTCATTGAGGGAAGCTCATTCATGGAAGGAGACTCAACATTTTTGATGCTCGGTAATGCTTGTGGATGTCGGTTGGTATGTTTGCGTGGTATATTTCCTAGCACTCGGTAGTATGGCTTACTAACGAGTGTTCTTGGAGATTTGGGAGGCTGACTTGGTACATTTATTATTGGCAGCTAATGTCACATTCTCCTATGTGGATCTAGAGGCCGACATGGAAAATTTATTTATTGTAAGGTTGTTTGAGAGCTGACTTGTATTGCATTTAATGTTTGTTGTAGTAGAAGCCAACCTGGCTTGGGAGTTATTTGTTTCAACTAGGCTGACTTGTGGCTTAGTTGAGTATAAGTAGAGGGTGTTTGGGTAGTTGTTTAAGATAGATCTAGAGGGAGAGAATATTTGGAAAAGTAGAAGTGTAGCAGAGTTAGTAGCTTGGGAACTTAGGAACAAGAAGAATGCTTGGTGGCTTGCAAGAACAAGTTTTGATCTTTCTTGGAGTACCTACCATTGTCCTATTATGTTACAGACCTAGACTATCTGAGAAGTGTGTTGGATCCTGCGTGATCTTGTTGAACTATTGTAATCTTTGATGTATTTGGCTATAACCGAGAAGGCCTTGCAGCTCAAAATGTTACTTGTAAGCTTGGTTACTAATGAATAAAGAAGATTTGGTTCCATATTTGTGTTGTGTTGTGTTATTCCGCATTGTTGGTGTTTTGCTCCAAGCTTGGACAGTCCTTAATTGGATCCTCCTTGCTTGACTGCATCAGAAAGTCAAACCCCAATTAAAATTGAAAATCAAACACCAATTCAAATTGGATTCAACAATGTGGATGTAGACATAGAAACACTGATTGAGAAAGAAAATCCTTTGACTGATAATGAAATAAATGAATAATTTAAAATAAAAAATGATGTGCTAGACAATCTACATGGTTTGGTTTCATGGAGACAGATTAGGGCACACACGATTAGACTATTTAGACAATTTTTTATAATAAGAAATTTAGGTTTCAATGTCAATTAATGTTACAATTAATTAAAATGTCTAAAATGCGAAAAAAGTGATGAAGAGGTTAGGCATTTATGTGAAATCCAAGAAGGATGAGTCTCTAAAACAAGTTATATCAACTATTGCTAGTTCCTTTGACACAATTGGAAAGAAACATCATTCTAAAGATAGTAATGCGGCACGAAGAGCAATAACAACAACTTTGGTAAACAAAACTACTACTGATAAAAGAATGATTTCAAACATAAGTGGATAGCTTAATATTCATTGTAAAACTTGAACAAGAGATGTAAAGAGAAGAGTTAACTTTGAAAGTGATTCTGCAAACCATTTATGGACCTTCAGTGGCATACTCCTGAGGTCTGACATGAAACTTACTGGTGAAGTCAAAACTTTGATTGAAATTTTTTGGCACGATAATACAAAAGTATCCCCTAATGCCAGAGATGTTCTTAAATTAAGAGTCATTTCAAAATTCCATGATCCACATCCAAAACACCTTTTAGATATGACTCAAACTGAATTGTATAAAAAAAATTTGGATGATAAGGTGTTAAGTATTAGTATTAGTCAAAGATTTAAGTTTGAAAAATGTAAACCATGGTATGTAAGGATTAACAAAGAAAGAATCACATGTTGTTGAAAAAATCATGTTCAATTTCGTTATCATTATGATATTTTTTGATCTATACATTCTATTACGCATACTAATGAAATATTACAGGAATGTGGTATAAATATACCACCTCAAGCTGTAAAGGATTTTATATCAATTTTATTTTGTAACCGACTTAATGAGAAATTTTATCTTTTGAATGCATGTGTTTCTGGTGTATGTGATGTATGTGGCAATCTTACATTATTAGATGAATGTTTGCATGAAAATATTTCATTTGATTTTGGACAACAATTAGTTGATGTACAAATATTTAAAACTATTGAGTATCCATTGAAGGATGGAAAAGTTGGAAAATGGTGCAATCTAATATCCCAAAAACTTAGTGTTCATGCTTTTATGAATGAATTCAAGAGTAAAGTCATACCAAAATATGTGAAACACTCTCAAAATTCTAGATGGCTTGATGGAAAATTTCACATATGCAAGAATACATTTTCAATTGGTAGTTTGACTTTACAGAGAACTACATGCTTGCACCACAAGATGAGATCCAACCACAATATTATAATTTAGTGCAAGTAATAATTTTTGTTCATATTGTCTATAGGAATGCACCTGATAGTACATAAGAGGATTGAAAAATATTGAGAGTACCATTTCTATATGAGTGATAATAAGTTACACTCATCAGAGTTTGTCTAGTATTGTTTTAAGACCTTTTATGAAAATTTAAGGGAGAGAGAAATTCATATAACAAAAAATCTAATATGGTTAGATAATTGCACAGGGAAATTCAAGAATGCTAGAATATTTTATTGGTTGAGTAGGAAACATAAGAAAATAAATATCCAACATATCTGGAGTTTTTTTGAGGTTGGACACAGGAAGGGAGAACATGATGGTGCCAATGCATGTTTTAAGAGATCCCTTTGTAGAGAGAAACTCAAATTTGAGGAAAAATCAAAATTTAAAGATGCACGTGCAATTGTTGAATGTTGTAAAACAAGTTTGTCTATAGGATCAAGTCAAAACTCTACAATTAGACATTTTTTCTGGCTAGTTGAAGAGAAGAATATCCTTTCAAGATGTGATTGTAATACAATCAATAGATTGACTAAATGACATTCATTTAGGAGTTCTAATTCTAACACTTTGACTATATGGACTAGGGAGCTTGCATGTTTTTGTTAATTTTGTGTTGCAGGTGAACGGGAAGAATGCGAGAATGCAAAATGGGTTGAAGAATGGAAACAATAATCTTTAACACCTAGTGAGACACAAGATGAAGATGATATAATAAATGAAGACCTGGATCATGCCTTTGCATCAGAAGATTATGGTCATGTTTCAAACTTCATACAACCTAGTAATTTAATTTAATTTATTAATTGTAAAACTTTAAATTATATTAGTTACATGTGTATGTCATATAATTTATGATTATATTTGAATTATAAACCCTTAAACAAGTTTAATTTATAGTGCATGTACTTAATTTTGTTTTGTAGGACATGTGTATGTTGTTGTTGCACCTGAGGATAATGAAGAGCAGATAGAGTATTGGTTAGCTCTATGTGTAGAACCTTAGAAAAATTTGATATTTCATCAAGTAGATGATGACAATTTTTAGTATCTAATTGGGTCTTTTGTGGTACTTGGTACATGGCTATGCAAATACCTAACAAGAAGGAATGGTTTATCAGCTTTTGAAGACTACCAATCAAAAAAGAAGATTATGCACTATTTTCATTTGGTAGTTGCAACAAATATCAAATTGGAAAGATACAAAGGGAGACCTGCTAATAAAATATTATGGACACTTTCAATGGAAGAGCATGAGGCAATCATAGATGCATTGTAGAAAAGAGAGGATGTTGATGGTACATTAGGTTGAATCAAATTTATACATGTAAGTTTTTGTTCAATTTGTCTTATTTTTATATGTTTTTCTATATATAAATATCTATATCCTCTTTCAAGTGTCATATAATTTATAATTTAGAGATATAGATTTTAAGTAAATTAAAATTGACTTTAAATGAGCTTGTATAAATTCTAATGTATTTCAACATTTATTTTTATGATGCAGGATGTCTAGAAGAAGATATACATGAACTATTTATGCAGTACAATGCACTCTTGTATTCGTCCAATTTTGGTTTTGTAATTTAAGTTCATGAACTCACTTTTATTCATTCAATTTTGTTTTAAATATTTAAGTTAAATTCATAGTTGTATTCACCTAATTTTGTTCTAAATATTAAACTATGCACATTGGTTAGATTATGTTCACTTAATAGATTATGATAGATTTATTTGTGCATCCATTTTCATTATTTAAATTAATAGATGTCATTGTTAGATAGATGGTTTTTAATAGTTAATCAAAGTCAATAAATTACTTGTAACATTGATATTGTTCTTGTTAGTTGCATGAATTAATAGATCTCATTGAACTATCTATAGATGGTTTTTAATAGCTAATTAATAAAGTCAATATTAAGTTTGTAACATCGATCTTGTTCTTGTCAATTACATGTATTAATAGATCTCATTGTTAGATAGATGGATTTTTTTTATAGTTAATCAAAGTGTTCATTAATTGTATTGTATCTATATATTGTTCTTCTCAATTACACATGAATTAATAGATCTCATTGTTAGATAGATGGTTTTTTTAGGATATTGATAAATTTAACTATAGTTGATATTAAAAATGATCATATTACATAAGCTCATATATCTACATTCAAACCACTATTTGAAAAAATCATGATATAGGATTAAAAGTCCATGAATAAGATAAATAACATAACAAGTCCTAGAATAATAAATGTATCATAATGTCCATCATATCAACTCATGATATATACAATCACAAAACAAAGTCCTACTCTAAAAACAAGTCCAAGTACAATATACGATAATAAGTGGACTGGTATGTAATGCAAGTCCTACTCTAACAACAAGTAAAAATAATATGACAAGAAATCATCATAACACAAGTCCAAATAACATGATAACAAGTATATCGAGAACATATATATATAACATGTGCCATCATAAAATTTCCATCATATAAAAATTGAAAATAATATATGTGAATAGTATAATCTAACTGTAGTCATCTAGCTGATCTACAGTCCTCTTCACTCCACATGAAGAGAACCACGATACATCAACATGTTGTGTCTAGTCCCGAGTACCACCATCCTCCTGTAAATTTTTAAAAGTTTCCATCAAAAGACCATTAAAAAATTCACTTAAAAAATAATTAATATAAATTTGAACATTTAATATTTTACCATGCATCCATGCTTGTTAATGCCCTCATTGGGACATGAAGGTCCTCCCTCAACTACATCAAAAGTGGATGCATCCAAGTCCTATAAAAACATTTAAAGTACAAATTTTTAATAAGTAGGCACGTAAAAGATCTAGATACACAATGAACATTGAAAAATTACTTTTCAAAATCATGACCTCAAAGGATAGTGTCGATGGCTGCATTTGGCTTAATCCTATAGCCATGCCAAGACTCATGGTGGTGTCGACCTGAACAACATATATACAACATGAATCAAACTTATAGCACATATACATAAATTATAAAGTATATATGACTTGACTATAAATTTATGGAATAAAAGCATGTACATTACCTACATGACATGTAGCTAATGTCACCCATGAGTCAGGATGTAAATGTGATTGTGCAACATGAGACAATCCAAAAGCCTACAATTGCAAAAAAATAAGTGCGAATCAAAGTTATACATAAATTAGTAAGATATAAACAATTAAAATTAATAAATGAAAAACATACTACAGGTATATGCAGTTGACTCTCGGTGACTGCTGGGGTAGAGAATGAAGGACTGCCAATCTTAGTGTTACATAAGAGACCCTACAAAATCATAAAAAATATGTCAAACACATTATCAATTAAAGTTTATTTTGTTTAATGTTTAAATGTATCAAGATCAAAGTGCATACTGTGAATGGAGCACCGAGATGTCGAGTGTGGATGTCATATGATGATGGATAATGAATGATGGAGGGTCAACCCTCCTCTGTTCACCAAAAAATCCACATTTTATGGTTCATAATTGTATAAATATGAAATTTAATATTACACTATATAAATTATAATTAAATTTACCTATGTGGGATGATCACCGTCTGCATTGAGAAAATCAACATATGATGTGATATCATATCCCACATCACCATGTGCACCACCATCTTTGACCTCACCATGTGCACCACTATCATCATCAACATATCCACCATGTGTGCCACCATCATCATTGGCATATCCACCATGGGCAACATGGGCTGCATTAGGATCAGTCTGGGAGCCCTACATATATCCCCACAACTTGTGCAAACATGTGCTATGCTGAGGGCAGCCCTTGCCTAGGTCAAGTGATGTAACAAATTTCTCGTAAGGGCACTCAATGAACCGAGAGATGACTGCACTACTCATCTATTAGAAATTTGGCTGATTTGGTTACATAGATGTTGCCATTATGGCAACATATGATCTACATAAAGATCACATAGGTCAGAGAGCTAGTATGATAGAGCGCAATGCAAAATTGTCTAAGTATGAGATAGTATTTTTACTAGTAAACAGGGAGATAGTTTTTGTTTGCGATGTTGATTGGAGTAAGTTCAGTTCTTGCGCACTTTAACATAGACTCTATGATGACTATTGAAGACTCATCTTAGAGCGCAAGTCAGTACGGCATGTACAGAAGAAGTTATAATAGTTTTACTAAAGACAATGTCAAGCCAACATGACAAAATATGAAGACAGAATTGATAAAGAGTTAAGGGATTATTTTGTTTATCAAAATAATGACTTAACAATATAAAGGGATGACATCCTAGATGTTAACCCTTGGATAAAGTTATTTGTAATATGATAACCAACTGGGAAGTTATTAATCCTAATAACTTGTATAAATGTAATTGTAATTGTAAGAAGGAAATGATGAAGGAATGAATGTATGTAATAGTGATAGTGAAAGAGAAGCGAAGAGATATTGATGCAAGCAGTATAAGGTTATGTACCTTAACCTTCTTTTGTAATTAGTGTATATTGTAAATTACTTGTTTGGGTAGTGGGCTCATCTAGTAATCACATTTTGTACTGCCAACTCTTAACAGGGTTGATGCTTCTAACAAGGCCTATAGTCCCTTAATCAGGACTGAGACACTATATGCATGTAATAGACTCCTAACAGGGTCAACATCCTTAGCAAGATACTTTTGATTAGTGGATCTTTATGGGTACCATCCCCACCGGGGTTTTCCCTTGGCTAGGGTTTCCTCGAGAACAAATAATGTGTTATGAGTTCTTTAGTTTTATTGCTATGCATGTTGTTTAGCTTCTTATGTTATGCATGTGTTAAGATAATCTGTTATATCCATAATTGGGAAAAAGTAAAAGTTTGTAGAATACTGATTCAGCCCCCCCTCTCAGTATTCCCTATTTCTAACAATTGGTATTAGAGCTTAGTTACTCGGAAAAGAATCATTCAAGGAAAGCCTAGCAACTTGAGTAAGATCTCTATGGATATGGATCAACTATAGAAGAATATTGAAGAAGCTCTTGAATAGATTGACTTGCTTACTATTGAAAAAGACACTTTGAAAAGAAAATATGATGATGCAAAGAACCTCATTGAGAAACTGAAAAACAAGTTGGAAGATCTGAGATCTAAAAAGAAATCCAAAGTTTTTATTGAAGATTGTGATGACAATTTAGAAAAAGAAAATGAAATCCTTAAGCATGAACTGAAGATAGAAAATCTGAAGCTTAGTTTGAAAGATGGAAATGGCAAGAAGGAAGCAAATCTGAAATCTGAGAATGAAAGTCTAAAGACTGAAAATGAAGGACTAAAATCTAAACTTGGTAAAGTAACATTTGAACTTGAGAAAGTCAATTTGTAGTATGTTGAACTTGAGAAGTACAATAAAATTGTGAAAGGTGACCTGACTCAATCTAAACAACAACTTGAAAGGCTATATTCAACTAGTGAGAAGATTGATGAATAAATATCTTATCAAAAACCATTCTATGATAAGACTGGTCTTGGATTCAACACTTTTAAAGCAAATGAAGAAAACAAGGAACCAGATCTGAAAATATCTGAAAGCATAGATGAAAAGAAGTTTGATGAGATTAACAAGATTGAAGATACACCTAAAGAAGAAGAATCACCTAAGCAAGAGGAATCACCCAAAGGTATGCAAAGAGAATTCAAAGGTATATGTTTTTCTTGTAATACTATTGGTCATATGAAGAGAGATTGCATAGGTAAGCAATTTAAACCTCTTAATGGTTATTGTTATAATTGTCATGGTTTTGGACATAGAGATATTGAATGTAGGAAACCTAAATTTATTGAGAATAATGATGGTAGTAGAATGTTTAGGAATACTAACAATGCAGATAAGAAACCTACTGAAGATATGAACAAAACAAATGGAGTAATATGTTATAGATGCAACAAAGTTGGACACATTGCTAGAAACTACATATCACAAATAAATCAGCCTTGACCAAGATATGGAAACAATGGAATTGTTTTTCAGATATGAAAGAAGATTGGACATATAGCAAGGTTTTGCAGAATGGACAATAGAGTTTTTTATCCTAATCCTAATCCCAAAAATCATGCAAGAAGAAATGAAGATGCAAGTAACAGTAAAAAAGGATGCTGTAGTAATTTAGATGAAGTAAAGTTTATCAAAAGCATAGATCAAGGAGACATATTCAACATTGAAGGTAATCAGGAAGGTGAAGCATTAAAAGGTAAGAATGAATCTTTACCTGAGCCATCTCAAAGTACTTAATTTATGAAAATTATAGTAGAATAGGAACTTAGATTAGTGTAGAAGTAGATATATGATGAACTGAGTCTTGTGCAATTAATGAAAGGTAGTATATGATGTTCTAATGCTATGGTTAAGAGCGTAAAGAAAAATATTATGTTTTGCGAGATCGTAAGAAGTTTTAAGTTTTGCAAGTTAGCAGTAACAACTTTTTGGAAAGAAGCGGCAAAAGAATTGAATACAATGTCAAATCTAAGTAAGATTGAATTAATAAAAGGTCATGATCAGTATTATTTGATCATCAAAGTGAATTAAAGTGTTAAGGAGATCAAAGAGTAGTGATTGTAAGCATTTTTCAAGGATTTGGAGAAGAATTTTGTGTCGAATTTATGCAAGCCCTAAAATCACAAAATCAAGATATTTTACTTGACAGATTTTTAAATCCATGAAGGAATTAGAAGAAATTATGGATGTTTCTTTAATTCACAATGTCAAAGATAAAAATAGACCTAAGTTGAAAAGGGAACCAGTAGAACCCTTGGAAGATGATCCTAGGTTAGCTTTATCATTTGTACCAGATGAAGTTTTACATCTAGAGAATGTTAGAAGTTATCTTGGATGCAAACTAGAGACTATCAGTGATAGTGATTTCACCAAGGAATATCAGAAGATCTACAATCAGGACATGACATTGAAAGAAGGATTTGAACATTTGAAAGATAATGAAATCATTAAGTATGCATTACAGTATGAATTTGACAATGAAGAATGTACTAAGATAATCTTAAGTAGAATTCATAATGGGAAGTTTTGGGTAGAAGATAGAGTGATAGATATCACAGCTGATTTGATTCATGAAGTCACTGGACTATCTAAAACTAGAACCATTCCTTTAAATGAGAAGAACATGAGGAAAACAGTCATTGACAACACAAATTCATCCTATAATGGTAGAGGAATTGTGATTAGTAAGAATCAACAAGATGATGTTAGATATTTATGCAAGATCCTAACCACTAATTTTTGTGCAAATTCAAGAGAGGATGACATGGCAGCTGAAATGATACATGCAGCTTATCCAATGTGTGTTGACAAGGTACACGTTGATATGTGTGAGATTTTGAGAATTCAATTGTTTGAGAATTTGGAAAAGATTAAGAAAACTAAGTATACACAGTTTAGGTTCTCATCCTTAATCACCTATATGTTTTTTCATCTATTGAGAAGATTTCCTTACACCATTGGAAATGTCTGGAATGATGGCCAAACTACAATGGAAAGGATTAACCTAGTATATAGAAGGCATGTTATTGACAAAGTGAATGAGAGTGAAGTATTGGTAATCAAGACATTTTAGGATATAGTATCTAGCAGATCAAGGATCCCATAGTCTCTTGTGGAGAAGTATAAAAATGAGATATGTTTCATGATTGATACTGAGTTTACCTACATTGAAGTAGTAGAACCTAGGACATAGTTCATAGACCCTCTTGGCTATGAGATATCTAAGGTAGAGACATAAGAGTATGTGAGCAAGTTACTTAAGTGTAAATTGGACACTCACTGTAATAGGTTTGGAACCTTTGAGGAGAACTTCAACTCTACAAAGACCTTACTTGAAGAGAAGTAGTCAAAGAAAAGAGTTGAGAGTACTATAAAGAAAATTCTAAAAGATAGAGGGATGACTGAGCATGAATTCTTGGTAGCAAAGCAAACAACATCAGCAATCATAGATATTGGACAAAAAGAAGTTTTGTTTGTTCCACCTTTATCATCAATTGCAGCACAACAAGAAGAATCACAAGTTAAGGTGAAAGTGGAAGAAATTGAGAAAGATTAAGAAGCAAATATATCCACTAGATCCACTTCCTCTACACCTAGCAAAAAAGTAAAAGAGAGTGCTGCTGGACCGGGTAAGAGACATAAAACATTAGTGCAACCAGTTCCAAGGAAAATTGTAGAAATCAAAGATGATGGTACTTCTATTAAGAAGAAAACTTGGAAACCTAAATTTGAGAATCTTAATGAGCAGATCATTCAGGATGGAGACTTTACAAGAATGAATAAGTTTTATGAACTTTATGATTATGCAGAGAGACTAAATCTGGAAAATACAATGGTAAAGCATATGATTTTATTTGATAAGAAGTTTGATACAATTCAGGGTAAGATACCTGATGATTTGTACAATAAACTTGTGAATAGGAAGAAGAGAGCATCAAAGGAAGACACAACTATTAGAGAAAATCTTGTAAGAAAGCTTTGTGTAGTAAAAGATGAAGCACACTTTAGTTAGATCATGAAAGCTTTAAGAACCCTTTTGAGAACCAAGAAGAGAACCATTCAAATTATGGGAGGTAGATATGAAGAAGTTAATTCAGAAACAGAGCAAGAAATAATCAAGGTTATGTCAGAGAATGCTGGAGAACCATCAATTGCAACAAAGCAAGAAGGTGAAATAGAACAAGAGGACATTCCCTCTCCACCAGCCATTAACATTGAAGATGAAGTCATGAATGTAGAAGGAATGAAGATTAGCTTGGATACTGATGATAATGTCTTCAAGAATCTGGAAAACATTGTTGACAATTCAACTTTTGAAGAGTAGGAAACTACAAAAGGAGAAGAGAAGATAGAGACCACAGTTGTAGAACCCTCAGTGATAGAAAAACAAGTACCCATTCCCACTAAAGAAGATATCAGTCTTACTCCTAAGACTGGAAAGAAGAATTAGATTGGATCTATGATTGAGCATTTGGGAAAGGAAGTAGATGATGATGATCAGTTGGAATTGATCACATCCTTGAACAAGATCATTGGTAAGAACAAGAAAGTAAAAAGTCTTGAAGGATGCCTGAAGGAACTTACTGAGAGGTTACAAGGCATTGTAACTACACAAATTAAAGAAGCTAACCCTCTAGAGAAAGCAAAGAAAGTGATGAACACTTTTGATAGTGAATTCACAAACTTATCTGATATAGAAAAAGTGAAAGCTCAAGCAGCCTATGAGGCCAAAATGCTTTTGAACATTAGCTAGAATATCAAGAATGATATCAACAATCTTGATATCTGTATAAAGGACTTGAGGAAAAATTTGGAAACAGGAAAATATTTGTACATCCAATGTACAAAATCAGAGACCTTGACAACAGAAGAAGATCAAAAGATGAAGATGAAGGAAGCAAAAATTCAAAATGAAACTTACTTTCTTTCAAGCCCTGATGTGAAGGTATTTGATGTTGAGAAGAAACTTCATAAGCTATATGATGAAATCAGAGTTTTGCAAGATGAAAAAGATAGGAAAATGAAAAGATTCACTTTTTTAAGAGAGCGCACTTCTATGAAGTTAAGCATTATTGAAGAGCAATTTGAAGAATGTCTTTCAGCCAAGACATCTTTTCAAAAGTTTAACTTTGAGAACCTCCAAGCATGTGAAATAGCATCTTATGGATTGAGCACACTACTCAATGTGGCAGATTCCATTAAGAAATCATGGGAGAAGGAGTTAGAGGCTATAAAGATTGATTTTGCATATTGTGTTACAAGCCTACCAGCTTTGCAATAATGAATTAAGGTATAATCTTTTTTGAATAAAGTTTTGTAACCCTCCTTACCTTTATTTTGTCATTGTTGTCAAAGGGGGAGAGATATATAGCATAAAATTGATAATAATATGATAAGGATTGATAATCTTAGGGGGAGTACTGTATTAGAGATAAGATTTTTGAGGAGTTATAAGGATAGTATATATTTTATACTATGGCCACAATTTTGAGATTTTGAAGTTGTAGACTTAGCCAATTTTCTCATATGTTGCCACCAATGACAAAGGGGGAGATTGTTGGTAATTTGGCTGAGTTGGTTACATAGATGTTGTCATTATGAAAACATATGATCTACATGAAGATCACACAGGTCAGAGAGCTAGTATGACAGAGCGCAATACAAAATTGTCTAAGTATGAGATAATATTTTTACTAGTGAACCTGGAGATAATTTTTGTTTGTGATGTTGATTGGAGTAAGTTCAATGCTTGCACACTTGAACATAGACTCTATGATGACTATTGAAGACTCATCTCAGAGCGTAAGTCAGTACGGCATGTATGGAAGAAATTATGATAGTTTTACTAAAGACAATGTCAAGCCAACCAGATAGAATATGAAGACAAAATTGATAAAGAGTTAAGGGATTATTTTGTTTATCAAAATAATGACTTAACAATATAAAGGGATGACATCCTAGATGTTAACCCTTGGATAAAGTTATTTTTAATATGATAGCCGACTGGAAAGTTATTAATCCTAATAACTTGTATAAATGTAATTGTAATTGTAAGAAGGAAATGATGAAGGAACGAATGTATGTAATAGTGATAGTGAAAGAGAAGCGAAGAGATATTGATGCAAGTAGTATAAGGTTATGTAACTTAACCTTCTTTTTTAATCAGTGTATATTGTACATTAATTGTTTGGGCAATGGGCTCATCTAGTAATCACATTTTGTACTGCCAACTCCTGACAGGGTTGAAGCTTCTAACAAGGCTTATAGTCCCTTAATCAGGACTGAGACACTATATGCATGTAATAGACTCCTAATAGGGTCAATATCCTTAACATGATACTTTTGATTAGTGGATCTTTTTGGGTACCATCCCCACCGAGGTTTTCCCTTGCCCAGGGTTTCCTCGAGAACAAATAATGTGTTATGAGTTCTTTAGTTTTATTACTATGCATGTTGTTTAGCTTCTTATATTATGCATGTGTTAAGATAATCTGTTATATCCATAATTGGGCAAAAGTAAAAGTTTGTAGAATACTGATTCACCCCCCCCTCTCATTATTCCCTATTTCTAACATCGTTGATGGATAGGTGCAAGAACTACAAGAAAAAGAAGAGGAACAAGGGGCTCATTGTGCACATGATTTCTAGTTCTATCACTTGGCCCCTGGCCTTTCCTCTGGCATGCCCCGACCAACCCCCTAGAATGCTCTCATGTCAAAATAATTGGGTTTCCTACCCAATTCAAATTCAGCCCATAATTGTTTTGAAAAATAAAGTGGGACCTCATGATTAGCGTGTGGTGGATGATCAAATACCATCCACCAATGCTCTCAAAAATGCTCTTCTATACCAGGGTGTCTACACCATCTAATAGAAATATGTGGCTTCTTGCGAAGTATCTCCTCACCTATTTTAGCATTCAAAAAATAATGTGCCATATCAGTTGTTATAATTTTTAAATTATTAACCTCTTTATAAGAGAGGTTGTCAGTGTAATATCCACGCATATTCTCCCTCCATGACTGGAAACTATCAATCTCGGAGTCCTATCAATCTCAGAGTCTAATATGTGTACTGAATCTACTATGCCTTGCATGTTATCTACAAGGCATAGTAGTTGGGCCTATGGATGGGGATCATTCCAAATAATATTTACATCTCTCATTATTGCCTCTACATTTCTCCTAATATTGTCTCTCAACTCTATAGGTGGAGGTGGAGGTGGAGGTGGAGGTGGTGTTAGAAAGTAAAGTCCACCAATATAACTTGGGGGGGGGGGGGGTTAATCAGTTATCAGATAAATATAACTTTTATCAACTTCAATAGATTTTAACCATGAAAGAAATGTAATCACCAACCATAGAAAGATATACATACACAATAACACAATGACACAAGATATTTTAACTAGGGAACCTCTTGATCAAAGAGTAAACCCCAATGGGAATGATGCCCACAAAAGATGTACTAATATGAAATTTCCTTTTGAGAGGATGGACTCTATTAGGAGTCTTATGAAATACATTCAGTACATATTAGTCCTTGTTAGGAGACTTTGAATCCCTGCCAAAAGATTCTAACTCAGCTTCAGGTGTAAGATCACTGAACACACTGTCCAACTGATCTTTGTATTACTCAAAAGAATAATACCAAAAGATTACTAATCTCAACAACTCAATAATCCTTCTCCGACTGTGCCAAACTACACCAACTGCTTCATCAAATCTCAATACTAGATCTCTATACTTTGCATATCCTCTTCCAACAAGTATTGCAAAATTTTGCAATTCACTTTCAAATACAATACACAATTACATATTACAATAAGGAAAATATTCCTTCCTTTATACCACACTCAAATAATTACAAATGAGTCAGCATTCAAATTAAAAAATAAAATCTTCCACACATTACATTAAAGTTACACAAAACTGTGGGCTTCCAATTAAGATAATTATTCACTCATGCGACCTCGGATCTTGCGCTCACATCCATGTCACTATCATCATGTCTTCAATTGTTGTTCAACTTTGCATGATCAGATTCAATCCCAATTAGGAGATATCATCTGATTTCTACAAACCACTGCTCAGGAACACTGCCTGAATACTGTTTCCACTGATTTCCACATAACTATCATGAATAAATGAATTTATGTACACGCTCTTAACCACGATCTTATAGAACATCATAGAGTATGTCCTCAACTCCGCATAGCTTCATCTTCAATACCCCTTGTGCGCTAACTCAAACACTATCTGCTTCTTTGCTAATCTTCAGTAGATCACTGTGTTGACGTCAATGATGATCACAGTCATGAATGCAACAAAAGCTACTACAAAATGGCTACAAATACTCCCCCATAGGATATATTCAGCATTCATTCCTAATAGGTGAAGGTGGAGGTGGAGATGGAGATGGTGGTGGTGGTGCATGCTAACCTATAAGCTCATCATTATTAAAATCATCTATTTTTTTAATCTCTGTACATATAAAAATATGAAAATTTACAATTAACATACTATAAATTACATTTTACCTTACAAAGAATGACTTAAATAATTAAAACTTAAAACAAATAATCTAAAAAAATTACCTTACAAAGAGAGAAAGAGAGAGGAGAGAGAAAAGAGAGAAAGAGGAGAGAGAGAGAGAGAGATTGTGATGCAGAGGAAAGGGTGGTGGAATGATTAACAAGATAAAGGTTTACAAATTTTTTCACAAATGTACTACTTCCATAATGCACAATTGCTCTTCAAGGAACTAACCAAACCAAGACTACTCCAAATGGTAAATGGTGGTAGATATGATGTATAAGGTTATTTCAAAGTGGTTTAATGGTTTCAACTACTAACCCTTACTCCCAATCTCCAAATATCTCCAAACTGTCACAAAGGCCTAATGGCTCTGCCTTGTAGCCCTACAGAGACCTTCTTGGTCTTTAAACTCCTCACTTTCCCAGAACACCAATAAAACTAAACACAAATATAGATACCCTTTAAGCCATACTTGAACATACCAAGGACTTAGGTATTGTTATTTTTAAAAAAATTACAGTACCCGGATTTTACCCCTACCAATGCACCCCAAAATAGGTAATTTAACAAAGAAACACCTAGTTGTTTGTAACCCCAAGACTCAAAACTCTAGATAGTGTCTCTTTATGACTTAAAACCTCTAAATATAGGAGGAATTAGATCCAAACCATTGGGAACACCAAAAGCCACAAATTACCTTTCCTAAACCCTTAAACCTAGGGCTTCTTCAATGGCGACCCTCCAAACACTCTTGCATCAAATTGGTGATTGATACACAATCACTTCAACATCCTAAGATGATCCAAAACATAAAACACCCTCCTTGTTTGGACCAAATCGCCACTGCTATATTGGTGCCATGAATTTCAATGAACAAACTCCTCATTCCTATTAGTGATCACTTCCTCCCATCAAACTTCTGCAACTTCAAGATGATAAAACTATTATAAATGTTAATTAACTTCATTCCATGGATTCTAGGCCTTTGAGTCCATGGAATGGATAATGTTTGCAAGATAAACTTCAAAACAAATGAAAAGACTGTCCAACTAGGTTATGTCATTCTGTGTGAGAGTACAGTCATGTTAAATGACTCTCAAACCACTCCAAACATATAATATTTCCTTCAAATGCTTTATTGGTTCCTTCTAAACATTAATCAAGTAAAATTTACATTTGAATCCACACACAAGGTGCCCAAAATGAAAGAGCTTGTATACTTCAAGGAATCACAGTCACTGGTTAATGCATGGGACAGTCAAGAAAAAAGTCTCCAAAGTATTCAATGGTTGGGAATGAATGTCTGAAGTTGTCCTTATTTCATATTGAAAGAGGAATCCAAAAAATATATTTTTGACAACTTTAAGATCATAGATTTTCTAATTGATACTTGTCTTTTATTTAGTTCCCTATTTCATCCATACACACCAGGCATCTTGCTTGTACTATGGATTCCCAAATACATATAGAAATCTTCAACTCAACTTCCCCAACCTCTCTGGTTGGTTAGAGGGATTAGTTGAGTGTTTTGGCATTAAAATCCTAACTTCCCTCCTAAATGGCTACTAACCGTTATGTTTCAAACATTTGATAATTTAAACTATGAAAATTAATTTAAAACCTTGTAAATAGGAATTTAAGAACTCCAAAGGTTTCCAAACACCTAGCAGACTTAATTGCATCATTCCTATAATCCTAACTACCCTAAGACACCCTTGGACACTAATGGTCCATATTACATCCAAATGACCCTTACAAATTTGTAATTGAAGTCCATACATTTGAATGACATTTCATGGCATTAAAACATTATAGGTGCCAATACATGATAGTTAATGTGATTTACATCTTTTAGAATCCCTTTGACCTCCTTTGGCCTTTGATCCTCATTAGGTGTCTTCAATGTCTTGAATGTCTTTATAGCTTTCTTGTTGATCCTTGGTGCCCCTGCACCATACTCCCCACCACCAATGAAACTCTTGTCCCAAGAGTTGTTTGGCTTGAAGGATCTCTGAAATGTAGGGGTGAAGTAATCCCCCAATGTAATCTCCTTTCTCCTAGAATACCTTGCATTCAAACACAATTTGTTAAAATAAAAACATGAATTTTTTGACTGTCCTTGTGAAGGACAATGAGAAGGCTGTAAGGCCTTCATCTCTGATCGATTCCATGGATAAGATTCCTGATCCAACACCTTTGCTCCAGTGTGAAGTGTTGATTGCATTATAGGACACTTTATGGTCCCAACTTGTACAAAATATAGGTCCCAAAGCTCTCCACCTTTATGACTGTCATAGTAGCCTCTTGATTGTACCTTCTTACCCCTATGCCATCCAATATCATAATGTACCTTTCTTGCTATCTCCTACCCAAAACACATGAGAATTGGTTCATCTCGGGTTCTCAATAAGGGCTGCAACTCATACCTCTTTCTTTCATGTTGAACCAAGTACTTAATGGTGAAGCCATCATGAATAACCTTCCTTGACCACTACTAAGATCTTCCCAAAATCAAATGCCCACAACTCATATCTAGAACATCACATAACACCCTATCTCTATACTTTCCAATTGAAAACTCAATCATGACTTGATTACTAACCAACAAATTCTAATCCATATTCACCCAATGAGCATAGTATGGCTTAGGATGTGAAATTTTTTTTTAGATTTAACCTCCTAACAACCTCATGAGACACCACATTATGACTTGTTCCCGAGTCTATAATGAGTCTACATACTTTACCTTGGATCAAACAATTTGATCTGAAAATGCTTGGATTGTATGATGCTTGATTTCTTCCCATGAATAAGCACTCTCCTTTTGGTGGCACCAAGATAGGTTTTTTCTTCCCTTCCTTGCTTGTCTCTTTTTCTACTAAGTTCACCCTTCTATATCTACCTTTGTCTTCAATCCACTTGGGACACCTAAAAGATTGATGACCCACTTCATTATAATGAAAGCACCTTCCTGTGAACACTCCATTACCTCTTCCTCCACTTCTTCCACCTCTATATCCACCTCTTGTATTAGATGAATATGGCTTGTCCTTGTCTTTCTCACTGTAATTCTGAAAATCAGTGCTATCTCTATCTCCTCTTCCCCTCATGGAAGATCCTCCTCTTGTGCTACCTTGCCTGTCTTGTCTTCTCTTAATCTTTTCCTCAGCCTTGATGGATAACTTATAGCATTCTTCAACTGATCTAGGGGTAGAAAGGCTAAGTTCATCTTGTATATTGAACCTAAGTCCCCCCATGTACCTAGCAATCTTCTCTTTAACATCTTCATCATGACTCACCCTTATGTCCAATTTATGAAACTCTTCAGTATACCTTTGCACCTCCATGTCATTTTGCTTAAGACTTTGCATCTTCTTGTATAGTTGTACCCTATAGTCATTGGGAAATTGTTTTTCCTTCATCTTATCCATCATAGTGTACCAAGATGTAATCTTGGGTTTCCTATTCTTCCATCTCTCTGCTTGAACACAATCCCACCATAGCAAAGCATGTCCTTTCATTTTCGACTTTGCAACCTTCAACTTTTGACTCTCTTCCACATCCTCACATTCAAAGAAATTCTCCATGGGACTGAACCAATCTATCAAATCCTCATCATCCATCTTCCCTCTATACATAGGTGTTGAGCATCATTTTTACACGAAGACAATGGCTAGGAATTTACAAGAGCAAATTCCCCTCTTGGAAGACTGATGGAATCAATCTCAAGGTTCCTTCTGGCTAGGTCTCAACTGCTTGGATAGCTCAACAGAAGACAAATATGAGTATGTTAACAAGGAAGCCTTTTTTGGTTCTTATCTCAAGGGAAACTGCAAAATGAACTTTAGGATTCCATAATATCTCTCTTTTTTTATTTGATTTTCTAATTTAGAAACAAAAGCAACATTAATCTAATTAATCTACTAAAGTAATTTTGCAAGTAGGGTTAGAAGTAGCAAGGTAACAAGAGATTGAATGAAATTGATGAAAAGAAACCTAATGGACATATGCTAGCATCACACCACCATGCAAATTAAATAACCAAGAAGATGAAGAAACCCACAAAATAGAGATCAGATCATGTCATAATCTTTAGCCAAATGGATGCAATCACCAACAGAATCGAACAAACACGAACATAGAATAAGCCAAAACTCATCAAATCATGAAGCCACCAAAGATGTGCGCACATGTGAGAAAAGTTAATCTTCAAGCAGCAAAGAATAATCTTCTCAAAAATTTGTCACAACACAGCAATGCAATACTAGAAAACACCTAACTAATAGATTGTAGACTTAAAACCATTAAACAATCAATTGGCTCTTTGAAATAAAAGAATGAGCAATTCACACATTCATAAATTTCGCATGGATATCAGATAAATCACACCATGAATGAAGCACCAACTGTATATATTGTATTAATGATCAAATCGACCCTCATTACATTGTTTTATTACAATTTATAGAGCCATGCTCCTATTTTCGTAGCTAGGATTTGTCTGCAACTAAAACTTGAAAGTAAATCTAGACTAGAGATTGCATTAATGAAACTACTTATAAAACTTAGCTAAACTACCCTAGTACAAAATAAAACCTTGTGCATTACAAAGCTTTGAATAAATCATGCACTAAATAACTCAAAAATGGAGCTGGAACTCGTGCATGCACTTGATAATCTTCATGTCTCCGCCATTGATATTTGGCTAAAACTTCTCCATGTGGACCCAACTGGAAGAGATCCCAAAATCATCCACAAACGACCCTAAAAAAGAAGCCCAGTCAACTGGAAAATCAACTTTGAGACAACTAGAGTTAAACTTTGGACACGAGAAAAAATGCCCAAATCTTGATAGTTGGTTCGAAAAAACCAAATTCCAAAATTGACTAAGTGTCATGTCTCCTTTTCCCAAAATTTCAGACTTCAGACTTTTGGAGGCCGAAAGTTCTCTAGGGCTGAAATGCTAAAAAATAGGCTTTGCAAAAATGGCTGTCAAAATTGCATTTTTCCCTGCACCAAAATTTGACTAAGTATAAACTGGATGCTCACTGGCTAGGAAGCACTTCTGGATGGGTCTTTTGGAACCTGTCTACAATCTCCAGTACCTCTTCAAAATCCACCATTTTAACCCCTTTAAGGATCTCCTACTGCTTGTCTTAGAAGGCGAACAATTCACTTGCGATACCTTGTATTTCTTCTTCCCGAGACAACATTTTCTGGATTTCCTCCTTTTGATAAAATATCTATTGGAGATCCTCCTTTGTCTTAACCCCTCTGAATATACTTAGATATTGATTGACAATGGTGTTCGCAGATTGCATTATTTTGTCATCATCCTCATCATACAAATCCAAGTCTAAACCTTCAAAGAACTCATGCAATTCCTTTACGAAGAGCATACTATCATCTCTCTATTTATCCAATCTTTTGAGTACCTTTTCAAAGGTAGTTAAAGCTCCTATTATTTCTTGGATCCATTCTTTAAAACTATCTAGCTCCAACCCTTCATATATCTTAACCAAGAGCTAGAAGCACTGCTTCCTTATTATTACTAAGCTATCCAACACCTTTTGCCAATTTCGGATTGTCTCCTCTAAACTGTCCTCCTCACTCATGATCTCTACTAAAGATGCGACTCCTTGAAGAATTCTCTGGAGAGGTCTCAAAATCTTCTTGAGGGCTACCTTCACAAATTGCTCAAAATCTTGTTTCCAATCTACACATGCTTGCTCAAAAGAATGTGGAACATCTGTATTAACTTCCCCCCTCTTCTCCAAAATTGCCTGTGATGAGGCCTCGAGGTTATCAGGGTCAATGGAACCCACTGTCTTCAAAATAAATCTCTTCATAGCTTCATTTTTCTCCATCAGAGCCTTTATTTTCTCCTCATCCTTGTCCATGAAACCAAGGGAATGTTTTAACCCGAGAGTAGCCAAAGTTTTGCTTCCCTCTCTGGTTGGCTCTCCCAGGTCTACCTCGTCCAACACATAATCATCCAGAGTGATTTCACTTGTACTGACATCCATTGTGGGAACAACCACCTGTGCCTCCCACCTACCCACTTGATCATGTGTTACATAAGATAATTTTCTTGCTCAGGTGACTGATGTTGTTTGGTGGAATGCTTTCCCTAATGCAGCCATATCAACCTCATCATCTGTGTATACTCTGACCCTCGACTATATTTCTTTTATGAACCAGGTGGGCTTTGAAAAGGAATTTAAAGGCTCATATGGAGCTGCCAAAGCGGAGGAAGTTGTTGGATGCTCGGTCTCCATCTCTTCTTGACTCTCCTCTCCCTTTTATGTTTCTTATTCCTGCATAGTATCCTACTCACCCTCCTATTTTTTCTCTCCTTCGTCAGCTATTTTCTGTTCATCAACCCTTTTTTCCTCTATATCAGTTTTTTGTTTCTCATCCTTAGTGTGTGGCTCTTCTTTAGCTTGTTATTCTCCTTTGTCAGCTAACTCCTTGGATCTTGTGTGCTCTTCTTTGACTTGCTGCTCATGAGATGCCTCTGCATCCTTCTTAGGTTCTTGCGAACTTCGAAGCACTGACTCACCTTGGTTTAGAGGTGGAGTAGGGACATCAAGGGGAGTGGGTGAAGGCATTCACAGTGGAGGTGGCGTTGGCATGGGGACATGAGATGGGAGAGGTTGTTGGGGTAGCGGAGTGGTTGATACTAGAGGGGGAAGTGGAGTGGTAGGTGGTGTTTGATGTGGATGTGGGGGTGGAGTTGGATGTGCGGACGGAGGTGGAGGCAAAAAAGTGGGAACTTGTGTGACCAAAGGGACTTGTGTAGTTGTATCTTCCTCAGAAGTGACCCCAATGGAAGAGTCCTTTTCTATCTTTGTGGCTTCTTTTTGCAACTCAACTGTCTCTTCTGCATTTGGCTCTTGTGACCCTTGCAAAGCTTTCTCTCTTATCTTGCTATGTGGAATAATGAATTATGTGGGAAAAGAGTCAAAAGTTACCGACTCCCCTTGGACTAGACCCTATTGTTTAGATTCTTGGAAACCTTGTAGCCCTTTGAAATCCATGATATCAAATTCATTGTCACCCAAGGCATCTAGGTTTATGGGCTCTTCTTGAGTTTCCCCTCTGGTATCTTCTGGATCATCATTCACTATTCTTCTCTTCTTCATGAATCTTGTAGACTGGGTTCTCCTACTAAGAGGTACTTCATCTAGTTCATCCTCATCATCTTCCAATAGAGTATCCATTTTTGTAGGCATGGAGCCTTTCTTTCTTTTGTAGACATGGCCCTTGATTACTCTAGCTGGCTTGGGTCCTATTATCTTGAACTTTGTTTTCTTGGATGCACTAGGAGAATCATGGCCGCTAGAAGAAGGTGCATCTGGTGGTGCAATACTTCCCATCATCCTGGTCTTGACCTTCTTTGAGTGAGTGGCCATACCATATGCAGTTGGGCATTCATGCCTGTATATAGTTTCTGGCTTTAGAGGAGCAGCGTCTTTGAAATGTGGTTTTAGGACCTTTTCTCCCTTCTTCTTCTTCTCTTCCATAGAGGACTATCTTGGGATTTGTTTCATAGGTACTGGTTTCATGGGAAATAGATGGGTGATTCATGCTTTGGTCATCTTGACCACATGTCAGCGTTTGAACTCAATATCATCATTCTCATCCCTGTCCACCTTTGGGTTCAAGATAGCCCTTGTATACACCTTGTATATGTTGTAGATGGAATCCAATATATCCTCAGAATCAACATCCTTCACCTTTTGAGGGATTCTTAATGAAAGAGTGGTCTATGCTAGCTCCAAACTCATTTGGCAATAGTCACATATCCTCACCTCATAATCATCCACATAGTTTGCCCAGTGATCTTCAATATGTGATTTATACATATAATGCCTCCCCATTATATGGCTGAATGTGCCGATGGGATCAAAATGAGGTCTTACCAAATTGTAGGTTAGCAGTGGGAATTCATCCCATTCCCAGGTCAGAGACTTGCAGACCTTCATATGTAGAACATAGTGAGGGCCTATAGAAATGGGGAAGTCCCAGAAGTGTTTCTTCTTATGTTTTATATGTTCATGGGCATCTGACAACTACCTTGCTATTTCCAGAAGAACTACCCGATCAGAAGGGTACCTTGGTAGCTTCTTTGGTGCCAGGGTGCTTCCTGCCACCTGAATGTATGTGAAGATCTGGAACTATATGTAGAATGCCCCAAGGGCCTTTACTTTGGTTGTTCCTTTGATGGACATCCTCTTTGCATAGTCTCCTTCAATAGAGCGTATGATAGAGAACAGAAAGGCATCATTGACAATTTGGAAGTCCGGGCTATTATGTGTGTAAAAATCCTTCCTCACTAATTGAGGATACAATGTAAACAGCCAGGTGTTCTAATCTCCCATAGCACCAACCTTTGTTAAACCTAGATATACTACCCTGGTAGCTAATAGATACATGACATAGGATGTCATGTAAAAATGGGGATCAGTCTTTACCTAGATCAACTACTCATCAAGATTATCGCTCAAAATGGTAGCCCAGTCGAACCTTGCTTGTCTTTCCCTTATCTTCTGGATGAGCAAGATCATCCAAGGTTCCCACTGACTAGATTTTGCAAACTTGTAAACCCTGTTGATCATTGTGATAGCAGCTTGGCTATCTTCCTACATGTACCCTCTCCTCATGTCAATTCTATCTAGTTTGTTCTTCGGCATGGGCTGCATCAGGTATTCATTGTTTATGATGCTATGAGCCCTAGAGACATCCTTTTTGTAGAATTCCATCCCTTTATTGATATGAAAATTAAAGAACTTGTCGACCCCTTTAGGAAAGTGGAAGACAACCTCTATGTTATCTGGCCTTAGATCCAATACCACTTCTCCAACACTGTTCTTTACCATCCACTCATCAGGTTCATAGTGGCTAGCTAGAGTATTAATTAGGTTTAAGGACATGATAGAGACAGGATGAGCCGCTGCGTTCACCAGGGAGCAGTGAACCAATGAAGTGCAATCCTCTGAGTGTCCCACTGGTTGGGCAAACTTTGTTAAGTAATCATTCCAGCTTACATTTCCAATGTCAGTGTCCATGATGTCGGCATGCAGGTTAGTCACCTTCGAGGCTGGATGGTACCCCTTAAATTGATATGTCATGGTTGGTAATGCTACTACTTTCTCAACCATTCCTGCAAAGAGAAAAAACCATGAATCAGTGACATGATAGGAAAAAACTCAAAAAAAACAATGTACACTTATCGAATTAAGCCTAGAAAGACTACAAAAGACTTTTTCGACCTTTCAAACCTTCGGGGGTGCGAGACCCTCGAAAGGTCGAAAGGGCCGAAAGTGTGAAAAAGAGTCTTAGGATAAAATGAAAAACCCCTCCTTTCGGCCTTTCGACGAATCAGAGGAGTCAAAAATTTGCATGTCGAGACCTCCGAAAGGCTGAAAGACCACCATGGTGCATTTGTGTTGTTTTGGTAGTGTTTAAACCTGTGAAGGTTTCGGCAAGTCGGTGAAGGGAAATCTTCGGTGTGCGACAAGGCTGAAAAGGTTGAAACTCACAACTTAGGAGATTGAGCTGAAAACTCAGACCAAAATCTTTGACATTTTGGATAAGGCAATGTTTCGATGTGTGACAACACTGAAACATTGAAACACATCGAGCACTTAGGGAATTCTCAGGGTTGAAACCCTAAGAGTTTTAGACCACGAAGGTTCGAAACTAGGGTTTGCACAGTCAGACTCAAAAATGAGTCTGACGACAAGTTTGACCACAAACTCACCAAGGAGATGAGAGGAGACTGCATCATGATCCCCAAGGCCAAACCAAGCCTAACAAACATGCTAAACCCTAGGTGACAGGATGAAAAGGCCAAAAAACTACAAAACCCTAAGCTACAACCGAAAGCAAACAAAAAATGAAGAAAAGAGAGGAGAAGGGACACACCAACCCTGAAAAACAACGAAGACCCAAAGATGACCAACTAGACCAAGACAACGAGCAAGAAGCTAAGGCACACAAAGAGGCTTTGAAAAATGATAGGTGAGAGCGTAAAAGTAGGTTTGAAAAACTTGTTATGCCTTATATAGGAAATTTTGGTGGCTGGCGTTAGCTGCCTACCGATAGGCCTTTCTACCTTTCGGGGGTGTTAGACCTCCAAAAGGCCGAAAGACCGAAAGGTCAACTCCCTTTGGGAGAGTCAGACCTTTCAACACTTCGGACCTTCAAAAATGTGAGAAACCGTCGGAGCCAAAAAAATGCCTAAGGCAAAATTGGTTTGCTCCAACCCTTCGCCTTCTCAGGCTTTCACACTTTCAGACATCCAAAAGTGCAAAAGTGAGACAAGATTGAAAACCAAGGAAACTAACTAAAAAATAAACAAAAAAAAAAGAAAACAAAGGACAACTAAATAGAAACCAAAAGACAAGAAAAAAGTAGAAGAGGGGCTCCCTAAAGCCAAAGGGCTAAGAAGGGGAGCGTGGTTGTGGGACCACAACAGTAGCAAAATTAGATCTAGCCCTTGTATCATTGCTCTTGATGACTTTAACAAACTTAGCCATCCTTAGATCTTCAGGATCTAATTGTTCTTCCTCTTTGGGTACCTCTTCTTCTTCCTCATATCCAACTTCATCATCTTTTTTGATGCTCTTGTATCTCCTCTCCAAGGCCAATATCCTTTCCATCATGATTCTCATCTCCTTATCCTACTCATCTTTATCCTTCTTTTCTTGCTCAAGGGCTTCATTCAACTTCTTGTTGTCTGTCAACTATTCTTTAACTATCCTTGCCAACACCATGTTGGTCATCCTTGTAGGCAGATCTCCTTCCTCTCCTTCAATCATGGTTCTCTGATCTACTTGGCTAATGAATCAACTTAGGGCTACACCTTAAAGGATGTTTCAACTGTAAGGGCTTAACTCAGGATCTAAGAAACCAAATTCACAAGACCACTACAAACCTTCCACAAGACCTTTCCCTAGGCTTTGATAAAACTTGATGCAGAGGAAAGGGTGGTGTAATGATTAACAAGATAAAGGCTTACAAATTTGTTCACAAATGCACTACTTCCACAATGCCCAATTGCTCTTCAATGAACCCACCCAACCAAGACTACTCCAGATGGTAAATGGTGGTAGATATGATGTCTTTAGGATGTATAAGGTTATTTCAAAGTGGTTTAATGGTATCAACTACTAACCCTTACTCCCAATCTCCAAATATCTCCAAATTATCACAAAGGAATAATGGCTCTGCCTTGTAGCCCTGCAGATACCTTCTTGGTCTTTAAACTCCTCACTTTCCCAAAAAACCAATGAAACTAAACACAAATAGAGATACCCTTTAAGCCATTCTTGAACAGACCAAAAACTTAGGTATTGTTATTTTGGAACAAATCACAGTACTCGGACTGTACCCATGCTAATGCACCTCAAAATAGGTAAATTAACAAAGAAACACCTAGTTGTTTGTAACCCCAAGACTCCAAACTATAGAAAGTGTCTCTTTATGAATAAAAACCTCTAAATCTAAGAGGAATTAGATCCAAACCATTGGGAACACCAAAAGCCTTAAATTACCTCTCCTAAACCCTTAAACCTAGCGCTTCTTCAATGTTGACCCTCCAAACACTCCTGCATCAAATTGGTGATTGATACACAATCACTCCAACATCCTAAGATGATCCAAAACATAAAACACCCTCCTTGTTCGGACCAAATAGCCACTGCTATATTTATGCCATGAATTTCAATGAACAAACTCCCTGTTCCTGTTAGTGATCACTTCCTCCCATTAAAATTCTGCAACTTAAAGATGATAAAACTATTATACATGTTAGTGAGCTTCATTCCATGGATTCTAGGCCTTTGACTCCATGGAGTGGATAATGTTTACAAGATAAACTTCAAAACAAATGAAAAGATTGTCCAACAAGGTTATGTCGTTGTGTGTGAGGGCACAGTCATGTTAAATGACTCTCAAACCACTCCAAACATATAATATTTCCTTCAAATGCTTTATTGGTTCCTTCTAAACATTAATCAAGCAAAATTTACATTTGAATCCACACACAAGGTGCCCAAAATGAAAGAGTTTGTATACTTCAAGGAATCACAGTCACTGTTTAATGAATGAGATAGTCAAGACAAAAGTCTCCAAAGAATTCGATGGTTTAGAATGAATGTCTGAAGTTGTCCTTATTTCATATTGAAAGAGGAATCCAAAACAAAGAGTTTTGACACCTTTAAGATCACAAATTTTATAATTGATACTTGTCTTTTATTCAGTTCCCTGTTTCATCTATACACACTAGGCATCCTACCCGTACTATGGATTCCCAAATACATATAGAAATCTTCAACTCAACTTCCCCAACCTCTTTGGTTGGTTAGAGGGATTAGTTGAGTGTTTTGACATTAAAATCTGAACATCCCTCCGAAATAGCCAGTAACCGTTATGTTTGATACATTTGAAAATTTAAACTATGAAAAGTAATTTAAAACCTTGTAAATAGGAATTTAAGAACTCCAAAGGTTTCCAAACACCTAGGAGACTTAATTGCATCATTCCTATAATCCTAACTACCCTAAGACACCCTTGGACACTAATGGTCCATATTACATCCAAATGACCCTTTCAAATTTATAATTGAAGTCCATACATTTGAATGCCATTTCATGGCATTAAAACATTATAGGTGCCAATACATGATAATTAATGTGATTTACATCTTTTAGAATCTCTTTGACCTCCTTTGCCCTTTGATTCTCATTAGGTATCTTCAATGTATTGAATGTCTTTATAGATTTCTTGTTGATCCTTGGTGCCCCTACATTGGAGAGAGAGAGAGAGAGAGACTTAAATAAAAATTTAATTACATGTCATAATTTAAAAATTAACATATATAAGTTAAACATTTTACAGGCTACAAAGACAATCAAGACAAATGTTGAATTTTTTTTTAAAGAATGTACACCTAAGGTTGAAAGAGAGGAGAGAGAGGAGAGAGAGAAAGATAGGAGAGAAAGAGGGGAGAGAGAAAGAGGAGAGACAAAAGAGAGAAAGAGGAGAGAGAGAGAGAGGATCAAGAAAAATGTTACAATGTTACAATTAACATATAAGTTATTTACATTTTACAGATTACAAAGACAATCATGCAATTAATTTTTCAACCAACTGGGTGTACTCTCTCTCTCTCTCTCTCTCTCTCTCTCTCTCTCTCTCTCCCCTCTTTTCTCTCTCTCATCTCTCTCTAAAAGATGTTAAAACACGTTCCTTGAATCAAAAACATTCTAAACATAGAGTTTTAAAAACATCAAAAACCTTGGAATCCTTTTTCAACCAATTAGGTGTACATTCTTAAAAAAAAACATTTGAACATATAAGTTATTTACAATTTATAGGTTACAAAGACAATCAAGACAAATGTTCAAATATTTTTTTAAGAATGTACACCCACTTGGTTGAAAAAAGATTCCAAGGTTTTTGATGTGTTTAAAACTCTATGTTTCGAAAGCTTTTGATTCAAGGAACATGTTTTAAGAGTTTTTGGAGAGAGAGAGAGAGAGAGAGAGAGTTTTGTTTAGGTAAAAAAAATTCTACCTATGGCTTGTTATTTTATTTACACGTCTAAATTTATGTTTTGGTTTTCTACTTAGGATTTTATAATTTAATTGTGTCTAGGTTTACATTTTTGTTTTCTTGCCTAGGGTTAAATTAAAAGTTTTAACAGTTTTCTACTTTGGTACGATAATTTACAAAGTAAATTAAAATTAGAAATAACTAATTGAAACATAAAATATAATTAAATGCATACAATAATTTTTGAAAACAACATTAAACTACATTTTTTAAATTAAAAATAACTTGAAAATACAATTTTTTATGAGAAAAATCATAAAAGAATAATAAAAAACAATAGTACGTACCTGGAACATGAAAAAAATGACAGAGGGGGTCAGCAGGAGAAGCTGAAATGGGCACCCGAGCTTTGCAAAATGTGATCTCATTCTCAAAATAGTGAATATGAAAAACAAAATGGTTAAAAATAAAAAATAAATAGATTTGCAAAATGGGCGCCCAATTTTTACAAATCGTGTGTGAAATAGGCACCCGATTTTTGAATATGGATCGGGCTCCTGAACCTAAACGGGCACCCGATTTGTAAAAAACAATTGCCCGTTTCTAATTGCAAATTTTTTTGGAAGCGGACTTTCGCAGAATTGGTACCCAACTTTCAACATTCACCCTTAAAGGATTTACAATGTAAGACTTGTTAGGATCTACCCAGTTAATAGACTTTACAATTTTGATTACTCTTTAATTGGTAACAAAAACTTGTCTATTAAACTTGCATCTACTTATGCTTTCCAGACTCTAGATGCTCAACAACTACTTACCTCATACTGTTTACCTCTCAAAATAACAATTCAATACTCAATAGATTCAATTCTAAATCATAATTACTCTCTACTCTTTACTGCTTTGTTACTTGGTGGCTTCTCTGCTCATCACCTTCTTTCTGTAATCTCTTATTTGCACATGTAATCTTCTCTTGCATACCGATCTTCACACTTAGATTCATTATACACACTTCTAGAAGTGGTGGAAATGTTCTAGAATCATCTCTTCAAGCATGCTAACATTGGTTACTCTTCCAATGTATATTTCATATTTAATTCTCATTCATAGATCTCACCTTGTAATCATGTATAATCATCATGTTTAAATCTGCAATGCTCTGTCATACAATCTCCTCAAGATTTGTAAACCATTTTATGTTCAGTGTCCAAATTTAATGTATCTAGAGCTTCTCCTTGTGTCAGCTTGTCATGCTTGGTAACACATATTCCTCTAGCTCTGTAACTGTCTTATCTTCTCAGTTTAGTTGATGTTGTATCTCGATACAACTTGATGCACTATGTTATCTTTCTTGGTGACTAAACTCCCTTTGCCTTTACCAAAATTACCTTCTCCTTTAGCTCCTTTTACCGAATAACTTATGTGATTTACCGACTTGTCTTTTCTTCATTAACGAATGACTTTGATAATCATTATAACTTCCTCATAACTAATGAAAACAAAATAACTATTAGGAGTATCGATCTCCCCTTTTGACATTATTTTAGTATCTTTGTTAAAAATCTTCAAAGTCATAAAAAATTTAGAATTGTCCATGTATTCATTCTTCAGTAAACTTATTACTCCCCTTGAAGTAATACTTCCTTAATCATATCTATCCATATGTATATATCCTTTTACACTCTATTTCCTCCTTATTCATACACTATATATTTATGCCCTTATACAATATCCCCCTTTTTAAACAAAAATGCCAAAATAACAGCTTGCTATTTATCTGATGGAGGGATCTTGTCAAAAATAGATTTATACTTGTCTTGTGCATCCTTCAATGATGCCTTCCATGAATCTTTTAGTGTCTATAACACTATGATTTGTTCACTGATATCAGCTATCAAACTCACCATGTTGTCCATTGCACTAACATCTGGCGTGTTGATTAAATCTTTTGCTTTATGTACCTTCTTTTGCAATGATTCAATGTGGGGTATCAAAATGTTTGAAGTTCCATAAGATCCATTTTGATTTGATTCTCCTCTTTTCTCAACTCATATTGCAGTCCCATTAAGTTCTTCAACCTTTCATGATATTCTTGGAAAGAATTAGGCTCGGTAGAAACTTTAGCTAACTGCTCAGTTAGCTCCTCAATATTTTCATCTTTTTCTTTGATGTCCTTAATGAAATTGGAAACTAAAAAAATGTTTTGAAATAATAAAATAATGTTTTGTAAATGTGCTTCAAGTGAACTCTGATGCTAATGATGCCGCAATTCAGATAATAGATACTTAGGAAGCAAGATCAATTGTTTACTTTAGTGAAAAGTTGAATGTCACCAAAAATATGGGTATTGTACATATGACGAGCTTTATGCCATTTTGGAGGCACCGAATGAAAGCATTACTTGTCCCCAAAGGAGCTTGTTTTGTGGACTGCTCATTATGCACAAGTTGAATTTATCAACAATCAAGAATTAAAGACGTGAAATTGGTTGATTCTTACAAATCTACCCTTTTTGTTGAAGCATATGAGTGGTAAGTCCAATAATGATGATTGGAAGTTATATTGTATATTGAATATGCAGATTTCAAAGAGGCATGGAGTGGATTCTAGCATCTCGTTGACAGTGATAATATTTGAATTCGTTTAGAGAAGATATCATAACTACCCCTATTAGTTGCTTCAATAATAGGAGCAGCCTTAATGCTCTTTACAAGGTGTACTACCTTAGTACTTGTGATGTGCATCTAAACCCTTACATCTAGGGTTCCCTTTGGGTTGATAAGGTTCTTTTATGCCTTGTTTGTAAGTCCCATAGCCATTGTGTCCATCATATCCCTTTTATTCCATTATACAAAAGTCTTTGCCATATGTTTCAATAGGTGGCTTGACGGGTTGCTAGTATTCTTTAACTTCGTAAAGCCATTATTAGCTTCTCAATTCTAAATGACTCCTGATGTTGTATTTTCCACACTCCTTGATATAGACTTGAACCTTGATCTTAGAAATGGAAGTCGAAGGAATGGACGACTTGAATAAGGAAGTTAGATCAATGTAGGACAATAAAGAAGAGATTGACGCTCTACCATTATGTGAACTTGATATATCCATGTATTTTTCTTAAATAATTATAATATTGAAATAGATCAGAATTACCTAGGATTATAATAGCAACTACATTATAGGAGTTGTAATAAAAAAGTAGGCATATATCTGTTTAAAGATTTTTCAGATTTGTATAAGCTATAACTCTAAATTAAAAAAATATTTTCTTTTACAAAATTATTATTTCATCTATACTTGTTAATCAGTGGTTGCAGTACATATAACTCTTCGCTAGCGTATTCTCCTTTATATTCACAACAAATCTCAGATCAATCACATTTATAAGTTTAGATTCAATTGAATGTAGATCAGTTAAAGTTTGATTTAAAATGATATTATAATAAAATGATCCACGACAATCCAAAAAGTCTAGACGTTATCTTCATATTTGCTGGAATAAGTTGTTATGCACTCTGATTGAATCTAGTCAAAGAATTGGATCGCAATAAAAGTACAATGGCGGCCTGTGAACGTTACATAGCCCATGTCTGCATGAGAGGTCAGGTTGAAACTATGTATAGATTCTAGAATATTTGAAGACGATTCTATGTTTGAGATTTTCTGACTTCAAATGTATGTTTACCTTGATAAGAGTTATATACAAGTAATTAGCTCTACAACTTCTAAACATAACGAATTCGGAAATTGGTTAATTATAACCTCGTATTCAGATTTTATCATGATGAAGTTTATCCATAGGAATGATAATTGACTTTAAAGGTTCTATCTTCGTGAAAGCTAATTCAAATCCTGGAAAAATGGATTTAAAAAAAATAATTTAAGAAAATTTTATTTGACCAATAATAGGTGAGGCTTCTAAAAACTATTTATTTGTGACATGATTTATATTCAAATAGTTCATTGTTAAATTAAAAAAAGATAAAAATTTATTCAAGAACAAGAAAGGTACATAGAAGGACAGGGAACTTAAAGAGCTCTGTCACTATCCTCCAACTGATCTAACAAAGAAGCCATTTCCGAGGAAGCTACTCTTTATCTACAATATTCGAGACATAAACTTGATCAGAAGTCCATTTAGCTAAACAATATTCAGCAACATTATTCCACTCCTGAAGAATGTGCCTAAACTTGATCAGAACATTAAATGAGATAATTTAGCCTATATCTTAAGAGTGATGATTAGAGTTGTGTTATTTGATGATTGAAACAATAGATAAACTTGAAAGAAATTAGTTTCTGATGTATCTGAATGCAGAGTTAAAATAAGAAATTTTATTATAGAACTATATCAACTTGAGATATTAATATAGCTTTCAAATTATTAGTTAAAATAAAGTTTGGATTGTTATTTTGGTAGCATATTTAGAGTTTCAGAAAAAAGGAATATAAGAGATCATATATAATTATCTCATCTAAAACATCTTCAATAATAGATTGGGCCTCTTAAAACTAGTGAAGAATCTATTATGGAGTAACAATCTTAATACCCTACAATCGATTCTCACTTCATATGAATACATTTCAAGTGCTCAAGAAAATTATTGTCTTCTCTCTAGTTTTTATAGCTCTAAATTGAACTTTGAAAAAATGATGTAAAGAACTGACATATTTAAAAAAGTTGTTAAATATTTTAAATTACAAATTTTACTTCAAAGAAAATCTACTTTACAAAATATAATTTTTTAAATTATATTTATAAGTTTTAAATAAGTCAACAATTAGAAATAATTTTCTATGTCATCTTTATATATAAATTATTAAATTATAATTATTTTTTAATTAAATTATTTAATAAGTAACTACATACTCTTGAACTCTAAATATATGATTTAAATATGTTAAAAGTAAATTTGTTTATAAAATAGTCATTTACCCCACAATTGATCAGACTAAATAAAAAATTTAGTTTAAACAAATAAAACTATTTTATTACGTAACATTTGTAAATTATATCTTTAAATAAAATAAATTGACAATGATATATAACTTTAATGAAAGATTAACTTTCTATTTATATGCTATATTTTTAAATAAAACTCTTTTATATACAGCAGGTTTTCGGAGCAGGTATTTGAAAAACAATACATATATACAAATTCATATTAATAGCTTGTGTCACCCAAACACCATTCGTGAATGGAGTATCTGGTTGATTCTAGGGTCACTGATAAGAATATCGTTGAGTATAGGCTTTCATTATTAAGGATTTGATGATTTAATAGATTGTTAGAGTTGAGTACAATATTTATCAGGATTATTGGTTAGAAGAAACTTATCATGTGATGGAAGAGAACCTTGATGACAAGAGAGTGTTATATGAATTCCAGGTCATGTCATTTGGACCAACAAACACATCCAATACGCTTATTGAGCTCATGAATGAAGTATTGAGGCCTTTCATTTAGGAAGTTTGTGCTGTACATCTTAAGTAAGATAAACAAGGAACATCATAGGCATTGTACCGAGTTCTGTAGATATTGAAGAAGTTGGAATTCGAAATTTGTGATTTACATCTATGGACTAAAGATGGATCTTAAGAAGGTGAAAGAAATGAATTTAGTCGGTGACATTTGAAAACTTGTTTGAAGCTGGAAGCTTACATGAATTAGTTAGTTTCTACTATAAGCTCGTCAGGACTTTAGTAATATCCATGCACCAATCACAAAACCATGAGATGACGAGTAGTTCAAGCAATCTTTTCCTATTGCCAAGTGTTTTGAGTTGTTAAAGTTGTTAGTAGTAGTTTCTCCCACATTGTATTGAAAGAACTATAGTTTGCAGGAGAGCTCTAAAAATATAATGTGGATGGATTGCAAGAAGATAACAGTAGATTATTTGATCTCCAGTTTCGTATGAGATCCATTTCTATTTTTAGGTAAGACCTCTATTTATTGAAGTATTTGTCATGAATTGTTGGAAACTGATATTTAGATCAGTTGATTCTCAATCATTTGATTAAGAAGTTTATTGTATTGAGTTTGAATGAATAAAGAAGTATTTATCTGCTTTTTGATCTGTACCAATTTTTCTGTTCTTTTTATTTTCATTTGATATGAGAGTAAGTCCCAGAAGTTATCTGGGTTTAAAAATTTGCAATAAAGATCGTGTGAAGATTCCACTCGCCTGATAATGGAAGGAAATCTTCGAAGGTTTTAAAGAAGGCTACCACAATAAAAGACCGATTGCATTCTAAGAAAGGTTGCTGTAGCAGTAAATTCTAGGCTGCATATTGCAGTTTTTTATGTGAAACACTCCACCAAATTCTGAAATTGTGGAGATAAAGCCAGGCTGCTGCATTACAAAACGCATAATCTTTTGGACTTTTTTTCTGTCAGAAGTCAAGATTGTAAAGGTTGTCATTTAGTATGACTATTAATTTAGAAATCAACTATGAATATATACTATTTAAGTCAAGCCACTGTCTCATCATCCAAAATCAAAGAAAAAGCAGCTGCAAGGAAGTAGCCACAATTTTTTAAAGAGGCAGATCGTGGCATCTGCTGCCAAAGATAGCAATCGCCCTATTAAGCAAAGCGGATGCTGAAAAGAAAAGAGCCGTTACGGAAGGAGGAGGCATGGTCAAATCCAATGCAAATCACCAATTTAAAGAGAATCTACTGAAGTCAGAGTTCAAAAAGTTTAAGATCGCCAAAGTAGATATGAGATCGCTGCTCCAAATCAGATCGTTGAAGGATCATGTGCAGCCTGAAGACAACCAGAGTCGTTGGAGAATGTAGCCAACGTAGCCAGTGAAGATTAAAAGAAATGTTGCCACCATTTCAATTGTGAAGAATCTCCAGTTTGTAGAATAGAAGCCGCCTAAGTTGAAAGGGCAAAGTAGCTTCAAAGCCATCCAAGGAGTTGTGGACAGGAATAAAGAAGATCGCTGTCATTATTGAATAGGAGATCTGATCATTAAGAAGGAAGGCTGAAGAGATCAGAGGATCGTTGTTTGTAAGAGATTAGTTCCAAGCCACCTCGAAAATGGTAAAGCCCTCGATTTGTTAGGAAGTCAAATGAAAGCGTCAAATGTCCCCAAAAGTTAGAAGTATAAGAGAAAAGAAGAAATAATTGGTTGTGTTGAATCTATTAATAGTTGAAATTAAAGAGGAGATTGTTGGCATGTATTTATTACTCCTACATCGATTGGGAAGAATTGTAGTCTGCAGGAGCTAAAAATAAGAAGTCTAAAAATATGATGGGATGGATAGCATGAAGATAACAATAGATTGTTTGATCTCCAGTTTTGCATTAATATGATGAGATTCACTTCTAGTTTTACCTTCTATATGTTATGGGATGACTTATTCGTCTCTGATCTTTAGATGAGCTTATTCTTAATTCTACAATTCAGAAGTTTCTTGTAATCAATAAAAATATTTATCAGTTTATTGCTTTGTAGCAATTTTTCCGTCACATTTAATTTCTTAAAAGATGAAGCGTAATGGAAAAATCAAATTCAATAAAATATTATTTATGTGTTTATTGCCTTGTCGCAATTTATCTGTTTCTTTTAATTTCTAAACGATGAAGTGTAATGGAGCAATTAGTTTTGGCAGTCCCAGATTCTGTCAATGTGCTTCAGGTGGACTGTGATGCTAGTGATGCCGCAATTGAAATAATAGAGAGTTAGAAAGCAAGATCAATTGTTTACTTAAGTGAAAAGTTGAATGTCACCCAAAAAAAGAATATGGGTATTGTATATATGACGAGATTTATGCCATTGTGCAGGCATCGAATGAAAGCATAACTTTTCCCCAAAGGAGTTTGTTTTGTAGACTGCTCATTAGGCATAAATTGAATTTATCAACAATCAAGAATTAAAGACATGAAATTGGTTAATTCTTGCAAATCTACCCATTTTGCTGAAGCATATGAGTGGCAAGTCCAACAATGATGATTGGAAGTTACATTGTATATTGAATATGTAGATTTCAGAAGTCCAACAATGATGATTGGAAGTTACATTGTATATTGAATACGTAGATTTCATAGAGCCATTGAGTGGATTCTAGAATCTCGTTGACAATGATAAAATGCAAGACTCCTTTGTCCAAGATAAGTTGTTTAGGAAGTTTAGTGGACAAAAGCAATTTTAAAGAATTCTTATGGATTTGTTTCTTTGAAAGCTAAGATACTGATCTTGACAGGCAAGGTTATCATAAAAGAAAGCCATAAGACGCTGTAAAGTTTCAATCTAGAAATTATTCTTTAAGTTTATAAAATTTGAACCTCAAGCTCAAATCATAAGCATATACAGCAAAATAAGTGAGAGATATGCAAGTATAACAATTTTAATGGAATATTTGGATTTCCTAATATATGATCTCATTAAATAGAGTTGGAACTTCACGGCTCCTGAAGTAAGTAGCAGAAAACCTCATGGACTTCCTGAGTGCCCGTGAACGCATGACAGGCTGCAAGTGCACACACACAATCTCCTCATTAAATTGTATCTTATGAGATGAGGAGTGATTAGATAGCAGAAATTATGGTATTGACAATTACGCAAGATTGAGATCAGTTTGATGCACATCCTGTTGAGTCGCAACATTGGTGACACCTTCCATGATGTCAATATTAAGGTGCTGCGTCCTGCGACTTTTCTCAATCTGTATCATGTTTAGAATTTCTCGTGGTCAAAATCAAAACAAGAATTATATATGATTGCAATTAGGATATGCTTGGGAGAGTCTTATACCTTTTTCGCCAGATGAGTGTTTTCCGCTGTAAGTGATTTTTCCTTCGGGACAATGAGATCATCAGCCATTCGGAAAAGAAAAGTCAGTACAGTTGTTATCAATAAAGAACTTGCAGTATTTTTTTTCATGCTGAGTATAGCACTTACAATTGTTGGATCAATTAAGCACAAAATATATTTTGTTAATTTAAAAAGTAATTATACAGAGTTTCGGCGGATTAACACAAAGTAAAAATTTAGGATAGTGTGATCAACAATAAACATAAACAAAACTGATAGGTAGCAAGACTAGCACTAGTAAGAGGAGAAGTATAGTCATTTGATGTACCTCATAGGATAATACCATCGTCAATAGACTCTCAGAGAGTAAGAATGCCCTTCTCCTCTTGATCTTCTGTAGGTTGTTGACCATGAAAAGAGGAAATTATCAGCTTCAAGTGAGGAGACTTGCCAAAATTCAGCTCGAAAGGAGCAGCGGGTCCATGACATGAGGCTAAAGTTGATTGAAAGGGCTAAGACTATCCACATGCAGCGTGGTCTCTAGAAACTTGTAGTTGAGACATTTCCAATGGGGATCCATGATGATCCTGTTTGGTAGAGTGGTCATGATCGTGTCTATGCCCATGAGATTGGGAGAAAATAGAGGCTATGACTCCCAGAAACATCCAAACAGATCTACACCAGTGACCAAAAAGTTCATATAGATGTGCAACTTTGCAAGCACCTAGATATTTATTAGCACATTAGAGAAAATCGTAATTTTACTATATAACAAAAAGTGATCATTAGCCAACCAACTAAAAAGCATTATTGAATTTTTATTTTTCTAAATACCAATTAAAATTTCCACCTTCAAAACATTCCAAGTGTTGAATAGCTTAAGTTGGAGGTAAAACCAATTGCCTAGTGACACCATATGTCATGTGAAAGGGTGAGGCCAAAAAGGCTTCATTAAATCATACATCAAACTCCATGCTTTTTGTGCTCTAGAATAGAACAAGAAACGAAGGTTGAGACTCTTATTATCCATAAAAGGGATGATAGGGGTTGAGAACTCCCATGCGAGTGAGATGAGAACCAAGTGAAACACCTTAATAAATGATGTACCATGCACAATGAGTCAATTTAGGATTACAAATGGTTGCCCAAATAGTTGGGAAGCATTAATGCCAAGTACCAAGTGGAGATAGAGGTGTCAATGGTCCACCATAGGAAGATGAGGCATGAATGAGAAATGTCCATTGTTGGGTCTACCATTGTAAAATAGTGTTTCAAGATATTATTTCTAATCTTTTATCCAATGTTGAATGACTTGAACTCAATCTTATAAACTATATGGTGAGGAATGAAATCAATAACAATTTGAGAGGCCTCTTGATCTAGGTTGGAGCCAATATAGAAAATTCTTGGTTTTCCTAACATGGAGATCTAAGTATAGCTTTTATTCCCCTTCTAAAGAATTTCCAAGCATGAATTTAAGATGCTTCAAACAAGAGAATGACATACATTGGAAAGAATTGGAAACCATCAAATATACTATTGGTAGGTAGTAACAAGGCGATCAAGTATAGTTTTGATTTTTTTATAAATGATGCAGGGGCATTCTAGGGTACTTAGCAAATCTGCATGATGGTGTGTTGAATTGGTTTTGTGTTACTCGGTTGCAGCTTTAACCAACAGTCTCGGTTATTGAAGGAAGCTCGGTCGCTAAAGCTGGAACTTGGTGAAACCTCTGGCACTCGGTGGAACATGTACTCGGCGATGCTTATGGTGCTTGGTCGATGTGCTTGCTCGGTGATGCTTGGCGTGCTCGGTTGTTTTACTGATGCTCAGTTGTTTCTCTGATGCTCGGTAGTTCTAGTTTACCGACTGGAGTTCTTGAAGATTTGGTTGGATGACTTGGTGCATTTATTGTTGGTAGCTTTTGTTGTATTCTCCTATGTAGATCTAGAGGCCGACATGGAGAATTAAATGATTGTAAGGCTATTTGAGAGCCAACTGTTGTTGCGTTTAATATTTATTTGTAATGGAAGCCGACTTGGCTTAGGAGTTAATTATTTCTTCCAGCCAACTTTTGGTTGAGGAAATGTATTTAAGGAGTGTTTGGGTAGATGTTTAGGGGGAGTTAGAAGAAGTAGCATCTAAAAGGATAGCACTTGGATCCTACGAGATCTTGAAGATCAGATTGTTTATCTGATAGTTGTAATAGCAGAGCTAGTGGTTTGCATGCTTGGAGACAAGGAGATTGCTTGGAGGCTCGCGAGCTCAAGTTTAGATCTTCCTAAGTGTTTCCATCAGTTGCTGATTTGTTTTAGAGATGGACTAGTTGAGAGATTGGAGAAATACTTTGTGATTGTATTTGGCCCTAACCTAGAAGGCCTTAGAGTCGGGCATGTTAATGAAAATTTCAATTGAAACATTGTCTTGTGTTATTCTGCATTGTTGGTGTTTGGTTGCAAGTTTGGATAGTCCTTAATTGGATCCTCCTTATTTGTACTGTGTCAAGTGGTATCAGAGCTTGAAGATCTTGAGTGTGTAAACCAATCTCTGAGTTGAGGCTGTTTGCACCAGGACCTTGGTTGGTGATTTATTGCTTTGGGTTTTCGAAGATCTTGAAGGATGCCTCCGAGAAGATTGAACCCTAAAGCGATTGTAGATCTCTGTGATGCTGTGGAATTGAAGATTGGAGAGAAAGATAAAGTTGATTTCAAATCTGAGATGGAATTGATGAAGAATGACATGATCGTTGAGGTCATGAGAGCTATTGGTGGTATGCTGAGGAATCTTGGTACTGAAGATGGTTATGAGGAAGCTGTCGAAGACTTTGAAGCTGCTAGATCTAGTGGAGATGACCAGAGAGATAGATCTGGCAAAAATAGAATTGCTCAGCTGCATAGTTCTGGAGCTTGGTTAAGTACTAGTTACCAAATGGAAGTTTCTACTTTCTTTGGTACTTTGAGACCTGAGGATTTGATTGACTGGATTGGTGAATTAGAAGATTTCTTTGAGCTTGAAGAAATTGAAGATCCTCTTAGAGTAAGATTGGTACAGACTAAGTTGAAGGACATGTTGCTCTTTGGTGGAAAGAATTACAAAGAGATAGAGAAGATGAAGGTGAAATAAAGATCAATCGGTGGAGGTTGATGGTGACTAAATTGAAAGCTAAGTTCAAACCCGCCGACTATGAGCTTGAATTGTTTAAGAAGTTGTAGAATCTGAAGCAAAAAGATTTGACTATGGAGGACTATACCAAGGAGTTCTATAAGTTGAATATTCGGTCTAGACATAGAGAACTTGGTAAAGAGAAGGTAGCTCGGTATGTGATTGGTTTGAGATTCAATATTCAAGATGAGCTTGGTATGCTGAAGATTGATTCGGTTAAAGATGCTTATCAGTATGCTCTAAAGGCAGAAGATAAGTTGAAAAGGAGACAACATAGTAATTCTCAAGGGAAGGAAAAGCTTGATCACTCGGTGAAGGACAAACTGACTATTGAAGATGAACCGAAACCTATGGAACCGAAGAGGAAGATAGGTAGAGCTATCTTTAAGGGTACTTGTTATAATTGTGGTGAAGAAGGAAATCGATCTTTTGAGTGTACACAGAAAAAGTTTGGTAACCGAAGGACTACTGTGGTAAATGAGAACATTTAGATTGAACTTGAATCTGAAAACTTGTTGGATCGGAGAACATTGCTCGGTGCAAAAGAGGAACCTTGGCAGATGAGTAATTTGTTCAAAACTCGGTGCAAGTCTGGAGGTAAACTTTGTGATGTATTTGTGGACAGTGGTACTATACCGATAACCTTGTTGCTGAGAACATGGTTTAGAAACTTGGTTTGAAGAGAATGAGACATCCTTATCCTTATAGGATTGGCTGGTTGCAAGATGTTCATGCTCTAGAAGTGAGGGAGCAATATCTTGTTGATTTTCAGATTGGCCAGTATAAGGATCAAGTGTTGTGTGATATTGTGGAGATGAATAGTTATAATATATTTCTCAGTAGACCTTGGCAGTATGATTGCAGAGCTATGTATGATTGTGTCAAGAATGTGTTTACTATTGAGAAGAATAACATGAAGCTTTCCTTGATGCCTTTTTTGGATACAACACTCGGTAGGAGAAACCTGAGCTTTGGTAACCAAGATGAGTTGGAGAATTATGAAAGGACTGATCAGTATGGAGATCAGTTTATTGACTGGAGTTCTTGAAGATTTGGTTGGCCAACTTGGCGCATTTATTGTTGGTATCTTTTGTTGTATTCTCCTATGTAGATCTAGAGGCCGACATGGAGAATTAAATGATTGTAAGGCTATTTGAGAGCCGACTATTGTTACATTTAATATTTGTTTGTAATGGAAGCCGACTTGGATTAAGAGTTAATTATTTCTTCCAGCCGACTTGTGGTTGAGGAAATGTATTTAAGGAGTGTTTGGGTAGATGTTTACGGGGAGTTAGTGGAAGTAGCAGGTAGAAGGATAGCACTTGGATCCTGCGAGATCTTGAAGATTAGATTGTTTATCTGATAGTTGTAATAGCAGAGCTAGTGGTTTGCATGCTTGGAGACAAGGAGACTACTTGGACGCTTGCGAGCTCAAGTTTAGATCTGCCTTAGTGTTTCCATCAGTTGCTGATTTGTTTTAGAGCTGGACTAGCTGAGAGATTGCAAAAATAGTTTGTGATTGTATTTGGCGCTAGCTCAGACGACCTTATAGCTGAGCATGTTAATGAAAATTTCAGTTGAAACATTGTCTTGTTGTGTTATTCTGCATTGTTGGTGTTTTGCTGCAAGTTTGAATAGTTCTTAATTGGATCCTCCTTATTTGTACTGCGTCAATTAAAGAACTTCAAAGCATGAATTGAAGAGGCTTTAGCAAGAGACTTTCCTAGTCTGAAAAGAATGAGATAACATAAAATAGAATACTAGATAATTGAGAGGTCATTGTAGATGTCATTACCACCCGAAAAAAACACTTGAATTTGAAAAGTTCCTTACCTTTTATTTTAAAATATTTCCACATGAGGAGAAGAGTATATAAACTGAAACCTTTCTTGACAAACAACATGAGTTCTTAAAGAGATATAATGTCTAATGAGAATTTCTAGGCATTGGTCTTGTTTAGAGCTCAAATAACCCACTTTTCATAGTGATCAAAGATTGAGAAAAGAACCAGAAAAGTAATTATTGTCACAAAAGTTGGCACCCTTGCTTGACATTTGGCCCCCAAGCAGCCTTGTGAAACATGGAAACAACTTCCAAGTTTGGGACATTGACAAGTGAGTTGAGTCTTTGAAGAAGGTCAGGTTCCTTTCTTATTAGGGTGCAGTGTTGAACCAAACCATCACTTGAAACCTACTTCTAACATAAAGCTAAAATCTTCTTAGGAAAAAGGGAAGAGGGATTGCGAAAAAGTAAAGGGTCAATGCACCAAATTAGAACGTGTTTCTCTCTACCTATGACAGCATAAAAAATTTAAAAAAAAGACCCCTCAATGACATCTTTGAAAAAGCCTCTTCACCTTTAACTTTTTCTTTGAAAAGAGTTCCAATTTGAGTGTTGGGTTTTAACAATAGTTCTAGAACTGCTTATCAGGCCCCCAAAAAGTATTTTGAACTTTTCTTTTACTTAACCTTTTTTTCTTCAAATTTGTTCAGTACCACTTTTGACTTTGGATTTCAACATAAGTTCTGGGTCTTCTTGTCGAATCCAAAACTTTGGTTTTAAACTAAACTTAGTTCTCCTTGGAATTTCCTAGGTTTCCCCCTTTGAAGTTTTAGTTTTCTTTTATGTTAGGCCTCGAAAGAAGTTTCAGAATTGCTGGTCAAACTTGACACTTCATATTTTAAACTAAGGTCTTCATTAACTTTTCCATTTTTATTTATATCTCAGTTCTACTTTAGACATTGAATCCTGACAAGAGTTCTGGAAGAACTATCGAGTTTGACACATGATTTTTGAACTAAAACTTAGACATTTGCAGAAAAGAGAAATTGACAAAATGACTAAGGCATGAAGAATTAAGGGATTTAGGTTTCAAACCTTAGGGTCATTTCGCAAAGGGACATAGCCTATTTTAGTTGTCTTAGATCAAATATCAACTATAGGCTAAGGATGGCATAAAATGCCAATAGTAACATAATGCGAGAGATAAAAAAGTTCAATGAAATATGATGGAAAACTTTTTAAACATATAATATTGGAAAATAGGGTTACCTAGCTTATGGGTGCAAATTAGGAAACAAGTTCCATCTCTAGTTTGATTACATTGGGAAGGAGAGTGATCCACTTGGGATAAAGTGTATTTAGTAGTCCTTCATGGAGGAGTTCAAAATGATACTCCTATTATATAACATCAATATGGAAACTAGGGAGGAAGATGGGAAAATGAAGATTTTCACCATATCCAAAATCAAAGAAACTATATATATATATATATATATATTAGGAATAAAATCTGAATATATCCTATGGGGGAGTATTCGCAGCCATTCTGTAGCAGTTTTTGTTGCATTCATGACTATGATTGTCATTGATGTCAACACAATGATCTATTGGAGATTAGTTGAGAAGCAGACAGTGTTTGAGTTAGTGCACTTGGGATATTGAAGATGAAGCTATGCGGAGTTGAGGACTTACTCTATGATGTTCTATAAGATCGTGGTTAAGAGCGCAGACGAAAATTCATTTATTCATGACAGTTATGAGGAAATCAATGGAAGCAGTATTCAGGAAGTGTTCCTGAGTAGAAGTTTGTGGAAATCGGATGATATCTCCTAATTGAGATGGAATCTGATCATGCGCAGTTATGAGGTAGTTGAAGACATGATTTTAGTGATGTGGACATGAGTGCAAGATCTAAGGTCGCACGAGTGAAGAATTATCTTAATTGGAAGCCGAGAGTTTTGTGTAATTTTTATGTAACCTGTGGAAACAAATATTTTGTAATTTGTATGTCGACTCATTTGTAATTACTTGAGTGTGGTATAAAGTAAGGAATGTTTTCCTTGTTGTAATATGTGGGTGAGATAGTAATTGTGAATTGTGTGAAAGTGAATGAAGAAATTGTGAAAGCAAATTTGTTGAAAGAGGATATGCGAAATATATAGATTTTATATTGAGATTTGGAGAAGCAATTGGTGCGGTTTGGCACAATCACAGAAGGTGTATTGAATTGTTGAGATCAGTAATCTTTTGGTATTATTCTGTTGAGTAATACAAAGATCAGTTGGATACTGAGTTCAGTGATATTACCCTGAAGTTGTTTGGGCAGTGGGTCCTTCTGTCTTCCATAACTCCTAATAGAGTTAGAATCTTTTAATAGGGATTCAAAGTCTCATGACAGGGACTCATATGTACTGAATGTATTTCATAAGACTCCTAACAGAGTCCATCCTCTCACAAGGAACTTTTATATTAGTGCATCTTTTGTGGGCATCATTCCCACTGGGGTTTACTCTTTGATATCTTTCTATGGTTGTTGATTACATTGCTTACATGGTTAAAATCCATTAAGGTTGATAAAATTTGTATTTATCTGATAACTGATTCACAGCCCCCCCCCTCTTAGTTATCTTGGTGGACTTTACTTTCTAACAATTGGTATCAAAGCTAGGTTCTTGAAGAAAAAGTGTAACAGCTTAAGGAGATCCATGGTGAATCATTTCAGGAAAGATAGCCCTAAGTTTGGAGTAAATTTTGACAATTGGAAAGAAAAGATGAAGACACACCTACTTTGTTTAGGACCAGGTTATTGGTTAATTAAAAAGAATTAGAAGACTATCATTGATGAGGATAAAATTAAAGATTGTACTAATGAAGAGAGATATCTATTTGTGTAACATACTTGCCAAAGAAGCACTCTTGTCAGCCCTTCCGAAAAATGAGTATAGTCAGGTAAAATATCTAAAAACATCTCATGAAATTTGATTAGCTTTATAGTCTACTTTTGAAGGTGATGAACATGCAAAGAAAGTCATATTACATAATTGGATATGTGCATTTGAAGATATAAGAATGATGGAAGATGAATCTGTTAGAAGCTATATTTGTAGAATGTCAGAGATTGTTGCAGGTATAAAATCTTGTAGAGGAACCAAGACAGAGAATGAAGTGATATGGAAAATTCTGACGACATTGACTCCTATATTTAAGTAGACAACATAGATGATTGAACAAGTTATTCCTTGTACTACGAACTTTACCAGAGAGACTCTTCTTGGAAGATTGGAAGTAGCAGAGATGAACCTGAGGTTATCAGGAGACTTATCTAGAATGAAGACAACATTCAATGCTCTTACTGTTTGCCCTACTTTGTTAAGAAGCATCAATGTGAGTGGAGATTATGCTAGCAACAGCCGATCTAGAAATGAAGAAGACATGAAGATTGAAGAAGGTATTGCCTTGCTTGTGAAAAGAGAACCAGACGGTAAGAAAATTTTTAAATTCTAGACTTGTCAAGAATTTGGTCATTTTGCATTTAAATGTCCTAAGAGAGTTAAGAAGTATAGGAAGAACTTTAATCCTAGAAGATCTAAAGAATGTTACTATGCAAATGATGAAGAACTTGAAGCTAGTTTGGAGAAATCTTTGAGTGAAAGTGATACTGAGAATAATGATAATATAGGATTTGTAGCAATTAAAATAGAAAATCCTAAAACAGAAATTAAGGAAGAAAAAACTTTAGTTTCTCAAGTAGAAAAGAAAGCTGATTGGATTATAGACAGTGGTTGTTCACATCATATGACTGGAGACATGAAAAAGTTCATAAAGTTTAACAATTATGATGGAGGAGTTGTTAAAGTTGGAAACAATGCACCTTGTTTGATTAAAGGTATAGGATCTATTACTCTAGATGGAAAGATTAATACTGATGATGTTTACTTTGTGGATGGTTTGAAACATAATCTTTTGAGTGTTGTATAGCTAGTTGATAAGGGATATCAAGTTTGGTTTACTGAGAAAACTTGTGTAATCAAAGATAAGGATGGTAATTTGATTGGTACTGGATTTAGAACCAGAGGTAATGCATTTCAGTTGAATCCTACTGAGATGACATGTTTGATTACTAAGATTGATGACAGTTGGTTATGGCACTAAAGATTTTGTCATATAAACTTTAATAACATTGTGAAAGTGAGTACTGCACTTGCAGTAAGAGATTTGCCTAAAATTATGAAGCCCACTAACATGATTTGCAAGGAATGTGTGATGGCTAAACAGAAGAGAAGCTCATTTTCCACCAAGAAGTTTACAACAGCAGAGAAGTTGGAGATTGTTCATACAGATTTGAGCGGTCCTACAAAGACTAGAGGATTCTATGGAGAAAGGTATTTTATGATTCTTGTTGATGATTTTGCAAGAATTATGTGAATTGCATTTCTTAAAGAAAAATATGAAGCATTTGATAAGTTTAAGATGATTAAGAATAAAGTTGAGAATGAATTTAGAATCAAGATTAAATGTTTTAGATCAGATAGTGTTGGAGAATTTACTTCAAAAGAATTTAACATTTTTTGTGAAGTGAATGGTATTAAGAGACAATTTTCAGCCCCTAGGACACCTGAACAAAATGGTATTGCAGAAAGAAGAACCGGGTCAGTAATTGAAGCAGCAAGAGCTATGTTATTTGAGAATGACTTAGCGAAGATATTCTTGACAGAAGCAGTGAACACAACAGTGTATACAATGAACAGAGTACAAATCAGAGCACACACAGACAAGACACCCTATGAACTATGGTTTGGACATGCACCATCAGTTAAGTATTTTAGAATTTTTGGAAGCAAATGTTATGCTACGAGAGATGATGACATTGGAAAGTTTGATCCTAGAAGTGATGAAGGTATATTTCTTGGATATTCATTGAAGAGAAAATCTTATAAATGTTACAATAAGAGAACTAAGACTATTGTTGAGAGCGCAAATGTTAAAGTTGATGAAAAGTTCAAAATTTAGGAAAGAATGTTTGATTATGAATCAGATGAAGGAACTCAGCCTAGAACTAATCCAAAGACTACTGAATTATTCTATGAAACTGACAGTGATTTGTTGAATGAGATCCATAGTGTAGGAACCATTGAAGAACCTACAGTAGAAACAAGTACTGAGACAGTGACACCTAACAAAAATTTATCAAGAAATCATCTTGCTGAGCAGATTATTGGAAGCATAGACAGAGGAGTTTTGACACAAAATAAGGTACAAGAATAGTTGTGTTTGATTTCTCAAATTAAACCTAAATCTACTAGTGAAGCTTGTGAAGATGAACATTGGATTAAAGTCATGAAAGAAGAACTAGATCAGATTGAAAAGAACAAGACATGGGAATTGTGTTGGCATTAAGCAGAATTGCCACTAGTGACAACACTTATTTGCATTCTGGATATAAACCGAGCAGACAAGTGCAAACCGAGCAGACAGTGCAAACCGAGCAAGTTAGTACAAACCGATCAGGACAATGTAAACCGAGTAACATCTTGTCTACCGAGTCACCAGTACTTACCGAGTTCAAAACCTACCGAGTGATCAGTATGAACCGTGCCTTCACTTCTACCGAGTGCATGACGATGCCGAGTAATGCAGTGGACGCCGAGTATCAGAAAGTCACCGAGTCAGTTTGAAGGAACCGAGTAACTACTTGGGCTGACTTAGTAGCACTCATGTTTATTTGTCAAGCCGACTGTGTAATTGTAATTGTAATTAATTGTTTAAGACCTGTATATAAGAAATGTTGTAAAAAGAAATGATATATATGAAGGAGAAAGTATGTGAAAGAAAAAGAAAGGCAGAAATAAGCGAATTGCAGAAGGCTTCAGAAGTATAAGGTACAGCAAAGACAAATTCATCACAAAAGGTGATCAGTACATCAGAGAATCTCAATCGACAAGTCACCGGTCTTCCCATGTTGAACAAAGCTAAAACTACCAAAACCCTAGGTCGGACGGAACTAGAGAAGAAAACCCTAGCCGAGTGGGATGGTAGAGGCATGAAAGTTAGCAGCATTACCGACGCTGAACTGAAGTTTGGTACACATATCATTGCCCACAAGATTTACAGTTCTAGTCGACAGAACAGTGTCTCCTGTGAAGCTATTGACCTAGCATACAAAGTGGTCAAAAACAACTTAACATTTGACCTAGCAGACTTATTGTTGAAACAGTTTAACAAGAACATGGAAAGCATCAAAACTTCCAAAAACAATCCATGTAAGTTTGGATCCTTGTTGGTCTGTTTATTCTTCTATGTTCAGAAATTCTTCCCTTCTAAAGGAAAAGTTGTATGGAGAAAAGATGTGCCAGTACTCTATGAAATAAATGAATACATCGCAGAAATGGGTGAAAACTTTGAAAGCATCATGGATAATTATTTTGAGTCTTTCAAAGAGAAAATGAATGACAGATTCCGGATTCCACAGAAGTTGGTGGAAGATTACAAAGATGACATCTGTTTTATGGTAGATTGTGATAATGTGTATATTCAAGCAGTTAAACCAAGAACTGTATATGTAAAACCTCTTCCTTATGAGGTAAATATTGATGAAACCAAGAATATCATTGAAGCTCTTCTAAATCAGCCTGCCAATTATATTTTGGAACATATGATGAAGCTAAGGTGAGAATTGAACTAAGCATAAAGCTTCCACAGGCGGTAAACAAAGGAAAGAAGAGGACAGCCAAAATGCAAATGATAACCGAAGACAAAGAAGAAATAGATGAAAAAGAAGAGGAAAAGGATGAGAAAACAGAGGAACCAGAACCTGCAAAGAAGAAAGGAAAAGTTTTCATCACTAAGGCATCTGTGCCTCCCACTGCTGTGTTTACAAGGAGAAATACAAGAGGCAAGGCAGACAAGGCAGAAAAGGCAGATAAAGACATAGTATTCAAAAGGCCTCCTCTAAGCCTTCAAGAAAAGCTCAAACTCTTTAGAGATGGATCAGGATCTGGAGTAAGTAACATAAAATCCTTGAGATATGAAACCAGATCGGAAGCAGAACAGAAGGAAATAGAAGATGCTGTTGTTGAGAAGATGGGACAGTGGAAATACTCTCCTGAAGAAATTACCCCACAGGTTCCAACAGTTCTATTGAATCCAATAAGAATGAGATGGAGCAATGCAAGGCAAACTGTGATAGACATATTTGATCAAAACCTGAGACAGTTGATGCCGAGCTTGAATAATGATGAAGTAAAGAAGGCATTAAAAGAAAATGAAAATAAGATGACATTAAAGTTCAATACTTGTTTGATTTTGATCAACAATATTGAATCGGTTGTGAAGGCTGCAAAAGCCACATGGAAGAACATATACCACCTTCACCAACCGAGCATTGAAACTGTAATAATAAAAGATATTGAAGATGACAGCGATGAACAAGAAGAAGACACTGAGGTAGATGATACTGTAAGGATAGCAGCAGAAGTCATTGCATCCCTTCCTACCTCTCCAGTGAAAGTCTCTACATCCAGCCCAGAGACACCTTCAAGCATGGTTGTGACAACTTCCACATTCGTCCAATCATCTCTAGCAACATCAGAGGCAGCCACCATTTCTTCTACCGAGCTGCAGTCTCCTGTACCATCAAGCTTTCTAGCAGTAAGTTTTCCAGCTTTTGAATCTTCAAGTGTAAATATTTTAAGTTCTCCAGTAGAAAGTATACCAGTATCAATAGCCAGCCCTACTTTATCTACTGTCACTACTACAAAAGCATTAAGTACAGATAAGCCTAAAGCTCTACCGAGTATAAAATTTTTGGGTAAAAATGTAGTTGAGGATATAGACCTAGATGAAGAGATAGAGATTCCTACATTAGATTTTGCAAATCTCTCAGCAGACCAGATGCAGAATATAGGTGAGATCCTCCAAAGGAAAGCAAAACAAAAGAAGCTTAAAGAGGAGAGAGACAAGGAGTATCAAATCATCAAGGATGCTAAGGACATTTTGTCTGATGCATTAGGCATTAAAGTAGACTCCTCCCAGCATGTTTTGTTACAATTAGCAGAAGCAGTTGAGAAATACAATGAGGACTCATCCGGGACAGAAAAGTTAGTTGAAAGAGCCGAGAAGAAATTCAACAATAAAGTGCTTGAGCACATTGCTCAGCACATAGCTATTAACCAAGTGGAATTGTCTTCAGTTTTGTCTAACATAGAATCTATCTATTCGAATGCTACCTCTCTTTTGGCCAGACTATGCAATTTTGCCGAGTTCACAAAGGATGTTAAAGATAAAATGAATAAAATGGATGAGGATATGAAGATTAGCATACAGAAGCTGCAACTTGAACCAAGTTCAAGCTCTGCTCATCACATGAAAATTTCACACCTATCTAATATGCAGTCTGATCTACTGAAAGAAGACTCAAGGATCCGGTCCACACTGCTAGACATCCAACACATGATCCTTCCCATCATGAATACAATGTATAAGCACATTGAACATTCCAGAACATTGATTCATGACAATCAGTTCTCTATAGCAGATCACATGATTGAACTCTCTGCAGAAGTCCAAATTGCTATACAAACATGTAAGACCCTGCAAGAAAGTTGGGACAGAACCCTAGCACTAATAATGAAGGTACATTCTGATTTCTTATCAAATTTTGGATTCTCTCTGTAAATAACTTGTATATGCACCTTTGGCATTATCGTCAAAAAAGGGGGAGATATGTATAGAAGGAGAGATATGTATACTGTATAGATTTGTATAAGAAACAGTTAGCACATTGAAAGGGGGAGACAATGTATAAAGCCCTATAACAAAGACAAATTTTGAAAAATCAAAATAAAACTCAGCATGACTCGTGTATATAAATTTTGGCCAATAAGTGTTTTTGTCACTAATGCCAAAGGGGGAGATTGTTGGCATTAAGCAGAATTGCCACTAGTGACAACACTTATTTGCATTCTGGATATAAACCGAGCAGACAAGTGCAAACCGAGCAGACAGTGCAAACCGAGCAGACAGTGCAAACCGAGCAAGTTAGTACAAACCGATCAGGACAATGTAAACCGAGTAACATCTTGTCTACCGAGTCACCAGTACTTACCGAGTTCAAAACCTACCGAGTGATCAGTATGAACCGTGCCTTCACTTCTACCGAGTGCATGACGATGCCGAGTAATGCAGTGGACGCCGAGTATCAGAAAGTCACCGAGTCAGTTTGAAGGAACCGAGTAACTACTTGGGCCGACTTAGTAGCACTCATGTTTATTTGTCAAGCCGACTGTGTAATTGTAATTGTAATTAATTGTTTAAGACCTGTATATAAGCAATGTTGTAAAAAGAAATGATATATATGAAGGAGAAAGTATGTGAAAGAAAAAGAAAGGCAGAAATAAGCGAATTGCAGAAGGCTTCAGAAGTATAAGGTACAGCAAAGACAAATTCATCACAAAAGGTGATCAGTACATTAGAGAATCTCAATCAGCAATCCAGTTGCAAAGCAGAGATCTACTGTTTCATTCTAACAGGTGAATCAGTACTAAATCCTTTAACCGGGTAGACTTAACAGTCTTTGTAAAAATCTCTTTACCGAGTGCATACTTCACTATATGTTTGTAAATCCTTTAACAGGGTGGATTTAGCAATCCTTATTGCTCCTAACAGGGCAGATCATCAGAAGTGATCAAATTGTAAGCCTTAACCGGCCAACTTTATTCTGCAGTATTAAAGCTTTGTGGGTTTCATCCCCACCCCAGTTTTACTTTCTTTTGGAAGGTTTCTGGGTAACCAAATCTATGTGTCATTATTGTGAATGCTTTTAAGTTTCATGCTTTCTGTATGCAAAGGTTAAAAGGTAAATTTCATGTTGAAATTGTGAGAAAATTTGGAGTTACTGATTCACCCCTCCCCTCTCAGTAACTCGGTTAATTCCTGAATATTTCCAACAAATTGGTCCCTAGACCTAAAGATAAGAATGTTATAGGAACAAAATGGGTATTCAGAAACAAGATGAATGAACAAGAAGTAGTAAGGAAAAAAGCAAGATTGGTATGTAAAGGATACTCACAGCAAGAAGGAATTGACTATGAAGAAACTTTTACACCAGTAGCAAGAATTGAAGCAGTAAGAATGTTTTTTTCCTATGCATCTTACAAGAAATTCAAAGTGTATTAGATGGATGTGAAGTCAGCATTTCTGAATGGAGAATTGGAAGAAGAAGTCTACATTGAGCATCCTAAAGGTTTTCCTTTGACTAGAGAAGGAGATATGGTATGTAAATTGAAGAAAGTTTTATATGGACTAAAGCAAGCACCTAGAACTTGGTATGCGAGATTGGATAATTATTTGTTAAAATTAGGATTTACAAAAGGCACAGCTGATAGCAACCTATACACAAAGGAAATTGAAAATGGTTTGTTGGTTTTGTTGATGATATTATCTTTGGAGGAGAAGATGAAGCCAGTGATAAATTTGCAGATGAAATGAAGACTGAATTTGAAATGAGTATGATTGGTGAAATGAAATACTTTTTAGTATTGCAGATAACACAGAATAATGATGGTATCTTTGTAAGTCAGACAAAATACTTGAATGATTTACTGAAGAGATTTGGAATGGAGAACTGGAAACCAGCTGGAACACCTATGATAACTGGACACAAGTTATCTATCACAGATGAGACTCCTGCAGTGGAACTGAAGAAGTATAGATCTATTATTGGAGGATTACAATATTTGACTCATACAAGACCTGATATATCACATGCAGTTGGAATTGTAGCAAGATTTCAAGCTGGACCTAGAGAATCACATTATGCAGCAGTAAAGAGGATAATGAGATACTTAAGAGGCACAATTCAGTATGGATTGTGGTATGAAAAATCTGATAATTTTACCCTATGTGCATGTACAAATGCTGATTGGTGAGGTAGTGTTGATGACAAAAAGAGCACCAGTGGTGGAGCATTTTTCCTTGGAGGAAGATTGGTTTCTTGGCTAAGCAAGAAGCAAAATTGTATTTCACAGAGCACAGCAGAAGCAGAGTATGTGGTAGCAGCAAACAATTGTAATCAGATAATTTGGATGAAGCAAATGCTGAAGGATATTGGAATAAAATTTGTTGAGCTTGTTGTTATACATTGTGATAACACTAGCACAGTTAGTATGTCTAAGAATCATGTGTTACATTCTAAGACAAAATATATAGAGATAAAGTATCATGTAGTGAGAGAGAAAGTGGCAGAGAAAGAAGTCAGACTTGAGTACATAAGCATGTAAAGGAGCAGATTGTAGATATATTTACAAAACCTTTGCCTAAGGATACATTTGAGTATCTGAGAGGTATGCTTGGGGTTATGCCCCAGCCTACTTTTGAGAAGTGATGCAGATTATTGCATCCGTCTAGTGGTATATGAGCCTTATATTTCTTTTGGACTGGATGATGGTACTTCCTCTATGGGGGAGTATGTGTATCTGAGCTGAGTCATAAGGACTCTAGTGAATGTATTTTCTGAACAATGTCTTTTGACATTGAAGTTGTTGTTTGACATAATGATGAAACGTCTATCATTCATGTCAATGGGGGACAAGTATACATGAAAAACCATATGTTGGAGAGAACTGTATAGGAAAATGAAGCAAGATTTGATTGATGAAGAGGATTTGAAAGTATTTTCTGAGCAGTAGTGTTGCAGTGTTGGTATTCATGGAACTTGGATATTTTTTCATCTATGTTTCCATCAATACTAATGGGGGAGATTGCTAGCAATGAATGCTGAATATATCCTATGGGAGAGTATTTGCAGCCATTGTGTAGTAGTTGTTGTTGCATTCATGACTGTGATTGTCATTGATGTCAACACAATGATCTACTGGAGATTAGCAGAGAAACAAATAGTGTTTGAGTTAGCGCACTTGGGATATTGAAGATGAAGCTATGCGGAGTTGAGGACTTACTCTATGATGTTCTATAAGATTTTTGTTAAGAGCGCAGGCATAAATTCATTTATTCATGATAGTTATGAGGAAATCAATGGAAGCAGTATTCAGGCAGTGTTCATGAGTAGCGGTTTGTGGAAATCGGATCATATCTCCTAATCAGGATGGAATCTGATCATGCGCAGTTATGAGGTAGTTGAAGACATGATGTTAGTGATGTGGACGTGAGCACAAGATCCGAGGTCGCATGAGTGAAGAATTATCTTAATTGGAAGTTGAGAGTTTTGTGTAATTTTTATGTAACGTGTGGAAACAAATATTTTGTAATTTGTATGCCGACTCATTTGTAATTACTTGAGTGCGGTATAAAGGAAGGAATGTTTTCCTTGTTGTAATATGTGGGTGAGATAGTAACTGTGAATTATATGAAAGTGAATTAAGAAATTGTGAAAGCGAATTTGTTGAAAGAGGATATGCGAAGTATAAAGATCTGATATTGAGATCTAGAGAAGCAGTTGGTGCGGTTTGGCACAGTCAGAGGAGTATTGAATTGTTGAGATCAGTAATCTTTTGGTATTATTCTATTGAGTAATACAAAGATTAGTTGGACAGTGAGTTCAGTGATCTTACCCTGAAGTTGTCTGGGTAGTGGGTCCTTCTGTCTTCCATAACTCCTAACAGAGTAAGAATCTTTTAACAGGGATTCAAAGTCTCCTAACAGGGACTCATATGTATTGAATGTATTTCATAAGACTCCTAACAAAGTCCATCCTCTCATAAGGAATTTTCATATTAGTGCATCTTTTGTGGGCATCATTCTCATCAGGGTTTACTCTTTGATCAAGAGGTTCTCTACTCAACATATCTCGTGTCATTGTGTTATTGTGCATGTATATCTTTCTATGGTTGTTGATTACATTGCTTACATGGTTAAAATCTATTAAGGTTGATAAAAGTTGTATTTATCTGATAACTGATTCACCCCCCCTCTCAGTTATCTTGGTGGACTTTACTTTCTAACAATATATATATATATATATATATATATATATATATATATATATACGACAGAAGTAGATTTGAAAATGAAAAGTAGAGAGGAAATTGTTACCGAAGTTTGGGCTAGAATCTAAGGGAATACATCATTTGGGATGACCTTGATCTAGGATCAGTAGATGCAATAAAAATTGAAATATTTGTGATTAGGATGCTTCGCAAAAGTTTTCTTAAAATTTTTGTCAAAAGTATTTCAAATTATGTCGATTGGGCCAACGTAGACCCATATTTTTCTGATTTGCAAAAGCTGGAGTTATAGGTCTTTGTCTCCTCAACATGATTCCAAAATCATGTTTTTGTACTCTCTCAAATGTACACACAAAGAGATAATTTTGTTGGGTTGATGGTGGTTTGCCTAGTTCAAACCTTGATTTTAGAATTAACCATGAAAATGAAATAACATGAGTTGAAAATGAAAGTATTTTGTAATGTAGCAGAGACTAAATCTAAAAATTTACTTAATTATAACGTCACAAGTTTTTTTTATGTCAAATTCTTCATGAAGATGTTGACCTTGAATTTTATGGTTAACTTTACGGAAAACAGATCATGAACACCATCATGAATATTTAATATCTAAACTTTACTCCTTGTCCTCAATGCCTTGGATGATGCTTGATCAATTGCTCAATAGGAGAGAGTAAGTGTATAATTCCATGAGATGGATGTGGAATTTGGAGGGCTAAGCCTTTTTGATACCTATTCTAAGGAATTAGGTTAGTAATTTTAAAGCAATTCGACACTAAGGAAGTTATCCAACTCCTGCAAGCTACTCGTTAAGTGATTTGAATTTGGGCCCTATTTATCAAGGAAAGGTTGCCCTAGGCAACCATAGCCTGGGTCAAGGTCACTCCAGGCAACCTTCTCCTAGGGCAAGGTCACCTAAGGTGAAGTTCACCTCCCAACAAAGCTAGAGTCAAGGACTCTATGTAAATAATACAAAGGAGAAGCCATAATTTGAACTAGTATGACTAGAATCAAGCATGTCAGGCATACGAGGTCAAAAATACTAAAGTAAGGATTAGGTGAGCAAAAAATTGTATGTGGATACAATTCACAATTCCACAAAACCATATTCAAAGCCAATAAAAAAAATCATAGGAGCATCTCAAATTTTAAATGGGAAGTCTAGAAGGAACCAACAAGAAAAATATAATAAAAATTTTATAGTAGCCAAAATTTTAGAGGAAAGAGAGTTTATTTGCCAAAGAGGGAGGCTTAGTGATGTAATGGTTTAGTTGCTTTTCAATCTTGACATGAAAATTTACCTCTAACTAGTAGGCAAGACCAAGAGGCAAAGGAAATGTTCAATATCAAAAGATTTCCAGTGATCAATTTATTTCTATTTGAAAGAATCTAGCCAACCAAGTAGAGTTGGAAATAATTATCTATAGCGCTCATTCTTTTACCATAGAATACTTGAACCAAAAGCATGGTTGCATAAATCAAAGCAAAGAAGAGCTTTCTTGATATTATACTCATTCGTATAAAGAGTGACAAAATATTACATTTTTATCACTACTATTAAATAGGTTAAAAATAAAAAGATTAAATTACAACTTTTAAAATTCTAAAAAATTACTAACGAAACTAAAAAAAGAACTTATAATATAATAATTTAACATCTAATTTTTAAAAGTGAACTTTACAAGAGTGATATTGAAAGGTAATTTCTTAACTACAATACAAACCCACTTATTTTGAAGACAAGTATAATAATGCTAATGATAATAGTATTTTATAAGACATAATATACTCCAAGATTCAATCTTGTTGGCTCTTGGATTCTATGAACTTAATTTGCATCAAAATAAAATGGAACAGTTGTTTTTAAAGATGTCAAGATATACCTTGCTTATTAATTTTGTAATTAGCTTAAAATCAACCAACAATAATATTTATTTAATTTTTTGAATAAATATGTGATTAATTCATGTCATATTACCCTCTGATGGGAAATCAAACTTAGAGAAGGTATCAGTTTTTATAGACAATGATATGTAATATTTTACTACTGATGACTTAAAGAATGATAAATTTTAAGATGTCACGACTTTAGTTAAACTCCGACAGAATGGGAGCCTTAAAGAACATTCCAGTTCTAATTAAGAAGTATTAAGATAATTGCATCCATGTGATTCCCGTGTCAGTGTCAATTGTAGGGTCTGGTGACTTATTGAGGCTGATTTGAACTACAAAGGTTGCTGGTTCCTTGATTCTTGTTTTGGCATGCAAAGAGATGATGTTAATGCTCATATTTGCTTCACGTAGTTGCTGTTGTGTTTCTTATAGTTATTGGTATGTTATTTTTATGCAGTAACTTGAATGTGAAATTGTAATTGTTATGCAGCATCTTGCTGTTCTGAACTTTTAATTTTTTATAGTCTGCAGGGGACTTGAAGCTCTATTAGTCAGCTGTTGAACAAAAAGGATCTTTATAATTGTAATTTCTTTTTTCTTAATTCAATGTTTTAAAAAAATATTTAATCATATTCATTTGATCCTTTATATGATGAGTTAGAAGTACATTTATCTTTCTTGAGTTCAATTGATTAGGCTGTGCTAATACTATATAGGCATCATTTGTAATGAAAAAACTTTAGGTTAAAAATATTTGTTTTTAGAAAAAAAGGTTTACAAGACTTAAAAAGTTTTAGAGTCTTTTTGAACAATATAAATTTTTAAAATAAATATGTTGAAGTTATTGATGAATGAAAATAGGATAATGGTAATATTTATAGAGAACATTTAGTTATTTTATTTATAAAGTGAATATAATGAATATAAAGGAGTGGTATTATATGATTTGTAAAGAGATAAGAAATGTAATTTCTTTTTTATAGAAACATAGAATTTAAAGAACACTTCTAATGTGCAATACATAAATAATTATATAATAAATATATAATATGCTAACACTCTTTTAAGCACAACTTAGGGGGACAAAAGTTATCTCAAATAGATAGTGTTAGATTAGATACTCATATTATTGACATATATAATACACATATACTTAGACAAAATGACAATCAATAAAATACTTGTGCACTAACTTTCCAATTCAATAGGGCATAAAACAATCATTAAAATTATGATATCATTTGAAGTTATAAACCTTATCTATATCTTTGTACACACAAATACTTAGAGGGGGGCGAATTAGTATTTCAATATTTTAAATCAAATCACCACACCAATAATAACATCAAAATAATATCAAACATGACCCTTTGGTGAAATTGTGGGGCTTCTACACTATAGTGCCTACAACCAAGGTTCAAGTCCCCCAGGGTTACTCTCTACTGTGGTTCTCAATGGAGAGTTGTTAACTTTAATCCTTGGTGAAGAAGTGGAGCTTCTTTCTTTTAAAGATTAGCAAGCTGGATTCTGATGAAGATGATGATCTAGGCTATTGGAAGCTGGTGGGGTGTGTGTGATTGGGATTTTCTTAACCTTGTGGTTTCTTTTGTCTCGTTTCTTGGCCATTCTTTTTAGGATTTTTCCTATGGCTCACTGCAAAAATGATGGGTTGGGGTGTTGTCTCCCATTACATTTGTAATCAGAGTGATTGTTCCTTCAGAAGTTTGGAGGCTGCACTGATTATGCCAATTTTTTAGGCCAATTTTAGTGTGGTGAAGGTGTTTATTTGTAGAATGGTTGTGATATCTATGGAGGACGTCTTCCCATTTTCTCAGACCATGTGATGTTGTGTGACCATCTTGACATGGCTTGTGATGGCTATGGGGGTTCCTTTCTAGAGGACTCTTTTGTTGTATAACCCTTGTTAGGGTGTCTTGTTTCTTTCTTCCTTGCATCAAAACTTCTTCCATCTGTGTGGGGGCATTGTCTTGGTAATTAGAGATCAGATATTCAAAGTGAATGGAGTATCTACTACATAGATTTTGTGTATCAAACATTTATACGATTCCCAATTTTTGTTGATTAATTCTACAAAACTGCCATTGTTTCGCATTACTCCTCTCGATGGCCAAGCGTGTGTTATGAGAATTTCTATGGAGAATTCCCCCAATCCACATATTTGGGGCGACCACCTGACTTACATGGATGAGGGATTCTCATGTTGGTTCCTAAAGGGGATGGTCTTGGTGGCTGACTCTACTTTGTTTGTTGATGCCATATTATTCTCTATTCACTAGCATATTTGGCATGTTTATGGTGAAAGAAGGGGTTGTTGTCATATTTTGAAGGATCTTGTTGATGGTATCCCTCTTGTGGGGGACTAGCTAGAGCCCTTTCTTAATTTTGGCATTGGTATTTTCTTTATGTGGGCTTTACTTTTTCTGTATGGATTTGGGCTCCCCCTTTCTATGTGGCCCTTCTTTGATATGGTTTAAGTAGAGATGTAATGACTCTCCAGTTTGTTGGGGATTTGAAGTGTTTTATAGTTTGGTGGGCCTTATGGCTGGGGGTGATGAGGTTGTGAGAAGGATTTCTACATTGAGTGGTAGGATCTTGGGGTTTCATTCTCTTCCTTCCTCAGACTTGTGGTGGTTATGGTTTATCAAAGAGGTTCCTAGTTTTTGGATCCTAGTGTAGTAGAAGCTTGCTTTTTTATGTCAAGTGTGGTTGGCTATGCCTTAGTTATTTCAAATGGTGAAGCTATAGGTTGAGTCCATACCTTTTGAAGTTACTATATCATATAAAATGGTGTGCAATATTAGGATAGATCACTCACCAAATCATAGGTTACATATAGGAAGATCCAAGACCTTGAAACAAAGGAACCTGATTATCCCAAGGTAAGGTGTCAATTCATGATCTTCACAATGTAGGGTCTTGGACTGGTCTTCTTTTTCCTAAGAGGATTCGTAAGTGATATGAAAGAGAGGAATCTAAACTACAAAAGTAGATACAAATAAATGACAAAGAGGGAAATGTACTTACCTCGACGGATAGTAGAGGTTCAAACTTTAGTTCTAAAAATGGGCTATCAAAATTTATCTAAACTTGAAACAGATCTGGATCTCGAACCAAGAAGCTATAAATTGCAAACTTTAAAAATTTTGGGGTCCCAAGAACAAGTCAAATTCCCTGGTATAGGTCGACCTCCTTGGTATAGGTCGACTTCAACCTATACCTGAATGTGCCAAAAATAGAAATAATATCTAGGTCTTCTAGATCTTCTATTAGGCTTCCCAAATCTGCAACTGAAAATTTACTTCGAAACTATAGGGTATAGGTCAACTTCAACCTATACCTAAGATTGTCCAAATCAGAAAAAGAAAGTGGATCTGGGAAGTTCTTCCAAATGGGTCCTCAGATATGCAACTATATATGTCATCCAAACCTAGGGGCTTGCCTTGGTCAAGCCCCTATTTAGGAATTAACCTTGAATTGAAATAAAGAAAATGCTAGCATGTAGTTAAGATTAAATTTAAATAGAATGTAGCATACCATGCAGATGCAATTGTGCTTAGTATGTGATCAAGTATGTTGATGTAATAGCCTCGACTCAACACAAAAAACAAAAGGAAATCATGTAAGACAAACCCTCATGTAGTAGATGCTTGTAATTCACCTCAATGTAGAAGAAAATGAAGAAGAAGAAGAAGAAGAAGATGACTTGAATGTATGTATGTGGATATCCTCCTTTGATGGTCAACTCCTTTGTCTTCAACGAAGAAAGAAGCTAGATCTATGGAATTAAATGCATACTTGATTGAGTGATGGATGAATGCCTTCAATGAATCCTTTCTTTCCTTGCTTGGTCTCCTTGAATGCACCTTGGAATTGATTGTTTGAAGTTATAATGGATTCTCATAGATCATAATGAATGCCTAGATGTGAAAATGAGAGGAAGAGGCCTCTTTTTATAGTGATTCGAGGCTTAGATTCACAAAGGCCAACAAAGAAAAATGGGAAAAAGCTAATACTTTGCATTGGGCTCAAGAACCAATAAAAAATCATAACCTTTATAGGTTGAGGTCAACCTATACCTGATTGTACAAATTTTGAGATAAACATTTTGGAATCTAAGAAGTATTGAAAGATCTCAGGGGAAAATAGAAAGATAAGTAGGAAAACTTATCGTAAATGCATTCAAATCTTTGAATTACCAAAATGGGACCTAAGAGGGGAATGAAGCATATAAATTAGAGCCAACTTAGAGTTTTGTGCAAGATTGGAGGAAAAAAGAGGAACTTTATTTAAATTATGTATATAATTAAATGCAATATGAGGTCCTAAATGTAATAAACACACTAAGGAGGGAAAAAATGATCCCAATAAGTGCATAAAAGTATGTGCTTGCTTTTTAGGATGGTACAGTTAACCCCAACTTTAGCGGGAGTATGAGACAAGCTCATACCTACAATAAAGTAAGAGATAGAGGAAAGAGAGAGAAAGATAATTGTGGCGAATTGTAAAGATATAGAACATCACTAAGTCTAGGGACCTAAGCCCCCAAACTAAGGATCCTAACTCTACATCCATGCATGAGACAAAATACATCAAAATCAAAGGGATTAACTTACTAAAGAAAAACTCCAAATAAACTAGTGAAAGAGACCTTGCTCAGAAAATATCTGTCACTAATATCATGCCTGGAAATCTATTGCAAGAGCACAAATGACCACATACGAAGAAAAAGAGATTCGCCAATGAAAATATTGTCACCATGATCTAATCTAACTAAAATGATAGTAGAGAGAGAGAGAGAAGTGTGATTACCTTGTCTAGTAAGATTGTGTCTTATTGTGAACCACACAAAAGATATAATTGAAAGTTCTAGTAGGTTTATGTGTCGTGCTACTCAATCTTATCAAAAACCTTGTGTCTACTAGTGGATTTTCCCGTGTTTGTATGTGTGCACCTTGCACTCCACAAATCAATCAATCTATCACCATGAGGATTGGTTATGTTTGGATACTCCATGGATGGATCAAGGTCTGTTATATCCATAAAGATTAGTTTGTGTATGCCAAGATACGTTGAATAGTCTAGAAAATTATGTTATGCTAGTCAACCAATCCTAAATATGAGAAAGGGAGAGTACATGGCCCTATAAAATTATGTTTTGCTAGTCAACCAATCCTAAATATGTGAAAGGGAGAGTAAATGGCCCTAGAAAATTGTGTTATGCTAGTGAACTCTATCTATCATGCTTAAAGAGATAAAAATATATGTAATAAGGAGGCTATGTATGCCCCCCCTTTAAGAGGAAAAAATATGTGCTATTTTTTCATCTTAAGGAAGATAAAAACAAGGATGAAGCACTTTTAATACCAAAATAGCATCCACAAACAACACCCTATCCAAACCAAAGAGGTCACAATTCCTATGAAGTCATCGAAGGGACGAATGCAAAGAGATATTGTGCCATAAATATAAAAAGGATCCTTATGAAGGACGATGCATTGTTTACTCTCCAAGGTAAGGGATTTATCTTACACGGAAACCCTTTAGCGAATGATGAAAAAGGTTATGATCAAGGATGCATATCCTTAATGTAAACTAACATTTCTATATATGATTGGATGTCAAATAATAGATACATATTGTGTTGGAAAGTAATGTTAAGAAGATTGCCACTGGAGTCACAGTCATGAAAATGACTAAGTCCAGAATTAGAATAACAGCCTGTACAGTGCTACAATTTTGGTCAATGATGAAGATATATAAGGTATTGGGGCTTGCAAAGTTAACTGAAGGTATTTTGGGATGTATACATGCTTCAGTTAAGAGCGCATGAGTTTTGGCTACTAGATTTGTGAGATACAGTGTTCAGAAGGTATGTGAAGACAGTAAAACAATATAATAGGGTATATGAACAATTGTGAAGATCAAGGGGAGTATAGTGGATATGATAATGTGCTAAGATAGGTGAATAGAGTATATTGCTGACTCTTTGGTAATATAAGATCGCCGACTCCATAATTATCATTTGCATAAGTTATTATTATGTTTTATATGGTATTTGTGAAGCTGACTTGAAGGCTGATTTTGTATAAATATAGAGTGCTTTTGTGAAAGCGAAGAATGGTTATGTCTATGATGATGAAGTAAGATTGTCAATCTAAGAGAAGAGATCAGATGTGAGATCAATAAGAGGTCGTGCTATAACTAGAACTATCAAAAAAAGATAAGTGCTTGTATTGTTCACATTTTGGAGAATTCTTTTGAGATAGTTTTTGATTGTAAGAGAAAATGTTCTCACCACCTTTAACCGGGTGTTTTGTATACCCCTAATAGGGTTTTGTATTCCTCTAACCAAGAAATGCACTATGTAACAATCATCTCCTAACAGGGCTAGATCTCCTAATAGGGATATTATATTTTAGTGCATATTTGTGGGTACCATCCCCACCGGGGTTTTCCCTTGGTCAGGGTTTCCTTGAGAACAAATCATGATATCATGAGTAATGTGTCATTCTTATATGTTCTTTTAATTTTTGCATTACTTTGGATTGTTTATAATTGTTTAAAGTTGAAATCAAAGTTTTGTAATACTGATTCACCCCCCTCTCAGTATTACCTAATCCTAGCAATTTGTATCAGAGCTTTTGGCCCTTGGAGAGAAAGCCTAACAACTTAAGGGAGATCAGAATGGATTCAGGAGATTTGGAAGAGAACTTTGAAGCTGCACTTGATCTGGATAAAGTGAAGGCTGAGAATGGCGAATTAAAATTCAAATTAAGAAGAGAAGATGGTTTCATCAGGAAACTAATAGAACACCTTGAGATTGAAAAAAGTCAGCGACAAGACCTTATGGAGAAGATCAAAGAAGATTCAAACAGTGATACATCAGAAAAAGTGAAGAAGATGGAGCAAAAAAAAGAACAAATCAATATTTTGATGATTAAATAAATTCAACATGAAAAGGATAAAAGAAACAAATGTGAAGAGTCACTAGAATAAGCTAATATGCAGATAAGTCAAATGAAGATTGAACTTGACTAATAAAAAGATAAATATCAGGAATTATAAAAATATAGTCAAATCATTAAAGGTGAACTCACTCAAGCCAAATTACACATTGAGAAGTTACACATGAGCAGTGACAAGATTGATGAACAAAGAGAAAGAAAAAATCCTAAGGAGATATGAATGGAGTTGGATTCAATGAAGTAGAAAGTTCAAAAACCCAAGAAGAATCAAATGAAGCAAAGACTGAAGAAAGACCTGTTGGAGATTTTCAAGCAAGCCATATTGCTGACTGTATGTTTGTCATTAAAGACAACACATGGTAAGTAGTGTGCATGGAAGCCTGATGGAGAGAGCCTTGACCATATGGTTCTTAGATATGTTATCAACATGATATCATAGACGCAGAGGTTGATTCTGAGTGAAGAAAGTAATACAGTTGTTTGTATCAGTGAGTGTTCTTGACAGGTCTCAGGAAGAGTTATGTATGTGATATACAATATGGTTGATATGAAGCCTTGTGCATTTATATTTATGTTGTAGACATATGTGTGATGCTATGTTCATAGACGCAAAGTCAGATGTGCAGTACAGGTTGAGTTATGAAGTCTCCAGTTGACAGTGACAATTTCTTGAGTATATCTGGTGAAGCCGAAAGTGTTTATATTGTTGTTGTAGTTGCGCCTGTCATTTGGATATGTGTGTTTGGATTTATATTTGGATAAGAGTTAATAATGTTTGGTTAAGCGCGCATGACATAATTCAGCATGAGAATAAAGTTTTAGTTAATTTGGTGGAGCCGACAGTGTGAAGTGACGCATCTACTCATATTGAGTTGGGCGGTCTTAATTTGTGTTGCGCACTTAGTACAGACAACTGAGATGTTATTGGAGAGTTTTATTATTTCTCTAATATGATTTCAAGATGGTTCTAACAGGCTGACTTGATTATATCATTTAGAGGAAGATATTTATAGGTAGTCATTTTGTGATTGCTAAGTATGGCAGATAGTTGAAAGATAGAGAGCAGAGCAGAGAGTGTGAAGTATTGTGCCATCAATAGAAGGTCTAGGTGACAAAGAAGAAAGTGTATGGTACTCATTAGAACTGATCAAGACAGCATGTCTACCTCGCAGTTCACCAAAGATCCAGATATAGTGTGTATCTATTAAAGAGAAGGTTTCAACCTTTACCCCTTTGAGCAATGTGCTCCCGGACAGTGTGTCCTCACCCCTAATAGGTTTAATTGTAAAAGACTCCTAACAGGGTCCAACCCTTGACCAGGTCACTGTACTTAATGCATTGTAAAGATCAACTCCTAACAGGGTTGTAAGATCTTCTAACAAGGATCATAATACTCTAGTGCAGTTTATAGTGGGTGCTAATTCCCACCAGGGTTTTTACCTATTTGGGTTTCCTTGTAACCAAAATTGTGGTATTATGTTAAGTGTTCTCATATTGTGTTTAAGCTTAATGTTCTTATATACTTAATGGGATAAAGAATTGAATCTTGTAGATAACTACTTCACCCCCCCCCCTCTCAGTTATCTCTTGGGACTATTCCTAACAAGACCTACTCCTGAAGAGAGACCTACTCATGAAGAACCTAGAGAACAGTTTAGACCCTTCAGAGGTAGATGTTTCAGATGCAACAAAGTTGGACACATGAAAAGAGATTGCTGAAGTAAAGGTAACTCTAAGCCCTTTACTAGTTACTTTTTTAATTGCTATGAATATGGACACAAGAAAGTAGATTGTAGAAAACCTGATCAGTCCAGGTATAAGAAAGACTATGTCAGAGAAGAATCAGAAGTCAATATTACATGTCAAAAATGTAATAACTTTGGGCATATAGCAAGGTATTGTAAGTTGTAGACTAATCAAGATAGAAGGAGACCACCTACTTGTTACAAATGTAACAACCAAAGGCACACCCCAACCAGATCCACCTTGTAGAACAACACGCAGAAGCAACAAAAACACAAAGTGGGAGAGAGAAATGTAGAAGTTTGATATATTATCTTCAAATTGATTCATACATGTCAGGATGTAAGGCCTTCCCAGTTCAGGCCAGATATTACAATCAAGTACAGAAGTCCTCCAACATGTGAGGATTTGCAGATAATCTCAAATTTTCTATCTTCTATCTTCTATCCCAAAACTGCTTCCTAAATTCTAACCAAACAACAACATTTATACAAGAGGCTACCGAGCCAAGTCAGCCTTCAGATCCATAATCAACAGAAGGGATGACCATATCTAGGTCCACACACTTCCCAATGATGGATACCAACATTAAATTTGTGACCCAAATTAAATGCACGAGTCGGCCTCAAAAGAAATCCAAAACAAACAACTCGGTAAGAAAGGAAATCGAGCGCTAGACAAGCATCACTGAGTGCCAGGAAAATTCACCAACCAACACCGACGAACAAAGGAAACCAAGAAACACCGAACCAACTTAGTCAAAGTAGGAACCGAGCAACACAGACAAACTCTAATATGTTTTTGGTTACATAGGATTGCTAAGGATCCGAGATGCTCCTGCATCAGCAGGTGTTAGTGATATGAGGATCTTTGCAATAACTTCTTCTTCATCATAAGTGCCTCCATAATTTTTGATTCCAACTACAGCTTCTGTAACCCTTTGAACATAGGCCCTAATGCTTTCATCCTTATTCATTTGCAGCTTCTCCATCTTTGTCTTCCAGTTTTGTAACTTTGCCTGTTTGGTATACTTGTCTCCTTCATATAGTGCCTCTAATCTTTCCCAAATATGGAAAGCCAAATCCAAGTCTTTAACTTCAGAAAACTCTCCTTCAGAGAGTGCACTGATCAGTGCTTCTCTTGCGATCATGTTCAATGAAAATATCTTCTTTTCATCCTCATAGCAGTTGTCAATTCATCTTCGGTCTTTAAAGGTATCTTGTTCCTTGTAATCAACCAATAGTCGATCCCCAAACAAAATAGGTTAGTTCACATCTTGTTCTTCCAACTGTCAAAGTTTTTAGGATCAAACTTCATACTATCCTTCCTATAGAATGCCATCTCCAAGATCACCTCAATTTGTTAAGCTTTCTCTCTGAGGACCACAAGCTCTGATACCAATTGTTAGGAATAACAGTTCAGAATACAACTGAGAGGGGGGGTGAATCAGTTGTATGGCATATTATTAAAATTTAAGCAACATAATATTAGATCCAATGAACACAATGAATGCCAACACAATAACACAATATTTTGGTCTTGGGGAAACCCTGTTAAAGATAAAAACCTCGGTGGGAATTAGCACCCACAAATAATGTACTGAGAGTATAGTTATCCTTGTTAGAAGATATAGCCTTGTTAGAAACTTATTGAAACATTACAGTACATAGTCCTTGTTAGAGGACAGACCCTATTAGGAGTCAAGAACAAAAGGGAGGGCTCACTGCCCAAGGCTCATTACCCAAAGAAGGTTAAGTCCACCTTCAAAACTCACTGTTCACAACACAAGTGTATATAAATAAATACACAATCTTTTGAACTATGCGGCAGAAACTATCTTTGCTTGATCAGTTCAAATGAAGTCCACCAATAAACCTCTATTGTACATAGAGCAGACACAATCTCGCAACTTTCACAACCTCTCTATATCATCTTCTTCACATCCATATCTTTTCCAAAGAAAATACCTTTCATTTATATCTTATTACAATTCTTATAAACAATTCGTCCCATAAGGCTTTCCTAATTACAAACAATTACATAAACCCTTACTAAGATACACATGCTATCTAGAACAAGTCTACAATGATTATATTACAACAATTAAAGACTGATATCCTAAATTCAAGTACATGCTACATCTTTGTAGTCAGCTTCCAAATAGATCACTTTCCAGAGAAAACATCATAGCTGACATCATCCTGCATTCCATACCTTGCGCAGTTCATAGAACACTCTTCAATATTGTATCTTTCATCTCCTAAGTTCGCATACACTGATTTCGTAACTCCTGTAAGCTATACACAAAACACAGAGACTAACTCTGTCATTTCTCATTGTCATAGTCAGTGACCAGTCTTCACCAAAGCATTTGTAACTCATCTAATATGAAGCAATAAATGATGTGATCTTGGATATAAGATCACAACATCCTCCTGAACTCTCATTTGTCTTCGCAGCATCTAAAATATTCTTACAGTGTCCGTACATTATGATAACTAGTCTAATTCCCTCACAAAAACATATGTTGATACCAGTGACAAAACACAAATGAAAATAGTATGAGTGCCCATTCAGTAACGTAGTGATTAAACACCTCCCCATGCATTAGCAATATCCAACAAGATGTCTCTTTGTTCATTTCTCCCATAGATTGTGAAGATGATTCACAACTGTCCATAAGACTTTCAAGGGTAGCCCTATCCTTGGCTATGATCTCCTCAATGTTCTTTATGTGCCCATAAGGATTTATGCAGTAGCTGTATATTTTCCTTCCTTGTGCTACACAACTCTTGGCCTTAGGAGTAGTAGCCTTGAGAATGTTTAAGTCCCATGAAATGGACTTGTAGACTTCTCTCAACTTCTTTTCCAAAAAGTTCTTCTCAGCCTTTTCTTCTACAGTTTTTAGCAATGAATCAAAATGATTATTAAAGCTATCTAATACTGTACCAAGGTTCTCAGCTTCATCCTTTTCTTTGAAGATAACTGGTGAGGGGAGTAGCTTGTTCATTGTTTCTACAACCCTGACCATTACCTTAACTCTTTCATCACCTTTTTGAATTGATCTTTCCTTAGCTTTAGCAAAGGCCATAAATGATAGTCTCATCAGCTCATCCTCATCCATGTTGTCCATATCAAAACTTACTAGTTTGGCCATACTTGCCAACAATAAGGAGGTGTCCAAACTAACTTCAGCAATATTTCTAGATTTGATCTATTCTACCTGCTTCGGCTGAATTTCTTCCTCCTGTACTTTTTCTTCTTGTTTCTCTTTTGATTTCTCTTCCTCTATCTTCTCCTAATCTCCAACCTCCATCGCACTATCCACATTGTCCAAAAATGGATCATTAACATCCTGCGAAGTGTCAAGGGTTAGAGGCACAACAGTGACAAAGAAATCTAGTAGCATGCTATCTTGAACACTTTCATCCACTGCCTTGGAACTTTCTCCTAAACCCAAATATATAGGCTTAGAAGCCCTGGGAGGTGAGGCCATCTTCGCCATACCATACATTAGAACTTGGTCTAATGCATTTTTGTTGGAGATTTGCCAGCAAGCTAGTGTTGACTGTATGTTTGTCATTGATGATAACATATGGTAAGCAGCATGCATGGTAGCTTTATGTAGAGATTTGAGCATATGTTTTATGGATATGTTATCAACATGATATCATAGATGCAAAGGTTGATTTTGAGTACAGACAGTTATATAGTTTTTTATATCAGTAGTGTTCCTGACAGGTCCCAGGAAGAGTTTTGTATGTGATTTTTTGTATGGTTATGATGGAACCTTGTACGTGTATATTTATGTTGAAGACATGTTAATGATGCTATATTCATGGACGCAGAGTCAGTTGTGCAGTAGATATTGAATTATAATGTTTCCAATGGTTAGTTACAGTTTCTTGAGTTTATCTGATGGAGCCGACATTGTGTATATTGTTTTAGTAGTTGCGCCTATCATTTTGATATGCGTATTTGGATTCATGTTTTGAGAAGAGTTAAGGATGTTTGGTTAAGAGCACATAATGTATTTTAGCAAGACAAGAAAGTTTTAGTTAATTTGGTGGAGTTGACTGTATGAAGCGACGTGTCTACTCATACTGAGTTGCACGGTCCTAATTTGTGTTGCGTGCTTAGTATAGCCATTGGTGATATTATTGAAGAGTCGTATTTTTTCTCTATTATGATTTCAATGAATTTCTAACAGGCCGACTTGATTATATCATTTGGAGAAAGATACTTAAAGCCGATTAGTTGTGATCGCTAAGTATGGCAGATAGCTGAAAGAAAAGATAAGAGCAAAAGGTATGAAGTATTGAGCCATCAGTAGAAGTCTATGTGAAAAAGAAGAGAGTGTATGCTATTAATTGGAACTGATCAAGATAGAAGGTCTAACTCGCAGTTCACCAAGATCCAGATATAGTGTGTATCTGTTATGTAGAAGGTTGTAGCCTTCACCATTTGAGTAGTGAGCTCCAGGACAGTGTGTCCTCACCCCTAATAGGGTTAATTGTAAAAGACTCCTAACAGGGTCTGACCTTTATCCAGGTCACTGTACTTCATGCATTATAAAGATCAACTCCTAACATGGTTGTAAAATCATCTAACAGAATCTCAATTACTCGGTGTGTCTCGAACTAAACATCTCAAAAGATTTTCCAAGCTTCTATTCACAACTTTTGTCTATCCATCGGTCTGTGGGTGAAATGTAGAACTATATTTCAACTTAGTGCCAAACTTTCTCCAAAGGGTCTTCAAAAAGTATCCAACAAATTTACTGTCTTGGTCAAAGATAATACTCCTCTATAATCCATGCAATCTGACAATTTCCTTAAAGAAAAGATCTGCTATATGTACTACATCTGATGTCTTTCTACAAGGTATAAAATGCGCCATTTTGGAAAATCTATCCACAACAACAAATATAGAATCATTACCTCTTACTATCTTTGGTAAGCCTAGAACAAAATCCATACTGATATCAATCGAAGGTTTCTCAAGAACATAAATCAGTGTATACAGTCTAGTATTCTAACTTAGTCCTTTTGTAACTTGACTAATTCCACAACTTTTCACAAATTTCTGAACATCTTTATACAACTACAACCAAAAGTATTTCTCCTTAAGTAAATTCAATGTTTTATCAACACCAAAATGTCCAGGCAAACCACTACTATGTTTCTCCTTTATCAAATTAGTTCTCATTGCTCCTCTCGGTATACACAACTGAATACCTTTAAACAACATACCTTCTTGAATAAAATATTCTTCCCATTTAGTACTTGGTTGATCCTAAATAGGTGCTCTGCACTTTCTCCATGGCTTAGAAAAATCAGGATCACATTCATAAGAATCTCTCATGTCATCAAATCCAAGAACTTCAATTTTCATGTTGGTCATCAAAGAGCTCCTTCTACTCAATACATCAGCAACTCAGTTAGTGACTCCACTCTTATGCTTTATCACAAATGTATAACTCTGCAAATACTCAACCCATTTCATATGTCTCTGATTCAACTTATTTTGACTACCCAAATATTGTAAATCCTTATGATCGGTATACAATACAAATTCCCTCGGTGTCAAATAATGTCTCCATTTCTTCAATGCTTGAACAATAGCATAGAATTCTTGATCATATACAGAATATTTCATTTTTTCATCATTCAACTTTTCACTAAAGAAAGCAACAGGTTTACCTTCTTAACCCAACACAACTCCTATTGTACTTCCACTTACATCACATTCCACTTGGAATACCTTATTAAAATCAGGCAATGCCAAAATGACCAATTCAGAAATCTTCTATTTCAGTCTCAAAACTTTTAGCAGCTCCATGTGTCCACTTGAATTCTCTTTTATCTCCTCTCATAGTCTCAGTCATAGCATTCCAAATTGAACTGAAATTCCTAATGAACTTTTGGTAAAAACTTGCCAATCCATGAAATGATCTTACCTCACTAGCATTCTTAGGTGTACGCCAATTCAAAATTGATTCAAATTTTTCAGGATCCATCTTCAAACCATCAGTTGAAATCACAAATCCCAAATACACAATCTTCTCTTTCATGAATGAACACTTTTTCAGATTGATCAAAAACTTTTCTTCTTTCAACCTCTACAATACTTGTTTTACATGTAACAAAGGCTCTTCTCTGGTCTTACTGAATATCAAAATATCATCAAGATATACAATCACAAATTTACCCAAAAATCTCTTCAAAACTTCATTCATCAACCTCATAAATGTACTTGGTGCATTAGTTAAACCAAAAGGCATAACCAACCACTCATACAAACCTTCTTTTGTCTTGAAAGCATTCTTCCACTCACCACCTTCTCTGATTTTGATCTGATGATACCCACTTTTAAAATCAATTTTGGTAAAATACTTTTCTTCAATCAAACTATCCATTATATCATCCATTTTCGGTATAGGAAACCTATATTTCACTGTTATCTTACTGATTTCTCTAGAATCAGTAACATTCTCCATTCTCCATTCTTCTTAGGTGCCAATATAGTAGGTACTGCACAAGGACTCAAACTTTCTTTGATCAAACCTTTCTCCAATAATTCTTGAATTTGTTGGTTCAATTCATGATTCTCGGTAGGTGTCAACTGATGTGGTGCCTTATTCGATAAACTAGCTCTAGGGATTAGATCCATGCAATGATCAATGCTTCTCTTCGGTGGAAAACCATCAGGTACATAATTAGAAATGATCTCATTGTACTTGGTAACTTATCAATCACCTCAGGGACACTATCCTCTGTTTTCTTACTCGGTTTGTTAGGAATCACAACAAAACATACATCATTCTTCTTCAAATCCTTAACAAAATTTCTTTCTTCCATCAAGCAAACTTTCACAAATGTGCAAACATTACTAATAGGTTCTTCCATCAAAGGTAACAAGATTTTTCTTCTCCCATCAGCCACAATAGTATATTTATGCAATCTCCCATCATATATAACATGTCTATCATATTGCCAAGGTCTACCCAACAAAATATGACAACAATCCATAGGCATGATATCACATAACACCTTATCATAGTACTTTCCAATTTTCAAATTCACATAACATTGTTCACTTACCAAGAGTGTATTCTCATCTTTGATCCATGAAATCTAATAGGGCTTCAGATGTTCTAACCTTTTCAACTGCAAATTTGCAACCATTTCCTCAGATCCCAGATTCTCCGAGCTACCACTATCAATGATTACCTTCCAAAATTTGTCAAATACTCTACATTTGGTCTTGAAAAAACTTTTCCTTACCGGATCTTCCTTATTACTTTCACTCCAAAGTTCTCTTCTTACCATCAAGTTATTTTCCTTCTCAGGTTCATTCAGTGACTCTTCTTGCACCAAATAATTTATGTTGCTACCAACCTTACTTGTATGTGTACACTCAAATCATCTATGTGCTTCTGTTGGCAATTTGGCCAAGTTGGTTACATAGATGTTGTCATTATGGCAACATATGATCTACATGAAGATCACATAGGTCAGAGAGCTAGTATGTCAAAGCGCAATGCAAAATTATCTAAGCATGAGATAGTGTGTTTTTACCAGTGAACCTGAAGATAGTTTTTGTTTGCGATGTCAACTGGAGTAAGTTCAGTACTTGCGCACTTGAACATAGACTCTATGGTTACTATTGAAGACTCATCTCAGAGAACAAGTCAGTACGACATGTACGAAAGAAGTTATGACAGTTTTTTTAAAGACAGTGTTAAGCCGACAGGACAAAATATGAAGATAGAATTGATAAAGCGTTAAGGGATTATTTTTTTTATCAAAATAATGACTTAACAATATAAAGGGATGACATCCTAGATGTTAACCCTTGGGTAAAGTTATTTTGTAATATGATAAGCCGCCTGAAAGGTTATTCGCCTTAATAACTTCTATAAATGTAATTGTAAATTGTAAGAACATATATCAAGAAGTGATATGATGCGAGATATATGATGTATATGTAATAGCGATAGTGAAAGAGAAATGAAGAGATATTGATGCAAGCAATATAAGGTTATGTATCTTGACCTACTTTTGTAATCAGTAAAATATTGTATATTACTTGTTTGGGCAGTGGGCTCATCTGGTAATCACTTTTTGTACTGCAAAATCCTAACAGGGTTGAGGCTTCTAACAAGGCCTATAGTCCCTTAATCAGGACTAAGACACTATATGCATGTAATAGACTCCTAATAGGGTCAACATCCTTAATAAGATACTTTTGATTAGTGGATCTTTGTGGGTACCATCCCCACCGGGATTTTCCCTTGGCCAGGGTTTCCTTGAGAACAAATAATGTGTTATGAATTCTTTAGTTTTATTGCTATGCATGTTGTTTAGCTTCTTATGTTATGCATGTGTTAAGATAATCTATTATATCCATAATTGGGCAAAAGTTAAATTTTGTAGAATACTGATTCACCCCCCTCCCCCTCTCAGTATTCCCTATTCTAACAATTGGTATCAGAGCATAGTTACTCAGAAAAGAATCATTCAAGGAAAGCCTGGCAGCTTGAGTAAGATCTCTATGGATATGGATCAATTACAGAAGACTCTTGAAGAAGCTCTTGAGAAGATTGATATGCTTACTGATGAAAGAGATACTCTAAAAAGAAAATATGATGATGCAAAGAACCTCGTTGAGAAACTGAAAAACAAGTTGGAAGATCTGAAATTTGAAAAGGAATACGAAATTCACATTGAAGATTGTGATGACAATTTAGAAAAAGAAAATGAGATCCTTAAGCATGAACTGAAGATAGCAAATCTAAAGCTAAGTCTGAAAGATGGAAATAGCAAGAATGAAGTAAATCTGAAATTTGAGAATGAAAGTCTAAAGACTGAAAATGAAGGACTAAAATCTAAACTTGGTAAAGTAACATTTGAACTTGAGAAAGTCAATTTGCAGTATGCTGAACTTGAGAAATACAATACAATTGTGAAAGGTGAACTAACTCAATCCAAACAACAACTTGAAAGGCTATATTCAACTAGTGAGAAGATTGATGAGCAAATATCTTATCAAAAACCATTTTATGATAAGACTGGTCTTGGATTCAACACTTTTAAAACAAATAAAGAAAGAAAGGAACCAGATCTGAAAATATCTAAAAGTATAGATGAGAAGAAGATTGATGAGACTAACAAATCTAAAGATACACCTAAGGAAGAAGAACCACCTAAGCAAGAGGAATCACCCAAAGGTATGCAAAGAGAATTCAAAGGTAGATGTTTTTCTTGTAATACTATTGGTCATATGAAGAGAGATTGCACAGGTAAGCAATTCAAACCTCTTAATGGTTATTGTTATAATTGTCATGGTTTTGGATATAGAGTTATTGAATGCAGGAAACCTAAATTTATTGAGAATAATAATAATAATAGTAGAATGTTTAGGAATACTAACAATGAAAATAAGAAACGTATTGAAGATATGAATAGAAAAAATGGAGTAGTTTGTTATAGATGCAACAAGGTTGAACACATTGCTAGAAATTGCAGATCATAGATCAATCAGCCTCGACCAAGATATGGAAACAATGGAATAGTTTGTCAGATATGCAACAAGATTGGACATACAACAAGGTTTTTCATAATGAACAATAGAGTTTTTTATCCTAACCCTAACCCTAGAAGTCATGCAAGAAGAAATGAAGATGCAAGTAATAGTCAGAAAGGATGCTGTAGTAATTCAGATGAAGTGAAGTTTATAAAAAACACAGATCAAGGACACATATTCAGCATTGAAGGCAGTCAGAAAGGTGAAGTATTGAAAGGTAAGAATGAATCTTTACCTAACCCATCTCAAAGTACCTAATTTATGAAAATTGCAGTAGAATAGGAACTTAGATTAGTTTAGAAGTAGATATGTTATGAATTGAGTCTTCAATAGTTAATGCAAGGTAGTATATGATGTTCTAATGCTATGGTTAAGAGCGCAAAGAAAAATATTATGCTTTGCGAGATCGCAAGAAGTTTTAAGTTTTGCAGGTTAACAGAATCAACTTCTTGGAAAGAAGCGGCAAAACAATTGAATGCAATGTCAGATCTAAGTGAGATTGAATTAATAAAAGGTCATGATTGGTATTATTTGATCATCAAAGGGAATTCAAGTGTTAAGGATATCAAAGAGCAATGATTGGAAGCGTTTTGCAAGGATTTGGTGAAGAATTTTGTGTCGAATCTACGCAAGCCCTAAATCGCGAAATCGAGGTATTTTACTTGGCAGATATTTAAATCAATAAAGGAATTAGAGGAAATCATGGATGTTTCTTTGATTCACAATGTGAGAGATAAAAATAGACCTAAGATGAAAAGGGAACCAGTAGAACCCTTGGAAGATGATCCTAGGTTAGCTTTATCATCCGTACTAGACGGAGTTTCACATCTAGAGAATGTCAGAAGTTATCTTGGATGCAAACTAGAGACTATCAGTGATAGTGATTTCACCAAAGAATAACAGAAGATCTACAATCTGGACATGTCATTGAGAGAAGGATTTGAACATTTGAAAGATAATGAGATCATTAAGTATGCATTATAGTATGAATTTGAATGAAGAATGTACTAAGATTATCCTAAGCAGAATTCATAATGGGAAGTTTTGGTTAGAAGATAGCATGATAGATATCACAACTGATTTAATTCATGAAGTTACTGGACTATCTAAAATTGGAGCCATTTCTTTAAATGAGAAGAACATGAGGAAAATAGTCATAGACAACACAAATTCATCCTATAATGGTAGAGGAATTGTGATTAGTAAGATTCAACAAGATGATGTTAGATACTTATGCAAGATCCTAACCACTAAGTTTTGTGCAAACTCAAGAGAGGATGACATGGTAGCTGGAATGATACATGCATCTTATCTGATGTGTGTTGATAATGTACAAGTTGATATGTGTGAGATTATGAGAATTCAACTATTTGAGAATTTGGAGAAGATTAAGAAGACTAAGTATACACAGTTTGGATTCTCATCCTTGATCACTTATATGTTTTTTCATCTATTGAGAAGATTTCCTTACACCATTGGAAATGACTGGATTGATGGCGAAAATACAATGGAAAGGATTAACCTAGTGTATAGGAGGAATGTTATTGATAAAGTGAATGAGAATGCAGTGTTGGTAATTAAGACATTTTAGGATTTAGTGTCTAGTAGATCAAGGATCCCTAAGTCTCTTGTGGAGAAGTATAAAAATGAGATATGTTTCATGGTTGATACTGACTTTACTTACATTGAAGCAGTAGAACCTAGAATAGAGTTCATAGACCCTCTTGGCTATGAGATATCAAAGGTTGATACAGAAGAGTATGTGAGCAGGTTACTTAAGTGAAAGTTGGACACTCACTGTAACAGGTTTGGAACCTTTGAGGAGAACTTCAACTTCGCAAAAACCTTACTTGAAGAGAAGCAGTCAAAGAAAAGAGTTGAGAGTACTATCAAGAAAATTCTAAAATATACAGGGATGACTGAGCATGAATTCTTGGTAGCCAAGCAAATAGCAACAACAATCAGAGATATTGGACAAAAATAAGTTTTGTCTGTTCCACCTCTATCATCAATTGCAGCACAACAAGAAGAATCATTGGTTAAGGTGAAAGTGGAAGAAACAGAGAAGGATCAAGAAGCAAGGATATCCACTAGATCCACCTCCTCCACACCTAGAAAAAGAGTAAAAGAGAGTGCTACTAGACCGGGTAAGAGGCACAAAACATTGGTGCCACCAGTTGCAAGGAAAATTGTAGAAATCAAAGATGATGGCACTTAAATTAAGAAGAAAACTTGGAAACCTAGAGTTGAGAAGGTTAACGAGCAGATCATTCAAGATGGAGACTTTACAAGAATGAATAATTATTATGATCTCTATGATTATGCAGAGAGATTAAATCTAGAAAATGCAGTGGTAAAGCATATGATTGTGTCTAATAAGAAGCTTGATACAATTCAGGGTAAG